>OV884058.1:90545804-93045804 GCA_930367215.1 Pollenia angustigena
TACCAAAATTCTTAAATTTTTAAGTTTCAATCTATTGCCGATATTTCTTTGGATGTTGCTTAATTTTGTCGTAAATAATTTTAGCATTTGTTAAAAATGTACGATAACCACTTTTTCTTTACACACATGATCTGCTGGCAGAACGGTTATGGTTGCTCTTTATTTGTGTGTATGTATTTTCTAACACAACAGGTGGTAAAACTGTTAGTTTTTGGCTTTAAGCTTTAGCTTTTGAAAGATTTTCTCTCAAAGGATTTACCAGACATTTAATACCATCTACAAGGCATACATGTGAATGCTTATCTCTAAAAGCTGGCAAGATGATTTCTACAGCAGGTTGGATTTCTTATGAATAATATTTGGCTTTATTTCTTCCATCCATCCGTCCGTCCGTCGCTTTATCTGTTGGTATGTATTTTTCTTTTTTGGATGCTTGTGTCAAGTTTTGAAAAGAAAACATTTGTTTTATGGTTTGCACGATTAGCAACCGTAACACAACATATTGTATCATGTTCAAACTACTGAACTAGTGACCTGATCACGAACTCTCTCTCAGTTTTTTTTTTAACTTATAGCCAAAACATAAGATATATAAATAATTTGTTTGTGTGTTTTTTTTTTTTTTTTTTTGATACTTTTTTTAAGCCATAAATTGTAAATTGAAATATTTTTAACTAGAAATCTATTAAAGAAAATTTTCGATTTATATAAAGCGAAATCTAAGGATCTTTAAATTAAAGAAAATAATTTTTTTAAATAAAGTTTGTATAAATTTAAGGTCGGTTGTTAAAATTTTTTTTTTTTTAAATTATAACTCTTTGGTTAAGTGTTTTAATAGCAAATCTAGTGAAAATGATTGAAATTGTAGCAAAATTATAACTGCATAATAAGACGTGAAACAATTTATATTTGTTATATAAAAATCAAGGCAGGGAAAACAAATAACTTGATTAAACACAAAACAACTATAATTAACTAGAAAAAAAATATTTAAAAACAGGAAATCTGACCAAATTATTTTTTTTTTTTTTTGTAAAAATACTAAGAAATTTCTACTATTTATGACTAAAGAGCAAATTTAATTATATTTTTAGCAAAATATTTTACAAGTGTTGGTAAAGGTTTTTATTTATTTGTCTTCTTATTTCCATAAGTATTTAATTCGTGGGAAATCTTACCAAAATACTTTAAAATTTCCACAATTTAAGACCTTAGAGCAAATTTTATTACATTTTTGTGACAATTTTTTACTAGTGTTGGTAAACGTATTTTTCTTAATATTGCAGTTTCTTTAATTTTAGCAATAATTTTTTTTAAATACTAGCATGATTTTTTTATTTATGACCCGAATCTACGCTTTATTAATTTTTGTTGAAGATTTATTGGTAGTGTTGGCAAACGTTGTTTCTTTATCTTACAAATGCTTGTCTTAAAGGAACTATTTTAAGGTAATACTAAAATATTGGCTTTACCTTGATTCCAAATTAAGTTTTAAAAGCTTTTTTGAACAAATTTTTCATAGTGTTGGAAAAGGTGTTTTCTAATTAAAAAATTTTTATCTAAAATTAACTTATATTTAAATTAAGTGAACAAAACCAATATTCAAAGACTTATTATAAGTCATTAAAAGGGTTAAGAAAGTTTTAATGTTGTAGTGTTGAAAAACGTTTAAAAAAATAATTTTCAATTCTTTAGCTTGAATAAGGAATTAATTGTAAAATATTTTATATCTTTTTGTATTTTGAACTTTATCATGAATTAAAATAAATTTATATTTTTTGACGTTTTTTGTAGTGTTGTAAATTTATTTTTTTTTTCTTTAGGAAACTACAATTCAGTTCTAGATTTAAATTGAATATATCTAAATAAAATTATAGTTTCTGATATTTTATGAATATTTTCCAGAAAAAATTTTTATTTTTTCTCTGGCGGGAAACGAACCCGCAACCCCCGCACTGATAGAATTGCTCAATACCAGCTAGTCTAGCGGAGCACAGTGTTGATTTATAATTTTCTTAAATTTTAAAGATATGGGCTAAAATCAAGTATTTTTGTAATAATACTTAAACACTTTTGTAATGGTGACATCAAAAACGGTTTATCTGATTTTTAGTATTAATTGTAAGCAGTGCTGGGAAGCGTTTTTTCTATTTTAAATTTAAATTTGAATATGAGGTTCTTCTAAGTATTTCCAAAGTATAATGTTTTTATACTCGGAGAAATATTTTTAATACAAATTTATTTTATATTATTTGCGCAATTTATATAAGCAGTGTTGCATAGCTTTGAAAAAGGATTTTTTTTCTAAGCAAAACTGTATTTTAAGAATTTAAAAACTTACCATAACCATTAAGACAAGTGAAAGCTTCTTCCGAGATGCCGGTGTAAATCTTTTCTCGTTGTTCTACAGAGTTCAAAGCATTTGCATCTTCTTTGTTAAAACCGAATTTGTCAGTGATTTGAATAGATTCAGTCAAAAGAATTTTATCTTCGGGTTTTTGGCTAACGTCACGTTGTTGGCGGTGCAAGTGAGATGAGGACAACAAAAATTTAGCTAAAATACACAAAAAGGTATTAAATTAGTTATACACATCGTTCTGAAGTATTCTCATTATAAGATTAAAGTTACTCACCACCATCTGTTCCATTCACAATAGATCTCTTTTTGCGTCCATATGAAACCAGTGACTTAAGTTCACCGCTCACAGAGTCTTCATTATCGCAAATAACCGGTTCACATTTGGGTATGCAGGGTGTAACCAAAGCACGGAATTGTACAACATCGGATGAGGGGAATTTGAAAGCATCGAACTGTGAAACTAAAATCTTACGATTTTGAGACATTTTTGCGACAGCACCCATAATAAACTGATCAGTGGGACAACCATTGGCATCGATTAAAGTAATTTCGGCATTGTCGGTACCATCCATAGCAACCAATTCGCGAACGAAAATTTCATAGGGACTGTTTTGATCGATAATTTCGAATTTCAAAGCCAAGGGATCACCAACTTCAGCAGTACGTTTCATGTCACTGCCATCGCGAGAGGTGATCTTCATGATTACATTGGGTGAATCAATAATGATTTCTTCGCTTAATGAAGATTCAATTTCGCCAGTTACACCCAAATCAACATCATTGGAGACAGTCTTATTGGTCAAGTCAAATTGACAGGATACAGCTAAACCCAAATCAGATGATGTAACAATCATGTCATGATGCTGAATAACAATATCGTTCATGTAACGGCCATAGGCAGATTGACGTACATTACATTCCAAATCATTATAGCCCATGCGGAAATCAAACTCCAAGGAGTTGTTTACATTAATTGCACAATGTCTGGGTGAGCCCTTGGCATAAACTTTGCCATCGAACAGTTTTGAGGTACGAATCTTTGTTATCATTTCACCTGACTTGCACTCAATGGAGACATTATAGCAAGATGACAATTCATAGGTGGCAGCCTCTGGCACATCCAAGTAGGGATCTACAACATCGGTTAAAGTGGAACGAGAGTGATGCGATAAACGGCATACCATATCACCAGTATCGTTGTAATCATATGAATGACATCTAAGCAATTAAACAATTTTTTTTTACATACATTTTTATTTTGACTCAAATATTTCTTCGTCCAATGATCTGATGCTTACCTGTATGGTGAGTTCAAACACAAATCACGACATTCGTCAATGGAACTGATATCCTGATATACGGAATCTACTGTTTTCAAGATTTTGCCGGAAATTCTTTTGAATTCACACAATTTGCTGGGTTCTTCGGCACAATTATTTTCCAAGTATTCAGCACCATCATAAGGTTCGACATTGTTGGACCCAGACAAAGTTATACGATCCATATCCGACAATTCACACAATCCAGAGTGACGATAATAATTGGCCGATCTATTGTTTCGATTAGTGATTTCGGGGGGTAAAAATAAACAAAATTTTGTATCCACACACAGAAAATGAAAATAAAAGAGATGAGGAGTTAAGTCCGTCGAAAAAAAAAAATAAAAGAGAAAGAAAGAGATAAAGGAAATAAAGTCAGGTTACAATGAAATGTTACGATTGAGTAGAGAAAAAAAGAACTAAAGATTGCGAAGAAATAGACAGGAGTGGGCAGTTTAGTTTTGAGAAATTATGATGTGCTTATTATAGTGTTAGTAACAATCTTCAGCCCGATTTGTAATGCCGTCAAACTAAAGTGTTGGAAACCAAAAAGGTTTTTTCGAAGCTATATTGAATTTAGTTAGATAATGAAAAGCATATTTACAGGCAGTTTATGATAAGATAATCTTATATAATAAGTTGATTTTGCTATAATTTGGTTGCAGTGTTGTTAAACGTTTCTTTAATAACTTCGAATTTTTTATTGTAAACAAATATATTTTTTTTCGATTTATAAAAAAAGACATCGGAAGACCGAAAAATGAATTTTTTTAAAACACTAAAAGTTTTATGTTTTTTTGTAACTTATTAAAAGTTATTTTTTAATATTTTTTTTTATTAATTTGGTGCTTAAAATTTCTCAGCTTAATTTTGCCTTAAATGGTTGTTAGTATTGGAACATTTTGTTATTAACTTTAAATCTTTTTCTTGTTATGTGACCGGTGTTACTAATAATACTTAAAAATTTTACTTAAAAACGGATGTTCAAAACCGATAAGCCATATTCCACGCAAATCTGTTTTAAGTGTTGGAAAACGTATTTAAAAATTTAAAATTGTATATCTTTTACATATAATTTCGCAATTTGTTCCTTTAAAATGTACTTTAAATGTGACTAATAGAATTTATTAATGTACTTTTTTAGATTTTTTTTATTAGTGTTGGTAAGTGTTTTTGCAGTGCTGTAGATTAACAGCTTATTTTGTTGCAAAAATAATAAGAAATTTTTTTAACTTGTAAATTTACTTGAAATGCGCTTTAAATATGACTTATAGAATTAATTGATGAAACTTTTTAGAAATTTTTTATTAGTGTTGGTAAGTGTTATTTCAAGGTTGTAACTTATTTTTTTGCAATAACAATACCAAATTTTTTTACTTGAAATGTTTTTTAAATATTACTAATAGAATTTATTGATGAAATTTTTTATTAGTGTTGGTAAGTTTTTTTCAGGGTTGAGGCTTATTTTGTTGCAATAACAATACCAAATTTTTTTACTTGAAATTTGCTTTAAATATGACTAATAGAATTTATTTTATTAGTGTTGGTAAGGGTTTTTTCAGTCTCGTAGCTTAAGAGCTTATTTTGTTGCAATAATAATCACAAATTTTTATTTTCTTGTAAACTCATGAATAGTTTTAGTAAAATTTTGACTTGTCATTTTGGACAGTGTTGCAAAGCGTATTTTTTTAATATTTTCGATTTGATGTTATAATAACTAACTTTTATAGTTATTTTACTAATAATTTACTTTTTGAGGTGAATAACTCAAGAATTTTTGAAAATGCTAAAAGTGTTGTATTTTTTTTTTTTTTACAAATTTTGAGATTTCTGACGTTTTTAAGGAGATATTTGCCTATTTTTAAGTGATATTAAATATAGTGTTGTAAAACTTCTTTCAATATTTTTGTTTATTCTGGGTATACACCATGAAAGTTTTCTTTTAGAAATAGTTTGTTGGAGAGAGGGGAGAGAAAAGTAGCATATTCTTTTTCAATCTCACCAATAAACTCAGGCTTTCAAAAAGAAAACTTTCATAAGCGCTATTAATAGTGTTGAAAATCGTTTTTTTTTAATTTTTTAAGAAAATGCTACAGCTATCGGTGAAAGTCTAGTACATTTGAAAAATTAGGTAAGAATAAGTGTTAATTATGTTATGAAAATATAAATAAAAAAGTTTATAACAACAAGTGTGGGAAAACGTTTTACTATTTTAATAAAAAATACTTAAGAATATGTGTGGTTAAAAAAATAATTTAGTTTGGTTATGAGAAGAAATAAGTGCAGTGATGGAAAACGATTTTTTATATATGCATGTATATATTCAAGGTTATTTAAGGATTTTAGTTAGAAAATATGAATTGGTTTTAGTTTGTTATGTAAAGTTTATGTCATGAAGAGAAGTTAACTTTATGTTGAAGCTATTTTTTGTGCGTAGGTTTATGTTAACATTATACAAATTGTTAAGTTCTTTAAGTGTTCTGGGCTATTTTGCTTAAGTTTAAGGATTTTTTAAAATAAATATTTTAAATGGTTAATTAAGTTTTTATAACCACCTTATTATGTATATTTTATAAATAAATCTGTGTCAGATTGACAAAACCTCTTAAGTCGAGATAGGATAGCAAAAAAGATTTAAAAAATTATTTATATTAAAAATTAAAATAAACCAAAGTTTCCTTTAAAATACAAAATTTTAAGAACGTAAACAAAAATGTTTTTTGAATGATTTACAACATTTTTTTTCAACTTTTAAAATTTTACTTAAAATGTTTTGTCAAAATGTCTCAGATATATAATTTGTGTTTCTATACATGTATGTATGTGTCTAATATATTTCTCAAATATTTTTCACTCCATGTCATATATTTAAGTTTTATACTTCTTTTTTTTTCGAAAAACAAACATTTTCGTTTTCTTTTATGCGCAACTTACCTGCATGTAAATTCAGTTTCACCCAAACACAATTCCAAGCAATCACGTCTTGAATAGACGGTCTGACTGGATTTCACATGTTCAACTAAACGATAGTTTTGTACACGATCAATGCACCAGGCTTTAGAGCAAGGACGTACACCCAAACAAGATTTTTGTGCGTAAATTGTAAAAACTGGGAATTGTGAACGCGAAAGTGATCCTACAAAAAATAAAAATAATTCTGTTATCATGTCTACGCATTTTTTTTTAACTCCTAACGGTTATTGGAGTAAAATGTCTAGTTGTAAGATTCTAGTTTAATAATTTTTTTTTCTTTTTATTTTCTGCTTCTTATTAACAATTTTGTTTTCATTTTTGGCTAAAAACCAGTGCCTGGCCTTTTTATTTTTGTTCGTTTTGATTTTGAGCGCCTATAAAAATTGCATATTTTAAACACGCACTTGTTGTTGGTTGGTAGTAAAAAATTAACAGGCGTTAAGAAATCAGACGAAGGCCAATATAATCTTTGTCGTTTTGTATATATAGTATTTTTGTTGTTGTCGTTGTTGTTGTGGCATTAAAAAAGGCTTGCAGTGTGTAGAAGCCAGAAACGGCAGCAGCAATAACAGTCAAGGCATTGCAAGAGGCTGCACAATGGATTGGAATAATATTTAATATCATATGTAGAAGGAATATTTGCAAATTAAAAGAATTTTTCTAAGGCAGTAGCTGGCAGGTTTGCTTCTTAAGTCTTTTGTTTTGTAATAAAATCAAAGCAGATTACCAGGATTTTTGTTTGATAAACTCAAAACTTTGTGGAACTTGATGCATGCCTCATCGAAAGGACTTGTTTTTTTTTTTTGAAAGTTCCGTTTTAGGTGATATTTATAAGTTTGAATTTTTGTAGATGAGCATTTTTACTCCAATCGCCTAGAAAACTCAAAGTCATCCCTGTTCGCCCAAATGAAAAACGATATTTTCTATGGAGTAAACTCTATGCAAAAAGAGTGGGTGGAGTAGGAACTACAGCTTCGAAGTGATTGCCTGAATTGGCAGGAACCGCATCTTAGGCAGTACCTCAACTGATGATTTCTTGCTGACTTGCCTTAAACTGTCCTTAGAACTTAAATATATGATCTGTATAGAGCTCCGTTCTCAGAAAAGCCATATGTACTTTTTTCACCCACAAATATGCTTGAATATGCGTAATTTCATTTAAAAGATTAATTGTGTGCCTGTTTGCATGTTAAGTCTTTTGTTTTTCTTGTTAAAATTTAAATTAAAAGTAGAAACTTTTATTCTTCTTAGCTTCTAGAATTCTTAAAGAAAATCTCTTAAATTTTTTATCGCACAAACCCATTGTGCTTATATTTTAATGTTTTTATACTTTATGTGTTATTCAGTTTAGTTTTTTATATTTTTGTCGTGGCTTTTTTTTATTTTTTCCTTTTAACAAAGTGCGTTAAGGCGTTGGCAAAATGATTTTGTGTTACTTGATTTCATTTTTATATGCAACTAAATGTCTGCAATTTTTTTTTTATTATGTTTGCCATATAAAACATTTTCGCCGGAAAACCTGTTGTTAAAAACAGGCCTATAGTAAGATTTTGTTTCTGGCTTTCTTTATATTAGAGTTTTTACAGCGTTAAAATATATGAACGCGTAAAGTTTTTTTTTATTATAATTTAAATTTTTTTTTTTGTTTGTTGCAATCACCAAACAACAAGGACAAGTTTATAAGACAAGCCCCCATTTAAAGACATGAATTTAATTTATCTGACAGCAAGAGAATTTCGTGCAATAGGTCATGTTAAGAAACAAGTAACGAAACTAAAACAGAATATTGTTATTGAAATGATTTTTTTTTGGAAAATACTGAAAGCAGCAGGATTTTTGTGTGCCACAGAAGTACAATCACTTTTAGCGCTATTTTTACAAAATTTTTATTTTTTTTCTAACTTACCTGGTGTTTTATCTGCTGTTGTTTTGAATAATACACATAAGCCGGTTTCATAATTAACAGCTGTACATGATTCATTTATCTGACATGCCTCCAAGCAATCGGTCAACATAAGTGTACCAGGCAGTGTGTTAAGTAATTTTGATGGCGCCGATAATACATAACTGTAAGGAATGGAGAAGAGTTAAGCGTTTAGTTGGATTATAAAATATTTTTAAATAAATATTTTAAAAGATCGTAGCGCAGAAAAAAACTAATAAGACAAGAGCTATAAGTATGAAGTAAAATATTGTTCTAAGAGTTTTCTAAAAAAAAAAAAAATGGTTTTGCTGTTTGTAGTTTAGAAAAGTTATAAATAAATATTTGTCTGAAGTCTAGAGTTTGAAGGGGACCAAATGTGTGTAAGAGCTCTAGAAGCAAATTCAAATTAAAAATTTATTTAAGTTATCTAAGTCTAGCGACCATTATACACTTAAAAGCCATAATTTTCCCAAACATATCTTTTGACAAAGTTTGTCATGATGGGCTACTCATCAAAATCACACTAATGCTTCCTCAAAACACTCACAAGCTTCTGGAGAGCTATCTAACAGGCAGAACATTCATAGTAAGGTCGCAAGATAAATACTGCCCCCTCAAGAAAATTACTGCTGATGTCCCCCAAGGCAGCATATTAGGACCGCTTCTATATATAATATACACAGCGGATATGCCAACAAACCTGAGCACGCATACCTCTACCTTTGCAGTCGCATTGCAAAATCTGCAGTCCCACATCAATGAACTAGAGGCCTGGCTAGAAAAATGGAGAATAAAGGTTAACCCTGCAAAATGTGCTCACTTCACTTTCACGCTCAGCAGACAACCGTGCCCAGCTGTAAAAATAAATAACATCACTGTTTCGGTAGAAAACCATATTAAGTACTTGGGAATTCATATAGATAGACGCTTGACCTGGTCTCGTCATATTGAAGCGAAAATAACGGCTATGAAACTTAAAGCAGCTCAACTACATTGGCTTCTCGGTCGAAACTCAAACTTGTCTTTAGACAACAAAATTCTCTTATACAAGTCCATCATAAAACCAATATGTACATATGTCATCCAATTATGGGGAACTGCATGCGCATCTAACATCCAAAAGCTTCAAAGAAGGCAGTCTAGAATATTACGACAAATTGTCTGCGCCCCATGGTATATACGAAATGATATTATCCACAGAGATCTCAACGTCCCCACTATCCAGGAGGAAATTAAAAAATATTCAATTAGCTACATCGATAAACTAATGGCCCACCCTAACTGCCTCGCTCGGGGTCTGCTGCAGTTCGAAGGTCACCAGAGGCTTAAAAGAACCAATACTTTGAGCCTAACTAGAAGACATTTTTAAAATTTGAATACAGCAGTAAGTGGTTACATTGGTAACAATAATAAACAACAAGTAAAATTAAGATTTGAATACATATTGTAAATTTCGATAAGAAAGATTCAATAATAAAAAATAAATTAAAAAAAAAAAACAATATCTATACGCTGCCAGAATCAAATCCTTAGGATATCCTTAAAATAAAGGACTCTGCTCCAAATATCCAAAATAAAAAATGCTGCACAAAAAATTGAGTTAAAGAATTTAATTTTTTATACTACATATTTGAATAAGTTGCTATAATAAGATATAATTGTAATAACATTTTTTAGCTTACAATTTGATTGTGCGACATTATAGCTGCATCATATTTTAATGTGAAATTTTTTCATTATAATTCTATTAAAATGTATTTATTTTTAGTAAATCAAATTGTATTATAAGGCTTTATTACAAATTATAATTATTTTATAACTTAGTAAATCACATTGTATTATAATGCTTTATAACAAATTATAACTATTTTATAACTTAGTAAAATATTAAATATTATAGCTTATTACTGTAATCAAGTGCATAATAACTGATTTATAAAATACTGCAAGATATTAAAATAGTACCATCATTATTTCAATTATGCTATAACTTTTTTTTTTATAACTATAATTAATATATAATGAAGCAAATCACTTTCTAAAAAAAAACTTTAATACTATCAGAGAATTACTAGGTAATAATGACTCTTATACTCTTTCTTTCCTACTTTTGCTGAAATGTTATTATATATTGTAGTTTTAGTAGCGTTAGAATATTGCCAGTACAATGCACCTTGTCTAATTATAACAACGGCATAGGGAATTAAAATACACTATAACATAATCATAATATATAACAAATATTATAGCAGTACTGAAAAATTTTATAATCCACTATAACATCATAAAAGTGTATTAAATTAATTATAAAGATATAATAGTGTATTATAATATATTATAGCAGATTTATTTTGCATTTTTAATACACTACACCAGTAGTATAAAGTATTATATTATGTGATAATAAATTATAATGTATTATAATACTATTATAATACATTATATTGTATTATAGTTTTTTTTTTTTTAATTCACTTTATTCAGTTTATTATTACTTATTCAGTGTACAATTCAGTGTTAGTATAACCTTGCGAAGCCGTTATGGCTTATCTGCAGGTGGGTATAGTAAACATCGAATATACAAAAGAAGTTTTAATACTTATTTTACTATCTTATTAAAGTTTTCAATAAAACTTTTTTTTTTATTGTTTTTTTTTTTTTTCATTTCTTCATTGCGTATTATTAAAATGTGTTTAAAGGACTTTGTTTCTGGCTCTCTTGTTGTTACTTCTAGAAAGAACATCATTGGGTATTGTATTGAAGATTGTTGGTAACATTACGGGTAGGGTGCTTCTACTATATTCATTACGGAATTGTTGGACTTTGAACTTTCCTTGAATGTTGCTTCGTGTTTGGTGGTTGTGGTCAATTTTGTATAAAAATCTCATTATAGAATTCTATTGCAAGTGTTGTTCGATATATATTGAAGACGTTTAAAACATTGCGATCTTTAGTATAGTTGTTATTTTGGATTCTTGGCGTTGTGTTGTTTGTCTGTTGTGGTTGTGTAGAGTTATTGACGACCAGCTACGTTTTAATAGTTTGAGTATTTTATTTTGAATTTGCTGAATTTTACTTCAGTATGATGAGTTTCCCAATGCTGGGATGCCATGACGTATATGTGACTCTACAAATGAGAAGTAAGCTTGCCTCATTACTTTGTCATTGGAACAGTTGCTTACCTGATACATCATATACGAAGATTTTCGAAGTTTCTTGTGTACTTCTTGGATGTGAGTTTTCCATTTAAAATTATGATCGATATATCGAGCCTTTGGTGCAATACCGTAGTAATTCTAAAAATCGTGAACTGAGAAAAATGCATTTCAAGTTTTCAGCCATCTTTTTAATAGTAGTTCCGTTTACTTAAGTTATTTTTTTACAAGTTTTTTAATAAAGAGCAATGTTTTGTAATTAAAAAAAGGTGAAAAATTATTAATAATATTAAATATTTTTTTTATATTAATATAAATATGGTTGAAAATAGCTAGAGGCAATAAAGGCATTTTTAGCTGTAAAATCTGAAGAGTTAGAGATAGAACCATAATCTTTTTTTCTTATCTTATTTTCCCAAAGATCATTTCTGCATACCCAGCTCAAAAAATTCAAATTTTGAGTAACTACGATCTTGCACCAAAGGCTCGATATACATATACCGAGATATTTGTAGGTGTTTACGATTTCGATCACAGTACTGCACTGATCGATATCATAATTGAAATTCTGAGTTCCGATTCTATGTAGACATGGAACATCATGCAATTTTATATTGATATCGTGGTACCTGATATATGGCGATTTGATGTGCATCACTTTTGTTTTTGTAGCGTTGATAATTAGTCCATGATCAATAATCATTGATCATGACACCATTTTGCTGCAATATCCAGTTGTGCTTCCATTATTTTTACTGCATTGTCTATTGTCTATTGCATTATAATAGAATTATAATTTATTATAACATGTGATAATAAATTATAATGAATTATAATTTATTATATTGTATTATTAAAAGGTATTATAACATTTTATAATAATAAATTAAAATGTATTATTATAAATTATAGCGCTATTATAATACATTATAATGTATTATAATACATTATAATGTTATATAATAAATTATAATACTATTATAACACATTATAATGTTATATAATAAATTATAATACTATTATAACACATTATAATGCATTATAATAGATTATAATATGTTATAATAAACTATAATGTATTATTATAAATTATAAAGTATTATAATTCATTATAATATGCTATAAGAAATTATAATGTATTATAATAAATTATAATACTATTAAATAACTTATAATGTATTATACAACATTATAATAAGCTATAATGAATTATAATGTATTATAATAAGTTATAATGTATTATAAAAATGTACTTTAGCTTATTATAATAAATTGTAATGTATTACAATAAATTTAAAATATAATTATAATACATTATAATGTATTATAATTAATTAAAATGTAACATTAAAATATGTTATTAAACATTAAACCGCTTTAAAATGTTTAATATTTTATTATTCTATAATTATAATACATTATAACAGCTTAACAGTATATAACAAAACGGCTTACAGCATTAAAGTATCGCTTTACACATTTTGCAAGCTTTGCTGTGCATTAAAAGACATCCCGGCAATATTATTACGTTATAAAATATATATAAATTTTTATATTATTCGAATGCGAATTCTAAGTCAAATTACAATCCTCAAAAGCTTTTATACTTTAATAGGCTTATTCCTTCAATATTTTCCAGGAATATGTTCTATACACTATCAGAATTTTCGTTTGTATATTTCTGTTACGAGGCTTACTTTAGCTATCCTTTGGCTAGCAATGAAGTAAATTGTAAAGCAATTTAATACAACTATTAAAAACCAGCAGAATGTAATGCATTATCTGGCCCGCTACGGCCTTCGTCAGCATTCTTTGTATGTTATAACTTGATAGCGCCTATTGTAAATTTTATGTTTTTAACTTAATTAATTATTTTAACAAATAGAATCTAGGAATTTATTTCTCATGGTGAGTTACATTTATTATATAAATTTTTATATTATTCGAATGTGAATTCTAAGTCAAATTACAATCCTCATAAGCTTTTATACTTTAATAAATAAATTAAAAAATTAATCAGCATCAATCTTTATGTTTAAAAAATTTTAGAAGCTTTGCAATGTAGAATATCTACAAAAGTGAAAATTTTAAATGTACACTAAAAATGTTTTTTGTTAATACATTTAAGCATACATTTTTTTCACATTCTGATTTCTATTGTTGTTAGTTATAAAAAAAGCACAAAAAAAACTTCCAAATATTTATCATATTTGTATAAAAGCCCACATATTGTCATCAAATATGAAATAATAAATTTCTCTAACATTTTAACGCCTTAACAGCTTTTTTTAACTTTCAATCTTGATGAAGAATTTGCGAGCAAAAATATAATACTAATAAACAATTTAAACCATAATATCATAATGTATCAATAGCACATGATTAAACAAAACAGTTAAAAACTCTTTTTGCACATTAATTAGTAGGAAATATGAAATAAAACACGTATTGTTTACATCTTTAAGTTGTTTGACTTTTGAAAGATTTTAAATGAAAACGAAAGTACAACGGCTTTGTTTTTATGCTGATGAAGATAATGATGACGAAGATCTTATTATAATTATAAGATACAAAAAGATGACGGTTTTACTATGAGCAAGCAAAAGAATTTGTTATGTTTGAGGTTTTTTATTTCAAGTCATATGGAAGCCAAATGCTGGTAGTGTTTATTTAAAGTTAATAAACATAAAAAATTAAATTATAAAATCTTTTGTGTTAAATCTTTATATTTTAAAATAATTAACATATAAATTGACAGAAAGCTTTGCCCGTATATTGTAGTGTTTTTGTTTTTCATATTATAAAAAGTTTACTTCCATTAGGAACCGTTATAAAGTATCAACCCGAATTTTTAGAAATTTGCATTGTTTAAAGTCTTTAAAATGCCTTTTCATCAAATTAAAATTAAAATAAACATGATTTTATCCATCAATTAGAAAGATGAGCTGCTTAACACATTTCACTTTCAACTTCTTGCGTTTTTTGTCAAAAGATTTAAGCCAGACGCGTGTTTGAAGTCATAATGAAAAAAAAATAATCAAAAAAATTAATTAATTTGTGTGAAAAGTGAAAACTTTGAAATATAATATATTATAATTTATTCTCTGAAGATAATTTCGATTATATAACAATATAATGCATTTTTAAAACCTATGATTACGTAATTATACTGCATTTTTATATATTTATATAATATTATAAACGACAAAACATGTTTATAATCGTGTCTTAGTTAGCATTTATTACACTGTTGTACTGTTACACGGTATTATTATGTTACAAAAACTTATAAAGCTTTATAATTCAATTATAACGCATGGTGTTTACGTCTAAATTGAAGGCAATGGTGTTTCCAGCCCTGGGGACTGTTTTAGATGAACTTTGACATCTTGAGGCGCCACTGTTATCAAATGGTTTTTTAAGCTCATATTTCAATTTTTTATGTATTTTCTTTAAGTTGTTTTTATATTTATTTTTGAGAGAATTAAGTTTTTTTAGAAATATTATTATTACTCTTTGTATAACCGCCATAGTGTACAATCAAATCAAAAGTTTTTAAATTTCAAAGTTTTAATAAAACGAGTTTTGTAACGTTGCAACGAAATACGGAAAGTGGTTTTATTTGGCGAGACATTTTTAGTGAGAAGTGCTTTTTCATTATTTTTTTTTGTTTCCCTGAGATTCATTGCTGCTTCGGTACCCAACACCGAGCGCCTGGGCATCTGGTGTTCTTGCAGTACAATTACATATATCTAAACCCTAATACAGTCCATCGGAGGAACGTACGTGACGTTTTTACATGGCAATAAATGAAAATGCAAAAGTAATGTCCTTAACACCTTTTTCGTGCATTATTACAAAATTATATTGTATTATAATATGTTATAATGCAAATACAATAAATTATAATATATTCTGAGATGATAATTTCGATTATAAAAGCATTCATACGCATTTTAATGCACCTTTAAAGTTTAGAAACATAATCCTACGTTATTATAATGCATTTTAATATATTAAGATAACATTATAAATGGCAAAACATGTTTATAATCACGTCCAAGAATTTTATAGTGCATTATAAATAATTAAGTAAGCATTTATAATACTCTTGTACTGTCACATATTATAAATTTATATATAATAAAATATTATAATGTTTTATAGCGCTATTATAACTATTAGTCCTAAACTAATTTTTCATGTATTATAAATATAATAAATTATAATTTATTCTAAGATATTCATTTTAATTATAAAAAATATAATGCATTATCATAAATCTTAAAGGCTTTGAAACATCCTGCTACGTAATTATAATGCATTCTAATACATTTAGATAACATTTTAATAGCCAGGGTATGTGTTTAATCGCATCCAAAAGCATAACAATTATTATAAAATATATTTTAAGACATTTTTTTTTGCCGTAATATATGTTCCCATCGATCCTATAAGGAGCATAGGACGTCAGTGCCGAGCTATAGGCAAACGGACGGGTCACAGGTTGCGGATAGTGAACGGCCTTTAGATATAAAGGTTAGCTGCGAATAAGTGTTTTTTTTTAAACAAATAAGCAGTCCCGGACAGCCAGCGTATGTATGCCATGTAAGCAACATCGACAAGGTGAGTGTGTATCACCTTTTAATTTGTACTCCCCAAACATCGCAGCGTCTGTCCTCCTAATTGGTGCGGCTGCAAGCGGACGTCTGTTCTTATATTAAGCGGTTCGCTATACAAACGTGGAATGTGTACAGCAAGTCTGATGGCTTAGATGGCAGCCTCATCATCAGAATAGGATGCAGTAGACTAATCATTTGCTCATCCAAGATATTATGACTAACGAAACCTCAAATTAAATTTGCCGCAATACGTCATAATATTTTAATTTAATTTTAATGGCACATCCTTATAACTTTATAACTGTCAACAAATTTCTTTACTTTTGCATAATTATGAATTTAAACCCATTATAATTGGTTTGCTATACATTATGGGAACTTATTATAAATCAAAATGCATAATTTTTGTCTATAAAATATACTATAACGGCTTTTAAGTGCGCTTTTATTTACAGTAATGCATTTTTATGACTATTTTTCCCCATTACCACCTTTAGCTTCCACAAAACATCTCCATCTTACACGGCTTGTTGCAGTTGTTTTCGCGTCTTCCGATGTAAGATTTCAACGTCCTAGTCCTTGGAGTATCGATCTATTAAGTATTGTTATTTCAGTTTCGCCAATCGGTTGTTGTTTGAGCTATTTTTATTTATTTATTTATTTATTAATTGAATTGCTCCATACACAAGACTAAGAGTCTTATTTTGCAGTATGGAACTGAGAATGTGTTAAACTTTAAATCGTTATTTAGAGTATTGGTCTGTCATAGCAGGTACGATTGTACGATTGCACTTTCCTAGTTCTCGGATTATCGATCAATTAGTCTTTTGTTGTTTTGCCTTTTATCAGTTTCTTAAAATGTTTGCTGTTCCAGCTTGGTAGATAATTGGTCTGCTGTAGTAGGTCTTACAGTAATGGGACTGCCATCTGTTGTTACCTGGTGTAGTGGTGTGGAACTTTGCAAATCTCTCCATTTTTCCCCAGGTGGCTGCTTTCTTATAATGCCATGATATTATCCTCTTTTCCAGGAAGAGGGGTAGTCAGGGGGCTTTTTGGACGGATTGCTTGGAGGCGGAATCAAGCCACTTCAAACTCGAAAACAACGATGAGAATTAAAAGACTATTTCAGATGTCTTCAGTAGAATTGTATTCTTTTCGTGGAATAAGTTAACCCTCTAAGACTCATTTTAAGGGGTAATTTTTGTATTTTTTTTAACTTCTACACTGAAATGGCACGTTAGAGGGTTAAAAGTCTCGACAAATATAAATATATAAATATAAAAATAAAGACCAAAGTATCGTGCAATGTATGTAAATCGGGTTTTTGAAATATTAAAGAAATTCAAGACCCGGAATTTGAAACCCCGTTTTACATACATTGCACGATTTTTTGGTCTTAGAAGACCCCTAGTGAAATTTAATGCAGAAAATATTTGTCGAACATTTTAACCCTCTACCATGCCGTTTTAGTGTAGAAGTTAAAAGAAGACAAAAATTACCCCTTAAAATGAGTGTTAGAGGGTTAATTTATTCTATGAAAAGAATCGCCATACAATTCTACTGAAGAAATCTGAAATAGTCTTTTAGGTCAGAGGTACATTAAGTATACTTTTTTAATTGTTCAAAACGCCTTTTCAAAAAATTCAAAAATTTCAGTGAAATTTCGAGAATTCGATTTAGATACATTGAACTAACTTTTTGTCTTATAAGACCCCTAGTGGAATTTGATGAAGAAAATATTCGTAGAACATTTTAATCCTTAAAAGTGCTGTTTTAGTATACTTTTGTGTAAGAGTTGGGAAAAAGGATAAAATTGACCTCTTAAAATGAGAGTTAGAGGGTTAACAAATTCTAAGAAAAGAATCTTCTTACGATTCTACTGAAAACATCTGATATTAGTTTTTAGCTCAGAAGTACATTTAGTATATTTTTTTTAACTAACACCAAACGCCTTTTCAAAAAATTCAAAAACTTTAGGGGCCCATATTTTGGGAGCCCGAGCTAACTTTTAAAAACCCTTTGGCAGATTTGCTGTGCTAGTAGTCTACTGTCATTTCGCGTTGCAAGTGTTGAGGCTGGCGGCGATGACAAGAATTTTGTTGCACAGTGCAATCAGTCGTCGTGTACCGCAATTATGCTCTTATACATTTATAGGATATCAAAATTACATTAAAATGGATGTTTTACTAAAAAATTTAAAGATTATCCCCCATAATATGGAGCCCATATTCATAAAAGACATTACAGGTTTATAAAAGGTTTATGAAATGAATTGTTGCGTTTTATTATGGACCTCTTCAATTTATTTCGAAACAAAAAATCTACACTACGATTTTGTTATAACGTATCATAGTGCACATAAAAATTATAATTTTATGCTAAAATATGTTTTTCTAATTTTGTCATAAATTGTCATAGCTTGTGACATAATAAATAATTAACAATTATGCTATAAGCAATTATTTAACATGCATTTTACACTACCTCATAGTAAATAGCTAAGAAATCTCTATTACTTTTGAACGTAAGAAAATATTTCATAATTTTTTTAAATAGGTTTCCTTTTTTTTTAACAAAGTAATATAATTCCATTAGACAACAAATAAATTTCCACATTCCTGTTCTGCTATTTATTTCTTCTTTTTTTTAAATATTATTTTGCCCTCAATTCATACTCGTATATTATTGTTTCTGATACTCTTTTATCAACATTTACCTCAATTTCATAATTAATTACTCTACACTTACCCCGTTATAATTTCGAAACCAATCATATCCGGATCACATTCCTCTTCAATCATACCCGCACCATTATTGCCGCCTTCTAAATCCGCTGGCAGTTCAGTCTTTGATTCTTGTAGCAATTGCTCTTGTTGCATATTTCCGTTCGCCTGATTAACCAATGCAGCAATGTTATCCAGTGGTTTTGGCAATTCACTGTCATTCATAACATTCCCTGTTAGATCAGCTTCCTCAACACTAAGATTCTCTTGTCTCATCGGTGCTGGTGTTGTAGTGGACGTTGTTGTCGATGATGTAGCGGCCTGTTGATTTGTGCTGGACGAAGCTGGTGGTAAAGGTGTTACATTTGTGCGGGGAAATGTTTTGGCTGGCTTGGCGGGACGTTTTGTTTTACGTGCAGCTGACGCTGAGCCAATCACTAGGAAGAGCATTAAAAATACTAGACTTTTGCGTAAGAACATGTTAATTGCTGGTTGGCTTTTGTGTTCTATTTAAAGAAGAAAAAAAGGTCTGAAAGAAGATGAACAAAAAGAAAAAAAATTATGTTTTTAATTTGTTTATGGTTATATTGAGTTTTGTAAGGAAATGATCTTAGTAATATCAGCTTATTATTAGTACTTAGGGTCATATAATTAGGGATTATGGCACTTTGAAATAGGTTGTAAATGATGTTAACTTTTACATTATTAACAAATTATCGGAATTTTTTTAAGGGATTTTGTAGTCGGTCGTTAATGCTAATAAACTTGTTATAAAAAAAAATAAGTTTTTAATTGAAGCCATTCAGAAAGAATTCTAATTAATATATATGATCATATTTTTTCAAAAACATAATTTAAAACATTGATGTTTTTTGTTTTGCATGTGCCTGTTAAGATACAAAATTTTTATTGTTAAGATTTTGAGATGTCTATAACATGATTGGAAGGATTGTTTAGTTATTCTCACAAGTTTTATTATAAAATTAAGTACAATAATGCATCTTCAGTTAAACATTCAGTACAGGTATTTAAAATATTTTTTTTTCCAAATATGTGACACATTTTAAATTAACACCTTTTTCTTATAGTTAACCTAACATTTTAAGAAACCATTATAATTGTGTTATAAAGAGTTATAATACACAATAATTTGATTATAATAAATTTGAAATTGGTCACAATTTTAATAAGAGTAACTTAAATTTACAATCAATTTCATTATAATTGTGTTATAATGTATTATAACATATTTAGGGTATTCACAACGTGTGCTATCATGTTGTATTGTCATAATGTTCTAATATTTTACAATGTTTTAAAAATATTGTTGTTTCTTTGTGAACAAAAAGTGTCTTAAATTAATAGAACATTGCTTGTTATGTTTATTGTGCAGTCTTTATTAATCAGAAGAGACCAGCGCTGAGCGGCTGAGCAGTTCCGCGTTAGTTTTTGTAGCCGTCGCAGGTTAAATACGGCTAACATCCGTATTTAACCTGCGGCTAGGAGTTTTTGCAACAAATCAATTGCGGCGTCAAATTAGATCGGCCTAGGACTCTACTGTTTGGTAAACAAACAAAATTAAATTTATTTCGGGTTTTCGTCTGAAAATGGAAAATATTCAGGTAAGATCTAATTTAATTTATGAATTCATGGATTAGAATCAAAAAGTATATTTCTTTTAGGTAACTTTTTTATATTTGTTTTAAATCAGCTGATTTAAATTCAAAATAGCACACTTAATTATGAGGGTTTGTTCACAACAGTCGTATTTTTTCATGTTATTATTTTAAGAGATATAACTTTATGGACCTTGTGAATCCCCCAATTGCTTTTTCATTGTAGCTTATTATATATGCATTCTAATAAATTAAATATTGTATATTAACTCCTAAGAGCACATTAAAATTTTATAATAACAAATTATAATTGTGCCACAAAGTCTTATTTCTCATTATAATTGTAAAGTTTGATTTTGTATAATATAGTATAATTATAAAAAAAATATTATTATAAAGCATTATAACACAAATCCAATGATTACTGAAACCATCACAAATTTATGGCCCTATGTTCCAACTGGGAATTTTAAAGGACTAAATATATATTATAACACATTATTATTCACTTCTTATGTTATATTGCACATTATAGCTAATAAGCGTCTGAAGTTGTGTTTAAATGCAAATAAAATTTTTATAATAAATAGGTTTGGAAAATATTTTTTTATTATAATTGTGATATATAATATCATATCTTCGGATTAATATGCAAACCTGCTAACTCCCTTTCAGTAAATTTTACAGGAGAGACAACAAAATTTTTATATTTCATATGTGCAGCTTGAGAAAAAAAAAAACCAAAAATATAGTTGGTTGACTCAAATTGAAGAAAAACTACATGCTGGTCGAAGATACGTATCTTTCAATACCACACGGCATCGAAATCTCAATTTACATAAAAAGTGGATATAGCAGTTTTGCGTATTAAGCCGTAGATGTTGATTTTTCGTTCTAGTCTTCTTTCCCCTCTCACCAATAAACTGTCACTTTCTGAAAGAAAGCTTTAATAGTGTGAACATAGACTAACCAAAGCTTGGCTTAAGCAAAAAGTATGTAACATATTGAGGGAATAGGACTATTGTAAAAAAGCTTTATAAATTGAAATTTGACTCACAGAAGCACATTTGGAAAAATGTTTATATATGTAATAAATTTAATTTTTGAAAAATAAATAATTCCCACATTCTATTTCTTTTAAAAATTATGTAAGAATGAGTTATACCATTTTATAATTGCGAATAAATAAATAAAAATTAATATTAATTATTTTGTAAGAATTACTTATGCCTTTAAATTGTATTATAATAAATTATCACGCACTAAACTTTAGTCAATGTTTAAAAAATGGAAGTATGCTCTGACAGCTAAGAAAAAAACAATTGTCTAGTAATTTTTTTAAGTGCAAAAATTTTAAATAATTGTCAAATATAAGTTTATTGCTCTAATTTTTAATGTTATAAAAATTATATTTTAATGATAATTTAGATATACATTCAATACCAATTGAAATTTCTAACGTTTTTTTATCTGCTTATAATTTTTATAAAATTCTTTTCGTTTTAGGTACGTTAAAAATGTTTACAACCTAAAATTACTTTATTCTTTATTCAACAAGTCGTAGATGCTACAGGTAAATTCTTCTTAAAAAAAAGATTGCATCAACTGATATAATTTTAGTTACTAATAAAATTCTATGTGCAAAGGCCACAGAACAGATGGTGAGAAATTTATTTACTCATTCTTTGAAAAAGGTGGCAATAAATTTGTTTTTATACCCTTCACCGAATCTAAAAGGGTATATATCAGTTTGTCATACCGTTTGTAATTTCAACAATATTGATCTTAGACCCTGGGTCCTTACGAGTAGCGAAGTTGATTTAACGTTTCCATCTGTCTGTCCGTCTGTCTGTGTTTATGTTGAAATGGGGTTTTTGAAGACCCCAGATATTCTGGGAGCAAGATTGTTTTACATTTATGCCACATATACTCTTTTAAAGTTTGGTTTTGAAATTCAGACAGATCGATCGATAAATGACTGAGATATGAGCAAAAAACCACGACTGGCTCTAATTTTACCCATAAAGCCCTGTTGGTGTTGTTGTTTTTCTAATTTTTTTCTGTGTATCTGGTGAACGGCAAGAGCCAAAGTTCAAAATTAGATATCAGCATCGCAAAATGTGGGCGGGATTGGAGAAGTGGACGTGGTACACAATTGTTCTAAAGAATGGTAAGAGAAAAATTGTCCAAATTTGGTACACATAATACACAACCTCTCTAAAAATATGCGTGGGGTTGGAGAAGTGGGCGTGGCACCTCCCGGACTAAGAAATTATAGATTTCTATATATCTGGAAAACGGAAAGAGGCAAAGTTTCCAAATTAGACAAGAATCTTGGTAATAAAAACATAGATGGAATTGGAAAAGTGGGCGTGGCACTTCTCATACAAACACATTATCAATTTTTGTATATTTGGAGAATGGCAAAAGCCAAAACTCACAAATTAGGTACAAGCATCTTCGTTATGAATGCACAACATCTGACAAATTATGAGCAGGATTGGAAAAGTGGGCGTGCCACTTCTCATACAAAAACATTATTTATTTTTGTATATTTGGAGAACGGCAAAAGCCAAAGTTCACAAATTAGCTTTGTTATCAATGCACAACATCCGACAAATTATGAGCGGGATTGGAAAAGTGGGCGTGGCACAAAATGGCTGTATTTATATCTTAACAGAGGTATTTAAATAAATAGTTTTCTGTTCTTATCGCACCATGATGAAGGGTGTATAACATTCGGCTCTTACTTGTTTTTTTTTCAAGATCTATTTTGTTGTTAAGAACAAAAAACTTTATTAGACATATAATTAAAATTAAGATAATTGTTAATCTTTGTACTGGGTTTCATTTTATGATGTTCTTTCATTATTTCAACTAACTATGTTTGAACATCAAAGAGGTGGTTAGTTTGTTGGTATAAAACTAAAGCTAATTAGAGTATTATAATATATTTTTAAGGAGGAAGATTTCATATTCTTTTTTGAATATTTCCCAAGCAACTGTAAAATTTTTATAATTTTAGGTTTCAGTGTAAGCTTTTCTTAATTTTTAGTTTTTCTTTTGTTATTTTATTGGAAGCTGCAAGCAGACTAATATTTAACATTTCTTTTCAAGAGAATGAAATACTAGCAGCCGGATTGATACAAAAATGCGCAGACAAAAGAAATTAATGTGTTTGTTTGGAATTTATTATTTTAATTATAGTGTTTTTTAAAAAAAAGATACAAATTCTAAAACCTTTACCATAGAAGTAGCGAGGTTGACTTAACGTTGTCTGTCTGTCCGTCCGTTGGCTTGTCTATTCATTCGTATGTTGAAATGGGTTTACCCAAGACCCATGATGTGATAGGGACAAGGGTGTTTTATACTTAAGTCATAAACAGTCCGGAAGAGTTTGCAATCGGAATTCAGCTTGATGGCTGCACAAATAGGTAAAATTTGAAAAAACATGTCTGCTTCTATTAATGTTTTTTGGGATTACCAAACAGGCTTTCAAGGTCTAATTATTTTCTATATGTAAATAAAAGATTTATTTCATATTTTCCTCCGACGTTTCGTAGGCTGTTTTCCTACTTCTTCAGGGATTATTTTTATTGAAATCTGGCAACAACAAATTATAAAAAGCAATAATATTCAGTACATAAACATCAAAAAAATTACAATTACATTTAAAGAACAATTTAACTTACATAAAATCTTGAATTTGTATTTACATTATAATTTCTAATTTAAATGTGGTTTTAAACAATACACACAGTACAATTAAACACACAAATAAAACAAAAATATAAATGTATAATTAATAAAAAATATCACAGTTAAACTTTTCCTAATGTCAGTATCACAGTTGAAAATGGACTAAATTATAATATTGCAATCGTGTAATTTGCATTCGTTCGGTCTTTGTCATCTTTTTTGTTTACAGCTGTATTAAGTCTCTCCTGTATTCGTAAGCTTTCCAGCGTAAATCTTCTGTTTCCCCTCCGCTCTACGTCTAGTACTTTAACATCGTTTAGATTTGGTGTGTGCTTATTATCAATGCAATGTAGGGCTAAAGCTGTTGAGTATTTTAATTTGTCAATGTCTGCTTTATGTTCGTTTATCCTAGTAGCTAAATTTCTTTTGGTTGTTCCAACATACACTTTACCGCACGTTTCGTCATTATTACCCTCACATTTAATTTCGTACACGACATTGCTACGATCATAGTTTTCAATTTTGGTTTTTGTTTGTGTAAAAAGTGTGCTAATTGTTTTATTGGGTTTATGAGCTAATGATATTGTTTCATCTTCTATTATCTCCTTCATTTGTTTACTCTCTGTCAGTTTTGGTATATATGAGAGACTGTAAAATCGTTTGGTGATGCCAGATGCATTATTTATAGTTTGTTCCCGAGTTTCTTCATTTGTTGCTTTGGTAATTAGGTTATTTATAATATTCATTGGATAATTATTAGACGTCAAAATATTTGTAATTATTTTTAAGTTTTTGTCTTTAAATTTAGTATCACTTAATTGATCAACTTTTTTAATTAAATTTATCGCGGTATTGATTTTTTGTTTCATTGGTTGTGTGGAGTGATAATTAATTAAACGTCCGGATGCGACCGATTTTGTAAACCAATCCGTAATGAGTTTATTATCCTCTCTATAGATTTTCATATCTAAGTAGGATATGGCATTATGTTGTTCCTTTTCAATAGTGAATTTAAGTTTCTTATGGTAGCCGTTGAAGGTATTTAATATTTCTTCTTCGTCGTTTTTCCTAATAATGGCAAATAGGTCATCAACGTATTTAGTTATTAGTTTTATGTTTACATTTTTATCTTTAAGTTCTTGTGTAGCTTTCTCCAGCAAAGTGTCCAGAACTATGTCTGCTATCGTTGGTGACAAAGGATTGCCCATAGGCATACCATACGTCTGGTTATAAAAAGTATCCCCGTATATAAAATAATTGTTATCTTTTAAACAAAATTTGAGTAAATCAAGAAATTGAGACCTAGGTATTTTTGTATGGTTTTGCAGTACATTCCAATGGGTCATGATGTTACTAATGGCTAAATGAATCGGTATGTTAGTGAATAACGATACCACGTCCAAAGAAATTAAAATTTCGTCATCAGCCAGTGTTATTTCCTTTAGCTTAGTTTTTAACTCTGCTGAGTTTTTTATATTATATTTATCTAATATAATATTTTTTAGAATATTACCAATGTATTTGGACAGTTTGTAGCACGGGACTTCAACGGAGGATGAAATTGGGCGTAAGGGTACATTTGGTTTGTGTATTTTTGGTAGGCCGTATAATCTTGGGGCCGTGGCTGCGTTAGATGTCAAATGGAATTTTTCCTGTTTTGTTATGAAGTTATGTTTAAATAACTCAGTAATCATTTTGTTGTTTTTTCTTTGTAGTTTCAGGGTTGGATCTTCCCTTATTGATTTATAAGTGGTTTTGTCTTCTAGTAATGTGTCCATTTCCTTCATGTAGTCTTTTTTATAAATAACTACAGTTTTATTGCCTTTATCTGACTTCGTTATAACTATTTCGTCTTTGTGTATTTTTAAAAAACGTTTTGTGTCTTCATATATGTTTAATATAAATTTCTCCTTCTGGCTGTTTTTTACCTTTCTCTTGTGTGTTAATATTCTGTTAGCTATTTTAGTTCTTACTATTTCTTTTTCTCTGTCATCTGTAATCGTCTGTACCCATTGTTCCAAATCTGCAATTAAGTGAATTGTAGAAAAGTTGTTATCATTGACCGGTAGTGCAAACTTGGACCCAAGGGATAGGAGCCACTTGCTTTCCTCTGGAAATGTAACATTTGTTTTATTAACAAACCAAGATGGGTTGTATTTAAGATTGTATTTATCCAATTGTTGCCGTTTTAAGTTCTGTAACTTGACTGTGTGTATCTGTTTATCAGTAGATATCACACTCTTATAACTCGTATCCTGTCTTTTTATGAAATTTGTATATTCTTCAGAGTTAAGTATTGCTTTAATTTTAGTTTTTATTTCTTCAATGTATCTGCGTATGACTGTAAGATTAAGATTCGTGTCCTTAATTTCTAGATTTAGAATTTTCACGTGAAAATTTTGTTCTACTTTTTCTAGCTCGTGTGATATTTTCGTCGATGTAAATGATTTTTTTACATTTCTAGTCATATTAATTATATGTGTTGGTAAAAGTCCATTTTTCCTGCATGAAAGTAAAAATTTAAGTCTCTCTGACTGCTTAGCTAATCTTCTAATTTCTCTACAATATTTCTTCAATTGCAAACATGTATCAGCGTCATATTTATATTTAATGTGTATAAAAAAGTCTTTCATTATGTTGCTTTGATTCAATAGTTTTCTCTAAATTCGGCGGGCCCTCCGATAATTATTTATTGTTTTTTTATATTTATCGACCTTTTTCTACTATATTAATGTTTTTTGGGATTACCAAACAGGCTTTCAAGGTCTAATTATTTTCTATATGTAAATAAAAGATTTATTTCATATTTTCCTCCGACGTTTCGTAGGCTGTTTTCCTACTTCTTCAGGGATTATTTTTATTGAAATCTGGCAACAACAAATTATAAAAAGCAATAATATTCAGTACATAAACATCAAAAAAATTACAATTACATTTATAGAACAATTTAACTTACATAAAATCTTGAATTTGTATTTACATTATAATTTCTAATTTAAATGTGGTTTTAAACAATACACACAGTACAATTAAACACACAAATAAAACAAAAATATAAATGTATAATTAATAAAAAATATCACAGTTAAACTTTTCCTTATGTCAGTATCACAGTTGAAAATGGACTAAATTATAATATTGCAATCGTGTAATTTGCATTCGTTCGGTCTTTGTCATCTTTTTTGTTTACAGCTGTATTAAGTCTCTCCTGTATTCGTAAGCTTTCCAGCGTAAATCTTCTGTTTACCCTCCGCTCTACGTCTAGTACTTTAACATCGTTTAGATTTGGTGTGTGCTTATTATCAATGCAATGTAGGGCTAAAGCTGTTGAGTATTTTAATTTGTCAATGTCTGCTTTATGTTCGTTTATCCTAGTAGCTAAATTTCTTTTGGTTGTTCCAACATACACTTTACCGCACGTTTCGTCATTATTACCCTCACATTTAATTTCGTACACGACATTGCTACGATCATAGTTTTCAATTTTGGTTTTTGTTTGTGTAAAAAGTGTGCTAATTGTTTTATTGGGTTTATGAGCTAATGATATTGTTTCATCTTCTATTATCTCCTTCATTTGTTTACTCTCTGTCAGTTTTGGTATATATGAGAGACTGTAAAATCGTTTGGTGATGCCAGATGCATTATTTATAGTTTGTTCCCGAGTTTCTTCATTTGTTGCTTTGGTAATTAGGTTATTTATAATATTCATTGGATAATTATTAGACGTCAAAATATTTGTAATTATTTTTAAGTTTTTGTCTTTAAATTTAGTATCACTTAATTGATCAACTTTTTTAATTAAATTTATCGCGGTATTGATTTTTTGTTTCATTGGTTGTGTGGAGTGATAATTAATTTAACGTCCGGATGCGACCGATTTTGTAAACCAATCCGTAATGAGTTTATTATCCTCTCTATAGATTTTCATATCTAAGTAGGATATGGCATTATGTTGTTCCTTTTCAATAGTGAATTTAAGTTTCTTATGGTAGCCGTTGAAGGTATTTAATATTTCTTCTTCGTCGTTTTTCCTAATAATGGCAAATAGGTCATCAACGTATTTAGTTATTAGTTTTATGTTTACATTTTTATCTTTAAGTTCTTGTGTAGCTTTCTCCAGCAAAGTGTCCAGAACTATGTCTGCTATCGTTGGTGACAAAGGATTGCCCATAGGCATACCATACGTCTGGTTATAAAAAGTATCCCCGTATATAAAATAATTGTTATCTTTTAAACAAAATTTGAGTAAATCAAGAAATTGAGACCTAGGTATTTTTGTATGGTTTTGCAGTACATTCCAATGGGTCATGATGTTACTAATGGCTAAATGAATCGGTATGTTAGTGAATAACGATACCACGTCCAAAGAAATTAAAATTTCGTCATCAGCCAGTGTTATTTCCTTTAGCTTAGTTTTTAACTCTGCTGAGTTTTTTATATTATATTTATCTAATATAATATTTTTTAGAATATTACCAATGTATTTGGACAGTTTGTAGCACGGGACTTCAACGGAGGATGAAATTGGGCGTAAGGGTACATTTGGTTTGTGTATTTTTGGTAGGCCGTATAATCTTGGGGCCGTGGCTGCGTTAGATGTCAAATGGAATTTTTCCTGTTTTGTTATGAAGTTATGTTTAAATAACTCAGTAATCATTTTGTTGTTTTTTCTTTGTAGTTTCAGGGTTGGATCTTCCCTTATTGATTTATAAGTGGTTTTGTCTTCTAGTAATGTGTCCATTTCCTTCATGTAGTCTTTTTTATAAATAACTACAGTTTTATTGCCTTTATCTGACTTCGTTATAACTATTTCGTCTTTGTGTATTTTTAATTTGTACTTAAACAACTCTAATTTATACTCATAAGCCTTTACTTTTTGAACTTTTATTCTTTTTCCTCCTGAAATAAAAAAAAAAAATGGAATACGAGTAGTGAAAATTAATAAACTAGACCGCCAAGCTCTGATGAGCTTTAAGGACCAAATTTGATTCAGATATTTCTTTAGCTTGAACCCCATATAAGTATCTTGCCGAATTTAGACTTATTTTATGATTTTGTATACCAATGTAAGGAGGGTTTTTAAGACTCTACCAAGACGAAAGAAGCACTTTTACTAGTTTCTTTATATAACAATTTCACTTAAATCTATTTAAAACTTTCCATCAAATAATAAATATTCTATTAGGTTCACTACAGTATAACTACCTAATAACCTATAAATTAAATTAAGCCATAACTTTAATTAATAATTTAACTTATTTCCTCTACTTTTAGCTTCATTATTCAAACCAAAGTGCCCTATAAATGACCATTGTTTTTTTTTTTTTTTTTTTGATTACCATATCGCCGTCGTTATGCTTAAAAGTTTCAATAGAGTAGAATTAATTACATTTAAATTTGATTTTAGTATGACTTTAATAACTTATTTTGTGTGAACATAATTATAGTATTCTTTTTATTTAATTTAACCTTAATGGAGACTTGTCGTCTTTGTTTCTTAAAATTACTGTTTCTTTTTCAGCTTTTTCTTCAGGCAGCCATGGATACTTCATGTGTACTGTGTAATTAGTTTTACGGTTGTTAGTGTACTCCCATAATTTTTAACTTTTTTCGGTTTATTTTTTCAGTTTTTAAGTAGTTCTTTGGTATTATATCATTGTTAAGTAAAATATGACATAATTTCTTTGTTTATTATTTAACTTGTACTTGTAGTATGAGGCGATTCTAAAGAAAGTTGATGTTGTTAATTTATAACATGTTATTTTAAAGTTTAATTGTCTTATCTTAAGCTTAAGATTTTGTGACTTAACTTTTTTTTAAAGAGGAAGAGAAATTAGTTTTGTTTAGGTTATTAAACGGTTTTTTTTTATTTACAATAAATAAAAGTGCCATATTTGGCTTTGCCGAATGTTATACACCCTTCACCATTGTGCATTTAGAACAGGAAGTTATGTTAATAACGTTATTTAGATATAAAACAATTTATTTTATACCACGCCTATCCCTCCAATCCTGCCCATATTTTGTTGGATATTGTATATTGATAATTAAAGATACTTGTACCTAATTTGGAAACTTTTGCTTTTTCCGTTCTCTAGATACAAAGAAAAACAGACGGACATACGGACATCTTTAAATCAACTGCGCTGTACATGTTTGTATTAGTAATGTGAAAAAACCCAAAAAACTCTAAAAACATAAAAGACATGTTATATAAGAGTAGATAAAACTTGGCACTTTAGGTGATGAGTATAAAAAACAGCAACAGGAGGTTTTATAAAAACAATAAGAGGCCGTAGACGTGTTTTGCTTATATCTCAGCTATTCACAGACCGATCTGGCTGAATTTTAATAGCAAAATTAAACGGAGCAGATGAGACAGAATTACAAAACAACCAATTCCCTTAAATAGCTGGGGTCTTCGGAAAACCCATTTCAATAGACGAAAGACGTCCGTTAACTGAACTTAGATTAGAATATATATATATATATATATATATATATATATATTTATATATACTTTCAAGGGTCAAAGATCAATATTGTAGAACTAAAAAAAGGGAAAACGGACAAAATTATCTTAAGCCTTTTACCTTCGGTGCAGGGAATAAATAAATAACTGAAGACTGTGCTAGAACAGTCTTATATATAATCCAGTTATAATGTGTACTGACATAACCCAGTTATAATTGCTTCAGCCACATTATAACCCAGTTAAATTGCATTGTGATACACTATATCCCAGTTATAATGTATTCTGGCACATTATAACACAAGCACAGTTATAATGTGTTCTGACACAATACAGCACAGTTATAACGTATAATCCTATTACAATGTGTTATAATACATTATAATCTCATTTAAGTGTGATATAATGCATTATAACATCATTATAATGTGTTATAATATATTATAGTTCCGATTTAATAACCTTATTTTAATTGCTTTTAAACATTTTAATCAAATTCAAACTAAAATGTGCTTAAACACAATATAAACAATAGGATTACTTCTAATTATTGTATTCGGACACATCATAACGTAGATGTAATATGCTTTGACGTATTACAGCGCAGTTATAATGTGTTTTGAAACATAACAGCACAGTTATAATGTATTTTGAATATAAGTATGTGTTTCAACACATCATTATCCTGTTATAATGTGTAATAATCCTATTATAATGTGTTATAATACAATATAACCTCATTTATATGTCATATAATACATTATAATGTGTTATAACACATAATAATCCCGATATGATAACCCTATTATAATAAATTTTAAACATTTAAATTAAATTCAAATTTAAATGTGTTTGACACATTATTACGCGGGTATAATATGTTTTGAAGCATTACAGTGCAGTTATAATGTGTTTTGAAATATTACAGCACAGTTATAATGTATTTTGAGATATTGTAGTCCAATAAGTATGTGTTTCAACATATTAGAATCCTATTGATGTGTTATAATCCTATTATAATGTGTTATAATACATCATAACCTCATTTAAGTGTGATATAATACATTATAACGTCATTATATAAACATTATAGTTCCGATATAATAACCTTATTTTAATGAATTTTGAACATTTAAATTAAGTTCAAATTAAAATGTGTTTAAACACAGTATAAAGAATAGGATTACTTCTAATAATTGTGTACTGACACATTATAACGCAGGTATAATGTGTTTTGACACATTACAGCGCAATTATAATATATTTTGAAACATTATAAACCTATTATAATGTGTTATAATACATTATAACCTGATTTAAATATGATGTAATACATTATAACGTCATTATAATGTGTTCAAATATATTATAATCCCGTTGTAATAAATTTTTGAACAAGCTTTGGTAATGTTACATGTTAAACTTTGCGTTTTTATAGTTCTTGTTTTATTTGTATACTATTTTTAGCTTTTCTTATATCTTTGGAAAAAGGTTCCATGATGATCTGGCCTAAGAAACCAGTGAAATGCGCATAAAAACTAGCTTTCCGTCAACAATAAATTGCAGTGTATTTTTGAAAAATAAAAAAGCACGTCATAGAGAAATCTTACTATAAATAAATTTGGTATTCCCGAAAGTTACTTTGTTAATTAAACTTGCTATAAACCAATTTTAATAAAAGAATTTTAAATTGATTTGGATAGGATTGAAAAAAAAAAAAAAAAAATATGTTTTTCTTAGATGTATAAAAAAGTTTTTAAAGGCATTTAATTGTTTCAGTATATAACAATGGTGATATATGTATATTGCTATATAAAACATATAACAAAACAATTACTTAGCAATTTAAATTTAGTTTCCCTTTCTATTAACTAAAAGAAAATGAATTTAAGTTTGTTTTCTTGGCTTAAATTAAGTTTTCATTTTGTCTTACTTGTTTTAAAGTTAAACGAAACCAATTTCATACAGTTAATTTACAACCTTTAAGCTATAAACTCTAAATGTAAAAAAAAAATTCTAACAAAATAAAATTTTTTTTAAAGCCTCAACTATTCTAAACACATTACAAAGCCTTTCTTCATTGCATGTCTTTAATGCTTTCTACTCTCAATTTTATTTATTTAATTTAATTAAGTAACTACATACAAAGAAGGAAATTGTAATAATCAAGAATCATAAAACTCAAATAGCCCAAAATTGCCATACAACCCAAAGAACCTAATGGGGAATACAATGAGTGCTAATTTATCATAAAATAGACACACGTACCGCCAAAAGAGTCAATGTCATACACTAGTCTCTAAGCATCTTAAACACCATCATCAACAGCAGGCTTTTCTAACTTTTTCTATTTCAATATTTTCACGTACATGTTGTTACCACTTGTTGTTGTAGGTTAGAGGAAAAGAGATTAACGTTTTTTTTTCGTTTTTGAAAATTCTATACAATCAATTTAATTTTGTACCATAAACATGGTGGTAAAACATTAACCCTTGAGAGGTTAAATGATTTTAAAAATGGCCCGTTTTTTACAAATGGGAATTTTTGTTTAGCAAAACCTTGTTTGCTTTCAAGGTCTTATGATTTAGAATTGTTCGAAAATGTAAAAGATTTCTAAGCAGCTACAATTTAGTGGGTTAAGTTTTGCAAAAATTATTTTTTGCTTTAATGGTCAACATGGTAATATGAACGGAACACCTCTAAGTAACCCAAGTTTGTAGCAAATACACTTGCATATATTTTTTATTTGTTGCAAACATTCATACGCTGCTATTTTTTTTAAGGCCAAAGAAAATAATTTGAAAACTCGTATTCAAAGTTGAATACATGGTATTTTTTCTAAGCATTTTGTTTCTTCGCCTAACACCGCTAGACAAACGTTACGGTATATAGAGTTGGTGGTTTTATGCGATGATGACCTGCTTTAAACAATTGTATCCGTTGTGTTGCCGCTTTTTTTTATTTAACAATGTTTGCCTCAAATTGATATTAATGCATTTGAAATATTTTTCTTTCTTAGTTGGTTTTGAAAAAAAACCATTAAAAGAAAAAAAATATTTTTTATTCGCTATTGAAAAAAAATAAATTTAGAATTGAATTTTTTTTTAGAAAAACAAAAGAATTGAATATTTGTGGTTTATCATTAAATTGCTAAATTGATCAATACAATAAAGAAAATGTGTTAAATACAAAATTTTTCCATAAATAAACCAGTTTTCTAGAGTAAAAGAAATTCTTACATAATTTTCTAAACCAAACAAAAGATCTAAGCTACAAACTCGATTTACTCTAATTTTCTTTTTCAAGTTTTCTAATATTATTTCTATTTTTTTTTATTTAAAGTCATTGCTCTTTTAAAATTTAAATTAGTTTGTAAATTACACAGATTTATTAACTTGTACACTTGCATACACACACCTATTTAGTTTTACTCTGATATAATAATGCTGCTGTAATTGAAAAATTATTATTTTTCTTTTTTTTTTAATACACTTTTTCCAATATTATTTAACATTTTCCCCATCACGTAGAACTAGTTCTTGGTTTTCTTTCTTTCAAAGTGATTATTTCGATTTGTTTGTGTTTTAGTTTGATGTAATTTTCAAATCTAGTTTATCTATAACTTTGAAGTATTGCAAAAACTTAACACAAATTGTAATAGTTTTTGAAATTGATTGCTTGCGTATATAAAATCATATGAATTGTATGGAATTTATATATTGTGTATGATGCATGTTATGCTTGGAAGTTGATTGAGATTTTCCTTTAATTATATATTTTATTTTTTCTTAATTTCTATAGTTTTTTTCTTCGTAGAATGGCTAAGTGTCTGGAGATTATAACGGAAAATTTATTAGTATATTAACTTTTGAACTATGCTGCATTAGTTAGTGCTTAATTATAGTTTGAGGTTTTGCAAGTGTTTAGTTTGAGTTTTTTTTATTTTTTGTATTAAAATGTCTAGGGTTTTAATATAATTGAATTATGGTATGTTGTGACTCATAATAATTTGCTTATAATGTATTACAACTCATTATAATTGAATTATAATATATTAAGATGCCTTATAATTGAACTCTTATGTATTACAACCCTTTATAATTGAATTATAATGAGCTAAAACGCATACAATTTTACGAATAAAATTTTATAACATTTGTTAATAAGATTATAATATACGGTCTTGTAATATGTTTCGTTAATAATAATATGTTACAAGGTATTGTAATAGTATTTTAATGTGTTGCAGCACTTTAAAAAGCATACGAATATGTTGCTTAATATTTAAATAAGTCTATAATACGTTGTAACACATTATAATTGAATTATAATGTTTTGAAAATCATAGCACAAAGATTATTTTTTGTGGTGCAACACAAACTTATATAATTATAATGTGTTGTAACACTTTATAATAGAAATATAATGTGTTATAACACATTATAATATGAATATAATGTGTTGTAACACATTATAATAGGAATATAATGTGTTGTAACACATTGTAATAGGAATATATTGTATTGTAACACATTAAATAAGGAATATAATGTGTTGTCACTTATTATAATAGGAATATAATGTGTTGTAACACATTATAATAGGAATATAATGTGTTGTAATACATTTTAATAGGAATATAATGTGTTGTAACACATTATAATGCGAATATCATGTGTTGTTACACATTATAATAGGAATATAATGTGGTCTAACACATTATACTAGGAATATTATGTGATATAACACACTATAATACGAATTTAATGTGTTGTAACACATTATAATAGGAATATAATGTTTTATAACACATTATAATCGGAATATAATGTGTTGTAGCACATTATAATAGGAATATGATGTGTGGTAATACATTTTAATAGGAATATAATGTGTTATAACACACTGTAGTAGTTATTTATTAGATTTATGCCCAATCATATACAATTACAATGTGTTGTAGTACATTATTATTGAATTTAAATGTATTATAACATATAATAATATAACAACAATATAGTTATTCATTATAGAGGCATTATATTTCAATGTAATACGCTAGAATAAATATAATGGGCTGCTCCACTTAATAATAGGAATAGTATTTCTTGTAACACATAACATTAGAACTTTATTATATTGCATACACTATAACACGATTATAATGTGTGGTAATAAGTTATAATAGAAGTTTTATGTGCTGTTACACATTAAATTACAAATAAAATGTATAATAATTCATTATAATAGGAATTTTATGTCTCAATATATATTACAAAAGGTTTATAAAATATTGTTTTACATTACATTGGGCTTATTGCATGTTGTTATAATATAATAATAGGAGTGTAATTGCTGTAAAACACTGTAGTACGATTTTTATGTATTTATACAAAATCAAATGGAATTTAAATTTATGGTAGCACATTATCATTGAAGTTAGTTGTGTTGTTACACATTATAATAGTTTTATAATATGTTTTTCACTCATTATATTGGGATAATATTTAATTCTTACACTTTAGAATAGGAATATTTAATAATATAATAACATATGTTGTTAAGTGTTTTAATCAGTGTTCGAAAATAAACAGTACATTATTTAGCGTTCGGCTCAGACACCCAAGAACGATATCTATTTTTTTGGTGATTGTGTAGACGAACACAACCCTTAATACCGTTCGTAACTAGTTTCAAGAAAGAGTCGAACATTATGTAATGTTCTGTACTTCGTTAAAAAACAGAACAATTGTAGTGATACTGTGGACAAACACTATATTTTAATGTTATGTAATGTTTCTCTTTTTACATTGATAAAGAAATCAACAAACAAAATTTTTTTTGCAACGACCGCACCAAAAACAGCTTGTGTGTGTGTATTGTGTATATGTTTCGTTTGTGTAAAATTATTTTGATGGCTTTTTATTTTTTTCGTATGTGTTTTTTGTTTTTGTAAAAAATGTTTGGCTTTTTAAAAGCCAAAAGCAAGAACATAAATGAGCCGAACCGAACACAATAAAGTCTGTGGTTTTCTAAAAAAAACCGAACGGAATTAAATGTTCTGATATTTTGTTAAGTTGGATAAAACCAGTATTATTTTTGTGTTCGAAAGATGACAAACAGGGAACGTTATTTTTTTAATGATTTTCTATACAAGCACTATTAGTGTTTGTGTTTTCCACAAATCTACCGAACGGAACACTAAGGAGCGATATTTAGTGTTTACTTTCGAACACTGGTTATAAAGCATTATAGTGTGTCTTAATAAAATATAAGAAAGATAATATGTTGTATTACATTTTAGTAGGATAATAATATATTGTTATACATTTTAAGTTGATTATAATCTGTTGCAACACATACCTAAAAGCAGTGTTCGAAAATAAGCTGAACATTATTAAGCGTACGGTACACATACCCAGAAATGATATATATTTTTTTAAGTGTTTATGTATTAGTACACAACGCTTAATACTGCTAATAACTATTTCCACGAAAGTAATAGATATTACAATTTTAGTGTTTCTCTGGATATACGTTATATTTTTATGTTTTTTTCACATTGTTGAAGAAATGAACAAACAACAGATTTTAACGTTTGTTCTTATTAGTATTGTTGTTGGTTGGCAATACGCAAGACCACATCACGAAGAGGCGGTGTGTGTATTTGCATGGTGTGCATGTTTTGTTTTTGTAAACATTTTGTATTGGCTTTTGTTTATTTTTTCGTTAAAAACACATATCGCACACAATTTTGAATTTTACCTTTAAAGCATATAAATAAGAATTTTCAAACCAACTATGAATAACCAAAAATGAGAAAAAATAGCACGATATTTTAACAGCGGTTAGATATGAGTATTACGTGTTGATTTTAACCAAAAAGAGAAAAAATAACATTTTCGATTTAATATCCTCTTAATGATCAAGTATATTTTGCTTTTATAAACAGTTTTTTGTTTGCTTTACCAGCCTGAAGCGCACTGAGTACAACTGAAACGAACTAGCTTTAATGTGCTGAACTGAACACAGAACGCTATTAAATGTTTTCATCTTTATGCTGATTTGGTTAAGTACAGTATTTTTATTGGGTACGAAGATCAAAAACAGCGAAACCTTTATTTTAATATATTTACTACACAAACACTATCCCTGTATTTTCCATATTTTAACCGTACAGAACAGTAAAGTTCAGTATATAATATATATTTTCGAACTCTGCTTATAAGATTGTAATGTGTTGTTATATCATATAGTATGAAGTAGATATTTAAGAAACCCATACATTTTTTCTTTCTGATGATATCTATTATAAATTTGTTATATATCAAGGTTTGCAATACCTTTTCTTGATACAAAATCTTATAGGCTGAAACATGTTCTAACAAACCACAAACTAATGCATATACTAGGGGAAGTTATCAATATCCAACTATTGAATTTTAAACAAAGAACTCATGTTCATGCGAACTGCTAATATTTTAATGCTTTCATATTTCGCACTATTTTATTATATTCAACATATTCTTAATTTGAAATAGAGTTTTGGTTTATAGTAAACCATGAGACAAAAGTAAAACAATTTTTTATAATCTTCTTAATCATTTGAAAGAATTTTAATAACTTTTTTCTTTTGGCTTAACAAAAACCTTTAATATTTTTAAAATGGCACGCACTTTATTATACAGTATTATTCGGATATAAGAACATCACATATAAGAACAAAACGCTTATAAGAAACATTTTCAAAAACACCATGTCTTTTTTGCGATTTTTCTAACAAATAGGTTTCATATAAGAAAAACGCTTAAAAGAAAAAAACTGATAAAAGAAAATTTTTCTTAAACACCAAAATCACAAAATGTATAGAAAAAGAATTTATATAAGAAACTTCCAACGGCAGCACAGAATTTATGTAGTTTGCATAGACAACTCTGTTTTCTGACAGTTTTACAACAAGAACGCGTTACTCGCTTTTTCGCAGCATACGCAGCTATCAAAAAAGTAGAATCTGTGCAGTTATACGTAGTAAGTTACATGCACAAAAGCGTAGATGCCTTGAGGCGAAAAGTAAGTTTACTTTCTACTTTTGTAAACGTCACAAGCAGCGTTCGAAGAAATCAGCTGATTTTGACAAATTAAATTTTATTTTTACTTGTGCTGCTGCTGCATAAAAAGCGTTGCATGTAACTTGAAACGTAGAACGCAAGTAAGGTTATAAAAGCATGCGCTGCGAGGAGGCGAAAACGCGTGTTATGGACCTCCAGCTTTTGTTTTAGATGAGCGAGCTGGTACTCATGAGAAGCTTTGTGTTTTTTGTCAATAAAAACAAAAGTAAAAATTTTAAAAGAAATAGAAAACGGTATAAAATAGTGAAAAATTCAAAAGACATAGACAATAATTATTTAAAAGTTAGAAACGTTAACATGGGGTCTTCACCTGACAATTTTTTGTCATACCAAACGTCAAAGTCCATATAGAAAAAACCTTAAAATTTTTGTCAGCTTTTTTTTATATGAAGTTTGACGTTTATTATAACAAAAAATTGTCAGGTGATGCCCTATGTAACAAAAAAAAGAGACAGAAAACCAAAATATGAAAGTCTTATGGCCATAGCTACTTATATAAGAAATAAGTTTCTTATATAAAATAGTTGTATATAAGAAAGAAACGCTTATAAGAAACTTTTTTCCTGGATTTTTTAAGTTTCTTATATCCGATAAATACTGTAGCAATCGTTTTAAACTTATGTCTGAGGCGGAAAGGGAGTTAAGTAAAGGGTTTTGTAAGTTATAAGAACAAAACAAAATTTTATTATTGATGTTTAAAAGAGGTAAGGGAACTCTGTATTTTTTGGCAGTTGCGAAAGCTTTTAAAAATTCTGTAAATAAAACCCAGCTTTGAATTCTTTAAATGATTTTTTTTGTATTTTTTCAACGCCTTAAAATATAGTATTTTTGACAAAACCAATTGGCATTTAAGATGCAAATGAATTTGATTTATGAAAAAGAAAAGGATTCACGCTGTAAATAACAAATTATGTGAAAGTAGCATTGTAAAGAAGACTGTGAACGCTTGTAATAATAAAGATGATGGCACTGCAATCATAAATCACTTAACATTTAAATGAACTACAATAACTTTTCAAAGTATCTTGCACTGAAGTTTGTTTCAAAATGATTTCTGGTGGATTTACTTTCAATTTTTTTTTTGTTAACAAAAGGAAAAGTTGTCATATAAACAGCAAGTTTGTTTCTTAAGTCATTTGTTTTTATATGTATTTAACATGGAAATTTCCCTTTTAGAATCATTTTGTTTTTGCTTTCAATTTGTCACGCTTTTCAACTTGTCTTTAAATGTTCTTGTTTATTGTTTTTGAAATAAAAATGGTTTATCTCTTTTTAAACATGTGTTTGAAGCAATTATTATTTTTTCTGGTTCTATTTTCTTGTTTCAAAGAAAGTGCTTTACTTTTTTCCATAGACATTATGTCGAAGTTAAACATGATTTGACACTTTCTTCTTTTTTTCTGGTCAAGTTTATTTCCTTTCTAAAAAAAAAAAAATTTTAAAAATTAAACTTCAAACGCAGTTTACCTTGAGGCTTGCGTGACTTTATTGACTGCCAGCTTAAATTCTTGTAGATTATTCTAAACATTTTTTTTAATAAATATTTCAATTCATTGCGACTTTTTCTAGATTATGTCCCCAATGTCAGTCATTTTTTTCTTCTTCACTTTCTTAAATGAATTTCTTATTCTTAATTTCTTTATTATTGTTTTTATTGTAAATTTTCTGTGGTAGTTTGTGCACGCTTGGAAATTTAATTAAATACAATTAGTCAAAGAGAAATTCATGTTATTGGGTCTTTTCTTCATTATTACAATATTATTGCTAATAATAACAATAATGTTTTGTATTTGTGGTCTTCGTGTGGTTGGTTGGTTTTGCATAGAAGTGTCCATTTTATATGTGATTTTTTTTTCGCTGACTTCTTTCTATTAATCGTTGAAACTAAAGAAATATGTATGTATGTAGAATGTCTATGGTTGTTTATTAAGCCTGTATTTTTTATTTGTGCCAAAAAGTATGTATGTATATGAATTAAATTCTAATGACTTTTAATTTCGAGACAATGGAGAAACTTACATTTCTTGTGTGTTAATAAGTTTATTGATCTGAAAGTAAACGAAAAAATAGAGAGACGATTAGAAAATTTATTTAATTAAATTTATTAAAAGTTGGTAATAGGAATCAATTGATAGTGATTATAAGTAGCCAAAAAAACCATTTCCTACAATGCATCAATTGTCATTGTTCTATCGTTACTACCACGGTTAGTGTTGAGCTGAGATGGGTGAACTCATTCCTAAGGTGCAGGTGCATGCCCGTTGTACACGCCTTTAACTAAGATTACACCCGTTTGTTGTCAACTGTTCAATGTATTGCACAACGCATTACAGATTGTAAAAATTCAAATAAAATGTCCACAAACACTACTGTCTCTTTCATTTTCCTCATAACCAATTTTCTTATACCAGCACAATGCACTGATTGCATTAGCAGGGGGCATCCCCTGAGTGTTGGCTTGATTAAAAAAAAAAAGTTCGGATTGAACTTCAGCTTGATCCAAATTCTCTTCCATTCTCCTCTGCTTTCAGGCTTTTTTGGTCAGCTACGAATACTTAAAACTCATGGGTCTTCTTCAACGCTTTCATGCCGCTCCTGTCATTAGAGCATCTGATTTCTTGGCTCAGCATCTCCTTCTGCGGACTGCTGTCATTCATGCATGCAACATGCCCAGATTAACCCTGCGGGAAATTTGTGTATATTGTTCTTAAAGCAATAATCCAGTTACCCGTGAAATTTGAGGGAAATTTCAATTGTTCTTAAAGCCTAATCCAGTTACCCGTGAACAGAATATTATAATAAAATTGACCGAGTTGTGTGTGAAAACAATAAATATAGCTTAACTGGTGATAAAGTGTAGTCACTACAGAGGAAAGGTAATTGACACAAAACTAGTGATGGGACTGGATTTTATGTGGGCGGATGATATCTGCTTGTATTACATTCTTTATACGAAGGAGATCTATCAATACGCTTCACACGGGACAATATGTGCGACAGGCATTATTTTAATCGAAACTGAATGAGTCCATTTAGGTTATTTACGTGACCTGGTACAAAGTGTCAAAATGGTGCCAATTAACCCCCTTCTAGGACATCGCAATGTTAAAGTGACAAGTCCCCTTCATATCAAGTGTTAGAACTAGAACCGGTCCCTAAAACTTTAGAACTATCCCGATATAAGTTTGCTGCTATTCACTTTCCTCAAGGGAACCGTTAAGGCTAAACGTAATTGACAATGACAATTCGGGAAGTCATCAATAGAGTTTCGCACTGGGCCAAATATTTTCCAAAGGATTCCTTTCATACGACACACTAGACATTGGCTAGTTTCATCTTATTGCCAGCCAGTGATGGTTTGATAAAACTACCTGTGGGAAACGAGGAAAAGCTGACCCATCATAGATGACAAAAGGACGCGGCGGACATTAGAGCTATCCTTTCATCAGCTTAAAAACCTAATTGCGGTTAAAACCGGCCTCTGGTCCATTGGGAGGCACACCCAAGGGCTTAGGCTCATTTGCAACGACTTATATAGAAGTTGAGGCAACGAGGAGGAGGAAGAGTCAATGGAAAATCTTATCTGTCATTGTAGGGCATTCGGAGATTTGAGACCTGAACTGTTTGGTCAAAGAACCGCTGGCGACAAAACCTGTCTCTCTGATATTAATTTGAGCAGGATAGACTCCATTATTGATTCAACCGGGTAGCTGAGTGAGAACTTAAGCAGCCAGGTAGACGGTGTAACATGGTAACACACAGGGAACTAATTAAAGGAACCTCACCTAACCTTACCTTACAGATATTGGCTCATAATTTCTTATAGATGGAATATAAAGTCTACATTCGAAAAATTCAAAAAATTCTAATTCATGGTGGATTCGCTTAAGCTGAATATAGCGGTTTTACTTATTAATGTTTAGCTTTTAGAAGCTAAATATAAGTATGATACCCTACAGTAGTTTAAGTACAGGGCGGTCGATATTTGAAGGCTGTGAACAATCACTGACTTATTAGCTCAAAATTTACTTATAAGGGGTATTTTTATCTATGGGAGTTTTGGTGGTGTATGGTATAATAAACAATTTTACTCATATTCCCTTGGAAATACTTTCAGTATGATGTTATTTTATTTTATTTTCCTTTTAATTGCTTTCAAAAGTAAAAAAGTTTTTTTTTGTTCTTTTCTGCTCATCAATATTTTAATTCATTTTATTGTCTTGTCTTCGCTGTAAACAAAAAGTGACACATGTCATTAAAAAGACTTTTAACATCTATTTAAAAATCTATTTATTTATTACATATGACAATGTAAAATCGTTACAAAAGCGTATTTGACTTTTAATTAGCTTAAGCTTAAACACCTAAACTTTTGTAAAACCGAAAAAGCTTAAAAAAAGAAAACAAAAGAAATACAAAGTGGAAAACTAAAAATGAAAACAAAGAAAACTATTTGAAATCAACCTGAATGGGCTAAATGCATGAGCATTATATTAGACTATGACAGATTTTGTTGAAAAAGAAAACACTCTAAAGTCTTCAAAAGGTTTTATATTTATTTACTAAATGCTGAAGAAACAAGTGTTATTTTTATGTTGGTTTTTCTGTTTTCGTTTGACAATTCAATATAAACTTTTGTTGTAAATAAAGAAAAATAGAGATTTTTTTGCTTTTGAACAAAAAAAAAAAAAAAAAAAAAAAAAAATTCAAACATAAAACCGTAACGTTTTCAAAGGCTACAAATGTAGGTTAATAGCCTGTTTTTTGTTGTTGTTGAAAGGCCTCTTCTTTGACTGTTGTTGTGCTATTACCACAAACAATTGTTGGCGATGATGATCATTTTCAACAACAACATTATCTTAATCTTTTTTTTACGGGCATTAGAAGTATGCGAAATGAAGTAAAAAAGTTCTGTATTTCGAAATTCGTTTCATCAATGGTTTCAACAGCTTTGGCAGCAACAAGTAAAACATCATTTAACATTTGAATCTCTTTCTCTCTCCCATATAACAACTCCGCGACTTACATAAAGCCAATTATTAGCAAATGTTATGTTTAAAATTGTAGCTGTCTGTGTATATAAGTTTTTCTTCTAACTCTGCCACTTTTTATTGCAAACTCTTCAATATTGTTTCAAATAGAAACAAGTATGAATCTTTTATTTGGCTGTGATGAAGCTTTTATACCCTTCTCAAGATATATAAAAAAATTTTGGGTAGTAGATCTCTTCGCACTTTTTTTTGGATCGGAAATTGGTTTTAATGGGTCCTGTACATTCTTACATTCACACACATTAAGTTTGACTCGTCAAGCACTGAGTTTTTGAATGAGAGAGGAAAAGATATGACATTCTCTATTCCCTTCTCTCCTAAAAGTTCAAGACTGGACGAGTCAAACTTGACGTGTTTGAACCGGCACTTACTATTCATTTGTGGGGTGGCAAACATTTTTTTCTTTTCTTTCTCGAAAACTTTTTGTAAATAAACTTATGAAAAACTATAAAGTCGTTAACCTGCGGGAAATTTGTGTCAATTTTTTTTCAAGCACTTATCGCGTCACCAGTGAACAAAGAATTATAATACAAAGGAACGAATTTTGACACGTGACAACAGAACATACCACTTGACTGGTGATAATGTGCTTAAAGAATGGTTACTTCAGAAGAAATTAATTGACAAACAACTAGTCATGTAACTGGATCTTTTGCGGGTAGTTGCTGATTTTTCTAGTTTTATTAATTTATATGATGGAGATCTATCATATTAACATGGTTCGCTCGGGACAATATCTGCTACAGGCATTATTTGACCCAAAATTTAATGTGTCCATTTTGATAATTTCAGTGACTTGTTACAAAGAGCAAAAAGGTGTCAATAAACCCCTTCGTAGGACATCGTCATGTTAAAGTGACAAGTCCATACATATAACAATATGTCCGTCCCCATATGTAATCATATGTTTTCTCTGGGTGTACTTTATGGGGTTTTAAATAAATAATTCTTACTGTGACACACAAGATGATAAACTTAATATGCCCTCATTAACCACTACGTAATTCCTGCTAACATGTTTTTTTGTTTGTTTTAAAAGCCAACCACATTCTTACATCATTGGCATTATTAGATTAATTCTTAATACAATTTTGCTTTTTGTTTGTAACTAAAACATCAGATTTTTTTTTCTCCAGTTATGCGATTTATTACTTAGTTTCTAAATGAATAAGTGAAACCCTTTCTTCCATAAATACAAATATGTACATAAAACTACAAACGTCAACAATTATAACATGTTGTGTTGTTTGTAAGCTGGAGGAGCTCAAAAATGAAATTTGAAGCTGATGACGATACTTCCTAGAAAATGTATTGGAGGTGGTGGTGGCGCGCTGGTGTTGGTGTAATTTGGTTAATATTTCTTTATTTTCAAAACCATCCAAGTCTTGTTTTATACAGTTAGCTTAGAACTTCTTGTCTTAACTTACAATTTAAGCCAAATGAATGAGGTCTTCAAGTTTTATGATGTCTTTACAGCAATTTCTTTTATTTCATTTGCCATTTGTTAGCCTAGCCGGCTTACTTTGTCAGTTTTCTTTTATCTCTTTATTTATGCATAAATTATAGTAAAAAACGACATGAAAAGCCAACTGCTAGTAGAAGTTTTACTATCTTATAAAATAGAATTTTTTTTCTTTAGTTTTTATCTAGAATTTTGAATTTGCGCTGTTGAAAACTCGTGAAAATTATTGTTTGTTCGCAATTTTTTTTTCAAGACTTGCGTAATGATAAGAAAATTGTGTTAAGTGAATGGAAGTTCTATTTATGGTAAGTTTTATATGAATGTAATTGACTTATTTTCCTGGCGAAATTGTGGCAAATAAAGCGAGCGCATAATAACTACAGAAAGAATTACAGAGAATAAACTAAGTTCTTTATGAAAAGAAATAGGTGCACAATGGGATCAGTTTTAGGAATGTATTAAAAACCAAAAAATTATTAAACTATACATATTGGTCCTAGTAAAAACAGTTAAACACAATTTTTTTTATAATGTTAGCAAATTATTCTTAAAAGAATTTTGTTTTAGAATTCTTAGAACTTTGGCCTGATTAAAATATAAAAAATTTGTTTTGGATTAAAAACCATAAACATTCCCATAAAATTACCACGATATTGAGAGAAAATTTTGTTACAAACTAGAGGAAAACAAATAATAAAACAGTAAATAAAAATAAATTTCTTAATAAAAGCTTTTTAATTGAAAATACTTTCATTGATGTAAAATATGTAGGGACCATAATACTCAGCACAGAAAAAATTCTCTAAAACTTTTCACCAAATAAAGCATTAATCAAAATTAAAATCAGTTTAAATTAAAAATTTAATTAATTGAATTAAACTTTTAATCAATTAAATTAAACGTTACATCAAGTGAATTAAACGATTTATTGATACTATTAATTTTTATTAATTGTCTAATTAAATAATTTTTAAATTAATATCACAAATTTTTTAATTTAAATAAATTTGTTCCTGTATGGAGCGGATTTTGGAGGTCCTGGACATCCTCTACAAAGACGTAGCTTTACAGCCTATTTTGGATGAGGTTCCTAATTTTTTTGCAACAATGACTTTTTCATTTTTAAACTTTAATAAAAAGCCGTTAGCAATAAAAGCTTTTGACAACCAAAGCTTAAACAATAAAAGCTTTTGACAACCAAAGCTTTAGCAATAAAAGCTTTTAATGATCAAAAGCTTTCAATAAAAAATGATTACATAAAAACAGTAGTACTTTTTCATTAACGTTGTTGATTAAAAATCCATTTAATTTAAATGCTTTTTTTAAAACGAACTAAAAGTATATTAATAAAAAAAAATTAAAACAAAAGCTTTAATAAACCTTTTTTATACCCTTCACCGAAGGTAAGGGGGTATATATAACTTTGTCATTCCGTTTGTATGTTCCAAAATATTGATCCTACACCTTATAAAGTATAAATATTCTGGGTCCTTATGAAAAGCGAAGTTTAAATCCGTCCGTCTGTCCGTCTGTCCGTCTGTCCGTGTGTATGTTGAAATGGGTTTTCCGAAAACCCCAGACATTATGTGGACTATGTTGATGTGTATTTATGTCACATATACTCCGTTTAAGTTTGCTATTGAAATTCAGCCAGATCGGTACAAAAATTACGGAGATATGAGTAAAAAACCACGACTGCCTCTGATTTTTTTCAAAAATCCCTTGTTGTTGTATTTTTTTATTTCTGTATATCTTGAGAAAGCCAGGAGCCAATGTTTCCAAATTAGGTACAAACATTAAGATTATCCGTATACAGCATCCCACAAAATGTGGGCGGGATTGGAGAAGTGGGCGTGGTACCTCCCGTACAAAAAATATTAAAAATTGTAGAAATGCTAATCGTCACTTATTGTGATTAGATTTTTGATTATTTCTAATTAAATCAATTAGTAATCTAAAATTTTTATCAAAATTCAATTCTAATGATTAGATTGATTTATTTCTCTAATCGTAATGATTTCTAATTATAATCCAAATTCCCCAGCTATGAACTGCTTATGGTTTTTAATCCAAATTTTGATATTTTTAATTAGGCTTAAATTCAACAAATTTAATTTACAATTTATTTATGAGGAAAAGAATTTCACAACATGATTATTAATAAAAAATTATTTATAATTTTTTCATTCTTGACTGACGCGGAGTAAGAAAAAGGTAAGAAAACTTTGTATGTTTAAAGTTTTTTGGTCAAAATTTTGCTAACATGTGCAATTTATAAAAAGCAATTCAATAAAAGCCAGGAGATTTTATTGTGCTAAGACAAAATTAAGGATAGGAATTGTTTCTTAGCTTCCATGTAAGAGAGCTTTCTAAGCTTTTTTACATATCTAGTTTTTCTTCAAACTAAGCTTAAAATGTAAATAAATATCAAAGTACGTAAAATCATCTTTAGGGGAAAAATTAGTTCTTCATAACACAAAAATGTTCTTATTCAATTTACTATAATTTCATATATTTTAAAGCCAAAATGAACAAAAACTTACTTTGCAATTTTACTTGACAAAGACAAACTCTTAGCTTCTTTGCCATTTTTGCTTTCAAACAATAACTATGTTTAAAATAATTTTTCAAATAATACATATTTATTATAAAATAAAAGATTAGAAGAAAACTAAACTAGAACTTTTGCTTAAATAAACAAAAAAAAACGTAAATTAACCAAAACAATGTCAAGAATTTCAGCAACTAGTTTAGTTTTAAAAAATTTCCATGAAAAAACAAAAAAATGCTTAAAGTTTTCCCTGTGTCTTCTGGGATTTTTCACCTACAAAAAAAAAAAAAAAAAAAAAAAATGTTTTTCTTTTTTCCCCCACCATTATCCATAATGAAAACTACTTTTGCAAGCAATAGCGTGTGTTTTTTTTTCAATTTCATTGGGTGTTTTTTAAAATCATAAATCATTTTTTACACAGAATTTTTGTTCATGTTCTTTTAATGTTCTATACTAGAAACAACGAGATGGAATAGAAAACAGCACCGAGAACTTTAAAATGATGTTTTGGCATAATTTAAAGTGTGTTGAAGTAAAGAAAATTATTAGTTTTTTTTTTTTGTAAAATTATTTTGCTAACATTTTCTAAGAATTTTTTTGTGTTAATCTTTTTTTTTTTTTTTTTTGTTATTTTTGCTATTGCTATTTTTATAATACATTATTATGCTTTTAATGGTTATAAAATGAAAAAAAAAAATCAAGAAAATTATAGAAAAATATGTTTAAACTTAAATATTTATGTACTCATCTGTAACAGATGATGCAAACAGTAAAGAAAGAGAATAAAAAAAAAACAAAAACAAAAATGGGAAAATTAAATCTTGTATTTAGGCTTTTAGACTAAATGTTAATTGCTTGGGGTTTACTACTCTTATTTGGTGTGAAATCTAAGTACGATTAATTAAAACAGTTTTTCTAGTCGGCAGGTTTTTGCTAAAATTTATTAGACAATAAAAAATATTCTTTTTCAAAAAAAAAAAAAAAAAACATGATAAATAGAAACTGGGAGGTGGAATAGTGTTTAAATACAAATTTAGTACATAGACAAGTAGCTGGAGAAAAAATGTATTATTAAAATAAAAACGCGAAAGAAAATTTATTTGGATAGCTATTCAATAATACGTTAGGAAAGCTTGATAAAAAACATAATATTTCAAAGGCTTTGGCTTTAAAATAACTTTTAATTGAAGAAAAGTTATGTAAAATAAAAAAGTTTATTTGGATAGCTATTCAATAATACGTTAGGAAAGCTTGATGAAAAACATAATATTTTAAAGGCTTTGGCTTTAAAATAACTTTTAATTGAAGAAAAGTTATGTATGGTTTTCTTTATATTAAATTTTTTCCTATAAATGCTTTTGGGAATCGAAAACATTTCTCTTCGGGATTCTTAGCAAAGTTCAAAGAAAAGCTTTTTTGGTTTTTATTGAAATAATGTTATTGACACTTATTTGTTTAAGAAAAGCTTTTAAGCTTTTTTCAGAAAAAAGTACAAATTCTTTGGGAAAAAATTTACAAATTCTTATATTTTTTTAGGTCTCAAATGCTTTTAAGTATTTAAAGAAGGCGGAAGAAGAAAATCTTTTTTTTTTTCATATTTAATAAGATTTCTAAGCATTTCATCTAATGCTAAGTTCACACTTGGGTTTTTAAACGCGTTTAAGCAAAATGTTGATTTAGCTAATCAAAGCCGTTCACATTACATTTGAGATGATTAAGATGACAGATGATTAAGAAAAAAAACACACAACAAACACACAAAAAAAAAAATCAAACAAATTTATATTTCTTTAAAGTATTAAAAATGGATAAAAACACTTTTATAAAGTTATCAGAAGATTATTTTAATCATTTTTATGATGAAATTGTGAAAATTTATGAATTATTAAAGGAAAAAAATAAAAACATTAAGCAGAAATCTTGGCCGGTTGTACACGACATGTTGGCGATTCTACATTATTAGGTATGTTCAGTGGATTCTATGTGGTTTATGAAGTGATTTAGTTGTAATCATGTCGATTTGAAGTGATTAACAAATCACTTCAATGTATGGGTAATCATCTCGATTTTGAAGTGATTAAAGCTTAATCACGTTCGAGCTGCTTAAACGCGTTTAAGAACTCAAGTGTGAACATAGTATAAGTTGAAGCACTGAAACACATCAAGGCTTAAAATCAGTTACCGCCAGTTTATATGCCCAATGGGCAAGCTTTTACAAAAGTGCTTTTGTGCTTTCACACCAACACGAGTACAACAAGTAATCACACAACAATGCTTGCTGCTTTTTTTTTTTGTAAAAAAAACAACGATGTACAATTAAAAAAATATATTTAATAAAGCTTGCGAACAATTGTTTTTTTATTGAAAACAATGACGGCGATCCCGTATGTATGGCTTGGGATTGGAAACACATTCCTGATGAAAAATATCCGAAATTAAAAAATGAAATATACAAATTGTACTCAATGTTTGGTTCCACCTATAACTGCGAAAGTTCTTTTTCATATTTAAAAATAATATTAAATAAATACCGCCATAATTTATCGGATACGCATATTTCGGATCTTTTACGTATAAAAATTTATGACGGAGAAATTAACATTCAAAATAAAATTAAATTTCAACGTAAATAAAAAAAAAAGAATACTTCAAAGTTTTTTCAGTGTATGAACTCTCTAACACTAACTCAAGTATCGATGTATTCGTTCTTGGCTGCAGCCTGTAACTGCTTTAAAGCTTTTTGACTGCAAATAAAAACTACTTTAAAGAAAGCTTTACGAAACCGCTTAAAGAGAATAGATTAAAAGGTTGGTAAACCCAAAAAGTTTAAGTGGATTTAACCCATTATCGGTCGCTAACGTAGGAATTTTTTAAATCCCTAGCAGGGAGGTGCTTTTGAGACTTCAATTGAGAATATCCACAAAATTTTTCCTACCGATTAGTAGTTTTCTTGACATATACTGGTCGAAAAATCAACCACTTACGGAAAACAGTCAAAAATATAAAAAAAAAATTATGTAAGTTTTGTGTGAAAAAAGTATTGCTTTGGGCTTCCATTATGGGGATTTATTTAAAAAAAAAAATTATAAGTCTCTTTGGTACCTCATGTAAATATGTATATGTATGTTTGCAGTTAAAGATAGTATGTGTTAAACACATTTTCTAGCACGGATATTTATCTTCAACACTTCTAATAATTGAGATGATTGGGGGGGGGAGGATTAAGGTGTATGATTGAAAATGATTTACAAGAGCACTGGTCTTGTTGACCCAAACTTATGGTGGTTTTAACCACTGGGTGACCAAAAATGTGACTGCAAAGTTCTCAAGTCCGTTAATGGCGTTAACGGCAGAATCCTACACTCGCTACTTGTTAAAAAACTGAAGCTTTCTATCCTCCATTGCTTTAGGAATAGCCAGCAGCATCTGCTGAATGGAAAGATGGAAAGACCATCTGGGAATATCCTTCAGCAGACCGAACTTTTGAAGCCGACTTTTTAATGTCTCCCTTCCTGCGACTTTAAGTATAAACCATTAGTCAGACCGGAGCCGTGTCAGACTTGAGCCGTGTTGACTACCATGGTACTAGATACATCTCTGATAAGCCGTGATCTTAAGTTATCTGTCGATCCTGAACTCTGCCTAAACAGAAAAAACATTTGCACCAGTAAAAGCATTAATCAAAAATAACATCAGTTTTAATTAAAAATTTAATCAAGTGAATTAAACCTTTAATCAAGTGAATTAAACGTTTAATCAAGTGTATCCAATGTTTAACTGACAATACTAATTTGCACCGGTAAACAAATAACTAATATTAAATATTATTTTTATTTGGCCAGTTTGTTTAGTAGTTATTTGTGTGTTACCATGAGCTAATAAGGCCTATATTATTTCCAATTTTAATAAAAACGCATTATTATTACTGGTTTCCCGACGTTTCGTCGATTTTTTGTCGACTTTTTCAAGGGATTGTCTAGTTTATTTAATAAAAAACATAAAATTATTACAATTATAAAAAATATGATATTAAAAACCAATTGAACTTACAACTGTAAACGTTATTAAATCATTAAATCACAAATAATTTTACGTTAACAAAACATATAACATCAAACAAAAACCATTTAAAATCCACGAACATATTATTTAAACACATCTTATTCTAGTATCACAGTTTAATTAATAGCAGTTAAATAGCTAGCACTAATGTTGTCGGTATCTTCCTTCTTGTTCATAGTTTTGTGTATATTTTGCTGAATTCGTAAGCTTTCGATCGTATATCTCTTTCTTTCAACGCCTTCCCTGTCTAATATTCTGATTCCTTCTATGTTGGCGGTATGCTTACTTTCTATGATGTGTTTTGCAAGTGCTGTGCTTTCCCTCCCCTTCAATATGTCCATTTGGTGTTCCCCCATCCTTGTCTCAAGAGTTCTTTTTGTTGTGCCTATGTATATTAATTCGCAGTTTTCGTTGTCTGTTCCGTTGCATTGGATTTCGTAAACAACATTGCTTTGTTGCTTTTTGTCAATAGGAGCTTTTATTTTAGAATAAATTGTGCTGAGTGTTGTGTTCGGCTTATAAGCAAAACATATGTTTTTTGTTTTCATAGTTGTTTTGAGGTTTTTATTGTTTGTCAGACCTGGTATATATTTTACACAGTGTAAAATATATACCAGGTCTGACAAACAATAAAAACCTCAAAACAACTATGAAAACAAAAAACATATGTTTTGCTTATAAGCCGAACACAACACTCAGCACAATTTATTCTAAAATAAAAGCTCCTATTGACAAAAAGCAACAAAGCAATGTTGTTTACGAAATCCAATGCAACGGAACAGACAACGAAAACTGCGAATTAATATACATAGGCACAACAAAAAGAACTCTTGAGACAAGGATGGGGGAACACCAAATGGACATATTGAAGGGGAGGGAAAGCACAGCACTTGCAAAACACATCATAGAAAGTAAGCATACCGCCAACATAGAAGGAATCAGAATATTAGACAGGGAAGGCGTTGAAAGAAAGAGATATACGATCGAAAGCTTACGAATTCAGCAAAATATACACAAAACTATGAACAAGAAGGAAGATACCGACAACATTAGTGCTAGCTATTTAACTGCTATTAATTAAACTGTGATACTAGAATAAGATGTGTTTAAATAATATGTTCGTGGATTTTAAATGGTTTTTGTTTGATGTTATATGTTTTGTTAACGTAAAATTATTTGTGATTTAATGATTTAATAACGTTTACAGTTGTAAGTTCAATTGGTTTTTAATATCATATTTTTTATAATTGTAATAATTTTATGTTTTTTATTAAATAAACTAGACAATCCCTTGAAAAAGTCGACAAAAAATCGACGAAACGTCGGGAAACCAGTAATAATAATGCGTTTTTATTAAAATTGGAAATAATATAGGCCTTATTAGCTCATGGTAACACACAAATAACTACTAATATTAAACTTTTTATCAAGTGTATTAAACGTTTAATTGACCAAACTAATTTGCACCAGTAAACAAATTAATAATATCAATTAAAAATTTAATCAAGTGAGTAAACAATTTAATATTATAAATTAAACGCTTAATCAAGTGAGTTAAACGTTTAATTAATATTATTAATTTGTTTACTGGTGCAAATTAATATTGTCACTAAACGTTTAATACACTTGATTAAACTTTTAATTCACTTGATTAAATTTTGAATGAAAACTGAATTAATTTTTGATTAATGCTTTTTACTGGTGCAAAATTTTCTTCCGTTCATTTGCCGTATTGACTGTACTTGATTTCCTCAGAGAAAGTTACACCACGATTTGGTAAATACTCGAAAAATCTTCCTACATACCACTGGCTGTTTTAGGAGTATGTAAAAATCCTCGCTGTTAAGCTAATTGTCGCATTTAAGTAGCAATATTTTGTCGTCAGATCTTAACTCAATTTGTTAAAGAGAGTCGTTGTGATAAAAGTCAGCTCCATCTATCAATACCATGATTATACACCTGAATTGCCTTCTGCTGTGGGGAAGGTATTATTTTTTTTTTACGGCAATGCGTTTAACAATCGCCAGTGCTTTTACTGAGCGGTTATTGGTTGAAATTGAAAAGAGTACTGTCGTTTCAGCGCCCTTTCAGTATTTATTGTTAACTATAGAGCAATTGATCAAATTATTCGCGCTTTGCGTGCTTAAGAATTTTATTACCATGAAAGCATAACAATTGCACTCATTTAATAGACAAAGATGATAAGAAGAAAAAAAATTTTCAAAAAAGGCAAGTTATCCAGGAAATCCAAAACAGTTTGAACCCCCATATAAAATATTGTAGAATATATCTCAACTTTTAAATCAAACATAAAATGGTTATCCCTTTTTAAACATTTTGCACGATTTTCACACAAAATGTGGAATCCTCTGCATAAACTGCACCAAATTTTTATTCAGAACAACATCCAGTGTGCGAACCTTGACAAAACAGTCAATTGTATCGTAGAGACTATTATCTGATAGATGCACTTAAATACCTTTAAGCTTTTCTTAACCTCTTGCCTACATGTGGTAATACTATTGTAATGCTTTCGGCCAATGTTCGATTTTTCGACCACAAAAAATTATGGGTGCTTTTAAGGAAGAAAATTTGTCAATTACAAATTGATTTTAATCGATTCTTATAATGCACTATTCAGGCTTTAAAAATAATGAATAATACAAAATTAAATATTTTATTTTTCACATTTTTTTTTTGTGATTGGAAAAAGGTGTTAAAATCCTCTTTCCAAAAAAATATTTTTCAAAGTTTTAAGAAATCATTAGAAATACTAAATTAAAAATCATTCCATATTTTATTTTTTTGAAAACAGATCAAAAATTCCATTTCAGATGCAAAGAAAATCTTGAGGTTGATTTCAACTGAGAAGCATTTTGAAAAACAATTTCTTGCAAACCACAGGTTATCAATTCCTATAAAAAGTGTTCGCTTCGTTAATCTCTATTCCCACAGCATAATTTTTTTTTTAATTTTCCCTTTCAAGTGATTTTCCTTAATTTACATGTCACCATATTTCCATGTACTGCTGCATCAAACTCTCACGTGATCCGTCAATAAAGATCTCACTTCAAAAACTATGACAGGTCCCAAGTCCCAAGCAAAAGCAAGGGCTTAATCAGCCGTTTTACCATTCAACTAATGCACACCCATTATAAGACATTGATTTATTAAACTTGTAAAATAGTTGAAATATCATTTACATTCATTTCAGCAATTTGTGGCAATTAATTTTTATTATTTTTATTTTTAAACTCATCTCTGAACTAGAATCTTAACTTGCAAAGTTTTCATTTCCTTTTGCAAGAAAAGCACGCAACATATTCTTCACATATAAGTCTCATAATATATTTTTTCCTTTACTTTGATATGCAGCTAATTAAGAGATATTTTTCTCATCTCCAACAGCTTCACAAATGTCTAAGACAATTTTCTTTATGGCAACTTATGATGACGATGGCTGCTAAATATGTTTTGAAAGAAGTTTGTTAAAGACAAAAAAAATATGTTTTTTACACCAAGAACGTGCATGTATTTATGACAGAAAGCTTTGGTGTTCTTTTCTTTGTTCATTATTTTTTTTTAAAGAAAACAAGGATTTTAGTTTCATGGAAAGAAATAAAATAAATATGAAGAGTTAATTGGGAGTTTGACACAAATGAGGCCGGATTAAAATTGTATAAAGTAGACTAGTTAATAAATGCTTTTAAATGCCTGGGTGTTTTTCAAGAAAGTAAAAGGCTTGAAAATAGGAATTTCAAACGAATTAAAGAAAAAGTTTGTTTAACTATTTATGGAGAACTAATGTGGCTTATTTATAGATGGGATTCTACACGGTATTTAGCCGATGTATGGGCAAGTACTGCTTAAATACCAGGAATATCTATTTTTTTTTGTGATTTTGTTTGCGTATTTATAAAAATTATTAAAAATATTATTTTTTTAATGCACTAGTTACACTGTGCTAATTGAAAAAACTGACACGCGGAGGCACCTGGCATTTTAACCGCACTCGGGTATGCTGAATCTAGTGTTGCTAACCATTGTTTTATGTTAGCACTTGTTTTCTACAGATAATAAACTGTTTTCTTTTTATATGTACTTTTACACTAGAAAGGGGGACACAAATGTTTTTGGCAATATAATAGAGACATTGATCTTAGATTTTTACAATACGTTGATATGACTACTGTTTATCGATTTCTTACAAAAAGTGAAAATTGAAAAATTTCGAGTTGACGCTGTTAAGAGGAACCAATGCGATATATTCGGGTAACTCAAAAACGCTTTAGTTTATTGAACAAACTAAAAAAACCGAAATTCCGAAATGCCCTTTAAGAAAGGTTTCTAATATGCGCAGTCCTGTTAGAAACATATTTTTTTTGGCAAAATTTCACAATTTTTGTTTTTTAAAAAATCATCAAAAATTTGAGCACAGTTGACAGCCAAACAAGCCATAATCTATTAAAATCTGTCTACAACTTTTTATGATCAAAAGATGAAAAATATAAAACGCCATATTTATATGGAGACCCCCCCCCCCCCTAAGGAGTTGAGATAAATGCCAAGTGTGTTTTGAGAAAAGGTTTAGAAAGAAAAACTAATAGAGGTCGGTCATACATTTTACACCCTTACGGGCGACTGCTATTCAGTTCTGGGACTTTTTCTTCAATAACTTTCTAGCCTGTACCACCCCCCCCACCCCTAAGGGGTTGAGATAAAGACCAAGTGGATTTTGAGAAAAGGTTTAGAGAGAAAAACTAATAGAGGTCGGTCATACATTTTACACCCATACGGGCGACTCCTATTCAGTTCTGGGACTTTTTCTTCAATAACTTTCTAGCTTGCACTCAGAGAAAAAACATGTTTAAATATGTTCACCACCAACTAGTGCTGGGAAACTATCGATAGACTATCGATATTATCGATAGTCTTAAAATATCGAAAATATCGGTAGCAAAAATATAAATATCGATATTTTTATTATTTAAAATACAGCTATGAAGACACACACAGTTTTTCGCCGTAAATTTTTACTTGCTATTATTAATTCGTGCTGAATGACAGCAATGAATACAAACAACAAGAATGGCAAGTGGTACTGATTGCTTAGCAGGGCTTTTTACTTTTTTTTTTTTAAATTTCCTAAGCTAATCCCGAATCGAAATTTTTACATGTTTATATAAGGACTGAAATGTCAAATATTTTTGTAATGTTGGAAAAATGCAATTCCAAATACAAATGTAGCCTTATAAAACACTAATTAAAGTTTTCCTGCACAAGTACAAACATTTAGTCGATAGTAATATCGATATATCGATAATGAAATCTGAGCTATCGATAAATATCGATAGTAGAAAAAATCGATAGTAACCCAGCACTGCCTCCAACCAAAATATTTTTAAAGAACATTTTAAACATATAATGTTTATTATAATCATATTATTGTCAGCATTAACTATATTATGGTTAAATTAGGTCTCCATCAAGAAGCCCCAATCATAATATTGTTGCCTCAAAACATGTTATAATCAAAATTAACAAAAATTTGTTAATCGCTTACAATAGCATTGTTGGTTTTAAACCATAGTATTTTGCTCTTGGAGAAGAGGAAAATACTATGGTAAACTTAAAAACAAATTATTGTTATATTTAACCATACCATTTTCAGAGGCAACCATAATGTGGTTGTGGATTCTATATGGAGGACTAATTTAAACATAATATGGTTATCGCTGACACTTATATGGTTATATTAACCATAATATGTTTAATATTTTCTTTAAAAATAGTTCGGTTGGAAGTGACCATATTTAAACATATTTTTTCTCTACGTGTCTATTGAAAATGTTGTAAGGGGGTCCCCTTACGAAATGATGATAGTGGGTAGGTATGTTAGAAAGAAATAATGGATATGAAAATTAAAAGGGGTTTGATCATATAACTGCACCGTCTAGGAGCATCCCAGGTGCTGCAGGGGCCAAATTTAAGAATTTTATTAAGCCACTATATTTGTACGGAAGCCCCCCTAATGGATGGTGAGAAGGGGCAAGTATGTTTTAAGAAAATGTTAAGGACAAAAAACTAGTGAAGGTCAGTGATATCTTTTCTTCCCCTAGGTGCGACTTCTATGAGACTTTTTCTTCAATATGAATAGGAATCGCTAAGTGCAGAAAGGGAACTACTTCAAAGCATTAATTGAAATATTAAAGTTAAAGTTAATAATAATAAATGCAAGTTTTATGTTCTTAACTCATGACTTCAATCTGAAACTGTCTAAGATGACACTTTTTCCACTGATTTCTTAGCAATACTTAAATAAACTACCCCTGTAGTTTCTGTGGCTGTCTCCGAGCTGGTTATAATACTAGCGCATTTATGACACAACCAGTCCGAATGCTTGCCATATGACTGGCCACTTTAACAAGGGGTTGTCCTGCGAAGGGGTAAATTGTCACTAAGAGGCCACAAAAAGATAGTTTATAAGCCGGTTCTTCTGCTTTTCTGATTGTGTTGTCATACGTTCTGTTTCTCTCTCTCTCTCTCTCTCATAAAATGAACAAAATGCTCAATGACATACATTTTTTACTATCCACCATCTGCGACACAAAAAGATCCGAGTATCGGATCAATGTGGAAAGTTTTATACCCAGTCTTCAGTCTATAGTACTGCCACTTTCGGGGTAAATTGTCACGAAAAAACTACAGAGACATGAACTAAATGGCAGTAGTTACCTTTCTGCACTCAGTGATTCATGTGAAGACCTAAAGACTTAAGTTCTTAAGTCTTTTGCTTGAAAAAGCGTTTTATAAGTGCAGTTGTGGAAAGATTCTTTAGTTATCGATTAGTTTTTTATTAACAAATTAATCGATTTTAATTGCTTTATTTCCACACTTTACAGGGTTTAAAAAACTGCAGTCGAAACCAAAAACTGTCGAACAAAAAAACGAAAATTTGGGTTCGACTTTTGAGTTGGTTTTGGAGCGACTGTTTAAATTTAATGATTCAGAAGTAAAAGCAACCGTTTTTTTTTTTTGGCCAATGACAAATTACGAAGTGGAAGAAATTACAGTTTTTTTGAAAGCAGTTTTTTAAACGCTGCTTTTAAATATTTTAAATTTTCCTTGTGGTTAAAAAAAGCTCTTTTTTTGACAATTAGGACTTTTTAGATAATTTGCTGACTTTGTATTCAAGACATATTTCTGGAAATTCATCAATCTTAATTGAATTAAAAAATAAAAATAAGTTTTTCTCAAAGCTTTTGGTGCTTAACACGTTTAGTTATAGTGATTACAATCAAGAAGAGTGTTTTTATTTTCTCATGCTTGGGTCATGAGTCTTTTTTTCACCATCTCTATCGGGTTTAATTCGACTTTTCTGATTATTTTTAAAATTTTTAATCTGGTTTATCAATTGCCAAGTTTCGTGCAATTAAAAATTCATTAACCATTTGCCGAAATTATATTCTTTTCACTTGATTCTTAGCATTTCTTTTTAATACAAAGTAATTTATTTTCTCTTGTATGCAAACTAACAACCAACAATTATTTTAACATTTTCCAACAGAAATAAATAAAAAGAAGAAATAACAAAACAACTAATCTGTATCTGAATATCAAGGAAAAAGAAAAACTAAATTTACACAATTTTCTTTTTTGATAAAACTCTGCAGGCACTTAAAGTCACCTGAGGCTGTTCGAAGCTTAAAGTTATTGTTGTTGCTTAACACTTAACACTTTGGCCATGTTTTCTTCTTGATGTTGGATTTAAGTTAGTAAGAAATCTTTTAATCATGCAAACTGTCAAGGTGAAATTGAGCAGATTTTTAAAAACACAACAAAAAAAAAAAAAAAAACGCCATTCAAGATAAAATTTAAGAAAAAAGAAAATCTTGCAAATATGTAATTTTTTAAGGAAATGAAAATTATTTTCTGCGGCTTTGTGGCTATTAAGCTGATAATAGCAGCAAAAGTGTTGACGATTGTTTTTATTTATTTGTTTTTTTGTTTGTTGTTTGTGGGTTTTATTAATCTTCGTAATTAAGAAATTAATAATTTAATCATATATACGAAAATAGTCGTAAGTTCCTATGTAGTAAAAAAAAAACAGTCTTGGTAAATTGTGTTAATCTTCACACTTGTTGTATAATTACAAACATTCATATATTTTTATTTTGTTGCTCTTAATCAAAAGATTTGTTTCAATAAAAGCAAACGAGTTAATCTGCATGGTAGTTAGTTTTACTGAGGTGGCTTCTGATGTCATGCAGAATGTAGAAGAATCTTTTTCGTGGAACTTTTCTTTAAGAAATTTGCTTAACATTTTGTTAGCCACAAGGGGAGGTTTGTATGTTTTATAAGATGGGTTTCTAGAGAAGCAAGAAACGAAATTTTGTAAAAACTTGTTTGTTTGCCGTTTTAATAACTGATTGTTTATTTGACAAAAAAATAATAAATAATCCAAGATGGCAATCAAATTAACAATTTTTTTATTTAATTAATACACCGGTTTGTTTAGGTTGCTTATTTAATAAGTCAACTAGAAAAAAATTAATTACAAAGGACTCGCTTTGGAAAATCATGTTACTAAAAAGTTATTTAACAAGTGTGCCTCAACTGATATGTAACTTGCCGGGCTTAATTTGCAAACAAAAAATTCATAGAAAGAAGTAAAGCCACCGAAGTCATTATATGAATGATTTGGATGTAGAGGACTGATATTAAGATATCTCTTCTTCTTTATTTGCCAATTCGTTTTCCGAATGTAAGCGACCATTTCAATTAAATTTTACATTATTTTAAATGATACATATCATAAGTTCTTTACTATCTCTGAAAAAGTTTCTCGATTTCTCGCCTCGCTAAACAGGTTGCCTGCATCACGGATACCAGTACACGCTTGTATGTTACTAAGCCAAGTTATTTCTTTTCTTCCTCTACAAGGCCGTCCTTCAACATTTGTTCGCGTGATAATTTGTAATAATTTGTATTTTGGGTTCCTCATAATTTGGCCCAGGTACGCTGTTTCTCGCTTCTTTATGGTGACTATTAGCTCTCTACTTCGGTGCATTTGACTGAGAACTTCTCGGTTCGATACAAAGTGGATACATGGCATTCTAAGAATTCTTCGATAGATCCATATTTCAAAGGCTTCAAGCTTCTTTACGTCTACTGCTTTTATGGTCCAGAGCTCCATTGCATATAGAAGAACAGACCATATATAGGTCTTAATGAATCGTATTTTGGTTTCAAGATTAATATCATGGCTGATAAAAACTTTTTTATATTTAAAACTATCCCACTGGTCATTTATTGTAACCCCGAGATATTTAAAACTATGTACTCTGTCAACGTAGGAGTTTTTTATCTTCAAAGAAGCTGTGTTGTGGGCATTTTTTTTCTGACAATCATATATTTCGTTTTCCGTATATTAATCTTTAGGCCATATGTTTCACTATATTCCGTTAGTTTGTCTAGTAGATATTTGCGTCCAGACATACTATCGGCCAGTATGGTGGTGTCATCAGCATATCTAATATTGTCGAGAAATATACCGTTTATATATATACCCTTTCGAACCTTGTTAATTGATTCTTGGAATATTCTTTCGGAGTAGATATTAAATAGTAGTGGTGACAGTATACATCCTTGTCTGACTCCTTTAGAGATTGCAGTACTCTCAGTCATCTCTCCATCGACATTAACTTGTGCTGTTTGATTCCAATACAGGCTTCTAATACATTGGATTTCCTTGTTATCTATACCAATGGACATTAGAATTTCGATCAGTTTATCATGTTGCACAGTGTCAAAAGCCTTTTCGTTATCAATGAAGCATAAGAAAACACCCTTCTGTACATTTCTGCATTTCTGAACTAACATTTGTATAGAGAAAAGTGCTTCACGGGTGCCGATGCCTTCTTTAAAACCAAACTGAGACTCACCCATGTGTTTCTCGGCTTTTTCATAAATTCTGGAGTGAATTATTCGGAGAAATATTTTGAGAGCGTGACTCATTAGGCAAATGAGTCTATAATCATTACAATGTTTTGCGTGACTTTTCTTGGGGATGGTTACAAAGATTGATTTAAGCCAATCTTGTGGGAACTGGCCAGTATCGTATTAAGATATCAAGTATTGATAAATCCTAATAGGTATACCCAGCTAGCATTTGATTATTTCATTATTTGTAAAAATCACCTAAATTCGTCTCTGAAGATCATTTTTGATGATTAAAAACTGACTTATCACTTAAGCGATTGCAAAAAGGATTCACATTTGATTCATTTTTATGTTCAAAACTGATTAATCTCTTGAGCTATTGTAAAAGGATTCATATATGATTCATTTATATGCTCAAAAAGGAATCAGAAAATTGTATCACAAATGTTTCTTTAAGGTGATTCATCGGCAGTGTACCATTTTCTCACAACGAGAGTGCAATTTATGTTAAAATAATGAGCAAATGCGCTTACATTGCTCTTGAAGCAGATTTCTAAAGATTGGATTATGATACAAAATGCTAGCTGGGTAAAAACATACATATAGGAAAGAAAATAAGCCCTGCGACCAATTGGATCTTTTGTGCAGCCATGATAGGCTAAATGAGGGTCCCTACATTTTGCTGACTTCCTAAGGTAGGACAACTACAAAGCTAGTTTCAAGTTGAAGTTATTTAAGTGATTAACCACGGTATAGAGTGACTAATCTTTTTGTTTTTCGAAGCCAAAAAAGAACAAATATTTATCCATAGACGCGTAAATACTCGTTCGTACCATGACTATTGTCTTTTTAATGGGATACCAAAGAAGGCCTTAGGACTTCTTAATGGGCGGCGAGTGCCTTCATTTGTCCTAATTGCATTTATTTCTGATAACATTGTGCTGGTTTGAAACAACCGACAAGCGAATAACCTGGCGTTTTAACCTAATTCGTGTGCGCTGAATGCAGTGGAGCTTTATTAGGTTAATTCAAAAAAGGTTTCTTGAATAAACTAAAAAACCGAAATTCCGCAATAAAATTACCTTGAGGTATTGTTTAACTTTTTTCTAATATGCACAGTCGCTTTAGAAACATAATTAAATAATATTTTAGCAAATTTTCGAAATTTTTGTTAATTAAAAATTCATAAAAAATAGCACAAAGTTCCAAACAAAACGAGCCATAAATAAGTAAGGCCTTATTCATAAATAGATTTCAGGTTAATAACAGGTTTATTAAACGAATTTTCTATGGAATGTTTAATAAACCTCTAATAAATCAAAAATATTTTTTATGAATATGGGGGCTAAAATCTGTCTAAAACTTTTGATTTTATTCACAAAACAATGAAAAGTTTTAATTAAACTTTAGATTTCCAAAAAACGCTTATCTACACCCCCCCTTAAGGGGGGGTGTAGATAAAATGCAAATATGTTTTGCGAAAAGGTGTAGAAAGAAAAAATAATAGAGGCCGGTCATACATTTTACACCCATAAGGGGCGACTCTTATTCAGTTATGGGACATTTTCTTCAATAAATTTCAAGCCTGTATTAAAAAATTTGTATGGAAGCCCCCCTTAAGAAATGGAGATAGTGGGAAACAAATTATGTTAATAAAAAATAAAGTGGGGTTGGTCATACCTTTGTTCCGTTTAGGGGCATCCTACCAGCTGCAGGGGCCAAATTTGTATGGGACCCCCTTAAGGGGTGTTGATAAATGGCAAGTTTTTTTGAAAAAATGTTAAAGGTTGGTAATGCATTTTATCTCCTAGGGGCGACTGTTAAGTAGTTATGAGACTTTTACTCACTTATAACTCATGTATTTGTTTTGATAACCTTTAAATCTCCCTTGTGTGAAAAACCACACAAAAGGAAACATTTTGTGACGACAATCAAAAAAAAATTGTTGAGGTTCACTAAAGAAACTTCTTGACTTTGTTAGCAATATCACTTAAGTACAAGTGAAAACACATTTTTTGATTAAAAAATATTTTTAAGTAACAAAATGTTTCAGAACTTACGTAAGTTACCCTTGTGTGTGGTTTTCCACACATATGTACTTTCTATATAATTTGCTCTAGAGACAAAATTTTCTGTCGGCAAGTGTGAATATTTTTGATATTGTCGCGGAACTGCATGCAATAAATGTTTTTAAAGTGAGTGTTTATGTAAAATACACACATTTTTTGTATGGTTTATAGTTGATCACCAACGGGAAAAATACATCATTAAAGTTACGTTAAGGAACTATGGTGCCACAGCAAAGTAGACAGACATTGCGTATGTGTGAAAAACCACATACGAGGGCGACGAACGTAGGATTTTTTTAGGGTGCTTTGAGGGCTAATACAGTTATTAGGGAGTACTTTTTGATTTGCTTTGAACAATTATATCCTGTTAGTGGTGGCCTGATTTGCTTGTTCACGTAGCCATTTAATAAAAAACGGGCTTCATCGCTCAGTATCAAGTTGCGAAAAGTGTTTGAATGATTCTTCATTTTCATGTTTAGAAACGAATGGCATAGTGAGTAGACATTCAAAATAAAAGTTGTATATAATGCAAACTTTGTAGCCCATTTTGCTTTACTCTGTTTATTTATTTTCCCCATATTCCAATTTTAAAATTTTTTTTAATACAACTTTCTTTATTTCTTTTTTTTTATACGTATTCCTAAATACATTGACCATTATGTTAATAGTGCATAACCATATCGCTTATTTAATCTGGTTACCATATAAAGACTTGAAGAAATTTTTAAACGTGATTACTTTAATTGTTTAAGAACTCTAAATAAAATAAAAAACAAACAATTTATAAATACTTAAACGCTAACTGTGGCAATTAGTAAAGCATACAGTGATTTGGTTTGTTTTTTTTTATGTTAAATAAAACAACAAATTGTTCTAAATTTATAAACAAGACACAAAAAAAAACTAAAATAACCAAAACAGCGTTTATTTTTTTTTTTATTTAAACTTTAAATCTGATAAAATTTTCAAAGCACGCATTAATAACGAAGTCAGGTTGGCTGGCAGGCAGGCAGGCAATCATGCGTGTAAACATAACAAGCTCAAACGTGATTTATATTTTAACTAAAACAACAAATAAATCTTTAAGAAAAGAATTTAACTAAAAAGTATTTAGAAAATAATAAAATGTATACAAAAAAAAAAGAGTTCCAAAAGAAAAAAATGTAAAACAAAGCTAAACGGTAAATAGTTTTTGTATTAGTCTTTTCAACTTACTTTATAGAAAAGATACAAATCTCGGTTACCACACTAGATACAGCTATTCTACTCTTTTCTTTTTTTCATTTTTTTTTTGTACAAACATTTACTTAACGTTAATGCATTTAGCAAATTGTTACAATTTTTCTATTGTTTTTAATATGTTATAATTGATTACCATATAAAAAATATGGGCTCCAAAACAATAGACCACTAGTTAAGTTTTTCTTTCTACTTTTTTTTCAAATTTGTTTTCCTATTTTTGGTTTAAGGTCTTTTGTATGCTCTAAAAACTTTGAACAGTCTTTTAGCCACGGTCTATATGTAGAGTAAATAAGTCATATGACAATTTACCTAATTTTTTCAATGTTTTTTTTTTCTTTCTTCTGGTTTGCTTTATTGTGCTGCTATTGACCATTTTGAGAGGAACCTGGGTGCATTTTAAACATTATAATGCAATCACTTAAAAACAAGCCATTGTTTGGTAATTTTTATTATTTTGGTTTTTTTTCAAACAGTTTGGTTTTTAAAAGAGTAATTTTTTTGTTTTTATTTTTAGCCAAAAGGTGGTCAGTAGGGAAATACTTAAAAAAGAATAAATAACTTGTTAGAAAAAAATTTGGAGATTTATTACTTGTTGTGCATTAAGCTGAACGATTAAGTAGGGAAATAAAATTCAAGGGGGATTTATAAATTAATTAAAGTCAACTTTTAAGTTATGCTTAAAATGAATTTAAGGTTTCCTTTAGCCTCATTAAATCCCTGGGTATGTCATAAAAATTCCCTCTATTTTAAAAATAAATATTTAACTAAATGAGTTAACAAATTAAATTAGACTATTTTCCATTTTTCAGACGTAAAGCAGAAATTAATTTTATTTTAAAGGTTAAATTTAGATAAAATTTTACCGTCCACGGCGACAGCTTACAAAAACTAATACGGCTGCCCAATAAAATGGAGTTTCCAACGAAGCCGGTTTGTAAGGGAGAAACATACAAGTTTCGCTTACCATTGCGCTTACGGAAGACGTGAATTTTATATGGCGAGTTCCCACTTTGAAGCAATACATTTTTGACACATAAAGCGCATTACTCAGCGCATATAAAAGTTGTTGGATGTAACGATCAGCCTTACCCTGCAAATAAAATAGGACCACCTGATCCATTTTGATAAAATGGACTACTACATGGACTGGTCCGATGTAATGCAAGCATGGATTATGTCATTGTTTGTAGTGAGACGACATGTCTTCGTTAACGACATGTTTTCGTTTTAAAACGACTTCAAAACTAATCCTCTTGAGTATATCATGGAGCAGTTTTAAAACTACTCCTTAGTGGTCCAAGGGTGGGTTATATGGTCCTCTCCTAGGATGTCGTTATGTTAAATAGACCAGGTTATTTCCATACGTTTGGGTTAGTTTTGGACTAGTCCTGGTCCCTTGAGGACTACTCTTTACACGCGTGTTTGGACTGGTCCTATTATTTGCAGGGTACATACTGAATATTTTGATACAGTTATTTTTTAGTATTCTCCCTTACAAACCTGCTTCGTAGTAAGTAAAGAAATACCGTGGCACTTGAAATGTTTTTTTTTTATAAAAGTTGTTGAGGGTTCTCTCACTTACTTTGCTGCATTTCTGTATGTCTGATTGCGTAGCGCATAATTGTGCCCTTTTTTTAATGTACTATTAGTGCTTCGCAAAATGATAAAACTTTTTATTGTATCGGCTTAGCCGATCAGCGCAAGTCTCTTCGGATTAATTACGACAGCATAATACACATAGCAAGCAAAGTTCTATTTTTTTAAGACACTTTTAATTTACAAAGCAACAACATTGTGTTTAAACCATTGTAAAATGTTAGAACATAATAGCACACCTTGTGAATGCCACAGTTGCTTCTAATTGTAAATGACGTCCATAAAAATTTAGGTTTAGGTTAGGTTTAATTAAAAGCTGTCATGGGAACGGCTTGCTTGCGTTCTTACAGTAGCCCCTTTGTGATACCCTGAACCTAAAACAAGTGTTAGGGCTTGAAAACTTTACAGATATCACATAAGCCTCTAACCATTTCGGTTCGCTGATAAAAAGAACAATTTAACATTTTTTTACTCCTCTGGACAGTATAGAGCCACAACAAGTTGATTCCAATGAGCTCGATCATCATGACTTCGTTCCACTGTAGTCGTGGTTTGGATAGTTCGGTTATTATTTGGTTTTTCTAGGTGTGTGATGGTAGTCTGATGCGCCTTCTTCCGAGGGGATTCAGTCTTTGGCTTTCTTAGCGATATTTTCTAGTGGCTTACGGAAAGTCTGTCCAAACGGACCCCATTTGGGCCTTCTGATTTCCGTCTCAATTGGTTGCTGGTTGGTGTCTTGCCAGAGTTGGGCATTGGGTTTTAAGGAGGACCAGTTATTACGCAAGTTTCTATGCAGGCATTTGTTTATAAACACCTGAACAGACTGGGTATCGCAAGGTGCCATATCCCACGTTTTGCAGCTCTATATGTTAGCCGATTTCTGAACAGGGTCAAGTTAGGCAAATAGATAACGTACCTTATTAATGCGTCTGGCAACATCTGCTAATGAGCCACCGGATTTATCAAGTAAACTGTCTGAAGGATTTCACAATTTATTTATTTATTTATTTTTTGCCGTGTATAAGGAATTTCCGCTCTGCGATAGCATTTATCCTGAGTGTTTTGGTCAGAAGGATGTTTATTTTCAATCGAGATATCTTTGCGGTTTCGCTAACTTGATTTAGCTTTGACTGCATGTTGGAGAGAGAATGACTTAGTAATCATATATCGGTCGCATAGTTCAGGTCTTCTAATCTGGTTTGCAAATCCCGTTTAATCACTCTCCTATTACTTGTTGACTTTTGCATTACTATATCGGTTATACAGTTCTAGAAGAGTGGTGATAACACACAGCCTTGGCTAACTCCGATTTTTTTTAATCTTTTTTCTCAGTTGTTTCTCATGTAATATGTGGCATGTTGCATTGTTTTACAGTTTATAAATTAGGTTTATTATTTTAGTAGGGACACCCTTACATCACAGTGCGCTTCATATGGCCCTGTGCTTGAAAGTATCAAAAAAGTACGAAATAAAGAGGTGATCTCCATTCAACTGACTGCCCTACAATAATCCTGAGACTATTGACCTGGTCGATGCAATATTTGTTGGAGCGAAGGCCTGCCTGTTCCCTTCCTAAAAGAACTGGGGGCTAATTCTGGCAGTCGTGATCGAATGCTTTTTCTACTCGAACGCAATTTTACTTCTAATTCTTTCTGTCGATACTAAACCAATTGACATCATTTTTTCAGTGTTGTGAAAACTTAAATAAATGCTTAACGACACTGAATGAATAACTTTGATTCGTTCAGTATCGACTAAAAGAATAAGAAATTTAATTGCTTTCGAATCCAAAAGGCAATCGTGACTGCTAGAATTAGCACCGTGCTTTTAACATTCTTTTGTTTATTGCATTCGCAAGAACTTTATTGACTGGCGGTTAAATCGCCTTTTTTTGGGAAGATCTATAGTTGCGCCGGCGGTGCTTACTTCTGGCATGGATTCGTCATTGCAGAACAACCTTATGAAGGGTTCTACTAAGCGAGCACTAGCAACTCGGTCGGCTGTAAAGAATTCTGGAAAAAATATATTGTCCAGGCCTAGGGATTTGTTGTTTTTGAATGAACGAATTGCTCCGCAGATTTCAATGATCCTTTGACATTCAGTAGATATAGTTAGATTCGTGAAAGGTGCAACTCCGGATTGAATCTTGTTGGGCAGACTTAGTATTCAGCGTATTGGCGTAAAATTTTTGCCATAAGCTGAGTTGCTGCGTTTTTGATGTTCCGAGTGCCCCAACGTAATTTTTCAGAGGTCTGCTAGACGAAAATGTTCTGTTAGTCATTTTTTTCACAGCGAGATCTAGGTCTCTCGTGCAATGGGTTGCTGCTGCTACTTGTAGCTCGATGATGACCGATTTCCAACTCAGGCTATTCGGTTATAAAGGGTGGTTAAATTTTAAGGGCCGATGTTGAATGTGAACCACACCTAAACGTCAAGTTTTTTCTGCATTTCATTCGACATTTCTCAATTTCAGACTAACTCTATTTGAACCATGGAAGGATACACAATCAAGCAATGCGTAAAAGTTATTCAGGCTAATTATGAAAATGGGCGTTCAAATCAAAATGCATATCGAGCACTTCTTGATTCATTGATGAGGCACATTTTCACCTCAGTGAATTCGTCAATTAGCAGAATTGCCGCATTTGGGCGATTGATAATCCAAGTGTGATTGTCGAAAAACCAATGCATCCACAAAGAGTGACTGTTTGGTGCGGTTTATGGGCTGGCGGCATCATCGGGCCGTATTAGTTCCAAAATGAGGCCGGGCAGTCAGTTAGTGTGAAGGTGTTTGCTATCGTGAGATGATAACGAACTTTTTGTGGCCCGAATTGGGAGATATGAATGCCGACGATATGTGGTTGCAACAGGACGGTGTCACTTGCCACACAGCTAACGAAACAATGGCTGTTTTGCGCGACAAATTCAATGGCCATGTTATCTCACGTGCTGGCGATGTCAATTGGCCGCCAAGGTCATGTGATTTGACACCGTTGGACTTATTTGAAAGAAAAGGTGTACGTCGATAAGCCACCAACAATTCAAGAGCTAAAGGAAGAGATAATTCGGTATATTAGCGTCATCGAAAATTTGAACCATCGAATGGAGGTGTGCCGCCGAGATCGCGGCGGCCATTTGGCCGATATTTTGTTCCATGCATAATTGAACCATAACAATATTATCATAATAAAAAGAAACGACAATAATTTCCTTAATAATAAGTGTTTTATTTAAAATCAACATCGTCGGCCCTTAAAATTTAACCACCCCTTATACTTCCTGGTGTTGGCTTTTATGCGAACGAGTTCTGCTCGAGTTAAGGGCAGCTTTGAATCTCTTTCTATTCTGTATTAATTCTTACCTCAGATAAAACACCCAGAGAGGCTAGTTCTGGTCTCCCAAAATGTCTTATCCGAATATCCCTTATACCAGCGCTTAGGCAGAGAATTTAATGTCTCTGTTTTAGACTAAGTCCCATTGCATTGGTCCCTGGCAACCTGTGACAAAATATACCACTTTCATTGTTTATAATTTGTCATTCTTGTTTTATATAATTTTTTGAAATATTGTGCGGTGGAAAGGGGAAGATACAAAAACGAGGCCATGCCCTGAGAGTTTTTTATCTGAAAACGTTTCTAACCCAAACAAAGTTTGATTTCTTCTTATATGTGATTTAAACTTGAAGCTCTAAACAAAATGTTGCTGGTTTAAGCAGTAAGAGAAAGAAGTATTGTCAATTGTTTTTTTTTTTTTTTTTTTTGGCGACACAAACAGATTTTGATGACAAATTACACTGTCAAGATAATCTTAGTTGATGATAAAATGAGTAAAATAAGTAGAATTGTACAAGTTTTAAACGCAAATCTTGCTATTAGTTTATTTAAAATGAAATAGCTGGCTTATGACAAAAAAAAAAGCATTAGATTTTCTTTTCTTAGACTTTTTTTGTAAAAATTCCCAATCACAGTTTTCATCATATCAATACTATTTATTTCTTTTTATAAATAATAAAGTTGTAATGCCGATTTATTTTAAAGTAATTATTTGAGAAAGTTTGCGGAAAATCCATTGCTAAAACTTTATTTAAAACAGACATAAATTATTTTCTTGAAAATTGGTTAGTTTATCATAAATTCATATTGTAGAGTTTGTGTTTGGCTTAGTTATTTTGGTAATTTCATTAAATGTAAATCAAACAACTTCGCCTGGCCATTTGAAATGCCGCAAATATAAACAAATGCGTGTTGTGTCTTAAGTCTTTTGTTTTCTCCCCTATGACTAATTGTGAGTGAGCGTTATTTTGGTTTTAAACAAACACATCAGTAGCATATAAACTACCATAAATTTAGATTTCTGTTTAAAATTCTATTAACGTGTTATTACTTCTTAAAAAGACATATAAAGTGAAATTTTATAGATATGAGTTGAAAATAAACCAGAAAAAAGGCAAACTTACCTTTTACGGAAAGATTATAAATGTTGAGGTGGGTCTACTTCTGTATGGATTAAAGAAACTGAAAGTAAATTAAAAGAAAAGAAAACAATAAAATTAGTTTAAACTGGATTATAAAGAAATTAATTGTATGGAAAAAACGTGTTATAAAAAATAACTTTAAAGAAAAAATTTAAATTTTTTTTAAAGAATTTAAATAAACCCGTTTATCTAAAAAAAAAACTATTTCAGCTTTTTAAACAAATTTTCTTAGCAAAATCGTTTTATAAAATTTTTAGAAACTTGAATTTCTTTTTCAATACAGTCCCACAATAATGCACGAAGTTAATTGTTAGTCACAACTAAACGCCAAGTTTTTTGCCCAACTTAATTTGACATTTCTTTCTTTCAGTGTTTGACAAATTCAACCATGGAGAGGTACACAATTGAGCAGCGCCTAAAGATTGTTGAAGCCTTTTACGAAAATGGGCGTTCAATTCAAAATGCATTTCGTGCACTTTGTGTTTTTTTTTTCGGTCAGCCTAATCGAGCAAATGTATCCATAATTGGAAGAATTGTGCAAAAATTTCAGCAAACCGGGTCTAGAGGAAAAGGAATCTGCAAAGAGTGACTGATTGGTGCGGTTTATGGGCTGGAGGCGTCATCTAGTCGTACTTCTTTGAAAATTAAGTCGAATAAGCGGTAACCGTGAAAAGTTTACGCTATCGCCAGATGATAACGAACTCCTTGTGGCCAGAAATCGAGGATATGGACCTGGACGATATGTGGTTCTAACAGGATGGTGGCACTTGCCACACAGCCAACAAAACAGCGGCTCCTTTGCGCGAGAAATTCATTGGCCGTGTAATCTCAAGTCGTGGCGTGTTAATTGACCACCACAATCATGTGAGATGACACCGTTGGACTTTTGTCTTTGGGGATATTTAAAAGAAAAAAACTTACTCCTTGTGTCTAGAAATCGAGGATATCGACCTGGGAGATATGCGGTTCTAACAGGGTGGAGGCACTTGCCACACAACCAACAAAACAGTGGCTCCTTTGCCCGAAAAATTAATTGGCCGTGTAATCTCAAGTCATGGCGATGTTAATTGACCGACACAATCATGTGATATAACACCGTTGGACTTCTTTCTTTGGGGATATTTAAAAAAAAAAAGTGTACGTCAATAAGCCAAGACCAACTCAAGAACTAAAGGATAAGATAAGTCGGCACACTAACGACATTAAACCTCAATTATTGCTCAGAGTCGTTGAAAATATAGACCAGCGGAAAGAGGTATGCCACCGAAGCCGTGGCAAGCATTTGGCCGATATTTTATTGCACACATAATTGTCATAGATCCTTCTACCAGAATTGAAAAAAATATTAAGATAATTTCCAATTAACATCGTGCGCTTTGGTTGGACCACCCTTTAGTAAGAGCTTTAGTTTTTTAAGCTTAAAATTAAATGTTTAATGAAATAAAATTTAAATTATTTTTGGGTTATAATCAGCAAAAAATTCATTATTTAGTGTTCGTCAGGACGTTTAATTTAATTGTATTTTCCTCTTTCTTATTTGTCTTTGGAATTGACAAATAAAAATATGTTTTTTTTTTTTTTGTTTCTCCATGGAGCAAATGTTATCTTTAAAAGGTAAATTTATTCTTTAAATTTACTCTTAAAAAAGTAGGTGACAACACCAAATTTGTTTTATCTTTTACAATAAAAAATATTTTAATTTATTTTACTTTTTTTTTTTTGTTTTTGGCAAAAACTAAACTCTATCATCATCTCTGTTAACCATTTTTGGAGACTGATATTTATGTAAATTATTATAAGTCTTAAAAGAAAAAAATTCGAAATTTATTTGGAAAATTTTTGTATATTAGATTTTTCTTGGCTGCTTACTTCAGTTGGTTTCTGCAAACTGTCTTTTTATTTGACTGCCCCACAACTCTGGGTCAACTTTCGCTTTATGTTGTTCAAGCCAACAGAAGACCAAAAACGAAAACTTTACAAAACAATTTTGTCTGTTAAACCGGCCGTTTTATATTGTATTTAGAAGAAAGAAAAAAACTAAACTACTTGCCAGTGTTTTTCTTATTTTTTGCTTTATTCTGTTTATTGAAGCTACTGGTTTTTAGCTTAATTTATTAAAATAATTTCTAGTATCATCATTAACATTTATGTTTAAAAAGTATTGTTTTTTTTTTTTATTATTATGTATAAAAAAAATTCTTAACCTCAGGTTTTTTAAAGTTTATTTATTGTATAACAGAAAAACGGTAGAGGCCTTTTTATTATTGGCTTAATTACTGTTAAAGACCTGAAAATGGAGAAGAATTTAGATTTTTTTTTTTTTGTTAAAAACAAAAATATTTAACAACAACGTGATTAAGATTAAATAAAAAAGAAATTGGAGAAAAAAGTTTTGGTTCCAAGTCTTTTGTTTTTTTGGGTTGTAGGTAAGAGTTATTTTCTGGGTTGATTCTTACAGTTATATTTAATTTAGAAGACTAAAGGCTCAGTTAGCCGGCAGTAACAGTAACTTAACCTTATCGTAAAAAAGTAAGACCAATCTATTTATTACAGATGTAGACGTAACATCTTACTGCTAATTATAATCGTTCGAATTGCTTTACATACAACAAAATGAAGCAGCTGATTTGCAACGTTACTGTTACTCCCGGCTAACTGAGCCTTAAGGCCCTAAAGTTTTTAAGGAAATCAATCTAAAACTTAAAGAGTGTTTTTTAAGCCCAACTGAACTGAAAAAAAAATATATGCCATTAAAATTTTAAAATCATTTGGGGCACACAATATTTTAGATAAATTTTCAAGGAGGAAGGTACGATGATGCCGCCAGCTGGTAAGCCGAACCTTTTTTCTAGATTTAGTGGATCTGTAGGGTCTGCTGTTAGTTTGTCTGATTGCATATGCGGAAAGTTTGATAATTAGGCTTATGATGTAAATGAGCCGTACGACATTAAAGTCACGAAGTCGTCTAATACTTCCGTGAACCAATGACTTGTTTTCAAAGAAAATTTGGATAATTTTGTAGCGTTGTTAAAGCGTGAATCTATTTACGATTAGTTGCAAAAGAGCCATTATTTCGTTGGCTGTTGGGCAAGTGACACCATCCTGTTGGAACCACATATCGTACAGAACTATATTCTCAATTTCTGGCCACAGGAAATCCGTTGTCATATCGTAATAGGGAACACACACACGGTGACTGTTTGGCTGACCTCATTTTTGAAAAAGTACGGCCCGATGATGCCGTTACCCCGTAAACCACACCAAACAGTCACTCTGTCTGTAGGTTTGCTAAAATTTGCAAACAGTTCTCGCGATTGTGGACACATTTGGTCGATTATGATGACCAAAAAAATTACGAAGTGCATGAAATGCATTTTGATTTGAACGCCCATTTTCGTGAAAAGCTTCAACAATCTCAACGCCCTGCTCAGTTGTGTACCTCCCCCGATGGGGCGTCACAAGGCCATAGGACATAAAGCCATAATAATGTCTCATAATGTCCCAATTCAAACGGACATAAAACCATAATTCTGATATGGCCTTAAGTCTCATATCAATTTTAGTAGAATGAGACATAAAGCCATTATGGTTTTATGTCCCATTTGATGTTTTGCGTTACAAATGCTTATATGGTATAACAAAGACCGGCTTCGCTAACTAAAGCTTCTCTGCATAGCCGGCCTTCGGCTGGGCGCTTGTATTTTCTCCTCTATGTTATAACAAACACCAGTTTCGCTAACTAAAGCTTCTATGTTTAGCCGGCCCTTTGGGCGGACGCAAGAATTTTCTGCTTTATGGTATAACAAGGCCGGCTATGCAGAGAAGCTTCAGTTAGCGAAGCCGGTCTTTGTTATACTATAGAGGAGAAAATCCTCTCGTCCGGCCGAAGGCTGTCTATGTAGAGAAGCTTAAGTTAGCGAAGCCGTTTTTTTTTTATACCATAGAGGACTTATGACACCCCACCACCTCTCCATGGTTGAATTTGTCCAACATTGAAACAAAGAAATGTCAAAGTCAAATTAAATTGGGCAAACAACTTGTCACTAAGGTGTGACTTACATTTAGCATCGTGCGTTGAACAACCCTTTACTATAGTTTTTTGAGAAATTCTGTTTTTAAAATAATTATTCCGTTTCTAAATAACCTTTAGGCCCGGTTTCCCAATTAATTAAAACTTTACTTTAGCTTAAAGTGAGCGATAAGGTTAATTAAGATTAATTCTACCTGGTTAAAGTAAAGTTGTAATAATGTAATACTTTTTTATAAGGCCGATTAAAGTCTTCTTTTAGCTATCGGTAAGTTGTGAAAACGCGCATTAGAATATTAATTTTATGAAGAGCATCTAAAAAGATGGTGTTCTTAATCTTAAATTTGCTTTTTCAATTAACCAAATAAATTTAGTTTTTTTTTTCCTTAACAACTTTTATTCATATTTAAACATCTTTTCATGAATTTCCCAGAATTTCAAAAAACCCTAATATCCTAAATAAAGTTCATCTCTAGAGAAGTTTTAGTTCCCATGATTCTAATTTACTTTTCCTGACTCTCTTTCTCTCTCCCTGTCTTCTAAGGTTTTCCGCGCTAAAACTCTCAACTAATTTGTCAAGTCTATAGCCTTTAGTGAAACCATCTTACTTTACTCATTAACAGTTTTATTCTTTGAGGCTGTTTTTCTTTTTTTTTATTTATGTTTTGTGTTGTTTTTGCTTTTCGTGCTTGCGTTTTTTTTTTTTTTTTTTAAGGTGTAAAAAGTTTAAATATTTGCAATAAATAAAATTGCTACATTGTACTTGTTATTTCTTCCGTTTTTTTTTTGTCCAAGTTTTTGTTTCTTTCTTTATGTTGGGTGTTGTTTTCGTTTTTATTTAAAGTACACACACTTAATATATTGAATGTCTGGCCTCAATAGAAAGTGGGGCTACAGTTCAATGCCTTTTGCACAAGAAATTTTTCTTTTGTAGTGCTGGTGTAAGTTTTTTGCGAATATTTTGTGCAGTTTTTTTTGGGATATAGTACAAAAATAAAAGGTTTTCTTTTGTAAAAACAATGCCAAGTTGCATAGAAGTTTGAAAAAAAAAATTACTGGGAAAAATATTGAGAAATCGTTGCACTCCTAATTGAATTTCAAAGACCCAGACAATGGGTAGGGAGTTGGAAGTGCTAAGAAGATGTAAAGAGACGGCTTGGAAATTAAGACTGGACTTTTTGAAAAATAAACTTCATGTAAAGCATTTATTTGAAAAGGTATGAGGTATAAATGGAGACAATTTTAGCAAAATTTATTTGATGCATTGTTCCTTCAAATACATGCATGTATGACTTAAAGTTATACGCACAGAAAAATATTTCCAAAATTGTTCACTTTTTAAAGCATTAATCAAAAATAAAATCAGTTTTAATTAAACAACTTAATCAAGTGAATGAAACTTTTAATCAAGTAAATTAAATGTTTTGTTGATACTAACAATTTGTTTACTGGTGCAAATTTAATTAATTTTTTAATTAATTACACAAATTTTTTAATTGAAATCTATATTTATTTTTTTCTGTGAAGTTATGGGTTCCAAAAACATTTTCGTTTTATGCTAAGTGTTGCTTAATAAAGGGCGATCCAACCATAATGCAAGATGTTAATTGTTAGTCACACCTTAGCGACAAGTTTTTTGCCCAACTTAATTTGACTTTACTTTATTTCAGTGTTTGCCAAATTTAACTATGGAGAGGTAACGAATTGAGCAGCGCCATAAGATTGTTGAAGCCTTTTACGAAAATGGACGTTCAAATCAAAATGCATTTCGTGCACTTTGTGATTCTTTTGGTCATCGGAAGAATTGTGCGAAAATTTCAGCGAACCGGGTCTGTAGAAAATGTGAAGACACCTGTGTATGTTCGCCAACTTCGTTCTAAGGAAAACATTGCTGTTGTTTGTGATAGCGTAGTAGAAGAGAAGTCAACCTCGACACGTCGTCGTGCCCAACAATTGAACATCTCACGAAGATCAATGATGCGAATTTTGAAAAAAGATTTGAATTTAGACGCTAACAAGAGCTGATGCCAACTGACCATTTTAAGCGTCGTCTATACGCCGAATCGTTGGATGAACAGACAGAAGTGAATGGTTACTTAACAAAAAAAAAACATCTTCATATGATTGGACACCGTTAGATTGTATTCTTTGGGGATATTTAAAAAGAAAATGTGTACGTCAATCAGCTAAGAATAATTCAAGAGCTAAGAGATGAGATAATTGGGCATATTAACGACATTGAACCTTAATTATGTTTTAGAGTTGTTGAAAATATGGACCATCAGATAGAGGAATGCAAACGAGGCCGTGGCGAACATTTTTTGTAATAAACCCTGAAAACTTTTTATTTAATTTACAATTAACATAGTTCATTTTAGTTGGACTACACTTTAATTCAAAAAGCAGGCGATTTGTTAACCTTCAATCCAATTGGGGCCACAGATAGTTCAAAATGTCTTTTAAGATTCAAAGCAAATGATTCCCGTGTTTCATTAGGCATCCAAACAGTGACTTTCTTATGTTTATACGGCAGTGCAGAAGAATTATCCCATCAATTTTTCTTTCCTTAATAACATGAAATGTACTTGCTAATGGGCATATTAGACCCCAAATAGAATGATTCAATAAAAAAAAGAAAGTTGAAGATTAAAAAAAAAAAAAAAATTCAAAATTTTTTATATATTTTTTATAGGCGTTTTTGTTAATTTCTTTTGGCAATACTGGTCTTAAGGTTTCTGGTTAAAATTACTTTTTTATGTTTAGTATTTTAGGCAGAAAAGTGCATATATATTTCCAAAGTACAGAGACCTTTCGACTTTAGAGGCACACAAAACACTGAGGGGAATATTAAAAAAACACAAAATTTACTGAAGACATATGAGCTGTCGTCAAAGCAGGTTAACGTCGCAAAGTTATGTAAAAATAATGCCCTCCTTGCCAACAATTGATTAATGGTTTATTTTTAACAATTTTTGAATAATTTTACAGTCATATTATGAAGAGGCTGTGTGTGTCTTAAGTCTTTTGATTTGCATAATCTATTAAGTTAATTTATTTTGTTCTTCTTAGTTTTCTTTGTTAGGTAGGATGACATTCTTAGCGCAGTGTTGCAATGCAACATTGAAAGGAATAGCTTCAAAGACTCTACTACTTTTTTGTAGACAATGCCTTGAGTTCATAAACTCCCCTACTCTTTAGTAGACAATGCCTTTAGTTCGTTATTGCATTGTAACCGAATTAACTGCACACCGGTTGCGAAATTTGTGCATTGTTTTTGCTTATGATACTTTTTTAATGCATTTGTTTTTAGTGATAATTTCCAACACTGCGTTTAAGAAGTCAGCCGTAGTACCAAAATTAAAAAAAAAAAAAATTTTAAATAAATTTTTTTTTAAAGTTTTGTCGTTCTGCTTAAATATTTTTTTTTTCAATATTAAACTTTGCGAAGATAAGTTTGACTACAGTGTTAACTCCCTTAGCGGGTTCCTTCCTTAAATGGGCATTCTTCCCTGGTCCCGGCAGCGTTCTAAAGGAAAAAATTAAGTCTTTTTGAGAGAACATTCCCCTTGCCAGGACACTAATAAATAACTCCTTGGGTTGCCAGACATAAGAGACTGTATACCAAACAGCTTGCCTCAGTTAACATTTGCTACATAATCTATTAACTTTTTTTTTAATATGTTTGCCTCTTTTTTTAAAACTAGATCACAAGCTTGTTGCTTAAGTCTTTCATTTGCTTACACTCTTCCGTTCGTAGTTTTTCCTTATTTCTTTATGTCTTTTTTGCATAAAGTTCACCTACATTTCCCCAAGTTTTTTATACATTTTCTTATCATTTGATTTTTTTTAAACATTTTAATTTAAGATTTATATCTTGTTTTATAAAGAAGAAAATAAAGAAGTAAAACTCACAAGACGACATTGTTTTAAAACTCAAGTTTTTATGCAAAAATTCAAAGAAATGTGAATTGAAATACAAAAATTTACTTTTAGACAATAAATTTTTCAATGCACTTTAAGGCCTTAAAGTAACAAACATTTTATTTGTTTATAAACATTTCAAGATTTGCAAATACTAATTCTCATGATGCAGATAAAACAGTTTCACTTTTCTTAAACACATTAAATTTGATATCAATCATTTCTTAGTCAAGAAGAAGGAGAAGAAGCAGCAGCAGCTAAAAAAACAAATTAAATAATTTTAAACTTAAATAGCGTGAAAGAGAAATTACTTAAAATTAGTAGTAATTTAATGATTTAAACATTGTTTTTTGGTTTTTTTTTTGATCGAAGAAAAGGAAGAATAAGGTTTTTATATACAGTAAAATCTCCCTTACCGGCCAACTTACAAGAACGGAACCCCCCCCCCCCATTTCGACGAAAGCTTTCTTAAACACAGAAATTAGTTCTTTTGAGAGGGCATTCCCTTGAAATAGACTCACTTTAATGGTCACTTCGTTGTCCGATCATAAGACATTCAACTGTGTCTTGAAATTTTTGCAAAAATTTTAGAAAAACCATTTTTTTTTCTTAAATTTAGCCTTAAAATTTTAGCTTTGTCAGTTAAATATTTTAGCATAACATTATTTTCAAGCTTATACAACTTATTTTAGCATTAAACCAACGCATTTTTAGCGTTAAGGTTAGTTTAAGGTCATATTCACCCACATTTAGCAAAATGAAAAGTTCTGTTACCGAAATTTTCCAAATTCCTTTTAAGGTTTAAAGAGTTTCTTTTGAAGTTTTAAACAAAAGTCAAAAAAATTTTAAAATGTTAATGATGTTAATTTAAAAAATGTTGCTTTAAAAGTTCAAACTTATTAATTTTTTTTTGGTATAAAAAGCAAACACTTGTCTTTTTTTAGGTAATAGCCAATGAAAAATTTTAAAGAAAAAGAAAAAAACTCAAACACCTTATTGCCATTTATCAAGTTGCCAACATCTGCCGGCAACTTTTTTTCCCCCCAAATTTTCTTTTTAAAGTGTCAAAGTTTATTTAAACACATTCTCTTTAAAAGACCATAAATTCGTTACTTAAAAATTTTTTTCAAAACCATTTTTTCACCTAAAATTTTTTTCTCCAATAACTGATTTTTTTTGTTTTTTTTGAGTTTTCAAAGCATCAAATTTATTACAACCACCATTAAATTATCAACACTGAAATTATTTTGAAAACCATAAATTCTCTTGGCACTGCAGCTACTAAAGAGCTATTAAGTTTTAAGTACCTTGTACTCAAGTGTAAAGAGATGATGGTTGGGTCTGGCAGAGTGGTGTTGGTGGTTACATTTATTTAACTGCCTGGGTCTCATGTTTAAGGTGAAATCATCTTTTTTTTCATGAAATTTTCGATGTTTCATTTTGGTTCAGTAATTTTGTGGACTCCCTTGTTTTAAATATTTGTTTGTTTGTCTGCTTGTCTTCAGTTCGCCTCGCTTTATTTGTAATTTATTATTTAAATTTAAAAAAAAAAATCTTTTTATTAAAGTTATCGATTTTGTTTTGTTTTGCCTTCTTGTCGTCAAAGTTCATTGATATTTAAGCAGATGTGATTTGGTAGAGAAAAAAAAAAGAATTGCTTTAATAAAAAGTGAAATTTCTTTTCATTTTTAAAGGTTGGGCAATTTTTATCAAAAGAAATTACTGAAGGACATTTTAATGTATGGAAATCAATTGATAGATACGACAACAGATATTGGGGGAAAATTTTAAGTTTGTTTCTTTCTTGTATAGAATAATTAAACAACCAATCTTTGTTTACTTAATGCACGTTTCTTTATACTAAAGGGTGATTTTTTAAGAGCTATAGGAAAGTTAAAAAAAAAACAAATAAAATTCAGAAAAACGCATGAAATCTTTATTTAAATCGATAGTTCGGTCCATATAATTTAATGTTTGAAGATTATTTCATGCAAATGTTGACCGTGACTGCGCCTCAAATGGTCCATCCGCTTAGTCCAGTTTTGGCATACTCTTTCCAACATTTCGGCCGGTATCTCATGAATAAATGCTTCAATGTTGTCTTCCAATGCGTCAATTGAAGCGAGCATATGTGTATAGACATGACCTTCAACATAGCCCCACAAAAAATAGTCTAAAGGCGTTGAATCGCACGATCTAGGGGACCAGTTGACCGGTCCCGAACTCGCCTCCCAATAAGTCCATTGTTAAGCGTGCTGTGTGGCACCGTCTTGTTGAAACCACATGTCATGCAAGTCAAGCTCTTGCATTTTGGGCAAAAAAAAGTTGGATATCATCTCACGGTAGCGCTCACCATTCACAGTTACTGTACGATTCGCATCTTCTTTGAAGAAGTACGGTCCAATGATGCCACCAGCCCATAAACCGCACCAAACTGTGACTTTTTCTGGATGCATTGGTAGCTCTTGCAATGCTTCTAGCTGATCTTCACTCCAAAGTCGACAATTCTGCTTGTTAACGTACCCATTGAGCCAAAAATGAGCTTCGTTGCTGAACACAATTTTTGATAAAAAAGTGGATCTTCGGCCAACTTTCCAAGAGCCCATTCACCAAAAATTCTACGTTGCGGTAGTTCGTTCGGCTTCAATTCTTGCACCAGCTGTATTTTGAAAGGCTTCACACCTAAATCCTTCCGCAAATTTTCCACGTTGTTAAGTAACAGAGGCCCAATTGCTGCGAACGGCGACGAATCGATAATTAATGGTCATAATTAACAATGGCCGATACAGCTGCGATATTTTCTTCACTTCGCACTCTACGTAAGCGTGTTGGTGGTTTAATGTCCAACAATGTAAATTTGGTGCGAAATTTATTCACAATAGCCCGAATAGCCGGTTCAGTGGGTCGATTAAACTGATCATAAAATTAAAGAACCGCGCGATGAACGTTCTTAGTAGAGCACGCATTTTGATAATAAAATTCAATGATTTGCAAGCGTTGTTCGTATGTAAGACGATTCATGGTTAAATTATAGACCAAACTGAAGATGTTTGACAGTGAAACAAAACACGAAACGTGCTTCAGCTGTTTAAACCAGTGTTGCCAAAAAGATAATAGCTAAAAAATCACCCGATACAATTCAGGAATTAAGTTTATAACCCAAAAATTTTCTTTAAAAATTAACTAAACCTATAAAAATGCAGAATCACCGAACCCCGAAACTGGATTATACTTTTTAAATGATTTTAAAATCTGCTTTGAGATTTTTTAGCGATTATTATGTATCGATTGTAGGTTTTTGTTTTATTCCTGTTTTTATGCTTCATTTTGAGTCACTACCGCAAAAAAAGCTTAAGCGACATAATTCTAAATTTTCGTTTTTTTTTTTAATAAATGACTTTATTGGCAACCCTTGCATCATCTTCTAAAATGTTATGGTCACATAAGGTACCATTAACATTTTATAGTAAAAAAAAATTTATCTTAAGCGACAACCTTCATACAAAATTTGTATGAACCTTCTCCTAAAAAATTTGGTTTTTGTCGCTTAAGCTTTTTTGCGTTAATGACTCGACTTATAGTATAGAGGGTCTTGGTTAAGGTTAAGTTAAAAGTTAGGTTAGATTAAGTTCACTTGGCAGCCACAATTAAGTTAAACTCACGTGGGCCCAGTAAAAAGTTCCTCTTGTCCTGTCATGTATAACAGTCGCACGTCTCCTGGTTGGAATCAGTATTTCTCAGCCACCCAGCTGATTCAATAAAGGAATTAATTCCAATAAAATCAGTATTACAGAGACTGGTACTGGTTAGTTTAAGTTGGGTTACATTAGAAGGCGCAATCAAGCACAGCTCATGTAGGTCCATTAATTAGTTCCATATTCTCACTCAGGCACTCGGTTGATCCAATTATCCTTTAGGTGTATAACTGGGCCTGGCCAGGAATTTTTACTTTTTTCCAGTTTTTTTTATATAATTATTAAATATATTAGAACGACAGTTTTTGTATTCCTCAACCCAAGTGTTTTTAACAAGAAAATGAGAAAAAATTTAAACACCGTGGGCGTGGCAATTGGCCAAATAAAAAGTTTGTGCATATTGTATCAACCTGGGCCTGTCCAGGTCCTGCCCTATTTTATGTTTAGTGTAGCAAATAAAATCAACACGAAACGTATCAAAAAGCATACGCAACTTAAGAAGAATTCTTTCTTTACTCTTATTTTGAAGAATTATTCTTTTTGATAACAAAATGTTCATACTGTAGCCATATAACTTCGTACATATTAAAGTAGTCCCAGCCAGGCTTAGGGGTTCGTTAGTGTAAGGTTTTTCTTTAGCCGCAAAACCCTCCATACAAAATACAAGTGGTCCCATCCAGGCCCAGGTGGCAGTTTGTGCCACACTAATTAGGGGTCTACTTAAGGGTTAAGGAGTTGATTCTGTTCAAATCAATATTATAGGGACAGGTCTTGTCACCAAGGCTACTTTGACCAAACAGTTTTATTTCAAATCTCCGAATACCGGATATTGACAGAGAAGATGTTCCGTTGACTATTGCTCCTCCTTGTTGCTGCAATTTCTAAAAAAAGTCTTAGTAAAGGCGCTCTAGCTTTGGGCGTGACCGACTATAGCCGCAATTAGCTTTTCGAGGTGTAGCCTGGACAGCTTTGACGCCAGCCGAGTCGTTTTTTAATTCCCGACTGGCCAGATATTCCTGGTTTCCCTACAGGAAAAATGTATTCATATATTCTCGATGTGATATAAATACATTATCCAGGGATCTTTTGACCGATTAACTATCAATAAAAATGAGGATAACCCTAGCAGATATTTCACCATACTGAATGTTCCACGCGCTGAGCGAAACTGAAATAATCTGGCATTTTCTAGATGTCAAAAATTGTCATGGCCATACAATTAACACGAAGCATCAATTAATTTCGAGACGTCAACGCTTTTAAATTGGAAAATCTGATGTTGACAACGCGTTTAATAATGAAGTTGGCCGCTATTGTTAATAAATAATGGCAATTTTGCTATTTTTAGGTCAATCTAGCGATTTTGTCTCCATTATTTTATTTTTTTTTTATGTGGGTTTTATTTCATATAAAAGTTAACAATACTGTTCGTGACACAACGTTGACGCTCTTGTTTAGGTATGGCATATCAGCGTAAAAAACCAAGCGGAAGAAAACTTTCCGCCTTGCGCTGTTGATTGGGTAAGGCTATAAGGAGTTCTTGAATCAAGCCTATTTTGAGATTTTGTTATTTCATTTTTACTTAAGTCACTCCCGTTTATGTATTTTAAGAATGGCTAAAGGGATTATTATGGCTTTTTAAATCAAGCAAGCACTTGATTTAAGAAAATCCGTAGTTACCGTACTATCGACACCGCCTTGGCTTGATTGAAGTACGGATGGATTGATTTTTCATTTAATGTATGTATCAGTACAAAAAAAGTTCTTCTTATTATGTAGTAAAGATGGCTGGACAAGAAGCTTTTCCAAACCATCAAATCGTCTGCGCCCCATGGTATATACGTAATGACATTATCCACAGAGATCTTAGCATCGCTACCATCCAGGAAGAAATTAAAAAGTATTCAGTCAAATACATAGATAAAGTTCGAAGGTCACCGGAGGCTGAACAGATCCGACACTTTGAGCCTATCAGGCTTTTTTGACACTTGAATGCAATGAATTAGCGGTTACATTGGTAACGGCTAACAAATACAAATAAGAATAAGGATTAAGTTTTGAATACATATATTAATTTTCGACAAGAAAGATTCAATAAAAAAAAAAAACATCGTTAAATTTAATTTATTTCACAAGAACATATTTTCTGCATTTTTAATTTTTTTTTACTTAAAAAAATTAACTTTTAAGCTACTTTAGAAAAAATCCTTGCAAAATACTATGTCAAATATTATGCCCTATCAACCATTTAAACTTTTCCCACATTAAGAAAATTTTAATTTAATTTAACGAAAGCACTCAAGTTCATTTCTTTCTTTCCCTTCATCACTTATAACAAATTTAGCTTTTAACCTAAAAAAATAAATCATTTCACTGGCAACCAGCAGGTGTCAAATATAATTTAGAAGAAGATTAACAATAAAGAAAAAAATTATTAAACGATTATGATTGCATTTTCAAAGCTTTTATGAATAATGAAAAAAATGTCTATTATTTTTTTTTTCAAAAGACAAACACAAATACAAGTCAAAAATGCAATTTTGAAAATTGTTTTTCTCTAATCGAACATGAATTCGACATCCGTTAAATATGAAATATTTACAATAAACCAAAAAAAAAAAAAAACGAAATTAAGGAAATCGTGACAATAAACTTCTATTCCGTTTAACTTTAATATGAATAAAGTATTTTTAATATATATATTTTTTATTTTCTTTTTTTTTAAATTTTTTTCTACAAAAGTCTCAAATAAGATGCGCATCAAATTAACTGAAAAAAATTTTAAACGATATTCTCCTATTTTTGGGCTTCATGTTGCATTTTATTGTAGTTTTGTTTTGTTTGAACAAAAAAAAAAAGTAGTCATGTTATTTTTTTAACAGCTGACCTTAAACTTTATAGTTTTAAGGTTGAAAAGCAAGATAGAAAAAAAACCAAGACATCCAACATAAAATAAAATAAAATATTGGATATAAAATAAAATCTTCATGCCATCATGCTCTAATGACAGTTAAATGCTTTAAGCGTTTCTCCAACAAATTAAATTTATCATTCAATTCAATACTTAGATATTTTTCGTTGTATCTGGTTTGTTTTGAATGCTTTTTGGGCATACTTAAATAAACACTTTCATTTTCCTTTTTTTTTCTTTAATGGAAAATGAAATTGAAATCAGTTTTTGTTTTAATGATGATTGTTTTTATTTTTTTTTTTTGGGTTTAAAACATGTGAAATGTGAGATTTTAAAAGATGTGTAACTTCAGGGGAAGATATTTGCTGGAAATCGAATTCGTTTAAATTTAAACAGAATTAATTTTTAAAACGATCCAATTTTAAAAGGTTACTAGAATACTTTCTTTTATACCTGGAAGGTTACTCTTCATTTTAGTACATTAAGGTAACTCTTCGTCGAATCAAAGAACTTTTTATATTGATAACGAAACAATATTTAAAAAAATTCCAAACTTCTAGTATTATTCTTCTCTAGATTAGACATTTGTAAGGTCGTTGTCTAAGACCCACCTTACCATACGGGTCATTTGTCTACCCATCTATCTACCCATCTATCTACCCATCTATTAGGAAGACCTAAAACTAAATTCGAAATAAATGTCAGGAAAATTTTACAATTGAGAGAAGAGAAGAAAAACTATGATTCAGTCCACTAAGACGGGATTTTTGGAAATCCGATTGTTTAGGGGTTAAAAAATAGTAAAAACGGGTAATTTCGGTAACCTTATTTCTCCAAAACTAAAACAGATATAAAAAAATGATGACAGACTTATCGTTGTTCTTTAGAAAAACAAGCGGACTGGTGTCTGGTACTTTTTTGAAATTCGGCCTCTTTAGGGAGTATCCGGGTAAAACGAGTATTTTGGTACTTTTTCGTCACCCAATCTATCTTTTAAACCACTAAACATAGAAATATATGTTATACCACTTTCGAAACTTATCTGAATAACACAAAAACAGATTTGGTACTTTTTCGAAATTCGAACGTTAAAGCGGTGAAAACGTAACTATTTTTGGTATTTTTTTACAAAAGTACCATTCATTGACATATACGTATGTAATTATGGGCAACCACTACAATATTGGAATTTTTGATGCTTTAATGGGCAGAAAAAAAGTACCGAAAAGGGGAAATACGGGAAATTCAATTTCTTTTTTTTAGCCTTTTGGTTCTTCAACTAGTACTTTTTTTTAAATATCGTAATATTGGACCTAAAAACATAAATTTCAACATGTATTGTTCTGAGTGGATAAAAATCTCTGAGGAAATTTGTTGGTACTTTTTTATTCTTTAGCTGTTACGTTTCGAATTTGCACTAGTAGTGTCTATAGCTGTAAAAGAAAAGGCCTTGAGGAGAGCTACAAGGACACCGCAAATTTCTTAGCTAAGTGTTGGTGACTTTGTGGGTCACATGGATATTTTGAAAATTGTTTAGAATAATTCTTTTATTTTAGTAAGCGATGATAAACTTCGAAGTCTGATACACAGAAAAATTTATTATTCCAATTCAAACAAAAAATTTGTAGAATCAAACAATTTTTTGTCTGAAATCGGTCCTATAAACAAATTCGCATATTCAAACAATTTATTTGCATTTTGTTTATTGAAAAAAACACCGATTTTTTCAAACAAATAATTTAACTGAATCAAACAAAAAGTTTACTGAAATTCATATAAATTTCAAACAAATAATTTTGCTGAATCAAACAAAAAAGTTGTTGCACAAGCAATGACGCGCACACAAGCAAGCACTGTTGGAGAAGATGAAGCACATCAGAGCGGCCGGCTGGCTTTGAAACACATTTTTTGTTGGAATAATTTTTGAACGCAGTCTTATTTATACACACAATGTTTTTCTTCGTCACTCACTGTTTCTGTATCCTTTCCTTTGCTAAAGAAGAAGAAATGTAACCAAAAACGGCGGCAGATCGACTCGGTATGTTTTTTGCCATCTTTCTATTATTGTATTTGATTTATTTAAGTAAAAAGTTTGAAAAAATTGAATACGGGATTTGGCTTTTTTTACCAACTTTGAAACCAACCAAAAATTTATTTTGTTTCTTATAATGTTGTTGTTGTTTCTGTTGTTTAAAAAGATTGAAACGTTTTCTTTACCTGCTATTGTTTTCGTTGTTTTTTTACTAGAAACTTCGTCACGCTGTTTTATCATTTTTTATATTGCTGTACTTTTTTAAAGCGTCCAAAAATAGACTGCATGTGTTTTTTGTTGTAGTTCTTATATTTCACATAAAGAAGTGTTGCTTACGATCAAATAAAAAAAACAAAAAACCACAACATTAAGGAGCGTTAAATATTTCATACAAAATGAAAACTTGAAACCAATAACGATATTAAATGTTTGAATAGTTGTCAACATTTTTGTTGTTTAAATAAAAATCAAACAAAAATATTAATTGAATCAGTAAAAAAATTTGTAGAAACCAAAAAAATGCTCAAACAAACGTTTGTTTAAATATAATTCGGCAATAATTTTTTCTGTGTATTGTATAGAAATTTCAGTGTCCTTATACCAGATAGGCAGCAATGGTCAGACCAATATTGTTGAAAGGAGCTTGAAGTCCGATTCAGTGATGGCTCGAAACAGAATAATGGCGATACCGATGCCGGTATATTTGGTTTAAATTTCCAAAGGCGTCTTCCGTTAAGTAAACTCCCATCAATTTTTCCTACGGAAATTTACGCCATCCTTATTTGTGCTGGGGAATATTTGGGAAGAAACTCGAAAGGTTTAAGTTTATTTGTCATGCCAGATAGCCAGACAGCTCTCAAGAGGTGATGGGAATGATGTATTACTTCTCTAAATGATACCTTAACATTGGTTGCCTGGTCGCCATGTAGGCAACGAAATTTCTAGGGTTCGAAAAACTAAAGAATTTTCATTTTATCTCGTGGTAAAAAACTAAAGTCACCGCTCCTTGAAAAAATAAACTAAGGATACTTGCTGGCCCTTTCACTGGTCAGTGTTCTCTTAGACACCATGACTGGGAGTTAGATTATGATACATCTGAACTTCTGTACCGGGCCCGCCCTTATAACTCACAGACAGATTTTTTGCAAAGCACATTGTGGGTCTTACCGAAATTTGGGCTTATACAAAGCCTTGATTTGTCGAGGTAATTATCGTTGTTGCACAAAAAACACAATGGGTCGCAGAGCTTATAGACTGATATATCTATCAATAGCCGCAAAAGGCCTTAAAAGCCATATTATTAATCCAGGAGTTCGTATCACACTTCTTCAATAATAGTGTTTTAACTCACTTTTTGCAAAAAATCGGCACGTAATATTTATATCTACACGATATAAAAATATCGTGCTATTTTGCTACTTTTTATTAATGAAACGGTTGGCTTACAAATTATTATTCGTTGCTTTAAATCAGTGTTCGAAAATAAACAGTACATTATTTAACGTTCGGCTTACACACCCAGGAACGATATCTATTTTTTTTAGTGATTGTGTAGACATACACAACCCTTAATACCGTTCGTAGCTATTTTCAAGAAACATTATATAATGTTCGGTTCTTCGTTAAAAAACAGAACAATTGTAGGGATACTGTAGACAAACATTATATTTTAATGTTCTATAATGTTTTTTCGCGTGTGTATTTTCTTTTTGTAAAAAATTTTTGTTTTTTTTTTACCAGCCAAAAGGGACGAACATTAATGAGCCGAACCGAACACATTGAAGTTTGTGGATTTTCAAAAAAAAAAAACCAAACGGAATTAAATGTTCACATCTTTTGTTGGTTTAATATTTTTGTGTTCGAAAGATGACTAACAGGGAAACGTTATTTTTTTTAATGATTTTCTACACAAACATTATTAGCGTTTGTGTTTTCCACAAATCTACCGAACCGAACATTAAGAAACGATATTTATTGTTTATTTTCGAACACTGCTTTAAATACTTAACTAAAAAGCGTTTTGCTTATACTGAAAATTTTGAGTTAATACAGTATTGTTGAACAAGGGCGATATGAAGGCTAATTAATCATTAAAAGAGGTAGAATTGTGTCTATGATTAAAACATTTAATATAAATTTAAGATACAAACTAAATTAGTTTAACTAATCGTCATCAGATGGGCGGTAAAAAGAACAAATCACAAAAAGCATTTGAATCTATTTTTTAAAAATACAATAACTAAAATAAAAAAAAACGTTACGTCCTATAGTGGTCCGGACGAAATGCCGATACGTTTCGTAGAGTATGGACTGTATTTAGGGGTGGATTTGGGCTACAGCTCCAGAATACCTGCCAGGGATCCAAACACCTTGTTGGTATTCCCAGAGAAAACGCCGATTGCGTTTCTCGGTTTATGGAGTTTTTGTGTCAGCCAAGTATCGAAACTACTTGATGATATTATAAAAAATATAATATAATATAATAATAAAATATTAAATATCCAAACCACTAAAATAATTTAAGTTAAAACGCGAATACCAAAACACAGCTGTCCATTACCTTTTTCCCCTTTAAATCAGACAAAAGCCTTTTTTCCTTCTAATAAAAAGTTTCTTTCTCAAGTCTTTTGATTTAGTTTCACTTTCTTGAGAATTTCATGACTTTCAGGTCAATCATAATTTCAATTAATAAATTTTCTGAGGTTTTAAATCACACACTCTCTAAAGGCTTTAAAGTCAAGTACAAAATGAAAAACATGCAATTTAAATGGAAATGAAAGAGATCTTTTTTTTGTTGCAAATGCCCGTTTTTGTTAGCAGTCATAAAGAACATGATATGTCACATGCAATAAGTATGAGGTTGCAATATAAACTTTTTTTGTTGTTTTTTTTTTTTTTTTTTTTGAAATAACAAAACATGAACATGGATCTGAACATGAATAACAATAAGAAAAGGCTCAACTCATACATTTCTCTTTCATTTGACCGCAGTGACCAAAGTCAACCAGCAGCCAACAAATAAATGTTGGTAAATTGTGGCTTGTTTGTTTTAAATGTTTTTTTTTTTTTTTTGCTTTCAAACCAAACAGCAGCAGTGGACTTTTAAAGATGATCTTTTAACCAATAAAAAGCAAAAACTAAATAAGAAGAGGATGTTCAAATAATAAAGCAAACTTTTTTTTCTCATTTTGTCAAAGCTTTCACAGGAGAAATTTTCTTCTATAAAATGTTTTTTTTTTTTAAGGAAAATCTTAGAGTTTTCTTAACTTTCTGTATTGAGATATTTTATCTTTTATTAAATCTGGAAAATATATATTAGCATTAACTTAAATGTCACTAGTAAAGGAAACATTTTTAAGGTTTCTTTTTTTTGTGGTAAAACTTACTGAAGCAAAAAATTTCTTGGCAAGTGAAAAAGAATACAAATTCAAATTTATTCAAATTAATTTCAGTCATTTTATTAACTATTCGCGTATGAATTTGTATTAATAAAATAAATAAAATTCCTTTTAATTTCTACAATTGGGAAAGAAAGTTTATTTTTTTTGTTGATGTGCCTCTTGCTGTACAACTTACGAAGAAACCTTAACGAGAAATTTCAGCAGAAAAAAATTGCTGAAAATATTTATCTAAAACAGAAGACTACAACTACATTTATTTGGCTTTTATTGCCAAAAAAAATAGAACTTGTTTTAAACAAATTCCCCCCCCCCCCCCCCCCCCAAAAAAATTTTATAAAAAAAAGACATCCTTGTGGTGCATGGCATGTATGTCTTTACTAGAGACAAAGAGAAAATCCAGTACAAACAACAACATGAACAGCAAGAAGTTGAAAACAACAACAATATGCCGCAACTTATAATGCAATAGAAAGAAAATAGAAATGATTAGGTTTTTTTTGCGCACAAACTTTTATTTTTGTTTTGTACTACAGGCCAACCGAATGGACAGAGAGACAGACAGACAGATATTTATAAAGTGCTCTAGTGTGGTTTAATGTTGGAGGTGTATTGAAATGCTTTTTTTTATAAAATTTTTTTCTCTATTTTTTGTTTTTTTTCTAGTTTTTTTTATATTTCTTTTACTTGTAATGCTAACTTTTTATGGCAAAAAACTAATTTGAGGTCATTTAGTTTTTTTTTTTGTTTATCATTTTTATAAATTAAATGGAAAAAATAAATATTTATTTAATATGTATTAATTTATTTGATTTCCATTGGAGGTGGTCTTTTTGATAAAAGTTATGTTGTTTAAATCTTACACACGGTGTGATCATCATCATTATGCTAAAGAAAAAACTAAAAGAAATAGCAAAAAAACAATGTTTGTTTTATTGTCTATAAAAGCCAGATACGTTATCGCTTTGCACCAAGACCAGCAATATAATGCTAAATTACCAAACACCAGGTGTTAGATGTGCTTCTTTTATTTGTTCATACAATATTGTTTGTTGTTTCTTTTGTAAATGATTTGAATTTGATTGATAATTTACATGTCGTATAAGAGAAAAAACCGCTTGAGAAAGTTTTCGTATTTATTAGATTTTTTTTTTTTTTTGGAAAACTTTTTTTTTTATTAATTTTTAAAAAATAAAAGTTTTTTATTTTTTTAATTAAAACACTAACAAGCGGTATAAAATAAGCAATAAAAAATTTTACGGAAAAAACATTTTTTTTAATTTAATAAAGTAGCTGTTAAACGTTTGTAGCTTAAGTCTTTTGTTTTTTTATGGTTGTAAGAAAATTCAGTTTTAATTCTTATTATAGATATTATTTCAGTGCTTAATCAAGCTTATTTTGTTAGCGGGTATTTTTTTTTCTTAAATCTATTTTTATGAATGAGAACTTTTGAAAGAAATTTAAAGTTTGAGAATTTTATGAAAATGTGTGATTCACAATAAATCGGGTTATCTTTTGTACATGGTTTGGATTTTTAATAGCTTGTATAGCATTTTGAAAGTTTTATTACACAAGTTCGGTGCTGAAGCCTGGCACGTTACAGTGCGTTTATGTTTGTGCTATTTACATACTGAACTGAGTAAAAATCGAAACGAGATTGAGAATGACTTAAGTTTGTATAAAAGTTTCATGAACTTGTGTAGTGTATGATGAAAATGTTCAGTTGTTTCGCGTTTTTTAGGAGTTGATAGCGATAACTAAGCACGGAAAACATATTCTGCCAAATTTGCTAGAGCAAAACAAAGAAACACTTGCAGAATGAAGAATGAAAAGCACAAATTCCGGCAGCAGAGTCATAAAAGTCGGTATCGACGAAAATTAATTAATTAATAAAAGAAGAAATAATAGACATCTTCTTCGCTGACAACTTTATATTAAAAAAATTGCATAATTTACTATATTGCTACCTAAAATACAAAATAACATATCATCAAAAAATTTTAGACCCCGCGATCAGAAATGGCGACTTTATTAAAGAAATTCAAACGCTAAGTAAGAACACCTTGTTGTTATAGAAAGTGTTTTGTTACGTTATTTTGTTAGGTGATGATATAAAGAATCAATAAATAAATATTGAGACAAAAATGTCCTTGCATAGTGCGCAATAGAAGTGTCGTTTACATCATGTCAACATTGACATCGTGTACTGTATGGCCGTCATAAGTCAATAACCGATATATTGGTAACAATCAGCCATGGCACAGTGTACAATTCCGTTCGGAATGATTTCTTTCAGAATTGAAGAACATTTATTTCTTTGTTGAGAGAAAGTGTATTTCGGTAGTTTTTTTGCCTTTCAGATAAATTTTTTCATTTTTTTATCTGTTTTGTTTAATTCTCTAAGCTTATCCTGCGAAGCTCTACGCTTGTCTGCCGTAATGAAACTAGAGTCTCTGGCAGGAATCGAACCCGCAACACCAACGCTGAGAGACTAGCTCACTACCAGTTTGCCTACCGGGGCACTCAACACACAAACACTCAAAATAAAGAAAACTCCCATTCCGTTCAGGAAAACAAAAATGGGTTCATTCCGAAAAATTGTTTCGTCATTTTCTGAAGCACTTATATACGGAATGAATTCCGTTTCCGAACGGAATTGTACTCTGTGATATGGCTGAATAAAGTAATTTTTTTTTTGCTTCATAATTTTCTTGAAGTTTTGCATGACTTTTTTATCAAGAAAAACAAGGGTGCAGGTAAAGTACATTAATTTCTTACCGAAGCTTTCCCAGAATAATTTTTATCGATTTCAATATGCGAAAGTCGTTTTATGTGGTTTCAAAATGGTAATTTCGGCACGGATGGCAAGGACACTCCAGCCGGTCAACCAAAACATTTTGAGGATGGTAAATTAAAGTCATTATTATTGTTAAACTCGAGGTGAACTTGCAAAACCGCTAATTAAAGGAGCATTTTCGAAGAAATTTAAAGATGCAGTATTCATCTTAAAATGCAGAATGGGTAACCACACGTTGAAAGACGATTTACATGTTGCAAGGAGAATCGCATGTGAAAACTTGCTAGCCAGCCGAATCAACACCAAGCTCGATATTCCTTAGCGCTAAGGTAATGAATGCCCTGTAGTTGCTAAATTTAAATCAAAATATCACATAAGACTAAGACGAACATAGTTGATTCATTGGAATGGTTCGTTAGCAAAAAACCACGAAAGCACGCGACCAAACATAAAGCCCTTTTATATTCCATCATAATCACGCTTAGTCACATGTTACAATATATATCTATGACCCTCTATCTTCCACTGGACTTATGGGTAACGAATCTTTGGAACCAAACGATAACGGCGAACGGTTTATTGATTTTTGCAACGTTAGGCAACTTTCCTTTGGCGGCACACAATTTCAACATAAGGTGTGTCATAAAATTACTTTGTTGTTTCCTGATAGACGTAGTACTGCAAATCAAATCAACAAACCTTGCTATAAGCCAACGATATAGAATGTAGCAAAAGGTGGGCAGATAACGGCCAATCTAAAGACCATTACCTAGTGGTCGTTAAAATTCGCCTCTGTACAGCTGCAATCAAGAAAAAAGGCAAACAACTTGCTGCCTAGAAAGAATGACGTAGAACTTTAAAATATTACCACTAGCAGAGGAAACTTTACGTAGCAGCTTCGAGATGCTATGTTAAGAGCGGGAAATGAATCCATAACTTCAATTGCTTCTAAGGGCTAAAACGTTAAACTCTCTTTTTGGTTTCAAATGTGTTTAAACCAACATATAAACCATATTTAAACGCATAAATTGGACGTTTAAACTACCAATACAAATCATATGAACTTGATAAGATTTATCGTAGAGCTGCCACATGTTATTTTTTTAACAACATGTTAAAGTCAAGTTAAGTTCAACTAAACCAGTGTTTAAATCATCAGCAATTTATAAGCCATATATATGTGGGGTAAAATTAAAAGAATTATAAGATCTTGTGCTGACCGTACTTTGGGGCCATCGCCAAAAGAAATACAGCAATGGATGACTAATAAAACGTGGGATATAATCACTAAAAGACGCCAGGTTAAAAAAAAATTGGGAGCAATGGAAACAAATTATTGCGATTTGCAAAGAAGGTTCAACGAGCGGTGCGTAGAGATAAAAGAAGGCACATCGATGGCTTGGAAGATGTGGCTGACAAGGAGTTAGATTTTACAAGACTTGTTAAAACCGCTTAAACACTGTGTAGCAAAGCATCATAAAAAACCAGTGCGGCCTAAACGAATGCGTTCGATTCTGATTTCAGCTTAGTTGCATCCAAGTTTCACCCACTTCTTCGAGTTAAGTGTCCAGTTGACGTCGCCAAGTATGGAAGGGACGACCTCGTCTACGGCTGCCTTGAGAGTTCCATCCAAGAGATAGTTTTGTGGCATCGTCTTGTTATCTACTTAAAGCAGTGATAACCAAGCCCCGAAATAAGAAAGCCCCGAACGCACGCACACAAAGATATTATGTGCTTGTGTGCGGTCGCAGAGACTGATGATAGTCTGATGTTTTAAAACGAACAAAGTTGTATTATACATGTGAATTGCCGACCGTGTTTGTGTGAAAAATACGATTATTGACTGGCTCGCGAGTCTATGGAGTGGTTATCACTGACTTAAAGCATGGCAAATCCGTCGCCTTTTATACTTTTTGATTTTTATTTCGATAGCGATTGGCGGTTGTTTGGTTATCGCCTAGAGCTTAAGCTTGCTTATAGTTGCTGGCAAAAAAATAACGCAGTGGTTCCTCTAAAGGAGGTTAACTCAAAATGTATAAATCTTCAGTATGAACAAGAAACTGTTTCTTTTTTATACAGGGGTATACAATTGTATTTTTTTTTTTTTTTTTAAGAAGACATTTTTCTAAAACTTTCACAGTTTGTAAAATTTTAAAATTTTGAGTTGTTTCTCTTTAGAGGAACCAGTGCGATATGTATGCATAGTTTTTCGTAAACAGCGGTTGGTGAATACTTGTAGAGCGTTGATATCATGGAGAGCCACATTCCAAGATACACAGCCATAAAGAAGTGTGGATTTCACATATAAATTTAACAGGCTTAGTTTTGTTCGCTTCGATAGCCAAACAGCTGAACGAGTGCATTTCTAGAAATTCATTGCTGGGAATTAGCAATTTTTCAAAAAGTTGTGAAGTTTATGGACCTATTCCTTTCAGTATTCCATTGCAAAACTGAGCTTATGTAGTCAGCTTATTTAAAAAGTATTGGTTGTATTACCGATATTACAATATAGATCTTGCTATATTTATTACGATCGCTTTCACTATGCTCCACTTTAGAACAGATTAACAAAAAATAAAAAGTTTGTTTTTGCGCGAAATCCATATTCTGCGAGAAATATAGGCAAATTACAAAGCTTTCAATGGCCAATACTCAAGCTAAGTTTATTTTGTACAAATATTTTGAACAAATGATGAAAATGTGCTTTATTGAGTCACACACTCCCAATAATGTATGAATAATTTATGTAAATTATTTTAAGCAAGTCAAATTGAGTTTAAGCTTTTTAGAAGATTTTCTTAAGAATCACAATTTAAATCTACCTGTCGTATTTATAAAAAAGCTAAATAATATTTGAAACACATAAGAGTAAAGGAAAATTTGTATACAAATTAAGTTTTAAGCACTTTTGAGTTCAAATCTATTTTTTTATGAATGTGGCAAAATAAATTAAAGGTACAAGTCTTATGGCCTATTTCACTAATTCTATTTTAGTATCAATTTATGTTTAAAACTAGTAAGATTCGTTAATATGAATTGATATTTAAATAAAAATAGGTGAAAGAGTATATTAGATTTTAAAATTTATGACATAAACAAGCTAAACAGAGTTTACACACAAAAGATAACAGTTGGAAACAATTTCAAGACTTAAGAAATTGAACCCTGTCTCTTATGATCTTTTCATCTTTCTGTGTTCTTTTTGTCTAATCAAAGTTAAAGCAGTAGCTTAATTTGGACCACTGACTCTGAAAAGTCTATAAAATTCTATGTTAATGAAAATATGCCCATTTATAATAGAGTCTTAACTGTTATAGAAGAAGTCCAATATGTATAAATTATGATCATTTAATTTAGGCGATAAAAGAAACTTAAAAAACTTCTTTTCTAAAACTGAAAGTTAAATATAGACTAAAAACAAAGAACTAGACACTCACAGACAAATACATCTTTATATTGATGATGATGCTCTAACATCAGAATTGAGACATCAATGTTATTAACAACGGTATCGATAAGGTAACCAGTGACATCAAACCAATAACGAACGTCATAATAAAATTTTGTCATAATTTATGTGTCATCTATTGTATGACTATAGATGTCACTCTAGTCGACGCCACATTTTGTGTATTATTAACATTATTTTCATGTTTAGAAGGTAAAATGAAAAGAAGAATTCCTTTATTCTAATTGTTTTAACTATTAAGTTAAATACATCCAATTTTCAAAGTAGAATGATTGCGAACACCATATCGGTCATGCTGCAGGTGTCTTCTAATTGAGAGTTTTTCTTTAAATAAAGGGCGGAATACCACAAAACTGAAGCAAACTTGTGTAACGTGTAAGTAAATAATAATAATCTCCTACTTTGACTTAAGTCATTCCCAATGACTCAATTTAATGACAGTTTGTCACAGTTTGTCATTAACTTAAGCCTAATGAGTCCTTTCTCCGATGTCACTGAGTTATTGCAATGCATTTTAATTAAAATTAATTTTTATTAAACGAATTTTTATTAAACTAACACCGATTCGTCATTTCTGTGATGCCTGTGTGTCATCCTATTGATGACATAATTTCACCAGATGACAATTTGGCCAAGTAATGTTATCACAATAATCAAAAGTGTCATGTCAAAAGCGAAGACACTTGTCAGGGCACTGATGTCCTATTGATGACATAATTTCACCTGATGACAATTTGGCCAAGTAATGTTATCACAATAATAAAAACTGTCATGTCAAAGACGAAGACACTTGTCATGGTACTGATGTCAACAAGAATGTCATGGTACTGATGTCAAAAAGAAAAAACAAATGCGTTATGACACATTTTTCATCAGTGTAAGAACTTAACAGTATCTGTCGTTAAACAATGACTGAAATCAAACTTTAACAATAAGAAACATTTTTGATCCGTTAAAAAATTTAAAAAATATAAAAAAAAAAAATTTGTTTTTTTCGAAACAACTGTTATTCAAAAACCTAAATTTAACATAAATCTAAAATAAACCCTGTTTTAATGTTAAAAAAAAATGATAAGGCCAAAGCAAAAACTGAAACTGAAATGTAGGTTAAGAGATCAAAAACGCACAAATAACTGATTTGAAATAAAAATGTTTAAAAAGCAATAAAATAAAAAAAATTTTAACACTAAAAAACGGAAAAAATAGTGGGCAGTGGAAAATGTATAAAAAAAATTAAGAAAAAAACCATAAAGGTAAATAAAACAACAGTTAAGCTGACTTTAAATAGAAGAAATAAAAAACACACGAATCCACAAGAAAAATACAAAATTGGTTATCAATTGTAAAAAGAGACAACACACAGAATTATGTGGTCATAAAACTTCATTAAAAATTATTAAGATACAAATTGATGATCATTATTATGACGATAATTGACATCACGTTGATCGTTTTAAGAGTGAGAGTTTTTATGTTTGTGTTTTAAACGCTTTTCTAAATACGTTAAAATTTCCTCTTTCTTTTTAGGAATGTTTTTGTATAATAAAAACTCTTAAAGTTTTTTTTTAAGTTTAATCGTTTTGACTTAATTATTTGTTAGCCGAAATGTTTTTTTTTGTTAATTTTGTTTGTAATAATTTTATGTGCAGTTATTTGTTTTACGAGCTTTTCGGACATCAATTTGCCATAAAAATTATGCTAAGATGAAATATCTTGGCTACCAAAGAAATTGTGCAGCTTTTTTTCTTAATCTTAAAGATCTTTTCACTACTGACAGAACTAATTAAGCAAAATTTTTATTTAGTTTCTATTTTCATGGCTTTCTTGAAGTATTTAAAAAAAAAAACTAGACTTTCAGCTGTTGTAAAGTTTTGTTTTATAGTTTTTCAAGTGTTATTAGCATACGGTGGCTAGTGTGTCATTTACATATAACAAATAAGTCTTCGTTTACATTTTGCTGATTTTTCTTGTTGCAAATTCTCTCATATCTGCTGTTAAGTTGCATATTTGCAGCAAGAATTCATGAATGTAGATACACACGTCTATTTTTGGCATGGCCTTTTAGTTACAAAAAAAAGAATTCTCCAAAATTGTTCACCAACTAAAGAATATATCACAAGTAGAATCAGTTTTAATTAAGAATTTAATCAAGTGAATTAAAAATTTAATCAGGGGAATTAAACGTTTAATCAAGTGAATTAAACTTTTAATTGATACTATTAATTTGTGTAATGGTGCAAATTTAATTAATTTTTTACTTATATAAATTTTTTTTGTAGCTTAACAAACACAAAAACAAATTGGCCACTGAACTAAAATAAATTATGTGACAACTGAGGGAACGAATAAGGAAGCAAAACGATTTGCAATAGTACACGCAGTTTTATACTCCTCTGTTTTCTGTAACTCTTTCTTCTCTTGCCTAAAAAGTAAAAATTGCAGCAGCAACTATCCCACAATGTAAACAGGTGTTAAAAGATTAAAATTTTAATCATGACTCTTGGTAAAATATGCCAAAGATGTCTTTTAATAAGTGATTGTTAGTTTTGAGTGATTAAGGAAGTTTTGTCTGAAGTTTGTGTACGATTGATGGTAATTGGGAGAAAATTAAATGGGATTTTTAATTTTTTCTTTCAACAAATAAATAGCATTTTTTTAAAGATCAAATTTAAAAAAGCGCTTTCGAAATTCACTTTTAAAAAGAAATTGAAACTGTTGGCTGTTTTCTTACGGGGCATAATTGTAGCGGGGAATGTAAGAAAAGATAAACTCACTGTTTATTGTTGTTGTTTTTGTTAAAGCTTTGATATTGTTACAAGTAAAACTAGGGTTTTAAATTTTTATTCTTTTATTAGTTTAATATCTAAATTTTCATATTAAATCGAATGTGTATTCTAAGTCAAATTACAATTTCATACTTTAATAGTCTAATTCCTTCAATATTATCCAGGAATATTGTCTATCTTTAGTTTTTCTTAAATCTTTGGACGAGGTTACCTGATGATCTGGTCTAAGCAACCAGTGAAATGCGCAAAGAAAAAAAAAATTGGGAATTAAGCACGACAAACAAAATCTTGTTAATTGAAAAAATTTGCATTCCCAAAAATTACTTTGATAAAAAAATATAATTTAAGTTTAATTATTGAGTTATCTTTTATACCTTCCTCTATAACGAGTTCTTTATAAGGGTTTATTAAGCTCATCATGTCGCGTCCAACTTGCTTACTTAGGTGGCTAATACAGGACGTGAATCCCTTTAGCCAAACGTAAAATAGATTTTCAGGTGCCACTATGTTCGGCGCTTCTTCTTCAGTTTGTAACACCAAGCTTTGGGATGTTTTGCTCCACTTGGCCTTTCCATTCGAGCTCGTATTCAAATGAAATTCTAGCTGGAGCAGCTTTATCTAATCTCACAAGATGGCCTCTCCAACGTAGTTGTTATATTTTGACACGCATAACTGTGTCAATGTCTGCATATGGCTCATACAGATCGTGGTATATCTGATGCTCATATTATCTGTCAACCCAGATTAGTCCAAAGATCTTACGAAGAATTTTTCTCTCAAACACTCCCTTCAGAACCATATTACAGCACGGGTATTATCAGTAACATGTAGAAAGTGGTTTTTGTCCTTTCGAGAGGTGGCCTTGTTTTTAAATTGCCTACTTGGTCTTAAGGAGAATCTGTTGGCCAGTATTGTTCTCTGTCTTGTCCCGAAACTGATGTTTTTGTTTTATTTATGGCAGTTCTGCGGTAATCAAACTGGCTGACTTTTACTGTCTGCCCGAGTCTTGTGCACGTCTTGTGCATTGATACTGCCAACTTGGTTTGTTTCTACATTTACTGCCAGACCCACTTTCTTAGATTCTTTCTCGTCTTTTTTGAAGATTGCAGTTACTTCTTGCAGCCTCTGAGCCATAATGCCAATATCGTCAGCATAAGCGGGTAGTATGTACCCAATAAAAAATGGAGCTTCCAACGAAGCAGGTTTGTAAGGGAGAAACATAAACGTTTCGCTTACCATTGCGCCTACGGAAGACATGCATTTTATATGGCGAGTTCTCACTTTGAAGCAATACATTTTTGACACATAAAGCTCATTATTCAGCGCACATAAAAATAGTTGGTTGTAACGATCAGCTTTATACACTGAATGTTTTGATGCAGTTATTTTTTAGTATTCTCCCTTACAAACCTGCTACGTAGTAAGGGAATGCCGTATCACTTGAAATGCAACTTTTTTTATAAATGTTGTTGAGAGTTCTTTCACTTACTTTACTGCATTTCTGTATGTCTTATTGCGTAGCGCATAATTGTGCGCTTATTTTTTTAAATGTACCATTAGTGCTTCGCAAAATGATAAACATTTTTTTTGGGTACTGTTTTGTGTAGAGTGGATCGTGTATAAGTCATCCTGTTTTGCAGTGGTACCAGGGATTCATGTGGAGCACATGGAAATTATTAGCTGTTTTCCCATAAACTATTAACATTCTGGGTGCTCGAAAGATCTTAGTCGCATAAGCCATCCGCCTGAATGTTAAAACGGGTTAAATGTCAAAATGTTTTTAGTTCTCCTAAGCTGTTTTGCGTATGGAACAAGTGTTATGAAAATCTGTTTCAGTGCATGCAAAAGTGCCCTAGGGGAAAGAGAACTAAGACCATATTTTTGTAACTTTGTAACAGGTCATTGAAATAGCCTAAACGGACACATACAATTTCGATTTTAATTATATCTGTCGCAAATATTTTCCCGATTGAGCCGTGTTAATATGATAGATCCCCTTCATTTATAGAAACAGAACCAGAGAGGATCAGCCACTTATTTCACAAAATCACACATGACACATGTCTAATTTTTGGTCAATTATCTTTCCTCTGGAGTAACTTTACTTTAAACACATAATCACCAGTACCTTTTTATTAAAGTATTGTGTTTACTGGTCACTGGATAAGTGCTTTAAGAACAATTGCTACAAATTTTCGGCAGGTTTTATGTCTTATGCAAAACTAGAAATATAAAATTTTTTGAAGATCATTTCAAAATTTATTACAGTCCATACCACAAAAAGCTCAAGTGTTTGTAGAAGTTCTCAAAGATTCGTCACAATAGTTAAAACACTTTTATTTTATTTGTTTAAAATTGTATTTAAGTCATGGAACTGTATTGTTTTTCAATTAGCAGGAGACTTGTTAAGCTTCAAACTTTGTTCTTAGTAGGGTTTTCATTTTGCTTACTTTGTAGGTTATCTTATGGACCAATTTTGAAGTTAACTATACCGCTTAAAATGTTGTTGTTGCTCTTTACCTGTTCGTTTTGTGGCATTGATGATAGATCAAAATAAGCTTTAGTTTTGGCTTATGTTTGGGTCTTAGTTTCCACTTAAAGTACTTAAAGGCATTTAAAATAGTAGTTAAATATCGATCGTAGATAACTTTCCAGTCTTACTTTGGCGAGGTAGTTCTGGTTAATATGTTAGTATAGCTAAAGTTAATAAGATTTTATAGGCTGGCGCTTTTCACTTTCACTTATTTAATTGTTTTGGTGTATTTAAAGGAAACTTTAAAGTTTTGTTTAGCAATAATTGCCGATCATTTGATTTTTCTAAGCTCAGCGTTAGTGGTTTGTCTTTCGAAATATCTGATCTATAAATCGACATATGATATCGTTCAGTGCAGAAAGGGAACTACTTTAAAAGATTTATTTTGAGATTATTAATTAAAACAGTGTATTTAAAACTTAAAATGCAAGTTTTATGTTCTTAGCTCGTAGAGGGAAGAACGGACTTTAATTTAAAATTGGGCGAATCTATTCTAGACAACTGTGAACATCAATTTTCAAATCACACCATTTGACACTTTTTTGATGCCAATTTAAAGTAAAATATCTATATTTTATAATAATATAATTTTTTTAGACGTAAGCTTAAATATAAAGTTGTTGTGCACTTCGAATCCATAGATCCATAGATTTGGCGGGAACAGAAAATTCATTGCATGTTGCACCCGTCATGGCTTAAAGAGCAAATTTCTTATTATTGGATTATATTTCTCTACGATGTTTGATTTGATAATCATCGTCTGATATCTCATCTTTCACAAAAAAAAAAAAAAGAATAATACAATAAAAGCTTAAACATTAACAGAGTTTTGTGTTTTTGTGGTTTGATCTTATAAAAGTGGGCCAATTTGGTTGCACCCGTCATACAGTGCTTTGGCCCATAGACATAAATCAAAAAAAAAAAAAAAAAACAAGTCCTATACTGTACTTAAAAATGAACAGATCGATAGATAACAAAATAATTCAAATGAATTTTGAAGAATTTTTAAGATTTAACTCTTTTTGGCGGCGCTAGAGGGCGCCAAAGTTTGAGAATTTATAGTAAAAATGGCAAAACAACTACTTGAGTTTTACATGCTTTAGGAAAACTGTTGTAAAACTGTTGTTTCTTAAAGCACGAGATTGAAATTTTTTTCTGTAGTAGTTTACTATATTTAGAACTAACTGTAAAAAAAATTTTATTGAATTATTTTCTCATAAGTGTTTTTTTATTGGTTTGAAAAATGCTTATTATTTACTTAAGCTCTAAAAATTTTCTAACTTTGATGGAATATTAAAAAAAAAGAAAAATACCGTCTATGGGTTTTTTTCTGATTTCGAATATTTAAACTTTTTTCTAATAACTCCAAGAAAAACAATTGAAAAAATTTTACCACAACTTGAAAAAAAAATTTTTTTGCTCAAATATTTTTTTTGAAGAAGTCAGTACTGAAGATGATTTTTTGTAATTAAAAAATACGAACATACATATGTAAATAATAAATAAATTAATTTTAAGAAAATAAATTAGGAATATAATAAGAAATAATTCCAAATAATTCATTAGATCGGCTCAGAATCACTTTCTGAGTCGATCTAACGATGTCCGTCCGGCCGACTGGCGGTCCATGCAACCTTGTGCATACAGATCGCAAATTCGGAGACAATTTGATGAAATTTGTCCCAGAGGCTCTGACTGGTACAAGGACCAAGCCTATTAAAAATGGAACGAATCGGTCCATAATTTTACAAAAGCCATCTTATTACATCGGTATGATTAAATTTGGTCCAAGCCAAACTAATTTTATTGCAATCAAAATCGGCTTATCAAATTGTATTGGAATCTTTCTATTTTTGAACATAGCTCCCATACAAATCATTCTCCCGAAAAAGCTTTTAATGCCAGCTTCCTTAAAAATATTAGTATTTACATACAAATTGGCGACAATGACTTTTACGATAGCTACTATGTCATGACAAAATGTTGTCCAGATAGGTCCAAAATAAACTATGGGTTCCATATAAACCCTCATCCAAAAAACTTATATACGGAGCTTAAGATATCTAAACAATATTCGGGAGAAAGAACTTGTAAACGAATCTTAACCTCATAACATAATTTTGTTCTGGCCGGTCCATGATTGCCCATGGGTCCCAAATAGATTACACTCTAGGAAATTTGTTTTTAAATACTATACTATAGGGTATCACATGGTCGGGCTTGACCGATTATACTTTCTTACTTGTTATTTTTGCAAGAGCATTTTAAGCGTTTTTAACTCATTTTTTATTAAATGATGTTTTTGTATTTTTCACATTTATAATCCGATTCTACCAAAATTTGGCACACATATATATCTAACAAATATCAATTTCCATACCAAATTTTATTACGATTGGATCATTTTTGAAGGTGTTATAGCATTTTTAAGAAAAAGGATATATGGCAGGACCTTGAGTCCTTGTTCAGATTTGAATGAAAATTTGCACACACGTTGCTAGTTGTGTGTGTATTAGTCTGACCATTTTTTGTAGTTTTGTGGGCATTATTGAAGCTAAAATTACATTTTTCCATTTCAGGACACATGGGAGGTAGGCGTGTCCTTGAACCGATTTCTCCAAAAATTCATATTTTTCTTAACTAAGCTATTTTATGCTAGTGTACGAAATTTTAAAAATTTCTGACAACTCCTTCTATTTATGTCCCTTCGTTATATGGGGACAAAGCACTGTGCGTCATGCTACCATTCGTGCGCGTTTTTGTTCTATTCTTAAAATATATGCAAAAATGTGTCGTTTTCCTTTCTAAACATGTTGCAACAATAAATGGCAAATTTTTTCCATTTCTTACCCGCACTGAGTGTGAGATAATACCCTTTTTTGCATCTGCGTAAAGTACTTTTTTATGTAAGCAAGTATTTTTTTATTAGGGCTTTTCTTGTGTTTTCGTACAATTTGCTTAATATCTTAAGATATTAAGCAAATTTGCTCAGAATTAGTACTATGACATACATACATATCGATTTTCAGTAAAATCAATAATATTATCTACATATGTACAAATTTACAATGTTTTTTTTAAAAGTTACTTTTAAAATTGCTCAACAAAATTATAATTGATTCTTATATATGAGGGGTTTAAAGCACAAGGGGTTCAAGTGACTTATTTTAAATAATGAGACAAAAGCGGTTGTTTCGCTTGTGCTCCAAGCGAAGCAGGTATTTTAATGTCAAGTGCTTGAGTTGTTCACCATATCTAACGTTCGGATGAGAATCCTACATTCCCCTCTTGTGCTCTGAACAACTTCTCCGAATAATACCTATAATTCCCTATGTAAACTCAATTTTAGAAAAAGGCACTTAAACCCCTTGTGCTTTAAGCCCCTCATATGTAAACATAAAGTTATCTTTGCTTATATACTTAAGAAAAGTAAAAAGGAATAAAAATAATATATAAAAAAAGGAAATAGAATGGTATTTTTAATAACAATTTATGATCTAAATGGGAGATCTAAAATATGAACTCTTTTCAATCTTCTAGTCTCTTCACTTTCATCTAATAAGGAGATGGCCAATGGATTAATATGATCGCTTAACCTTTGTAGGTATCGACTGCTATAATTATTTATTTCGTCTTTAACATAAGGAATATCTAGGTCGAGGTGAAGTGCTTTATTAGTTATATACCACGGTGCATTAACTATCATTCGTAAAGTTTTTGACTGAAATCTTTGGAGAATTTCAATATTGGAATTACTCGTGGTACCCCAAAGTTCAATGCCATAAGTCCATATGGGCTTTATAATACTTTTATAGAGACGTAGCTTATTTTCTAAACGTAGTTCAGACTTAGTGCCAATTAACCAATACATTTTTTTGAATTTACAATCCAATTGTGTTCTTTTTGCTTTTATGTGAGCTTTCCATGTTAAGCGCCGGTCTAAATACATGCCTAAATATTTAACGGTGTCACTATTAGGGATTTGCGAGCCGTACATGCATACTGATGGGAAATCACCTCGTCTTAGACCAAAGACCGCGTGTGTGGACTTGTTTTCGTTAACTTTTATATTCCAATAGTTTAACCATGTCTGAAGTTTATCAATCTGCTCTTGGATTAAATTGGATGCTTCTGACGCCGACGTACTCGTTGCTAGGAATGCGGTATCATCAGCATATCGTCATATTAAATGCAAACGGACGTAACTACACAAAATTTCGAAATTGAGTTTTTTATCGATTATGGTTCGTTTTATCAAAATATATATTCAAGCAAAATTTTAGAATCCTACGATCAAAAATGGCGATTTTATTAACGAAATTTAAACGCCAATTTCACCTTGTTGTTATTGATTTTGTAAAGTTTTTTGCTTCTCCTGTAAAAAATTAAAAAGTGTAGTTACGTCCGTTTGCATTTAATATGACGATATGTGGCTACTGTTACTTCATCTAAATGGAGCATATCTGAAGTAAATATAGTATAAAGTAGTGGTCCTAAAACACTACCTTGTGGTACTCCGGATTCCATTTTACAAAAATTAGATAAATCATCATTAACTCTTACGTAAAAGTAACGTTCACTTAAAAAAGACTTTATTACAGTGATAACCAAGACCCGAACTAAGAAAGCCCCGAACACACGCACACAAAGATATTATGTGCTTGTGTGCGGTCGCAGAGACTGATGATAGTCTGATGTTTTGAAACGAACATAGTTGTAATATACATGTGAATTGCCGACCGTGTCTGTGTGAAAAATACGATTATTGACTGGCTCGCGAGTCTATGGAGTGGTTATCACTGCTTTATTACCAAATAATAGGGCGCTGGTATTAGTGTTTTAATTTTGTACAGCAGGCCACAATGCCATACTCTATCGAATGCCTGTTGAATATCTAAAAATACAGCCGAACAGTATTTTTTTGATTCAAGTGCCTCCATAATTTCTTTTATAATGCGGTGACACTGTTCTGGTGTTCCGTGTTTGTAACGAAATCCAAACTGATGGTCTGGTAATATAGAAAAATTCTCTAAAATAGGATATAGTCTTTTAAGGAAAATTCTTTCAAATATTTTGGAGAATATTGATAACAAACTTATAGGTCTGTATGATGTCAGATTATTTTCAGGTTTATTTGGTTTATGAATCATTACTATTTCGGCACATTTCCATTGAATTGGAAAAGGTTGAAGCCTTAATATAGAATTGAACAGCATTGTGAGAAAAAGAATTCCTTTTTTTGGTAAGTTCTTAAGTACTAAAGCATCAATCTTGTCGTATCCCGGCGACTTTTTTGTATTTAACATCTCAATTTCTTGACGTACTTCCGACGGCGCATAATGTTTAATTGGAAAATCCATTTGACAGGCAACTTCTAAAAAAGCCTTAATTTCGTCATCGTTTTGATTGAGTTCAAAAGGTTTAAATGTTGTGATGGATATAAAAACTTTTTGTTTTTCGTTTGTTTTACTTTTATTTAATAATTATATTTTTTTTGTCGCAAAATTTTTAACAACAGCTGACATTAATTATTGAAAATCAGTGCTGTTAACGCTTATTGGAATTGTAGGAGAATTTAATGTTGAAAATTGCTACAAGCGTGGTGAATATCGCTTTTAGTACAAACTTTGCATTCAATATTTAACACGCTAAATACACATTAGTGTTGAGTGTAAAACGTAGCTATTATTTTGTTCCATTGTAATTTAGAAAAATGTATCAGTTTGTAAGGGTTCGTGTAACCTGATAAATATATTACACAACTATAATGCATCATTATTTTTTAGAAAAGAAAACACCGTTAATTGCAAATGTGTTTCTTTCTATTAGTAAAAGACGTTTAAAGCGTCTAAATGTTGCACCCGTCAGAATAGAATCGCCCAATTGTCTCAGATGACACCTTTTTCACTGGGTTCTTTGCAATACTCAAATAAGGTACATGAAATATATGCCAGTTGTTTACTTTCTGCATTTAGGGATTCATATGTTGTCACAGCTTTTTTGTTAGATATTAATTTTAGATTATTAGGCTTGGTTTTATAGTTCTGTATCGGGTCTAAAATCAGTTTTAAGTAAAACTTAGTTTCTATCTTAAGTATGAAAACGTTTTTTTTTATTTTAAATTTTAATTTTCTTAAAGTCTTTCAAATTTTATCTTTAAGAATTTCAATAAGTCGGCTTTCGTTTGACTTTTGGGAACGTATAATTAAGAGAGACTTAATTATAGATTTTCATTAGAATAAAAAGGATACATTAACAAAATTACGACATTCGATATCGATTAATAGTTCTATTAAAATTGAGTTAAGATTTCGTTTGAGAAACGAATGCCGTTATTTGGCTTTATTGTCTTATATTTTCCAATGATATTAAATGCCGTGACTTGACTTATAGACAACAGTGTTCAGAATAACGAGAAATGCACACGGAAGCTTCTAAAGATTAACAAAAAATTGTTGCTACTTGTTTCTTAAGTCTTTCGTTTTGAATAGAAATTTTGGAATTTTATTTAAAAAACAACAACAATTAAAATACATGAAACACAATTTGTTTTTTTTTTTTTTTATAAAGTTTGTTTCTTAAGTCTATTGTTTTCTAATGAGATTAAAAGGGGTAGATTTTGGAATATTTTCCAAAGAAACCAAACAAGATTTATTAACAAGAATTTAGAAAAACTGAATTCCCAAAACACCTGTTTGATTCTTAGATTCTTTTATTTACTACAAATTCTTAACTTCTCTTTCCATTTTTCTCAATTTCATTAATCACATCTTGCCCTCAAGTAAAAATTAAAAAAAAATAAAAATAATTAGCTCCCAAAAAATTATTTACTGATTACATTTTACCCACAAAAATTCTAGAAATTGTTGTAGCTTAAGAACAATTACAAAAACAAAAAAAAAAAAACAAACCAACTAGAACAAAAACACAATTCAATTTGTGTAGGAAAAAAAATTAAACTTCATCTTCATTTATTTATTCTTCTCTAGTTATTTTTGTAAAACAAACATTAGCCAACTGACCTAATTCTTATATTCAGAATAAGAAAAAAAAAATCGAAACAGAAACACCGCTACTTTTTCTTGAAATATTTGTTTTGTCTTTAAAGTTCCTTCTACCAGCTCAAAGATGTCTATGGGCTTTTTGTGTTGTAGTTGTTAATGCGACTGGCTAATGTTGCTGCTGCTGCTGACGCCGATAATGACGATGATGACTTTTTTGTTTTGTTTAAATTTTTCCTGTTTTAAACTACAATTGTATGATATTTAAACGTTTACGAGAAAAAAAAACAAGATTAGCATTTAACTTAATTGTTGTCGGTGTGTGTTATGGTTGTTGTTTTTGCCGGTGTTTTTTTATGTTCATCATTGTCTATAAAAGAGATGGGGTTTTTGTGTTTGTTGTATTTATTGTACTTTAAGTTCTTTGACAGAACAATGTAATTATAGTAAGCGCCAGCAACAGGGACAAGAAGCTTAACATTTTTTTTTGTTTTAGAAGCTGCGCTGCTTTGGCTTTTTTTTTTATAGATTTTGAAAAAAACATCCAGCACATTAGGGCTTGTCTTGGAAAATAAAAATAGTTTTTGTTAATTTTCATAAAAGAGGTTAGTAAAAATACCAAAGTCTATTTAAATTACAGAAAGTGAAGAGGCAATTGTTTAAAAGTTAATAAAAACTTACTGTTAACATTTAAAATATAAAGGAATTTTAAACTTTGTGAGTTAAAATAAAAGAAAACCCAAAATTATTGAAAAATTTATCGATTGTTTTGTTCGAATTTAAAATAAAAGCAAATAAATTAAATTATTAGAAATCAAAGTCTATTTGAAAGAGACATTTCATATTTTAAGTCTTAAATGTTGAGACTTAAAGCTTTTGTGTCTTAAGTCTTTTGTTTTCTTTAAAAATTTCGAAAACAAATTGTCTTTAGACTAGAAGAAAGTTAAATAGTAAAAGTTTGGGAAATGAAAGTCTTAAGATCTGAGCATTTAAAGAAAAAAAGATTTCAAGTTTTTGTCTTAAAAGTTGTAATTTACAAGCGTTTATTTCTTTAGAATTTGCTTTGAGAATTTTCCGTTGATTGAGAGGGAATTTAACATCAATATTTTAGGAAAGACCAAAAAACATTTCTAAACAAGAAGGTTTTTAAGAATTCGTCTAATTAACGCTTGTCTTCAAAGCCTTTTGTTTTTCTTTTTTTAATTTAAAAGAAATCTGGATTATTTTTTATTAGAAATATTTTTTTGAAAACGAAAGTCTTAAGATACTGTTATACATTCAAAAGATGGTGTCATAAGTTTTCTTATATTCCTTAAGAAGCTATTAGTGATTAAAAAGATATATTTAAAAAAAAAAAAATAATAGAAATAAAAAAATAATAATATTCTTTAAAATGTTTTTGTCTTTTTTGTTTTATTTTTGGAAATTCCCAGATAATTAGATTTCCAAGGAAAGTTTATCAATTGAATTTTTTAGCTCTCGTCCATATTAGGAAACATTTTGTTCACATTTGCTGCAGCACATTTCGTTAGGTTTCTTTTAAAGCTGCATTGACACAAACTTTTTTTTAGAAATTAAATTTCCTGAATAATTGGATAAGTTCCCTAGGCGAAACTTGCACGTGACAGTTGTAAAGTGCTAAGTACCGGTGTAACCTTGACATGGCTACATCCTAGAAGGGGTTTAATTGGCACCTTTTTGAACTTTGTATCAAGTCACGTAAATAACCTAAATGTACATATTCAATTTCGGTGGAAATTTCGACCATCGCAGATATTGTCCCGAGCGAACCATGTTTATATGATATGTCTCCATCCTATAAAGCAATAAAACAAGATTAGTTTTGTATCAATTACCTTTGTTCGGGAGTAACTAAACTTTATTTAAGTATAAACACACTATCACCAGCTAAGTGTCGTATCTTGTTTTCACCTATCACAACTCGTTCCTCTTTATTGTAATATTGTGCTTACTGGTCATGGAATAAGTGATTTAAGAACAATTGACACTTATTTCCCGCAGGGCCCTAGGGACATGGAACACAAAACTGGTCATATGATACTTCTGAAGTGGTAGAGACCAGTTCTAGTTCTAACACTTTATATGAAGGGGACATGTCACTTTAACATGGCGATGTCCTGTGAGGGGATTAATTGGCGCCTTTTTGATACTTTGTTTCACTTCATTGAATTAACCTAAATGGACACATTCAATTTCAGTTTAAATGATGCTATTCCCAGATATTGTCCCGAGCGAACCATGTTTTTATGATAGATTCTCATCATATAAAACTATTAAATCAGATAGAATCAGCAACTACCCTCACAAAATCCAGTCACAAGTTTAGTTTTGTATCAACTACCTTTGTTCTGGACTAACTAAACTTTAAACACACTATCACCAGTTAAGTGCTGTATCTTGCTTTCACCTATCACAATTCGTTTATTGTGATTACTGGTCACGGGATAAGTGCTTTAAGACCAATTGACACTAATTTCCCGCAGGCCCTTACCAAACTGATCATGGGTCACGCTTAAGTGGTAGAGACCAGTTCTAGTTCTAGTTAACACTTTATACGAAGGGCACTTGTCACTTTAACATAGCGATGTTTTAGGAAGGGATTATTTGGTACCTTTTTGATACTTTGTAACGTGTCACTGCAATAAACTAAAAGGACACATTCAATTTCGTTTAAAATATTGCCCTTGCAGGTATTGTCCCGAGCAAACCATGTTAATATAACATTTCCCCAGCATATATAGCAATAAGCCCAGATAGAATCAACTACTACCCGTACAAAGTCCAGTCTAATGATAAATTTTGTGTCAATTACTATTCCTCAAGTGTAACTACACCTGTATTTTGGATATTTTTGTTCGAAATGGGCCTGTCTGGTACTACTTTTATTTGTATGGAGTTGTCTGGCAATAGCAAGAATATTTTGTTGTTAACAAGAATAATTCTTCGAAAAAAAGTAATACACATATAAAAGAGCTGAGCCGGGTCCGTCTGTTTTGTTTTACTCTTTGCTTGTATATCGTATCAAACCACATGTATTTGTCGCAGTAAGTCAAAAGACAGTGTTGCGGATGTTTTGTTTGGTGTGAGTTGTCTCATAAGAACGTACGTTCTGTTGTCGCACTAGTAAAAAAAAACTGTTTTGTTTTTTGTTGCCTGGCTAGGCCCAGGTATGTACTAAAGGGTTAATTGGTGTAGGTAACATCATATGTAGGCACGTAATTATGTGCAACAAGGTCCGTTTCAGTATTTTTTGTCTTACTCTGTGTGAGAATGTTGTATCAAACCACATGCATTTCCTGCAACCAACGTTTTGCCACAGTAAGTCAAAAAGACAGTTTTGCGGTTGTTTTGTTTGATGTGGTTCGTCTCCTAAGGACTAATGTTCTGTTGTCGTATTTGTAAAAATAAAAACTGTTTTATCTTTTGCTGCTGTGGGTTTTAACCTAAATGACACTTGTGTTATTAACTTTACGTATGTGTCTTAATTTCTTCGTTTTCTTAACAAATTTTAGAAAAATGTTTTCCAAAAATTCTCTTTTTTATCGTTTTCTCAACAAATTGATGATAAAAATGTTCCAAAAATTCTCTTTTTTATCGTTATTTAGTTGTTAATAATTTAAAATAAACAAACAACCAAAAAAGCTTACCGAAATAAAAATCAAAAGACTTAAGACACAAGCTTATCTTTTTTTTAAATATCATCCATTTTTTCTCAGTGATAAATATCTATAAAAACTTTCTTTGGCAATTTGTTATAATGCCTCAATTATTTGTTTTATTATTATTTCTACACTCTGTCATTTTATTGATATTTTCATTGGACTTTCTGCTAACAATTGCCTGTGTGATAGCAGCTAATAGCGTTAATTATTTTGCCAAAATAACAAAACCACAATTATTATTGTTATTATCATTATGATTATTATCATTAGAGTAACAGAAAAAGTAACCAACAGTAGATTCTTCAGTCTAGTTATGAGACTTAATAACCATTGATTAATAATAAACTTGGAAAAAATAATTGCTAGTTATAGTTTGCTTTTGCTATAGTTTTTCTACTTCTTCTACGAGTTTATTCTTTTATAAATTAGCAAATACAAAATAGTTACTTAGAAATGCGGAAAATATATTTTAATGATTATTTAGTAGAAAAGAAAAGAAATAATTTGCAAGTATGAAGATGTACCAAACCCTGGATATTTGTTTGTATGTCTGATTTTATGAATAATAATTGAGGTTTGGCTTTGTTACTTGAGGCGTTAAATTCTGGGGAGACTATGCAATTTTTTTTTTTGCATTAGCTTTTGTAGCTGCTGGGCTTGTATTATGGTGACATGAAATTATTTGGTTTGTTATTTTTTTATTTGCAGGTTCTTTGTTAATTTGACAATAATGAACTTTCTTCAGTTCATCATCTTTGAGCTTTTTTTGGCTGACCTGAACTGCATTTTGTCTTCTCAAAATCAGCACTTCTGAACTGAACAAAACATTTCTCGCATCTTAATAGCGATGGAACAGAGTCAGGATAAGATTCGATAATCAATCCATGTGCTTAAACTGCATAAAGTCATTGACAGGAAACAAAACTTCCCGCAAATGACTTTGTTGTTTTAATTTGAGAGATATTTCCCCTTTAAAATGCCAAATATGTTCATAATTAACAAATACATAAATTCAAGCAATTTAACTTTAACAAACCATCGTTATTATACGAAAGCGGGTCAAGGTAGAAAGGGTGTTATGAAATCAACTTTATACCCTAACCCAGAGACCATTTGACAAGGACGGATTAATAAATCTCGGATTTTTTTTAAACTGAAACACAGGTTTTTGGATAAAAAATCATTTAATTTTGCAATGCTGTTCACTTTAAGCTCTATAAACTTTGCTTAATGATTTTCCAAATTTTTTTGATCCCTCCAAAAAATAAGATTTGTCAAGGATATACAAAAGGCATTTGTTTGTAAGACAATTTTATTATTAAAGTCAAATCTCCTTCAGCCAAGCCATTTCTTCTGCTTTAGAAACAAGCAACAGTAACTCAAGGTTAAGTCCGGAGAACAGAGCGAATGTGAAAGCAATTCGTTTTCTAATTCATAAATGTTTCCCATAGAATTCTGTGTGAGCACATGGAATTTACTTTTTACTATTTAATCCTCAAATCACGATATAGTCTGCTATAAATGGCTGTCAAACACAGGCTTAATGACACAGCTTATTAAGGTTTTAACATAAGTCAAGCAACATATGCCTGTTGATAGAAGCGGTGTTGCCTTTTGCGTTAAAATTGGGGAATTTTAAGAATTCAGAGTCAAATTTACCCGCCCTCGTTTTAAAATCTTGTGTCTTAAGTCTTATGTTTTTTATAATTTCCCAATAAATAAAAAGTTGTTGAAAAAGTCAACTTATAAAAACATTATAAGGTCGCATAAAGTTTGTCTTATCTGTCATTAATCTTAACATTTGCCTCGATTTGGTTTGCCAGTCTAATGCAAATGCAAAACTTTTCAAGAAATTACTTTTATTGAGCCCTCAATTACACAGTGCAACAAAATTCGCGTCATCGCCGCCAGCCTCAATACTTGCAAGGCGAAATGGAACTAGACTATTGGTAGAGCAAATCTGCCAAAGAGTTTTAAAAAGTTAGCTCGGGTTCCCAAAATATGGGACCCTATAGTTTTTGAATTTTTTGAAAAGACGTTTGGTATAAGTCCAAAAAAAATAAACTAAATGTACTTCTGAGCTAAAATACTATTTCAGATGTCTTCAGTAGAATTGTGTGGCGATACTTTTCTTAAAATATATTAACCCTCTAACACTCATTTTAAGGGAACGTTTCTGTCCCTTTTTTAACTTCCCCACAAAAGTATACTAAAACGGCACAGAGGGTGAAAATGTTTTATGCATCATATTTCAATAGGGGTCTTTAAAGACCAAAAACTTGTGCAATGTTTGTGAAACGGGTTTTCGAATACTTTAAAAATTTCAAGGTACGTTTTACATACATTTCACGAACTTTTGGTCTTAAAAGACCCCTCCAATATCATACTGTTTAATGGGTTTAAGCCATTTTAAAATTAACATTCAAAAACTATTGCAAAGACAAGACATATAGTGCTTAGGTTAGGTTAGGTTCCATGGGCAGCTACCAACAGACAGCTCACTTGGGTCCTTTATTGGTCCCTTTGTGATACCCAGCGCCAATGCCCATCCTATAGAGCAGTTATTCAGATGGCGTCACTGCAGAATCAGCCACTTCGTCCTCCTAATGAAGAGAATCAGCGATCTCAGTTCTATCTTGGATAGATTCTCTAGGCAGGCAAATGCCGGTTTCCCCAGGCATTCCTCCCTAATACCCCGCAACCCAGGGCATTGACAGAGAAAGTAAAGCACAGTCTCCTCCTCCTACTCCTCCTCATCCTGACAACTTCTACAGTAGTCATTAAATTCCAGACCCATTCTGTCAGCATGAGTCCCCACCGGCCAGTGCACAGTAACAACCGATACAACTGTCCTAATCTGGTCCCTTTTGAACCTAAGTAGAGAGCTTGTCCTCCGTTCATCATCACCAGGCCATAATAGGCTGGATATCAAGCAGGTGGACTCACTAGTCCACCGCATCTGCGCAACTCTATAAGACTCGCGCCTGGTAAGTAATTTACAGTGAGCCATTGGAAGATCAACAAACTGATCGATGAATATGTCATCCATGCGACCACTTGTTTGGCCAGCCCATCTGCCACTAGATTACCCGGGCACTCCATATTAGCATTACCCTTGAATGTTTCGCAATCTCATTCAAAGACATCCGACATTCTACAGTTAACCTTGATGTCGTATAGACACCCGCTAGGGAAGCAAGGGCAGCCTTGCTGTCAGTAAATATACGCATATCTCCCGATATGCGATGATACCTCAGCCAATTTACCGCCCGCCTTATAGCCGAGATCTCCGCCTGCAGGACACTACATCCATCCGGCAGACGAAAGAAAACTCTCACATCCAGTGCTTAGAAAAATTAGTTATTCGTATGAAAATCCGTTTCATAAAGCCTTTATTAACCGGTTTTATTTTTTATAAATAAGGCAGTTAATATTTATCAGCTAAAATAAATGTGCATGGTGCACCTTAATTTTAGCAATTTTCATAGAATGTTAAGGTTTTAAGCTCGTTTGGTGCTAAGAGCTTAAAAACAGCACATACTTTGATATTCCCTTAACCTTTAAAACACCCTTGTAAAACCACACAAAAGGAATCATTTTCACACGATAAACAAAAAAAAAATTTTTTTGAGGTACACAAATGAAACTTCTTGACTTTGTTGATTTCGTACCGAAAACACATTTTTTAATGAAAAAAAAACTATTTTTTATTAACGAAATATTTCGGAACTTACGTAAGTTACCCTCATGTGTGGTTTTCCACACATATGTTGGTTTTATGTTGTTTGCATTAGAGACAAAATTTTCTGTCGGCAAGTGTGAATATTTTTAATATTGTTGCGAACTGCATGCAATATATGTTTTATGAAGTGAAAAATAAAATACACACAACCCTTGCGTGGTTTGTTGTTGATTACAAACGGGATAAATACATGATTAAAGTTACGTAAATCATGACTTTGATTACAAACGAACTAGAGCGCTACAGCAAAGTAGACAGACAGACAGACAGACAGCGCATATGTGTGAAAAACCACACACGAGGGTAACTTACGTAAGTTTTTTTTTGAGGGTGATTTGAGGGTATATCTTATTAAGTATCCTTTATATTAAAATGTATTACAAATATTCCTAAATATTCTCCCCTCCAGATGTAACCTTATAAACAGCCTTCATAAGCCGTCAAAAATATACAATTCTTGTAACACATTTCCTTTCAACAACTCTTCAATTTTTGTCCTAAACATTTATTTCAAGACACAGTCATATTAAAACAGTTCAATAATTTCTATTGAACAGCAACGACTTCGTAAATATATGTATACGACAGTTTTATTAAACATACAGCTTGTTTAAAGCAGCTTTTTGCAACGACAAATTGTACTTTAAACCTTAAACTTAATAACAATATCTTATAAAGATTCTTTGTTATTCCTCTGGTTTTATTACCATTTGTAAAACAACATAAATCTTATCACTTCAATAACTTTTCAAATGAGCAAGAGCTGTAAAGAACAGAAAAAGAAGCCAAAAATATTTAATAGCTCTAACAAAGTTAGAGACTTTTACTCTTATAGAACTCCCTGCTGCAAAAGGAAACTTTTTCTTTATAACTTTTCAGGTAATGAATGTGTGTGTGTGTTTGTCTACAACTTCTTGTTGTTGGCAATAAAGTAAACACTATAAATAACAGCATCTGTTATTCAAAAGCAATTCAACTGCTCAACACAAGCTCGATGAACGAACATAACGTCGTCGTAAGACGTCTCGTCTCGTATTGTCTACTGAAAGACAAATCAAATTATATGGCAAGCATACAATCACGTGCCACAAGCACTTCCTGTAAAATGTCTTTTAAGTTTTTCTTCTAAACAACAATTTTCCTTAGTATGCAATAGAAACACATTTTTTTTTTGGCCAGAGATAAAGATACACACTCTTTTTTCCTCTTCATCTTGTTCTTCGAGTGTGCGTTTGTTAAAACAAAAATATGCTTTCTTGCTTATTGCGTATTGTAACAAATTATATGAAATGTTTTGAACATTAAGATGGATAATTTTTGCTCAAGTTGGCGAGTTGAGTTGTGTGATACCTTTTCGTTTTTTTTTTTCTTTTCTTATATATTCTAAATATCTCACAGCTTCTATAGCCAGATCTTTGAAGACTTCTTTGTGTGACAATGACTACTAATAATAAATGGTCAATGTTTGCCTAACTCCACTTAACTTCTACATCTATGTATATGTTCTTTAGCTCCTGCCTGCCAAGAAAATGTTGTGTCATTGTAAATCTAAGAAAAAAAAGGAAAATTTAACATGTGTCATGTTTCATGTGATAGCTTTTGCCATCATAAACATGGTTAAATTACAAAAATTTACATTTATCTGAGGCAGTTAAAAATGTGTAACAATTAGTTGTAGACATCAGCTATTTAATTTGAAATGAAACAGTGGGCTATCTGCAGGAACACAAGCTCTTTAGCAATTAAAATTTAAATAAATTTATTAAACGAAGTCTGTCAGTTTTTTTAACCAACCAAAATTTTTATGTAACTTATGTAAGCGTGTTTTTTAATTGCTTTTTTAGTTGCTGTGTGACCACGTAAAAAATAGTTTTTGTAATTATAATTTTTTTTTGTTTAATTCATTTAAAGCAAGTGAAATTTTAACCCTTTAAAAAAAAAAAAATAAAACTTGTTTTTTTATATCTTTTTGTTTTTAACTAAGAAAAAAGTAAAACTATTTAAAAATTATTTTCGCTCTTGTTTTCACTTTAAAATTTAAAAGAAATGATGGCAAAGTTCAGTTGCTTAAATGCTCTTGGTGTTTTGTGAAGAAAAAAAAAAAATAAAAAGTTTTCGCCTTTTTGCTGTTGTTGCAGCTAAAGGTGTTTAAGGTGTAATTATATTAATTTGATTTAAAAATATACAAAAGTATTATTAACAAAAAGTAGAGGAAATTATTGATGCATCATGTCTTAAAAGTGAAGAAAACAATTGAAAACAAAAGACTTAAGATGCAAACTTTAGTAAAATTATGTTTTTCTCTTTCGTGTTACAAAGCAAATTTCTGTATGCCTGAACTATTAATCAAAATTGTAACTAAAATGATTTGTTTGTTATTTAAATTTGATCAACATTGTGTTCTGAACAAAGTATCCAGTGTATTTTCCAGTGCTGATGGGTTTAAGCCAGAACTGGGGCTATTATAATTGTCGCTATATAAAAAAGGAAATGTGGCGGTTTTTCATATAATATATCGACAGCTTCAATGCAAATGGACTTATAAAACTGAGCAGTATTAATTATTATTATAAATATTGGAAAAGTGTGATTACATACTATAAGGTTAAGTGCAGACCCTGTGTCGCTTTAAGATATTTTTAATTAAAACGACTTTTATTCTTAATGAAAACATGGCGGAAACTTCTATTTCATAAAAAATTTCAATTATAAGAAATGATAAGAACAATGAAAATGTTGAAAAGCAATATAAGTTATAAGAAGAGATATGATTTCCATGCAAATGCATGTTTTTGTCGACAGTCTTAGAACGATTCCGACCAATTATCTTTCCAAATCATTCAATTTGCTTTAAAATCGCATAAAATTTGCATCGATTTGTTTTTGCATATTGTTGCATATTTTGGTGAACATGTATATTTTTGCATATTTAGGGTTTAAATGCATATTTTTGCATATTTTGACATTTTTTAGTGATTATTTTTTAATATCCATATTATAAAGAAAGTTCCTAAAACTACTTTTAAATACACAAAAAAAAAACTTCAAAAAAAAAATTGAATCCAACTTCTGATATTTTTAATTAGGCTAAAGTTCATTAAATTTAATTTCATTAAATTATTTTTATCAAAAAATAACCATAAACAGTTTAACAAAAATAACCACAATACTAATTGAGACCATCAGCGCAGAAGTGGTGTAACCTACAATTTAATTTGATTACGGTTCTGGTGTAAGATATGTTTTTTGCACTGTTCTTTACAGTGCAATAGTCGAGTAAGCCAACTGTTTGAATCCAAAAACAGATGGCGCTAGAAACATAGTTTTTGCGAGGGCCTGTACAACAAAGTGCTATAGTGCAAGAGTAGTGTTAACTCCTCATTATCTCATAATAAGTAGTCTGAGGTTACACCATTTCTGCGCTGAAAGCCTCAATTATTGTAAAAATGTTAATATTTAATAATCAATTCTTTGCTTTAAAACCAAGATTTTCAAGATATCGGCAAAAGAGACCTCTACTTTAAAGCAATCCAGCACCATGAATGGTTAAGCCTTCCAATTGGTTTAAAATATTTTATCAAAAACTGTTACTTGCTTGGCACATGGGTTATACAGCGTTGCAGAGGCAACTAGAAGTCAATTCGATAATATTGCAATTTTTAATGAAATGTATCCCTTGATTCCCCTTCCACCACAGCCGAATTCTTCAAAAAATTCTATTCAAAAAGTTTTATGCGTAATTTAAGAGTGTTAGAAGATATTGTTGATATCGATGATTATGCAGTTAAAAAAGAAAAACAAATATTGAAGTTAAATAACATCAGAAGTTAATTCGCATTTGTATTTTCCAAATACGGATATATTTGTGAAACAATTATAAGGAAAGATTCACCCCTATCGCAAACTCATGAAAATATTCCCATATTTTTTATTTCGTATTGTGAATGATTCCCATAACAAATTTTTTGGGAATGAATTCACAAACTTTAAAAATTTGGCATCACCAATGTTTACTCCCGCGAAATGTTAATGAGAACGAGAAGGGAACATGTAAATTTTTATTTGTATTCTAAGGTTAGACTCAATTATATTTCTTTTTTCTTTTATTGAAGGAGTTTTAATTAAGAAAATGAAGATACACACTATTCATTATTTATTTTATTATATTTTTATTAATATTTTATTTTGTATATTTTTCTTTCACAATACAAGCACTAACAAGTTATTCACTATAGAGACGTTTGTTTATAAAATACTAACAAATAATTCACAATAGTAATTTTTACTCCCAAAATATTTGCGATACCGATTTGTTGGGGATGGGAATATAGGTTTGCTCCCATATAACATATTCACATAACATTCGCGATAGGGGTGATTAAGTTCATTCAATACTCAAGTCCAATAAGATGATATTGCAGAAAGAAAAATAAGCACACAGAAAAAATGTTCACCAACATTTTTTCAATTAATTTAATAATGCTGTTTCAAACAATTTTTTTAATTGCTCCAATTAATTTGCCGTAATTGAAAACAAAAATTATAGTGTTTGTGTGTATATTAACAAATATGAAAACAAACTCACAAACTTCAAAATATTTTAAAGTCTCAAACTATTTTTTAATTGTCGTAATTAACTGTGTTTATTGAAAAAAAAAAAATATTCTGATTTTTGTTTACTGGTGGTAAAATTTCAATTAAACCTATTGATTGAAACTGAACAGCAAGAAAAGCTCAAACTTACAAACGTGTTAATTGATATGATCGATTTGTTTGCAGGCGAAAATCAGTACGGAATTTAATTAATAGTACAAATTTCTAACAAATACGTTAATTGAAGTTGGTTTTGCAGAATAGCCCGACAAATTAAAAAAAAAACCCCAAAATGTTTTGCAAAAGAAGTAAAAGATTTCAAAAAATAAAGTAAATTTGAAATATTTTTGGGATCTGGAATCAAAGTGGGATCTGAAAATAAATTTTTTCAAAATGAATTGACATTCTTCAACTATAAGACAAAGTTTTACTGTTAATAAAACAGTACTTATTTATTTAAACGAACAAAAATTAAAATTAGTTGTTTAAGTGTTTTAAAGATATTTGAATAGCAATAGACTGAATTTTTTATATTTTTGTTTTTAGTAAAATTAAAAAACGATTTTTTTTAATTATCAAAGTATTTTTTGGGAATAGAAAATTTTCAATTAATTATATTTTGTTTGTCGTGCTTAATTCCCAATTTTTGTTTTTGACAAAAACACTGAAATTTATCGTTGATGGGTGAGGCTCTTCCTATGCGCATTTCACTGGTTGCTTAGGCCAGATCATCAGGAAACTTCATCCAAAGATTTAAGAAAAACTAAAGATATTAAGATATTTGTGAAAAGCTTTTAAGTTTCTAGTGCATATTTTTTATTTTTTTTTTTGTGCATATTTTGGATTTTTGAGTGCATATTTTCGATTTTTGTAGTGCATGAAAATCTCATCTCCAGTTATAAGTAATAATAATTAAAAATTATTCTTTTGGATTTGCTTTTAAATGAAAATAATAAAATTCTCCTTGTTAAGAAGCAGACAAGCTTCTCTAGAATGGTGACATAACTAAACACCGTTTACCTGGAGAACCTAAAATTAAAGAAGAGTTTCTACCTGAGGAATTTCAAATATAAATCATATAATATTTCATAAGAAGTGTATGCGCTACATTAACCATCTTTTTTTATTGGTATTTAGACTAAATTTGTCTTAAAATCAGGACTGTGGAGTCGTCAATAAAAAAATTTTAAATCCGACTCCAACTCACACTGCAGAAATTTTTTAAGTCCGACTCCGACTCCGACTTCAACTCTTTTATTTTGATGCTAAATGTATGTGAGCCTAATCCTTATTAGACTTTAAACTTTTTTTTAATGCAGTACCTTTTAAATAGTTTAAATATAACAAAAAAATGTTTCTGTAAACATTTCAAATCGATATTGTAGATATTGCATCGCCCATTTCGATGAATTTATATTTTGGAAAATATTAGAACGTTTTTTAAATTTTTTGATTTTGTGGGCACTTCTACTCCGACTCCGGTTTCAAAACCTCAATTCCGACTCCACAGCCCTGCCACAAATACTTTGTTACAACCTTTATTATTCTACTAAGCTTTTTTGAAAATAGCTTTAATATGTTGATATTGATTTACTTAAAATTAAACAATTATAATTTTGTTTTGTGGGGGGCTTATAATGGTTTTTGGGTCCCTAATATCGTGGTTCCCTTTTAAGAATATTTATGTCTTTCACACTCACACTCTTTTTTTTAATTATTTTAATAACTTTTTTTTTCATTCATTAACTGAGACACATGGGTCTGCAATCACACTTGTTTCAATTTCACACACAACAACCTTTCCACCTGAGAGATTTGAGGGAATCAAATGATCGGGCTTAACTGACGGTATGTTCTAAGTTGTTGAGATATTGCGATAACAGATTTGCATTGCCAATCAGAAACGATCTATTTTAAGGTAATTTTTCTTTAAAATTAATTTAACCTTTTTCAAATGCAATATTTAAAATGATAATTGACATTTTAAAGCTAAAGTGCGTTTTTAACAATACAAGTGATTGAACTTGTTGTAAAATTCATGTGAAAGTCACAGTGTTTGGATTGCTTTTCATTTTGTATTGTCAAAACAGGACATAAGTTTTATAGTCTTAATCAGTGTTCGAAAATAAACAGTGCATTATTTAGCGTTCGGCTCGCTCACCCAAGAAAAATATCTATTTTTTTAAGTGATTGTGTAGACGAATACAACCCTTAATACTGTTCGTAACTATGGCTGACTTGTAAAACGTTAAATGCTTTGTATAAGAACAAAGTATAATGTTTCATTACGCCGGAGTACAATATATATGCAATGCAAACCCTTCCAAAACATCAATGGTAAGTATTAAACTACGTTCACAATCAAAAAAACAATTTCGTTTTTTCTTCTATCTTTTTTCTTCCAAAAGTATTTCATATATTTTCCTTTCGTTTTAAGAACAAAAATGTAACTAGAATTTTTTTAAGAATGTAACTAAAGTTGAGTCAACTAGAACTTCAGCAACAATTTGTTTGAAATTGTTTCTGACGTTTAAAATAATTTTATTTATGTGGTGTTTATAGAACAATATGTTTACAAAAATAAAAATAAATGCATAATATTGTTGTGGCTAAAATTTTCGAACGGTTTCTTGATGCAAAATGTGTGTAGTTACAAAAGAAATTGTTGCTCTATTATGAACACCAAGTGAAAATGTTTTTTTGATTGTGAACGAAGCTTTAGTAACGCAGCAAAAAAGCAATCAGAGCATCGGTTTTAAAGTTGCTGCTTTGTGATATTTGACATTTAATTTTCAAGCAATACAGATTTATTTTAATATTATCCATTGCATCACTTACATTTCAAAACGTTTAAATAAACAGAACACATAGTTGCATTGTTTCGGTACTTTGTGTACATGTGCATGGTTAAAATACTGTAGTAAAATTGTACACAAACTTTGTATTAGTACGTTTTGGAAGTCAGCCTATTTTCAAGAAAGCGCCGAACATTATATATTGTTCTGTTCTTCGTTAAAAAACAGAACAATTGTAGTGATACTGTACACAAACATTTTATTTTAATGCTCTATAATGCTCTTTTTTTACATTGATAAAGAAATTAACAAACAAACAATTCAAGCAGCGACCGCAGCACGAGTAGCTTGTGTGTGTATTGTGTATATGTTTTGTTTGTGTAAAATTATTTTGCTGGCTTTTTCTTTTTTTAATTCGTATGTGTATTTTGTTTTTGTAAAAATGTTTGGTTTTTTTACCAGCCAAAAGTGGCGCACATTAATGAGCCGAACCGAACACAATAAAGTTTAAAGCTTCTCATCTTTTGTTGAGTTGGATAAAAGCAGTGTTATTATTGTGTTCCCAAGATGACAACCAGGGAAACGTTATTTTTTTAATGATTTACTACACAAACACCATTAGTATTTGTGTTTTCAAATCTACCGAACCGAACACTAAGGAGCGATATTTAGTGTTTATTTTCTAACACTGTTCTTATTTCTATTTAAAAACCTTTTGCTTAAGCCGGCTTTTGATAAGCAATGAAGCTTCAAATATGTGAATTTGCGAATAATTTACTGCCCAAAATGTTATGGATCGTTTTTTTTTTTAATTATTCAATGTTTTAAATATCAGGTCTCCGTTTGTATGAAATCTTTGTTTTTCTTTTAGTAAAAAGATATTTGATAGAAATTGATTGTTTCAGAAAGAACAATTTTAAAGTGTCTTGTCTGAATAAACGTCGTGAGTATGAAATGGGAATTAAGCACATTATAACGAAACCTTGATAATTAGTTTTTAACATAAGAAAAACTTTGATAACGTCTTGAATTTTTGTTCAAAATACACTTTCAAAAGAAAGTTCAATCATTAGCTTCAGGCCCGTTTTCACAAATTATCGATAGCTAAACTTTCACCTACCAGATAGAATGAACCTTAATTTACTTTATCGCTCACTTTAGGTTAAAGTAAAGTGTTAATAATGGAACGATTTTATAAGGATGCTTAAAGTCTACTTTTAGCAATCGGTAAGTTGTGAAAATGGGCCTAAATGCAATAAGGCGTAATCAGGAAAATTATCATTTTACACGAAAAGCAAAAATCTTTGTAAAAGGAAAACTATAAACATGTCAGAAAAACAGGCCTTGATGAGTCGTCCAAGAAGTTCTTCAACAAATTTCCAAAGGAAAGCTTTTTTATATATTTTGTAAAAAAAAAAAAGTTTTAAATTACGTCGTTTTGCATAAATCTAACAAAAACACTTGTGGCTACGTCCCTTGTTTTTTGGCTAATAAAAGCGTGATTTTTGATCGCAGAAGTGTAAAATTTTGTCACGACATGTAGTTTAATGGCATTCAAAATCCTTATCAGTCAAAAACTTGATTTTTTTTTTGTTACGCCTTTTTGCATTTTAGCTAACGATATACAGGAAATAAAAGAGTAATTCTTATCAATTTTCAAAGGTTCTGAACACGATATTATCGGCTTTATATCGTTTAGTTTTTAAACACAAATTCCATCACATACTTGAATGCTGAAGGAGATGTTTTAAACACGAAGTTTAAGATTTGGGTATGATTGCTGAGACTTCTTATTTTTTTCTAACACTTGAGAATTATATTTTTTTAAATTCTTTTTGAAGGTTTCGCCCAAATATTTGCTATTAAAATTTCTACAAAAGAAAGTTAAGATGATAAGATAATTATAAAAGTCAAGGACATCATTTTTTATTTCCTTAAGCAGTAACCGAAGACTTTTTTTATAAAATAATGCAGAAAAATCTATTTATATCAATTAAGTATTAAAAGTTTTCAGGTGATAAGAAGAAAAGAAACAATTGTTTTGAAAATTTAAAAATTTATTCCCAAATGAATTTTATCAGCCATGTTCTGGAAATCAAATTTAATTGAAATCGATTGCGATTTAAAATTAAATTTTTAAAAAAATATCGTTTCTTTTTCATATTTCAATAGTAGTTCTGGTAGTGATCCTCAAAGTATGAAGTATATAAAAGGGTATATTTTAATGAACTTTAAGCACAGGATGGATAGTTTTCAAAATTTATTCGATTTCAATTTTACATGAATTCGATTGCCAGAATATGGCTGTATATTCTACAGTTTTAAAACTGGGAAGCTGCATTTTTTTAATTTATCTTTTAACCCTAGAAGGCACTCGGGTAGCTCATTTGATTTTTTTTTAATAATTTTTATATTTCCAAAAAAATTATTTAAATTAAGAACACGTTAAATAAAGATATTAAAATGAAATAATTTAATTTATCTAACTTTAAAATCTTTGAACAGCCTTTAACTCGCTTATTTTTTTATATCACAACTATTGAGTACATCATCTTTGGAAGCTTAAAGCTATGGAACCACTTAACCGCATTTCTTGGTCAATAAAATGATACAGAAATTCTTTAGTTTTCTAGATCCGAAGTTTCCCCACTCTATTTGCATTCGTTATGCAGCTACAAACGTTTAAGGTCGCTAGTGGACGCATGAGTACCCGGTTATGGTTTCTAAGGTTAAAGGATTTCTTTTTAGTTTCCCATATTTTTTTTTTATTTTCTTGTTTAAGTTCACAGAGAATTCATTTTAGAACATGATTAACAAATTAATTTTGCTTTAAGTGTCATTACAAGTTAAGGATTTTAGATATTTTTTTATTTTTTTTAAAAAAACTGTAAGAATTTAAACTTCCACTAAGTTTTTAAACAAAAATGGTACAATTTTCAAAAGCTCATTTAAATTAATAATAAATATTGATAACATTTTCTTTTTGAACTTTGTTTTAATTCCTTTTCAGAAATGAGAATGAAAAAAATTTTGTAGTCCAGTTTCTTTTTAATAGAGTTTTTATCATAGACAAAATTTAAAAAACACTCATACGCCCTGTTTTAAAACTTTTAATGCACAATTATTTTACAAGTTTCAAAATTTACAAGAATTAAAACCGTTCTTTTCTTAAGCTTTTAAATATTTTTTTTTTTTTTTTGAATTTATAAAATTATTAGAAAAAATTGCACTCACTTTTTTTAAATGTTCGCCGAAAATGTTCCACTCTTTTGTGTTTTAAACAAAAATAATCCAGTTTATTTGAAAACAATCGTTTAAGATTTTGTTTTTTAAATCCTCTTTAGCACCATTAAATTAATTTAAATGATTTTGCTAAATATTATTGCACTATTTTTTTATAAATTATTTTCACTTAAATGTTCTGTTAAACAAAAAAAAAGACACTGCTTTATTTTTTGGTTTATATAATAAGCACTTGTTTTTTTGTTGTTCTCTCTCTTTTTTTTTTTTGTTAAATAGAATTAAATTATTTTAAAAATTCTTAAATAATTGAGGATACAAAATTCCTTAATTTCTTGTTTGTTCAATATTGGTCTCCTTTAAGAAAATTTCTGTTCCAGTTTGAAAAAAAAATTAGAAATTTTTTTTTTTTTTTTGGTAATTTTTTGAAATTGGAAGGAAAGCGAACTTGACCGTAGGAAGGTGACCGTATAACTAAAGTGTTCTTCGAGCTAATATGTAGTTATATAAGATCATATACTTTTACACTGTTTGTTAAATGGGGGAAAAAAAGAAAGACTTTTTTTTCAATATGCTCGCTCGCAAACTTAAACGATTGTTGGATTAGTTACTGGAGAGCAATTTTTCCGAGAGATTATTCGATCTTAAGCGTCGCAGCTAAAGTTGTAACTGCGTATTGTAAATTCAAGGTAAATTGAGGATGCCGCTATTGTTACAATTATATTTTTGCTTTGCCACTATTGTAAATTTAAACGCTGCTTCTGCTGCTGCTTCTCAAAAGCTCAATTTCAAACTCTGTAGTTGAACGAACGAACGAACTAAAGAACTGTTGTTGCTTCTTGCAGTGATGCGCGTTGTCTGTGCTATCACCTTGGCATTGGCAATGCTTATGAATGCCAAACATATCTCTTCTATAACATTCAGAAAGCACTAAGCAGCAACCAACAAGCAACATCAGCAAAAGAAAACAAAAACACGAAGAAAGTCAACTGTTAGTACCAATACAGTTGTAAGAAATGAACAACTTTAAGCTCAGGCAGCCAGCAAACAACTTAACACAGAGACACACACACACACACACACACACACACACACACACACACACACAGTAACAAGTGGTGTAAAGACGAAAAAAAGAGTTCGTTCCGTAGTTCGTTTAGACTAAAAAGAATTTACAAACAATTGTTTATTGCTTGTAGCAGTTGTAAACCGAACCATCAACACCAATAGTACCAGTAACAGCAACAAACAATACAACAAAAACAACAAAAACGACTACTACAACATTAACATCAAACATTTGGCTAAAAAGTATACCGTCCAACTGTCTGTCTGCTTGCCTGCCTGCTTGTCTTTCTTTTCATTCATTCATTTCAAACACCAAACTCCGCTCATCGCAAGAAAAAAAGAAATCAAAAATTACACTCAAGAGTATGTGGGCTTAAAAGAAGAGAACTTAAAAGAGTTTTTTAAAATCGTATTAGGGAATGGTTTTTCTTAAAAATTTCACCAAAATTGTAGTTCTTCACTTTCTGCTTTTTTCTATTCGTTTCGATTTCAGAAGCATTAAGTGTTTTTTTGCTTTTGTGAATCGGTGTAAACTTTTAGCAGTTATTTATTTATTTAGTATTAATTTTTATTATAGAAATAGAAGTTTAAAACAAAAATATAGTTTTTAAGTAATTTCTGACTTTAAAGAAGCTGTTCATATGAAGGAAACCCCATTTGAAGAAACAGTTTTTAAGAAGTTTTTTAAAGCAAATAATCAAAATTTATATTTTGTTTAAAGCTTAGTTTGTTAGAATTATTTTAAAAAGTGGGATTTAAACATTACCGAGCCATTTTTTTTAATAAAAGGTACAAAGACTGAGATGAAGATGATGAAACACACGTTTTAACCATAGATTTTCGGGCTATACTCTCGGCTACAAGTCAGTAGTCTTTATTACCGTACAAAATAACAACTTCACAACTTAGTTTTTTATTACCTTAAATTAAATTAAATTAAAAAACATACTGGTTTGTATGGAATGGAAATGCTGAAGAGTTTGGAGCTATTTCACAAAAAAAAATTTTGTTTGTGAAAACCCGAAGAAAATTATTTTAATAGCGATGGTTGTTAGTATCTACGTATCAAAATCATAACTATTTGGCGAGAATCGCCTTACTTAGTTCAGCAATGAAACATGAAGAAATTGTCCACACACAAATGAAAGTAGACGGTATCATAGAAGGAGCTTTACAAAACAAAGACAATAATGTTCCTGGAGAATACACTGTCATATGCAAAGCAGTCCGGCAAAAGCCTAAACCGTATGATCAAACTTCTTTTGATCATAAGTTTTTTAAAAATATAAATATTGCAAGAGTATTTGAACTGGTTGTGGTAAATTTGTTGACAAAATACATAGAAGACAATAAAAATTGATTTTAATTAAAAAATTGGTGATATTAATTAAAAAATTAATTAAATTTGCACCATTAAACAAATTAAGGGGAATGTACACGGCATGTTTTTTTTTTTATTTGACTTGTCATCTTTTCAAGTCACATGTATGTGTGCATGTCTGTCAAAATGTTTGTTTTACAGAAGGTGGTTAATATTCGGTCACAAACGTACACGTTATTTGCTTCTGACATTGTCTCTGTTTATTTTCGCATAGTTATTGCAGAAACCAAAGTAGTTCTCGCTTTCAAAATAGCATGCTGCCGCCATAAAAAGACTTCAGCCGTCTTAAACTCATTTCTTTAAAGTTGTAGATACCACTTAAGGATATTATAAAAAAGAATTTTATGTAAATATATGTAAGTTCATAATTTCTATTCGATGGTGAAATGATTAGTCATACATCGGTATTGTATAATGTTAACTTCAGTCGACTAATGATTCCGTCAATAGTTGTCCGCCGCTGCCGATTTCTTCCCGGTCAGATGGTTTGTCACAGGGATGATAAATGAAAAAACCAATATCGTACCAACGAACTTTTAAAATAGTCCTTTTTCGGCCCACATAGTACCAAATCATTTTTTTTAATTTTTTTCTATTTTATTTTATAAAAACAAAAATTTAATGCAACAAAAACAAAAGGTACTTAAAATTCATTTGTACATGCATAGATAGCAAAAAATACATAATACTAGGGTGTGTAAAATGTATTCGCGTCAAAAGCACATCGCGTTTCTTGTTCTATAAGTCATTCCAAGACACTTTGGCAAAGAAACCATAACCATAACCAGACAGTCCGAATATAAGAAAATTTTATTAAGCGCGTGTAAAATCTTCTTTTAAATAATTCGGAGTAAAATAATAATGACGTGGGATCCCACTGTTCCAAGATTCTGTTGATTACTTCTTGACGTGACAACCATCTTGTTGACGAATATTTGAAAATATTATGCATTCGTTGCAAAATAATCTTGAATTGAGAGGAAGTCGTGTTTTCTACTATGTAGAACTATGAACAAGTGCAAAAATCTATTCACAATAGCGGAGTTCAGTGTTTGGTGCAAATGGTCTTGCAAAAGAGCAAATGCAAAATATCATAGCTTTTTTGCTAAATCCTACAACAAGGAATAGAGTTTCAATTAGATTTTATAAAAAAGCTACAACATTTAGCATTTTCGCAAAACTATTTGCAACAAACACTAAACTCCGCTTATATTCATTGGACGGTAAATACGAGTTGCCATTTTATATCAATTATAAAAAGGCTAAATTTGGAAATAGTACCAAATGAGTCACGGGGTACCAGCGTCCTTCTTAGTTTTGAACTGTACCAAAAAAGTACTTTATCAACCTGGTTTGTCAGAAGAAAATAGAGCACGCTCTAATTGAAACTTTGCCAGAAGACTTTGCATTTGACAATTACAGAAACCATTTTATGAAAGTAACACACCACATGTATGTATTTTGCAGTGGAAAATTTGAGAAGTCAGATTGTAAAAAACATGTCGTGTACATTTAGTTTTAATTTATTAAACGTTTAATTGATTTAATTAAATTCGATTGAATTTTTTATTTGAACTGATTTTATTTTTGATTAATGCTTTGATTGGTGAACAACTTCGGAGAATTGTTACTGTGCAACTGATATTCGTGGTACTAAATCTTATCCAAATAGTAACATTTCCATTGAGATTTAATTTTCTAATGAATGGAGAATTTTTTCGCAAAGAATTAAAAGAAATATAAAAGCTATGTAAGATTTTGAATTTGCAGCCTGTAAGTGAAATAACCGACAGAAAGTACGTAGACCTGCAATTTTTAAAATCAACTTTTCCAAAAAAATAATCACAAATTCTATAATGATTTTTATCTATGTATTTTCACTTTTCAGACCTTCTTATTTTAAAATCACATTGTTTTTTAATAGCATTGAAATAAGACTGCATTTTTAGTAGGTCTTAATAATAAAAACAAATTATGATTAACAACTATGCGCCCTTTGGCACTATGCGCCCTCGATTTGGCGTAAAAGCAACAAATTATTGTTAATTATTATTATTAACAACTAGAGTTTTTTTCCCGGAGTTTTTCGATTCCCGGGAAAGCGGGAAATTTTTTAGAATTTCCCGGGAAAGCGGGAAATTTTTTAGAATTTCCCGGGATGCCGGGATCCCGCTCCATATAAATAATACACAGTAAATTTGTTTTTAAATAAAAGAAACTTTTATAAAAAAAACGTAAACTTGTTTACAAAGTAAATAAAAGAAATCCTTAAATACTACAAAATTAAATGAAGATTAAAAGAGGAACTTGAATTATTATTACCTTACGGTTTTATATGTAAATTCCGTATTATTATTATGCTCTAGATACAAGATAAAAAATTAAGATAAACATAACAATTTAATTCATAAAACAATAATAAAAACAAATACAAATTGAGGTACTCAAGATATGAGATCAAAAAGTTAATTCATAAAATAGATAAAATATTTTAAATAAATATGTTAACAATTATTAGTATTGTGGTTATTTTATTGAACTATTTTATTGAACTATTTATTATTTATATGTTAACATTTTTTAACGGCTTAGGAAATAACTTTCTGACACACTCAAAGCGCTTAGTAAGTCGTCAAAAAGTATATTGATTATTTTATTTACTAATTACCATGTTTCCGAAAAATTTCGTTAATTTTTTTACCGAGGTTGGATAAATAGTTAAAAGTGCACCGTTGTAGAAGGCTTTTGATTCACAATAAGAAGCATTTTTTTTTATAAACAACGTCTATATCAGTCAAATGTATGTCAAGGTTCATGCAAAAAATAGCATCAACCTCTTACAAACCTTTTCTTCTCATTATGTCTATCTGTAATCTTTAGGACAATGTGTTTTTCAAATTGTATGTTGTAGTATCTTACAGGAGTTTCAAAATTTTTTTTAATTTCGGTTTCCCCGCACTTCAAGGGTATATAAACAAACTCAAATTGAAAAAAATTTGTGTTTATCACCTAATAAACATATCGCTCCTTCATTGCAACATAGTCATATCTCAAAAAATCAAAAATTGTAAGTTATTTAAGCAAAGAGTTCCTTCATGCCTTCTCGTATTTTATCTCAAACTGAACCGAAGTCAAAGCAAAATATATCTTTAAATCGGTACATTTTGCCAAGTTCATTAGTTTTTGTAGATATTACTTTGTTACAATAAAGGAGCTATATGTTTAGAAATCTGCTATTTTTAAGACTTGTCCATGGACAATTAAACTTTACTACCTGCATCTTATTTTGAATTAATGTTCTTTATTAACTTTTCACTTCACTAAATTTATTAAGTATCAACTGTTGCACTGCCTATTCTGCTTAAAGTAGATTTATTGCATCAGGAGAAATTGATTTACGTATGTACTCACTTCTTGTTATTGATCTAATCGACAACCCATCCACTGATGCTTATTTTAAGAGCATTGACAACTAAATTTCAAAGTATAAATTGCTGTTTTCTTAAACTATGAGGAATTTTTTATTTCCCGGGATCCCGCATGAAAAATCCCGGGAAAGCGGGAAATATAATTATTGAAATTCCCGGGAATTCCCGGGAAAAATCCTATTAACAACCCAGTAAAAACTTCGCCTTCAAAATAATGTGTTGAGTTATCAGAAAAACATAAAAGCACCACTTACAATTCTACTGAAAGAACCAATGAATTTTGCAAGGCATGTCCCAAAATGAACGCATTCAAAAGAAAGTCAATATAATTTTACCTAAATACATTCAGAAAAAAGTAATTATAGAAGTGGTTATAGAAGAGAGCTACTGTGTTTTAAATTTAATTTAAATCTGTTGGATTGTTACGGAGGGTCAGAAATTGTCCCATATCCTCGCTCGTGGTCCTATTTTATAAAAAATACATAGCTTATGAATCCATAAAAATATGGAGATATCTATATTTTAAATTTCATTAAAATTGGTTTGAAAGTGGGCACAATCCCCTTTTCCGGAAAGCCGATTGTATGGGGGTAAATGAAATTATGGACGGATTCGTACCATTTTCAATAGGTTTCAATATACACCAAATTTCATCATATGTGACAGTTTAAGTTAAAAGGGACCTATGGGCAAAAAATTAGTTGAGAAAAATGATTTTGAAGTTAACAAGTTAATTTGTTTTTCTTATCAAAGGTGTATTTTAAAGGTTGCTTATGACAAAAGTATTAGAAACAGCGTATTGTCTATTTAAGGAATCACCAAAAAATAAAATCGATTTTTTCATCCTGACACATATTATCTTTAAGATTTTAACCTGTACTTTGCGCACAAGGTTACATGGACAGCCAGTTAGCCGGACGCACATCGTTAGATCAACCCAGAAAGTGATTCTGAGTCGATCGGTATAGTTTAATATTAGCACTGTGCTTAAAATTTGCAATTTTTTTTTTTATTAGACAAGCTTTACACTTGTCGTCTTAACCTAAGTCGGGTACGCTGAATCCAGTTGTGCTAGGCGTTTATTAGGTTGGCTCTTGTTTTCGAGATATACCGTTATTTCGAAAATGGAGGAGGTTGCACAACATATGTTCGCGTAACTCAAAAATGCTTTAGCTTAGTAAAAAAACTAAGGACCGAAATTCCGCAATAAAAAAAAAATAATTTTTTTTTTAAATTTTCCAAATTTTTCTTTTTAAAAATTCATAACAAAATATTGGAAAATGCAGCTAGACTTCTAGTTTTTTGCAGTCATATAAGCTGCAAACAAAACAAGCCATAAATGGTTAAAGTCTGTTAGCAACTTTTGATATTATTCACAAAAGTCGAAATATGTTATGCTTTAATTGGAGACCAATATTTAAATCCGAATGAGCTCAATTTTTTGTTTTTCGTGATTTCCCTTTGATACATTATTCTTTGTACCGTTATAAGCAAACACAGTCAAAACAGTACCGAGATCATTGAAATTCATGTTAATTTGACAAAGAGTTTTCAGAAAGGGTGCAATTTTTTCGTTTTAATAAACTTCTTTTTTTGTTTTTCTGTCTTTCTTAAATCATAAATCGAACACTGTGCGATGCCATTAACATTTTAGCCATATAGGCAGCTAACCCTTTCTTAAGTCTTAACTGGCTTAAAAACAACTTTTTTAAACTTTTAATTTTTATTTCAATAACGGTAGTTTTTAAATTCTTAAAAAATATATGCTGTAACTATTTTAATTTGTGCGTTAAAAGTTTTAAGGTGAAGGTCTTTTACTGGTTCTTAAATTATACACGAAAATGCAACGTCAGTAAAAATAAGTATTAAAACAAAATTTGTCGGAATTCTTTAAACTTAAAATGCTTTTTATAATATTAAAATACAAAATAATTTATATTGAATTAGTTATTTACTGGGTACAGGGTGACTGATGTGTGTTGTACCATTAAGAAATACAAAGAACTCTTTTTTTTTAATTTACTATATAAATAATATTATCTCTATTCATTTTCAAATTAATAAATGTTCATTAATTGTTTTAAGTGCTTTTGAAAAATTATTTCACGTAAAAAGCTTTTGCATTCGATCGAACGATGTTGCGGCATATTTTAGAAATAATATTCATTACAGCTTAAGGGGTTAGAGCGGAAATTGCCTCAACTCTTGTTTTAATGCATTGCTTTAAACAATCCAACTTTGGCGATTTTGTTTTAGAAACTTTATGTTTGCAGAATCCAAGAAGAACTAATGTGGACCAGGTCAGTGGAACTTTCAACATAATATGGAGTTTCTGGATACCATCAACGTAGGGAAATTTTCTGTGCTGATCTCTAATAGCAGACCTGGCTGCATAACAAATTACAATTAACCATATTGTCCGTCAGTCTGTTTGACAAAAACATACTCACTTCCAAACGATTAAACACAAACAATTACTTGAGTCAAATTGTTTATAGTTCTCCAAGATATGAAAAGTGATATTTTTTTATGTCCTGCCAGTGCCAGACAACGGGTTCCGTTCACATACATATGTGATTATCGCTCATCTAAATGGATAAGTGCTGCAGTGTCTCTTATTCTGAAGCGAGTGTGGCCGCCATGATTTAAAATATTTCGAACTAGTGGATTTGGGTGTTGTTCAAGCCTTTTTAAATATTTTATTGCATATTTTGTAATCATAGTTTTAACTAATGGTACATTGAGATCCTTATGAATGTTTGAGTTTTTAACATACAGGGCAGCGGCTGTGATTATTCGAAGAAGTTTATTTTGGGGCCTTTGAATTTTGTCGATATTAGAGGCCGAGGAAGTGCCCCATAGTTGAATACCGTAGCACCAGATAGGCTTTAAGATAGAGTTGTAAAGTAGAAGCTTGCAATCTAAACTAACGACAGAATTTCTTCCAATAAGCCAATGAATATGAATGGCTTTTAGTTTCATTTGAGTTAATTTTGCCTCTATATGGCATTTCCATGTTAATCGCCGATCCAGATGTATACCGAGGTATTTTACATGCGAATGTTGAGGAATAATTTGATTATGGATTTTAATAGGGGGGGTAATAAAAGAGATACGGAGCCAAATTTGGACCAACCTTTCAAAAAACCATATTTCGTGTTGTTAATAATATTTTCAATAGAAACAAAAATAATTTAAAGTTTAAGCTTCATTTACGAAGAGGTTCACGCTATTTTAATAATAAAACATTGACTAACTTCATTTACAAACAAAAAAATTATCAAAGTTCTATTTTTTTTGAAAACGCATTAGAATTAGTCCATTATTATTTGTACAATAGTTAATACGAATAGATTTCTTGCTTAATATTTTCCCTGGCTTACTTCAATAATAAAAAAAAAAAAAAAAACTAAAAAATCGTGATTTATTTTAGTTCTTGTATTCTAGAGAGGTGTGCGTGTACATTCATCTGTAATTCTATAATTATTTGTTGGGGCTTTGATTTTGTTTTTTGATTTGGTTTTGTTGAAAAAGGTGTTGTTGACTTGTAATTGAAAACACATTTAATTATTCAACCTTGACGGTTTGTCTGTTCTTTTTCCTCTACCACTTTTTAACCGCTTGACTATAAAGTTATGTCCGTTTGTTTGATAGTTTGTTGGCTTTGTTTTTTTTGTAATAATTGTATCGGGTGATTTTTTAGCTATTATCTTTTTGGCAACACTGGTTTAAACAGCTGACGCACGTTTCGTGTTTTGTTTCACTGTCAAACATCTTCAGTTGGTTCTATAATTTAACCATGAATCGTCTTACAAACGAACAACGCTTGCAAATTATTGAATTTTATTATCAAAATGAGTGCTCTTTTAAGAAAGTTCATCGCGCGCTTCTTCCATTTTATGGTCAGTTTAATCTACCAACTGAAGCGACTATTCGGGCTACTGTGACTAAATTTCGCACCAAATTTACATTGTTGGACATTAAACCACCAACATGCTTACGTAGAGTGCGAAGTGAAGATAATATCGCAGCTGTATCGACCAGTGTTAATGATGACCATCAATTATCGATTCGTCGCCGTTTGCAGCAATTGGGCCTCAGTTACTCAAGAACGTGAGACGATATCCACCTTTTTTGCCCAAAATGCAAGAGCTTGACTTGCAAAACGGTGCCACACAGCACGCTGAACAATGGACTCATTGAGTGGCGAGTTCGGTGAACATTTTATTTTACGTTCGGGACCGGTCAATTGGCCGCCTAGATCATGCGATTTACCGCCTTTAGACTATTTTTTGTGGGGCTATGTTAAAGCTCATGTCTATACACACATGCCCGCTTCAATTGACGCATTGGAAGACAACATTGAAGCATCTATTCATGAGATACCGGCCGAAATGTTGGAAAGAGTATGCCAAAATTTGAGGCCTAGTCACGGTCAACATTTGCATGGGATAGTCTTAAAACATTAAATTATAAGGACCGTACTATAGATTCAAATAAAGTTTTCATGTATTTTTCTGAATTTTATGTGTTGTTTTTTAACTTTCCTATAGCTCTTAAAAAATCACCCGATACATTGTAAATTTAATAATCATGTTTTTATTTCTTTTATCAAAGAGGGGAACCTTTTTCTTTGATTCTTTAGGTTTTTGTTTAACTTTGTTCTATACTTAATTATAAATTAATATTTCATAATATCTCTATTTGTGCATGTGTGTTAGTACATGTGTTTTTGAAAATACTTGAACAATAGTAATAAGAATTAATTAAGGGCTAACACAATTATGTGGTTTTTGTTCTAATTGTGGCGGTCTTTAAAGGTACTGGAGTGTGGAAAGTTTAAGAACTTTAAGAATAATTGAAGAAAGGAATTTGTTAAGTTTAATAAGAGCAAAAACATTAGAAATGAATTCTTTAGTTTAATTTATAAATGTTGTGTTTTTTTTAGAGATAATTTTAATATTTAATACCAAATAACTGTAAATAGTCTTAAATAAATATCACTTTAAAATTTCTCCTCAATCTTTTATAAAATAAGGTTACTAAATCAATTTAATCGCTGTTATTAGTTTAAACAGAATTGGCTTAATGTTATCTTAATGATTTTAAAAGCTCTGCATGTACATTTTCTATATGACCCACTAAATTCATAACTGTTTAAATCATTTGAGAATCAAAAATTACTGCAAATGATGCTTTGAGAGCAACAGAAAACAATTTGATCTCTTTTTTTTTTTTTTAAGTTAAGTTAAATAAAAAATCATGACTTAAATATTAAAACCATTAAACAATTCCCTACAAAATAATAATCCATAATACCTCATACAAAGAATTATTTTGGTTTTAGAAAAATAAAAAGTTTTCTTGAAGAAAAATAAAGTTTCCTTCTTAAATCTTTTGTTTGTTCTTCTTTATCATTTTCTTTAGTAACTAATTTCTTTGGCTTATTATTTTATAATCTAATTAACATGACTTTCATGATTCTTAATCAATATAATTTGAGAAAATTTCTATTCTTTGAAATACTTAAAACGATTTTCTTAATTCTAGAAAAAAACACAACAAAATTTCATGACCAAAATAAATATAATTTTCTAAATCTTCTGCTTTTAATAATATAATTAAGAACAACAACTTAAATAAATAGAAACTTTATAAAATGTGTAAAATTTTTTGGTTTTTTACTTAAAAACAAAAAAATTCACTTTAACTTCATTTCATTTTGGACTTTGCAGTTTGGTGGCGTAGAAAGAATTTAATCCATAAGTAGGCTTCTAGTAGAAATAGAAAATCAGCAAAACTTTTTAGACCAGACCACCTTATAATCGTTGATGGTCACGATTGTCTATTATTGGTGGTAAAGTAAGGTAGTCAAAATAGAAGACAATGAATAGAATAGTTCTCTTTTTTTTCTCTTGGCTTTGTAATCAACCATCCATCCATCCATCCATCCAACTAACTTGGCAGTCAGCCACTCAGTTCTTTTACACATCCATTCATTCATTCTTTCATTTAGTGATTTTTATTAAAACAACTGTTGGATTGAGGATGATAAGTGAAATGGTCCTCAAAGACCATATTCGTTGTAATGTAATAAAATCATATACACACTATAAATTAATGTTGTTGTTTTTTTTTTTTAAAGAAGCATAAAGTAAAAAATTTAAATTATATTACCAGGGCAAAATTTTATACGTATCTACAAATAAATCAAAAAAAAACATGCAAAGTTCAAGAAAAAAGAAATATGCAAAACAAAAAACTAAAAAAAAACCGAGAAATATGCCTCCCCAAATACTTAATTGACGTTTGATACACTTTTTAATAAAATAAGTAGATTGTTGACTTATAATAAACAAAATAAAAACTCTTAACTATAGCAATAGCTTAATATTAGTAGTGCGGACAAAATTTAGCAATAATATTTGATATTTTTAGAGAATGCCCTTAAGATGCAGACCGTCAATGTAAATCAACTACATTGCAGAACTTTAATGTAAATAAAAGATTTAAAAGTCTAGCAGACAGTTAATGTTTAAGAAACTTGCGTTTCAAGCCAAAACCTTTAAAAACTTGCCCTGTGTTTTACACTGCAAAGTGTTTTAAGAGGGCTAGATTTCTGTATTTGTTCAACAATATTCTCTATAAAAAGTAGATTTTCGCAAAATTTCCTATAAAAAGTTAATTTTATTAAAGTTTTCTGAAAACGTGAATTATAACAATTTTAGCAATATTAAATATAAAAGTAAATTTTAACATAACTTTAAATAAATAGTAAAGTTAACCAATATTTCCATAAAAAGTAAATTTTAACAAAATTTCCTATTAAAAGTAAATATTAGCAAAATTTCCTATAAAAAGTAAATTTAAGCAAAGTTTCCTATGAAAACTAAATTAAAGCAAAATTTCCTAAAAAAAAGTAAATTTTTATCAAAATTTTCTATAAAAAGTAAATTTTAGTAAAATTTTCTATAAAAAGTAAATTGTAACACAATTTCCTATAAAAATTATATTTTAGTAAAATTAGCTATAAAAAGTATATTTTAGCAAAATTTCCTTTAAAATTTCCTTTAAAAAGTATATTTTAGTAAAATTTCCTATACTAAGTAAACTTTACTAAAATTTCCTATAAAAAGTAAATCATAAGAAAATTTTAGTAAAATTGCCTATAAAAAGTAAATTTTCCTTGAAATTGAAATTACTTTTTGATAAAAAACTTCAAATAAATAGTAAAATTAAGCAATATTTCCTATAAAAAGTAAATTTTCACAATATATCCTATAGAAAGAAAAATTAAGTAAAATTTCCTATTAAAAGTAAATTTTAGTAAAATTTCCTAAAAAAAATAAATTTTAGTAACACTTCCTATAAAAAGTGAATTTTAGCAAAATTTCCTTTAAAAAGTAATTTTAAGCAAAGTTTCCTATAAAAAGTAAATTTAAGCAAAATTTTTTATTAAAAGTAAATTTTAGTAAAATTTCCTATAAAATAGTAAAATTAAGCAATATTTTCTATAAAAAGTAATTTTAAGCAAAGTGTCCTATAAAAAGTAAATTTAAGCAAAATTTCCTATTAAAAGTAAATTTAAGTAAAATATCATATAAGAAGTATATTATAGTAAAATTTGCTATAAAAAGTATATTGTAGCATAATTTCCTATAAAAGGTAAATTTTAGCAAAATTTCCTTTAAAAAGTAAATTTTAGTAAAATTTCCAATAATAAGTAAACTTTAGTAAATTTTCCAATAAAAACTTAGTTTAAGTAAAATTTCCTATAATAACTAAATTTTAGCAAAATTTCGTATAAAAAGTAAATTTTATTAAAGTTTTCTAAAAAGTGAATTATAACTATTTTAGCAACATTATATAGTAAAAGGAAATTTTAACAAAACTTCAAATAAATAGTAAAATTAAGCAATATTTCCTATAAGAAGTAAATTTTCACAATATATCCTATAAAAAGTAAATTTAAGTAAAATATCATATAAGAAGTATATTATAGTAAAATTTGCTATAAAAAGTATATTGTAGCATAATTTCCTATAAAAGGTAAATTTTAGCAAAATTTCCTTTAAAAAGTAAATTTTAGTAAAATTTCCAATAATAAGTAAACTTTAGTAAATTTTCCAATAAAAACTTAGTTTAAGTAAAATTTCCTATAATAACTAAATTTTAGCAAAATTTCGTATAAAAAGTAAATTTTATTAAAGTTTTCTAAAAAGTGAATTATAACTATTTTAGCAACATTATATAGTAAAAGGAAATTTTAACAAAACTTCAAATAAATAGTAAAATTAAGCAATATTTCCTATAAGAAGTAAATTTTCACAATATATCCTATAAAAAGTAAATTTAAGTAAAATTTCCTATAAAAAGTATATTTTAGTAAAATTTGCTATAAAAAGTATATTTTAGCATAATATCCTTTAATAAGTAAATTTTAGCAAAATTTCCTTTAAAAAGTAAATTTTAGTAACATATCCTATAATAAGTAAACTTTAGTAAAATTTCCTATAAAAAGTAAATTTAAGTAAAATTTTCTATAATAAGTAAATTTTAGTAAAATTTCCTGTTAAAAGTAAATTTTAGCCAAATTTTCTATAAAAAGTAAATTTTAGTAAAATTTCCTGTAAAATGTAAATTTTAGTAAATGTTCTTGTAAAAAGGAAATTTAAGCAAAACTTCCTATAGAAAGTAAATTTAAGCAAAATTTCCTATAAAAAGTATATTGTAGTAAAATTTAAAATAAAGTTTAGAGTTTGTTTCCAATTTTGTATTTTTTCGCGAATTTTTGGCATGTTTTTGATAAAACATATTTTTACTGTAAGTTTTCTGATTTTTTATAGCTTTAATGCTTGTTAATAAATATAAGACTTTTCTTTCATGCCGCTGTTAGCAAATTTTTGCGAATTTCCGTTAAAAAGTAAATTTTAATAAAATTTCCTATAATAAATACATTTTAGTAAAATTACCTATAAAAAGTAAATTTAAGTAAAATTTCCTGAAAAAAGTAAATTTTTACATAATATCCTATGAAAAGTAAATTATAGCAAAGTTTCCTATAATAAGTAATTCTTAGCAAAATTTCTTATAAAAAGTAAATATTTACATAATTTCCTATAAAAAGTAAATTTTCACAAAATTTCCTATGATAAGTAAATTTTAGTAAAATTTCCTATAAAAAGTAAATTTTACAAAATATCGTATAAAAAGTAAATCTTAGCAAAATTGCTTTCAAAAATAAATCTTATCAAAATTTCCTTTAAATAGTAAATTTCAACAACATTTCCAATAAACAGTTAGTTCTAGCAAAATTTCTTATAATAAGTAAATTTTAACAAAATTTCCTATAAAAAGTAAACTTTGGCAAAATGTCCTATTAATAGTAATTTTCAACAAAATTTCCAACCAATCCCACGATGTCACACGTTAACGTGGGACTGGCTGTTCATTAAAAAAGTTAGTTTAAGCATAATTTTTATAACTTTGTATAAATTATAGCAAAGTTTCCTTTATATGTGAATTTTAGCAAAATTTCCTACAAATAGTAAATTTAAGGAATATATCCCAAAAAGGTAATTTTAAATAAATTGTAAATTTTGTCAAAATTTCCTATAAATAGTTTTAACATAGTTTAGTAAACAGATGTCAACTTATATCGGTGCACAAGTGGCCGATAAAAATTGGCGAATTTTTAACACTTTGATTACTTAACATTGTGCTAAAGAGTGTTCTCATTACACTATGGAACATTTTTGGGATTATTGTCTGGGGGGTGAGAAATTCCAAGTCAGGGTGATGGTACTAGGTCAGTATAGTAAAACCCTCATAGGGTTTGGCGTTCGTATGTGTCAGTTTTTTTTATGACATTTTAAATTTTTTCCTTATCTTGATGTTTTTTTGTTTAACATAACTCGAGAACCACTTGTCCGATTTTGCTAAAACAAACTCAAAAAAATTTAGAATTACAATTTCTTTAATCCGTTCATATAACGTTTTTCTTCATAATCAACAGTTTTGCCGGTAAAAATAAATTTGTGGAGAAAAAATAATATTTTTTTGCCTAAAAATTAAAATTTTTTTTTTTTTAATTCATAAAAAATCCAAAACGGAAAAAAGGATCAAGTGTTATTAATTTCATGTAAAGTCACATAACCTCTAAACAAAATGCGACATAGATCATAGAAATCGATTAACGCGTTCTGCTTTTATTTACAATTAAGTGAAGGTATCCCATTTTGACAAGAATATTGATATTTGTTTTTATTCAAAATTTATAAATTTAATTTTTAGGCAAAAAAAATTTTTTTTTTTCTCCACAAATTTATTTTTAATGAAAGTAGGAACAAAAAATGCACATTTTCTGCTTTTGTTTTTAATGTGAGCATGGGTAATGTGCTTAAGAAATATTTTGTATGTTAATTGCTTTGATAATGATGCAACAGCAACTCTTTGTAAACGCCAGACACAACTAATATTAACAAAACCATTGTAAAGACCCAACCATAATGTGCTTAAGTTGGCTTAAGCAAATGTGAGAATTACATGTTATCTTATGAGGCAAACCATATTGAACTTAAGGAAACTTTTTGCTAAGTTTTATGAAACTGTCATTTGCTTAAGCAAAGTGCGAAACTGAAGCACATTCCGTACGGAATCTAATGTTTTTTATTTTTTTAAATATATTTGAGAGACTTTTTTTAATTTTTTCAGTAGGCTAAGCAAAGCTATGCTAAGTTGGGCCTAAAGCGTCTGCACTTAAGTAATTATCAAAAATTCTCGCAGGGAGAGGTAATTTTTAAATACAAAGAGTATAAGCAAAAATATTTCACTGTATTGAAAGGTTTTAAAAACAAGATGTACTGTTTGGAGTGAATTATTTCCGTTGCAAAAATCATAACTTTTGATGTAAGCGAATATATTTTGAAAGAAGACATTCTTGTCTTCAAGACGGTGTAGCACATTTGTTATCACGGTTACAGCTTCAAGAATAGCAGTCATATTTGAAAAATATTTGCAATACAATTTTTTTTGATTTTAAAACTTGAAATATATTTTTTTACTTCTTTTTATACCCACACCACAATAGTGGAGAGGGTATTATGCATTTGTGCTGATGTGTGTAACGCCATAAAATATTGGTCCTAGACCCACCTTAAAGTATACCGATCGACTCAGAATCACTTTCTGAGTCGAACGAACGATGTCCGTCCGGCTGGCTGGCTGGCTGGATGTCCATGTAACCTCGTGCGCAAAGTACAGGTCGCAATTTTGGAGATAATTTGATAAAATTTGGGATAGAGGTTCTTATTGACACAATGGGCCAAATCGTAGGACCACGAGGGAAGATAGGGGGAAATTTCTTCCTCTCAGAAACTATCAAACCGATGTTAATGAAATTTAAAACTTACATAGAACCATATCTTCATGGACACAAAAGGGATGTATTTTTTAAAAAATAGGACCACGAGGGGAGATAGGGCCAATTTCTGCCTCTCAAATCGATTTTAATGAAATTCAAAACATGGATAGATCCATATCTATATGGACACATAAGCTATACAGTTTTTCAAAAATAGGACCACAAGGGGAGGTAGGGGGCCCCTCACAAACTTTTAACCCGATTTAAATGAGTTTTATAAATATAGATAAATCCCTATTTATATGGGCATATAAGCATGATGTGTTTTTTAATACTGTGGTGTAGGGTATCATATGGTCGGGCTTGACCGACTATATTTTCTTACTTGTTTAAAACTGTATTTTTATACTCACACCATAAGAAATGTGAGTATTTTTGTGGTCACACCACAGAAGTGGAAATAGCCCCTGCAGAAAACTTGTCAATTTTTCTTAAAGCACTTATCCCATGACCAGAAAACACAATTTTATAATAAAAATAATAATTATTTAATAAGGAAAAAAGGAAGACATGTCACTTAACTGGTGATAAGGTGCTTAAATTGTAGCTATTCCAGAGGAAAATAATTGACACTTAAACTTGTAATTTGGCTGGATCTTTTGCGGAAAGGAACTGATTCTTTCTAGTTCTATTACTTTATATAAAAAGGTATCTTACAAAAAAACATGGTTCGCATGTGACAATATCTGCAACAGGCTTTATTTTGAGTCCCTTTGGTTATCTTAATGTCCTGTTACAAAGTGTTAAAAAGATGCCAATTAACCCCCTCTTACGACATTCATATAAAGTGTTCGAACTAGAACCGCACCCTACCACTTTAGAACTGTTACGTGAACATTTTGGTGTTTGTTTCCTTTCCCCTAGGGGTATTATGCGTTTGTGCTGAAGTGTGTTAAACTAAAAAATATTGGTCATAGACCCACCTTTGAGTTTTGGCTAAAAGTGAGTTTAAATATTTCCTATAAATCTGACTTCATTAGTTGTTTATGGAGGACTAAGAGCTGAAGCGAACCAAATCAGAAAAGAAGAATTCAGAAATTTTTTTCAGTGTTGGTATGCAAAAATATGTACATTTATTAATAAAAAACGAAATGTGAATATCGGATATATTCCACATTCAATCAAAATATATTTATGTGATTATGCGAATATTCATTTACGTACTCGTTTTTATTTTTGTAAAGCTGTTTGTACTCTCTTGTCATTAAATGTGCAGACTTCGTCCATGAGTGCTGTACGTTCAGATTGTGTAGCATGAGTTACACATTTCTCATAAGAATAATTTAATGAAAATTAAATTTCATGAACTTAAGCCTAATTAAAAATATTAAAAAATTTGGATTAAAAACCATAAATAGTTCAACAAAATAACCACAATACTAATTATTTCTCAACAACATTAGAAGCCTCTGACTTGGGTTTATTAATGTAAGCTTTTGAACGAAATACTTTAAGAATTAGTTTGTAGCAAAACTGGATGAGTTAGACTTTGTGGAGAATTTTGCATCAGTTTTGAAATACAAATATGTTTTATACTTTTTGACTTGGTTCGACTTAGCTCTGAACCCTCCATATATGATTTGTCTAAGCAGAATAAATATAGAGCTTTAACTTCTTTTTATTTAACTTTCGTCATAAAAATTGCCATGTATCGACATTTTCTGTTTTAGGTTTCAATAGCATCGAAGTCGATTAAGCTTTTAGAGCTTATTTTTAGAAATAAATAGAACAATGAAAAATATAGATTTGATAGTGCTTAGAAGTAGCTTAACCCTATTTCTTTCGCCCGTAGTATATTCAAAATACAAAATCAATTATCACGAGCACTGGCAGAAACAAAAGAAAAAAAGAAACATTCAGTAAATGAGTTAACTGCAGCTTTTGTAATATTTAGTTACAATTCTTTCTAAATTAAAATAAAAAAAAAGTACAACCAAATCACCGCCTCTTACAAACAATTCAAAAACCATAAAAATCACTTTAAAACAACTACAATTTCTATTTGGAAGATGTTAAGAAACAAACAAAAAAATCTCTGAGATGGCTGGTGGTTTCCTCACCGGCTGGCTAACAAATGAATAAACTACAAATTAAAGCGCCAAATGAAACTCATTCATGATTATAGCCAGGCCATAAATATTTAACATGAACACACACAAACACTAACACCAAAATTTAGTGTGCTAGCGATCAAAAAATGTTAATTTTTCAAACATTTTAATGGATGGAGAAAATATTAACTGAAATGAAAATACTGGCGCTCTTAAACTTAAGCCGGCTTTAGAATTTTAATAAAGAGAAAGCAAAAAAAAAAACTTTGAGTTTTTTTTTAAGATTTAGCTCAAAAAGAAAGTTTTTGCTAAATCTCTCTCACTCTCTTTCGCTTTTGGTTGCTCTTTTTCTTAAGCAAACAAAAATATTTCTTTGGGGACCATTTGTTTGTGTAAATGTAAGCAAACTACACCTGTGCGTTACATTAAATCACCTGGTAGTTTTTGTTGGTTTAACTCAAGTTCAGGCAATCCACGAGTGACTTTTTTTTGTCGGAAATTGTAGTTTTGTAGTACGTACCATCATCCATCCGTTGGTCTTCGTGTTTGGTAGTTGGGTTTTTTCCGTGTCTTTATTATAATAATAATGTTTGTCAGTAGACGACCGTCGACGACCATCAGTAATGTTAACAATTTTGGTATTGAATATTGTACGTGCGGTATTTAAGTGTTATAAGAGTATGATGATGTACCTTTTTGTTTAATGTTCATATATGTACATATGAGTGTATTGGTGTGTGCTTTTTCCTTTTTTTTTTTGTAACATTCTTTAAAAAAATTTCAAACATGCAAGACATGCATGTTGCTGCATGTCGGTTATTGTTTTGGCATAGTAGTGATATTGCTACAGCGGCAGCAGAAATATTTATTTTCTAAAATATTGTAGACATTTTTTTTCTATTTCTATTAATGTCATTTTTCTATTTATTATTGTGTATGAATAGAGACACAATCATGCACACATACACTATAGTCATAAATATTTTTGGTTCACATACAGGTTGTCTATATATTCGAAAATATCAATTGCATGTTGACTTTTCTTGTTAGGCTTATTAGAAAGAAAAAAAAATGTTTTACTTATGGATTTTTTTTTCAAATTATACTCTTCATTTTATTACTTGTGTATATTCTTTGTTTGTCTTTTTTTGGAGGTCTTAAAGAAGGTTTACTTTTTTTTTTTGGTAAACGAAGAAAATCTTTAAGATGACATTAATTATTTTAGAGAAAAATTGGTTTTTTATTTAAAGGGAATTGTAATAAAAACAAGTTAGAGTGCTATATTCGGCTGTGCCGAATCTTTAATACTCTACACCGACAGTTCGAATGTTTTAGGAGTAATATCTGTATGATGTTATTATTATCTTAAACTGTGACGATTTGTTATTAATTATGGTTTTAGGCGACTAAACTGTTTTCCGGTAGTAGGGTTTATATGGTACCGATCATCACGAAATTTCACAGCGTCATTTCTAGTCCTTTAGAACTGTGACGAACGAATTTCTGTTATGATAGCATTATAAATTATGGTTTTAGGTGTACTAAACTGTTTTCCGATAGAAGGGTTTATATGGGGCCTAGGGTAAATTATGTACCGATCTTCACGAAATTTCACAGTATCATTTATATCAGTATATCCTATAAAACTGTGACGTACCAAATTTTGTTACGCTAGCATTATTTTGTACGATTTTAGGCGTACTTAACTGTTTTCCGGGAGTAGTGTTTATATTGGGCTTAGGGTAAATTATGGACGGATCTTCACGAAATTTAACAGCATGATTTTCAGTCAAACAAAACAAATTTTTGCAAAATCTTATCTCATTCCGTGGCTTGTTCCAGCATTTATGTTATTTTTTGTAACAAAATTATCAATTTTTTTAGGTGGTGGTTCCACATTTTGATTCATGCCTCTGGTCCTACTGAACCGATTTTGCTGGATGTCAATCCCAAACTGCTTAGGATAACTACAAGCAATTTTGCGCCAAGTTTGTTCATTTCTTTTGAGTTGTTCGAAAGTGAGCGTGTTTTCAACAGACGGACAGACGGACAAGCAGACGGACGTGGCTAAATCGACTTAGAATTACTCAAGGACCCAGAATATATATATTCTGTGGGGTCTGAGATGAATTATAAAAAAGTTTCACACGGACTGACAAACTTAATATACCCTCTTCACAACTAATTGTGGTGGAGGGTATAAAAAGGAAACCCAATTTGTGTTTCCTGTTCTTCGATCATTAACATCTTTTTAATTTTTAGAGATATTTGTTTAGTTGTCTAATATTAATTATTAATAATCTATTGCTTTACAGCGTTTGGGATGCATTTCGTTAATTTATTCTATTTACGAGTTTTATCGACTATAACCTCAGTAATTACTGTTGTTTTGCTTCTTTAACTTTGCGAGCTTATCGACAAAAACGTCTGACAGTTATTATTTCAAAATAGTTTACTAAATCACAATATTAAAACAACGTCTTAATTACATCGCAATTGAATAACTTCTTTGTAAAATTCAATCAATTTAAAAATTCTAAAAAATGTCGTACTAGAAGTTTTTTTAAGCGAAAAAAACACAATTTTTCAAGAGTAGGGTTTATTTTTATAATAATTCATAAATATTATTTCCTTGCAATAATTTCTCAAGCTCAAGGTCCGTTTTATATCGTTTGATTTTTTAGCTATTATCTTTTTGGCAACACTGGTTTAAACAGCTGACGCACGATTTGTTTCACTGTCAAACATCTTCAGTTTGGTCTATAATGTAACCATAAATTGTCTCACAAACGAACAACGGCAAATTATTGAATTTTATTATCAAAATGCGTGCTCTGTTAAAAAAGTTCATCGCGCGAGTTACGTATATGTTACTAAACCCAATATCCTTGTTATTATACTGTATATATACATACTATATAATTTTTATATATCAATATTAATTTTATAAATTTTCTTTCTTTGAAATAATGTTCATTTGTATAAAAATTTTAAGTTAAGTTTTGAAATATATTTTGAACAATAAAGAACAAAATATTATATTTTTTATACATATTATAAAATATTGTATTTTAATTAAATTACTTAATTGGCGCAGTCGGTTATTGAACAAACTTAAAACTTAAGTTTTGCAAAGCAAAAGCTTCCATTGTTAATAACAAATATTTAATTATAAGCACTAAATAATTAAATAGACAAAATTAAGAAATTAGATTGTTGAAGCAAAATGCAGCCAATGTCGTTATCAATTAACGATATATTAAAAGATGCCCATAAAATAAATATATATCGAGGAGATGATTCATATGCCCTAACTTCATTTTTACGAGAAGTTGAGAGTGTGATTGCTATTGTGGAGTCAGAACCAGATGTAAAACAATATATCTACAAAAGAATTATATTGAATAAACTGCAAGGTGAGGCGCTTCATGTAATGAGAACATTGGGCCCTAATGCCAGTTGGGAAGAAACAAAAGAGGCTTTAATTAATAACTTTGGCGTAAAGGAATCTTACCATCAACTATACCAGGATGCATTTTCTACAAAGAATGATGGTATTATAAATTATTTTAATTGTTTAAAAAACATTTTATGTAAGATTAATGAAAAATATGAATATGTAGGGAAAAACCTGTAGAATTTAGTCCTTTAAATGCAGAAAAAATTATTTTAAAAACATTTTTAAATAATATAGACATTAATTTAGCATCAGTTATAATTAATAGAAATGTTAACTCACTAAGAGACTCTTTTAACTTGCTGAATAGAGAAGGTTTAATAAGAAATGAAATAAGTAAAACTAAACTTATAAAAAATGAATATAATCAAAACCATCGTACTTTTGTAAGCAGTGATAGAATTAGGGATTATTCAAATATCAACGGTATAAACGAGGGTAATTTAAATCGTTCTAATCGAAATAGTTTTTTTAGACAAAACAATAATGTAGGTCATAGAAGTTATATTTCAAATGGAGGTCATGAATCTTGTAATTCTAGAAATTTTATAAATCAGTCTAAGAATTTAATTAATACAAATTCTGACAGTAATCAAAGGAACTTTTTTCAAAATAATAGTGGTAATTTTAGGCAAAATAATAATTCTCAAAATAATAGTGGTAATTTTAGACAAAATAATAACTCTCAAATGGAAATAGATCATATTCAAGAGGTAGATGATAGTTTTGAACAACAAGTAAATTTTCATATAATCGCTTCAACCAAACACTTCCCATAATACGAATTACTATTGATAATGAGGAAATAGATGTTCTTATTGATTCAGGTTCAACTATATCATTAATAAACCAGAAAAAATTTTCACAATATAAAAGATTGAAACTTACGACCCCTATAATACTTTTTTCTTTGAATGGCAGGACAATTATAGAATACGAAATTATAACTAAATTACCTAAGGAATTTAGGGAAGATGCAACAATGGCATGGAAACTCGCAGACTTTAGTGGGAAAAAGTTCGATGCAATTATAGGTGGGAATATTCTAAAACCGTTAAATTCTATTCTGGACTATAGGAATGAGACTTTGACTATAAATGGTTGTATACTAGATTTTACAAGAGCTTTTTCTTATAGTAATGTTGAGATCCACCAATTATATGCGATCAGTATAAATCAAAATATTTTGAGAAATTTATATGATGGATTGAATGAAGAAGAACAGTCCGCTTTGAGAATTATTTTAGCCACATATGAGGATTTAATATTTCTTGAAGGACAAAAATTAGGAAACACCGATGTAATACAATATAATATAAAAACATTACATGATAGACCGGTCTACACTAAGATATATCGTTATCCACAAATTCATGAACAGGAAATTTGTAACCAAATTGAGGATATGTTACGACATGGTATAATAAAGGAAAGTAGCTCACCATATAACAGTCCATTGTGGATTATTCCCAAAAAAATTGATAATTCTGGGGAAGAAAAATGGAGAATAGTTATTGATTACCGTTAGCTTAATGAAATAACAATTGACGACAAATTTCCTATTCCTAATATAGATGCTATTTTAGATAAATTGGGTAAAGCTCAGTACTTTACAATTATTGACTTAGCTAAGGGTTTTCACCAGATTCTGGTAAGGGAGGAAGATCGTCCAAAAACTGCATTTTCAACGCCATATGGACATTATGAATTTATCAGAATGCCTTTTGGTTTGAAGAATGCACCGGCTACATTTCAACGGTTGATTAACTATGTACTTCGTGATCTTATAAATAAGATATGTGTAGTATATCTAGATGATATCTTAATCTTTTCTACCAGTTTTCAAGAACATTTTATCAATATAAGAATAGTTTTTAATAAATTGAGGGAAGCAAATCTCAAAATCCAGATAAATAAATGCAAGTTTTTTGCAAAGGAAACCTTGTATTTAGGCCATGTTTTAACACCAGATGGAGTTAAGCCAAATCCAGCAAAGGTTAATACTATACTTAATTTAAAATTACCGACTACGATTAAAGGAATAAAATCTTTTCTTAGTCTTACTGGCTATTATAGAAAGTTTATTAGGGACTATTCCAAAGTTGCTTATCCTATGATTAAGTATTTAAAAAAGGGTGCTAAGTTGGACGCAAATGATCCAAATTTTATTAATTCGTTTGAAAAATTGAAAAGAATCTTAACCGAAAGTCCTGTTCTTAAGTATCCGGACTTCGGCAAATCATTTCAATTGGTTACTGACGCTAGTTTAAATTCAATTGGAGCTGCTTTACAACAAAATAACCATCCTATTTGTTTTGCTAGCAGAACCTTAAACAATCATGAACGAAATTATTCGGCAATTGAAAGAGAACTTTTGGCAATAGTTTGGGCCACAAATTATTTTCGGCCCTACTTATTTGGTGTAAAATTTGAAATTCTTTATGATCATCAGCCATTAAAATGGTTATTTATAAAATCAGAAAGCAGAGAATTAAATCCTAGACTTTATAGATGGATGATTAAGCTTAGTGATTTCAATTTTTCTATACATTATATTAAAGGTAAGGATAATTTAGTTGCAGATTTTCTTAGCCGAATAAATACTAATTCCGGTGAAATAAATTTTTTTGATAATGAAGGTGATAACGAATCCATATGTAATAATGCAGGTACGACTATAGCAACTGTTCATTCTCAGTCAGAAGAAGGATGTGATCATATTGGTATTCTAGATACTATTGTTAATAGATTTAAAACACAAATAATTTTGACAGAAAATAAAACAATAGAATTTGAGATAAAACATGGGAATAGGAAAGTATATATAAGTTCTTATGAGCTGGAAGATGGTTTGGAAAACATTCTAAAGCAGAATATAGAAAAAGGAAAGGTAGGCATTTTTACTGAACTAGATGACCACAAATATAACATAATTCAACGGAAAATTATAGAATTATATGGGGGAAATAATGCTTTAAAGTTTGTAAGATGTTCGTATCATGCTTTGGATATGCCATCCGAAGATGAAACTTATAAACAAATCCACTTGTATCACCGTTATGAAACAGGTCATACAGGAATAAATGAAAACTATGAGGGATTGAAAAGAAAAATTTATTTTCCAAACTTAAAGGTCTTAATTCAGAGATATATAAACAATTGTGATATATGTAATCGTGCAAAATTTGATAGAAATCCCATTAGAGCTGAATTTAATATTACGGAAACTCCAAATGATCTAAGCCAAATTATTCACATGGATATTTATACAAATTCTAAGTCGAACTTTTTAACATTTATTGACAAATTTTCAAAATTTGCTACGGTTTATTATTTGGAGGATAGAACAAATCAAACTATAATAGAAAAACTTAGACTATATAAATCACAAAAAGGTTATTTTACTAAATTAATAACCGACAATGAGTTCAAGAGCATTAACATAAAAGATTTTTTACGAAACGAGAATATTGAGTATCATCTTGTAAAACCTAATAATCATACAGGAAATGCTGATGTTGAAAGATTGCATAACACACTAAGCGAAAAAATTAGGATATTAACAATCGAGGAAAAATCAATGAGTATAAAAGAGAAAATTAGTAAATCCGTAGAATTTTATAATAATAGTTATCATTCTGTTATTAAAGAAAAGCCGATTAGCGTTGAATACGGTTATTGCAATCGAGAAGATATATACAACAGATTAGTTTTATCAAAAAATTACTATATAAAGAAAAGGAATAAATTTAGAGAAAAATATATTGAACAAAGGGATATAGGATATATTAGAAACTACAAGTCCTTAAGACACAAGGAAGAACCTAAATTTCGTTTAAATAAATTAGAAAATATCCATAGTTCAAATATAAAAAGGAAAACAAAGTACGATGGAATGGTTGACGTTAATAAGTTTAAAACTCCTTCTGAGGGTGGAAATAAAAACTCTTCGTTTCGGAGTCGGATTCCGCGTCTCAGAAATAAAACTTTAAAATAACATATTAAAATATAAAAAAAAAACGAAATTAAATCTAACTATATTCTGTTCAAGTAATAAAAATAGTATACATTTCTATAATACTATGTAATTGAGTCTTATTGAATTAAAATTTCTTCTTAGTTTCTTATTTGTGTATTAGTATATACTTTATAATATAAATATTATTTCTTGAACTGTTTTATTATTAAATGTTTCTTGTTTATTCAATTGTATAAAAAAATATTAAAAATAATAATATGTATATAATAAGGACTCGGGAGTGTCTTTAGCTAATTGGGGGAGTAGTTACGTATATGTTACTAAACCCAATATCCTTGTTATTATACTGTATATATACATACTATATAATTTTTATATATCAATATTAATTTTATAAATTTTCTTTCTTTGAAATAATGTTCATTTGTATAAAAATTTTAAGTTTAGTTTTGAAATATATTTTGAACAATAAAGAACAAAATATTATATTTTTTATACATATTATAAAATATTGTATTTTAATTAAATTACTTAATTCGCGCTTCTTGTGCTCAGCGACGAAGCTCATTTTTGGCTCAATGGGTACGTTAATAAGCAGAATTGTCGATTGTGGAGTAAAGATCAGCCAGAAGAATTGCAAGAGCTACCAATGCATCCAGAAAAAGTCAATAGTTTGGTGCGGTTTATGGGCTGGTGGCATCATTGGACCGTACTTCTTTAAAGATGATGGGAATCGTAACGTAACTGTGAATGGTGAGCGCCACCGTGAGATGATATCCAACTTTTTTTTACCCAAAATGCAAGAGCTGGACTTGCATGACATGTGGTTTCAACAAGACGGTGCCATATGCCACACAGCGCGTTTAACAATGGACTTATTGAGAGGCGAGTTCGGTGAACATTTTATTTCAAGTTCGGGACCGGTAAATTGGCCGCCTAGATCGTGCGATTTAACGCCTTTAGAATTTTTTTTTTGTGGGGCTTTGTTAAAGCTCATGTCTATACACACATGCCCGCTTCAATTGACGCATTGGAAGACAACATTGAAGCATTTATTCATGTGATACCGGCCGAAATGTTGTAAAGAGTATGCCAAAATTGGATTAAGCGGATGGACGATTTGAGGCGCCGTCACCGTCAACATTTGCATGAAATAATCTTCAAACATTAAGTTATATGGACCGTACTATCGATTCAAATAAAGATTTCATGCATTTTTCTGAATTTTATGTGTTTTTTTAAACTTTCCTATAGCTCTTAAAAAATCACCCGATATTATTTACTTTCAATAATTTCTCAAGCTCAAGGTTCGTTTTAATTAAAGAATATTTATTTAAAATTTATCCAATATTTCGCTCAAGATATCTCAATGGATAGCTTCTTCAGGGATTTTTTGGTTTTTTTTATATTTCAAACAAATTTTTAATAAACAAAATTTAATGAAACAACAAAATTGTCAATTATGAAAATTAATAAAAATTATACACAGGAAATACAAATTATGTCTGTAATTTTGAGCTACATTGTCCGTATCTGTCTTTAAATTAATTCTTTGTTCCATTGGTATGTTTATAATTTGCAACATTTCTAACATGAAGCGTCGTTTGTAGATTGTTTCTGTATTTAAAATTGTTGTATTTTCAAAATCTGGTGTATGATTTAAATTGGCACAATGCGAAGGCAATGCAGTTTTTTGAGAAGACGTATTTTTAACCAGATCTATGTCCTGCTAATCTAGTTCTTAATTTGTTTTTTGTGGTACCTGTACATACTTTACTACATACTTTATTATCCTTACCTTTACATGGTATCTTGTATATAATATTAGATTTATCTAATTTTTCTGTCTTATCTTTCATTTTACTGAATAATCTCTATCCAATGTATTTTATGTATGTTTTATGAGCCATCCTATAATTATTCATATCATAAATATTAGAATTTTGCAAGCGTTCTGAAAACATTGGTACATAAGTTAAAGTCTTATTAATTTTTTTGGTTCAGTTACCGTATTCACACTACCTTCCCCATGTCCTTTGTACTGTCCAATCAATTAACACATCAATTCCCTTGGGAAATTATTATTCCCTAAAATATTTTTGATTTTCATCTTATTATATCACTAATATTTAGAACCTTATCTATAGTTTAGCAGTATTTATAATAACCCTTCTCGGATGTTTCGAATAATAATTAGTAATTCTTCCAGAATTTTCCTTGCTTGTAACTAATGCGTCTAAATATGGAAGTTTATGATTACATTCCCTTTCAATTGTAAATTTAATATTCTGGTGAAAGGAGTTAAATATGTTTAACATATTTTCTATTTCACAATCTGAAATAATACAAAATAAATCATCGACATATTTTGTAATAATTTTTGATTTAATCTATTGGGGGATTCACAAGGTGTCATAAAGTCATATGTCTTAAAATAATAACATGAAAAAATACGACTGTTGTGAACAACCCCTCATAATTTAGCGTGCTTATTTTGAATTAAGCAGCTGATTTAAAACATCTAACATCATAATATTTTTTAATTCTGATTTAAAACATCTAACATCAAAATATTTTTTAATTCTTTTCCATGAATTAATAAATTAAATTGGGTCTTACCTGACTATTTTCAATAAGAAATAAATTTGTTTTTGTTTGTTTACCTAACAGCAGAGTCATAAGCCGATTTTATTTGACGCCGCAAGTGATTTCTTGCAAAAATTGCTAGCCGCAGGTCAAATTTTGATGTTAACCGGATAAAATTATACCATCAACGGCGACGGCTACAAGAACAAACGCGATACGGCTCAGCCGCTCAGCTCTGGTCTCTTCTGATTAATTACGATAGCACAATAAACAAAGCAAGCAACGTTCTATTAATTTAAGACACTTTTTGTTTACAAAGCAACAACAATATTTTTAAACCATTGTAAAATGTTAGAACATTATGACGATATAACATGATAGCACACCTTGTGAATACCCCATATATATATATAAAATTGTAACGTTACTGACTGACTGACTCACTGACTGACTCACTGATTCATCATCGCACAGCCTAAACGCCTGAAGCTAGACACTTGAAATTTGGACCAGAGATTGGTCACTCCCCAAATCGATCCACTAAGACGGGATTTTTGGAAATTCGAATGTTTAGGGGGTAAAAAAGGGGAAAAACGGGAAAATTCGGTAACCTTATATCTCCAAAACTAAAAGAGATACAAAAAAAATTTAATACCTATCGTATTTCTTTAGAAAAATAAGCGGAAGGTGTCTGCTACTTTTTTGAAATTCGACCCTATTTGGGAGTAAACGTGTAAAATCTGAATTTTAGTACTTTTTTGACACCCCATCTATCTTTTGAACCAATAAACATAGAAACAAAGTTAATACCGCATTCGAAACTTATCTTATTATGAAACTTATGAAATACGAATATAAATTTGGTACTTTTTCGAAATTCGAACATTTAAGGGGCAAAAATCGTAATTATTTTTGGTACTTTTTTAAAAAACATTTTTCTCCATTTTTTGAAATATTCGTACTAAATTATGGGCTACCACTATAATACTGAAATTTTTTATACTTTAATGGGGTGAAAAATAGTACCAAAAAGGGGGAATACAGGAAATTTGATATTTTACTTAACTTTTTGGTATTTTTTAAATTATCGTTATGTTGGACCTAAAAACATAAGATTCAACATGCAATGTCGTGAGTGGATAAGAATCTATGACGGAACTTTTTGGTACTTTTTTGTTCTTTAACTTGTACTTTTTGAATTTCCTTTAGTATTGGACCTAGAAACATAAAATTCAATATGCAATGTCCTGGATGGATGAGAATCTATAAGAATGAACTTTTTGGTACTTTTTTATTCTTTGATTGGTACTTTTTGAATTTCAGTTGGTATTGGACCTAGAAAGACCTAGAAAGATAAACATGCAAGGCCCTGAGTGAATGAGAAAATAAGTTTTGGCATGCAGATATGTCCACGAAGAAAAAGGAGACGACAACGAAGTAGCGGGTTAAATGCTAGTATGAGATAATCTTCTAATACATGTATCAAGTAGCTTCTCCATTAACTATATCCGCTACAACAGGAGAACCCATAGGCAATTGAATTATTATTATTACTAGTGTTCGCCTAATGGTCAAAATTCGACCATACATTTTCATGGTCATAAGAAGAAAACAAAGTACATCTATGCATATATGAATTTACATGTTTCGTTTATTTTTTTTCCGTCTTAGTGGATCGATTTGGCGAGGGACCAACCTCCGTTTCATATTTTAACTTCCACGAGAGTTAATTTTATTTTATAAGTTCAATATCATCAGAATTGATAAAATAAAAAAGTATCAAAAAATCTCCTTAATAGATTGTCAATCAGGACATTGCAAGTTTAATTTTATTTTTTAATGTCTAATATTAACGAAAATTAATCAATGTACCAGATGTTGAACGAAAAAGTACCAAAAAGCTCCCCATACCTGTTGTTATTCCACCAGGACTATGCATTTTTAATTTTATCTTTATAGGTTGAATATTAACAAAAATTCAAAACATACCAAAGAAAAAATAAAAAAATAACCATAATTTTTAATATCATAGGGTTTCATTCAATCAGGACCATGCACCTATAACAAAACGTTTCTAAGATCAATATTATAGAAAATTTAAATATGATCACATTCCATTTCCCGACTTTATATAGTCGAAATATTCGAAAACCGGTTTCTAAAAAATATCGAATAATCGACACCCCTATTTTTTTTATTATTTGGTAATTGAAAAAAACAAATTTTTTGTATTTGTGTAAGTAGCAAATTTGAACGCCTATAACTCTGAAATTATTGAACAGATTTTAATAAAATATATATTGTGCACTTCTGTAAGTAAATATCTTTCAAATGGTGTATATCTGGTTCAAATCGGTTGACATACAGAGCAGGAAAGTGTTCTTAACTGTTTTTCCTTAGCCGATTTATATATAGATTATTATATTGAAAATATCTACTCTATCAACTATGCAAAATTAGAGAATTCTTAAAAAGTAATTCCCTTTCAATAGTTGTATGTTCTCTAATTATATTCCATTTTTCTTCAGTAATACCCAAGTCTTTGATTATGTGGGCACTAAGGTGGATTTTGGGCGGCTGCCGGAGGTAATAGTTCCTTCTAGGGAGAGCTGGTCAGGTAGGGGCAGATTATTTAGTGGATTTGCTATTTTCACTGATGGCTCGAAGATGAGGGGCACGGGTGCGGGGGTCTACATTGAGGATCTGAACATCAGAAGGTCATATAGGCTTCCTGACGACTGCAGTGTTTTTCAGGCGGAGGTTCTGGGGGTCTTGAGGGCCGTGGAACTGATAAGGGACAACATTGATAGGGGCTCGGAGGTCACTATATATGTGGACAGCCAGGCGGCTCTTATGGCCTTCAGGGGCTGTTATGTGAACTCCAAGCTGGTTGATGATTGTAGGAAGGCTCTTGGAGCAGTCTTAGGGGAGTATTTGCTAAGGTTGTGCTGGGTGCCGGGTCACTGCGACATAGTCGGCAATGAGGTTGCTGATGGGTTGGCGAGACAGGGCTCAGAGATGGAGGATCCTAACTGTTTGGAGGCGGTTAGGCCTCCAATGGCATTCTATTTTGGAAGAATCAGGGAATGGATTGTGGGCGCGACCAATCGGGCCTGGGGGAACCGAACGGACTGTCGGGTATCACGAACGCTGTGGCCGGTGCTTAGTAAGTCCGATTCGGTTTTGCTGCTGGGCAGGAGTAGGGTCTGCGTTAGGACCATGATAGGAATGATCACGGGCCACTGTATGATATGCAGGATGGCGGTGAGGATGGGATCCGATTTGTCGGATATGTGCAGGTTGTGTGAGGACCCTGAGGAGTTGGAGACGGTGGAGCACATTCTGTGCCACTGTCCCAGGTTGCAGGGCAGCAGGCGGAGGTGGCTGGGCAGTAGATTCCTGGGCGAATTAGGGGATGTCTCGGGTTGCGGACTCGAGAATCTGATAGGATTCGTAATGGGGATGGCCTGGCTGCGCGAGAGTAGGCTGGGTGCTGGACGCACGTAGGGCGTATTTGGTTGAGTAGGATTTCTCTCGGGTTTGGTCCCAAACCTTCTTTCCTATTTATCTTATGCTTTCTCTGTTTATTTCACTAACTTTCTATCTCCCTAGGGCTATCTCTGAATAAGGCATCACAATGGACCATATTGGTCTCTGGGTGAAGGTGTGAAGGAGACTTCACACCGGCCTTTCTACCTACCTACCTACCTACCTAAGTCTACATCTATAGGTATACTAGGGAACAAGGATGTTACATCTAACGAAATTATCTTCTCCTCATTTTGTATCTTGATGTTTTTAATCCTATCTTTAAATTGTAATGAGTTCTTTACATTATATACTGAATTTTCTGTTATATTTCTAAGAATCTTTCTTTATATATCTGCTAAGTTCATGATTGATGCTCGAACAAATTGGTCTTAATGGAAATGTTTCCTTCCTTGTGCACTTTCGGAACTCCACATAATTTGGGTACTGTAGCAGTTGTTGTTTTAAGTTTTTTCTTTTCAAAAGTTGCTATCTCCAATTTAAATAATTTCTCCACTCTATCATTATTTGTCTGTTGTAGTTTATTCGTTGGGTCTTTTGTCAATATTCTATAGGCGGTGTCATCACTAAAAATATCATTCATTCTTAAACTATAGTCATGTCTACTCATCGCAACTGCAATATTACCTTTATCTGCCTGCATCCAGAACTAAAATGTCCTGGTTAATTTTCAAAAATTTCTCAGTTTTCTTAACATTGTGAAGAATAAACTTATATCTATGAGACAATTTAATTCTACTCATATGACCGTCAATTATAGTTGTTAGTCTAGTCCTTGCTATTTCCTGTTCCTCCTTTCCCTTAATAGTCTGAACAAAATCTTCTCCATCTGCTATCATCTTAAGAACTGGACGGTGTCTTTTTGTGATGGGTAATGCATGTTTATTTCCCAATGAAAGAGTCCATTGTGTATCTATTGGAATGTCAATATCTGATTTGTTTATAAAACACTTTTTGTTAAACTTAATACCTAATTGTTGTTTCTGTAATGCAAACAAATGATTGAACTCTTTCCTGTGTATATCCTTAGCCCTACCATTTAGTTTCAATGCTAATCTAACTTCATATTTTAAAAAAACAATTAATTACATCATCTGTCAAATATTTCCTCAAATCATATTCTATTTGTTCTAATTGTTTTCTATTATCTTCTAATGTGTGGTGTTTTTGCTTAATACTTAAACTACGAATCTTGCTCTGCATTATCCATATATATTTCTTGAAATTGATTGTTGAAAAAATCTTGGTCCATTTTCCTCAAAAAGATTGAAACAATTTTTAGTAGAATTCTTAATAAATTTTGGTATTTTATACCTGAATTGCGGCCACGAATTAGAAATGTAATGTTTGCCTTCTGTTTAATGTTCCTATCTCTCAATATTTTATACTTATTTATTATCCTTCTCGTCTCCATGTTAATTCATGTTTCATATTTGAATAGAATATTATAATTTGTTCTTAAATTTATTTAAATTTCTTCTTTAAATCTATTTTCTTTTCGGCGTGCTCTCTAATTCATAAATTATTTAGCTTAATTTCTTCGACCTTCTTAATATTATTTTCTTTTAATAATTTCTCAAGCTCAAGGTCCGTTTTATATAAAGAATATTTATTTAAAATTAATCCAATATTTCGCTATCTCAATTTTAAGCTTCTTCAGGGATTTTTTGGTTTTTTTATATTTCAAACAAATTTTTTAATAAACGAAATTTAATGAAACAACAAAGTTGTCAATTATGAAAATTAATAAAATTTCTACACAGGAAAAAAATTTTAAATTGTTTTGCTTCTACTGAAAATTTTTGAATTTAAAGTAAACTAGCTGACCCAACAGACGTTGTCCTGTCCAAATTAGGAAAAATGTTTGCGTTCGATTTTTAAAATCCGTTCAAAAGATACGAATATTTGAAAGAAAAATTAGTCAAATCGATGGAGCCGTTTTCTGATTTTAGGTAAATCGAAAAAAGTGGGCTTTAAATTGGGCGGGGCAAAATTTTCTTTTCGTAAAAACCTAAGTTGGACCATGGCGATGATTTTAAAGAAAAAATCGTCCAATCGGTCAAGCCGTTCTCAAGTTATGCACTTAATAGAAAAAGTGGGCGTAAAAGTAGGCGTGGTAAATTTTTCTTTCGATGAAAACGTCAAATGGATTAATACCAAGATTTTAAAGAAAAATTTGTCAAATCGATGAAGCAGTTTTCTGATTTTAGGTAATTCGAAAACAGTGGGCGGGGCAAAATTTTCTTTTCGTATAAATCTAAGTTGGACCATGGCGATAATTTTAAAGAAAAAATCGTCACAATTATATAGATGTCATTGGTGGTGCAATATGAAAATTGGATTTTGCCACGCCCCTCCGCCCGCAGACCGAAAATAAAAAATCAGACAGTGTCACCCGCCTGAATATTCTGAAGATTCACTGAAAATTGTATCAAAATCGGCCCATCCGTTTTAGAGTCCATACGTTACATACATACATACATACATCCTATTTTATATATATAGATATCCCCTTTATGATCAAGTGCGATATATTTTGTTATACCCTCTACCACAATTATATGTGAAGAGGGTATATTAAGTTTGTCATTCCGTGTGAAATTTTTTTATTATTCATCTCAGACCCCATAAAGTACATATATTCTGGGTCCTTGAGTAATTCTAAGTCGATTTAGCCATGTCCGTCTGTCTGTCCGTCTGTTGAAAACACGCTCACTTTCGAACAACTCAAAAGAAATCAACAAACTTGTTGCCAAATTGCTTGCAGTTATCCTAAGCAGTTTGGGATTGAAATCCAGCAAAATCGGCTCAGTATGACCAGAGCTATGAATCAAAATGTGGAACCACCACCTAAAAAAATTGATAATTTTGTTACAAAAAATAACATAAATGCTGGAACAAGGCACGGAAAGAGATAAGATTTTGCAAACAATTTTTTTATTTGACTGGAAATCACGCTGTTAAATTTCGTGAAGATCCGTCCATAATTTACCCTAAGCCCCATATAAACAATACTCCCGGAAAATAGTTTAGTACGCCTAAAACCGTGAAAAATAATGCAATCATAACAAATTTTGGCTCGTCACAGTTTTATTGGACTATAAATGATACTGTGAAATTTCGTGAAGATCGGTACGTAATTTACCCTAGGCCCTATAGAAACCCTACTACCGGAAAACAGTTTAGTACACCTAAAACCATAATAAATAATGCTATCATAACAGAAATTGGTACGTCACAGTTTTAAAGGACTAGAAATGACGCTGTGAAATTTCGTGATGATCGGTCCAGAATTTACCTTAGGCGCCATATAAACCCATATAAACATTCGAACTGTCGGTGGAGGGTATCAAAGATTCGGCACAGCCGAATATAGCACTCTAACTTGTTTTTATTTTGATGTTAGCGGCTTGTAGGAGTGCAGTTTCAGCGCAATATCCTGTCCAGTTCTGGTTGATTTTCAACCATAATGTTTTTTTCTACCTCTTCCATGGCTTACTACCAACTAGCATACCGGGGCCACACAAAATTCTTAAAATATAAAGAAATTCTTAATATAAAGCACAAAAAGAAAAGAAGTCGATTCACAATTTCGATGCTAGTTTTTAAAAATGTTAAGAAAAAATATTCTTGTCTCGAAATATGGCAATTAAAAATTGGTAATAATAAAAAGTAGTCTTCCTTTTTTTTAAAATAAGGACATCATGTTGAATGTCTAAGAGATTCAAGTCTTGAGTTAACTGAATTTTGCATTAGCTTATGTAAAACCGACCTACAAATTTATTAATCTAGTTATTTGCCTATTTCATGCCTTAAATCCTAGAAAATCTGACGCACACTTATGCAATACTTTTAGTTTCCTCAGAGCTTTGCGCAATGCTATCTACCAATTTTTCGTCTTGTCTGGCCAATAAGTTTATAAAGTTTTACTCAAAATTTCTGTTAAATTGTTTAGTGTTTCAAAAAATAAAAACAGTCTCTGAAACTAAATAAAAATCTTAGTTGGAGAATATTTTACAATTTAGATATTTTTTTTGGAAAATTTTGTCATTAATTCCGATTTGAAAGTACACCAATACCCCGGTGAGTGTCGCTTAGCTTTGCGTCTTTTTAAAATTCCCGTGATTTCGAAGTTGCGTCGTTTTTCTTTCACTTTGCGTCGCACAGCTTTGAAGTTGAGTCCCTAGTGCTTCGATTTGCGTCGTTAATATAAAAATGTTTATACAAAGCTTAAACAGAAAAAGGGGATTTCCCGTTGAAGTCTAATGCAAATATCTATGTGAAGGTTGTCTGCTGATTGGAACTAGTTTAAAATAAAATATTCTGAAGTAAAGTAAAATTTAAATATTTTGCAGCAACGAGTCAAAAAAAGTAAATAAGCTTAGAACAAAAACTGGGCATTTAGCCGCGTTCTAAATCAGGGGGAAAGGCTGTTGATATTGAAAGAAACCTTAAACTAGCTGATAAAATTAAGAAATTTGTTGAAACAAGAACATCGTTTCAGCATAAACAGGTTACAAAAATGAGAAACCACTTCTTACTATTTGGATTGCAGATCAAAATCAGCGATGAATGCCATTAAAACTGAAGGTCATTCAAAAGAAAGCTTTAACTTTACTTGAAGATCTAAAATAAAATTATCCGTTTTAATGTCCATCAAATCAAAATTAATTTTTTCAGCTGAAATTATGAATCTCGGAACCACTCAAATGAAAATCAATACAAATGTATGGAAAATCGTGCATCGGTTTGCGACGAGTTTTTCCGGTCCCAATTAGTGACGCAAACCGGGGTCTGATATTATCCATAGCAGTAAAGCCAGTTAGAATTTTGTTAGGAACAACTAGAAGAAAACCTGTAGAAATCAAAAGAAAAGGATCTTGTATAAGAACTAGGGTATTCGAACGATTCTGCGTTGTTCGATTAATCGAATAATTTTGGGCGATTAACTGTGGAACAATTTAAAATTGCTTATTTTCGATTAGCGAATATATCGAATAATTTATGTCGATTAATCGAAATTTTTTCCACAGTATTAGTTTTAAATACCCTTTTATTGTTTCTTATCTCAGGAACATTTTCAACGAGTAAAATTGTTTAAAATGTAGTACAAAGACTGAACCAGGGATTAACCGTTTTTCGATTAATCGAATAATTTTGGGCGATTTACTGTGGAACAATTTAAAACTGCTTATTTTCGAATAACGAATTATTCGAATAATTTATGTCGATTAATCGCAATATTTTTAAAATATATAGTTAAAAGACTCAACCAAAGAGTTTGGGAATAATTTATGTTTAAGAATGTTTAGTTCAGACTTTTACCATAATGATTCAGATGACTTTTTGGAGACGAATAAAAACAACCTTCCAGATCTTAACAAGACTATTGAAAGTATAAAAATTGTTAAAAAAAATCAATAAGAGACTCAAGTGGTATAATAGAAGGCTGTAGGAAATATCGCCTAAAAAAAAATGGCAAAAAAAAAATGAAAAATCGCCCAAACGAAGAATCGCCCAAAAGAACATGGAAAATTACCCAAAAAGTTAAATATGAAATTTTGCCCAAAAGAAACGAAAAAGAGCCCAAAATAAAAATGAAAAATGACCCAAAAAGAAAAAACGAATTTTTTCCCAAAAACAAAAAAAAAATCCCAATTTGCAAAACAGTGTTTATTATTTATATAAATTTAGCAACTTACAAATGTAAGATAAAAACATGTTTTATTATGGTCACAACCAACAAAACTATTTTTAAAGAAATTTATTTTACCATAATGTGGTTGTCGATGACAATGATTTGGTTAAATTAAACATAATATGGTCAACATTTTTAAAAAAATGGTTTTGTTGTTTTTTCTCTGGGTGCATATATTAAACATATAACGAAAACACTTTTGGGTGCAAGGATTTTCTCCCCTATGGTGTAACAAATACCGGCAGTGCTTACTAAAGCGTCTCGGCATAGCCGGCCTTTGGCCGGCCGCAAGGATTTTCTACTCTATGATATAACAAAAACCGGCTTCGCTAACTAAAGCTTCTCTGCATAGCCGGCCTTCGGCCGGGCGCAAGGATTTTCTCCTCTATGATATAACAAAAACCGGCTTCGCTTACCAAAGCTTCTCTGCATAGCCGGCCTTCGGCCGGGCGCAAGGATTTTCTCCTCTATGATATAACAAAGACCGGCTTCGCTTACTTAAGCTTCTCTGCGCAGACGGCCTTTACGGTATTACAAGTACCGGTTTCGCTAATTAAAGCTTCTAAAATCTGCCTTATTTCCGAACGCAGACCGACTTCGCAGATAAGCTTTAGTTATCGAATTCAGTATTTGTTATACCATAGAGGAGAAAATCCTTGCCCCCGGCCGAAGGCCGTCTGTGCAGAGAAGCTTTAGTAAGCGAAGCCGGTACTTGTTTTTATCAAAGAGGAGAAAATCCTTGCGCCCGGCTAGGAATTCGTCGTATAGTAATAATGAATGATTTAGACAAATAGTATGGCCGAAAAAATGGGCTATTTTTCATATAATATTTTTGGGTGATTTTTCATAATGAAAAATAACCAAATTTAAAAAACGAAAAATCACCCAATAATAACGAAAAATAAGCCAAAAATTTTGGGTCACTTTTCATATGAATTCAGGCCCAATTTTACATGGATTTTTTTTGGGCGATTTTTCATTTATTTTTTTGAGCCATTTTTCTTTGGGCGATTTTTCCTACAGCCTAATAGAAGACTACCTAACGAAGACTGCTGAAAGAACAGAGACATTGGGTATGCTTTATAACGCTTTACTTTTAATCTCTCCATTGCAATGCATTGTCAACAATAAGTGAAAGAATCCTTTCTTAATCAAGTTTCATCAAAACAAAAGAAAGAAAACGCTTGAACCATAAACATTTAAACTGCATACTCTTTTCGAAAGATTATTTTAGAAGATTTGCTTAAATTTTGATGGTGTTTTTATTTAAAAAGTTTTTTTCTTTTGTTACATTAAGTACCTTTTGTTAAATTTTTGTTACTTTTTTAATAAAATAAAAACATAATTTTTAGTCTTAAAACTCTTAACTAGACAAAATTAAAATTGTTCAATGAACCGAATAATATTTAATTGTTCGATTATTATTCGATTAAATTTTTACTTCGAATAATATTCACGCGATTAATCGATTAATACAAAACATCGATTAATTAAATACCCTAATAGAAACCTATTCCCACTTGAGTTGACAATTTATCGTATACTTTGCCATAATTTAGAGTTAAACAGACCAGTAGTGCGATTCACTAACTTTTATAACGATAATCGAATCGTTAAAATAAGGATAACGAAAATTTATCGAATATGCTATTCTGTAAAATTTTTAACGATATTCGCTGTCGATTAAAGTCAGCTGTTACTTTAAGCAATTTTTTTGTCGTTATCTTAGCGACAATAATTTAGTTAATGTTTATTTTATCGATAAAATGTTTTTTATGTTTAAAATAGCTTACATACATACAAAGATATATTCATATGTATATGTATGAACAAAAACAAAATTATAAATTTAAAATTTGCAAAAAGAAAGCAAATTAAGAACAAAAATTAAATTCTAAATGTAAAATTCACAAAAAAAAAAATATAAAACCACAAATTAACCCTTCGTCTTACTTATGAGTCTGGCCAGACCTTTTTCAGTGCATTTTAAATGAAAAAATATGTGTAACAAGGGGGGTTAAGAACAATTTCATATGTTTTTATTTTATTCTCTTTTGTGCTTTTCGTTTTTTTTTAACATTTTGTAGACAGAGATGTTACAAAAAAAACAGCTGTGTACTATCGTTAAAAAAAATTACACAATCACACTATCGTTACTGCAAGCGAATATAAATGTCGACAAATATTACGATTGTCGGATCGTTAAAAGTTAGTGAATCGCACCACAGGGGCCTAATTCTCGCAATCGTGATCGAGTACTTTCTCGATTCGAAAGCAGTTTTATTTCTTATTCTTTCAGTCGATACTGAACGAATCGAAATTATTTTTTCAGTGTTGTCAAACTCAAATGAATGCTTTACAACACAAAAAAAACAAGCCCCATTCGTTCAGTATTGAATGAAATAATTAGAGAAAGTATTCAATCACGACTGCCAAAATCAGGCCCCAGCTTTCTTGTATAGATTAATTTCTAAGCAAGCTTTTTATGTCAATTGTTTTTGTTAATACTTTTTAGCTTACGAGAACAAAAGTCTATTAAGATTGCTCTGAACTTAGAAAAAATCAATGAATTTTAAAAGGGGCTACCATTTTTGTAAAGTTAAACTTCTGATGAGCAGCAGTTTTTGTAATATGAAGGCTTTTTTTGCTTTTTAATGAACAAGTACTTGAGATCGAGAACTAATAAGTTGGAAAATTATAGAATACTTAGCAAACGTCGCCTTCTTTAAAACCACTAAAAACTTTAAAATGATGCATAAAAAAGCTAAGAAGAAAAACAAATGCAAAATAATTAAATAAAAATATGAAATGAATTGTACTAAAGTTGAAAAAGATAAAATTAGAAGTTGTTGCCGAGACTAATTTTTATCGAAAACTACCTGACCCGACAGACTTTCCTGTCCAAATTGGGAAAAATGTTTGTGTCGATTTTTAAAATCCGTTAAAAAGATACGAACGTTTGAAAGAAAAATTACAAATCGATGGAGCCGTTTTCTGATTTTAGGTTAATCGAAAAAAGTGGGCGTTAAATTGGGCGGGGAACAATATTCTTTCCGTCAAAGCCTAAGTTGGACCATGGCGATGATTTTATAGAAAAAATCGTCCAAATCTGTCAAGCCGTTCTCAAGTTATGCGCTTAATAGAAAAAGTGGGCGTAAAAGTAGGCGTGGTACATTTTTCTTTCGATGAAAACTTAACTTGGATTAACACGAACATTTAAAAGAAAAATTTGTCAAATCGATGGAGCAGTTTTCAGATTTTAGGTAATTCGAAAACAGTGGGCGTAAAAGTGGGCGGCGCAAAATTTTCTTTTCGTATAAATCTCAGTTGGACCATGGCGATCAGTTTAAAGAGAAAATCGTCCAAATTATATAGATGCCATTGGTGGTGCAATATGAAAATTGGTTTTGCCACGCCCCTCCGCCCGCAGACCGATCAGGCTTCACAGTGTCACCCACCTGAATATCGGAGATTGGAGTCCATACGTTACATACATACATACATACATACATACATACATACATACATACATACATACATACATACATACATACATACATACATACATACATACATACATACATACATACATACATACATACATACATACATACATACATACATACATACATACATACATACATACATACATACATACATACATACATACATACATACATACATACATACACACATCCTATTTTATATATATATAGATATTTACTTAAATATCGAAAATATATACTTAAATTACTTATTAAAAAAACCGAGAATCTCATCAAGATCCAAATGTATCACCAAAAATTCCTTAAATATAAAAAAAAACCAAGCAGCTTAAAGAGTCATATAACTTTAATTATCAAATCGAATTAATTTACAAAACATTTTTATATTTAACTACATTTTCTTTGACCACAGTGTTGTTGTTGTTGTTTTTTTTTCTCAAATGTTTTAATATTCCATAAATAAAATTATTTATTTAATATCTATTTCTAATACAATTACCAAGTGCAGCTAATTCCAATATAACAAAAACAAAAGACTTAAGCTGCAAGCACCAACTATAAAAATATTAGCAGTAAATAAAGTTTGTGTCTTAATTCTTATGTTTAACATTGAAGTAGACAAAAGCATGACATCCATCTGAACAAACATTGAAAAAATGAACTTTCTTTTTTTTAAAATAAACGCTAAGAAACTTTATATTTAAGAGAAAAACTCAATTAAAATTTTCCATTAAATAAACAATAAATAAAGGTTGGTGGTGGTGGTGGTGGTGGTGGCTACCTATATAAACACTAAATATACATATGTACAAATATTGTTTAGTTTCTAAATATTTATTAAACCCTTTGTAGTTTCTGAGCAAGCAAATGACTTATTAGGCAAGACGTCCAAAAGAAAATTAGTTAAAAAATCTAGAAAAAAATACACGATTTAAATAATAGAGTTCTTAATGAAGGCAAACAAAGGGAATAAAATGTTTAAGGTGTTTTTAAGAATTCAAATAAATGACAGCTAATAAAAAATTTGTTATCATGACAAAGATGTGGTTGTAAAGTTTTTAATTTTACAATCATTTGTTCTTCACACACATTTGAAAAAGCGTCTACTTGGTGATTAGTTTTTCTTTTGTCTGTTAATGGCGGTTATGCCACTAATTTGTTTTTCTCCATAACATTTATTTAAATATATTTTTAATATTGAAGTATTTAAAAATATCTGATAAAAGCTGACAAAACGTTATATAAGAACGTTTTTTAAATTTCAATTAAACAAGGAATGTTTAAGATATCTTTGAAATTTATTCGTTTGAAATGCCTTATGATGCCGTCAAATATGAGATATACTCGTTACATGAACCAAATATTAGCTACGGCTTAGCGAGGTGGTTCATATCCGAAATGTAAAATTTTCCATAAATCCGACGCATAAATCAGGCTTAGCAAGGATTATGTTGGACCTGCGGGCTGCAGTGGTGTATTCTTATACGCTTAGACTTGCCAGGAACCTTTAAAGATAATTTCTAACAAGGTCAAATTGAATGATCTTGGTGACCAGTTGACATCACTTCTACGTAAAGTTACCATATTCTAAAATCCCATGTGCCTTTTTGTCCAATGTGGCATAAGCTATGTGGCTCGAAGGGCCGACCTGTTTAAACCACAACTTATTGGTGTACATATCAACCAATTCAGAACAAAAGAAGTTGGTAATTATTGACCTTCAGCGCTCGGCCAGTCCAACTTCGCACAGCATTTAGTAAATAAAAATTGTTTTTTGAAAAAAAAAATTTATAGAAAATATTCTTTTTATTTAAAAAAAAGAAAAAGACAATTGTATGCAAATACATACGTTCCCAGCTGTAGTTTAAAGCAATGCTCACAAATATTATACATTCCATTGACTCATATATGTATATATAATATATCTCTTAACACGGGTTATTTTCCTTCAATTTGGAAAGAAACGTTTATAATTCCACTGTTTAAATCTGGATCTAAATCTAATATTTTAAATTATAGAGGCATAGCTAAATTAAGTGTTATACCAAAATTATTTGAAAAACTTATATATGATACACTGTCGCATCACGCATCATCTATATTATCTCCAACACAACATGGATTTCGTAAATCATGCTCCCCAGCTACGAATCTTCTAGAGTTGACAACTTGGGTAAATGAAGGGTTTGTTAATGACATGCAATCGGATGTTATATATAACGATTTTAGTAAGGCGTTTGATAAAGTTAATCATGTTATTTTGCTGTTTAAGCTTGATGGGATGGGTTTTAGTTTATCGCTTCTTAAATGGCTTGGTTCATACTTAAAAGGCAGAACACAATCTGTTAAATTTCGTCATTCATATTCAAATTGTATAAATGTAATATCAGGTGTTCCTCAAGGTAGTCACCTAGGGCCCCTCCTATTTACACTATTTATGAATGATCTTCCTTCTGCAATTAAACACTCAAAAACTTTAATGTATGCAGATGATGTAAAACTATTTATTTCCTTCAACAACTCTGATCAGCAAGTTCTTTTGCAGAATGATATTAGTAATTTAACTACCTGGTGTAGCATGAACTTAATGGATCTCAATGCGAAAAAATGTAAATATATGATTTTTACAAGATCCAGTCCAATAAAGGGTAGCTATATTATGAATAATATAGTTCTAGATTTGGTTGAAAATTTTAATGATCTTGGCGTACTTTTGGATACACAATTAGACTTTAAAAGTCACATATTTTTAACAATCAATAAGGCTAGTGGAGTACTTGGGTTCATAAAACGTTGAGCTAAGGAGTTATCCGCTCCGTATACAACAAAGCAACTGTTTACTACCCTAGTTAGACCAATTCTTGAATATGGATCTGTTGTTTGGGACCCTCAATATCAAGTACACTCTAACAAAATTGAGTCGGTTCAGAAACAGTTTCTGTTGTTTTGTCTTCGCGGTTTGCGTTGCAACCCTAACATAAGGTTGCCATCATACGAACATCGCCTCGCCCTTATTAAGTTGCCGACATTAAAAAGTCGTAGACATATGTTAAATGTTACTTTTTTGTTAAAATTGATGAACGGTAGTCTTCATTCCGAATTTCTTCTTAGCAAAATAAATTAACATATTCCTCTTCGATCGTTAAGAAATTATAATATCCTAAGCATAAAATATTACAGCACAAACTATGCTAATTTTGATCCATTTCGTAGAATCTGTGATGAATTCAATTTATTGTTACCATTTATAGATTTTAATAAAAGTTTGGAAATCGTGAAAACCACAAAAAATGGAAAAAAAAATTTTCTTTTCAATATTTATTTAGAGAATTGCTAATATTTTTTTAATATATGCGTATAAATTAATTGATTCGAAAAAAAAGATAAATGGTAAACGAAGTACTACAACTTTTAGCACATACTTGTGTATATTAGAAAATATGCATTTGGAACAACAATACTCTAATCGAAGGCATATTTATGATCTGAAAAACATGTTTTATTAAGTTTCTTATATAAAGGATTATAAATAGCAACATAAAAAAATTTTAAATCATGGTCGAAAAATTGTCCCGTTTACAATTTCTTTAACAATTTATTTAAAAAAATGTAATTCATATTTTATTTTGAAATCGAAACCATTTTTAGGGCACATTAGTACGCAACATTTTAAAATTAATCCCAATAAAATATTGTGTCAGGTTTCGCAGAAATCACTGTTTAAACGGTTACCCCTTAAAACCCACTTCCGTTTTTTGTCCCGTTTACAATCACTGGTTTTTTGCAATTATCTCGGAAACCACGACAGTAAGCGAAAAATTTCATTTGCGGAAATTAAAGAGCTAATTGAGAGTTAAAAGAATCATTAATTTAAAAAATTAAAATCAGGTTGTTTTTTACAGTTTTATCAATACAAACGTGAGCGAATGTCCCGTTTACAATCTTGGAAGTGCCCATATGTAGAAATGTCATTTATATTTGTTTTTTGTTAAATTATTTGTAATTTCTTAATTATGTTTTGTATAAATTTTATTTAAATTAGTCTGTAAGGATTATTCCATAGACTTTAATAAATAAATAAAAATGAGTATTTCCATAGTAAAGACAACTTCACATTAGTTCACCAAACATGTTAAATTGTTTTTTAAAAGAATAATTTATACATTATTAAATTTTTTTGTATTTTGGTGTAAATCGGAATTAAGTGAAAGAGAGGAAAAATTTTAACACTATGGGACTAAAATACTAGATCACTTGCTTGGTGGCGTAACGTGACACTTCTGTGGAAATGCCCATACATGCATTAGAACGGTTATAAAAGTAATGTTGAACAAGTAACCCCCTATCATTAAAGATTAGTTAAAAACAATTCCTGAAACATTTGTTTTTAAATTTTTTGCTGCGCCTCTGGGTACCGCCCTTTAAGTTTTTTGTAAACTTTATCGCTATTTGCGATCCAATCATTATATATTGAATATCATTACTTACGACTTGTCTATGGCTTAATTTTTGACTTTGGTGATTTTTTCATCCGATATCAAATTCTGGCAATCACTTATGCCATCCCGGAACCTTCCAATTGCACAGGGCAAGAAAGTAACTGTTATGACACGCCTTAAATCGGGACCCTTTTTTTTCTTTTTCACAGACAGGTTACATTTTCGAGGATGAGTCATATTTACCTCGCAACTTTTTAATTGCTTGAAAAGGTAAATATGATTCCTCCGATTTCATTAATGATTATAGTTCAAACGATTTTTATACCCACACCACAATAGTGGAGACGGTGTTATGCATTTGTGCTGATGTGTGTAACGCCTTAAAATATTGGTCCTACCCCCACCTAAAAGTATACCGATCGTCTTAGAATCACTTTCTGAGTCGAACTAACGATGTCCGGCTGGCTGGCTGGCTGGCTGGCAGGCTGGCTGTCCATGTAACCTTGTGCGCAAAGTACAGGTCCCAATTTTGGAGATAATTTGATGAAGTTTGGGTCATAGGTTTTTATTGGCACAAGGACCAAGCCTATTGAAAATGGGCCGAATCGTAGGACCACGAGGGAAGATAGGGGGAAATTTCTTCCTCTCAGAAACTATCATACCGATTTCAATGAAATTTAAAACATAGATAGAACCATATCTATATGGACGCCTAATGTATGCATTTTTTAAAAAATAGGACCACGAGGGGAGATGGGGGCAATTTCTGCCTCTCAAACCGATTTTAATGAAATTTAAAACATAGATAGATACAATACTATATGGACACATAAGCTATACAATTTTTCTAAAATAGGACCACAACGGGAGGTAGAGGGTAATTTCTGCCTCTCACAAACTTTTAAACCTATTTTCATGAAGTTTATAAACATAGATAAATCTATATTTATATGGACACATTAGCATGATGTGTTTTTAAATATTGTGGTGTAGGGTATCATATGGTCGGGCTTGACCGACTATACTTTCTTACTTGTTTTTATTGTTTTATAAGTTTTGACTGGTCAGATTTATAAAAATGTCATTTAAAATTGAAAAACTGAACAAAAACTTAAGGCCCAACTATAATATGCTTAAGTTGTAGAACCATGTTGAACTTAAGAAAACTTTTTGTTAAAGTTTATGAAACTGTCATTTGCTAAAGAAAAGTGCGAAACTCATCGCATTTTCCGTACGGAATCAAATATTTTTGGATTTTGTTTTTGTGTTTTTAAATACATTTGATAGGGTTTTGTTAATTTTTCACAGTAGCTTAAGCAAGCTTATCATATTAAAGTTGGCCCTTAAGTAATTTTTATATTAAAGCTAGAACAAGATTATTTTTCTTAGTAAAGCTATGCTTTATTTCCTTAATAATGTCTGATTCAATCTGAATCGTATAAACATTTTTTTTTTTTTTTAATAAAATATGTATGCCGAGTTTAATAAGTGGGTCATTATGCCGGCTTAAACCAGGTTGATCCCAATATAAAACAAACAAATTTGGCAGCTATCACGCCATTGAATAAAAGGTATATGAATAAAGTCTCTAGAACCGCCGTTTTCAACATACGTTCTTTCACAAGAATTGAAATACGTAGAGAGGTGCTTAAAACCCGCAAGCTTATTTGTTTTTTGGATATTTAATGAAAAAAATGTATGTATCGGAAATATCCCCTTTATGAAGCACTTAAAAAAATTTTTTAAATATTTCCAAAATAATAAGTTATATGGTTAATTTATTGAACTGTTTACGGTTTCTTATCCAAATTTTGATATTTTTATCAGGCTAAAGTTCATTGAATTTAATTTTCATTAAATTATTTTTATGAAGAAAGGAATTTTACAACATGAAATGAATTATAATTTATTACAATTTTTCATTCTTGACTGAGCTGGGAATCGAACCCAGGTTTTCACGTTCAGGTTGCCTTAACGCTTCGATTGTAGCCACACAATCTCTTCATTTGACGACGGCTGGCTGTCAATAGTCAAACATCAATCTTTAAGCCAAATGATATTTTTTTAATTTTTTTTACAACGAAATTTGTTTTTTGAATGATTATCTATTTTAATTGATTTACATGTTCTTCCTTACTTCTTAAAAATATTTATCGAAACAAAAATTATTTAATAACGCACTCAAGTACCTGAAATTGGTGGTGGTTTCATTATAACGTTTTTAGTTTAAGAAAATCCTTGCACTGGAAAAATCTCAGCTTTTAATTTAAACCACTACACGCAAAATTTGTAAAATTATTTAACTCTTACCGCCACTGCCTTTAAAGTAAGATACCCAAAGCAGTTATTTAAGCATTTTGTGATGTAGAATTAAATTTACTTTAATCTTATACTAATCATGACTTTGAACGATAAAGTTTAGAAAAAACTTTCCAAAATTGTTAACCAAGTAAAGTATAAATCAAAACTAAAATCAGTGTCAATTAAAAATTTAATCAAGCGAATTAAACGTTTAATCAAGTGAACTAAACGTTTAATTAAGTCAATTAAACATTTAACTAATACTATTAACACTGTGTCACAAATTTTCAACAAAGTCGTTACCAAATGAATCTAACACCTTATCATTATGTAAAATTGTCCGGTGAATCCGAATGTGAAGTCAGAATGGTCAAAAGTAGAAAAGTTTTCGAGATATTCCGTTATTGGCGGTTTTAAAAAAGATGATGTCACTTTAATGAAAGTATCTTTATTTAACATAAAATACAATTGGACCATATTTACATTATGCAATTAACGCCGTAACTTTCGCATGCAACTTTTTGTGTGTTAGCAAGAGGTGTAGGGAAGAAAACGGGGTTGATAAAGTTGAAAAAATGCTTGAAAAAAATGTAAATGTAAATGTGAAAAGAGTTTCGTAGTAACTATGTACTTTAAAAGAAAATAGAAAAAAAAACTCGGCGTTAATTGCATAGTCTAAATGCGGTATTGGTCAAAAAACTGTCACATATAATTTTTTAATTAATATCAGTGTTTAAAAAACTGCAGTCAAAGTCTTCCACTACTTAATTTGTCATTGGTCAAAATAAAAATTGTTGCTTCTAATTCATTAAATAAAAACAGCCGCTGTCAAACCAACTCAAAACGTGAAAAGTTGTATACAAATTTTCGTTTTTTGTTCGACAGTTTTTATATTCTGGGGCCAAATTACGGCATTCGATATCGATCGCAGTTACAATACAATTAAAATAGGAATTTCGATTGGTATCCAATGCCATCATTTGGCCCCTGATTTATATCACAAATTTTTTAATTAAAATCAATTTTAATTTTGTATTTTTTTTTTTTTTTTTTTTGTATAAAAGCAGTACTTTTAAAAGACAACCTACCAATTCAATTATTGGCCAAGACTTCAGAAAAACACTAGTGTTCACAGTTAAGAGCAATTTAAGGTTTTGCTAAGTACACCAAACTTTTGACTTCCTCTTTTTTTTGGTATACTTCCAGCGAAGCCCCATTCGCGTTTCGTGTTGAAAAAGGGGCCCTGCAAGCGGATTTGGATGACATTCCAGTTGTAAAATGTATATTTCATGGACTTTGTGAAATTTATATTTTTCTTGTGAAATCACTAAGTCAATACCAATGTTCCCATTTCTTATATACCAATGCGCTCCGTTTAAGTATGTATAAGTTCGATACTAGAGTTGCTAGCCGTTCCTTATAACTGGATACCATGTGTCCAAATTGTGTTAAAAAGTGTTTAATACAGAAAGTCTTTATAGTAATTTTCTTTTAAGAAGCTTCTTTCCCCTACAAGAATAGTGACGGTCATTTGACCTATCATATGACCGACATTGCTGGTACAGATATCGGTCATCGCGTAGAACAAAGTTTCTATCATTTTCTTAAGGCCAACGTGAAAAAAATGACCTAAACTTTTGTGTACGTGTGATTTTGCATCCTTCTTTCACCTATGAATTTTGTGGTTGATAAAACATACATCTGAGCTGTTTACTGTTATACTCTTTACATATCAGTACTGATGTATAAACCGGACACAGCTGACTAGTCAGTACTGATGCATATACCGGTCACAGCTGACTAGTCAGTACTGATGCATATATTCGTCACTGTTGACGCACTTTTTAGCTTAAATAAAACACGATTCATTTTATTAAATTCTCATACATATTTTTGTTTTTTAATTAAAATAAAATTCAATATTTGTTCGTTTTACACAATAAATTAAATAAATAAATAATTATTTTTTGTCCTATGAGGTAATTTAAATTTTATAGCTTTTTTGCAATAGTCCCAACCTTTGCTTAAATGTGTTATGATACTTGCTATTTTTTGTATTGGATTTTTTCAGGATTGACTGAATGAAACAACAAATGCGAGAAAGAACAAGAAATACAATTTGATAAAATGTATACAAAACAAACAATACTGCCCACGTTTTTTCCCACAAAAAAACTGTCATAAAAGCTAAAAACCGAAAAAAAAAGTTAAAACCCGTTTCTTTCGATCAAAAACTAAAAAAAATTGGCCACAGTGCTAACAATTATTCTGGAAATGTCAATTTTAAGTTAAAAAATTTTATATTTTTTTTTAAAGTTTTAGATTATTTATCGATAACACATGTATATTTGTTTGACATTTCAAGATTTTTTATGATATAATCATACTCTTTACACTTAGTCAGTTTTCCTATGCAAATATATTTGCACTGTTCTCCAATATAGAAAAAATACAAAAAATAGCAAGTATCATAACAGCTTAAGCCAACCTTTGGTTAACATTGATGCTATTGATAAGTTCATATACTAAAGAATATTCCTATACACTACCAGAATATGTTGTAGTTTCATTAGAATCATTCCTAAGTATCTGTTAACATCTATAGCATCAATGTTAACCAAAGGTTGGCTTAAGCAAAAACCAAGTGAAATATTTAAAGAATGGGAATATTGCAAAAAGGCTTAATAAAACAGGGACCGTAACAGTTATTCCCCCTTTCATAAACGTCAGATGATAACAGTTTTTTTTATTAAATATTAGACGTTGCTCGTAACCAATAGTTTTATTAAAAAGCTATTGGTTTTTGCAAAACGTTTGGCTAGATCAAACACCATTTAACTGTTTTTAAATATCACTGTACAATTCTGCTACATATTGTATCCATTCGGAACGTTTGCCGTGTTCAGTTTTTACTAAAAACTTTTAAGACAATTTGTTAAACCATAAAGAGTGTCTGATTCCCCACAATTGTAAAGAGCACACACTAAAGAGGTCACTGTGCGATCAAGAAGTGCTAGATTTGTGTTTTTCGCTACAATTTGCAAAATACTGTAAAATACAAAAAAAAAGACTTAATTTTATTTAAAAACTAATTTTTATGATAACATACCTCTGAATATCGTATAACCAACTCTGGCTCCTTACAATGCAACCAAATCAAGTTGACTGCTGTACATATGCGTTTACACCATTCACTGCAGGGGGAAGAAATAACACGGAAAAATGTTTTCGCCTCTAATCATAATATGACGATTATCCAACTGAACATCGGGATGAGCCTCTTCATTGAGAATACTTTCAGCACCGCCAGCAGGAGCCAAACCAATTAATTCCCAGTAATCTACATGCAATTCGTGTCCACCTGGTGCATAAAACAAATAAAAGAGTTTCTACAATATTGTTCACGAAACGAAACTTACCGATTTGCCTTCTGGCACAGGTTTTAGTGTACCAAACATTGTAAAAATCCGTAATGTAAATAAAAAATTAAACCTTTGCCTTGTCGTCTTAAACGATGTGCCCATCCATAGATTTTAACGTTTCTGTTAGTTTTCGACACATTCAAGTATGCAGCTGGCCAACTGGGATCTTCGGATATGAGTCTTTTTGGCTTCATCCAAATTTTGTTTATGCTTTTCCGCATCTTCAGCTTCGCGTTTTTCTTTTTCGCATTTTTATAACGTACTTACCCAAATCCTTTGGATTTTCTTTATTTATTTTAATAATTTAATAATTATTAAAATATTTTGCAGTATTTAATTTAAACAATTCACAAATTTTCACAAATATTAGCCAGTATGTATAACAAAAATTAAAAAAAAAAATTGGCATTTTTGTGGTGTTTTCAGTTGGTCTACTCGAACATTTATGTTAGAGTGGTACAACTAATGTAAAATTGTTGCAAGTGTGTTAGTAAAAAATTTTTTTTTTTTTAGTTTCGGTCATCCATTTCTTGTAGGGTTCTTTATTTAGGCATTTAAATAAAAGTTTAAAAGTACATATTTGTTATTCTATTACAATAAAACTAAAATATTCAATATTGTCAAAAATTTGTTTTACCTTAAAAAAAGAATTTAAACTTATTTTTCCCAATCGCTTTCATAGGAAAACTCTTTATCACAAGAGATTTTCATATTACGTAGAACTCAATATTGACGAAATTTTACAATAAAGAAATTCTCAGTTTTACTAAAAGTTTTACTCATCTCGCAGGTGCGGAGTCAGCTAAACATTCAACGCTTCATTTCTATTTCTTCAATTGAATAATCATCGAAATGATAATTTCACAATTGTAGCTTTTAGTTTGATTTCTATCACCTTACAAACCCAAATTGCAAAAACAAAAAGAAGAACTTTAACTATAAACAAATTTTCCATAATTTCTTTTAACCACTATCTCTGCTAAACAACTAACAGTGATCCAAACAGTTTACAGTATTAACTGGGCTACAAAGAATAGAAAACTGTTGAAGTGAAATAAGTTTACACAGCCAAAAGGAAGTTAAATGTTTTGATAAAATGAAATTCAATAAGCTAGAGAATTTAAAGTCAATCAAACACGACTTAAGTCAAAAAAGCGCTAAAACAACAACGTGAAAAGAAATTGCTTAAAATAACTGAAAGTTAAATAAACGGTTTGTTTTCTATTGAAAAAAAAGAAAAAATCTATGGCAGAATTTTTAAATTAACATTCAGTGTTTAACGTTGTATTGTTTAGATAATTGTGCGTGAGATACCATCGTTTTTATGTTCCCATTAGTTCCAGTAGATTTGTGTGAAAATTGAATAACTATGAAATTATCATTATTCAATTATAAGTTATGAAAAAGAAACATAATTCGATAATAATATTTGATAATATCATACATACTTTGTTTAAGCTGCTTAGACATTCAGTCTTTTAAGATTGATTTAGAAAAAATTTAGCTTTGAACACTTTTTGCAATTATAATCAAATTTTTGTTTAATCTCAATTAAAAAAAAAATTACGAAAATTAAGTCATTTATTATGACCTAAATGTTGTTTTTTCCCCTACAGGTCGTTAAACCTTATTTTTTGGCAACTTTATAGAATTTGTATAAAGACTTTTTTTTTCGCTTTAATTGAATGATAAGAATTTGGCTGAGGAAATCTCCAGTCGAAATCTTTAGGTTGTATGCACGTAACACCACTATATTGGAAGGGGTGTTATGCGTTTGTGCTAATGTGTGTAACACAAAACAAAAATTTTGTTTAAGAACCACCCTTGAGTATAGCAATCAACTCAAATTAACTTTATGGGTCGTTCTAAGGATGTCTTTCCATCCGTCCTGCTGACAGGCTGGTCCATGATAATCTTGCATAGAAAAAGTTCTCTTTTTTTTCATTTAAAGCATTAATCAAAAAAAAAAAAGTAATTTTAATTAAAAATGTTATCAAGTGAATTAAACGTTTAATCAAGTGAATTAAAAGTTTAACCAAGTGAATTAAACGTTTAATTGATACTATTAATTTGTTTACTGGTGCGAATTTCTTTAATTTTTTAATTAATATCACAAATTTTTTAATGAAAATCAATTTTTATTTTGTTTTGTGTGTGCGCAACGTACAATTTTCAATATATATATTTGTTTCTCTACTCCCACTGGAGCATAAGGCTGACTATTAAGCGATTTGTTGCATTGTTGATTTTAGAAAGGGCCATTTTTTCTAGATTGGTCATAGTGCTGCTATCTGTGTGACCAATTTCACGTTTAAGTCATGCTTTAGCAAAAATTTATAGTTCGTTTACCTACTTGTCTGAGATGTCATGATATATTTTGACCATTTATGGTGCATGACAAATACAAAATACAAATACAATCAGCAGAGGACTCATCTGGTAACTCCCAAGGGAATGATTGTCAGAAACTTTCCGCACTATATGCCGCTTTGAAATGTCACAGTTTGAAGATATTTTGATCAAATTTCTCTCCCTAATTTCACGAAGGATCATACAAGCCTTTGTACCCATAAACCATCTTATTATGTTGGTATTTAGATAAAATTTTTTCTAAAAATATTTAATGCAATTTAATTCGTCCTAACAAATTTTAACGGAATCGGTCCACGGCATCCAAATCCAAAATTATGTGCTCGTGGGTCCATAATTTCCAATAAACCCGCCCATTAACCCTCTATTAAATCTCATATAGATGTAGATATCCAGATAATATTAGGCACAAAGAACTCTTATATGAATCTTAACGCCGTATAATAATTTTTGTCCGGGTCCATTGGTCCCAAATACACAGAAAAAATTATTGCCGAATTATTTTCAAACAAACGCTTGTTTGAAAATTTTTTTGATTTCTACAAATTTTTTACTGATTCAATTAATATTTTTGTTTGATTTTTATTTAACCAACAAAAATGTTGACAACTATTCAAAAATATAATATACGCGTTATTGGTTTCAAGTTTTCATAATTTTGTATGAAATATTTAAGGATCCTTAATGTTGTCCTTTTTTTCATTTTTTTATTTGATCGTAAGCAACACTTCTTTATGTGAATTATAAGAACTACAACAAAAAACATATGCAGTCTATATTTGGACGCTTTAAAAAAGTACAGCAATAAGAAAAATTATAAAATAGCGTGACGGTTTGTAGTAAAAAAACAACAAAAACAATAGCAGGTAAAAAAACGTTTCACTCTTTTTAAACAACAGAAAGAACAACAACAACATTATAAGAAACAAAAAAAATTTTGGTTGGTTTCAAAGTTGGTAAGAATGAAAAACAAAATCCCGTATTCAATTTTTTCAAACCGTTTTCTTAAATACATCAAATACAAAAATAGAATGATGACGAAAAACATATCGAGTGTCTGCCGCCGTTTTTGGTGACATTTCTTCTTCATTAGCAAAGGAAAGGATGCAGCAACAGTTGAGTGATGAAGAAAAACATCATGTGTATAAATAAGACTTCGTTCAAAAATGATTCCTCTCTGCTCTGCCTTCATCTTCTCATACAGTGCTTGCTTGCTTGCTTGTGTGCGCGTCATTAATTGTACAAAAACTTTTTTGTTTGATTCAGCAAAATTATTTGTTTGAAATTTATATAAATTTCATTATACTTTTTGTTTGATTCAGTTAAATTATTTGCTAATTGTTTGATTCTACAAATTTTTTGTTTGCTTTGGAAAAATAATTTTTTCTGTGTACTGTGCTGTAGGATAACAAATGTTCGCTTTCAGCCATCTATATTTTCTTATTTGTTTTACTCTGGCATATAAAGTTAAATGTTTGCGTTTTTAAAACTCATTAAATATGGCAGTTGAAAAAATTAAGATAAAATTTAATAAATTTTTATTAGCACTTTAAAGCTAACAAATTGTTTGTTTATGTCTTTAAGTTTTCTAAAAAAAAAAGTTAAGAATAAAAAGAAAAATTGAAAAATTATTTAAGGCAAGCCTTCAGATACTAAATTCTACATTCAAAGTGAGTACTTTTTTTGTGTACCCTGCACTTAGTTTACATCAACTGGTAATGTTCAATTAATGAAAATGCTTTTCTGGTAAATTTTCTAGTCACTAATTTTTTGCTTTTTTTGCTCCAACAAATTCACTTACAGAGAGAAAAACTAAAACAAAGCTGCCTTTAACTATAATTTATATAAAATGTTTTATATTTATTAAACTAATGTGCATCCATTTAGATAAGATTATGAATATTTCATAGTTTGCTAAATTTTTCATTGCATTTTTCCTCAATTCAGTGATGGGTGGTAAACTTAAGGTGGGCCATAAAATAAAATACAGCCACACTCTTTTCAACACTCGCTTACATTTTGTTTTCTAATAAAGATTAAAAGGATTAAAAGATGACGTGCATATGCATTGTTTAAACAAAAATTAATACTTATAAATTGTTTTATTGATTTAATAAGAGGAGAAAAAAAAAAAAAATAAACCTCTCGTAATAAGGAAGCCCTGAAAACAAACGAAAGACTCACGAAGTAAACTTGATAGGTATTGATTCCATAATGAATTTATGGAGAATAATAGAATCTAAATATCTTCAAATTAACAAAAAATATCAGATTAAGCCAGCTAATAAAGTTTGGTCGATAAGCGTTGTTTGTATGAGAAAAGAGTTAAAATGAAAGCGTAGAAAGGCTAACATTAGAGTTGAGTTACAGTAGAGTACAATTAGAGTAAATTTAGAGTAGAGTTAGAGTAGAGTTACAGTAGAGTTAGAGTACAATTAGAGTAAATTTAAAGTAGAGTTAGAGTAGAGTTACAGTAGAGTTAGAGTAGAGTTAGAGTAGAGTTAGAGTAGAGTTAGAGTAGAGTTAGAGTAGAGTTAGAGTAGAGTTAGAGTAGAGTTAGAGTAGAGTTAGAGTAGAGTTAGAGTAGAGTTAGAGTAGAGTTAGAGTAGAGTTAGAGTAGAGTTAGAGTAGAGTTAGAGTAGAGTTAGAGTAGAGTTAGAGTAGAGTTAGAGCAGAGATAGAGTAGAGTTAGAGTAGAGTTAGAGTAGAGTTAGAGTAGAGTTAGAGTAGCGTTAGAGTAGAGTTAGAGTAGAGTTAGAGTAGAGTTAGAGTAGAGTTAAAGTAGAGTTAGAGTATAGTTAGAGTAGAGTTAGAGTAGAGTTAGAGTAGAGTTAGAGTAGAGTTAGAGTAGAGTTAGAGTAGAGTTAGAGTAGAGTTAGAGTAGAGTTAGAGTAGAGTTAGAGTAGAGTTAGAGTAGAGTTAGAGTAGAGTTAGAGTAGAGTTAGAGTAGAGTTAGAGTAGAGTTGGAGTAGAGTCGGAGTAGAGTTAGAGTTGAAGTAGAAATAGAGTAGAGTAGGAGTGTTAGCAGAGTAACAGTTTAATGAAATTTCAAGTAGAGTTTGTGCTTTGTTTATTTTTTGTTAATTTTTTCTTCCATTTTTTTTGTTTGCTCAATTTAAACCAATCTCAAACGTACATTTTTAATTGTATACTTTGTTTCTTATTAATTTGCTTCAGTTTGAATAATAAGTTTTTAATATTAAATGTGTTGTGATCTTTGAATAACTACTAATGATGGTGTTAACGATAATTATATAGTTCACCCTCTTAAAACCGAAATTAATTCAACTATTGCAGGAAAGCCACTTTTAAATATTGGAACAATCTTGAAAGCGTAAACCAGTAGAAATGCTTTCGAATATATATAATTCCACTTTCTAAGATAAACAAATTCTGAAAGGAAAAGTGCTTTAACTTATCACTTTTAAAAAATATTAATGATTGGTTTGTTAATAATCTGCTCATCTCAAGTTTTAGAAATTAAAAATCATTAGTTTTATAACTTGTTAACATTAAGAAATTAGTTTTTGACTAATGAAAGCTGGTGTTGAAACAACGGATTTTTATAAATAATTAAAACAAAATAATATATTTCTAACAACACAGCTTATAAAAGACAAACATAAAAGTAAAATAATAATATAAAAAAGAGGGAACAATAATCATCAATTTTTGCCTCTCTAATATCCAACCTTAGAAAATGCTAATTTTTCAAAGATTTTTATTAAATTTTTTGTTTTTGTTCAATGCCTCTTTAACTTTATGGTTTGAATTCTTATTTCTATGACATTTTCGTTTTGTGCAACAAATTTCCGGTAATGCCAGGTAAAAAAGAGTCTGGCTTTGTGTTAACTGTGTGACTTTAAACGAATTTTATTAGGTTTAGATTTTTTTGTGTTTTTATACTCATTTAAATTTTTACTGTTGTTACAATTGTATGCAAATTTATTCTGTTTTTTTTTTTTTTTTTTTTTGTTTTATTTTTTGTTTCATTGATTTTATTTGATGGGCCTTCTTTATGGCAAACCAAACAACAGCAACAAAACATTCAATTTCAATAACATTGAAAACAAAAAGTTACTTTTGTTTTCAATCTGCATCATTAAATTGAGTTTTATATCAAGATTTCTAGATGGATTGCTTTCACTCTCATTTGATTGAAAGTCACATTGAAAAGATACCGAAAATAAATTTCCGAACAATTCCTTTCAGTTTAGCACAGTTTTCAACAAATAAAAAGTCTCTTAAAAGAGAAGTTTTCAAAATATTTGATTCCATTGATAAATTACGGTACTTTCTTTGATAACATTTTTTAAACCAATAAAAAATTGAAATATTTAAAATATAAATATTAAATTTAAAATGACAATGGCCATTTCAGTATAATATTTACTGATTTATCGCTGATTTATTAGTTTATTGTCTTGTCTTGAAATATATGAAACTATTAGTGCCTCTTAATAGCGTTTAAATGTCAGCATTTGCTTAAGATTTTACTTAAGGCATATTAACTCCATCAACTTAAATAAAAAGTTTTGACACCGAAAATGTTTTAAACTTGATTTTATTAATCATATTAATCTTTAAAGTCTGTCTCTTAAATTCTATAACAAATTTGTTGGTATAACTAAATCATCATTAGCAGATATTTCTATGGATTCAAATTAAAATATAGTTTTATTTGTCCATTACATGTTTAATATGCTAAACCGGTGAACAATGTCTACGGCTTCTGTAAATTTAACACCCACATTTCTCACTTCCAAGTTAATTCCAGTGCTTTCATATAAAAGAAAATAGTTTTTGTATTACCATTACCGCCTTCATAAGATCTTTTGTATTAAACGTATCTTTATCGAGAAATGTAAACATTTTTCATTGATTGATTCGAGAAAGTTTTTGTTTTCGGCAAGAAAATTACCTGGAGCCAAATAACGATATTAAAATTTAATTTAAACGGGAATTCCGACCGTTATTGAATGTCGTAATAAGGCCCCATATTCATTAATGACAAACCTTTCACTTAATAATGACAGTTATTTTACAGATGACAGCCTTGCCAGACCGTCAATTTTGAAACTACTAAGGGTGTGTGTGAAACGGTAGCAAAGTACTCATGGAAGTAAAATTTTGACACTATTGAGGTGAATAAAATTTCACTAGCCCTAGGGGCTAGTATAAATTTTGACATTAGTGTAGAAATTTTTGACAACCACAAAATTATTTTTTTTTTGATCAAATTGGTTTAAACAAAATAAAAAAAAAAATATGAAAGCAGGACCAGCGGCAAAAAAAAAATTTAAAAGAATTATACAAGATGTAAGTATTTACATATGTATAAGCTTTTTTGCCCACACTTTTTGTAAAAAATGTTAATATATCAGAACGAATTCATCAAATACATGATTGGGACGATCTCATTTCCAGCAGAATTGTAAAGATTATTGGTAAACGTTTGACTAATTTATTCATTTTCATAAAACTACTAGTAATTGTTTTTTCTTTATGTCAAAATTTTACGTTGTCAAAAATGATACAATTTCACACAGCACAAATATGAAAATTTTCTACCACTTTAAAAAGATTTTGTTATTCGTGCTTAATTCCCAGTTTTTATTCTTGACAAAAACACTTGAAATTTATTGTTGATAGGATAAGCTATTCCTATGCGCTTTCCACTGGTTGCTTAGGCCAGATCATCAGGAAACTTCATCCATAAACATTTTAGAAAAACTAAAGATATTAAACCAAATAAAACTGTTAATCGTATAAGAATTATAGCAACAGTTCTACTTGTAACAATATCAAAGCTTGAACAAAACACATCAACAATAAACAACAGTGGGTTTATCTCATCTTACATTCCCCACTACAATTAGTTGAAATTCTCTCAACATTAATTGTAGTTGTAAGTAGGTTAAGAAAAACAAAATAAAAACAACAACAACTTACAAAAGAAGATGTTGTCAATTAAGTGTTTTTTAGGCCGTGCACTTGCCTGTTTATTATCAAAAAGTAATTTCAATTTTTGGAAATACAAAATTTTAATTCTACCACAAACAAATTTCATTTCACCATAGAACATTGCTACCGTTTCACACACACCCTAAGTGGATACAAAGTGAACTAAAGTGATTTTTTTTTCGAACATTTTGATGTTTTACTAAAATAAATTTTACCGGGAATCTTGTATGTATTAAATTTCGAGCGAGAATGAAAAACAATTCAAGATTTTTCCGCAAGAATCGCGGCACAGCAAATCTAAGAAAATAAATCTAAGTTCTTTTTCATATTCAGTTCACTTTTTGAAGTCATATCAAACTTTGGTCCCACATCTAAATAAAATATTTTTTTTATCTATATCTATATCTATATTATTTTATTTTATCTTATATATATAAAAAGAAGTGTACACTTTGATGTCACCACTTACTGGGAAAACGGGTAGACCGATTTCAACAAAAACTTTGGCGTACGTTGGGGATAGCCTGTTGATGGTTTATGTAAAGTTAGCGTGAAATCAGATGAAATCAGTGATTCCGGAGATATGGCATTTATATTTTCCTATATATTCCCATACAAATCCCTAGAGGAGGACGGTTGGTTGGTAGGACTCCGATCTGGCCAAGGGACCTTCAGATTCTACACTGATGGTTCCAAAATGGAGGACGGAGTTGGAGCTGCAGTCTACTGCCAGGAACTGGGTATTCGGGAATCGTATAAGCTTCCCGATTACTGCAGCGTTTTCCAGGCGGAGGTTTTTGCAGCCAAAATGGCTGCCGATTTGGCACGTGTTCCCGGCACCGAGAACTCGCAGGTGAACTTTTTCATTGATAGTCAGGCGGCGATCAAGGCTATAACCGTGGAATACTCATACTCCTCTGTCGTCCAGGAGTGTAGGGACTCGATAGATAGACTCTGTGTCAATAGGAGAGTGCATATCTACTGGGTTCGTGGTCACCAGGGCATAGAGGGCAACGAAGAGGTGGACGAATTGGCGAAACGGGGGGCCTGTTTACCACACGATATGATGGTGGTCATCCCGGCTCCAATTCAGAATATAAGGAGTGATACGGACTCTGCTATACGGAGGAGATCAGAGGCATTTTGGGAAAACACAAGAACGTGCAGGGTTTCCAAGGTAATGTGGGGATCCTACGATCCGGAGTCGTCGAGAATTCTTCTGTCGCTATCGAGAAGGGACTGTAGACTTCTGATAGGTTTTATAACGGGTCATTGTTGGACTGCGGTATACGCCTATAGGGCGGGGCGGTTGAATAGTGACAATTGTAGATTTTGTGGGGTACCAGGGGAAAAGGAGACGGTAGAGCACCTGCTATGCTACTGTCCGGCACTCGTGCGCTCCAGGGCGAACTGTCTGGGAGATCATTATCTCCAAGATCTCAGGAAAGTCTCTGGAATTGGGTTAATGAGACTCCTGGCATTCGTCAAGAGAGTGTGGGGTACTCTGGATACCATCACATCTGACTGACCTTTTTACTTTCTTCTGTGGGTTATCGTACAATTGTGGTTACGCTAGGGACCTATTTGGTGTATGCGGGGTCTTTGTGACCGGCCACTCTAACCTAACCTAACCCATACAAATATCAACAAAATGCCCTTCATTTTGAACTCTTTCGAAACGGCTTGACTGATTTTTATGAAATTTTGTATATGTTTTTGTTAGGTATGAGAATAGATCGTAGAGTTTATTTTAAGTCGCTAGAGGACGCAAAGTAGGGCATAAGCTCCCCCTTCCTATATCGTCTTAACAAATCGACCGATTTTCTTGAAATTTAACAGGAGAATAGTGTAATATCTGAAAAGAACTATAGCCTCAAATTTTCATTATTTAGGGCGTGAAATAGGGCAATAGAGGTAAAAGCTCCCCCTCCCCAATCTTTTAATCAAATCAACCGTATTTCTTAAAATTTGACATACAGGCACTGTAACATCTGAAAGGAAATAGGGAGTAGGGCGTGAGATAGGGCAATAGCGGTAAAAGCTGCCCCTCCCCAATCTTTTAAACAAATCAACCAGGTATCTTAGAACTTGGCATGCAGACACTGTAACATCTGAAAGGAAATAGGATGTGAAATAGGGAAAGAAGGGTAAAAGCTCCCCCTCCCAATATTTTCTTGAAATTTTGCAGCCAAATACTGTTACAGCTGGAAAGTACTATAGCCTATAGTTTTTATTATTTAGGGCGTGAAGCAGGAGGGGTATGAGCTCCCTTCCCTATAACTGCTTAACTAATAAACCGGTTCACTTAAAATTTGGCGTGCAGACACTGTAACATCTGAAAGAGAAAGGGCATGAAATAGGTCAAGAGGAGTCAAAGCTCCCCCTCCCTATATTTTCTTAACTAATCAACTGATTTTCTTGAAATTTGGCAGGCAAATAGTGCAAAATCTGGAAAGAACTAAAGCCTATAATTTGTATTATCTCCTTAACTAATCAACCGGGTTTCTTAAATTTAGCATGCAGACAATGTAACATCTGAAAGAAATAAGTTATATGGCAAAACAACGTTTGCCGGGCCAGCTAGTATATATATAAAAATAAGTGTACACTTTGATGTCACCACTAACTGCGGAAACGGGTTGACCGATTTCAACCAAAATATCAGGGTACATTGGGGATAGTCTGTAGATGGTTTGTGTAAAGTTTGTACGAAATCGGCCAAGGGGCTTATAGATATGGCATTTAGATTTTCCTATATCCCCTTACAAATATCAACAAAATGCCCTCCATTTTCAGCTCCTTCGAAACGGCTCGACCGATTTTTATGAAATTTTGTATGTGTTTTTGTTAGGTATGAGAATAGGTCGTAGAGTAGATTTTATACAGCTAGAGGACTCGAAGAGGGCAAGAGTGGCAAAAGCTCCCCTTCCCTATATCTTCTTTACTTATCAACCGGTTTTCTTAAAAGTTAGCATACAGGCACTGTTACATCTAAAAGGAAATTGGGAATAGGTCGTGAAATAGGGCAGGAGGGGTAAAAGCTCCCCCTTCCTAAATCTTCTTAAGTTATTAATCGCTTTTCCTAAAACTTTGGAGGCAAGTAGTATAACATTACGAAAAAAAGAACTATAGCTTCCCCCCTCCCCCAATCTACTAAACGAATCAACCGGTTATCTTAAAATTTGGTTTACAGAAACTCTAACATCTGAAAGGGAAAAGGGCGTGAGATGGGGCAAATGAGGTAAAGCCTCTCCTCCTTATATCTTCTTAACTAAAGAACGGGTTTTCTTAAAAATTACCATCTGAAAGGAAACAGGGAATAGGGTGTGAAATAGGTGTAAAAGCTACCCTTGCCTATATCTTCTTAGCTAATCAACCGATTTTCTTGAAATTTCGCAGACAAATCGTGTAACAGTTGGAAAGTTTTTATTATTTAGGGCGTGTCTTCTTAACTAATCAACCGGTTTTCTTAAAATTTGGTATGTAGTTACTGTAACATCTGAAAGAGAGCAGGGCATGAAATAGGACAAGAGGGTAACAACTTCCCCCTTCCTATATCTTCTTAGCCAGTCAACCGGTTTTCTTAAAATTTGGCATGCAGGCACTGTAACATCTGAACGAAATAAAGTATATGGCAAAACAACGTTTGCCGGGTCAGCTAGTGTTTAATAAAAAATTGTGTGTAATCAATAAAAAACAATGTTTAAGCATTTAACAATGGAAAAGATTAGCGCACGCATTTTATTTCTTAAAAAGAAAATCAAAATATTTTATGCTTTAAATATTTATTTCTAGTAGACAAAATTCCTTCACCTTAAGCTTCTTCAGTAAGCGCAATGAATGATCAAGAAAAATCTTCCGGAAAAAAGCTTTAATTACTTATTTACCGCTCAATGAGGTAAGATAATCAATGGCAGTTTGTGGCGTCTGTATGTTCTTAGAGCTGCGGTCAACATTTCTTTTGTTTAAATTTGATTTGTTTTTTAATGTTTTTAAACAAAAAATCTAAACAAGATTCAATGACAAAAGCAGCTTATGAAGCAGATGGCAAATGTTGTTGTGCTTTCATTGATGTGGTATTTTTTAATTTCTTCTATTCTGTTTTTGGTTTTCTTCAGTGGCGTTTTGTGTTACACAAAATTTTGAAGAAAAAAGAATAAATGACAAAAAGGTCAATGTTTTTGTATGAACATATTTATTGGTTAGATAACGTTCATAGTAATTATATTGCTTAACGTATATTTTGACATTCGTTTTCCGTTTTTGGGAGATATTTCCTTCACAAGTGGTGGGGAATAAAAAGAGTTTTGGTTTATTGTGTCGTGGGGTAAAACCATGAAATACTTCTCTTAGACTCTACAAAATGTATATTCTGGTGGGGGGGGGGGGGGGGGGGGTGCTTTAAAACCTTGTGAGATAAGGCCATGATGGCTTAATTGCTCAATATAATGGGAGATAAAGCCATAATGGCCTTATTGCCCAATCATTGAGAGGTAAGGTCATATTTAAAATTTTGCGAAATAGACATATTTTTTTTCGCAAATGAGAGATAAAGCCATATTTTTTCGGAATATTGTTATGCATGGTGTTAACATTCTGTAAAAGGGAAAATCCTTATTTATCATTTAAAAACATTTTTTATTATTGTGACGAACGCAGGAAAACTTTATTCCGCGAAGCCACCTGCCGCGTCCTACTGGAGTAAAAAACACCTAAGCACGGCCGCAGGCCGCCACGCAGAAAAAGTTTAGTATGCGAAGCCAGATTTCAATACTTAACTTTAGTGTCTCCGGAACTTAAATGAGAGATAAAGCCATTTTCGAATATTGCTAATGTGAGATAAGGCCATAATGGCTTTACCTCCCATTCAAATAAAAAAAATAAAATAAAAGGCTTTATCTCCCTATTGAATGAGAGATAACGCTATCATGGCCTTATCTCACATGGTATTAAAGCACCCCGCCCCTATTATCTGGATCCTTTAGTATTTAAAAAAACATCACGTTTTTCTATCTGTCGCTTTACATAAAATAGTGTTGTTTGTGTTAAATCTTTGCAGTACTCCTCACCAGTTTGGGGTTGAAATCCAGGAAAACAAATTCAGTTGGAAAAGATTTATTAATCCGAATGTGGACAAGAGTTCTTCAAAAAAAGAGAAGATCTTTTTTTACCCTTTTAAATTTCTTAAGTATTTTTATTGCAGTAATAAAATATTTTACACGTTAGTTTAACATCGTAAAATCCTTGATTGCTTGTGTATACGCGACAAAACATTGAAAAGTAGTAAATAATCGGTCGCGTAATGAAAGTTTTGTGTTTAATTATACCCTACAAAAAAAATTTTAACCACCTGATCCATTTTGATAAAATGGACTACTCCATGGACTGGTCCGATGTAATCAGTGTTGCCAAAACTTGGTGACCAAAAATGGCTAAATTTAAGAAAAAATGGCTAAAAAATGGCTAAAAATTGGCTAAAAGTTGTTTTTAAATAAAACACATTAAAATTTAATAACAAAACAGATATTATTCATTTAAAGTTGTTGACGATGAAATTGTGAGTTTAGATCAATTTGTTAAATAAGAATAAACGTAAGTTAATATTAAAATAAATTAATATTAAAAAATTAAATCATCGAAAAATTCGATGTCGTTATTGTTCATCTCATAGGAATCACACATTAGTGTCAAATAATCATAAGCTTTAAATAATTTGAAGTTAAATCATAACCACGACAACATTTACCCAACCTTTTGAAAAACAAGTAAGAAAGTATAGTCGGTTAAACCCGACTTTATGATACCCTACACCACATTAGAACCTTTGTACCAAGTTTTATGAAATAATCTCTAAATTGCGACCTGTACTTTGCGCACAAGGTTTACATGGACAGCCAGGCAGCCGGAAAAATATCATTAATTCGACTCAGAAAGTGATTCTGAGTCAATCGGTATACGTAGAGGTGGGCTAAGGACCAATATTTTAAGGTGTTACATACATCAGCACAAACGCATAGTACCCTCCCCAGTATTGGGGTGGTGGTATAAATATTGTATTGTTATGGTAAAAATATTTACCCAATTGATAAAATTGAATTAACGGTTGCTTAATGTAACCTTTTTCTCAAATTACTTTTAACGATGTTTACTTGGCTAAACACCCTCTCTACTTCAGCATTAGACCTTGGAAGTGAGAGCAACTTTATAGTCAATTCTGAAATTTCTAAAACAATTTTGTTACCGCCTGCATCCCTTTATTGAAATACTTGCAACCAGAAAGAAACAGCGATGTTTTTTGTTGATCCATTTTATAAATTTAATAGTGGAATACTGTTCCTTTATTTTGAAAGATGTTTCAGCGTCATAGTTTATAGCGAATTTCAACACTTGTAAAAGTTGTGATTTAAATTAAAGACGTTTTACTTGTTCAAAATGTTTATTTCACTTTTATAAATTTTTATAATAAAATAAAAATTATTCTTTTAAAAGAAAAACGGCAAACAAATTTTATGGCTAAACAAGTTGAAAAATGGCTAAAAAAGGGTGTAATGGTTAAACTCATTATTTAATGGCTAAACGGGGTGAAAAATGGCTAAATCTAGCCACTAAATGGCTAAATTCGCAACACTGGATGTAATGTAAGCATGGACCATGTCATTGCTAAAAAGTGATTGTAGTGAGACGACACGTCTTCGTTTTTTAACGACATGCTTTCGTTTTTAAACGACTTCAAAACGTATCCTCTTGTGTATAACATGGAGTAGTTTTAAAACTACTCCATAGTAGTCCAAATATGTGTTATATGGTCCTGCCCTAGAACATCGTTATGTTAAATATACCATGTTTTTTTCATACGTTTGGGTTACTTTTGGACTAGTCCTGGTCCCTTGTGGGCTATTCTTTACACGCGTGTTTGGACTCGTCCTATTATTTGCAGGGTACCCACACCGTTTCTGAGTCGAATTGAAAATGTCCATCCGGCTTGTTGGCTGGCTGGCTGGCTGGCTTTACATGTCATTTTTGAGCTCCATCGCCAAGCCGGATGTCAGAAATCACCAAAAATCGCCAAACGTAAATTTTGTGCAGTTTTTGTAAATTTTTTTTAATTTTATTTTGCATACAAAAAATCTAGTACAAATTACAAAAAAGTAGCCGAAAGTAAATGTTATTTTGTTTCTGTTATTTTATTTTTTTTTTTTTTTTGTTTAAATAACATAAAATGCAGATCATATATTTAGTGAAAAAATCTAAAATAATACATAATCCTATAAGATTACACTTCAGACTCATCAATCTCATTACTGGTGTTTTGACCTGCATTTATACCACAGAGCATACAGAGATGAAAAAAGTGACGTACGAAATATGCCCAAATCATTTGTGAAGGCAGCTTTCGAAGAAGTGGAAATGTGTAAAAACAGGTCATTGCAATCAACATTAATAGCTTGATCAAAACAAAAATGCAAAAAGGGCAGCTTTCGAAGAAAAATACAAAAAAAAAAAACACAAGATCTTTTGCCTCGTGACGCCTCTGTGTGCTCTGTGATTCATACTATTGGAATTAAATAGTGACTGAATATAAAATTCACTTCAAATGATAACAAAACAAAAATCATGTGTACAAAAGTTGCCACTTTTTTTTAATTAGTTATGATAACAAAAAATAATAGATTGTTAAAAAAGATCCCTGAAGTAATATAAATGGTTAAAATAGCCAAGTAAATCGCCAGTTTTATCAGAAATATCAAAAAAAAAGGCGCCAGTCACCAAATGGAAAATACCACCAACAAACACGTTTTAAAATCGCCACGTTTGGCGAGAAATCACCATATATGATATCCCTCGTCCATGTAAACCATTCGCGCAAAGTGAATGTTTGTATCCACCCAGTTCGAAAACTTTGGCCCTTGCCGTTCTTCAGATATAAAGAAAGTTTTAATGCCTTTGTATGGGAAGTGCCACACCCACTTCACCAATCCCGTTAACACTTTGTCAAATGCTATGTTTTGATAACCAAGACGCTTGTACCTAATTTGGAAACCTTTGCTGGCTGTCGTTGTTTTTCTCTGCCAGTTATGAACCGATGACTGAAATACAAACTTATGTATCGTCCCCTTAATATAACAATAGCGTATGTGCTCCTACGCTATTAATTTTTTATTGCATATTTACAATCTCCATCATCGATTTTATGTTTGGTCAAAATTTCTTCAAATTCTACTTCCAAAAAGTGGGTCAAAATGTCGTTGGAAAAAATAGTGTATAATTTCTTGTTCAAAATTTTCCTTCAATAAGTGTATAAGCTGATATGCACTATTTTACTTGAAATTGCCACTCCAAAGTTGTTAAAAGAATAATAGTGTATACACATTATACTCCATTTTAGTCTGTAGAAAAAATATTCAATTTATGAAAACTTTAACTCATAAAATAGCTTATAATAATATACACTATTGTTTGAGAAATAGTTTCATTCCGACCGTCGAAAGCTGCATGATCTCCAAAATTTGTGCAAGAAGAATGTAATTCCTCGTGGCTCGCAGGCATTTTTCATTAACTTACAAGGTGAAAAGAAGCGAAATTGTTTAGATGAGCCAGATGAGCCAGAAGAAGATGAATGAACTTCTAGTTATTTTTGATTTACGCAATGTATACCTTAATTTGACATAATTTTTTGTTTATAATAACCCAAATTGGAAAGTAATGACTATGTGCCACTGAATTAATAAACTATTAGTTAATGACTGTTTTATAATGTTACAAATTGATATTTTGATAAAAATACCGTAAAATTATTGAATAAAACAGCGTATAGCATACAAAATAAAATAGTGTATTAGATACATCATACGAATTCCTTAAAAAATAAAAGAGCCTATATGGAGGAATTGCACTTTGAATATCATAATTATGGTCTTAAAGGATGCGTAGAATAAAAACAAATTGGTCAATTTAAAGACAAGAAACGGTTTTATGCATTCGTCGAAAAATCCAATACGAAGAATTTTTATTTACCGCGATATTGAGGTTTTAAGAGACATCCTATTTGACAAAAACTTTAAACACGATTTGCTCAAAACCCCAAAAAAATTATACGCTGTTGTTATATTGAGGGGACGATAAATAAATAAAAATTCTTCATATTGGATTTTTCGACGAATACATAAAACCGTTTCTTGTCTTTAAATTGACCAATTTTAGAAATTGTTTTTGTTTTAAATGTAATTTTCTATGCGAATGTTAACGTGTGACATCGTGGGCCTGGCTGTAAATATCTTTTAAGTATTAAAATACACAAAACTATGATTTTTCGAAAAAACTGAAGAAATTTTTGAGTTCTATTTTTCAGTATATTTTTTCATCATGATATTTCGTTCACTGTAGTTGTTTTTCAATATCCAGGTGAGTTCATTAGTAGAATATCTATTTAAGCCGCATGTCGAGTTTAATATTACAAAATATTTGTCTTTTAAATATTTTTTTTTTTTTTTTATTTTATAATCTGATTAAAAGAATGTGAAAAAAATTAAAATTAAATACAGAAAGAACATTAATTAATAAATTTTTTTAAAATTGAAAAAAATTATTTATCTATAATTGATTTATATCTCTAGTCGACAAAAAGACGGCCTCCTCACTTCTATTAGAAAACCGGTTAGGATACAAGTTAACTCCCAAAACATTTTCATATGAACACCCCTAATCTTAATCCGTCTGGTGGTAAATACCACTAATAATAATTATTTTTACACGCTTTGCCGATGTTACCTACACGCGCCAATTGCATTGGTTCTTTTTACAGTTTGTTCAACTTCCTTTCCCATTGTTATGTGACCCAACTATAATAAGTTTCGCAACTGTTAAAATTAATAAGAATTATTTCTGTAAACGCTGACGACATGTCTGAAGTTTAGTAAACATAATTAATCTGAAAACTGTTTTTTTATTAATGCTGATTTAACATAATTTATTTAAAAATTGTTTTATTGTAAATTTCTGTAAATGTCGACTAAACATAATTGATTTAAAAAATATTTTTATAAATAAAATATTGCTTGATTACAACTTTAGTCGTAGTCAAGTACTCGAACTAAATAAAACGTATTTTTATTTAACTGGCGCCCAACATAAAATTTAAATAAAACACTGAAGTAGTGTTAAAAAGAAAAAAAACTTTAAAATATTATTTTTTTAATTGTGTTAAAATTCCGTAGAATACAAACACGCCGCGGATCTAAGAGTAATTAGAGAACCGAAGTAAATAGTGAAACGGATGAATTCTTGATTACCAACCACGGTTGTAACTTAAATTTTAAGTGAACACTTTAAGCTTATAAATAAAGGAAGTGTAATACTAAATTATTTAAAAAATTAAGAATACAATAAATAAACGAAGTGTGCCTCATCAATATCAACGTTATCAAAATCGTTCCTTAAGTAATTGCACAAATTCTAAGGACTTGTTACTTAATATCGTAGTTTACTCCAACCTTTTATTTAAAAAGAAAAAAGAAAAACAACAACTTTTTACTATAAATAAAAGAAAGCTTATTACGTTGTGCTCAAAAATTTTAAGAAGAATAAGCCAAATAAACATTATCTACAAAACTAAGGGAGCAGAAACAACAATAATCTCAATTACGAAATCAACACCATCAACAAAAGCAACCCAAAGAAGTGCCACCAATAAAATTAACAAACCAACAACCAAGAATATAAGAAGTCAATTGAAAATGATGCAACAACTCCTTATAGTAATGTAAGTTAAGTGAAATTTTTAAGAAGTGCATTATTATTAGAAATAAAATAAAAATAAAAAAAGTAAGTTAAGTTAGGATTATAGTGACAAACAATTTTTTTTTAGGAAGGAAAAAAAAACACGCGAAATTCGAAATAAATTGATGAAATTTTTAAACACAAACATTTTCATTTTCGAATAGCCTTAAGTCTAGAACAAGTTGTAAGAAAAAACCAAGTGCAGACCTTCCGAATAAGAGATATAGGAAAAGGAAAAAAAAACCTAAACTTCAGATCAAAAGAAAAGTTCAATATCAGCTCTGAGTGTGAAAAAAGTTTCCCAAACTTATGTCCGACTCTAGTTACGATACAGACGGATCCACGACAGAAAACTTAGACTGGATAACCTCCTCAGGAGATTCAGGAGTAGAATACGACAGTAAACGAACAGAGACAAGACAAAGGGTACCTTTAAGTAGAGAACGAAGACATTTTTATTATAATTTACGCCAAAAAAGATTAAACAATCAAAATGGCTAATCCTAATAACCTTATCAGACCCCCAGTTCTAAATTCCAACCAAGCCCCTGGAAACCAAGTTGTAACTGCCGAAATTGAAGCACAGATCGTAAATTTAGTTAGAAGAGCTTATGAGGAAGAACGACAGGCCAGAAATAGAGAAGTGATATTAGTAGACCAGGGAATAGACACACAGTACAACAACAATCTAACGGATCTTGACAAAATTCCAGACATAGTAAAATGTCTTAGAGATTTTTCTGGGAACCCGACAGAGTTCGGATCATGGAAGAAAAGTGTAGAAAGGGTTCTTAAGATTTATGATTCACTCAAGGGAACGCCTAAATACTTCGGAATATTGAACGTTGTAAGAAACAAAATTACGGGCAACGCGGATATTGCGTTGGAGTCCTATAATACTCCACTTAACTGGGACTGCATAATAAAATGCCTTACTACACATTACGCAGACAAGAGGGATTTAGGAACGCTGGAATACCAAATGTCTTCCATGACACAGGGTAATAATTCAGTACAGGACTTTTACAAAGAAATTTACGCCCATCTGTCCCTAATATTAAATAAAATTGCATGTATGGAGGAAAGTGAGACAGCCATTCATTTATTAACCAAAACGTACCGCAACAAGGCACTGGACACCTTTGTAAGAGGACTTAGAGGCGACTTGCCAAGACTCTTAGGAATAAGAGAACCTTCTGACTTACACGAAGCTTTACACTTATGTTTAAAATTAGAAAACCAACAGATTAGGACACAGTATGCAATCAATACTACCAGGACACCCCCAAATTCGCAACGTAAACCTAATAACCATAATCATAATCAGAACCAAACTTTCTACCCTCAATTATCTCATTTGCCCCATATATCACGTTATCAAATAAACTATCCTCATCAAAACAATGTGCGCTCGCAAACACCGCAATACAGTCAAAGATTAAACCCCCAAGCGACACCCATGAATACTAATAAATATTTCAACCCACAGACGACTCAAAATCAACAGTTACTATTCAGAAACAATTACCAAACGCCACCAAGACCTACTCAACAAAAACCCCCAGTTCCAATGGAGGTAGACTCGTCCTTAAGATCAAGAATGGTCAATTACATGAATAGGCCAGCCCCGAATAATGAAAGGTTTTCAGGCGTAAGACCACTTCCACCATCGGCACAAGCACATCATCCAGCAAAGTTACAAAGAGTTAATAACATTGAGGCAAGTAATACGGAAACAAATTTAAACGATGAACTAACAAACGACAGTTTAGAGCTGCAACAAATAAATGAACCGGACGAAGAACTGACTGAATACATCGAACAGTATTTTGGACAGGAAGATAATGAACAAGTAAACGAATTTTCAGATATACATTTTTTAGGCTAACCTACTCTACTCTACCATATTTTGAGTGCAAGACGGCTGACGGACAAATTCTTAAATTTCTAATAGACACAGGATCCAACAAAAACTACATTCAGGATTCTCTCATAAAAAACCCAATAGAAAACGAAACTTCTTTTCTAGCTAACTCTGTTGGTGGAAAAATTCCAATAACACACCATACGTTCATTAACTTATTCGGTATTCAAACGGAAAAACTAAAATTCTTTATATTACCTAATTTGAAATCGTTCCATGGCATACTTGGCAACGACAGCCTAAAAAAACTTAACGCTATAATTTTTACTTCAAAAAATCTCATGTTAATTAAAAATTCAATAAGGATCCGCATAAATCAACAGCTATCGCAATCAGTAAATGCCATAGACATCAGAACAGATCATTTAACAGACAATCAGAGACATAAGCTAAAATTAATCTGTCAGAAATATCCAAATCTTTTCTCAGACCCGGACGAAAAATTAACCTTTATCACCACTGTAAAGGCCGAGATAAGGACAACAACTGATACACCAATTTATTCAAGACATTATCCTTACCCGATGGCAATGAAAGACGCCATAGAGGAACATATCCAAAAACACCTCGACCATAATATAATCCGACCCTCTAAATCCCCATATAATGCTCCAGTTTGGGTTGTCCCAAAAAAAATTAATGCTTCAGGAATTAAAGAAAGTAGAATGGTTATAGACTTTAGAAAACTCAATGAAGTCACCATTCCCGACAGATATCCGATACCGGAAATTAATGAAGTCCTTGCCCAACTTGGTAGTAACAAATGGTTTTCCGTTATTGACTTAAAGAGCGGTTTTCACCAAATTCCCCTTAAAGAAGAGGATATGGAAAAAACAGCATTCTCAGTTAATAATGCGAAATACGAATTTACTCGATTGCCATTTGGCCTTAGGAACTCGCCTGCAATTTTCCAAAGAGCCCTGGACGACATCCTAAGGGAACATATAGGAAAAATCTGTTACGTTTATATAGATGACATCATAATTTTTGGTACAAACGAACAAACTCATCTTGACAATTTAGAAATAATTTTCGACACCCTTCAAAAAGCTAATGTGAAAGTCCAACTCAACAAATGCGAGTTTTTAAAAAAAGAAGTAGAATATTTAGGCTTTATTATCTCCACAGAAGGTATAAAAACAAATCCCACCAAAGTTAAAGCTATTCAAACATTAAAACCCCCAACTAACATAAAGGAGTTAAGATCATTCTTAGGAATGTCAGGCTTTTATAGGCGTTTCATCAAGGATTATGCGAAAATCGCAAAACCCCTTACCTCACTTTTAAGAGGGGAGGAGGGACGCATGTCCAAAAAAATGTCATCAAAGATTCCTATAATTTTAAATAACGATGCTTTAGAGGCTTTTAATAAAATAAAACGAACTCTGTCATCAGAGGACGTTATGCTTTCCTTTCCTAACTTTGATCGGGAATTCCATCTGACAACTGATGCTTCCAATTACGCGATTGGCGCTGTTTTAGAGCAAGATGGAAAACCTATCACATTTATTTCAAGGACACTTAATAAGTGCGAAGAGCATTACGCTACTAACGAAAAGGAAATGCTTGCCATAATTTGGGCCCTAAAATCTCTAAGAAACTACCTGTATGGAGCATCTACGGTGAAGATTTTTACAGACCATCAACCCCTTACATACGCACTCAGCAGCAAAAATACGAATAGCAAACTCAAACGTTGGAAGGCCATTTTAGAAGAATATAATTACGTACTGAAATACAAACCTGGAAGCAATAATATCGTAGCCGATGCACTCTCTAGACCAACACAAATCAACTCTCTGACACCTACGCAGCATAGTGATGAAAGTTCAAACCATAACTTAATACCTTTTTCGGACACCCCTATCAATGTGTTCAAAAACCAACTAATAATTTTGATTGGCAACCCAGCATATAAATTTGAAGTAGTATTCCCAACTTACCACAGACACACTATAACCGACACAGACTTCACAAAAGATAAATTAAAATTATTACTAAAGAAATATTTGAACCCGTCAGTGACAAACGCTATCAGTACAGAAGATCATATTTTAGGAAAAATTCAAGACATCTACGCCAAACATTTCGGACAATATAAGCTCAGGTATACCAGAATAATGGTAAAGGACCTGATATCTGATACAGAACAGCAGACAGAAATACTAAACGAACATAGAAGAGCACACCGACATGCGAAAGAAAACAAAACCCAACTTTTACAAAAATTCTATTTCCCGCAAATGCAAGCAAAAATATCTAAAATAATCAAACAGTGCAAAATTTGTCGAGAAAATAAATACGAAAGACATCCAAGCAAGGCAGTCTTAAAACTTACTCCATTACCAGAGTATCCAGGACAATTTATTCATCTCGACTTATACCATACAAATAACAGAGTCATTCTGACTGCAATTGATAAATTCTCAAAATACGCGCAGGCTAAAATTATTAAATCAAGGGCAACTGAGGACATCAAAACACCTCTAAGGGAATTACTGATTTCTTTCGGAACACCCGAAAACATAGTAATAGATAATGAGAAATCTTTAAATTCCTCTGTCATTACATTTATGCTAGAAGATCAGTTAGGAATAAAAATTTACCGCACTCCTCCGTATACTAGCACAGTAAACGGCCAGGTAGAGCGTTTCCATTCCACCTTGACAGAAATAATGAGATGCCTAAACGCCGAAAAAATTTACAGCTCCTTCGAAGACCTTTTACAAAATTCTATTAATAAATATAACTATTCCATACACTCTACTATAAACAAAAAACCTATAGATGCATTTTTCGGAAGAACTTGTATCGACCCCTCCAACCAAAAAAAGGACAGACTTTCCATCACCAATAAGATATTAGAGAAACAAACCAAGGACCTAAAGACACACAACAAAAACAGAACGGAAAATAGGACTTATATGCCAGGAGAAGCCATTTTTGTAAAGTGTAATAAAAGATTAGGTAATAAACTAACTCCGAGGTATAAACAGGAAACGGTTAAAGAAGACAAGGGAGGAACTGTTTTAACCGAGTCGAAAAGAATTGTCCATAAAGACTTAATAAGGAATTAATTGATGCTATTTTTACAGGTTAGCGATCGCTTCAACCAGACCGGAGACACAAATATTAGATTATTCGAACTCTCAAGTAATAGCTACAGAAATAGGCCAATCAAAACTGATAATTGGAGACTTTAAGATACTGCACGTTATTAAGCTGAACCAATACAATGAACTACTAACAAAGCTAGAAGAAACTGTCCGAAGAGATATTAGCAGGAAAGATAACAACTTCAACTTTTTACTGTACGGAATAAACCAACAAAGGAAAGCCTTGAACGAACTGAAACCTAGACGGACGGCAAGATCTATAAATATTTTAGGTACTGCTTTGAAATGGATCGCTGGGACACCTGATCACGACGACTTTCAGATTTTGTCAGACTACTCACAAAATATAATAACAAACAATAATAACCAAATGATCATTAATAGAGCAGTTGAAGAAAGACTACAGATTATCACCAACAGAACTAATTCAATACTTAATACTATTAAAACTACAAATGACTTAAAAGTCGAGCTGATTAAAGATATCGAACAGAAACTTAAAATTATTAGCGAAGAACTAAGAAACGTTAACTATGCTATCCAGTGGGCTAAGGGAGGAATCATTAATTCCTTTATCCTTTCTGACCTAGAATTGACGGCCGTTAAGGAATTTTTCACAAATCAGAGCCTACCCTATCTGAACATTATAGAGGCACTCGAGTTCGGTGAAGTCAAGATAAGCTCTAGTGAAGCAGAACTTATCTTTATACTAAATTTACCTAAAACAGAAGATGTTATTTGTAAAAGGTTATTTGCAAGACCTGTAAGGAAAGGAAAACGTGCAATTAATTTAGGAAACGAAAATTTTATTATATGCGACAAATCTATATTAGAGGTAAAAAGTCGCTGCAAGGAAATTAACGAAGTATTACTTTGCAGACGAGAAAATGTTCGAAATATTACAGACACGAAATGCTTGCCTAACCTGTTATCAGGAATACCTTCATTTTGTCCCATGACAAACTACCACCATCTACCAATCATAGAGGAAATTATGGCGGGTCTAGTACTCTTAAATGGGTATTCGGGTCCAATAATGATAGAAAATGAACAACTCACTCTCAATGGAACCTTTTTAGTAAAGTTCCACAACACTTCTATTTCCATCGGAGATGCAGAGTACTTTAATAAATATAGAACTATGGCTAGACCCCTGCCAGCTATCGTGCAATCTTCTAACGTAATGACTTCATATGAAGAGATATTATCCCTAGAGAAACTTGAAGATTTACATCTTAACAATATAGAAGAAATTCGCGAGCTGACACATAAGAATCAGGTCTCAACATTTTTAAGCCTCACCCTTCTCGGAATATTTACCCTGGGGTTCATATGGTTCATAATCAAACGATTTTTTCCCAGAAAGAAAACACTAAAAATAGAAACGGTATTAGTCCAGGCCAAGGAGTGTCAAGATATTGGTTCTTCCAACATGGAAGTTGGAATTTAAAGGGGGAGGAGTTAACTCCCAAAACATTTTCATATGAACACCCCTAATCTTAATCCGTCTGGTGGTAAATACCACTAATAATAATTATTTTTTCACGCTTTGCCGATGTTGCACTTTTACCTACACGCGCCAATTGCATTGGTTCTTTTTACAGTTTGTTCAACTTCCTTTCCCATTGTTATGTGACCCAACTATAATAAGTTTCGCAACTGTTAAAATTAATAAGAATTATTTCTGTAAACGCTGACGACATGTCTGAAGTTTAGTAAACATAATTAATCTGAAAACTGTTTTTTTATTAATGCTGATTTAACATAATTTATTTAAAAATTGTTTTATTGTAAATTTCTGTAAATGTCGACTAAACATAATTGATTTAAAAAATATTTTTATAAATAAAATATTGCTTGATTACAACTTTAGTCGTAGTCAAGTACTCGAACTAAATAAAACGTATTTTTATTTAACTTGTATAAATAAGGCTTCGTTCAAAAATTATTCCAACAAAAACAAAAAAAAAAAAAATGTGTCTCAAAGCCAGCCAGCTGCTCTGCTCTGCTTCATCTTCTCCAACAGTGATTGCTTGTGTGCGCGTCAGTCATTGCTTGTGCAAAAACTTTTTTGTTTGATTCAGATAATTATTTGTTTGAAATTTATATGAATTTTAGTAAACTTTTTGTTTGATTCAGTTAAATTATTTGTTTGCAAAAATCGGTGTTTTTTTTCAATAAACAAAATGCAAATAAATTGTTTGAATATGCGAATTTGTTTGTAGGACCGATTTCAGACAAAAAATTGTTTGATTCTACAAATTTTTTGTTTAAATTGGAAAAATAATTTTTTTTGTGTAGGTTCTTAAATATAAGGAAAATTGTTTTGTACCCACTTTGAAGAATCTCTTTTACTTAGCGATCGTTGATACCTTAAAGTTAATGAAAATCGATGAAGACATTTTTTTGCAGCAGCAACAGGAATCTAATAGAAAAGACTCTCTGGTGGAATGAAATCTATGGTTAAAAGAATAAAGAACAAAACTCCGGATACCAAAAGAAAGAGAAATACTAGAAAAGGAAAATACATCGACTGTGGCACTAAATTTCTGTTGAAAATCATCAAAATCCAAGCCCACAGTTTTTTTAACAAAATTTGTTTCCTCTCCAAATAGCGGCAAAAAAGGAACTTCTTTCTCCAAAACTAGAAGCTGCCCTCGAAGAGAAAATATGCTGCAAAAAATATGGCATATGATTAAAGTATGTATTGCCCGTTTATTTGAGATTCCTTTTATTAACAATTAAAATTAACTAAATAAAAATGTTTGGGCCCAAGAAGAGGCCGATCATGAAAAACGCAAGCCTCGTTGCTTAGGGAAGGCATGGTCGAAGGGGCGTCAAAATATATATGAATTATAATTATTGCAAATAGAAAAAAAATTTGCGGGTACCGTGTCAACATTCCCAAAATTTTTAAAATAAGGGACACTCTAATGTATATGGACAAATCCCAGAAACAGTCGACCAACCAAACATTTTTCAAATGAATTTTTTTTAATGGAATATAAGACTAGATGTATAATTTAATTTTTTTATATTAAAAAATATGTATTTCAATGAACATTAATGCAGTAATTTTTACCAAATCCTACCCCTCTGCTGATTTCTTAATTTTTGTGCTTAAAATAGCACTTACAGCAGACTTATCATAATATAAATTTCGTTAAAAAAATGTTGATATTCATTAGTTAAGAAATAAATTTAAGAAATTCAATTCATAAAAATATAATTTGTTGTGTTAAAATAAATAAAACCTAATAATAATAAAATACTACTGGAAAAACTGTAGCGTGCGTCATATAGCGTGCGTTATGTAGCGTGCGTCACAAAAGGCTTTTGTCAAAAAATCACAACATTTTTTGGCTCCAAATAAGTGCGTTTAGAATTCTCTTATAGACCATATTTACATTATGCAATTAACGCCGCAACTTTCGCATGCAACTTTTTGTGTGTTAGCAAGAGGTGTAGGGAAGAAAACGGGGTTGATAAAGTTGAAAAAATGCTTGAAAAAAAATGTTAATGTAAATGTGAAAAGAGTTTCGTAGTAACTACTTTAAAAGAAAATAGAAAAAAAAACTCGGCGTTAATTGCATAGTCTAAATGCGGTAATAGTCATCTTTCTTTTAGGAATTAGATTTTGTAAACCTTATCATGCCAAATTCGCTAAAAATTAGGAAAACGCACTTAACCTTTGAAGTTACTTCCACTTTTTGTAGCGTGCATCGCAAAACTTTGTGATCAATTATTTCGCAACAAATACTTGCTAAGAAATTATGATATATTCCATTCGTAAGTACATATTAATGTCCCTAAATACCTACTATATATAAGTTCAAGCTATCTTTTTTGAAAGACCAAAAAATGTTTATATTTCAATTAAGGCTCAGTTAGGCGAACGTTGCTGTACCCGTAATGTACCGCACCGTACTGTTAGCACGTTGGTGCACTTATAGAACGTTTAAAAACGTGTCATATGTTTTCCCATACATAAACAAAAAGCAATAGTATACATAAAACAAAACACACAGTGATGGGTATCAAAAATTTTCAAATGGTGACCGTTGTGCAGAAAAGGTACCACGTGATTTAAATGGCATTAAAACAGTATTTTGTGTATGTAAAAATGTTAATAATTATGTTATAGATTTACATTAAATAAATTTGTATTTTAGCATATATAAATTTTTAGCATACATACTTATATTGTAAATGTGCATACACCAAACAAGGTTTTGATACCATTTAAAGTCTTTTATATGTTTCACATTTCCATTGTATGTGTATATGCATTTGTTTACTTTAAAAATCTAAATATATATGTATTTGGAAATATGTTGTATTGTAAGTTGTTTTGTCGCAATTCCATAGATATACTGAAAAAGTACAAAAAAAGAGCAAAATTACCCGCATTCAATGTAACATACAAGCCGCCCATCACTGTCTTACAAATGTCACGTAACAACGGCATGAAATTCTATTTTATACATTGCATTTCGGTAAGCTTTTGTATTGGTTTTCATATAACAAAAAGAGAACAGCTGATGGATACAGTACAGATACGGTACAGCAACGTTCGCCTAACTGAGCCTTTAGGGGGCAAATTATGGCAGTCGTGATCGAATACTCTTTCGATTCGAAAGCATTTTTAGCTCTAATTCGGATCGAAATTATTTCTTAAGTGTTGTAAAACATTTTTTTGAGTGTTCATAACGCAAAAAAATAATTACGATACGTTCAGTATCGACTAAAATAAAATTGCTTTCCAATCGAAAAAGTATTCGATCACGACTGCCATAATTTGCCCCAGAAAACGCGTGCGAATGTAGCGTTCGTCACGCAGGATTTGCCCTAATGTTATATATATAAATATCTACGTATGGGTGTTTCCACAGAAAATGACCCCTTATAGCTCAAAAATGGAATTGTCATTTTGAATTTATTTTTCCGCTAATATTATACAAGAAAAATGTATTAACTTTAATTTTTATTATACGAATTTAATATTGTTTACAAAATATATTAAAGAAAAAATATGGAATGGAAAAATTATATAAAAGTGCTAAGCATAAATCATGTTCTAAAATGTAGTTTTTGTTTATATTTTTACAAAAGTTCTTTATTTTAAACATGTGTATGTTAACAGTTTAAGTTAAGGTTTAAACCACCACCGTTAACCGCTTAAACTAGCAAAAAAAAGTTTAAAAAATACAACTCAAAAAGTAAATACGGAGATTAAAGTTAATTTAGTTTAGTTTAATATCTATCCTGTGCAAAATTTGACAATACGTGATGTTTGTTTTCGACCTTTGAAAACAGCAAATTTATAAAGTAACGACCGTTACTTTTTTAATGGTCAAAAAAAAGCATTGAAATTATATATTTTTTGTGAATTCTTTCGGTTGCTACCGTTGCTTGAACTTTCGTAAGTCCAAAATGGAGCAATCCTCGTGGCATATTTGGGCAGGTTGGAATTTTATTTTCAAAATCTTCGAAAATTGGTAACGACCGTTACTTTAGAAACACCTTTATATAAAATATGAACACAGTGTGTAATTCACACGTTTCTACCAATGTCCGTTAAAGACTCTGAAACCATCGAAACGATGTGCTCCATTGGTAGGGCAATTTTGTAAAGATGGGCTTAGGCTTTTAATTTTTTCAAAACTAGGACCGCGAGGGGAGTTAGGGGACGATTTCCACCTCACCGAAATTATGTTACAGATTTTAATAAAATTTAAAACTTAGATGGATTCCTACTTATATTTACATTTTTTAAAAAATAGGATCACGAATCGAGGAAGGGCGAAATATCTGCCTGTCAAAACTGGCTCACAGATTCTAATGAAATTTAAAACATAGGTAGATCCATTTTTTGATAGAGACATAAGCTATGAAAGAATGGGGACGTCGTAGTACACACCGGGTATCAGCAAGTATATTATTAAAAAATAGGATGAAGGCTAAATTTTTCCCGGAACAGGGAGGGATAAAATGGTCAAAAATTTGCAAAACTGGAACCGATACGAAAATCGGTCTTTAAGTGGGTAAAAGTGGTTAAAAAGGGACATTTTAGACTGCAAAGTTTTAAAAGTTTAATTATTCTTATGCTTACTATCACCACGGATACAGATATGTAAAAAATTTAATTTAAGAGCGAAAATACAATAAAATTCGATCTTTTTGAAAATAGTTAGTATTTTGGTTATTTTGTCGAACTTTTTATGGTTTTTTAATCCAAATTTTAATATTTTTAATCAGGCTTAAGCTCATCAAATTTAATTTTCATTAAATTATTTTTATGAAGAAAGGAATTTTACAACATGAAAACTAATTAAAATTGTTATTGATAATTTTTCATTCTTGACTGACCTGAGATTCGAACCCAGGCGGCTGGTTACCCTGACATGTTTCGATCACAACCACTTGATCTCTTCAGAGGGATTTGCCGTTTTACACTCGCAGCCATCGAAGACAAATTGTATTTTAACCTTTGGTAGATCGAAATTTGCTTTTTTGAAAGATTATCCATTTTAATTGATTTTACATGTTCTTTTTTACTTCTGTTGTTTCGTACTTTTTGTCAAGAATTCTTCTTGAAGTCCAAATTACATTTTTGTTTTTTTCATTTTGTCTTTCTTTTTCTTGTTGACCTTTTTCAGCACAACTTGAAGGTTCTTTTTGCCAATTTTTCATTTCCTTTTGCAGAAAGGTAGCAAACAAATAAAGTTCATTTGAGGGCAAAACGGGATAAAAATTCGAATTTAAACACTGCTTAAAATTTGTACATTTTGTGAACACGTTTTTTTGCAGTAATTTTAATGGTTGACCCTAGGCAACGCTGGGATTCAACATTTTGTGTATACATATATATGCGATGTAGTTAGTATCACTGATTAGTATTACTGATACCTGTATTAGTAAGATCAAGTTTCTACTAAAAGAGATTTACAAAGACTTAACAAAATATTGATGCCTAAAACCGCTTTACTAGGTGCTTAGGCGCAAATAAACTATATCAAAAATGTTTATTATTCAAAGCACTTTTCAATGCTGTTAATATACTCTCCGTTTTTGCAAAAACGTCGATATCGTTATGTATTGGCGTTTTCAAAAAAGAACATTACCAACATGCTTTAAAGCAACACTGGGTGCAAAAAAAACAAAACAAAATTTGTTTAAGCCACTTCAAGACCATATGACACGTTTACGTATTTTAAGAAACTACCAAATATTGTTGGTATATACGTATATATTGTTGATATATAAAATCATTAAATATTAGCAGAAAATTCTTCTGCAGGACCAAACCAAGCGCCCAATGCGTTTATGCATAAGTCCAAAAAGTCGTAGTGTAAAATTGTATGGACAAGTTATACAGCAAGCGCGTAAAATGCATATACGTATCGAAAGCAAGGAGTAGGTTCACTTTCTACTTCAGCATGCGTCTCGATAAAATTTCTGTCTGTTTTATTTTTTGCTCTTAGTCGTTATGCAAAAAATAAGCCTTAAAAAAAACTATAAAAAAGTATCGGAGTATCGACAGTAAAATATCGCCGATACCGATATATCGGTATTCGTTACATCTCTAATTAATATATTTTAAGTGAATAACTGAAAAACGAAAAGCTGAAATTGTCGATATATTTTTTTTAATGTGGAAGTCATTTGCGTTAAATAATTAAAAAAAAGTTTAACGTGCCGCACAACTAATGCAACATTTAAAACATTTTCTGAGAATAAAAACAGCTTAAAGCCTAACACTCTGTTCAAATTTGTGAAAAATGTTGAGCAACATTAATTATTTCACACGAAAACTATGGCATGTATCAATGTTACCTATCATGCGAGTTTTTACAATTTGCCATTTTATTCCTGCAAAGTATGCGACATTGTTTTGCATATGAAAGCAAACCCCACATGTATTTAACAAAAAATTGTATAAGAAAGAAAATAAATATGGATAAAAAACTGTTACCGGTTGTGTTATTTAAATTTTTTATTTCTTATTTAATAACCAATTCCAACTTTTTTGCTTTAAATTCCACGTGATATAAGTGCAGCTTACATTATTTCGCAGGTTTAAAAACATGTAGCCAGAAACATTTCGGAACTTTTTCATAAAATAAACAGAGTACAGCTCTATCAACATTATTTCATAGACGTTTCGCACAAGTTTTTTTCATATGCGTTTTGACAGCATTTCACGTGAAATGTTGAACAGAGTACCAGGCTTAACCCTAGAAAGATACTCGCGTAAATTTTACGCATGCACTTTTGAAATATTGCGATTTTTTTTAAATTAGCATGCAAACGTGGCTGTGCACTTCAGACATTTCAGTCGTTGCAATAGGTATTGTTTCCAAATTTTTTTTTCGAAAGGACCACGTTTTTTACATTGATTACTGAAAAAGGTTTTTTATTTTTTTCCTTTTTCTCATAATGGATTTATATACACATATTTTTAATTTCGATACATCAGTTTGTTCTTAAATAATCCAAAAATACGATAAAGAAGCAATTTTAACAAATTTTGATACTTTCACTGCTACCATCGTTCTGCAGTGCTGCCAGTTTTGATATTAAGTGACTAGATTAACCCTAGAAAGATAATCAGGTTAATTAATAAGATAATTTAGGGTGAATCTAGCCACAGTTAAGTATCTAAATTTGGTAAAAATTGCTTTGTTATGAATAAACGAGATCTGTTTTAAAAAAATTTAATTTTACTAATTTTATTTCAATGGAGGAAGCGAAGCAAAACGGGTTCAGCTAGTTTTTTTTTTAAATAACAAATATTAATTGGGCGTTTAAGGGGCAACCATAGTTAAATATATTTTTTTTATTTTTAGTATTTGCTATAAAAACTTATGCAAACCCCAACAACTTTTCATGAGTTTCAGCTCTAAATTTTGGTGGTAGTGTTAAATAAATGTTTTACAAATGTTCCCTAAAGTTTGTCGCTTTTAATCATCATTAGGATAAAAAATTTATTTCATTATCTCATACTATTCATTAATATTTTTCATAGATGGGCATTTTGCAGTACCAGTACTTTTTCAGTATTTTCTTTTTTTACTGATTACTGAAAAAAAAATCAGTATTCAGTAAATATATATATATAAAAAAAGATTATTCTTATAATTTGTCAACATTTTTAATAAAAATTAAATACTAATATTATTTATTTATTAAATTATTATAAATAATAAAAATTAAATATGTACATATTTATATATATTAAATATATATTTATATATATTTACTGAATACTGATTTTTTTCTCCCTGAATACTGATTTTTTTTTCAGTAAGCAGTAAAAAAAGAAAATACTGAAAAAGTACTGGTACTGAAAAATGCCCATCTATGATATTTTTGTTCATTCAACTTTTTGATTTTGACAGAAGTACCATTTTAAAACCCTTAAGGAAAAATGTCTTAAAATGAAAAATGTTTTTGAACTAAAATCCTTAAAGGATCTGCTTCTTCTTTATTGTAATTTTCTTTTACTCCTTTAAACTGAATATTTTGCATACTTGACAAAGGGATTAAAACAAAATCAATCAAATCAACGGAAAGTAAAAACAAATCAAATCCAAGCCAAAAATAGACATTATTCTTACAAGTTTTCTTTTCTATTACAACATTATAAGAATCCTTTAGCAACAATGACGAAACAATTAATATTTGAAAAACAACACCGCTTGACCTTTAAGTATTTTAACCTTTTTGCAATCATTCTTTTTTTTTTTTTTGTTATCACGAGAAGGCTTACAATTCCTTTAAATTTTACATAGATTTTAGACGTTAAATATTTTCACATCTTTTGATTTATTAGTTTTTTTTTTTTTTTATTCTAGAAACTTTTTCTGTTTTGTAAATATTTTTTAAGAATTTTGTAACGTTAAACACGAGATGCCGAAAGAATTGGGAAAAATAAAATTTAAATTGATTTTACAAACATTTTTAAAAGAAATTCATCTTTAGACACTACAAGAATTGTCAATAAACGCAATTTAAATACTTACCGTAAAGATTTTGGTATAATATACATATCGTTACCTAAAACGCAAAAGGACCTAATTAACAAAAACTTATAAATCGACTTTTTCATTAAATCTGATGAATTGCATTAACACTAATGTCCACAATTAATTTTGGAATTTTTCAACCAAAATAAGCTCTTTTATTAACAAAAAACAAACGGCCCTATCTACAAAAGATTATTTGATACGCGCTAAAAGGCTTTACTAAAATTTTGCATAATATGCAACATTGTCAATTGTCAAAACAACTCGTAGGTTTTACAAGAAAAATAAATTATAAACAGTTTAAGACAATTTATCGATTAACATTTTTAATAGTAATTTGCTTCTCCTGTAAAATTTTCAAAATGTTAGATAGGGCGTTTTGCGTTTTAGGTAACGATATGTAATACTAGGGTGACCGTTAAAATCAAAAGTTGGATTTCTGTAGGTCTCACCCGCCAATTTGGTGGGTATTAACCCTTATGTGTGTGGACAGGTACACTGAAAGAAAAATGCTTCATATATTTAATGAATCATTTTCATAAAAAAGTTTTCCTTGGGTAAATGAAAATTTTCATTGTCTAAATGGAATTTCATAGGTTTGATGAAGTATTTTCGTTAAAATCGCTTCATTAGATTTCGTAATTACGTTAAAAATTTTCGTTGGATATATGAAAACTTAAGTTTGTCCAAGTTAAACAAAAAATTTTAATTGGGAACTTAAAAAACAATATACAAACATAACTATACTCATAAATTAATACAAAATTATAGTTTCCTTAAAAAAATGTTTAATTGTTATTTAAAAAATGTAAGATTTAATAACTTCATACATCTAATGTTACATGTATGCCATTAAATTTATGGAATATTTCAATAATTGCCTTCATAAATTTAAATTTTCATTATGACAATAAAAATTTCATTATAGTAATGAAACAAAAACTTTCAATCCACTTTCAATCAACGTTGTTATTGTTATTATGGACAATTTAATCTCATATTTACGGTCTTAATTGAGAAAAAAACATAGTTTTTTTATACAAAAACTACACTGCCCCGGTAGACAAGCTGGTAGTGAGCTAGTCTATCAGCACCGAGGTTACATGTTCGAATCCCACCAGAGACAGAAAAAAAATAAAAAATAAAATAAAGTAAAATAAAATAAGAAAAAAGAAAAAAAAATAAATAAAAAAAATATAAAAAAAAAAAAAAATTTTTACTTTATTGAAAGTATTCATCCAATGAATAATATTCATGGATCTAATGTAATGTTTCATTAAGTCCTTTTAATGAAATAGGTTTCATTGATCCAACGAAGCGCTGCATAGGTTCCTTTATAATGCAATTTTTCATGGGATTAATGTCAAAATTCGTTAGTATTGCGAAGAAAATTCTTTCAGTGTACCTGTGTACCTATTGCGTTTTCAAATCGAAATTTTTTATATAAGATTTTAATCTACAATTCTACAATTTCATGAGAACTCCTAACTTTTTGTTATTATTATATTTTCATAGGTGTTTATATACACTATGAGTTTGGGGGGGCGTGGCATACCAATTTGCTTTTTGCACCCTTAATAGGGTGAATAGGTACCTGGGTACCTGTATACGTTTTATATTACAAATTTTTTTTTTTTTGGGTGTAGGATTTTAAAAAATATATGAAAAGGAGAAAACCAGAGTAAAATTCTAATATTATTTCATTAACCATCGATTGTTTGTACGATACGAGACAAAAAATTAGATTTCTCATACAATTTGCATGAAGGTACCCAGGTACCTATCCACCCTATAGAAGGTGTTTTTTTTTTACACACACATAAGGGTTAATAAAAAACAAGTAAGAGTGCTATATTCCGCTGTGCCGAATCTTATATACCCTTCACCATTGTGCGAGTAGAATAGAGAGCAACTAAATAATTTTTACATATACATATACATACATATTTACAATACTTACAACTTCATTATAAATGAAATTTAAAAAGCGATAACTGGTAAATATTTTTTATTATGAAATAATAAAGAAGGGTGATAACGAAAATCATATTGGGCATTATGCTAGTATATGTAAACAAATACGAAGGGGGGTGAGGGGATAGGAAGATGAGACGACAACCGGATTTGAACTAAGCTTTGCATAAGGACCCAGAATATATATACTTTATAGGGTGTAGGACCTTCGGTGAAGGGTATAAAAAACAATCTTAATTATAAAAAAGAGTAATTTTTGGGATTTCAGTATCTTGGTCATGTGTTAAAGAAGAAATTTGCCAGTTATTTTGGCAATAAAACGAGGACTCGGGAAGATCTATGGTTCCTGAAAATGGGTATTTTTCAAAAAAAAATTAATATTTTGGTCATAACTTTTTCGAATCTGAACCGATTTTCCCGAGTTATTCAGAAAATATTTTCTATTAAAAATTTCCGATCTTCTGATATATAAGGCGTAACCATAGGTCATATTACAGTCAAAAAATTCAGGTTTTTATACAATTTTTAATACTTTTTGTATGAGAGGTACCACGCCTACTTCTCCAATCCCGCCCACATTTTGTAGGATGGTGTATATTTATAACCGAAATGTTTGTACCTAATTTTAAAGCTTTGGCTCTTGCCGTTCTCCAGATATACCGAAAAAAGTAATACAAATACAACAACCACAAGGGATTTTTTGGAAAAATTAGAGGCAGTCGTGGTTTTTTGGTCATATCTCAGCCATTGTTGGACCGATCTGGCTGAATTTCAATAGCAAGAAATGGTGGACTATATGTAGGGTTGCCATCCGTCCTCTTTTCCCCGGACACCGTCCTCTTTTTTTGGGTATCCGGGGCAGTCCTACTTCTTTTCCATCAAGTGTCCGGGGTTGTCCGGCTTTTTACACCTTCATTGAAAATTTGTTCCTGCATTTAAACTTTAAATGACAGGTTACAAAATTCATTAAAAAAAAAGATTTAGGTGCTCTGGTTTTTTTTTAAGATAGGTATGATTTAATTTTTGGGGACGTTACGGGACAAAAAGAGTACTTTTCTTTGAAAATGGAGCTCCAAAAAAAAAAAAATCCAACAAATAAGCGACAGAAACCTTATCAACGTCGTTACTTTTGTTCAAATAAATACTTATTGCTCAAATGACCATATTCAAATCTTATTTTAAGATTTTTTTGGATAGAAATAAAAAATCATATCTTAAAAAAAGTACATCCTTCAAAGTTTCAGGATTTTGAAAGAACAGTTTGAAGTATTATATAAAAAAAAAATCAGCAAAAAATTGGGTTTTGACTAAGTCCATTTTTAAAATTTTATATTTTGCAAAGACATTTTTTTCAATATATTTATTGGAGCCTCAAGTATTCTCTTTAAACTGACAAAAAAAAAATAAACTCAACACGTTCGGCTTATTCGGCGAAATTATGACATTTTGAATATGAAATAACTTTTGAAAAGATTAAAAAATTGTTTTTCGTTGATATATGTTCTTTATGGGATGAAAGAAAGCCTCTCGCCAAATTTCATTCAAATTGAAAGGGGTCAAGTCCCACTCTAGGTCGATTTGACATGGAATTACCCAAATTAAGTTTTTGTGTAAAAACATATTTTGTTGGTTAATTTTTATGCCGTCGTAAATTTTGTTAAAATTAGGTTATTTAGAAAGTGTCCTCTTTTTTCAAGCAAATGTCCTACATTTTTTATGCTGTCGTCCTCTTTTTCTCAAAATAGAAATGGCAAGCCTAACTATATGTGACATAAATGTAAAACAACGTAGCCGCTTTCATGTGTGGAGTCTCTGGAAAACACATTTCAAACGTAAGACGGACAGACGGACGGACGGATATCGTTAAATCAACTTCTCTCCTCATAAGGACCCAGACTATATATACTTGTTAGGGTCTAAGATCAATATTGTAGAAATTACAAACGGAATGATAAACTTATATATACCCTTTTCCACCTGTGGTGAAGGGTATAAAAACAACGAAAAAAAAAAATTAGGACGATCGGCTTAGCCTTCCTCCCGCCCACCAAAGTTTGAGAAAAATTATATTTTTTTACATGAAATCTGACTTTTATGTTTCATAACTTAGAAAATATAAATTTTGTAGAATTGTTCTTAACAAGTTTTTCCTTAATCTCGCATTAAACAAAATAAACTGAAAAATAGCGATTAAGCCACTAAAAAAATCAAATTTTTAATTTATTAAAGAAACGAATTTTCTATGAATCAATTTTTAATTTTGTTGAAAAATATTTTTATTATAAATTTAAAAACTTAATAATTTGGGTACGCTGAATCCAGTGGTGGTAACCGTTTTTTTTTAGGTTAGCTTTTGTTTTCCAGATATACCGTTATATCGAAAATGGAGGAGGTTGCACAACATATATTCGCGTTACTCAAAAACGATTAAGTTTATTGAAGAAACTAAGAAAAACCGAGATTCCGCAAAAAAAGAAACCTTAAAAGCTTAAGCTGAAGCTTAAAGGTTTTTCTTATATCCGCATTCATTTTAGAAACATAATTTTTTAGCAAAAAATTAACAATTTTTTCTTTAAAAAATCATAAAAATTTTAAAGATGCAGTTGCGCTTATAATTTTTTTAGACATATAAAAAACGAATTTGCAAAAAAAGCCATAAGTGATTAAGATCTGGGGCCTAATTCTGGCAGTCGTGATCGAGTACTTTCTCGATTCGAAAGCAATTTTATTTTAATTCTTTTAGTCAATATTGAACGAATCGAAATTATTTTTTCAGTATTGTAAAACTCAAATTAATGCTTTACAACACTGAAAAAATAACTCCGATTTGTCGATCAGGCCTCTGTTCACAACTTTTGATTTTATTCAAAGGCGAAAAATTTCCATTAAATTAAAAATTTTCATAAAACGCAATATTTGTATGCCTCCCTAAAAAGTGGTGATAAAGGACAAGTATGTTGAAAATGTAAAAAACAAAAAACTAATGGAGGTCGATCATACACTTTATCCTCCATGGCATTAATGGGGCTTTTACTTCAATATATTTCTAGTCTGTACTAAAAATTTTGTAAGGGAGCTCCCTTAAGGAATAGGGATAGCGGGTAGGTATATTAAAAACAAATGATATCGATAAAAAAAAACAAAGTGGGATCGGTCATACATTCGACTCATCTAGGGGCATCCTAGGCGGTGCAGGGGCCAAGTTTAATATTTTCATTAAATATTTGTATAGGAGCCCCCCTAATGGGTGGAGATATATGTATGGCAAGTGTGTTTTAAGAATAAGAAAATGTAATTAGGGTCCATCATACATTTTATGTCCCTAGGGGCGATTCCTTGGCAGTTATGGACCTTTTACTTCAATATATTTCTTGTCTGTATTGACAATTTTGTATGGGAGCTCCCTTAAGTTTGCCAGCAAACGCACACAAACGCAAATATTAAAGCTGAACAGACGAGTGTAAGAAAAAATAGTTCTAACGAAAAAACTAGCATCTATGCTGCTGATTGCTCTTTTTTTTGGTTACTTCTTGTTAAATATGAGATTTAGAGAAAACTTATTAAGATAAAAGTGGTTGGAAACTTCACTAGTAACAACTTCTTTGAAAACGATTTTTATGTAACATGAATATTTTCCGAGCTATGAGGCATAAAAGTCGGACGATTTTTCTCAAACTTTGGCGGACGTGAGGCTAATAGAAACCAAATATGCTCCATACAGAAAACGACCACCCTAATGTGTACATATCGCACTTAATCAACAAGAGGGTAAATCCTCGAAACTTAAACATTTTCAATAAAAGCAAAACAATTTTTAATTTTACATAAAGACACATGAAAAAGAATTTTTAAACCAACTGTTTCATTACCAAGAAGTAGGCAAAATAGCGCGATATGAATATTACGTGTCGTTTTTATCCAAAAAATTAAAAACTTAAAGTTTTGAAGGAATTTCTTGTTGATAAAGTGTGATATGTACATACATACATTCGAGTGCTCAAAAAAATGATTGTTCAATTTATTGAAGACAGGATAATAAGATATCGTTAATCAAAAAATGTAAAAGCAAATGACAGATAATTTATGAAATCAGTGTTTGAAAAGGGTTCTACGCTTTTTACGTGCCTCCCATAAGAAGCAAAATTGAAATTTATGGAAAAATCAAAATAAGATATTTTTTTAAAAATTTTGATTTATTATGTTTCTTTTTAAAGGCTTTTTTGATTTAGAATTATTCCAGAAAAGATTTAAAAGATTTATTTTCCAAGTTTTTGTAAAATATTGTTCACAAACCGAAAAAGAAGGTACATAAGTATATCTAAACGACAAATCATTTTTGAACTAGAATTATTTTTTAACTCTCTTCGTGACTTTACATGCCGCAGTGATGAAATATGTAAGTAGATCTGAAGATGCGGTTGTTTGTCATAAATTGCCAAAAATTCATACTACACATTTTTTAACCTTGCATTTTTTAAAATGTTACCTCAGCAAAAATTGGGGAAGGTCGGGCAGTTGGAAATTTTTGCATTAGAGAACTAAATATGGAAAATATAGATTTTTTTCTAAGGTTTTCTTGGGAGTCAAAAAATGTTATTAATTAGATTTAGTTTTAATGCGCTTGATTCCCAATTCTTATTATTGATAAACTGAAATTTATTGTTGGTGAGATAAGCTATTCATTTGGCATTGCACTGGTTGCTTAGGTCAGATCATCAGGAACCTTCCTCCAAAGATTTTAGAAAAGCTTAAGATATTATTCAAATAAAACTGTTAAACGAATAGGAATTATAAACACTCAAAAGTCTTACCCGTAATAATATCAAAGGTTTGACTCCCCAGTAGGGTGTTTAGTCGATTAATTCTTGTTCGATTAATTGACCAATTTTAGACGATTAATTGTTCAAATAATATAAAAGTGATTATTTCGATTAAAGGATTAATCGAAGAATTTATACCGATTAATCGAATAAAAATAATATATAGTACTTCTGTTAAATGTATTATATTTTTAAAGTTTTAAGTCTAATAAACAAACCAAATGCATGTGTCCGTTGGAATTAAAAAAACATCATGTTTAGTGAGTTATTTAGATTATATTTTTGTAACATTTTTTGAACACAATTAAATTATTCCTTTCACAAAAGAAAAAACGACAAAGGCATGCTAACTTAATGATTTATATTAATTCAACGGGTAGGTCCTAGAAATCGAAATTAAGTGAAATAAAAATCGAACGATTATTTAAATTCAATTGCTCTTTACAAAATGACCGTAGTTTTTCGTGGTTTTAAGTGTTGTTCTTGCAGAAATAATAGATACTAAGCAACGACCGCAGCATGATCAGCTGTGTGTGTATTGTGTATATGTTATGTTTGTGTAAAATTATTTTGCTGGCTTTTTGTTTTTGTAAAAAAGTTTTGGTTTTTTACCAGCCAAAATGGCGCTGAGCACAACATAATCTAAAGCAGCCCATACACTATCAATTCAGTTGTCAACTGAGTCGGTTGTTCTCCAAATCAAAGCTTGTATGGCTTTGTCAATTGATTAGTTTGACGGTTGTCGAGTTGGTTGAAGAAAAATCAAAAGACTTTGATTTTTTCAAGGTGACTACTAAGTCTTTCAATTCGATTGTACTGTGTGTTCTCAAGTCTCTTGATCAGCTGTCAAAATTAATTTTTGTAGTTAAGTATTTTAAAAACTGTCTTTTATTTCATTAAATTTTAAAATAAATTTAAAATCTTTCAATTCAGACTGAATTGAACCGTGTATGGGGCGCATAAAAAAGATGTAGGCCCGTTTTCACAACTTACCGATAGCTTAAAGTAGACTTTAACCAGCCTTATAAAAAGTGTTCCATTAGCAAAACTTTACTTTGACCTTAAGTGAGCGATAAAGTAAATTAAGGTTCATCCTACCTTCTTGGTAAAAGTAAAGTTGTAATAATGGAACACTTTTTAAACGGCCGATAAAATCCTACCTTAGCTATCGGTAAGTTTTGAAAACGGGCCTTATAAGCTGAACCGAAGACAATAAAGTTTGTGGTTAAAAAAAAACCGAACGGAATTAAATGTTCTCATCTTTTGTTGAGTTGGATAAAAACAGTACTTTTTGTGTTCGAAAGATAACAAACAGGGAAACGTTAATGATTTTCTACACAAACTCTATTAGCGTTTGTGTTTTCCACAAATCTACCGGACCGAACACTCAGGAGCGATATTTAGTGTTTATTTTCGAACAATGCTTTGAACTGATTTTTTTATTATATTATTTGTATTGATATGTTATTATTTAAAAGTTGAAGGGATTTTTGTATCGACAACTTTTTTAACGCGTTGGGAAAAATGGGAACATTTTTCGGACTGCGTAAGGACTTTTCAAAAAAGTTTATAACAACACTGGTATAACCACTAAATACTTTCTTATCGAAAAACATTAGCAGCGCTAAAGTGGTTAACACTGAGATTTACTTTGACAGCCAGTGTCAATGTCCTTCATCGGCAATGTAGTGATTGGCCTTAATAGGTTTAGCACTGATAAGTTAGGACAGTTTTCCACTAAAATTTTTCTTTCATACTTTAAAATAAAAAATTAAAGTGTCACGTTAAAAGTTTTTTTATTGATTAAAAAACGATTAACCCATCCGAGTATTTATTGTACGGAGCTGTGAGCATAATTTATCATTGTTGCTAATTTTTTTTTTCTTTTTCTGTTTGAATGTGTGAAAAATAAGAAAACAAATCGACAGCACTGAAAAGACTTTGTTAAAAACAAACTTTCGCAAAAAATTCTGCAAACATATTTATAAATCGTTTTATGCAAAATGATTTTTTTTATATGTTTGTATGTATGTAGTATGAATGTAAATAAATGTAAATTTACCTCTTAAATGTATAAAGAAATATTTGAATATACCCAGCGGGAAAAAGAAGGAGTACGGAGGCCTTCCATTAGGCCTCTCTACCCCTTCTTTTGGATAAACAAGGCCTTCTCGCTCCATTCCATACTCATATCTTTTTTACACGCGTTGTCATTGCGGAGAAGGCCTTCCGCTTTCCTTTCTTCCCCAGAGCTTCTTAAAGGCCTTCAATTAAATGGCTCATAGAAGGCTTTCCAGAGAATGACTGTCAAAAGGCCTTAGCAAAACGGTTATCTTGTTATTTAACTTTTTATATATGTACATATGTATATCTATTTTACAAACGTATGTTTATATATTTTATTAAACTTATTGTAGTTAAATAAAACATGTGATACCTATTTTTTTATTGAAATAATCAAATTTGCTAAATATTGTAAAATAGATTGCAAATAAAAGTTTATAATAAAATAAAACTTTTAAGCACAAGTACCTACATATCTTCCTTAATGAACAAAACTCAACTAAAATGATTTACATAATTGTTTTTATTTTGTTTTTTAATATGCACCTACTTTGTTACTTTGTTTTTATAACAGGATCTGAATACTTTAGCTTTGGCAAAAAAAAAACAAAACAAAAAATTTTACTCTTTCTCTTTTCCAAGGTCTATCCAATAGGTCTGCTTAAGAAGCCAGATGTTTATTTGGTTTTTTCCTCAACGATATCAAGAGTTGTTTACATTTTCCTTATACGTGTATATTTTTGTTTACTTTTTTGGTTTTTTGCCACACATACATGCACATAAAACACATTTTTCCTTTTGTTTTGCCTATGTAGTAGTAAGATTTTGACAACGGCGAGGAATTTTACACAAACAAAATGCCTGTTGTTTTTTGTATTGTTGTAGTAGTAAGCAGACCTATTGGATAGGCCTTGCTCTTTTCAACTTCAACTAAAATGATTTACAATATATGTATGTTACTTTGTTTTTGTAAAGGGATCTGAATTCTTTTGCTTTTGCTTGTGCAAAAAAACAAAACAAAAAATGTTACTCCTTCTTTTCTCGCTTCTCATAGAAGCGAGTGTGGAGGCCTTCTATGAGGCATTCTTTTGCAGTTACGTAAGAATAGTAAATAAATCAAACAATTTTTTAAGCAGGCCTTTAAAAAGGCCTGAAGTAGGAAGGTCTTCTGAGTTTTCCCGCTGGGAAATCATAAACAATCACAATTCAAAATCAATGTAAAATCCTCGAAAACAAGGTTGATTTTACCGTTTTCGGTAGTGATTTTACTTCATGTTAATTTAACATGATTTTACAATAACTTGCGAACAACATTTTTTTCTTTTAAACTAACTATAATTAATGTTAAGGAAAATCTCATTTATATTGAAATAACAATTCGAATCAAGCTGAATGGAAGTTATTTCAAGTGGAAACTGCGTGAATTTCATGTAGAATCAAATTGGTTTGAGTGTGATATAACAGTGAGAAGAAGCTTCAGAAACAACATATGCATTTTTTTAAGAATAATTCAAAACATTTACCCCTGTAACACATGTTTCACTTATTTTGTATTTTCTTTGTTGAACATCAGCAGAATGGCCCAATATGGTTTTCGTCATGATTCTACTTTGAAAACTTGATGTACTATTAAGCTAAATAATTTTAACTAAAAGAATACGGGAATTGTTTTCTTTTTATAACATATTATTAAACTACCAATACACCCCATATAAATTTGATAAGAATTATCGTAGTGCTGCCACATGTTATTTTTTAACAACATATAATACATGGGACACTGATTTATAGGTGTTAAGTTTTAAAATATATAAGTTCAAGTTTAGTTCAACTAAACCAGCGTTCAAGCCATCAGTGATTTATTAGCCATTAGTATTCACCACTAGTGGTGGAGAATATACAACCCTTAATTAGACCAAATTTCAATACGGTAATAATTTTTTTTAAATTTTATGCGTCTTAGGGTGCTTTTAGAAGGATGCTTTATATGGGGTATATGCTTAATTATGGGCCGACCTTCACGAAATTCAGCACTGTGATTTTTAATCTTATGAAACTTTGAACGACTGAATTTTACTACAATTGCATTATTCCTTTCGGTTTTCGGCATACTAAAGTGCTTTCCGAGAGGGGATTTAAATGGGACTTAATAATTGAAGGTTATGGACAGATCTTTAGAAAATTTTGTTGTGTGAAAAATAAATTTATGAAATTTTTAATGAATATAGGTTAAATAAATTGGTAATGGCTTTGATATTGTTACAAGTAAGACTTAGAGTGCTTACAATTCTTATTCGCTTTAGGGTTTTATTTGTTTAATTTTTTTGGCTTTTCTACAATTTTTGGAAATGGTTTCCTGATGATCTGGCCTAAGCAACCAGTGAAATGGGCATAGAAGCTAGCTTTCCCTCAACAATAAATTTCAGTGTATTTATCAAATATGAAAAACTGGGAATTTAGCACGTCATACGGAAATCGTTTTAATAATGGAACAAAATATTGTAATTAAAAATTGAATTTTATTTACATTGAAGAAATTTAGGCCCTATTAACTTGACAAAAATAATATTCAGGAATTTATTTAAGTTTTTGTATCAAAAATATACATTTTTTAATGAGGTTGTTTATTTTTTGGTTCATAATTCTTTCCCTACTAATTCGATTCTGCTGGAATTCAATCCCAAACTGCATAAGAGAACTATAAATAATTTGGCGTGATTTCAACAGACGTATGTACTTAATGGGTTCTTAGATGAATAATAAAAAAAGTTTTGCGCGGAATGACAGACTTATTATACCCTCATTTACCACTAGTGGTGGAGTGTATAAAAACATGGTTGTAATTCTAAAATCAAACATAAAACAGACATAATGGTATTTTAGGTAGGGCATAAGTGTCAAATGAAAGCGAAACGTCAACGAAAGAAGTAAATAGCATAAAAGCAGGGCTGACAGATTTGACGATTTATCGTCATTTTGATGATTTTTTGTTCCGAAATTAGCAAAGTGCCGATTTGCTGACTTTTTCTAAAAAAATTACGATATTATTAATTCTTCGAAATAACCCAAATTTTTAATATTTTATATGTTTGTTTATTGGACAACACAGAAACAAGATATATTTGGAAACAACAAAAAATCACAATTGTTCTTGTCCTCGAAAATGTTTGTCTCTTCCGTTAAAAACAAGTATCGGCAAAAGTAAAATTACGAGGGAAAGTGTTTAATTCTAATCCCCTGATTATTTAATACAATTCGTTTTGATAAGCAGTGACAAAATGCTTTTGGAGTTGCCCAGCACAAAAGAGAAAATTATTCTTTTAATTTTAAATGCTATTTTACGCCTTAAAAAAAGTTTCCTTAGTCACCATGATTATTAAACCAGGAAAGCATCGCATAAAAAGTTGAGTCATATAGGCCTATAAGCTTACTGTCTAATATCAAAGATGTTTCAGAAGCTGTTAGTGTCAAAATTAGCCCCAATTTTAAATGCAAAAAGATGTTTTCCTAACCACCAATTCGAATTTAGAAGAGAACAATTGAAAAAACTCATCGAATAGTATATGTCACAAGAAAACCATTTGAAGAAAGAAAATATTGTTCCGCACTCTTCATCGATATTTCTTAAGCTTTTGATAAAGGATGGCATGAAGGCTTATTACATAAATTTAAGCTTATCTTACTGTTAAACACACACAAGCTGTTAGAAAGCTACTAAATCGGTCAAAAGTTTATTAGCAGCTTGTTCCCACTTTTATACCTATTTTATACCTCGCTTGTATGCATTTCTAAGCGTACACGAAAACAGTCAAGAAGCATCTCGATACATACAGGAACATATCGATGGATTTCTTCCGCAACCTCGTAACTCAAAAACAACTACTTTTCAGGAGAGACAAAATACTTTCTTTTTACCAAATATTTGAAACTTTTTGCTATATATGTATTCTTTTATAATCCAAGAATTAGGAAAAATTCCGATATTCTGCCAAACAAAAAAGTTCCAAAATTGTAAGGCGTTATTTACTGATTACTTTTCCGGTTAAAACAAAAAATCGGTACAAATCGAGTTACGTGGTTGCAGAAGAAAACCATCGATATATTTCAACTAGAACTGTAGTTAAAACAATGGAGAATAAAAGTCAATGAACAAAAATGCGTACATATAACATTTACCTTGCGTCGGGAATCAATAACCAAATAATTCCTCAACATTCGCATGTTAAATATCTCGGTATACATCTGGATCGGCGATTAACGTGGAAATGCCATATAGAGGCAAAATTAACTCAAATGAAACTAAAAGCCATTCAAATTCATTGGCTTATTCGAAGAAATTCTGTCCTTAGTCTCAACTGCAAACATCTACTTTATAACTCCATCTTAAAGCCAATCTGGTGCTACGGTATTCGACTGTGGGGCACTGCATCGGCCTCTAATATCGAAGAAAAAATTCAAGGCTCCAAAATGAACTTCTTCGGACAATTACAGCTGCCTCTTGTTATGTTAAAAGATCAAATATTCACAAGGATCTCAATGTGCCATTAGTTAAAACTATGATAACGAAATATGCAGTAAAATACATAAAAAGGCTAGATGATCTAAAAAATACAATTTGAAGTGTTATATTCGTCTATGGTGAGCACATGCCCTACCCCATAGCATTAAAAATTGCACCAAAACCTTTATTTTGAGAGGAAACTTGCTTGCATGAGGACCAGGTCAAGTAATGGACCGACTATATATACAAAATATGATTGATATTAAGTGTCAGACCGATTAATCGGCTTCGGTATTGGCCAAAAGTTGCTAATCGGCCAATAACACAGTAGCTAATTTTTCAACTTCAAAATCTTGAACCAATTGAGACCATGTACTTATTCTTAAGTCTGTATCTCGTTTCAAAATTTTAATAAAAAAACTATTTTTTTTTTTCCAAAAAAAATTATGTTTCTAAAACGACTGCGCATATTAAAAAAATTTTATTTCGAAATTTCGGTTTTTTTTATAATAATTTTAATAAACTGAGCCGTTTTTTAATAAGATTTCTGTATCACGTCCTAAATTTCCAATTTTTCATATTTGATAAATACACTGAAATTAATTGTTAAGGTAAAGCTAGCTTCTATGGGCATTTCACTGGTTGCTTAGGCCAGATCATCAGGAAACCTTTTCCAAAAATTTTAGAAAAGCTAAAGATAATATACAAATAAAACCCTAAAGCGAATAAGAATTTCAAACACTCAAAGTCTTACTTGTAACAATATCAAAGCTTAAACAAAACACCAACAATTAACAGTGAGTTTATCTTTTCTTACATCCCCCTACAATTGGTTGGGTTCTTTCCGACTCGAATTGTAGTTGTAAGTGGGTAAAAAGAAAAAACAAAATTAAAAAACAAATTGTTTCATTCTATTGTCTTCGCAAGAAAACAAAAAAAAAACCAATTTGGCAATTCAGTTTTCTGCACGGGCACATGCAAGTATATTATCAAAGTTATTTACGGGAATAGAAAATTTATTATTAAGATTTTTTTTTGACGTGCTAAATTCCCAATTTTTCATATTTGATAAATACACTAAAATTTATTGTTGAGGGAAAGCTAGCTAGAGTCGGAAAGAACCCAACCAATTGTAGGGGGATGTTAGAAAAGATAAACTCACTGTTAGTTGTTGGTGTTTTGTTTAAGCTTTGATATTGTTACAAGTAAGACTTTGAGTGTTTAAATTTCTTATTTGCTTTAGTTTTATTTATATAATATTTTAAGCTTTTCTAAAATCTTTGGAAAAGGTTTCCTGATGATCTGGCCTAAGCAACCAGTGAAATGTGCATAGAAGCTTGCTTTCCCTCAACAATACATTTCAGTGTATTTATCAAATATGAAAAATGGGGAATTTAGCACGTCATACAAAAATCTTAATAATAAATTTTGTATTCCCGTAAATAACTTTGATAAAATTTTAATAATTGCATGAAAAATTAAAATTTTTGTCTTCTTATTCATTTTAATTTTTTTCTAGAAAAACGATAGCTAATGTTTGTATTAATTTAAAAAAAAGCTGCTCGATGGATTTTTTGTTTTGTTTAAATAACGTGGGTCGCGAGATACTTATGTATGTTCTCTGTTGAAACTTAAAGTCGTTATAGCTTTTTGCTATTAAGATTTATTTCAAATAATGTAAACCTCTTTTTACCATTCATTACACTTATATTTTAAAATGTCTTTCAAATAGGTATAGTATTTGTTAAAGCAAGCACAAAGTAGAAACCGCATAGTATACCGTCTGTTGGTTACTGGTTTGCCGCACGGAACAAAATTGTTTTGTTCTACATGCCTTGAATATTTTAACTTTTGCATCGACAATTTGATTCATAGCACAAAAAGTGACAAATGAAGGAAAACAATGTTTAGGGAACTGTAAAATTAAGGATAGCAGGCAATGCTAGAACTTGATATCTCTAAATATATTCGAGACATCAAAAAAGGTATTAAATGTTAAAAAAAGAATTGATTTAAAACCAAATTTTTGTCAAAATGTGCCTGCCAGAAATTTAAAAACTAATTTTAGTAATTACCAAAAAAGCGATAATAACAAATTAAATTGAAGTTAAAAAAAAAACAATTTGTAAATTTAGGATGATGCAGCCCATCTTCATGGGTTCTCTCAAGCAACAATGTGTAGAATTTCAGCCAGAGTGGCTCGTGCCTTAGCTCGCTGGGGCAATAGAAAAATTAAAATGCCTTCATCTCTTATAGAGGAAGCAATCCTAATGAGAGAATTTAAGACATTTAAAAATTTCCCAGACGTTATTGGTACGCACATACGTATCAAAAAAAAAAAAAAAAAAAACCGGCGGTAATTTTGCCCAATATTATATAAACAGAAACGGTTAATATACCCTGAATGTTCAGGTAAATGAAAACATTTGAACTTAAAATATTTTGGGAGTTATATGTGGCTAAAATTGTTTTGTTAAAACCTAGGAGGTTTTATTTTCAAAACACCTGGTTAAAATTGGTTAAATTATTCATTAAACATAAAGCTGTATAATCTCTCTTGGAACGTACAGAGTTTAAGCAGTAAAAATTTGATATTGAAATATGATTTACATATTTCGCTTCTATATCAATAGTATGTATTTTATTAACAAAAAAACAACATAAAAAAATTTAAATTACTTTTTGATAATTAAGGTAAAATTTTTAGATCTGATTAGGAAAATTGTACTTAAATCCACCCCCAGTCGAAAACTTCAAAAATGAATTTAAAAAAAAACGTAGCTGGGTAATTCCATGTCAAAACGACCAAGAGTGGGACACGACCCCTTCCGATTTTAATAAAATTTGGTGAGAAGGTTCCCTTTATCTTATTAGGAACATATATGAACGAAAAAAATTTTTAAAATTTGTTTTTCGAAAGTTATGTCATATTCAAAATGTCATAATTTCGGAGAATTAGCCGAATGTGTTGAGCTTATTTCTTCAATATCTCGAAAACTACTTGACATACGAAGATGATTTTAATGTCATTTTAAATAGAATACTTGGGGCTACAAACCATCAATTGAAAAAAAAAATTTTTTTTGAAAAATGTAGTATCTGCAAAATGTTAAATTTTAAAAACGGACTAAGTCAAAAACCTATTTTTTTATTTGGCTGATTTTTTTTGTATAATACCTCAAACTGTTTTTTAAAAATCCTGAAACTTTGAAGGAGGTGGTTTTTTTCTTTTTTAAGATATGATTTTTTTCCTTTCGCAACCCTTAAAAAAATAATATTAAAATAGAATTTTAATATTGTTATTTTGAGCAATAAGTACACTGTGCAAGTTGCAAAAAACAGACGAGCCCCGCACCTGGCATTTTACCCTAATTTGGGACGCTGAATCCAGTGGTCCTTACCGTTTTTTTAGGTTAGCTCGCGTTTTCAAGATACACCGTTATTTCGAAAATGTAATAGGCTGCACAGCATATATTCGCGTAACTCAAAAACGGTTTAGTTTATTGAAATAACTAAAAAAACCGAAATTCGGCAATAAATAATAAAGTGGGGTTGGTCATACATTTGACCCATCTGGGCCCTGCAGCGTGTAGGATGCTCCTAGATGGGTCAAATGTATGACCAGCCCCACTTTATTTTTTTGTAGCCCCAATTCTCTTTAAAATGACATTAAAATCATCTTCGTATGTCAAGCAGTTTTCGAGATATTGAAGAAATAAGCTCAACACATTCGGCTAATTCTCCGAAATTATGACATTTTGAATATGACATAACTTTCGAAAAACAAATTTTAAAAATTTTTTCGTTCATATATGTTCCTAATAAGATAAAAGGAACCTTCTCACCAAATTTTATTAAAATCGGAAGGGGTCGTGTCCCACTCTTGGTCGTTTTGACATGGAATTACCCAGCTAATAATTCAAAACCCAGCTAGGGTTTTTCTACTACCTTTAAAAGCTGTAAGATTTTGGTGGTCTCAATTGGTTCATGATTTTAGTGCTGCACTGTGTTATCGGTGTTCGACATTAATTTGGCCGATTTTTGCCGAAGGCAGGAATAAATTCCTCACATTGCAGTGGAAGAAAATTCTCGATAAGGACCCATGTTTTTAAGTAAATGGGGTTTTCTAGTTAATAAATTTATTTACCTTTAACATTTTAAAGTTTTTTCTTGTTGTGAATTTGTGTAAGTAAAGTTCGGCCTAGGCTTGGTTCGGCCGAATTTTGCCAATTAGGCCGACCTTCGGCATAAAAAGTGGCTTCGGTCGGACACTGATCTTCTTTCAATACTATACTATTTCGGACTAGATATGATTTAAATATAAAACAGTTTCGTCACCATCAGTTCTAAGGTTCTCGGATTTTTTTTTTCAAAGTTAATTTCCAAAATTTAGAAGCGTTGTTTTAGTGTTAAACGATTCATTATGATTTGCCAAACCTTACTGAACAGAAATATCAACACAGTGGTGAAAGTTCACATGCAGCTAATAAAAACCACCCTTCATATAAACTATACGTTTATACCCTCTCCACCAGCGGTGAAGGGTATTGAAACGGGCAAATAAATGTGCGTAGTGTGCGAAGAGGGCAAATACAGCCAATCAAAAAGTGGCATAATATTTGAAATAAATTAATAGTACCTTAATTTTTTATTTGTCACGACTGGAAACAGCCTAAAACACTTGTTTGTTTTAGGTATAGAGTTTTTTATTTGTAGAATATTTTTTTCATTACTAAAGAATACTATAAGTGAAAAATCTGTCACGTACGGTATATCACGAACGATATTATATTTTTGTCATTTAAAACTAATCAAAAAATTGCTTTTCTATTTATTTATTTGGTTTAGTTCAAGAATAAAAATAAAAGAAAACAACTCGTACGATTCACGTAAATATTTTTACGTATCATTTTTTTATTTTATATTCAGCATCCTCTGATTAAAACATAACGACAAAATTGTTTTCCAGTTACTCCTGTTTTTGCAAAAATATACATGTATATACCATACATATGTATGTTCATATGTATTAAAACTTGTAGGCCTGAAAATATCACGTATCAGACATGGAAATCGCCATTTAAAAATTGATAAGCACTTTACTAAATCTGTGTCAAATAACAAAAAAAAATTATAATTCGCAATAGCAAAAAAGTTAGTTAAGATACAGAAATACATTATTGCGCTCATATTGTGTAGAGTAGATTTAAAATCTTCAAGATCTAGTGCGCTGACAATGCAATTTTTTGCCATTAGCATGATTTTGTTCTCATAATAAAAAAAGCGGACTGAAGTTTTTTATGTAAAAGTCCAACTATAATATGCTTAAGTTGGCTTCAGCTAATGTGCGAACCATATCGAACTTAAGGATACCTTTTGTTTTGTTTTATGAATCTGCCATTTGCTTAAGAAACGTGCGCAACTGAGCGCACATTCCACATTCCATTATGTTTTTAAATAAATTTGAGAGGTTTTTTGTTATTTTTTGACAGAAGCTTAAGCAAGCTTACGCATATTATAATTGAGCCTTAATTCATAAATAACAGAGCATGTAATGGCATAAACACAACTGGGACGAACGACGAACTTTGCATAGTTCGACGAACTCGTCGGCAAGAATTCGTTGCGTAAGTTCGTCAAATGAGACACAATAACAGCGTAAACTTCAGTTATTAATGTGAACTTTTGCCATTCCTTATAGTTTTAGAGACTCAATTTTATGGCTTGTTTAAAATATTAATATTTTCGCGAATTTTCGCAATTTTTGCAAAGTTTTTTTTTTATATTTTTCGAAATTTTGTTTTTTTGACCCATTTAGCGATTTCGAATAAATTTTAGTGTTTGTTTAAGAGTTTGCAAATTTTCACGATTTTAGCCAAGTTCGCAATAAAAGTAATTTGTATCTGTGATTCTTTACAGCTTTCACGATTTATAATAAATAGTAGACTTTGCTATCACATCGCTGTTAGCAAATTTTTGCGAATTTTCGCTTATTTAGCAATTTTTACCGAATTTTGGCCATTCCCTATGGTTTTAGAGACTTTTAATCAATTTTATGGCTTGTTTGAAATATTAAAAATTTTCTCGAATTTTCGCTGTTTTTCCAATTTGCGATTACAAATAAATTTAAGTGTTTGTTTAAAAGTTTGCAATTTCTCGCGAATTTTAGCCAAGTTCGCAATAGAAGCGATTTGTCTCTGTGATTCTTTACAGCTTTCATGATTTTTAACAAATATTAGACTTTTTTATTATGCTGCACTGTCCCTTTCCCAATTTATTCGTCGTTCATCTGCGTAAGAAATATAAATAAAGCTATCGCAGAGTTCGTTACGCACGACGAACTTCAGTCTACGCAATAATTGTGTGTACCTTCATATACACCAATGTGTTCTATTTCCAATTCCGAATAATTCGTCGTTCGTCCCAGTTGTGTTTCTAGCTTAATGTGTATTGTAAGGAGAGTAGAGTTAAATTAAGATTAGAGTTTTTACGCGGGAACGAAGCCCCGGACATTTTTTTTAAATTAATCCCGGGAAATTTTCGGAATTTCAAATTAAATGTTTCTGAAATTTTAATTTGTTAGCATCGTTAATATCAAAAACGAGCAGAAAAATATATTCTTTACTTAATTTATTAAAAACTACCTACAAATCGAACTATTTTTCCTACGCCAACAAATCAACGGCCTTTTTAATTGCTGTTGAAATACCTAAAAAGCTTTTTGAAGTAGAAAATGTACACGATACACCATCCCCAACAAAAGATGATGAACCATCTACACATTCTAAAAAAATAAATTTAAAAAAAATAAAAAAGCCTGAAATATCCTAAAAAAAAAGAATTTGACGTATATGAAGTCGCGGGTAACAGTCCAAAAACTTAATAATCTTTGTATAATGCGCTTTTTATACTTCATTTACGTTAGGCCGAAATCTTTTAGATTTGATTAAAATCTTCTTCGAAATCTAGTGCGTTTACGTTATACTTTTTTGACATTAGCGAGAATTGGTTTTTATAACAAAACAACTGACTTAAAGTTTTTTCGTTACACATACAAACACAAAAAGAAATATACAGCCATGTCACAGAGTACAATTCCGTTCGGAAACGGAATTCATTCCGTATTTTGGTGCTTCAGAAAATGACGAAAAAATGTTTCGGAATGAAACCATTTTTGTTTTCATGAACGTAATGGGAGTTGTCTGTATCTGAAATGCCATAAAACTATCAAAATACACTTTCCATCAACAAACAAATATGTTTTCTTCAATTCCGAACGGAATTGTACTCTGTGACATGGCCCATAGAATAAAAAATTTGCATTACCTTTTATTAATAACACTGTGCAAGATATGACACTTATTTTGGAGACAAGCCGGGCACATGGCGATTTTACATAATTCGGGTGCTTTTTTAGATTGGCTCTGGTTTTCTAGATATACTGTTATTTCGAAAATGGAGGAGCTTGCACAACATATATTCGCGTAACTCAAAAACGGTTTAGTTTACTGAAGTGACTTAAACCATTCCGCAATAAAATTTCCTTTAAGAGAAGTTATAACTTTTTTCTTATATGAGCAGTCGTTTTTGAAACATATTTTTTTGCCAAAATTTCTAAATTTTTGTTTTTAAAAATTCATTAATTCTAATTTTTTGCAGACATATAAAAAACGAAGCTGCAAACAAAGCAAGCCATAAATGATTAAAATCTTTTGATTTTATTCAGAAAAGTCAGTTTTTTGTTCTTAACATTTTCGCGAGACATAATTGCCCCTTATCACCACTCCTTGGGGGGCTCCTATACAAATATTGCGTTTTATAAAGTTCTTAAATAAATTAAAATTTTTCAAATTTTCTGAGTAAAATCAAAAGTTGGTAACAGATTTTAATCATTTATGGCTTGTTTTGTTTGGAACAACTACATTTGGCTCGAAATCTCGTAAGTACTAGATTTTGCGTAGGTGTAAATGTAGTATTACTATAAGACCAACGTCTGTAGAAAGCGATAGCACGTTTTTAGAAGCAGGCAATTAATAAAACTAATTTTTTTTTTTTTGACTGATTTATGGGCATTTCCCCAGAATGGTCTACCAGGATGAAAAAATAAAGTGTTGATAATGATGGTCTTTTATTGTTTATTATTATAAAAAAAGTCTATGTTTTTATAAAAAAAGGGTTTCATAGCATATCTCAGCTGTTTCACTTGTGGAAATTGCGCTGGAAACTGGAAAATATTATATTTTCTACTTCTAAAAACATTTTAATATAATTATTTTACATGAAAAAAATATGTTATGTTTGCACTCTTTCTTCACAATCTCTCCATTACAATCAATTGTAAAAGGAGTTTTAAGTTTTTTTGTTAAGGAAATTTTAAGATTTTTATGGGAAAATGCATGGTGATAATAATAAAAAAACATATGGAAAAATCGTACGTTCGCGACCGGTGCATAAGCCAATTAAACAAAAACCAAGAGAGATATTTTATTTTGTAAATACTGGTGGGAGACCTACATACCGGCACTTGCATTCGTGAAAAAATAAAATATCAAACAAAATTTCATGGTTAACGAAAGAATTTCTTGATTTTTGTATGTTTTGTTTGCAACTTTTAAGGAATTTTATTATACCCACACCACAATAGTGGAGAGGGTATTATGCATTTGTGCTGATGTATGTAACGCCTTAAAATATTGGTCCTATACCCACCTTAAAGTATACCGATCGACTCAGAATCACTTTCTGAGTCGAACTAACGATGTCCGTCCGGCTGGCAGGCTGGCTGGCTGGTTGGATGTCCATGTAACCTTGTGCGCAAAGTACAGGTCGCAATTTTGGAGATAATTTGATAAAATTTGGGACATAGGTTCTTATTGACTCAAGGACCAAGCCTATTGAAAATGGGCCAAATCGTAGGACCACGAGGAAAGATAGGGGGAAATTTCTTCCTCTCAGAAACTATCAAACCGATTTTAATAAAATTTAAAACTAACATAGAACCATATCTTCATGGATACAAAAGGGATGTATTTTTAAAAAAATAGGACCACGAGGGGAGATAGGGCCAATTTCTGCCTCTCAAACCGATTTTAATGAAATTCAAAACATAGATAGATTCATATCTATATAGACACATAAGCTGTACAGTTTTTCAAAACTAGGACCACAAGGGGAGGTAGGGGGCAATTTCTGCCCCTCACAAACTTTTAACCCGATTTTAATAAGTTTTATAAACATAGATAAATCCATATTTATATGGACATATAAGCATGATGTGTTTTTTAAAACTGTGGTGTAGGGAATCATATGGTCGGGCTTGACCGACTATACTTTCTTACTTGTTTTTCTTTGTGTTTCAAAATAATTAACAAAGTGTTCTATTGTGTCATATTGGTTGTAATTGCCAAATTTCTATGACTGTCGTTGTTTTATATTCATATTAAAATATATTATAAACAGGTCAAGTTGTAAATGTTATTTGCATGAAAAATATGCTTCTGCATATTTCTTAAGTTTTTCCAAAAAAAAAAAAAAAAATTGTTTTAATATATTTCGCATTTGCATACTACGTAGGTTGGTTGCTGCTTTAGTCAATCAGTTGCAATGACAAAATAAAAATATATCGTTACATTTCTTTCATATGCATCTTTTATATCGAAATTTGTAACAAGAAAATTACAACGGGTTCCCACGAAAATCACTTATATGCACCGGAGTTCAACGCGCAACGACAAAAGATGGCCAATGACTCAGACACTCCTGTTCTTCAGGTCTCGCTGCTACAGAATCAATATTGAGTTATTTTTTTTTTAAATAAAAGGGTTACAAATATTTTTGGTGTTTTGTTCTTAATAATGATTTATTTAAAAATGCTACAAAAAACTAAACAAGACTTTAACGGAACGGACAACAAATTTTAAGAGTTGATTGTCCGTTCTGTTTTGTGTGATTTTTTTAAAAGTTTATCCAGCATTAAAGACATTAAAAACTCCAAAATATTAAGAATAAAATATTTATTGAAAATCGAAATCTTTGTCTTTAAACGTTGACCAAGCTAAAAAAAAACAACAACATAATATTTCAATAAAAGCGAATCCGAAATTATGTTAACACAATATCAATACATATATGAAATAATATTATTGAAGTTTGCGCTAGTAGCATCGATTTGATGTTGAAAGTATATTTCCAATTTATTCTACAGCTTTGAGTTACAATCGAAGATCATTTCAATATGAAAACTTAAAGACAAAATCAATGTATTCGCATGTATATTTGAAAAATTTTTGTGCATATTTAAACTTAGCTTGATATGACAATACAAGCTGGTTATCTTTGTATTTAGAGCGTGTTTTTTATTATAATTGTTAATACGATTTCTCTATGATGTGCTAAATTCCTAAATTTTATTTTTGATAAATTCACTGAAAGCTATTGGTGAGGGAAAGTTAGTTTCTATGCGCATTTCATAGGCCAGATCATCAGAAACATTCTCGCAATTATTTTTAGAAAAGCCAAAGATATTAGCAAATAAAACTGCAGAGTGAATGAGAACTGCAAAGACTTAAAAAGTCTTGTTGGCAACGATATCAGGCGCGGAGCCTTAGGGGGGGGGGGGGGGGGGGGGGAATTTTGTATGATACAAAAAAGTAAAAAATTTGTTTTTAAAAGTTTATTAAAAACAATAAGTGTATTAAGGTAAGTACTTTTTGCAATTTTTGCGAATATCAAATTCTTTATCGCATAGCCGTATAGACCGTGAAATAATATTAAGAAATGATGTATTACTTTTTCGCGATCGTGAAGAAAGTTTTCGCACTATACAAAATTAACATTTAATTACAAAATTTTAAGTATTTTTTAATAATTTCATGAATATAACAAGATCTTACCATTTGAAAGGAAGAAGGGCGCAAAAAAAATCGCGACTCTTTTTCGCGGTTTTTTTAATAAACTTAATTTCAATGTCAAATGATAGATGTTGTGATAGATGAGTTGTTTGGTGGATATATAAAACAGTGATAATTTTCAGCAGCGTAGTAATGCGCGGAACGAGCTATTAAAGTTGCACAAGATATTTTTCCATTATGTAAATCAACTCGCACTTTAAACTTAACCCTTTACGGCGCAAGAACGCCAATTTCGTTAGTTTTTGGTTAATAGGTGGTAAATTGGCTACTATTAATGGAAAAATTAATAAAAAAAATTTTTATTCATATTTAAGATCTTATTTATTGAAAAAAATTATTTGTTGCAGAAATGCAACATTGCAGCAGTAGCTCTCAAAATTAAAGTTGAAATTAACAATATGAAAATTTTTAAAGCAGTTGTTTTGCTTTTGTAGCACAGACTAACCCGGCATTTTGTCTGCGTATAGCCTTTGCATTCTGAAAATTTGCATATCATGCGTTTATTGAATGAAACTGGTCAGTGCCCGTATTGGTCCAACCTGACATCTTTCATTGGAACGTGTTGAGCCGGCCCTTTCTACATCGTTATCAGACAAATAAAGGCCATCTACACTATCTTCCCATTGTGATAGAATCATTCCTAGGTCCTTGGGAGCTATATTACGCAATTTACGGCTCATTTTGATACTAAAGAAAAGTCATTCACAATGTGGAAAAATTAGTCAAATAATACACCTCAATAGGCAATGTTGCATATATACAACAAACCAAAATCAGTATAAAACGTAAACGAAATTGGTTTTGCGAAAAAAATTAGAAATTGATTATTAAAATATATCCTCATACCTTTCACTCAAACAAATTTCAATAGTTAAATATTGCTATTATCAAAATTATAATTTTTTGAAAATGAATTCAAAGAGTGCACAACAGATTTCTACACATGTGTCACTTGAATGAAATTTATACAAACTTGTTGCTGTTTAGTAAACTTATAGTTTTTAAACCGCAAGAATGCTTTGTTGCCAAACTGCAACATCGTCTTAAATTGCTATGCTACCATATATAATATTTTTACACTTACTTTAAGGGTATGTTGCAGAAATACAACATGACGCCGCAAAGGGTTAAAAGTTATTTTATTAAACCCAAAAAAAAAACTTTACATTTTTGTTATACAGTTGCTTATTTTGTGTATTTATGCCATAAAAATATTTTAAATTTAATAAAGGCTTGAAAACCAAAATTTCTATGAAAATTTTCCTTAATAAACGTTTATTAAATTTTATAATCATTTATGAATACGGGGGCTAAAATATATAGCATATATAAGCGATAAATGTACCATATATAATGTGTATGGAAATTAAAAAAAAAAATTTTTAGAAATGGCATTTGGTGCGGAAACTTTTTTGGCCAAAATGGCATAAAAAAATTATTTTCATTATCAATACTAAATTGCCCATTGCGTGGTGAGATGAAAAACTTTTGTCCAAAAAAGGTCATATTTTTCTTAGATTTGGGTAGATATCTTCATCACAGTTTATTAAAGCATCTAGAACGTTATCTGATAGATCAGGCTCATGTTTAGATCTTAGTAGGTGTTTATCTCTTTTACCAAATATAATCAGCTCATCAGCTAGTTGTGGTCTTGACAGTTTTGTATCTGTATATGACTTGATTACACTTTGAGGTAGAAGTTTAGGTATTATGTTCAATACATTTGGGATATCTATTGGGAAAGTTGCTATGAGATCTTCTAAATAAAATTCAATAAGAGGAATGTAACCTACAACTCGGTAGTAATCTTCAATATTTTGGATGTGATTATTTCGTTCAAATCTTGTCTTTTCAATAGGAACCTCGATTTGAACGCAAATAACTTTAAATTTTTCAAAAATTGCTTTTAATTGTTATTCGGCTTTATTTCTTTTTTTCTTCAAGGCACATGATTACCTTGCTTTTGTAAAATGATACTAAGTGGCTGTGTTACAATAGGTATCACACTTAATATGTATATTCCGCAAATAAATTTAAAAGTACTAAGTGAGTTCCTTAATAGATATAAAGAAAGAGATACTACCTTTCCACTTAGATATTTTTTCCAAAGCTTCTATCTACTATATGATGTACACTTGTTGCAAAGACGCTTAATGAAGAGAGTTTGGCTCCCAAATACTTTGCTTAAACTGTTTTTCGCTTGGGATGATTATATTAAAAAAAAAATGTTGTCGTTTGTTTAACAAATGTCACAGCTTTTTGTAATAATGGCACTTTATTGCTTTTAGAAATTGAGTTGTTCGATTTATAGGAATAGCAAGGCGTTTGCTTCGCATTTGTCGCTTTTCCAGAAATTTTGAACAGCTCCATTTTCTGCTCACATCAGAGGACACTATTCTGTTCCATCTCCTACACGATTTTTTAGGTCAGGACCAAAATTTGTCAAAGCTTTAAGAACTATTGATGATAGTGCTTTCGCATCAATTGACACATCAACGTCATCAATATCTTTTGAAGCCTCTTCAAATGCATTTACAACAAAGCCAATAAATTCTTCGTAAAAACTTTTTGTTGTATGTTGAAATATCTTAAAAATAAGGAAATCTGGTTTTTCCCCGACAAATCCGTGCTTTCGTCAAAAATTATCGATTAGAATTTGATTCATATAACACATACCTACATAAATATTGCAAATACTAAGGCTTTTTAATAATTCAACCGCACGCATTATCAAGTGAAACGTTTAGTCTTTGGATATACTAGATGGCACCTGCTGGGATTGAATGTAGAATAATAAGTAATTGAATTCGGTAGACTAGATGTTTCTTCGGAAATATCTAATAAATAGCTATTAGGGTTAAGATATGGATACTTATTTAAAATCGTTAGAGTTTCAAAAAAAAAAAATAAAAAATTACTTATTGAAAATTTCGTTAAAGATTCCATAAACAAAAAAAACAAAAAAAACTTGCTGGGATTTCCAAAAATTTTGTACATTAAAAAAAATATTGTTATTGGGAATTCTTGTATTATCGAAATTAACAAAACATATTTTTTAATTTACGGGGGGGAAATTTCCTTATTCCCCCCCCCCCTGAATACGCGCCTGAACGATATCAAAGCTTAAAAAAATAACAACAATAAATAGTGAGTTTATCATTTCTTACATTCTTCACTACAATTGTTTGGAATTCTTCCAACATTAACTGTAGTTGAGGGTGGGTTAACATAAAGTAAAATAAAAACAAAAATAAATTGCGGTATTGTTTTCGCAAGAAAATCAAAATAAAGCAATTTGCCGGATCAATTTTCCATGAATTGCACTAATCAAAGTAATTCTAGGGAATACAAAATTTTTTAATTAAGATGATTTTGTTTGTCGTGCTTAATTCCCAATTGGTTATTAATACACAACTTCCCTAAAAGATCTCGTACTCGGCTATTTTTTAATCGATTTGACAGATTGGCTGACTTCTAAAACGTTAAATGCTTTGTATAAGAACAAATTAAAATGTTTCATTAAAACATCAATGGTAAGTATTAGTAACGCAGCAAAAAAGCAATCAGAGCATCGGGTTTAAATAAAGTTGATGCTTTGTGATATTTGACATTTACAGATATTTGACAATACAGATTTATTTTAATATTATGCATGGCATCACTTACATTTCAAAACGTTTAAATAAAGAAAACACAAAGTTGCATTGTTTCGTTACTTTGTACTTGTGCATGATTAAAATACTGTAGTAAAACTGCATACAAACTTTGTATTAGTACGTTTTGGAAGTCAGCCATATATACATAAGTATATCGAAATGCACTTCACCAATCCCGCCCATATTTCTTCGAATGTTGTGTATTGATGACCAATATGCTGGTTCCTTATTCATCCAATCGCAGCCCATTTTAAGAGAAGTAATGTATTGATAACCAGGATGCTTGTTGCTAATGAAGAAGCTTTGACTCCTGCTGTTCTACAGATATACAGAAAAAAGAAAAATTTTGATTGATGATTCTATATTTTAAGCAAATCTCTAGAACCCGTATTTATAAACGATTATTAAATTTAACAAACATTCACAGTCAACTCGCGATACGTGAACTAATTTTTACCATGGCGTTTCACGTTTTCGAGTTTGTTCTCGTTATCGAATCCCAAAATTTAAAAAAATTACACCCCTATTTTCAAATTAATAAATAAACAAGTATTTTAAAAAAACATATTTTATTCATTTTTAATAACAAACAATAGATGTACACTGCCGCTTACCTGATTACGACATTCATATTTTATAAATATTGATTTGCTTCTATAAAATCTATAACGGTTTTTGTAGTTTATAATTGTTGTAAATCATAATTAATATTATATTTGTTCGTTTAGAACCAAAAGAAGATTTTTTGAACATACCATTACATAGTTAAGCAACTTGGCAATCTAAATACGACACTTTTTAATTCCTTATGTTTTTAAACAATGTAGGCAGTGAAAAGTTTGATTTGATTCAGTTTAACCAAATTTACACTTTTTTCATCAAATATGAAAGGCGGTACTCATACCGTTGTTTTGGCAGCAGATACAAGACTTATCATCAGAAGTGCCTCAAACTCCCAGGATTCTGCAGCAAAAATCAAGGAAACCCGGTGTTAAGGCAAGCTTAGCAACTGTAAAGCGGATGATAAAAAAAGCTAGTAATCTTAAACGATTGAAAATTAAAAAGAACACACCTCTCAACCCAACTAGAAAATAAACTAGATTATTTTTTGGTCGGAATCATATGACATGGGCAAACCAGTGGCACCGAGTAGTGTTTTCCGATGAGAATCTGATGGCAACAGATTATATTTTCATGATTTGTGTAAGGAGGACATTTATTTGGACCGTCATCATAGTTGTGCTGGAAGCGTGATGGTTTGGGGAGCAATATCGTACTATGGAACTGTGGAATTACAATTTTTGAGCTCAAAAATGAATGCCAATTCGTACAAAACTGTTTTGGAAAAAGCATTTTCCCAATTTTTCAATATTTTAAGCCCATCGTCATGGACATATCAACATGATAATGCTCCCATTCAAACTGCAAATGCTGTAAAGAAGTGGATAAAAAAGCAAAATGTGGCATTACTCGATTGGCCGCCATACTCCCCAGACTTGAATATAATAGAAAATGTTTGGGGATGGTAAGCGCGAAAAGTTTATGAGTCCGGGAAGCAATATGAACCCAAATATGGTTTAATTGAAGCCATTCAGGAAGCTTGGAATACTTTTTCTTTGGATTATATAAAAAGTCTTTTTGACCCCATTTCAAGCCGCATTTTCGAAATTATCTCCAACAAAGGTGGAAGTACACATTATTAATATAATCAAGAAATATTATTAATTTTATTGTTTGACTAAAAAGTATCAAAATAAACGTAGTTTTTAGCTTTAGCCAGATTTTTAGTTATTATTATGACATTTCTTAAATAAAACACATATTCTTAAAAAAGTATTAATTTTATTGTTATCGTATTTCTTGTGTAATTGCCTAACTACATAAAGTTAAATATAAAATAGGAACTACATTTCCACAGTTCTTTGTTCGAAACATTTCAGTTGACTTTGCATATGATACATTAAAAAATTCATTTCTTACGAATACCATAAAAAAAATAAACATAAAATTAACTAAAACGAATTTTAGTTTAAGGAATAACGGGATACAAAATTTCTCAGGAAAAAATCGGTGGATCATCTTTAACAAAGCTTTTTCTATATGGGTTACCTGCTGCTTCCATCACAAGCTGATTTGCACATAAAGAGAGTTCCTACATTTGTGATCTTAACTTTTCTTTAAACGGGTCAACAAGTTGTGGCTAATCAAAAAGCTTTTCTCCGGAAATTATGAGAAGACGAACAATAAACCTCTGCTTAATTTTTTAAAGCCAGCTATCGCTGGCACGAAAACCACAATAACTCTCTTTAATTTGTTTGTGAATTTCTAAAGCACTTGCTTTTGGCATCAGTCCGCTTACCGGTTATTTTTTTTCGCATGCTAAGAAACCATTTGTAAAGAATTTTTTCCATTTTCGGAAGCTGAGAAGAACGTTATGTTTTACGCTTTCCGGTACCATAAACAGTTTTCTTAACACGATTTGTTATTTCCTATTTTTTCTTCTTAATGGAACAAACTGTTGATTTAGCAACACCATATTTTCTAGCCAAGCCACTGCCACTATAACGTTTTTGCAATAATTCAAGAATATTTATTTTATCTTTCAAAGATAACACTTTCGGTTTTTTTAATGACATTTTCCACTTTCACAAATAACACGAATAACGTAGTGATGTTAAAAACAGCTAACATATCAGCAAATTCATACATACATGGATACAATTAAGAAAAAAGAACGCTGTGACATAAACCAATAAGTGAACTCAATTCGGGGATTTCCCAATTAAAAAAAAAAAACATTTTAAAAAGTAAACAAAAAAAGAAAAAAATGTGTTCACGTTTTAGAGCTTCCAGATTTTGTTCACGTTTTAGAATAGTCTGTTTAAAAATAAATTTGTTCACGTTTCTGAGACGTTCACCCTTTTGAGTGTTCACGTTTTCGCGAGTTCACTTTATTATGTAAAATTTTTATAGAAAAATTTTTTTAAACCTTTATTAAATTGAAAATATTTTTATGAATTTTTTATTGAAATATTTACTTATTTAATTATTTTCCATATTTCGCTAACCGTTGGCTAGCATCTTCAGCGCACATAAAAAATATCAATGTTAAATTAACATGGCGCAATGTTGATTAATAATCATAGTAAATTTCTGCGAACGTATGGGATTTATTTAAAATTATCTTGGTTTAATGTTTATTTTAAATGAAAAATGTTAAAATAAAATGGTTCAATATTGAAACTAAAAAAACCAGTTTTACTTGTTTTTTTATAGAAAAAACAACAACAATACAAAATACTCTAAAAAGAGAAGAAAAATTCCGGTTTTCTTTTTGCTTAAATTATTTATGAAACCCATATCGGGCCATTCTGCTAACAAAGCAAAATACAAAAAAAGTAAAACATTTGTTACAGGAAAATCAATAATAATATTCTCTCTCTCATTGGTTCCGCAGGCAAGTCCCAGCAGGAAAATAAGGAATTGATTACATAAATAACTACAAAAATAATGTATTATTTTCGAAAGAATAATAATGCATTCATGGGAATCGAGAAGGTAATTTTATTTTTTTATCATTATTTTTTATTGAATCTTCATTTTATATTAAATATGAACTAACAATAATTAATCAAATCTTAACCTAATACGTTATTTTATGTCCTGCCAGTGCCAGACAAAATTTTCTTCATCACGGGTTCTGTTCACTAATATAGGTGTTTATCGCTCATCTAATTGGGTAAGTGCTGCAGTGTCTCTTCTTCTTAGGCGAGTGTGGCCGCCATGATTTAAAATATTTCGAGCTAGTGGATTTGGGTGTTGTTCAAGCCTTTTTAAATATTTTTTTGCATATTTTGTAATCATAGTTTTAACTAATGGCACATTGAGATCCTTATGAATGTTTGAGTTTTTAACATACCAGGGAGCTGCTGTAATTATTCGAAGAAGTTTATTTTGGCGCCTTTGAATTTTGTCGATATTAAAGGCCGAGGCAGTTGAATACCGTAGCACCAGATAGGCTTTAAGATAGAGTTGTAAAGTAGAACTTGCAATCGAGACTAAGGACAGAATTTCTTCCAATAAGCCAATGAATTTTAATGGCTTTTAGTTTCATTTGAGTTAATTTTGCCTCTACATGGCATTTCCACGTTAATCGCCGATCCAGATGTATACCGAGATATTTTACATGCGAATGTTGAGGAATTATTTGATTATTGATTGTAATAGGGGGGCAAGATTCCCGGCGCAAAGTGAATGTTATATGTACTAGACTGGTCGCATCTTGTATGGGATTTTTTTTTTTTTTTAAATTTAATTGTTTGCGCTGCTTAAAATATGAGGTTTGGTGTAAGAAATCATGACCTAATTTTTCACGTCAATCCGACGGTGCCTAGCCGTGCCAAGTGGGGCCCAAAGTTCCCCATTTTATAAAAAAAAACATATTTTCTATCAGATCTTTATAGTTATACTATAAAAATATGACTACGCTACGATCTTCGGCAGAGAAAGTACTTCAAGTGTGCCAAATTTCAGCTTCCTATGTCATCAGATGGCTTCAGAAAGTTGCGGAAAGAATAGGACATACATGCAAACATCCTGACATACTAAGAAATTATATATTGTATAGATAGATTAAAGTATTTGCAGTTTAATATTTTAGTATGATACGAACGAAAGATTTTTAACTAATTCGGGGTCGCTGAATCCAGTGGTGCTAGCCGTTTTTTTATGTTAGCTTTGGTTTTCGAGATATACCGTTATTTCGAAAATTAAGGATGTTGCACAACATATGTTCGCGCAACTCAAAAACGCTTTAGCTTATTGAAAAACTAAAAAAACCGAAATTCGGCAATAAAATTTACTTTAAGCAAGTAAAAACTTTTTTCTTCATATTGGCTTTGGTTTTCGAGATATACCGTTATTTCGAAAATTAGGGAGGTTGCACAACATATATTCGCGTTACTCAAAAACGCTTTAGTTTATTGAAAAACAAAAAAAACCGAAACTCCGCAATAAAATTTACTTTAAGAAAGTTAAAACTTTTTTCTTTATATTGGCTTTGGTTTTCGAGATATACCGTTATATCGAAAATTAAAGAGGTTGCACAACATATGTTCGCGTAACTCAAAAACGCTTTAGCTTATTGAAAAACTAAAAAAAACCGAAGTTCCGCAATAAAATTTACTTTAAGAAAGTTAAAACTTTTTTCTTTATGTTGGCTTTGGTTTTCGAGATATACCGTTATTTCGAAAATTAAGGAGGTTGCACAACATATGTTCGCGTAACTCAAAAACGCTTTAGCTTATTGAAAAACTAAAAAAAAAACCGAAATTCCGCAATAAAATTTACTTTAAGAAAGGTAAAACGTTTTTCTTATATGAGCAGTCGTTTTAGAAACATAATTTTTTTTTCTGGAAAAAAAAATAATTTTTTTATTAAAATTTCGGAATTTTTGTTTTTAAAAATTCATAAAAAATTTAAAAATGGAGCTATGCTTCTAATTTTCTGCAGACATAAAACAACATTGCAAACAAAACAAGCTATAAATGATTATAATCTGTTTACAACTTTTGATTTTATGTATTCACAAAAGAAGCATAGCTGCATTTTCCAATTTTAAATGAATTTGTATGAGAGCCCCCCTAAAAAGAAAAGGTAAAGGGCAAGTATGTCTCGAGAAAATGTTTAGGACAAAAAACTAAATGAGGTCGGTCATACATTCTATTCCCCTAGGTCTGACTCCTTGCCAGTTATGGAGCTTTTTCTTCAATATATTTCTAGTCTGTAGTTAAAATTTTGAATGGGAGCCCTTAATGAATGGAGATAGCAGGTATAGATATACAAATATGGCGGTTTAATAAAATTCTTAAATTAATTAAAATTTTTCGTCTTTTGTGAATACATAAAATCAAAAGTTGTGAACAGATTTTAATCATTTATAGCTTGTTTTGTTTGCAATATTGTTTTTTATATGACCCTATAAAATTAGAAGCATAGCTCCATTTTTCAATTTTTTATGAATTTTTAAAAACAAAAATTCCGAAATTTTAATAAAAAAATTATTTTTTTTTCCAGAAAAAACAATTATGTTTCTAAAACGACTCCGCATATAAGAAAAACGTTTTACCTTTCTTAAAGTAAATTTTATTGCGGAATTTCGGTTTTTTTAATTTTTTAATAAACTAAAGCGTTTTTGAGTTACGCGAATATATGTTGTGCAACCTCCTTAATTTTCGAAATAACGGTATATCTCGAAAACCAAAGCCAATATGAAGAAAAAAGTTTTAACTTTCTTAAAGTAAATTGTATTGCCGAATTTCGGTTTTTTTAATTTTTCAATAAGCTAAAGCGTTTTTGAGTTGCGCGAACACTGGATTCAGTGACCCCGAATTAGTTAAAACTAGTTAAAAATCTTTCGTTCGTATCATACTAAAATATTAAACTGCAAATACTTTAATCTATCTACAATATACATATAATTTCTTAGTATGTCAGGATGTTTGCATGTATGTCCTATTCTTTCCGCAACTTTCTGAAGCCATCTGATGACATAGGAAGCTGAAATTTGGCACACTTGAAGTACTTTCTCTGCCGAAGATCGTAGCGTAGTCATATTTTTGATTTTCGGCTTTTCAACTAGTATAACTATAAAGATCTGATAGAAAATATGTTTTTTTTATAAAATGGGGAACTTTGGGCCCCACTTGGCACGGCAAGGCACCGTCGGATTGACCTGAAAAATTAGGTCATGATTTCTTACACCAAACCTCATATTTTAAGCAGCGCAAACAATTAAATTAAAAAAAAAAAAAAAATTGCGACCAGTCTAATATGTACGCATTTTTGCTCATTGACTATTATCCTCCATTGTCGTAACCATATTTCTAGTTGAAATATATGATGCTGTAAATAACGCGATGCTTCATAACGATTTTCGTGGACGCTTAGAAAAGCTGTATCGTCTGCAAATGTTGAAGTTTGTGTATAGTTGCTTGTTGGCATGTCCGAAGTATAAATTAAGTATAATAGGGGGCCCAGATGCTGCCTTGTGGGACTCCAGCGGCAATAGGCTGAGGTGAACTTAAGAAATTCCCTTCTTTAATAATAAATTGACGACCGACTAAGTAGCTTTCTAGCAGCTTGTGTGTGTTTGCTGGTAAATTTTGCTTCAATTTATGTAATAAGCCTTCATGCCACCTTAATCAAAAGCTTGCGAAACATCGATGAAGAGTGCTGCGCAATATTTCTTTTCTTCAAATGCTTTTCTTATGACATTTCGATTGTGCTGTGTTTTCTTCTAAATCCAAACTGATGGTTTGGAATACATCTATTTACACTTAAAATCGGTGTTAATTTTGAAACTAATAATTTCTCAAACAGCTTTGACATATTTGGTAATATGATCTTTACCTGGCTTTGGTATCATGGTAACTAAGGAAACCTTCCATTTTTGAGGATAGTATTCAAGGCGTAAAATAGCATTAAAAATAAAAATAATTATTTTCTTTGCTATGCCAGGTAGATCCAAAAGCATTTTATTACTGATTTTATCAATACCAGGTGCCTTCTTAGTGTTTGAGTCACAAATAGCCTTTCGATTTCTCTTATCTCAAAACTGAGGGGAATAGCTGCTCTAGCAGCAACAGGTGGTAACTCGACCGCAATATTGTGAGATATATTTGGTGTAAATACGTTTTTCAAGTGACTAACAAACAGATTTCCTTTTTCAATATCATTTCTTGCCCAACTACCATTCAAGTTTCTTAATGGTGGCTTAGATATAACTGGCCTTTTAAGATTTCTAGCTGCACGCCATAATGAGTAGTCAGATTGTGGAGTTGCATCAAGTTCCTTAAGATATTTTTCTAGAGAAGCCGTTTTCTGATTCTGCAGTAACTTTCTTAGCCTTTTTGTGCACTCTTTAAATAAAATCTTAAGTTGCAGGGATCTGTAAAGTTGCCACTCTCTTCGAACTCTCCTTTTTTCAGTCAAGAGCCGCTCGACATCTGAAGAATATATTTTATTATTTTTAATTTTTTTGGGGGTAACGCTGGAGTGTTGAACAGCTAGTTTAAGATAACTGTCAAAGTTTACAATAGAGAGATCCACATTATCCGGTGTACTAAGCGGAATATTTTCGGTGCAATGGGCACTGAGAAATTTTTTATATTTTAACCAATTTATTTGTGTGGCTGGCGTCGCTAAGTAACCTGACGGAAATACAATTCTATTTGGGTTCGATATAGTAACAATTGTAGGTGTGTGGTCGGATGATAATTCTAAGGAAGCTTCAACATGAATCATTTCTGTGGGAGGTAATTTTATTGACAATAATTATGAATTGATTAGCACATATATTCTCACAGTTGCAGAACAAGCAATGTATTGTTTCTGTTCGTAACAATTATTCGTGTTGTTTCTTCTGTTCGTGACAATTTTTCGAATTTTTTTAGAATTATTGAAGTCATTCTCAGTAAACATTTAAATAATTTATTTCAATCCTAGGACATGTTCTGTGTTAAGAGTAACGAGTTCTGGAATCAAATATTAATCAATATATGTATAACATTCTCGTTTCCTATTGATTACATTTTATGGGAAAATGTAATAAATAGGAATCGAGAAATTTATACTATCTTGTATAATATTTGATTCCAGAATTCATTATTCTTAAAACAGACCATGTCCTAGGATTGTAATAAATTATTTTAATGTATCCTGCGAATAAATTAAAAAATTCATCCTTGATAATAAAAATAAGTACACTGAAAGAATTTTCTTCACAGATCCAATGGACTATGACATTAATCCAATGAAAAAGTACATTAAAAGTCGACCTATGTAACCTTCATTGGATTAATGAAGAATGTTACATTAGAGCCGGTTAATGAAATGTTTCATAAAATCGATGAAAATTTTGTATTATTTTAATGTCAGAAACTTTTATTAAGACTGTGACTCTTTGTTGTCACATTAATGAAACATTTCATTAACATCTGCTATATATAAATCGGCTAAGGAAAAACAGTTAAGAACACTATCCTCCTCTGTATGTCAACCGATTTTAACAAAATATACACCATTTGAGAAGTATTTACTCAAGGAAGTGCACAATGTATATTTTATTAAAATCTGTTCAATAATAATTTAGAGTTATAAGCGTTCAAAATTGCTACTTACACAAATGCAAAATAAGTACATATGTAAATAAAAATTTATTTTCAATTATCAGACCAGGCAAAACAGTTAAGCCCTTATGACACTACATTTTTAATGCATTGTTCAAGTTTTGGTGAACAGTGCAAATATAAAGTAATAGAAAAATTGACCAAGTGCGTCAGGTTCAGCTGTATTAAGATAAATGGCAAACTGTCAAAAATTTTACTAAAGTTATCGATAAAAAATGAAGTTATGTCAAAAAAAATGTAAAATTGCAAAACTTAAAATTGAAATTTCAAGCTTAAAATATTAAAAGTGTTGCTGAATCAGCGGTTAATGGGCAAATTAAGCGATTTACCGCTTTTTGTTTTTAGGTTTCTCATAAACAAAAAGTTGGCAACATTTAATAACATTAACAGAACAGGGATGGCTAAGTTGTTTTAATTGTACCTTTTTGTTGATACTTTTTAAACTTAGATTTATAATACCTTTTTGTGGTGTTTTTTAAGAACATAAATAAAATTAATTTCAACTTAAAACATCTTTTAGTACAATTAGGGCAAAAAAGTACAATTTTAAAGGTTGTTGGTACAACTTTAAAAATTCTCAACGCCATCCACAGAGTTTTAAAACAATTTATTAACAGTGGAATTGTTTTGAAAAAAGTGCATAGAATTTTAAAATTTAAGCAGTCTTCATGGTTAAAAAATATATCGATGATATATTGATTAATATTAAAAAAACCTGACTGACTCACTGATTCGTCATCGCACAGCCTAAAGCCCTTATGACACTACATTTTTAATGCATTGTTCAAGTTTTGGTGAACAGTACAAATATAAATTAATAGAAAAATTTACCAAGTGCGAAGGGTTCACCTGTATTAAGATAAATGCCAAACTGTCAAAAATTTTATTAAAGTTATCGATAAAAAATGAAGTTATGTCAAAAAAAAATGTAAAATTGTAAAACTTAAAATTGAAATTTCAAGCTTAAAATATTAAAAGTGTTGCCAAATCAGCGGTTTATGGGCAAATTCAGCGATTTACCGCTTTTTGTTTTTAGGTTTCTCACAAACAAAAAGTGGGCAACATTTAATAAAATTAACAGAACAGCGATGGCTAAGTTGTTTTAATTGTACATTTTTGTTGATACTTTTTAAACTAAGATATATAATACCTTTTTGTGGTGTTTTTTAAGAACATAAATAATATTAATTTCAACTAAAAAAATCTTTTAGTACAATTAGGGTAATTAAATAAAATTTTTAAAGGTTGTTGGTACAATTATAAAAATTCTCAACGCCATCCCTGAAACAAAAAAAATAATAAGAAAAAAAAACTAAAAAACTTTGTTTACATATTTTATAGTTTGCTCTTTCTACACTGTAAGAAAAATGCTTCATATATTTAATGAATCATTTTCATAAAAAAGTTTTCCTTGGGTAAATGAAAATTTTCATTGTCTAAATGGAATTTCATAGGTTTGATGAAGTATTTTCGTGAAAATCGCTTCATTAGATTTCGTAATTACGTTAAAAATTTTCATTGGATATATGAAAACTTAAGTTTGTCCAAGTAAAACAAAAAATTTTAATTGGGAACACAAAAAAACAATAAACAAACATAACTATATTCATAACTTAATACAAAATTATAGTTTCATTAAAAAAATGTTTAATTGTTATTTAAAAAATGTAAGATTTAATAATTTCATACATCTTATGTTACATGTATTCCATTAAATTTATGAAATCAAAAAATTTTTTTATAAAAGCAACATATTTCAATAATTGCCTTCATAAATTTAAATTTTCATTATGACAATAAAAATGTCATTATAGTAATGAAACAAAAACTTTCAATCCACTTTCAATCAACGTTGTTATTGTTATTATGGACAATTTAATCTCATATTTACGCCCTTAATTGAGAAAAAACATAGTTTTTTTATACAAAAACTACACTGCCCCGGTAGACTAGCTGGTAGTGAGCTAGTCTATCAGCACCGAGGTTGCATGTTCGAATCCCGCCAGAGACAGAAAAAAAAAATAAAAAATAAAATAAAGTAAAATAAAATAAGAAAAAAGAGAAAAAAAATAACTACAAAAAATATAAAAAAAAAAAAAATTTTACTTTATTGAAAGTGTTTATCCAATGAATAATATTCATGGATCTAATGTAATGTTTCATTAAGTCCTTTTAATGAAACAGGTTTCATTGATCCAACGAAGCGCTGCATAGGTTCCTTTATAATACAATTTTTCATGGGATTAATGTCAAAATTCGTTAGTATTGCGAAGAAAATTCTTTCAGTGTAGCATTTACTGTTTCTTTCTATCAATTCTATATCAATTAATGAATAAAAAATGTAGTGTCATAAGGGCTATAAGAATGCTTTCTTCCTTTTTTTGTCAACCGAACCTCTATGGGGAGAAAAATATCCAGAAAGATCTAGTCAAAACCTTCAAAATGATAGCAATATTGGCCGCCTACCTTTAGAAATGCAGTGGGAAAATTACATTTTTCTGTGAATTACATATTTTCGAAAACTAAGCGTTTGGGCCAATTTTTTTATTTAAATTTTTTTCATATTTTTCAACTTTCTATCAGCCTAGGTACTTTTTTTATTTGGAACTGCGTCGGTAAACTAGATTTGTTTCAAATTGCTTCAATATATTTGCAAAATTTCATTCCCGTAATGAAATTTTTCATTGGATTAAAGAAAAAAAATTGATGAAATTGTTTCATTAGATTTATGAAGCATAATTCTCTTAGTGTATACGACATAAAAACAGCAAAAAATAACGGATTTTTATTAAGAAAATATGTAATAGAAAAACACGAATAATACTCACGTACAGAAACAATTCATTCCTTGTTCTGCTAAAGTGGCAATACGTTGCAATCAATTCATAATTATTTTGTCTGATAAAATTACCTTCTTGATTCCAATGAATGCATTTTTATTCTTTCGAAAATAATTATTTTTTTAATTATTTATGCAGTCAATTCCTTATTTGTTGTCTCTGAAGCTTCTTCTCACTGTTATACCACACTCAAACCAATTTGATTATACACGAAATTCACGCTTTTTCCACTTGAAATAACTTTCATTCAACGTGACTCGGATTGTTATATCAATATAAATGACATTTTGCTCTTACTTTACGGCAATGTAAAATAAACATGAATTATAGTTTTTTAAAAAGAAAAAAAAGTTGTTCGCAAGTTATTGTTAAATCATGTTAAATTAACATGAAGTAGCTATTGAGCAAAATCAATACCGAAAACTGTAGAATTAACCTTGTTTTCGACGTTTTTACATTGATTTTTTTCTGTTTGAGGAAATAAAAAAAAAAATAATTTAAAATTATGAAAAATATTTGTCAAAAAAATTCAGAAAAACATATCGAGCCCTAATAGCAAAAATGATGTAACCAATAAAAATAAAAGTTTACAGGAGAAGGTTTTTTTAAAATATTTTTGCTTCAAGTCTGGGGTTTCGTTTGAAATTGCTTTTGCTCTTATTTCGTAACGGTACTTCCCAAAACAAAAATCTAAAATGTTGTTGGTTACATAATTTTTGCTATTAGCGGTCGATTGTATGTTTTTACTTGCATAAATAAAAATATAAATATAAAAAATATAAACCATTTTTTTTCGTAAATGTTCAATGAATAAAATTTCTTGATTTTACATACTTTTTTGCTTCAGCCAACCTTTGGTTTACATTGAATCTATGATATTGATGTCCGAACTAACGTGGCAGCTGATTGAAGACAGGAAGTCAGCTAAAGGTTTGCTAAATAGTGCAAAAACGCGTAGCCAAAAGTCTGAGTTTGCGAGAACACACAATGACCTAGACAAACAGGTCAAGCGAAGTGCACGTAGAGATAAAAGAGCGTATACTGACGGTCTGGCGAAAGAAGCGCAAGCTGCAGCTGCTACAAACCGCACCAGAGATCTCTACCACATAGCGAAGAAGCTGACTACAAAATCTATCGCTTCCACAAGGCCTCTAAAGAACAGCTCGGGCGAACTAGTGACCTCAAAAACACAACAACTTGAGATTTGGACAAACCACTACACGGAACTCCTTAAGACACCAAGTCAACCCAACGTAAATATTTGCAACTGTGTAGGACATTCGGTAAGGCCTGATATATCCACTGAAAGTCCATCACTGATGGAAGTTAGCATAGCTATCAAGGCCTTAAAGCTTAACAAAGCCCCGGGAACCGACAACATCGCGCCAGAAATGTTAAAAGCAGATCCCAATGTCAGCGCACGATTAATCCTACCGATTATCGAAGAATTTTGGAGAACGGAGTGCCTGCATGACGAGCTTAAGGAGGGAATCATTGTGAAAGTACCAAAAAAGGGAAATTTGTCGGAATGCAACAACTGGAGGGGAATCACTCTTCTGAGTATGGTTAATAAGGTGATAGCGCATATCATCACAGGCCGACTCAGTGCCTTGGAACCAGATCTCCGTCCGGAACAAGCTGGCTTTCGACCACGAAAATCCTGTGTGGACCAAGTGAATACCCTAAGAGTAATCGTTGAACAGTCTGTGGAGTGGAGATCCCCCTTATATCTAGTTTTCATAGACTTCGAAAAAGCATTTGATAAGCTCGCCCATCACACCATATGGAAGGCATTAGAATGCAAAGGCACCCCACCGAAACTTGTCTCGCTTATTAGAAGTCTATACAATGGGTCTACATGTAGAGTTCTCCATGAAAACAATATTGGCAATAAAATAAATGTAAACACCGGGGTACGGCAGGGTTGCGTTTTGTCGCCTCTACTTTCAACATTGTTCTTGATGTGGTGATGAAGACCGCAACAGAAAACTCCTCTGGAATTCAATGGAGCCTACACAAGCGGTTAGGTGATTTAGATTACGCCGATGACATCTGTATCCTGGCACACACGTACAGCGACATGTCTCGAAAGCTAGGGTTGCTAGAAGCGGCGACAGCGAAAGCAGGACTGAAAATAAACATATCCAAGACTAAATCCATGCGTGTGAACACCGACAACAAGCAGCACCTTAAGATGAATGGCACCGTGCTTGAGGATATTAACAGCTTCTGCTATCTCGGCAGTATTATCAGCAACAATGGAGGATCAAGTGAGGATATAGTAAACCGTATCAACTGTGCCCGACGGTCCTTTGGCCTCCTGCGTCCTGTATGGAAGGCTTCTCATATATCAACTAGAACGAAAATCAGCTTATTTAACTCCAGTGTAAAGTCAACCCTATTGTATGGATGTGAAACTTGGAATGCTGCTGCGCGCGACATAACTTCACTTCAAGTTTTTACCAATAAATGTCTGAGGAGAATTTTGAAAATATTTTGGCCAAATGTGATATCCAACCTCGACCTATGGACAGTCACAAAACAAACTCCTCTGCGCACCGAAATACTAAGACGTAAGTGGAACTGGCTAGGTCACACACTACGTAAACCAGCAGATGACCTAACACGGGCAGCCATTGACTGGAACCCACAGGGTACTAGAAGAAGAGGAAGACCCGCCCACACGTGGAGAAGACAACTGGATTCTGAGGTGGCATCTACACGAAAATCCTGGAACGAAATCAAACTAATAGCTTGTAATAGATCACAATGGAATATATTTGTAATGGCCCTATGCTCCAATTTGGAACGACGGGAATAAATATATATATATATGATATTGACATACACTTAGGAATGATTATACAGGTACACTTGATTTGATGTATGAACACATTCAAAAAATAAAATGGTTAATATAATAAAAAGAGTTGATAAAAAGAAATAATTCTCACATTCTATAAATGAAAAATATTTAGAAAAATGCACATATATTATTATGGTGTCTTAACTTATATCTATGCATATCTTACATTTACTAGCTTAACCCGTTGCGCTTCGCTACAATGCTTTAGCCAACTTTGAAGACTCTCCCTTTAATAGTTATTCAGTAGAGAGATATTTCTTTTTATTTTTAAAAGTGTAGTATACCATAAGAGTGACTTCTACAAAGTTTGAACATTCTTACTATAACAGTTCTTAAGATAAGAGATATTAAACATCGTCGTTCTATGGGGGGTACCACTTCCCCCGCTGCTATATTATTTAAATTTTTGCGCTCAGAAGATCTTACTAACAAAAGTTCAACAAAATGCGTGCAGCGGCTCTTATTAATATTTCTATATATGAGGGGTACTGCTCCTACTCTGTCTACCCCGCCCATTTTTATATTGAAATTTATAGTTTACCATAAAAGTAGCTTTAACCACGTTTGAAGGCTGTCCCTTTAATATTTCTTCAGTTGAGCGATATTTAATATATGCATCCTACGGGAGGTATTTCGCACCCTGCGCCTACCCGCTTTATTTTTATTTTCAAAAGTGTAGTATACCATAAGAGTGACTTCTACAAAGTTTGAACATTCTCACTATTACAGTTCTTAAGATATGCGATGTTAAACATTGGCGTCCTATGGGGGATTCCACTTCCCCCTCTGCTATTTTAAACATTGGCGTCCTATGGGGGATTCCACTTCCCCCGCTGCTATTTTATTTCAATTTTGGGGCTCAGAAGATCCTACTACCAAAAGTTCAACATATTGCTTGCAGCGGCTCTTATTAATATGTCTTCTAAGGGGTACTGCTCCTCCCCTGTCTACCCCGCAGATTTTTATATTGAAATTTATAGTTTGCTATAATAGTAGCTTTAACCACGTTTTAAGACTCTCCCTTTAAAAGTTCTTCAGTGAACGATATTTAATGTATGCATCCTCTGGGAGGTATTTCTCCCCTGCGCCTACCCGCTTTATTTTTATTTTCAAAAGTGTAGTTTACCATAAGAGTGACTTCTAGAAAGTCAAACATTGGCGTCCTATGGGGGATTCCAATACCCCCGCTGCTTTTTTATTTCAATTTCGGGGCTCAGAAGATCCTACTACAAAAAGTTCAGCAACATGCGTCCAGCGGCTCTTAAAATATGCGTTGTGAGAGGCAGACATTGCCCCCTACCTCCCCTTGTGGTCCTATTTTTAAAAAACTGTATAGCTTATGTGTCCATACAGATATGGTTCTATCTATGTTTTAAATTTCATTAAAATCGGTTTGAGAGGCAGAAATCGCCCGTATCCCCCCTTGTGGTCCTATTTTTAAAAAACTGTATAGCTTATGTGTCCATACAGATATGGTTCTATCTATGTTTTAAATTTCATTAAAATCGGTTTGAGAGGCAGAAATCGGCCTTATCTCCCCTTGTGGTCCTATTTTTAAAAAACTGTATAGCTTATGGGTCCATACAGATATGGTTCTATCTATGTTTTAAATTTCATTAAAATCGGTTTGAGAGGCAGAAATCGCCCGTATCTCCCCTTGTGGTCCTATATTTAAAAAACTGTATAGCTTATGTGTCCATACAGATATGGTTCTATCTATGTTTTAAATTTCATTAAAATCGGTTTGAGAGGTAGAAATCGCCCGTATCTCCCCTCGTAGTCCGATTTTTTTAAAAATTTATACATTTTGTGTCCATATAGATATGGTTCTATCTAAATTTTAAATTTCATTAATATCGGTTTGATAGTTTCTGAGAGGAAGAAATTTCCCCCTATCTTGTCTCGTGGTACCACGATTCGGTCCATTTTCAATAGGCTCGGTCCTTGTTCCAATAAGAACCTATGACCCAAATTTTTATCAAATTATCTCCAAAATTGCGACCTGTACTTTGCGCACAAGGTTGCATGGACAGCCAGCCAGCCAGCCACCCAGCCGGACGGATATCGTTAGTTCGACTCAGAAAGTGATTCTGAGTCGATCGGTATACTTTATGGTGGGTCTAGGACCAATAATTTAAGGCGTTACACACATCAGCACAAACTCATAATACCCTCTCCACTATTGTGGTGTGGGTATAAAAATAATTTTGGTTTCTGGTAAAAATTCTAGAAAAGGACATTAGGAGTATAAATTTTGACGGGGAGAGACAAAATAACGGTATTGTAATCTTGGTATTTTTGTAAAAATAACATGACATAATTAACGTAATTTATATATGTATATATATAAAATTGTAACGTTACTGACTGACTGACTCACTGATTCATCATCGCACAGCCTAAACGCCTGAAGCTAAGCACTTGAAATTTGGACCAGAGATTGGTCACTCCCCAAATCGATCCACTAAGACGGGATTTTTGGAAATTCGAATGTTTAGGGGGTAAAAACGGGAAAATGCGGTGACCTTATAGCTCCAAAACTAAAAGAGATACAAGAAAAATATAATACTGATCGTTGTTCTTTAGAAAAATAAGCGGATAGGTGTCTGGTACTTTTTTGAAATTTGGCCCTATTAGGGAGTAAACGGGTAAAACCTGAATTTTGCTACTTTTTTGACACCCCATCTATCTTTTGAACCATAAACACAGAAACAAAGTTTATACCACATTCGAAACCTATGAAAAAAATACGAATATTAGTTTGGTACTTTTTCGAAATTCGAACATTTAAGGGGTGAAAATCGTCGCTATTTTTGGTACTTTTTTTTACAAAACATTTTTCTCCATTCACTAACATACTCGTAATTAATAATGAGCCCCCACAATAATACTGAATTTTTTGATACTTTAATGGGGGGGAAAAAATAGTTCCAAAAAAAGGAAATGCGGGAAATTTTATATTTTTCTTTAGCTTTTTGGTCCTACAACTGGTATTTTTAAAATTATCGTTTATGTTGGACCTTAAAACATAAGATTCAACATGCAATGTCCTGAGTGGATAAGAATCTATGACGGAACTTTTTGGTACTTTTTTGTTCATTAACTGGTACTTTTTGAATTTCTGTTAGTATTTGACCTAGAAACATACAATTCAATATGCAATGCCCTGGATGGATGAGAATCTTTAAGTGGGATCTTATTGGTACTTTTTTATTCGTTAGCTGGTACTTTTTGAATTTCCGTTAGTATTGGACCCATAAACATGCAATTAAACATGGAAGGTCTTGAGTGAATGACAATCTGTTAGAGAGATCTTTTTGGTATTTTTTCGTTTTTTAACTGGTCCTTTTTTTAATTTTCGCTAATGAACATAAAATTAAACCTGCATGGTCCTGAGTGAATGAGAATCTCTAAAAGCGCTTATAGGTACTTTTTAGTTATTGAACTGGTACTTTTAGAATATCCGTTATTATTAGACTTAGAAACATAAAATTCAAGATGCAATGCCCTAAGTGGATAAGAATATATAAGAGGGAAGTTTTTGGTACTTATTTGTTCTTTAACTGGTACTTTTTGAATTTGCGTTAGTATTGGACCTAGAAACAAAAAATTAAACATGCAAGGTCCTGAGTGAATGAAAATCTGTAAGAGGGCTTTTGGTACTATTTTGTTCTTTAACTGGTACCTTTTATATATCCGTATTTATTGGATCTAGAAACATAAAATTAAACATGCAATCTCCTGAGTGAATGAGAATCTGTAAGAGGGATTTTTTGCTACTTTTTCGTTCTCTAACTGGTATTTTTTTTAAATAAACTGGTAATTTTTTTAATTTAATATTTATTTTTGGGCATTAAATAAAAAAGCAAATTGGTGTCTGGTACTTTAACGAAATTCGGTCGTTTTAGGTAGTAAATCTAGCTTTTAAGCCAGTACGTATAGAAATAAAAATTAAATAACATTTGTTACTTATCTAAAAAATACAAATGCGAATTTGGTACTTTTTCGAAATTCGAACGATTCAGGGGTGAAAATTGTACCTATGTATATCGATCCCGCGAACCTCATACTTCCTAAACTAAAAGAGATAAAAAACATCAGCACTTATTCTTGTTTATTAGAAAAATTCGCTAACCGTATATTTCCTAAACAAAAAGAGATACAAAAAACTGAATACTAATTATTGTTCATTAAAAAAAATAAACGGGGAGGTGTCTGGTACTTTTTTGAAGGAAGGCCTTTTTGGGGTGTAAAAGGGTTAATAAATATTGTATCACATTTTTAGCTTATCTAAAAAATACAAAACAGGTTTGGACCTTTTTTGAAATTCAACCGTTTAGGGTGTGAAAATCGTTCCTAATTTTGTTACTGTTTTCTCAACATTTTTCTCCATCTCTATATAATATAAATTTGTTAAGTAACTGACGGATTCATCATCGCACATCCTAAACTCTTGAAGATAAAAAGCTGACTTTTGGACCGAAGGTTGGCCTCTCGCCAAATCGATTCCGCTAACCTTAAAAATCCAAAATTAAAGAGATCCAAAAAATGTAACACTTATTGTTGTTCGTTAAAAAAAATAAGGGGACAGGTGCCTGGTACTTTTTTGAAAATAAACTTTGGCATAAAAATATGTCCACGAAGAAAAAGGAGACGCTAACGAAGTAGCGTGTTAAATGCTAGTTAAATATAAAGCGTCGCTGTAGCAAAACATTAGTATTTCGTCCGTATTATGTTGATACTATAACTTTAACAAATTGTTTGATGGGATTTCGAAAGTAAACCACTTAATAGCCTACAGTTTTTGTATTTCCTCTATCTACGTTCGTATGTATATGTGTCAGTATAACCCAGCGGGAAAAAGAAGGAGTACGGAGGCCTTCTAGAAGGCCTCTGTACCCCTTCTTTTGGATAAACAAGGCCTTCTCGCTCCATTCCATACTCATATCTTTTTTACACGCGTTGTCATTGCGGAGAAGGCCTTACACTTTCCTTTCTTTCGCCAGGGCTTCTTAAAGGCATTCAAATAAATGGCTCTTAGAAGGCTTTCCAGAGAATGACTGCCAAAAGGCCTTAGAAAAAAGGTTATCTTCAAGGGTTTTTAAGAAAGGTATGTTAAAAGGCTATTCAATTAATGGCTCTTAAAAGGCCTTTCAGACCATCCTTCTACAAATGCCTTTGATTAAAGGTCATATTGAAGGGCTATCAGTCTAAAACATTACGGAATATTTCCTTGCAAATGAAATTAGAAGACTGAAAAGGTTTCATGTACATATTAGATCTCCAATATAGAAAATGAAACAACACTTAACTTTTTATATATGTATACCTATTTTACAAACTTATGTTTATATTTTTGATTAAACTTATTGTAGTTTAATAAAACATGTGATATGTACCTAGTCTTTTTTTGAAATAATTAAATTTGCTAAATATTGTAAAATAGATTGCAAATAAAAGTTTATAATAAAATAAACTTTTAAGCACAAGTACCTATCTTCCTTAATGAACAAAACTCAACTAAAATGATTTACATAATTGTTTTTATTTGTTATTTTAATATGCACCTACTTTGTTACTTTGTTTTTATAAGTCCCAATTTACACTAGGGACATTTCTTGCCGGACATACGAAGTTTGATGGCGAGGGGTTGAAAAGGTAGAGTGTGTAGTACATGACTATCTGTACTGGACATTTTTTCATTTCTCTTTCTTACTTTTCGTAGTTTACATACAAGTATTAATATCTGTCTGACTTCTAATGTTTCATATGTAAACGCTTCGGGTAAGATTAAAAGAGAATTCAAAAAATGTCCGGCAAGAAATGTCCCTAGTGTAAATTGGGACTTACGAGATCTGAATACTTTAGCTTTGGCAAAAAAAAACAAAAAATTTTACTCTTTCTCTTTTCAACTTCAACTAAAATGATTTACATATCCCGATAAAAAATTTGATCATTTTGCGCAGCACTAAAGGTACATTTAAAAAAATAAGCGCACAATTATGCGCTACGCAATAAGACATGCACAAGTTGCAGTAAAGTAAGTGAAAGAACTCTCAACAACTTTTATTAAAAAAAAAATAACATTTCAAGTGCTACGGCATTCCGTTACTACGAAGCAGGTTTGTAAGGGAGAATACTAAAAAATAACAGTATCAAAACATTCAGTGTGTAAAGCTGATTGTTACATCCAAAAATTTTTATGTGCGCTGAATAATGCGCTTTATGTGTCAAAAATGTATTGCTTCAAAGTGGGAACTCGCCATATAAAATTCATGTCTTCCGTAAGCGCAATGGTAAGTGAAACTTTTATGTTTCTCCCTTACAAACCTGCTTCGTTGGAAGCTCCATTTTTTATTGGGATGTTACTTTGTTTTTGTAAAGGGATCTGAATTCTTTTGCTTTTGCTTGTTCAAAAAAAATAAAACAAACAATTTTACTCCTTCTTTTCTTGCTTCTCCTAGAAGCGAGTGTGGAGGCCTTCAATGAGGCCTTCTTTTGCAGTTACGTAAGAATAGTAATTAAATCAAAACATTTTTTAAACAGGCCTTTAAAAAGGCCTGAAGTAAGAAGGTCTTCAGAGTTTTCCCGCTGGGAACATTTTTAAACATTAATGCTCTAGTTCTTTACACTCTAAGAAAAATTATTTAGATACATACCTACATTTGTAGGCCTTTTTATAATATTCAAATGTACATTTGCTTATAAATATTATTTATCAAACAAGTCATGCATTTTTTATAAAATACAAATCTGTTCTGATAAGTTGTTATTGCTTTTTGAAAATTTTCAAGAAGTATTAGATCAGGGAAGCACTTTCATAAAATACTTAAGACTTTGCGGGAAAGTGTATAACGGCCTTTAAAAACTTTTACTGCAAAGTTTGCACCTAAAACTATTGTTCTATTTCTGATAACTTTACTAACGTCCAAAGTTTTAAGTTTTAAATTTTTCAAAGTGTAAGCCATTTTATGTGTTTGCTTGCCACTTTTTTGTGCTTCTTTTAACATTTTTAAAGCAACACATAAGTACTTACTACATTAGTAAAGTAGGGATTTCTGCGAAATAGGAAAAAATAACAAAAAATTCAAGTTGATTCATTTTTTTTTTGCCTTCATTGTTCGTAAGTGGTTGCGCATTTTCATGCCATGACAACAGAGTTTGTCTGAAATAAACTCATGGATGTTTCTTTTTCCTTCGTACTAGATTCTGTCACAAAGTCAACAAATAATACACAGATCTTTTTCTACGTGATTATCACTTACTTAAGACGAATGGAAATACAATGTATGTAAGTGTCTGCGACTCGCACCCACAGACATGTGATTCTGTGGAACTCGTGGCGTATGATGGACATTTTGATGCAAAATTTTACATACATATGAATGTTTGTATGTACATATGTACATTTGGGGTATAACCAATAGCCCTAGCACTACGCGATAGCGAATATTGTTTTATTTACGAAAACAATTTGTCGTTTTCAAATAAAAACCACACCCACAAAAGCGATTTTCTAAAATCCCTAAAGAAAAAAATTTAATAAGAATATTTTAAATATTTTTTAATAAATGAAAACAAGTTTCTTAATTAGTAATAATAATAATTTCAACAAAAAAACTGTGAGTTTTTGGATAAATGTATAAGAACAAATAAAAAGAAAAAAAAATAATTTGTGACATTTTTGAAAACCGCGAGAAATAAATATAATATTTTTATTCGTTTTCAATGGACTATGGACTGTGCTTGATTTTTGATTTTTGCAAAAAATGGGAATAAGTTATGACCCTAATGTACATACGTTGTATATACAGACTTTTTCATTGAATTTGAATCTGTTACAAATAAAAGAATTAAAAACTGAAAATTTTGTAAATAATGTAATGCGAGAATTTTAACGTGATAAAAATTTTTCAACATACATACATATTTGTGATGTTACGAATATTAATGTTTAATATTCGCGAATAAGAATGCGAATACGAATAACTGCGCCAATATTCGCCGAATAAGAATATTCAATTTTAAATTTAGCACCACAGAATATATCAAACTGGATTGAAAATATCCCCCATTCTCAAACACAACAATAAATTACAAAAAAACTGGAACCCTACTAAAGCTGTTATGATACTTGCTATTTTTTGTATTTTTTCTATATTGGAGAACAGTGCAAATATATTTGCATAGGAAAACTGACTAAGTGTAAAGAGTATGATTATATCATAAAAAATCTTGAAATGTCAAACAAATATACATGTGTTATCGATAAATGAGCCGTTTATTTTGAAAGTGGCATAAGTCATTTCGGTTTTTAAGTCGAGATATTTAAGGGTTTGCGTTTTAACACGTTTAAAAATATGGATGCTAACTTTCGAGAAGATTCACTTGTATTTGATACATCATGATAATGATATTTTTCTCATTATTATTATTATTATTATTTATTATTATTATTTATTATTAACTCGATTTTTTTTGAAAAAGTGACTAATGCCACTTTCAAAATAAACGGCTCAAATAACACAGCCCGACAAAATTCAAAAATATTTTTGCTTCTTTGAATATCTTTCATGATATAACTTTATATACCCTTCACTTATGACCTCCAATTACACCAATTACCCAAATTTTTTTTCCAAATTTTTTTTTTTTTTTATCAAAATTTTTGATTTACTGTTATAGTTATTGCCAAAAAAAAAAAAAAAAACTCCCAAATTTTTTTAAGTATTTAGAAAGTAAAACTTGTCCATAGGAATTTAAAAAAATAAAAAGAAGTAAAACTGTTTCATACAGATTTATTAAAATAAAAAAAAAAATACTTAAAAAAATTTGGGAGTTTTTTTTTTTTGGCAATAACTATAACAGTAAATAAAAAATTTTGATAAAAAAAAAAAATTTTTGGAAATAAAATTTGGGTAATTGGTGTAATTGGAGGTCATAAGTGGAGGGTATATAAAGTTATATCATGAAAACTAGAGCTGATAGAGACAAACTGATTACAGTTTTGAATTCAGCGCACCCAAATTAACTAGAATCAGTTGATAAATTCAAAGAAGCAAATTGAGTGTTGGCCTGTGTAATCTAACACTGTCAAAAAAAATATAAAAATTTTTAACTTAAAATTGACATTTCCAGATTAATTGTTAGCACTGTTGCCAATTTTTTTAGTTTTTGTTCGAAAGTAGCGGTTTTTAACATTTCTTTTTGCGATTTTTAGCTTTTTGACGGGTTTTTGTGGGAAAAAAACGTGGGCAGTATTGTTTGTTTTGTTTACATTTTATTTTGGAATCACAAACAATTTTTTTTTATAAACAACTAGCTTAACCCGGTGCGCTTCGCTACACTGCTTTAACCACTTCCTCAGTTGAGAGACATTTAATATATGCGTCCTATGGAATGTTTTTTCCCCTGCGCATTCCCGCTTTATTTTTATTTTCAAAAGTGTAGTATACCATAGGAGTGACTTCTACTAAGTTTGAACATTCTTACTTTAACAGTTCTTAAGATATGCGATATTTAACATTGGCGTCCTATGGGGGTTTCGATTTTGGGGCTCAGATGATCCTACTACCAAAAGTTCAACAAATTGCTTGCAGCGGCTCTTATTAATAATGCTATCTATGAGTGGTACTGCTCCTCCTCTGGCTACCCCGCCCATTTCTATATTGACATTTATAGTTTACCATAATAGAAGCTTTAACCACGTTTGAAGACTCTGCCTTCAATAGTTCTTAAGTTGAGCGATATTGAATATATGCATCCTATGGAAGATATTTCCCCCTGCGCATACCCGCTTTATTTCTGTTTTCAAAAGTGTAGTATACCATAACTGTGACTTCTACAAAGTTTGAACATTCTTACTATAACAGTTTTTAAGATATCCGATATTAAACATTGGCATCCTATGGGGGGTAACACTTCCCCCGCTGCTATTTTGCTTCAATTTTGGGGCTCAGAAGATCCTACTACCAAAAGTTCAACAAATTGCTTGCAGCGGCTCTTCATTACATTTCTATCTATGAGGGGAACTGCTCCTCCTCTGTCTACCCCGCCCATTACTATATTGAAATTTAAAGTTTGCCATAATAGTAGTTTTAACTACGTTTGAAGACCCTCCCTTTAATAGTTCTTCAGTTGAGCGATATTTAATGTATGGATCCTATGGGAGGTATTTCCCCCCTGCGCCTATCCGCTTTATTTTTATTTTCAATAGTGTAGTATACCATATGAGTGACTTCTACAAAGTTTGAACATTCTCACTATAACAGTTCTTAAGATATGCGATATTAAACATTGGCGCCTATGGGGAAAACCACTTCCCCCGCTGCTACTTTATTTCAATTTTGGGACTCAGAAGATCCTACTACCAAAATTTCAACAAAATGCGTGCAGTGGCTCTTATTAATATTTCTATCTATGAGGGGTACTGCTCCTCCCCTGTCTCTCCCGCCCATTTTTATATTGAAAATTTATAGTTTACTATAATAGTAGCTTAACCCACGTTTGAAGACTCTCCCTTTAATAGTTCTTCAGTTGAGCGATATTTAATATATGCATCCTATGGGAGGTATTTCCCCACCTGCGCCTACCCGCTTTATTTTTATTTTCAAAAGTGTAGTATACCATAAGAGTGACTTCTAGAAAGTTTGAACATTCTCACTATAACAGTTCTTAAGATATGCGATGTTAAACATTGGCGTCCTATGGGGGATTCAAATACCCCCGCTGCTATTTTATTTCAATTTCGGGGCTCAGAAGATCCTACTACAAAAAGTTCAGCAAAATGCGTCCAGCGGCTCTTAAGATATGCGATAATAAATATTGGCATCCTATGGGGGGTACCAATTCCCCTGCCCCTATCGAAAAAATAAGTAGCCTATTTTATTTTTAGGGCTCACGTGATGTTACTGTAAAAATTTCAAGAAAATCGGTTCAGTAGTTTCGGAGTCTATAAGCCAACAAACAAACAAACACACAAACATACAAACATTTTTCATTTTTATATATATAGATTAAATTTAATGCAAATAATGTAAAATATTACGAATTACATCGGGGTTTATTCTTTAATTGAATATTTATGATTTGAAATCCCATATGAAGGGCACCTGCTTCATTTCACTTATCAAAAACAAAATAGTTTCATCTGCCCAAGCTTTTACCATTTTTTTTGTTTTAGACCATATTTACATTATGCAATTAATGCCGCAACTTTCGCATGCAACTTTTTGTTTGTTAGCAAGAGGTGTAGGGAAGAAAGCGGGGTTGAAAAAGTTGAAAAAATGCATGAAAAAAATGTAAATGTAAATGTGAAAACAGTTTCGTAGCAACTTCTTTAAAAGAAAATAGAAAAAAAAACTCGGCGATAATTGCATAGTCTAAATGCGGTCTTAGTCAAAGAAAAAAATAAACATGAGAAATGTCAATCAGAAAAAAGGGTTTGTTTATCAATATGTATTTCTTGTTCTTTCTCGCATTTTTTGTTTCATTCAGTCAATCCTAAAAAAATCCAATACAAAAAATAGCAAGTATCATAGCACCTTAACCCCCAATTTCACCAAGTTCAGTTATAATTAACTATCAGTTAAAGCTATCAAAACATATTGTTAACTGGAAGTTAAAGTCATAGTTAGTTTTAACTGAATTTGGTGAAATTGGGGATTAGTGTATTTAACAATAATATGACCTGAATGTTACTTCTGAACAATTTAAATATGTATACTAATATTATTATTATTATATAGATTAAGACTACGAACGGAGCCAATTCTTAATCTTATGTCATTGAGATAACTTCAAGGAACTGTTTGCATACTTAAAAGTGTGACCAGAAACAAGGCTAGAAAATGCTAAACAAATTTTCAAGATTTTTACTAACAATTTATTATAAGTATACATAATATGAAATTTTATTAAAAACTACATAAATTATAGGAACTCATTTAAAACAAAATTGTCGTATTTTAACAAATTTAGGCGGCCCGTAATACTCCTGATGTAAACAAAATACAAGTGATTTTATTTCCATGCTTTGCTCTGATTTGAAATATTCTATAAAAAAAAATGTCGGCCAAGTTATTTCTTAATTTTTTTTTTTTCAGCACTTGTGATGGAAACAATTTTCGTTCCTCTTATAAGTTTTGATTCTAGATCAGTTTTGTTTTAGTATGGGTATAAAAAGTTTTACTTTGAATATCCCAGCTAGCATTTGGCTGATTATTTTTTGTAAAAATCACCCAAATGATTCTTTTCAGATCAGTTTTGATGATTAAAAACTAGAGTTGTCAATTATTCGCCTTTCAGCTTTGTTCGAATAATTCAAATAATTGTTTTTGTTCATTCGATCCAACGATCAAATCTGAAAAATTATTCGATTAATCGATGAGAATAACGAATAAAAAAATTAAAAAAAAAATTAAATTTTTTAAATAAAGGGGTTGCAGACCTTCCATCTTCAGCCAAACTTCTGCGTACAATTTCTTCTATATAACAACCGCTGTCTGTCTTAATGTTATTTTCCATTGGAACAAGTTCGGCCTTTTTTGATGTCGTTGGATTATCTTATACTACATCGTTTTCAATGGTAATATTGTATCACTTATACTATGTTCACACTTGGGTTCTTAAACGCGTTTAAGAAACTCGAACGTGATTAAGTTCTTATCACATCAAAATCGAGGTGATTAACCATATATTGAAGTGCTTTGTTAAGCACTTCAAATTGACATGATTAAAACTCAATCACTTAATTAATCACATCGAATCAATCGGTCACCATGAACGTACCCCTCACGTGTACAACTGACCACGATCTCTTTTTAATGTTTTTATTTTTCCTTAAATAATTCAAAAATTTTCACAATTGTAATATGTTTAAAATAATCTTCTGATAACTTTGTAAAAGTATTTGTATCCATTTTTAAAGAAATATAAATTTGTTTGTTGTGTTTTTTTAATCAACTGTCATCTTTGTCATCTCAAATGTAATGTGAGCGGTTCTGATTAACTTAATCAACATTTTGCTCAAACGCGTTTAAAAACTCAAGTGTGAACATAGTTATATATAATTTACAAAATATATATGTATAATACAATAACAGCTCTGTATTTTTTAGCCTTTTTTTTATTTCTAAGTTTTTCACCCGAGAGTGAAAGATCCCATTTCTTGAACATTTTTTGATTTAAAAACAAAACAGCTGTTACAATTGTTGGTCAAAGATTTGTTTAATAAGAGCATAAAATACATTTTTGAAATACTATGAATACTCAACACGGTTTTTGCTTACTAAACATTGAGAATAATTACAATCAGGACTATATCTACAATATTTTTTAACTTTCCTACATTTTGTATAAAATCGCTAAAAACGTATGAGCATAAATCAAATTCTAAGCTATTATTTCTTATGTCTTTTATTATAAATTTATATTTTAATAAAAAAAAAATTGTTCGATTAATCGACATAATTTAATCGATTTATTCGTTATTCGAAAATCGGCATTTTAAAATTATTCGAACAAGAGATTGTTTTTGTTTGATCGATTAATCGAATTATTCTTAATCGGTTGACAACTCTATTAAAAACTGATTTATCACCTGAGTGATTAAAAAAGGATTCATATATGATTCATTTATATGTTTAAAAAATGATTTTTAAATATTTTGAATTTTTGTTTTTGCCAAATAAAAAAATATATAAATAGAAACTTGCATGTCAGCCAAACCATGGCCCAATTAGAAGGTCTGCTCGAAACGCCTGCTGATTTTTTACAGAGTTGTGTTTTTAGGAATAATACATAGGCATAAATGGGCAAAATGTCTAAAGTTGTTTACATTTTTTAACGTCATTGTGTTTTTTTTTTTAATTTTTTACTTTTTTAATATGATTTTTTATTTCAAAAAAATTAGAAATTAAATTCAATAATTGTGATAAAAATGTGAAAAAAAATTTTAAATAATTATGAGCAATGTCACAGAGTACAATTCCGTTCGGAATTGAAGAAAACATATTTGAAAGTGTATTTTGATAGTTTTATGGCCTTTCAGATACAGACAACTCCCATACAGTTCATGAAAACAAAAATGGTTTCATTCCGAAACATTTTTTCGTCATTTTCTGAAGCACCAAAATACGGAATGAAATCCGTTTCCAAACGGAAATGTACTCTGTGACATGGCTGTATGTATAATAATAAAAAATATAAGAAATAAATAAAAAACTGACAGGCGAATACAATGGATAACATATATCTTCTCCTTCCCAGTAATAATGCAGCAGCGCTAATGTGTTTATCATTTGATGCCGAAAGTGACATGTCCAAAGCATGTTAAAAACTCTTTTTGGTATGAACGATAATATAAATAACTAAACAAAAATTAATCTGGGGATAAGAATTTTAACTGCTCATTAAAGACTGCTTACTTTCCTCCGCCGCCTGCATATGGTGTCAAGAAAACAACATCAGTATCAACATTTTTAATTAAATAACAGAAGAGAAATTTACACAGAGGAACGTGTTGACCAAGGGGACACTTCTTCTATTTCGGGTAAACCATATTGGCGCTACTGAATCACAACGGAGGAGGAAATAATAAATGTTCGCCATTCTGCCCGCCTTTCAGTTTTTTGTTTATATTTTATAAAATTTTAAAACCCAAACAGCAAATACTGGTTGTATGTTGCAAAATGTAAAAATGCATTTCATTTATATTGATTCTATACCGCCCAATTAGTTCTAGCACTTTTTTTCAAAATAAACATACATATTTTAAGAAAATTTCGATTAAAAATTTTCAATTCAACAAAAAAATAAAAAACACATATTCATATTTCTTGACAGCTGACAACTTTTTAACCATTTGTACCCTACAGATAATATTGGACTACGTGGTCCATTGTGGCTTAAAAGGACTACTTACAACATCGTCCAATGTACTGTAGTATGGACCATGTTATAAGAAATGCTGCCAACAACTGTATGATGTATACTTTTCTATAGTTACCAGTATTACACATTGGTAGCCCTGATGGTGTCCATTGTTAATTGTTTATTTAAAAGTGAAAGTTTGTGAAATTTGCGAAAATACCAAGTAAATATGTTTAATAACAGACTACAGTACACACCATAAAAGGCGATTAATAAAAAATGAAAAAGAAAAATGTTTAAACTACCCCTTAAGTGTACTCCATACTGTAGTTACATGGAGTACTTTTAAAACTAACCCACTTAAGTACTCCATGGAGTAGTTTAGGGACTACTTCGATGGGTTATATGGTCCCCTCCTAGGACATCGTAATGTTAAATGGACCACCTTTTACCCATATATTTGGAGTAGTTTTGGAGTAATCCTACTCCTTTATGGACTACTCTTTACATGCATGTATGGACTAGTCTCGTTATCTGCAGGGTATACACAAACAAAACGCATGTTGTTTTTTCTATTGTTGCATTGTTGTAGTTGTGCGCAGACCTCCTAATTGGGCCATGAGCCAAGCAAATAAAAAGCTTGGTTAAAAAAGAAGCCCAAAAACGTTTGACAATTTATAAACTTAAATTTTAGTGTAAATTGTATCATATTTGCGAAAAACCAATTACTTTTGTTTGGTTCAAAAGCCATAATGGTGCTAAATTTTCGGAGAAAAATTAAAAAAAAACATGACAATTAAAAAAATGATATGAAATACATACATATAATCAAAAACCATATAATTTACGATTAAAAAATGAGACAAAAACGATTCAATAACGATTAGAAAAACTAACATTGAAATGATCCAAAAGGAATCAGAAAATTGTATCACAAATGATTCTTACAGGTGATTCATTAGAAGGGTACCATTTTTTCACAACGAGAGTATCATTTATGATTGAAAAATAAACTCATATACGGGTGTTTTGCCCTTGAAGCTGATTCCTAAATGATAAGATTATGATACAAAATGCTAGCTGGGATATTTGGGATTTGTAATTTTTAAATTTTGAGTTAAGGCTCAGTTAGGCGAACGTTGCTGTACCCGTAATGTACCGCACCGTACTGTAAGCACGTTGGTGCACTTATGGAACGTTTAAAAACGTGTCATATGTTTTCCCATACATAAACAAAAAGCAATAGTATACATAAAACAAAACACACAGTGATGGGAATCAAAAATGTTCAAATGGTGACCGTTGTGCAGAAAAAGTACCACGTGATTTAAATGGTATTAAAACAGTATTTTGTGTATGTAAAAAATGTTAATAATTTAATATTTATATTATAGATTTACAATAAATTAATTTGTATTTTAGCATATATAAATTTTTAGCATACATATATTGTAAATGTGCATACACCAAACAAGGTTTTGATACCATTCTTTTTCTATTTTTCACATTTCCATTGTATGTGTATATTTGTTTATTTTAAACATCTAAACACATGTATATTTGTATATTTGGAAACATGTTGCATTGTAAGTTGTTTTGTCGCAATTCCATTGATATACTGAAATAAGTAGCAAAAAAAAAAAAAGAGCAAAATTACCCGCATTTAATGTAACATACAAGCTGTCTTACAAATGTCATGTAACAACGGCATGAAATTCTGTTTTATACAGATTGGTACGTTGCAACTACGGTACATTGCATTTCGGTAAGCTTTTGTATTGGTTTTCATATAACAAAAAGCGAACAGCTGATGGATACAGTACAGATACGGTACAGCAACGTTCGCCTAACTGAGCTTTTAGCTTTGACATTTCTATAATTCATTTAGAAAATTTTTTATCACATTTAAATTATTACATCAGTTATGTTTGGTTAGTCTGTTGGCAGATGGGCTGGCCAGACAAGGTGGTCGCATGGATGACGTATTCATCGATCAATTTGTTGATCTTCCAATGGCTCACTGTAAACTACTTATCAGGCGCGAGTCGTATAGAGTTGCGCAGATGCGGTGGACCTGTGAGTCCACCTGCTTGATATCCAGGATCCTTTGGCCTGGATATGATGAACGGAGAACTAGCTCTCTACTTGGTTTCAACAGGAACCAGATTAGGACGGTGATATCGGTTTTGACTGGACACTGGCCGGTGGGGACTCAGGCTGCAAGAATGGGTCTGGAATTTAACGACTACTGTAGGAGTTGTCAGAACGAGGAGGAAGAGGAGACTGTGCTTCACTTCCTTTGTCATTGCCCTGGATTACGGGGCATTAGGGAAGAATACCTTGGGGAACCGGTGTTTTCCTGCTTGGGGGATCTATCCAGGATGGAACTAAAATCGCTCCTTCTCTTCACCAGGAAGACGAAGTGGTTGGAACTTGCAGTGACGCTATCTGAGAGACTGCTCTAAGGGATGGGCATTGGCGCCGGGTATCACAAAGGGACCATCGTAGGACCCAAGTGAGCTGTCTTTTGTTTGGTTACGTGCTTTTCTTTTGATTTTCAAATTTGTCAAGCTAATTTTGCGAGAGGCTTCAAATTCTTTTGGAATTATACTCAAGCTAGAATATAAGTGGTGAGCAATGAGGTTTAATGAAAATTTAAGATTTTGAACGTAATACTAATTTTGAACGTAAAAATAATTTGTTCGCAGGATTTTTATTGTTGGTTATTTATTTTTTTTACGGAATAAAGAGAAAGTGCTAATAGTTCCGGGATTTGAAAAGAAGTTGCGAGCTTTCTATCCGTTGAAATTTTTCTGGGAGAAAGCTTTTATCAACATCATCTCCAGGAGTTCAATTAATTATTGAAAACAAATAACGTCTATTTTTTTGGTGTCATTTTAACCAGGTTTATAATCTTCCCACTAAATTGGGTGGCCATCAGTATTCCAATAACAAGTTTTTTTTTAAATAACATTAAGTTTTCGGAATTTGAGTAGCGGTTATTAGCAACCTTTTTCGTTTGACTGCCTTTGTGCATCTGGGGGGTGACCAGGTGCATTAAAAAATTTTAAAATAACAACTTTTACTTTACTACATGCTAAAATTAGATTTTTTTTTTTGTAATGTAAATATCCATTAATTTAAACTACATTTCATTCTTACTAACTAGATTTTCATTCATTTTCAATGTTTATTAATTAAAACTAACTTCAACTAATTTTCCAAATGTTTATTAAATTTGTTTTGTTTATTATTTATACCCACACCACAATAGTGGAGAGGGTATTATGCATTTGTGCTGATGTGTGTAACGTTGCCGGTGACAATTGTAATATAATTGTGGTTCAATTTAAATATAATATGCTTATAACCAGGGAAACCAAAAATATGCAATTGCATGTTTTTGCTTGTGCGACCAATGAGCTTTTTATGAATTTTGGCATCGATTTGTTAGTGCATAGTTTTGCATATTTTACCGTTTGCAGCATTATTTTGCATAATTTAGTTAAATGAGCCTTTTTGCACCATTTTTTTTTTTTTAGTTCTTAGCGCATATTTTGCATTTTTTAGGCATATTTTGATACATTTTAAATTTTGATAATGCCCAAAGAAGTTTTCGCAGCAAATAAAAAACATTTTTTTGTGCGAAATTTTTATTTTCTCTTTTTAATTTCTATCTGTATAAACAACGTGTTGCTTCAATTTCGCTATCTACATTTAATGTTTACTCGAAAATAAGCAAAAATTAAGGAAAAATCAATTATATACTTTTTTGGCGAATTGTGTAAACATAGAAATCTGGACGATTTAGGCTGGGTTTTTAAGATCTCAGTTAAACTAGGTTTAGTTAATCTGAAAACTGATTTGTGCCGCCAATACCAAGTTTGTATACAAAATGTTGCCGGAACAGCGCAGTCTTTTCTTTAATGAAATAATAGAAGAAAATCACATTTCACTGGAAAAATCCGAGTTCCCAAAAATAACTTTGTTAAACTAAGTTCAAACTTAATCCCCATCTGAAAACCCCGTCCTTATCATCACTTTTTAAAGTGATCTTACGATAACCATCCGTCTATCTGGCTGTTTGCCTGTGCATGTTAATTTTGTGCGCAAAGTTGCAAATCTTGTAGATAAGTTGATCTAATTTGGTAAATATATTTTAATTGTACTTAAGACGAGTTCTATGTAAATGGTGAGAATCGGTCTATAATTTTACATATTCCCCATAAAAATTTCATTCCAAAGTAGACTCTTTGTGTCCGTAAACCATCGAACTTTGTTGGTATTTAGATTGAATTAAATGGAACTGTTATTAAATTGTTGAATATTTTGTTTCAAGCAATTTTTGGCAATTTTCAGGGCATATTTTCAAGTTTTACTGCATATTTAATGCGCATAAAACGTGTTTTTAGAGCATATTTCTGGTTTCCCTGCTTATAATTTTTTGTTAAAAATGTATGTATTGACAAATGTTTATTCTCTGGGTGTAGAGTGATCAGCTAATTAGATTTTTACCTTTTTAAACAATATTTAAAAATAACCGGCAATCAAAGTTTGGCAATTGTTTAACGATTTCTTCGGTTTCTCTTAAAATTTCTAGGATTCTTGACTCCATTTACCGGGGAAGCGGGAATTAAGAAAAAGGGAAATTACAGGACGCTTTCCTCAATAATAAAAATATGAAATAAAAATAATAACACATACATAAATATAACTAATTACATAGTTCTATAACTCTGAGTCAATGTTCAAGGTTTAAATTAGAATAACAATTTAATAAGTTGTTTGAGTTTTAATTTAGCACCATGTCTCAAAGTAATAAATTATATTTTTATTGCGTGAGGCTTTATATTTTTATTACATAAATAATAAATTATTTGTTTGCTGCAAAATTAATGCAAGTGCTACTTAAACTGTTAATGTCGACAGGAAGGAGAAGGTAAATAAAAATGCTCCATTATTACGATTGGACACGACCTAAAACAAAAAGTTAATGAGGCGAACAACCGGCTCAGGCTCATTAGCCTAAATGTGTGAGTGCAATGACTATTTATTTTTTGAGTTGTTTTTCTTGCAATAAACTTGTCCAATTTATTAACTCTATTCATACACATTTTTAATTTGAATGTTACGAAAGATGTTTGTGGGGTGGATACCATTTTACAGTTTTTTTTTTATTAAACAAATTTTTTAATAAAAGAAAAAGCTGTCGTAATAAAGATTGCATTCGAGTTAATTTTTTCATAAACAAAATTTGCCATTCAATGTGCGTAAATGTCTTTATTTACTTAGCTTTTGGTTTTATTAAATGAAAAAAATTTTATTGTTGTATTTATACAGTGTTAAATGGTTTCTATTATATACTAGTTTCCTAATAAAAAATAAAACTTCAAACGAAGCACACTCACAATATTCTGTACGTAAAATTAATTCAAAATGTAATACAAAATAAATCAAAATTCAGGGATTAAGTCCAGTTTACCACTGCAGCTCCAAACAAAAAAAAAAGTACATAGGGTAATAGAAAATTGAAAAATAAGAAGAAAAAGTCAAATGACAAAATTCTCGGAAACGCATAGTTTCCGAGTTATGGACCTCTGAAGTTTTCATATAAATTTGCGATTTCCCTCTACATTTCTGAACGTATATGGCCAATATTGGTATCATTTAAAAGCTTTTGAATACATTTTTCTAGATGTAAACATTCTATTTAAAAATTATTAATCCATTAAGGATAAATGAGCCGGCTATGCGGAGAGGCTTTATTTAGCGAAGCCGGTGTTTCTTATACCATAGAGGATAAAATACTTGCGACCGGCCGAAGGCCGGCTATGCAGAGAAGCTTTATTTAGAGAAGCTGGGGTTTATTTGATTATATTTTTATTACCTAGTGCACTTCCGTAACATTTTGATATAAATTTTGTAAAAACTGTATTAGCAGCTAAAGAGTTAAAAAGTTTTAAATTTTAGAAAGTTTGCATTTCCAGAAAGATCTGTTCAAATGCTTTCAAATAATACCAATATTGGCCATATACGTTCAGAAATGTAGAGGGAAATCGCGAATTTATATGCAAATTTCAGAGGCCCATAACTCGGAAACTATGCGTTTCCAAGAATTTTGCCATTTGATTTTTTTTTCTTATTTTTCGATTTTCTATTACCCTATGTACTTTTTTTTATTTAGAGCTGCGTTGGTAAACTGGACTTGTTCCAAATTCAGTTAAAAATCGGTCTACTTATTTTCCATATTTTTTTTAACGAAAAGTTCATTAAGTTTTTATTGTCAAAAATTCAACCGCGAATTCCGTAAAAACCAATGAATATTTAGTTATTTTATATAAATTGTCTGTCAAAAAAATAACTAAATATTCCGTAAAAAACAAAGGAATATTCAGTTATTTTATATAATTTAACTACCAAAAATTAAGTTAATTTATATAAAATAACTGAATATTCCTTTGTTTTTTTACGGAAAATGTTGTTAATTTTGGTGTGTATTGATAACCTAAATGTTTGTACCTAATTTGGAAATAAAATTACAACAACAAGGGTTATTGGAAAAATATTAGAGGAAGTCGTGGTTTTGTGCTCATATTTCAGCCATTTTTGGACCGATCTGGCTGAGTTTTAATAGCAAAATTATAACAAGAATGCCTACCATAATATCTGGGGGCTTCGGAAAACCCATTTCAACAGACAGACATACAGACGGACAACCGGATTTGAACTTCGCTTTTCATAAGGACCCAGAATATATATACTCTATAGGGTGTAGGATAAATATTGTAGAAATTACAAACGGAATGACAAAGTTATATAAACCATTTTACCTTCGGTGAAGGGTATAAAAATTGTGTGATTCTTATGATGAGGGGGCGCAGTAACAAGGAAAGCAAAAACTTCGTGCTTATATTAAGAGAACTAAAATTAAGCGATTTCAAAAAAATTTTAGGGTTTGTTTCCAAGTTTACAATTTTTCGCGAATTTTAGCCATGTTTATGATAGAAGCGATTTCTTTCTGTGATTCTTTGCAGATTAAACGATTTTTAATAACTATTAAGCTTTGCTATCATGCCGCTATTAGCAAATTTTTGCAAATTTCCGCTAATTTGGCAATTTTTACCGAATTTTTTCCATTCCTTATACTTTTAGGGTCTTTTAATCAATTTTATGACTTGTTTGAAATTTTAAAAATTTTCGCTTATTTTGCAAAAAAACATTTTTTTGTTGCTATTTTCCAAAAATTTGTTTTTTTAAACGATTTCAAATAAATTTTAGGGTTTGTTTCCAAGCTTGCAATTTTTCGCGAATTTTAGCCATGCTCGCGAAGAAGCGATTTTTCCCTGTGAATCTTTACAGTTCTAACGATTTTGAATAACTATTAGGCTTTACTATAATACCGCTATTAGCAAATTTTTGCAAATTTCCGCTAATTTGGCAATTTTTACTATTTGTGAAATATATTTTGATTTTTGAACACTTTCATTAAATAATTATTTGATGCAAATATTTGTCTAAGTCTGAACGCATGGCAAACATGATTTCGTTCGAAAAAAGCGAACGAAACGTTGGGAAAAGAAAATAAATTAACCATAAATGTTTTTTAATTACATTTGGTAAAAAAACGATTGATCATATTAGCCCGTGAGGAAAACAAAAAACCTCAATAATAATGATTTCATTTATTTTATTTGACACTATTTTCCAACTGTTTTAACAACAAAAATTGTCAAATATTTGAGCTAAGTGTGAACATTAAACAAAATATTTTTTTGTTTCACACAGTATAAAGCAAATATCAGAACAAATATTTTTGTCAAACATGTTATTAGTCTGAACGCACCTTAATAAACAATTTTTTGTTGAATAGTTTTATTTGAAATATTTTAAGAAAAATTTATGAAATTCCAAAAATTAACAGTCTGTTTGTATGAAATAATAAAACTAAAATAATATTATTTAAATATCAGTAACTTAATTCTGTAGCTTTATTAATTTACCTACCGGATATCGTTTAGAAAAGAGAAATCTCAGCTACTTTAACAAATTTTTTATTTTCGTTTTCAAGTTAACAAATATTTTCTTTAACAAAAATTAAACATAGTTTTATTAAATATTTATAATAAAAATATTCGCACTTAATAGCTCCATAGTATGCTTGTGAACATACATATTTGTTAATAGCAAAAATTAAAAAAATAAATTAAAATGCATAATAAATATATACATATTTATCTTCATTACTCACTAAAGGAAACACAAAAACGTAAAATTTATTAAAAAACAAGTAAGAAAGTATAGTCGGTCAAGCCCGACCATATGATACCCTACACCACAGTATTAAAAAACACATCATGCTTATATGTCCATATAAAAATGGATTTATCTATGTTTATAAAAGTTATTAAAATCGGTTTAAAAGCTTGTGAATGGCAGAAATCGCCCCTACCTCCCCTTGTGATCCTATTTTTGAAAAGCTGTATAGCTTATGTGTCCATATAGATATGGATCTATCTATGTTTTGAATTTCATTAAAATCGGTTTGAGAAGCAGAAATTGGCGCTCTCTCCTCGTGGTCCTATTTTTTAAAAAATGCATCCCTTTTGTGTCCATAAAGATATGGTTCTATGTATGTTAAATTAATAAAATTTCATTAAAATCCCTAAAATTTCCCCCTATCTTCCCTCGTGGTCCTATGATTTGGCCCATTTTCAATAGGTCTAGCTTGGTCCTTGTGCCAATAAGAACCTTTGTCCTAAATTTGATCAAATTATCTCCAAAACTGCGACCTGTACTTTGCGCACAAGGTTACATGGACAGCCAGCCGGACGGACATCGTTAGTTCGACTCAGAAGGTGGTTCTGAGTCGAGCGGTATACTTTAAAGTGGGTCTAGGACCAATATTTTAAGGCGTTACTACACACATCAGCACAATTGCGGTGTGGGTATAAAAAGACAAATATAGGCGCGTATTGTGTTGTTTGATTGCCGCACAAGAAGACAATAAATATTGGTGCGTTTTTGTTATTTTTATTGCGCGGTTGCATAGCAAACAGTCACACGATTGCCGCATCAGGGTTGCATTTGATTGGTAAAAGTAAGCAAAATATTGTCCGCGATTGGTACAAGAGCCAGCTTAAAACAGGAAAAAAAAGTTTTTTGCCACGCCCCATAATACAGCACTTTTGGTTTTTTATATGTAGCGCTGCCATTTAAAGTCTGATCTCATCATATCGCATGTCGTTGTTCATGGCTTGTCACGAAAGACAAAGTCACCAAAGACAAAACTGAAGCCACTATAGTTTTGTCTTTGGTGACTTTTCAATCCGACCTGAAATTCTGGGCGCCACTTATGCCATCTCGGATCCTTCCCCCACGTATCTATAGATTTTAATATGCTCACTTTTATGACACGCCTCCAAATTAAGCCCCCTTTTTCTTATTCACATACACTCCACTTCACATGAATAGGTGCAGTGTTTTAGCAATCAACTTAAGCTTTCTGCTCTCAAGATAATTCATGGAGAGGATTATGTTGTACTTTTTATTAAAGGTTTAACAATTGAGAAAAAGAGTGTAAACAAAGAAAAGTCGAAAAGATTAAGATTCAATGTGAGCTTCATTTCATAATATGTGATTAAAAATGCTAATTATTTTTGCGTCAGTTGAATAGGTTCAGCCGTTTAAAAGTCATTGTATGGTCATTTCTGTAAATTTGAACTACAAAATAGCTTAGCAATTTTTTTAAAACCAACAACAGAAATTAATTTCGATCGGTTTTAATTGGAAATGGGCCGTGGTAAATCATTAACGGTCGAAGAGAAGGCAAAAATCGATGACTATGAGGATCAAGCTCTCTCCGGCCGTGAAATTTCCAAAAAAATTAATAAAAGTGGTAACGTTGTGTGGAATTACTTAAGGAATAAAGAAAAATATGGCAAAAACATGAAAGGAAGGCAAACAATGGCTACAACAGCTACAGAAAGGCGACATATTATAAGAATAGCTTCCAATTCGAGTGACTCTGCTGCGAAAATCAAAGCAAAAAGTGGTTCCAATGCTAGTGTTTCTTCAGTTAGAAGAGTAATAAATTCAGCTGAACATTAAAAACGAATTAAATTGCAGAAAAAACCACCATTAAACCAGCAACGTAAGGAATTACGCTTGAATTTTTGCAAAGAACATATGACTTGGAAGAGTGAGTGGAATAAAGTAGTTTTCTCAGATGAAAAAAGTTCAATTTTGATGGACCCGATGGTTTTAACTACTACTTTCATGATTTGAGGAAGGAAGAACGTTTTTTAGCCCGTCGCCATAGTCGAGTAGGTGGTGTAATGGTCTGGGGTGCGATATCGTACTATGGAGTCATAGACTTGGAATTTCAAACCACGAAAATGACAGCAAATTCTTATAAATCTATTCTGCAAACAGCGTTTTCAAAATTTCAAGACTTGTTTGGACCCATCCCATGGACTTTCACACCGCAATGATTATTTAAACGTGGATAAGCGAGCAAAATGTTGAATTGCAGCTAGGCTTGCCAACCGTACTTTATAATAAAGTATTGTACGTTATTTCGAGTAATTGTACTCTATACTTTATGAGAATAGTAAAGTACCTACGCGAAAATACTTTATTTCGCATGATTAGATTTATCTAGAGTTCAAAATAGTTTCAAGTTATATTAGTCAGGGTTTTATTAGTCATAAAATTATAATCCTTATTGAACAAGTTAAAAAAAAAAAAAACTAAGGAACAACTAGTTAATATTAGTCAGGACCATTTGTTGATGTTTTTTTATATTGGCAGGACGAATTTTCGAAAAAAAAATAATCTGACAGCACTATTTCACTTATTTGTTTTGTTTCACTTATTTGTTTTGTTTGAGTACAAAAGCTGCCTATTTTTAAAACAGGAGTGCAAAATTCTTTCAAATTACTGCCTGCCATTTCTTAAGGGGGCTCCCATACAAAATGTTTAATACAGACTAGAACTATATATTGAAGAAAACGTACCATAACAGCCAAGGAGTAGCCTTAACAATTTCTGGAGACATAATTGCCCCTTATCACCACTTCTTAAGGAGGCTCCCATACAAAGATTGCGTTTTATGAAATTTGTAAATTAATTAAAATTTTTCGATTTTTGTGTATAAAATCAAAAGTTGTTAACAGATTTTAATCATTTATGGCTTGTTTTGTTTGAAGCTATGTTTTTTTTATGTCTGGAATTTTAACAAACAAAAATTTCGAAATGTTGCAAAAAATTATTTTTGTTGCCAAAAAAAATTATGTTTATAAAGCGGCTGCGGAAGTTAGAAAAACATTTAACGTTTTAAGGAAATTTATTGCGGATTTTCGTTTTTTCTTTAGTTATTTCATTAAACTAAACCGTTTTTGAACCGGTATTGGATTAAAGCGCCTGTTGCGCGGCTTGTCTCAAGAAAAGTGTCAAATTCTAGCACAGTGTAATTGTTTGATAAAACTCGCGAAAAGCAGTAAAAAACGTTTTTAAATAAACCAATAAAAATAAATTAATTGTACTTTATATTTATACTGTGTACTTTTTTTTCTTAACCTTTAATAATCAATGTACTTTAATTGCAACAAAAAAAGTTGGGAACCCTAATTGCAGCCATGGCCACCATACTCCCCGAAACTTAAATATAATTGAAAACGTGTGGGGATGGTTGTCGCGGAAAGTGTATGAGTCTGGACAGCAATTTGATGACCGAGAATCTTTAATTGCTGCAATAAAATCGGCGTGGTCGCAAATTTCGCTACAATATTTATCGCAATTGTATTACTCTCTTCCAAATAGAATTTATGAGATAATTTTGCCGAAAGGCGGAAGTACACATTATTCAAAAATTAATAGAAAATAAAACTAATTTACAAAACTTTGTTGTTTTCATCTTTTTATAGTTTTTTTTACCGTTTTTCGCTTTTTTTTCAATAAGCACCTATTCAACTGACGCAAAAATAATTAGCATTTTTAATCACATATTATGAAATGAAGCTCACATTGAATCTTACTGTACTTTTTCGACTTTTCTTTGTTTACACTCTTTTTCTCAATTGTTAAACCTTTAATAAAAAGTACAACATAATCCTTTCCATGAATTATCTTGAGAGCAGAAAGCTTAAGTTGATTGCTAAAAATTGTATGTGAAAAAGAAAACCGGGGCTTAATTTGGGGGCGTGTCATAAAAGTGAGCATATTAAAATATATAGATACGTGGGGGAAGGATCCGAGATGGCATAAGTGGTGCCCAGAATTTCAGGTCGGATTGAAAAGTCACCAATGACAAAACTAAAGCCACTATTAAGCCATGAACAACGATATGCGACATGATGAGATCGGACTTTAAATGGCAGAGCTACATATAAAAAACCAAAAGTGCTATATTTTAGGGCGTGGCAAAAACAAAAAATTTTTAATGTTTCAGAAACTTGATTTACATATCTTCCATTCTAGGGGGTGACTGGCACAACTTTTTTTTTTGTATGGAGGTCGACCCGGTCTAGTGCACACACATCAAGCTGACTTCAAACTTTTATGAAAATCAATAGCATATTGATTTTCGTCATATCAAACCATGCGCGTGATTTTTTTGCTTTCTTTTTTTTCTTACTAACACAATTACAAAAAAGTGAGATTGATGAGCCAGTGATAAGCTGCTTTAATATGCATAAAATATTTTTTATGAACAAGTCAGTTAATGTTATAAGGCCTTATTTATAAAAAATAAAACATGCTTGAAAATTTGTTAAACAAACTTTATTATTAAGGGTCTTCATGATGTTGCTTAAAATTACCATTTGTGCAAATGGGTAAACTTGCGAGACTCGTTTCATGAAGATCCTTTTTAAGTTTTGTGTAATTTTAAACAATTAATGTCATTTCAAACAGAAACGTCAATAAAAAATATATTAAAAAAAAATAATCAAAAATATAATAAAAAACTTGGAATTTGTAAATTATAAATGAAATTTGTTTTTAAACATACATAAAGAAAGCCAAAAGACTAATATGCTTGTATTATTACAAGAATTAATTGTTTGTGATTTATTTACACTTGAAGTTTTCATTGAAAACGGCGGTAAGCATTAAAAAAATTTGTCTGTATAAATGCACAATTGAACTGCGTAAGTTTACGAGTCAAAATTGTTGGGCAAATTTAAGCAGTTTGTGTAAATGAATTCTCATACAATTTTTGACAGTTCATTTACGAGGGCGTAAGAATGCACAGTTTGCACAGTTTACGAGACTTATAAACGATATCATGAGGACCCTTATTATATTCTTTATTATTATATTTATATGCCACTTCTCTTGATACATAACTTGCTTCTTAATTGCTCCATCTCTTGCGATATTAACTGCTGCTTCTGGTGGCTCTACTTTTTTCCTACGACTTCAACTATTGGCAAGAAACTATAAAGATAACATGAGTAACAACCGAAATATGCCCCCGAGCTCATTACGTTTTTTACCTAGACTTTTTAGTGAATTAATGTTGTTTTGCTACTTTAATGCCCGTAATTTCTACAAAAATAAAGCTAGTCGTGTTCGTACCTAACAGTTAAATTTACCTTTTTCGACTAACGTCTGGCCAACGTGTGTTAACCTACAGTTTTCTTTTCAAATATGGCAGCTTTTGCACCATCGATTTCTATACACTGCTAGATTTATTTTTGTAGAAATTACGGGCATAAGTATTGTTTTTTAAACACTGCAATTAATTTAAAAAAGGGAATAGTTCAAAATCTATTTGTACAACATTCTATGCTTCTTTGCCATCCCTGATACAGGATTATTTGTTCGCACGTATTGTTTTTAAAGTTTTAAACTACAAAAAAAAAAAAAAAAAATACAGCAAAAAAAGAAGAAAAACATTTCCAATTTAACAACTACAATTTATTTATTTGTTGTTTGTCCTTTAGGTTTCTGTCAAAGTCAAATAACTCATTAATTGAACTGTGCAACTTTTACTTCAAGTTTAAATGGTTTTCAGAGGCAATAAAATGCGGTGAATCTATTGGACAAAGTGTAAGAGAGAAGTGACATATCGATTATAAATTTTCTGTAAAGTTTTTGCAGCATCATGCTGTTTTGGCACGAATGTGTCGACCTAATGGCCACTAAATGTTGAACAGCGTATACATTTCATTAACACAAATATGTACATTTCTTTTTTTATTTTAAAGTCATAAGTATATTTGTTGTTAAAAACACTTTATGACAGATGTAAGAATCAGTTATTGCTTAATTTGAACTTAAGAATAAAAGGATGAGTAACATTAACAAAAACGGCAAGCATTTTCTAGTTGTCAAAAATTTCCATGACCAGAAAAAAATATCTCAAGAAAACTTCGACCAACCCCGTTTATTAAAAATAAAATTTTAATTCAACAAATTTTTTATTTGAATAAATGAAAATATTTATCAAAATTACACTTTGAAAAATAGCATTCAACAACACATATTTAATAATTAAATATTTCTGTATATTTAATAAAAATATGTAAGTATTTAAATCAAGGAAAAGTCAGAATTTATACTGCTTTTGCCATTTTTTAATATTTTTGTCAATTAATTCAAAAATTTCGAGTAAAAACTTTTTTATTAACTCAATAAACTTGTTTGTTGACTAAAAATTCAATAATTTTTTAATCAAATGTGGAATTTTTGTATTCAAATATGCAAATTATTTTTTTCTGTGTACCATTGGTATGAAGCATCCGTAAACAGCGCGGGGCCAACGCTTTGCAACTGGAATATCCGATTTCTACAGCGTGTTTAATAGTGAAGTTGGCCGCTTTTGTTAATGAAAGACGGCAATATAGCCTTTGGTTGGTCAAGCTTGTTTTATTTCCATTTTAAATATCTTTTATGTGGGTTTTACTAAACAAGAAAATTAAAGCTAAGCGGAAGAAAACGTTCCGCCTTCCACTCTTGTTTAAGTACGGCTTTAAGTCTCTGTTGCTACGTTTTGACAATTTTCAAGCATTTCTAGCGACATTCATGTCCCCATCGCGGAAAAACTTCCGTGTTGACCGTCAGCCGGTAATTTATACCTCTGTTGAAATCACACTCCAAATGACTCAAAAGAAGAGAACAATATAAGTGTCAAATTGTTTCTATGAAGTACCCCTCAGTTTGGGATTGAAAACCCGCACAATCGGCTGAGCAGGAACAGAGTTATGAATATAAATGTGTGGGTCTACATCATAAAAATTTCCGTTAGAAAAACTAACATTAATAAGTGGCGGAAATTATACTTCTAAATTTCGTCGCGATCGGTCCATAACACAGTGTTACAAAATTGAATGAAATAGAAAAACCTGGGACCGGATATTATTTTTCTTGTAGGGCTTGTCGACTAAAACAAGATTCCAATAGTGAAATATACCGGACACCTCCAAAATCCGGATTTACGGGTAAAAACCCGGTTTTTGTGCCTTTGCGCACTTATAAGCCTGTAATTTTGTTGATAATGATCCGATTTTCAATATCTTACTAGATTTGGAAAGAAGAAACTGAGATCTTTCGAACAATGTATAATTTATTTAAGAAAACTGGAGAAATTTGGATGTTATTGTCGAGCAAACACAAATTTTGTAGATTTTTCAAAAAAATTTCAAATTTAGTGACGTTTTTATACATTATTTTCTTAAGAAACTATAATACTATTGAGTTTATTCAAAAAGTACGTTTATTAACGATTAAAACGCATATTTGGGTTTAAACATAGATAAGTAGTTGACTGAGTTATTTAACTTTTCATGAAAAAAAAAACTTTTAAACATTTTATAAAAATTTTATTAATCAATTAATCAATGTTATCCTAAACACAAAAAAAATTTGTAATGAGAGTTTAAGTCATTCAAAAATTTTGTTTTTTTTTCGTGTTCTTTTTACGCACTTTCTTTAAAATTACAAATCACTGTTAGCCTAAACACAACTTAGAATTACAACAAATATTTGTAATGAGAGCTTTACTCATGTAAAATTATTGTTTTTTTTTAATATGACGTTTTGTTAATGTCTTCTTTTTCACTTTGAATCTGTGTATTAAAAAAAAACGTTTGCAATTTAATAAAAATCGTGTGCAATTTAAATTAAAATTGTATACAAAATGTGTGGCAATTGTAACAAATTTTTGGCTTATTTACTGATATCAGTCACCGGCGTGATTTTAAAAACAAAACAGTTTTAAAACACGCAAAAACATTAAGTACGCAAATGTTGTAACCGTTACAAAACCGATACCTGTAAGTAATGATCTACCGACAACGAGCAAATCTGTCGATATAACAGAAAAAGATTTTGAACAAAGAAAGTTCCTTCCATCCAGGTCTACAACAACGGAGCGGCATATTTTGTCAAATGCTGATTTCTACGATCTTGTTCGCGAATTACACTTGTCAAAGCGGCAATCTGAAGTCCTTTGGTCGCGATTAAAGCAGTAGAATTTTGTGGAAAAGGATTTCGTTATAACATCTAGTAGAACAAGTTACCGGACTTGGTTACTTGAAGAAAGATTTAAGACTATTTCCAATGACAGTGATCTCGTGTATTGCGTTGATGTACCGAAACTGTTTTCGGCATTAAATCACAATTATAATGCAGATGAATGGCGACTTTTTATTGATGGTTCATTTAAAAGTAAATTTTCTTATAAAAATTTATGACTTTATTTATTATTAATTTAAGATTTGTAATGTAATATGTCGTGCGCCGAATCGTTATGATCGCAAACTATGGCCATCTCGCGAGTCACATAGAAAAGGCAGCAAAAACATTTTAAATTACCAATTAGTTAAAGTTAAGGACGTTATTATGGCACCACTGCATCTTAAACTGGGATACATGAAACAATTTGTAAAAAATTAGATGTAAACGGCGATGCTTTTTGTCATCTTTGTCATAATTTTAATTTAAATTGCACACGATGTTTATTAAATTGCAAACGTTTTTTTAAATATACAGATTCAAAGTAAAAAAGAAGACATTAACAAAACGTCATATTAAAAAAAACAATAATTTTACATGAGTAAAGCTCTCGAAAAAAAACAATATTTTTGAATGACTTAGGCCCGTTTTCACAACTAACCGATAGCTAAAAGTAAACTTTAACCGGCCTTATAAAAAGTGTTCCATTATTAAAACTTTACTTTTACCTTAAGTGAGCGATAAAGTAAGTCAAGGCTCATCTTACCTGGTAGGTTAAAGTAAATTTGTACTAATGGAACACTTTTTATACGGCAGATAAAGTCCTGCCTTTAGCTATCGGCAAGTTGTGAAAACGGGCCTTAAACTCTCATTACAAATTGTGTTTAGGATAACATTGATTAATTGATTAATAAAATTTTTATAAAATGTTTAAAAGTTTATTTTCATGAAAAGTTAAATAACTCAGTCAATTACTTATCTATTTTTAAACCCAAATATGCGTTGTAATCGTTAATAAACGTACTTTTTGAATAAACTCAATAGTATTATAGTTTCTTAAGAAAATAATGTATAAAAACGTCACTAAATTTGAAATTTTTTTGAAAAATCTACAAAATTTGTGTTTGCTCGACAATAACATCCAAATTTCTCCAGTTTTCTTAAATAAATTATACATTGTTCGAAAGATCTCAGTTTCTTCTTTCCAAATCTAGTAAGAAATTTAAAATCGGATCATTATCAACAAGCTTATAAGTGCGCAAAGGCACAAAAACCGGTTTTTTACCCGTAAATCCGGATTTTGGAGGTGTCCGGTATATTTCACTATTGGAATCTTGTTTTACTCGACAAGCCTTACAAGAAAAAATGATATCCGGTCCCAGGTTTTTTTGGACTGTCTCACCGTGTAATTAACATACCGAATATCTGACGCACTCTTGCCATTGCGAAAATTCCGAGTGTAAAAATTCGGGAGTTTTTTGAACTTGCAGTGGCATGTGTAAATGCTAAGTAAGACAGTGCAATATTTTCAAGGTCATCAAATGTGCGCATCATTTAAATTTCGGTTTCTTATAGTGTGTACTAATCGAAGCTTGCAAAAACCCGTTTAAGTTTTCCTCGGACTAAGATTTTATAGCATGATTAATAAAGTTCGCATTCTCATCACTTTTCACAAAAATTTTTAACCCTGCCGGAAAAAAGGCTGGGAAATTAGAATATAATTTTTACTTAAAGTCGTTAATTTATAATGTCACGATATTTTGAGTTCAGCGGTTGTTTTAATTTTTCCGCTAAATAAAAAATTTATGCGATTTGAAGGGAAATGTTCAAAAAAAAAGTTGGTAGCCGTGGCCACATGCAACCCAGCAAATACAGAAATACACTCTATATATTGCCTGGACCAAAAATATTATTGTGGCAATAATCGATTTAATATTGCGGAAGATACTTCCTACGGACAGAAACTTGCTACGTATGCTATGCTCCTAAGAAATCCGAAGCCGATTCTGCTAGATGTTAATCTAGCAATACCGCTAGAAAACTACTAATGGGTAATAAATTTGTGAAAGCTTAAACGCTGGTTTAGTTGAACTAAACTTAAATTTATATGTAGTATAAACTCAACAACTGAAGTAAAGCCGCGCGAATAACGTTATCAAAGCCACTTTTTGCAAAATCTGGTTTTCTTTGCAAATTATCGTTAACGTTACTCTCTTACATTAAACATCATATCATCCAAAATTATGCACCTTATTCTCTTCAAAATGCAATACAAAAAGTCAGCCAGTGAAAGAACGTTGTTAGTTACTAAAAAAAATGATACAATCTAATGGTTTTGCAATTTGAAATAACGTCGTAAAAGCCGCTTGCTTAGTGGGAAATGTTATAAATGCCATCGCTATTATGGATATGAAACGTTATAAACGTGTTGTTTTAAATTTTTTTATCAGATATACACATAATTTATACATGCGCATACATACATAAGTATGTAACAGAGAACTGCAAAATCACTATTTTTCTTGATTTATTCATACGCTAAAATTTACATTCAATCTTTGCTTGCAAAATAAAGTTCCACGTTGGTAATTTTTACATCGTTTCGTTCACATTTGATTTTTGCATTTATTCAGTTTTTATTGAAATTGCTTTATTTGCATTTTTGTTGCGCATGATATATAACAAATGTGTAAATTCAAAGGAACACATTCTTATACTTTTGCATTCAAGTAGTCATTGTCAACTCACAACAAATAACAACAATAAACCACTCGAAGAGACTCTTTGGTAAAATTAACAACAATAAAAACAACAATAACAAGAATACATTATACCTACCAATAGGTCTGCTTACTTATACAACAATACAGAAAACAACAGGCATTTTGTTTGTGTAAAATTCCTCGCCGTTGTCAAAATCTTACTACCTCATAGGACTCTGCAAATAATAGGACCAGTCCAAACACGCGTGTAAAGAGAAGTCCACAAGGGACCAGGGCTAGTTCAAAACTAACCCAAAAATATGGAAAAAACCTGGTCTATTTAACATTACGATGTCCTAGGAGAGGACCATATAACCCACCTTTGCACCACTAAGGAGTAGTTTTAAAACTACTCCATGGTATAATCAAGAGGATTAGTTTTGAAGTCGTTTAAAACGAAAGCATTTCGTTAAAAAACGAAGACGTCGTCTCACTACAAACACTTTTTAACAATGACATGGTCCATGCTTGCATTACATCGGACCAGTCCATGGAGTTTTCCATTTTATCAAAATGGATCAGGTGGTCCAATTTTATTTGCAGGGGAAAAATGTGTTTTGTGTGCATGTATGTGTGGCAAAAAACCAAAAAAGTAAACAAAAATATACACGTATAAGGAAAATGTAAACAACTTGTGATATCGTTGAGGAATAAACCAAATATCTGGCTTCTTATGTTATGTTCACATTTTTTAAACGCGTTTAAGCAAAATGTAGATTATGTTAATCACAGCCGTTCACATTACATTTGTCATCTTAGATGATTAAGAAAAAAAACACACAAAAAAACAACAAACAAATTTATATTTCTTTAAAGTATTAAAAATGGATAAAAACACTTTTATAAAGTTACCCGAAGATTATTTTAATCATTTTAATGATGAAATTGTGAAAATTTATGAATTATTTAAGGAAAAAAATAAAAACATTAAGCAGAAATCTTGGCCGGTTGTACACGATCATGTTGGCGATTCTACATTTGAGGTATGTTCAGTGGATTCTATGTGGTTTATGAAGTGATTTAGTTGTAATCATGTCAATTTGAAGTGATTAACAAATCACTTCAAAGTACTTTCACTTGAAGTACTTTCTCTGCGGAAGATCTTAACGAAGCCATATTTTTGATTTTCGGCCTTTCAACTAGTATAACTATAAAGATCTGATAGAAAAGACTTTTTTTTATAATATGGGGAACTTTGGGCCCCACCCGGCACGGCTAGGCACCGTCGGATTGACCTGAAAAATTAGATCATGATTTCTTACACCAAACCTCATATTTTAAGCAGCGCAAATAATTAAATTTAAAAAAAAAATCCCATACAAGATGCGACCAGTCTAATACATATGTTTAAATAATTGGATACAATTTTATTAAACTTTACACGATTTTAATTTAGATTTATTTAAACGATAAAATATAAGAATGTTTATTAAAATATATGCTGTCATTAAGTTTTATAAATAATGGTCGGTCATTGCAAATTTTCGGTAATTGCAACAGGCCAGATTTTTTCGAGATACGAAAATCGAGCTCGCACTGTATTACTTTAAAATAGGAATGGGCAAAAAATATCGATGTATCAAAATATATTTATTTAAAAAATAAATAATCGATATATATCGCCGATATTTAAATTATCGATACATCGATATTGAAATACGACTATCGAATTCGATATTTTTTAAAGTCAGTTTTCATTAAAAACTCAAAATTTTAGCCGTTTTTCAAGCAATATTTTTTTAAAAATTGGCATCACTGCATGCTTAATTTTTTTTTTAACTATCTATCATATGAAGATCTATAACTCCCCGTCTACAACTGACTTGATTTACTGTTATAACATGGTTATGTATTACATTTAAATTTTTAATTTAGTAATACGTTCGATATATCGATACATCGATATTTTTGAAATAATAAATATCGATACTCTTAAAAAATATCGATTTGATATATTTTTCCAATTTGCCCATCCCTACTTTAAAACAGTTTTATGGCCAATTTAAACTCCAAATGATTTGGATGGTATTATTTTTATTGAAGATAGGTAATAATACATTTAAAAATGTTTATATACAAATGTAAAGACTACAATTATTATTTAATCTTAAATGAAAATGGCCCCCATTAACGCCGTCGGCTTTTTTTTTTAAATTTTGGAGGTATATAATATTCGGCACAGCCGAATGCAACTTTTGTTTTTAATTAAATTGTAAAAATGTCTTAGTGCTTTTTGCTCTCAAAAAGTTGGCATCACTGGTTATTTTAATAAAAATTCGTGTAACTTAAGCTAAAGTCTCAAATAATTTTCATTCATTCATTACAGTTCATTTTAATTTTTGTTCAAATAGTGCTATCTGCTTATTTCAATGTTCAAATCGATAAAATTTTATTTTGTAAATAGTGCTATCAGACATACATATAAGCGCGAATATCTGGATTAACATATGTATGATTTAGGCGTTGTTTTTTAATAACATTGTAAAATAAAGTTAAGTAATACTCTTACGGTCTAATTAATAAAAATTTCTTGTTTCAGCTTTAATGAATACAATAGTTATCAAACACTTTTTGTTTTATAAATCATTAATAAAAAGTCTAATTTATAAAAACATCATGATATTTTAATTGTAATTTTTGTAATAGTGATGCATACAACTAGGGATGAAACGATACGAGTAACTAAAAATATCATACAACGAACGAATTTTAAGTGAATTTCTGTTTTGTTTTCAATTTAAAATGAATTTCTGTTTTTTAAAACGTTATATTTGAATTAATTTTATGTTTTTTTTATTGTTAATAAAATACATACTATTGAAATACATAGAAGCAAAATATGTAAGTAATTTTTCAATATCAAATTTTTACTGCTTTAACTCTGTATGTTCCAAAAGAGATTATACAGCTTTATGTTTAATGAATAATTTTACCAATTTTAACCAGAGGTTTTGAAAATAAAAGCTCCTAGGTTTTAACACATATAACTGCCAAAATATTTTAAGCTCAAATGTTTTCATTTACCTGAACATTCAGGGTATAGTAACCCTTTCTGTTTATATAATAATGGGCAAAATTTGCGGCGGTTTTTTTTTTTTTTTTTGATATGTATGTGCGTACCAATAACGTTTGGGAAATTTTTAAATGTCTTAAATTCTCTCATTAGGATTGCTTCCTCTATAAGAGATGAAGGCATTTTAATTTTTCTATTGCCCCAGCGAGCTAAGGCACGAGCCACTCTGGCTGAAATTCTACACACTGTTGCTTGAGAGAACCCATGAAGATCGGCTGCATCATCTTAAATCTACGAATTGTTTTTTTAACTTCAATTTAATTTGTAATTATCGCTTTTTTGGTAATTGTTAAAATTAGTTTTTAAATTTCTAGCAGGCACATTTTTACAAAAATTTCGTTTTAAATCAATTCTATATAATAATAGTGACACCCTTTTTTAACATTTAATACCTTTTTTGATGTCTCGAATATATTTAGAGATATCTAGCTCTAGCATTTCCTGATATCCTTAAATCTGGGATCACACTATGAAAGTTTTCTTTCAGAAAGTCTGAGTTTATGGTTGACAGAGGAGAGAAAAAATCATGATCTCTTCCCCTCTCATCTATAAACTCAGACTTTCTGAAAGAAAACTTTCATAGTGTGAACCCAGACTAATTTTACAGTTCTCATTGTTTTGCTTCATTTGTCACTTTTTGTGCTATTTGAAAGACATTTTGAAATATAAGTAAAAAAGAGGTTTACATTATTTGAAATAAATCTTAATAGCTTTTTATGCAAAAACTTATAACGACTTTAAGTTTTAACAAAGAACATACATAAGTATCTCCCCACGTTATTTTTTACAAAAAAATCCATCAAGATGCTTATTTTATATAAAATTAATTCAAATATTAGTATTAACCTTTTTTATTAAAATAAATAAGAAGACAAAAATGTTTAATTTTTCATGCAATTATTAAAATTTTATTTTAACAAACATTGAAATATCAGTTTATTAAACGCTTAAAGTAGGGTAAAGGCTACAATAAATATTTCAAATTTATGAAACGTTTATTAAACGTTTAATAGGCTATTAAACATTTATAAATACTCTTTTTTCGACTTTTGCTTATTAAAGACTTATAAAGCTGCAATGAAGTGTTTTTGAATTAGACTGTTATTAGAGTTTTCGAAAAAATCAGTTTTTTCGCTCTCCTGTAAAATTGTGATTTTGCTGATAGCACTATTTGAAAAATAACCCTCGAAATGTACGTAAAAAACAACAATTTCATTAAGAAACAAAGGAAATTTAATTCGTCTCAAATCACAAAATTTTTGCTTATTTCTTTTTTAAGTCTATACTTCTTCGTACGCATTATTCTGTATTAATAAATAAATGAATTTTTTAAATTAATCTTATATGTATAATAAAGCTTGAAGTCCATTTTTTATATTTCTTTTAATGTTTCGATACTGTAGTGTGCAGCATTTTCAGGAGTAATAAATTTAGAAAAATTAATAAACAAAAGTTACAGCTAAATTAAAAAAAAAAAACTTGTCAAAATGAAAAATTGTACAAACAAAATGTTTTAACACATCATCGATTATAGTAGAACAAAAATTTTTTAAAGTTTCGTTTTTGTTTTTATGAACTAAATGTCCATAGCTTTGGGCTAAGCCATCTGAATCTCTCTAAAAATGTATCCTTAAAAAAGTTGGCACTTTTTTGAAGCATTTGTTACATGCAACGACGATTACAATTAGTTTCCGCGATTGTTAGTGCTGTTCTTTATCACGAAATTTCTAATCTGATTTGTGTCCAGCAAATATTGTTTTTATACAAACACCACCATCGGTTCATAGGATATTATCCCAACAAACACGGAGGTTTGATTTCAAATTGAAAATGATTTGAAATCAAACGTTTTCTCAAACGACAAAATCATTTGAAAATTATAGCGTTCTCAACAAAAACGGGAAATTATTTTCAAATTGAAAAATGTCTCTATTTTCAAATTGCTTTCAAACGCAACTCTCAAATGTTTTTCAAACGTGGATTATAATACAATGTGGAATATAAACAAAAATATTTTATTTTTTTTTTAATTTCAATATATTATTTATTTAAATAAACCGTAAGATAAACATTCGGAACCATAGCTAAAAGATTAAGTAGTGTTCTTTCCGTCCTCTAATTTTTTTGAGGATTGTAACAATGCGATCGTTCAACAAACTTTCTTCACTTCCCCGTTTTATTTTCCTTTTTTTCGTATTTTTAATCATTGTAATTACTCACAAATAATTTTTATTTTTCACAACAAATAAGCTGTTCACTTTATATTAAAATTTATTTTTAATAGTAAAACACATGTAACCACAAAGTAAAAATGTAACTTTAATCGACATTTTTAATGATTACATTTATTTTTCGCTTTAGTATTGCCAAGTTTATTTTTGATTTGATTTAACATTTGACAAACATTTGACATCAAATTTATAAAACATTTGATATCAAATGTTTATTTTTAAATCATTATCAATTTGAATTTAAATGTTAAATCAAACAATTGAAAAACGTTTGAGAATTGTGTTTGATGTCATATGATAAAGTCATTTCATATCAAAGGTTTGACTTCGCGTTTGTTGGGATGCTTTTGTTTAAGCAGATGTGTGTAACACAAAAAACCTAATGGTTCTGGAAAATTGTGAGAATAATTTTTCGTTGGCCCTACAATACAACAGGGATGGTATTAAGAATTTTAAAACTGTAGCAATAACTTTTAAAAAATTAATTTTTTTTTTACCTTAATTTTACTACATAAATAGATTTTTTAGTTCAAATTATTTTTATTGGTTAAAAACACTACAGAAATGTATCTTAAATCTAAGTCGTAGTTATGTATGTACTATAATATTACAAAATCAATTCATTCATATTAACTTTTTAGATAAAGAAGGGTCTTGATGGTTTTCAATTAGATTTCAAGATCAGAATAACGAAATTAATAATAAATTCTTTGGTATACATATTTACATGATAACAATTGCAATTTTGTTAGCTCAGTAAGTCTCCAGACTTGCAATATTTAAAAATTCTTTAAAATTGCATTAGTGTCCAGATTATGAAATTATAATTTTGCAAACTTTGTATTTTTATCTTGCCTTTCCTTTTCTTCTTTCTATATCTAAGTACAAATAATCTAAGTACAAATACAACTACAGCCAAATTAAAGTGAAAAAGTGTGAGAATAACAAAACAAAACTGAATTGCAGAGTAGATGAAACTTAGAACACCTCCCTAATCTTCTCACCCCTCTCACCAATAAACTCTAGAATTGCTGCAACAAAAATGGCAAGTTGGGACGATGACGATGAGAGGCCATTTAAATTAAACCGAAATTTAGTAGATTTGATTTGAAGTCTTCCTCCAATTCTAGTGCGTTTATATTGTACATTTTGTTTGCATAATAAAAACAGATGACTCAAAGTTTGTTGTGTAACACATACTTATATATAAATAAATACCCATTTAAGAATTGGGGTAACCTTTTTATTAATAATCAAATTTATTCGTTTTGTCAATATATGTAGTTGTCTTTTCCATTTTTTGCTATTTTCTGCACGTTAAAGAAATTTGGTTTTCTTAAAGCCACATTTCTTCTATTCTGTCGCATTGGAACTCAACTGACAATTATTTATTTGCCATACAGATAAATTCAATTAGCTGACTCAACTTTTACATGTATTTTGAGAGGTGTTGCCAACTGAAAACAATGTTTTTGTCGGTATATTGAGCAAATCGCCAAAAAAAAAAAAAAAATCGGACACCTTAAAATTTAGTATTTTCAGAATTTTCGTTCGATTTAAAAAAAAAAAAACATTCAAACAAAAACATTATTATCTCATACTTAGCTTGCGTTTTCAATTGTGTAAGAGCTACTGGAAGTCTCATGAAGAGCGTCTTTGATCGTCGATGACCGCATTTTTTAATCGTAGTAGATTCCTCACACGGTAAAAACCGTAACACGAGTGAGATTCTTCGATAGCACAGCGAAAGACGCTTCTTCAATCGTTGTGGGAATCGTTTAAGTCGTGGTTAAAGATTATCAAACGAGACTCATGTAAATATTATCTTACAGTTCGTGATATGTTCGCCGTACAATTGTTGAAAATATGATTTTGCAGAGAATCGTAAAAGGTTCATTCGATGATGGTTTTACGAAAGATAAACAGTGTTTGTTCATTGTTGTTCTTGTAATCTGAAAATAATCATTTAAAGATTATCTTAAGGCTTGCATACAACAGACGTACCCTAATAAAATAGATCGGCGTTAACGCTTTGCAATTGGAAAACCCGATTTTGACTGCTCGTTTAATAGTGAAGTGGGCCGCTCTTGTTAATTAATATTGGCAATTTAGCTATTTTTTGGCCAATTCACCGTTTTTATCTCTACCTTCCTTCCTTCCGCTTTTGTTAAACAACGGCTGTTCATTCAAGATTAAAAATCGAAAGTGTCAGAAAATGTAATGTTGTATTCAGACTTTGGAGATTGGAAAAAATCGTCACTTTTTAGAAAAACATTAGCAAATCGGCACTTTGCTAATTTCGGAACAAACATCTTCGAAATGATGATAAATCGTCAATCTGGCAGCCCTGAACGGACAGTTTAATTTTTTTAACAAATTTATGTCTCACTCGTAAAACTGCTCTGAGTGGAGAAGCAGCTCGCGCTTTTTGTCATTATTTTTTAACGACAAACAGGTCTTTTTTGTTTGTCTGCTTTTGTTGCGTTTTGCGTTGTAAAACTGTACCGAGTTACAGTTTTTGCGGTTTCTGCATTAACTACACAGTACAACAGCCAATCTGGGGGGTGAGAAATTCCAAGTCAGGGTGATGGTACTAGGTCAGTATAGTAAAACTCTCAAAGGGTTTGGCGTTCGTATGTGTCAGTTTTTTTTTATGACATTTTAAATTTTTTCCTTATCTTGATGTTTTTTTGTTTAACATAACTCGAGAACCACTTGTCCGATTTTGCTAAAACAAACTCAAAAAAATTTAGAATTACAATTTCTTTAATCCGTTCATATTATATATATTATATATTTTCTTTATAATCAACAGTTTTGCCGGTAAAAATAAATTTGTGGAGAATTATAATTGACTAGCTTAACCCGGTGCGCTTCGCTACACTGCTTTAACCACTTTTTCAGTTGAGAGCTATTTAATATATGAATCCTATGGGATTTTTTCTATTTTCAAAAGTTTAGTATACCATAAGAGTGACTTCTACAAAGTTTGAACATGCTTACTATAACAGTTCTTAAGATATGCGATATTAAACATTGGCGTCCTATGGGGGTAACGTTTCCCCGCTGCTATTTTATTTCAATTTTGGGGTTCAGAAGATCATACTACAAAAAGTTAAACAAAATGAGTGCAGCGGCTCTAAATTATATTTCTATCTATGAGGGGTACTGCTCCTCCTCTGTCTACCCCGCCCATTTCTATATAGTTTACCATAATAGTAGCTTTAACCACGTTTGAAGACTACCCCTTTAATAGTTCTTCAGCTGAGCGATATTTAATATATGCATCCTATGGAAGGTATTCCCCTCTGCGCCTACCCGCCTTATTTTTATTTTCAAAAGTGTAGTATACCATAAGTGTGACTTCTACAAAGTTTGAACATTCTCACTATAACAGTTTTTAAGATATCCGATATTAAACATTGGCGTCCTATGGGGGGTAACACTTCCCCCGCTGCTATTTTGTTTCAATTTTGGGGCTCAGAAGATCCTACTACCAAAAGTTCAACAAATTGCTTGCAGCGGCTCTTATTAATATTTCTATCTATGAGGGGAACTGCTCCTCCTCTGTCCACCCCGCCTATTACTATATTGAAATTTAAAGTTTGCTATAATAGTAGCTTTAACCACGTTTGAAGACTTTCCCTTTAATAGTTCTTCAGTTGAGCGATATTTAATATATGCATCGTATGGGAGGTATTTCCACCGCTGCGCATGCCCGCTTTGTTTTTATTTTCAGTAGTGTAGTATACCGTAAGTGTGACTTCTACAAAGTTTGAACATTCTCACTATAACAGTTCTCAAGATATGCGATATTAAACATTGGCGTTATATGGGGGGAACCACTTCCCCCGCTGCTATTTTGTTTCAATTTTGGGGCTCAGAAGACCCTACTGCCAAAAGTTCAACAAATTGCTTGCAGCGGCTCTTATTAATATTTCTATCTATGAGGGGTACTGCTCCTCCTCTGTCCACCCCGCCTATTACTATATTGAAATTTAAAGTTTGCTATAATAGTAGCTTTAACCACGTTTGAAGACTCTCCCTTTAATAGTTCTTCAGTTGAGCGATATTTAATATATGCATCGTATGGGAGGTATTTCCACCCCTGCGCATGCCCGCTTTATTTTTATTTTCAAAAGTGTAGTATACCATTAGAGTGAATTGTACAAAGTTTGAACATTCTCACTATAACAGTTCTTAAGATATGCGATATTAAACAATGGCGTCCTATGCCACTTCCCCCGCTGCTATTTTATTTGAATTTTGGGGCTCGTAAGATCCTACTACCAAAAGTTCAACAAAATGCTTGCAGCGGCTCTTAAAATATGCGATATTTAATATTGGCATCCACGAAAAAATATGGCACCGCCCCTTTGTCCAATACACCTTTTTACCACTGTTTTAATTAAACGTATTTCTATTCATGGCAACAACATATATACCAAATATTATCGCCGTAGGTCAAAAAATGTCATAGATAACACGATTTTAAATTTTGGGTTGTATGGGCGTGGCATCGCCCCTTTGCCCAGTCACAATTTTGTATAGCATAATGTCTCTTCCAGGGTCACAGTTACAGGCTGTGAAAATTTCAAGGCCATCGGTCAAGTGGTTTGGCCTCCTATAAGGCACAAATATATATATATATATATATATACAAATATACATACATTCACTTTTATATATATAGATAAGTGCAAACAAATGTTCAAGCCTGGATGTATGCAGCAGATTTTATCACAAACCTGCACTGCAATTTTTGTGACTTTTTTTAAGCGATCGGTGAAAATCGTCGGACTTTTGTTTGTTATTTGAAAGAATACACCACATTCAGTGATGCCAACAGTAGGGGATTTCCCCTTTTCTAGGGATTTTTTTCGGAAAATTTCAACCGTAGGGAAAAGAGGACACAATTTTTTATTTTAGGGCATATTTATTTATTTATTTATTTAATCAATGGATATTATCCTTACTGACTAATAACAATAACAAAATTAATGAATAACAATATGCATTTTAAAATATACTACAAATTTACAGAATATATGTAGTACATACAAATTTTCGAATAAAGAAAAACAATAAGAAAAATCAACAAATTGTGACATAGAATTAAATTGTCTATATAACCTCGAAAAAGGATCAGCAATAGCGTAATTTTCTCTAAAAAAATTTAACAAAAAGCAGATTATAATGACGCGTATTGCGACAAGGTATATTAAATTTAGCAGACTCTGCAGAAAATCACAACAAACATTACCATTAATAAGATTAACCATAAAAGAAACATTTAACATTGTACGACGACTTTTGAGCGATGGTAATTTTATTAATGCCAGTCTTCTAGCATAGGAAGGAAAGTTTGTCGAGTAACTCCAATGAAGATCACGTAAACAGAATAATAAAAATTGTTTTTGGACCGATTCAATACGAGAATTGTGAATGTTGTAAAATGGATCCCAAATGATTGACCCATATTCTAAGATTGGTCTAACGAGTAATACGTAAAGTTGCTTCGTTATGTATGGATCGGTGAATTTTTAACCCAGCGCTTAATAAAGCCAAGAACGCCTCGAGCTTTATTAACAGTTAATGTAATATGAGAAACAAAGTTTAATTTAGGATCCAGTAAGACTCCAATATAGAGAAACGAATCAACCAACTCCAGTTGATGACCACCAAAAGCATAATTAACAGCAATACAGTTATTTCTATAAAAACGCATGCTTTTGCATTTCACAAGATTCAGCTCCATCATATTATGATTACACTATAAAAAGAAGTTATTAAGATCCGATTGAAGATAAAAATGATCCGAAAAAAATACCTAGAAAAGGGGAAATCCCCTACTGTTGGCATCACTGAATGTGGGTGTATTCTTTCAAATAACAAACAAAAGTCCGACGATTTTCACCGATCGCTTAAAAAAAGTCACAAAAATTGCAGTGCAGGTTTGTGATAAAATCTGCTGCATACATCCAGGCTTGAACATTTTTTTGCACTTATCAATTATAATTCTCCACAAATTTATTTTTACCGGCAAAACTGTTGATTATAAAGAAAAACGTTATATGAACGGATTAAAGAAATTGTAATTCTAAATTTTTTTGAGTTTGTTTTAGCAAAATCGGACAAGTGGTTCTCGAGTTATGTTAAACAAAAAAACATCAAGATAAGGAAAAAATTTAAAATGTCATAAAAAAAAACTGACACATACGAACGCCAAACCCTTTGAGGGTTTTACTATACTGACCTAGTACCATCACCCTGACTTGGAATTTCTCACCCCCCGGACAATAATCTCAAAAATGTTCCATAGTGCTATATGCAATCGTTTTTAACCTCAATGTATTAGTGTGTTGTCTGGTAGAGAACCGAAGGAAAAAGCTCACTGTGACTGGTGGAGAACCAAATATAACTCAGACGTTTTACTGATGGAGTACCATGGAAATAACTCAGACGTTTACTTATGGAGACCAAAATACTCTGGAGCGGATTCTGGAAGCTCTCGCCTTCCTATACGAAGGTTTAGGTCGAACGAGGTTTTTGATTTTGAAGCTCAAAAAATTATGTGATACCCCTGGTATTATAACTTGAAAAACTTTTAGTGTTAAGCAAAATAAAAAAACAATTTATGTCGACATTAAATAACAGGCAGTTTGTCAATACATTGATATAATGGCCATAAGTTTTTCAAATACACTCTCTGAGCCTTAAGTAATCAACAGGGAAACCAGAAATATGCAATTGCATGTTTTTCCTTGTGCGACCAATGAAGGCAGAAACAATATATTTATCCGTTTAAGAGCTTTTTATGAATTTTGGCATCGATTTCTTAGTGCATATTTTTGCATATTTTACCATTTGCAGCATAGTTTAGTTAAAAGAGCGCATATTTTGCCTTTTTAATGCATATTTTGATACATATTCAATTTTTTTAGATGCCTACTAAAGCTTTCGCAGCAAATCGGTCTATAATTTCAGATCCAAATTAGACTCTTTGTGTTCGCTATCTAATTGGAATGGTATTTAAATTAAATTCGTGCCAAAAATATTTTACTTCAAATTAAATTATTTTCGAATCGGTTCATATTTGCTCAAAGCTCCCGTCCTTAACTAGCTTTAAATTCCTTAAATGTTAACATTTGTTAACAATTTAGCGACCGTACATAAAATCCCTTTAAGACAAAAACCCATATGGATGTTAATATCTAAATAATATTTGGCGCAAACATCTCTTATATGCATTTTAACCTTTTTTGGTTTTTTTTTAGATGTTGTTAATAAATTGTTGAATATTGTGTCTTCAAATGAGCAATTTTAATTTTTAGGGCATATTTTTAACATTTTTCAGGGCATATTTTCTAGTTTTTACTGCATATTTAATGCGCACAAAACGTGTTTTTTAGAGCATATTTCTGGTTTCCCTTCTAATCAATTTAAAAAAAAACGACTTTGTAGGATTTCGTTGACGAAGCTAAGAGTTAAGTTCCTTGGTAATAATACCTTAAAAAAAAAACTAGTATCGGGTTTTTTTTTTTATTACTTTTTATTGAATCAAAATTTAGACTAACTAAAATATTACAATTCACTTATATTTATAGTATTTTTATGGTAAAGGTAAAATAAACAAAAATATTAAACGTTGCTATTTCGCAATCAATAAAATGAATTTAAATTAAAAAGTGCAATTATTAATTATTGGGAAATTTAACAAGTTAAAAACAAAATGTATTAAATATGTCAATCAATAAATTAAATAAAAATCATTAAAAAGTGCAATCACTAATTCTTGGGAAATTTAACTATGTCAGAATAAAATGTATTGCGAAATAACAATAAATAAAAGTAAAATGTATAAAATTATATATATGGAATATATATTATATTATAATATAGAATTCATATTATGATTTTATTAGGTGTTATCGTAACTCCCCCACCGTTAGTATGAGGCTCCGACGAAATATGATATACATTTTCTCTTATATATTAATGATGTGAGTACAATAATGATAATGAATATAATGATGTTTATTCCATTACTTGTTATATTAAATATTTTATTATGTTTAAAATCAATTTTCTTAAAGTCGTTTTCGTAATTTATTTGCTTTAAATATAAATCTTCAAGTTTTAAGTCAACATGCAATGTTTTATTTTCTTTAATATCTGTGATTAAGTGGCTTAAAATAAAATTTTCTTTGAAGTTTATTTTATCATTGTAATATGTTATATTCTCTACTGTAATTTTACAATTTTCAAATTTTAGAATGAATGTGCCGGATAATTTTTCATTATTTTCGTGTGTACAGTCGTGTGTTATGTTTCCGAAATAGTTTTTAAATAATATGAAACCTTGCTTTATTTCTTTTACCTCATACAGTTCAAATTTTCTAAAAATGCATTCCGGTTTTTTGTTCTTTATAATGTTTTCGATACAATGATCGTTAAATTTTCTTAGAGTTTTAATGGAATTGGAACTTAAATTTGCGTGAAATATGTTGTTTTCTTTGTCAATTAGTATTTGATTTTCTTCTAAATATAAGGATTTATTTTCTTTATTTGGGATTGGTTCAAATGTTATTTTGGAAAGTGAATTAGGGGAATATTTTGGAATGGATAATATTATTACAATAGTTTCCGAAAGGTATGCAACTCCAACTTTAATATTAGTGTAGGTATTAAAATTGTCAATGAGTTGCAGTTCCTGGTTGTCTAATATATCTGTAGGAATAATACCCATTTTACCTGTGAATATGACCTGACCAATATCATCCACGTGATTTCTAAGTAAGGTAATATCATTATCAATTTGATATATATGTCTCAGAAACATTACCTCATCTTCTAGGTTGGATATTTTGTTTTGAATTTCGTTCCGGAAATTGTTTATATATTTCCTAACTCTATTTTGTTGTGTGTTAATATGTGTTGTAATATTCTGGATCTGTGAAGATATTGTTTTGCTTATTTGAATGAAAGAACTTATTTCTATTGATCTATCCTTCATGTTTGTTGCGAGGGCATCGAGAGCATTCTTGATTTCCTTTTCATCATCGCTGTCCATATTTCCGGTTATGAATTTTAGACCTTTTCCAAGTGCATTAACAAGGCCGCGTTTGTTTCTAAAATGTGGTGATAAATTATTTACTTTGGCTTTTAGTAAGATGAAATTATTTTCGATGGTATCTAATAGTGGTCTTAAATTAGAAATAGTTCCGTTTAACAGATTTATGTTTTTCTCTATTATTTCGATGGAATGATGATAGTTGGTTAGATTGATCAAATGGAATATTCTATTATAATGGTCGATGATTTTTGTGTCATCTTCTTTTATCGGGATGTAACCTTTGTTATCATTTAAATTCTGGATGTACATGCTTTGTGGTTTTATCATTTCGGGAAATGTCATCAATGTTAGAATTATGTGAAGTGGATTCATCTGAAAAATAAAAATTTAAGTTTTACATTGATTCTGTTATATTTGGGGTTTCGGTGTTTTGGAATTTCTTCTTTCTTTTGATGTGTGATTTATAGTATTTGTATCCGTTATCTGTTATGACATGATCATTATCCAATTCAGAAACAACTATTTTCCTAAACTTAGAATGCTTTTTTCCGCCTCTTTCGTCTTTAATGTAAATGTTTCCTGTCTGAATATCTACATTTTCTCGGGTTTCGTTGAGTTTGTTAATAGTATTTTCCTTCATTTTGATAATAGAGTTCCTGATTGAGGGGTACTCCTCTTGGTTAATGGTACCGTTTCTAAAATCAACCGGTTTTCTTTTAGTTGTCGAATGAATAGTATTATTATAATACATTATTATCTTGTAAATTTTTTCCTCGACTGTTTCTGTTTCTCTGTTGGGATCTTGTTTAAGTATTCTAATATGTTCGTTTATCGTGTTATGAAGCCTTTCTACATCAGAGTTTGAAGAGTGATTATTGTTCGAAGTATAGTGTATTTCGATTTCCTGTTCTCTAAGAAATTCTAAAAGTGGTAAGGCCTTGAAGCCCAATTCGTTATCTATAACCAATTTTTTTATTTTTCCCGCAATTGATAAATATTGTGTTAAACCTATTTTAAATTCAATCCAGGATCTGTTTTTTATCCTTATAGCCTGGGCATATTTGGAGAATTTATCGATGAATGTTAAAAATAGAGTTTTTCCTAAACTATAAAATACATCTGCATGTATTACATCCCCAGGTTTTTCTGGAGTTTCCGTTATTTTGAATTCTTGTTTGATTGGTCTTCTCTCGTATTTTTCCTTGTTACAAATGTCGCAATTATTTATAAATTGAGTTATTCGTGTTTTTAATTGTGGGTGGTAAATTTCCGCTCTTAATTCTGCAAAATTTTCGTTTATACCTCTGTGGTTATTCTTTTTATGTTCTTTTTCTATTAGATCGGTAAGCACATTCTCGTCTAAGATATATTCTAATATTTTCTTACATATCAGAACTTTGAATCCATTGCTGGCTTCAAAATATCTATTTATGACTTCTTTAAATTTTTCTGAAACGGATTCATCGCGAATCAGGATTGCATTGGTTTTATCTGAATCAAAATGATTTTTCAATATTGTTATAATAGTTGATTCGTCAAATTCTTTGGCCGATATTGTTTTCCTCTTGTTTTTAAAGATTTTTTCGTTTTTTATTTTTAGTGAACCGGAGGTTGTCTTATTGACAACGATTTGTCTTCGATAAAAATTTAAGGGATTGGTTGTTTCTACAACTACGTTATTATTAGTCAGTGTTGTAGAGTTGTCTTCATCATTTAAATGTATCTCAACTCTAGAAAGAGCGTCAGCATTTCCATTTAGAACTCCTTTTTTATACTTTATCTCGTAATCGTATTCTTGTAACCGTAATCTCCATCTTACTAATTTTGAATTAGGTTCTTTTATGGAGAATAGCCAAGTGAGTGGCCTGTGGTCGGTTTCAATTAAGAAGCGTCTGCCAAATAGATATGGTCGTAGCTGTTGTGTGGCCCACACTATTGCTTATAATTCTTTTTCAATAGTGCTGTAATTTTGTTCATGATCGTTCAGCGTTCGACTCGCATAACAAATAGGATGCCCATTCTGGGAAAGTACTGCTCCTATTGCAAAATTACTTGCATCAGTTTGCAGAGTAAATTTTTCATTGAAATTAGGGTATGCTAGAACGGGAGAGTTGACTAATAATGTCTTCAACCTTTCGAAACTTTCCTTATATTCGGGATCATTCGTATCAATATTAGTATCCTTTTTCAGATATTTAGTCATGGGTCTTGCAATCTTGGAGTAATCCCTAATGAATTTCCTATAATAACCTGCTAAACCAAGAAATTGCTTGATTTCCTTTGGTGTAGTAGGCAACGGGAATTTTTGTACGCATATTATTTTATCCGGATTTGGCTTAATGCCGTTTTCAGTCACAATATGCCCGAGAAAATTGGTTTCTTTTTTCAAAAATTCACTCTTATCGAGTTGAACTTTTAGATTTACATCTTTTAATCGTTGAAATACTTTGGTTAATGATTCCAGGTGTTCCTGTAATGAAGTAGAGAAGATAATAATATCATCTAAATATACCAGGCAGATCTTATTAATAAGGTCTCCTAAAACGTTGTTCATCAGCCGCTGGAATGTGGCAGGAGCCGTTTTTAGCCCAAACGGCATACGAAGGAATTCATAGTGTCCACCTTCTACGTTAAATGCTGTCTTTGGTATATCTTTCTCGTGTATTTCTATTTGATGAAAACCTTTCGCGAGATCTAGAGTCGTAAAATATTGACATCTTCCAAGTTTTTCCTAGATTTCGTCTATATTTGGAATTGGATATTTATCATCAATCGTAACTTCATTTAGTTTTCGATAGTCGACTACCAATCTCCATTTTTTTCTACCGCTGGCGTCCAATTTTTTTGGAACGATCCAAACGGGGGCTGAATATGGGGAATGACTATGTCTGATTATTTTACTATCTCAGCATTTCCCTAATTTGTTTATTCACCTCGAGTTTATGGTATGGGTAACGATAGGTTTTCGCAGCGATTGGAATGTTATTTATCGTTCGTATTTCGTGTTTGATAGCATTAGTGAATGTTAAGTCGCTATTCTCTGCGTAGAATATTTTTCGGAAATTGTTTACAACTTGTGAAAGTTTTTCCTTTTCCTCATTGTTTAAGTGATTGGTTCGTAATTGTTCCAGGAGGGGAACTTTTGTATTCTCGTCATCTTCTTCAATTGTATAAACAAAAAAATTCTCGTTTGTAACTGCTGTAGTTTCCTGAGTATCGAATTTTATTTTCCTTGGTGTATTACCAGTTACGTTAACAAAAGCGTTGACTTTAAAGTTTTCGGCTTCGTATATTCCCTCCATTATTTCGATATTTTGATTATCCAAAATTGTTTTGGGTGTGTAGATTAATCCTTCCTTTTGATTAACATTTAATTCTATTTGGTATATACCGTCTGCTTCAAAAAAATATTCCAAGTTTCCTAGGGTATAATTTAAAGGAACTCTTTTGTCTCCAATTTGTAATATATCCTCTTCTAGGTTTACGATTGCTTTTAATTTTTTTAAAATATTATTGCCAATTAGTCCGTCGTATTTTGTATGAAATTTACAGACTAGAAATTCAATTTTGTTCTCAGTATTACCTAATTCTTCAAATAGCGGGATGGATACTTTTTCTTCTATTTTAACTATATGTTGTAGTGTTTTTACAATTATGGGCTTGAAATCTAATTTCCATTTTGAGTGACAGATTCCCGGGTTGATTATGGAGTGCGCTGCTCCGGTATCGATTATAAATTTCAGGAATCCTAATTTTGTTTTTATGACTATATATGGTAGTTCTCCGTGGAGGCTACTTGCTGAAAATTTTCATTACTGTTCACTTCCATTGCTTCCACTTCGGGTGCTTGTTGTTGTTGCTGATGGTTTTGTTTGTTCCTCCATTTTTCCTGTGTATTATTTTTGAAGAAATTTTGGTTTAATTGATGATGATCTTGTTCTTTGGGTTTCACTGAGTTTTGCAAATGGTTTCCATACTTCTGGTTATTTGTTTGTTTGGCTCGGCCGGGGTGTATACGACCATCTTTACCCATTCTATCGTAATTGTTTTCATAAAGGATATCCATTGCTTTTTCCAGCGACTCCGGATTCCTGCATGCCAAAATGGTTTTCATTGGCTCCGGCATTTTATTCTTAAAAACATGAAGAGCTGATCTTTGGTTATTTATTGCAACCTGATTGGCAGCTTCGCCCTCTCCCAATATTAATACTGTTTTATTATTTAAACGCCTCAATCTGTATTTAATATCATTGTAAAAATCTGTGGTATTCGTTTGGAAGGTTACTGCCCTCAGATCATCGTAAAGTTCATCACAACTTCTTCTCTCACCGAAATTATTATTGAGTGTTCGCTTTATATCCTCCCAAGATTGAACCTGTGTGTTTATCTCCAATACTTCCTTTGCTTTTCCAACAATTCGACTTTTGATTATATCGGAAAAAAGTAATTGTGACAGTTCGTCATAAGACGCAAGTATCGGGTAAATTCTATCTATTAATCTTGTGAAGGTTGGTAAATCGTTAATATTCCCACTAAATTGGGGAAGGCTATTCAGATATTTAAGAGGGTCTAACTGAATTTGTGGGGGGTTTGCCATATTGAACTAAAAAAATTTTTTTTGTTAGAAGAAAATCGCAAATGAAAAGAAGAAAAGAAAGGAAGCGTTCGAATTTGTAAAAGAATATTCCCAATTTTCCGCAAAAACAGAAAATTATTCACAAAAATAAAAAAATTATCCGCACTGTTTAAATTTTCTTTTTAAAGACTTAAAATAATAAAAAAAATATATAAAAAATAACTTATATTATTGCTTACGATGTATTTCTGCGTTTTCCAGGATGTTGTAGAATGTATTTTCTTCACTTGATGCTGTAGAATAAGTTCTAGGACACTTGTGGATGGCTTTTTACACTGTTCCTTAAAGCAATTAGTTCCAAAGGGTATTCTTTAAATTTCACTTCGTACTTCAAAAGTTCTACTTTTTTTTCATATATACTTTAGATTGTTTATTTTGTGTTTATTTTATTTCCGGTTAATGTTCTTTATTTTATAAGTACGTTTTTCAAAAGTTATATTTTTTCGTTATATACACTTTTAGATTGTTTATTTTGTGATAACTAAGTATGTAACAGCGTTTTAAAATTAAAAAAAAAAAAAAATCACTGTTGTGTTCACTTTTAATTGAAACAGAGTTTCTTGTTATACTAATATGTATTAAGAAGTTTTTTAAGTTCACTTGTTTGTAAAAAAAGGAAAGTAGTAAATTTGTTTCCTTAAAAAAAAAATTTATATTTTTTTTTTTTTCAACCGATGTTGCCAAAGTATATGACAATATGTTAACGAGTTATATCCCGTTTATCCTCGTCGCCAGTTAAGTTCCTTGGTAATAATACCTTAAAAAAAAAACTAGTATCGGGTTTTTTTTTTTTATTACTTTTTATTGAATCAAAATTTAGACTAACTAAAATATTACAATTCACTTATATTTATAGTATTTTTATGGTAAAGGTAAAATAAACAAAAATATTAAACGTTGCTATTTCGCAATCAATAAAATGAATTTAAATTAAAAAGTGCAATTATTAATTATTGGGAAATTTAACAAGTTAAAACAAAATGTATTAAATATGTCAATCAATAAATTAAATAAAAATCATTAAAACGTGCAATCACTAATTATTGGGAAATTTAACTATGTCAAAATAAAATGTATTGTGAAATAATAATGTTAAATAAAATAAGTATTTAAATATGACAATCAATACGTTAAAAAATCATTGAAAAGTGCAATCACTAATTCTTGGGAAATTTAACTATGTCAGAATAAAATGTATTGCGAAATAACAATAAATAAAAGTAAAATGTATAAAATTATATATATGGAATATATATTATATTATAATATAGAATTCATATTATGATTTTATTAGGTGTTATCGTAACTGCTAAGCTCTTCTTCTCCGATTGAATTTCTGAACGGCTGAACATTATGCATTCTATATACACAGGTATGCTTATGTGCATATGTACATATTGTTACGAAAGTTAAATTATCTAAGAATTATTTATAGTTATAGTTATAAGTTATCTTGTAAGTTATAGTTTTATGTTACTTAAAATTGTCATGTATAATTTTCAACACAACTGTTATTTTAAAAATAATTCCTATATAAATTTCCCAGTAATTTCTAGAAATGGTTATAGAACATAATAAATAGTTTTTACGGGAAGGTTCAGGAAAAATCTAGAAATAATTATGAAATATAAAAAGGGGTGACTCATGTAAAATTAATTTATTCTGTGATGAAAAACGGTTCTGTTCGTAACTAACAATTGTGAACAAAATAATTAATTTCAATAAAGTTTGTTAAGTTGAATAAGTGTGTGTATTTATTTGCAATTAAAAGAACTCAACGGTTTATTATAAAGGGAGTAAACCGAACGCGTTTATTAAAGGAAAAACGTAACAATATATTATTTTCAAGACATATTGGTAAGATTTTTATTCAAAACTTATAAAACTTTTCATAAACGTCATTTAGATCTTCATACCAATTGTTGCTGAAAATACACTCAATTTATCTACAAAGCTTCAGATGAAACACCTTGGAAAAGAATGAGAGATATAAAAAACGAAATGACTGCTTCCACTGTGAATCAGTCTTTAAAGTAAAATTTTTTTTTTTATTAGAAATTAGAATATCTATATATTGTTACCTTAAACGCGGAAGGCCCTATATAAAATTTGGAAATTTTACAGGAGAAGAAAAAACTATTTAATTGTAAAATTTAGAACCATTTATAATTACTGCCTATTTCCGACGTGGGAAAGAATTCTTTCTAATTGTTCGAAAGAAAGAATTCTTTTGCACATCAGAAATAGGCTATCAATGTTTCTTCTATTTTTCTTGTAAAACCTACCAATTGTGTTGACCAGCGTTAAAAAAAACTGCAGTCAAAGTAAAAACTGAAATTGCTTCTACTTCTTCATGTGTCGTTGGCAAAAAAGAAACTGTTGCTTTTACTTTTAATTCATTAAATGTAAACCGTCGTTGTTAATCCAACTCAAAAAGTGAAAACTTATACACAATTTTTGTTTTTTGTTCGACAGTTTTTGGTTTCGACCGTAGTTTCTTAAACACTGGTTTTGACAATTAACAATGTTGCATATTATACAAGCTGTTAGTTAGGTTTTTTTTAGAGTTTATCATATTGTTACGAAAGTAACTTTAGTTAAGAATTAGATTAATTTATTAGGTATCTTGTATTGATTTGTTATTATTAGCTTAAACTGTTGCTATATAAGTTATGCACACTTCTAGTATAAAAATCAATGTACAGATGTAAGTTAAAATTGTTGTGCATAATTGTACTTCAAACCCACTGTAAATACTAAAATGTTCATTATTAAGTTATCTTAATTTATTGTAACACCTAAAAGTATGCCTTAGTTTATGATGCCTAATAACTCAATTAATTCAGCCATATAGATAGTAACTATAGATAAATAAGTTTAATTAACAAAATAGCCGTGAGGAGGTGAACTTTCTAGAGCCATCCAGACGTTACTAGTATCATCTACACGTCGCAAGAGATGGCGTAGTATCATTCTAAGTTCAGACTTTGTCAATAACGCATCACGCGTAGAAAATTATAAAAATTGAAGTGAGTTGTGAATAAAAGCTGTAAATTACGGTTGTTTAAGTAGCTAAGTTCTAAATAAAGCTGTGTAAATAATAAATAAGTGTTATAAATTAAAGTGTTAATTTTAATTAAGTGTCATAAAGAACTCAGGAGGTTTATTATAAAGCAGTAATGTAACAATATGCATACGTTGGCTTAAGCTTGTTTCAAAAATTAACAAAAAGCTACTTAAAAAGCATTTAAAAAAAACCAAAATAAAATCAAAATATATTTTATTCCGTACGGATAGTGCGATCTGTTTCCCACTTTGCTTAAGCAAATGCCAGTTTCATAAAATTAACGCAAGATTTCTTGAGTTAAATTTGGTTCGACACATATGAATCACATGAATGCGCACAGTTGCTTAAGCTAAGTTAAGCATATTATAGTTGGGCCTTAAGTATTTCAAGAAAAAATAGTTAAGTATTGTTTACTTTTTAAGAAAACTTAAAATTTACTCACCTTTAATTTTTTAAGCTTTTCAAGAAATATTTTCCTAAAGCAATTTACTTAGGCGCATTTTGAAAAACTTTAGAGCAGGTACACTAAAACTACCCTGGAAAGGATCATGGAAAGAACGGATTGAAACAACTTAAGAAAGTAGCATTATTATGGTCTCTGGACAAGTTGCATTATTATGGTCTTTTTAAACAGAGGCACGTGCCTTATTAAGGTTTTTATGTTGTGAGTAACATCATGAGCAATCTTTGCATTTAAAATGAAATTTTTCTTATTGTATAAACATCAAAAAAAAAATCCATTAGAGAAAAACACGAATTTCTTTACTTCCAAGTTTTGTCCAGAATCTATTCAAACCGTATTTTCATATCTTAAAACAAAAACTAACACGATTTCATTTATTATTTTGTCATATTTTTTGGCAGCGATTATTACTCATGCATTTTACTGTTGTTAAAATTCAAGGTAAAAGTTTTTATGGCAATTTAGCTATTGTTATCGCACACTAAGCAACTAATGGAAACTTTTATAAAAAAATTACTTGAAAATCATTAAAGTTGATTAAAAAAAACAAAATTCTCCTTTGACATTTTTTAAAATAGGAATAGAACGATTTATAAGGGTTTGTATTTTACGTGATTTGTTTTAAGGTACACTATAAGAAAACAAAAGTTTTACTTACTAAGAAGGCCAGCAGGTAACATCGAACCGCTCGCTCTAAAGGGTGGGGGGGGGGGGGGGTTGGGGGGGTTCAACTCAAAATTAATATAGTTTTAGTAGAGGGAAAACTGTGTTCTTTTTTAATATATTTGCTTATATCAGAAAAATTTATACAACTGTATATTTTTAGCGCAAGATTTTTACAGTGAGTATACATTATTATTATTATTATGACATGTTCATATTTTATTTATTAAATTATAAACTTAGTCTATTTACAAAGGATTTCCATTCAGTTCTATTTCTTGCTATATATCTTAACTGGTCTATTGATTTGTCAGTTTCAGAATTAATTGTCCTACGCCACGTATTTCTTGGTCTCCCTCTGGATCGGTGACCTTGTGGGTTCCATTGAAGAGCAGAGTGTGATATTTCGTTTACGTCCTTTCTTAGGGCCATTATTACAACTTGAAGTTAGCTAAAGTTAAGATTAAATTGACAGATAACAATGTGTTATCTGTCAAAAAGCGTCTGTTAACTGTCGGATAACAGCTAACGCCAAGTTATAATAATGGCCCTTAGAGTATGACCGAGCCAACCGTATTTTCTTTTGATGATCTCATTGTGTATACTTTTTTGATGAGTAATAGTCCATAATCTTTGATTGGAGATAGTACGTGACCACCATATTTTTAAAATGGACCGTAGGCATCTATTAATAAAAGATTGCAGCTTATTAATTATGGCAACAGTCGTTAGCCATGTCTCCGACCCGTAGAGTAATACTGATTTGACACATGCGTTAAATATTTTAATTTTTGTTTGCAGAGCTATTGTTTCTGACATCCATATATTTCTAAGAGATCCATATGCCCTTTGTGCTTTCCTTATTCGATTGCATATATCTACATAGGCACCACCATCTGTCGTTAAAACACTACCCAGATACTCGAATTCTTCTACATCAGCTATCTGTTGTCCACTAATAACAAAAGGCGTAGCATTGCTTGTATTAATCCTCATAGCCTTGGTTTTTCGGATGTTTATTTTTAAACCTAATTTAATGGATTCGCGTTCTAGTAAGTCCATTTTGGATTGCATGTCTGAGTGAGTGTTGGTTAAAAGAACCGCGTCGTCAGCGTATTCAAGATCCCCTAGTCTATGATGAAGACCCCAGTTGATTCCAGTTTGATTTCTATCCAATGTTTCTAATACCATATCAAGCACAGTGATGAAGAGTAATGGTGATAGAGCACCACCTTGTCGCACTTCGCTTGTTGTAACAAACGGTTCGCTGACACATCCATCATGTTGTACTCTACAAGAGGTACCGTCGTAACTATTTTTAAGGATATTAACAATTTTCTCTGGTATACCCCTAGCCAAAAGTGCGAGCCATATATATTTACGGTCGAGAGCGTCGAATGCTTTCTCGTAGTCGATGAATGTTAAATATAGAGTTGTGTTGTATTCGACAGACTGCTCAATTATAATTCATGTTGTACATATATGGTCAATACATGAGTTACCGCTGCGAAATCCGGTTTGGTTTTTGCGTATAAGTCTGTTTAGAGGACCAGAAATTCTATTTAGTATTATTTTATTGAACATTTGTGCAATAGATGGTAATATGGAGATACCTCTCCAGTTGTCACACTTTTTCTTGTCTCCTTTTTTCGATAGTTTTACTATTATTGACTCTTTCCAATCATATGGAATATTTTCTTCTTCCCAGATTCTCTGAAATAAAGGGTATAATTTTTCAGAAAATACTTCTATGCACGCTTTATAACATTCTGCTGGTATGATATCATTCCCGGGTGCTTTCCCGTTTTTTAGACAATGTATTGCATCTATAATTTCTTGTAAGGATGGATTTTCGGTTGAGACGTGCATGTTTGTTTCGTGCCTTATATTTATTTAAAAGTCTTCTTGATCCTCATGTATAATATTTAATGTTCTCTGGAAATGCTGTTTCCAAATCCTCAGTTGATCTTCTTTAGAGGTAACGAGGGTTCCGCATTCATCTTCGACTGGTATACCTGTAGTTGTGGTTTTAGTTCCACTTAGGGATCTAATAATTTTGTATAATTCTTTGGAATCACCTTTATCTGCTGCGACTTGCGCATTATTTCCCATTTTTTCATAATATTCGTTTTTATCCTTTTTTATATTCTTTTTGATTTTCTTGCCCAAAAGTTTATGCTTATTTTTGTATTCTTCTTTCTGTATAACATCGTTTTCGCTCAACATTTTTACTTTTATTGATTTTCTTTCTTCTATAAGTTCCCAGGAGCTTGCTGTTATCCACTCCTTACGCTGATTCTGTTTATTTCCCAGAATTGTTTTACAAATATCTTGTACTTCATTCTTAAACTTGTTCCAGTATTCTTCAGTTGATCCGCTGGAATGTATGTCGATATTTCCTATATTATTTGTAAACAGTCGCTTTGTTGATTCGTTTTGTAATTTAGAAATGTCGAAACGTTTTGTCTGGGGAGGAATTCTCTTCTTGGAAAGTAATTTTAGCTTTATCTCGGCGATTATAAGATAATGGTCACTACCGATTTCTGCGCTCCTCTTGTTACGTACATCACATAGAATGTTACACCATTTTCTAGAAACACAAATGTGATCTATTTGGTTTTCAAAGTTTCCGGCGGGTGACAACCATGACACCTTGTTGCTTCTTTTATGGGGAAACATGGATCCGCCTATTTTTAATTCATAATTTGTACATAGTTCAATCAGCAGATCACCGTTTTCATTGCGGCAGCCAATAGCGTGTTTACCAATAACATCTACATACCCTTCGTTGTCAGGACCAATTTGTGCGTTTAAATTGCCTAGGAGTATGGTAATACCCTTACGGGGAACCTGTGCTAGAGCACTGCTCAGTTGGCTGTAGAAGCTCTCTTTATCATTTAAATATTTATCCTCTGTAGGGGCATAGCACTGTATTAGGGTAATATTGTTTTACTTAGTTCTTAGTGTTGCAGTGATAATTCTTTCTGAGACAGCTTTCCAATTTATTTATGCGCTGTACGCGGTTTTATTTAAGAATATTCCTACTCCTCTTGCATGTACATCATCCTCGTTTGGCATACCGGAATATATAAACACATCTCCTTTTCTGTTTCGCACCTCCCCACTTCCGTTCCATCTTACTTCGCTTAACCCACAGATGCTGATGTTCAATCTTTCAATCTCTCTTGATAATTCTGCTAACTTATCAGCTTGATATAACGTCCTTACATTCCATTGTCCAATTCGTATCCGTTTAACATAGCTATTGTTCGTCGTCAAGTGTTTCCGTTCATTATTTTTCCTTGTTAATACTCGAATCGATTTATATTCGGTAATCATGGTTGATTAGACCAACGACACCTATTTCGGTGATAGGGCTGCTATCTTAGTAAATTTTCTTGCGTTTTCATAGTCCTCCGAACCTGACCAATGCACGCTTGTGTCCCTAGATATTTCCTTCCAGGGACGGATGTTGCGGTTATACCGCCATTGATCGGTCGCCAGTGCCTCATCTGCCAAAAACAGGGCCTACCACTAGTCGGAGAGGATGACATTAATGTAGGATAGGCTTTATGTTATCACATTCAAGATGTGTACGCATCACTACACCTTAGACCCCAAAGTATATATTACCCCTGCAAAATCTACGCTGCTAAGAAGGCTTTTCGTAACCGTATTTCGTTACTGATAGTGCCCAGTAAAAACTTCGCTTACTTTTTCGAAATTAATGCTTCCTTCACTCATTATTTATAAACTTTCTTCTATAACTCCTTCTATAGCTACTTCTATAACTACTTCTTTCAGGATGTATTTAGGTAAAAAAATAATGACTTACATTTGAATGCGTTCATGTAAGGGCATCCCTTGTAAAATTCATCGGTTCTTTCAGTAGAATTGTCAGTGGTGCTTTAAGTTTTTTCTGATTACCAAACACATTATTTTGCAGACAAAGTTTTTACTGGGTGGCAAACAATTAATTCAGTCGCATTCTTGAATATTCAAAATTTTTATTTTAGGTACAAGTAAACACTTATCTACAATTTTACTGCTTGAAACGGACCGTTCTCTAAAGCAACAATGCGCTATAGTTTATGAAAACTATTTTGTGTATGTAAAAAACGTTAATAAATAAATATTTATTTTATATATTTACAATAAACAAATTAGTATTTTAGTATACATATATATTTTAAGCATACATATATTGTAAATATGCATACACCAAGCAAGATTTTGATACCATTCAAAGTTTTTTTATATATTTCTCATTTCCATTGTATGTGTATATGCATTTGTTTATTTTAAACATCTAAACATATGTATATTTGTATATTTGGAAATATGTTGTATTGTAAGTTGTTTTGTCGTAATTCCATAGCTATACCGGAAAAAGTACCAAAAAAAAGAGCAAAAATACCCGCAATCAATGTAATATACAAGCCGCCCATCACTGTCTTACTAATGTCACGTAACAACGACATGAAATTCTATTTTATACAGATTGGTACGTTACAACTACGGTACATTGCATTTCGGTAAGTTTTGTATTGGTTTTCATATAACAAAAAGCGAACAGCTGATTGATACAGTACAGATACGGTACAGCAACGTTCGCCTAACTGAGCCTTAAGAGTTAAACATTTTTAAATAAATTCTATATATCCAGAAAGATCTAGTCAAAACCTTCAAAATTATACCAATATTGGTCATGTACCTTTAGAAATGTAGTGGAAAAATTACATATTTCTGTGAAAACTAAAAACGTCCATAACTCGAAAACTAAGCGTTTGCGCCAATTTTTATAATTTTTTCTTCTTATTTTTCAATTTTCTATCACCCTAGGTACTTTTTTTTATTTGGAGCTGCGTCGGTAAACTAGATTGGTTCCAAAACTTCGCCTGCAAAATAATGTGTTGAGTTATCAGAAAAACATTACAGAACTACTTAAAATTCTACTGAAAGAACTAATGAATTTTACAAGGAATATTCCAAAATGAACGCATTCAAAAGTAAGTATTTATTTTTTTACCTACAAACTGCCAGAAAAAAGTAGTTATAGAAGTTGTTAAAGATGTAATTATAGAATAAAGCTACTTAATAATGAGTGAGAGGTAAGACAACACTTTTATTATTTGTTTCATAACGATACCCATGAACATGAAGTTAACCCTTTTCTGCATTTCATAGTATAAAATGCAAAGAACACGTTACATAAATACAAGATTCGCTTATTACAATAGCGTAATAGTATTTTTGTTCAGTGTTCGAAAATAAACATTAAAATCGCTCCTTAGTGTTCGGTTCGGTAGATTTGTGGAAAACACAAACGCTAATAGTGTTTGTGTAGAAAATCATTTAAAAAAAATAACGTTTCTCTGTTAGTCATCTTTCGAACACAAAAATAATACTGTTTTTATCAAATCAAACAAAAGATGAGAACATTTAATTCCGTTCGGTTTTTTTTAATCAAAAAACTTCATTGTGTTCGGTTCGGCTCATTAATGTTTGTCCCTTTTGGCTGGTAAAAAAATCAAACATTTTTTACAAAAACAAAATACACATACGATAAAAAACAAAAAGCCAGCAAAATAATTTTACACAATACACACACAAGCTGTTCGTGGTGCGGTCGTTCCTAAAACTTTTTGTTTGTTCATTTCTTTATCAATGTAAAAAAAGAACATTAAAATATAATTTTTGTATACAGAATCACTGCAATTGTTCTGTTTTTTTTTAAGAATAACAGAACAATATATGTATAATGTTGGGCTCTTTCTTGAAAATAGTTACTAACGGTATTTAGTGTTGCGTTCGTCTACACAAACACTAAAAAAATGGATAACGTTCTTGGTTGTGTAAGCCGAACGCTAAATAATGTACAGTTTATTCTCGAACACTATTTTTGTTATTAAAAAGAATTTTAACAATTATCTTCTTCTTTATTTGCATATTCACTTTTCGAATGGTAGCGGCCATACGATTACAAAATTTACATCTCAAAAGTTTAATGATCACAAAACTCATGAAATATTGTGTTATTGATTAGAATTATCTTAAATATTACGAATCATCCCACAATGCTTCTATCATACGCCATCCAAGCAGTTCCTTAAAAATGTTATCGTTTCAATCGCGAATATTTTGTTAAAATTTTTTGACATCAATAATTAGTGTTGTGGTTCTTTTGTTGCACAATTTGTGGTTTTTAATCCAAATTTTTAATATTTTTTTAATTAGGCTTAAGTTCATGAAATTTAATTTTCATTAAATTATTTTTATGAAGAAAGGAATTTTACAACATGAAAATTAATTAAAATTGTTTTTGATAATCTTTCATTCTTGACGTGGCTGGGGCTCGAACCCCAAGTTGTTCTGAAAAAGCTCAACAGAAAAGAGAAAGACAAAATGAAAAAACAAAAAATGTACTTGGACTTCAAGAAAAATTCTTGACAAAAGTACGAAAGAACAGAAGTAAGGAAAAAACATGTAAAATCAATTAAAATGGATAATCTCTCAAAAAAGCAAATTTCGATCTACCAAAGGTTGAAATACAATTTGGATAACGATTGATGTTTGACTTTTGACGTCAGCAGTCGTCGATGGCTGCGAGTGTAAGACGGCAAATCCATCTGAGGAGATCGAGTGGTTGCGATCGAAACATGTCATGGTAACCTGACGGTCGGGGTTCGAGCCCCAGCCACGTCAAGAATAATTTAATGAAAAATTAAATTTCATGAACTTAAGCCTAATTAAAAATATTAAAAAAAAAACAATAAAATTATTTATATGTCTCAAGTGATGACAACTCAGACAAAAACAACAAGAAATAAAAATAATAGAATGGTATAATCTTAAATATATTCATAATTGTAAACTGGCCCTTTGATATAAATTAAAATTAAAATAATGACTTCATCAGTAGAATGGTAGTCAGAATATTGGAAACTGATAGGAGAACCTACAGAAGAAGATTTAGCTACAGCACCACTATAATAGAAGAAGAAACAATACGCTCAATAAGATAGAAAAGAACAAAAATAGTCAGAAGAGTACGATATAAAAAATAAGGGTAGGAACCCATTAAAAATTATAAAAATTTGCGAAAAAAAACATTTTAAAATGGGGAAACCAAACTCTAAGATTGAAAACCCGAACGCAAATGTAGTGAATAACGTAGAAATTATAGATCATACCACACAAATTGATTCGTTGTGGACACTTTTCCTTATAGCTATAATTATTAGTACAGTAGACTTACTTTTAAAATTTTACCTACTTCATAAGAAATCCCTTAAGAGAAAATAAGAAAGTCGAGCAAATGACTTAGATAAAGTATAGAAAAGAAAAAAAATCAGAGAAAATATATAACAATAACCAAAATAGAGGATTTAAATGGAATGAAACCAAATTGTAAACAAAGCCAGATTAATTAAGGAGGAATTCGAACGTACATACAAATGCCTAAATGTTGATAAACCTATCAGAGAAGAAACAATAAGACTTCATTTCAATAACCGTTGTAAAAATCTCGAGAAAATACGAGTTTTATTTAACGTTTATTATAACAGACTTTCATTATCACATCAAGCTGCTCGTTCCTTAGCTTTAACAAGAATTAGTGTGGTGGTTATTTTGTTGAACTATTTATGGTTTTTAATCCAAATTTTTAATATTTTTAATTAGGCTTAAGTTCATGAGATTTAATTTTCATTAAATTATTTTTATGAAGAAAGGAATTTTACAACATGAAAATTAATTAAAATTGTTATTGATAATCTTTTATTCTTGACGTGGCTGGGGCTCGAACCCCGGCCGGCAGGTTACCATGACATGTTTCGACCGCAACCACTCGATCTCCTCAGATGGATTTGCCGTCTTACACTCGCAGCCATCGACGACTGCTGACGTCAATAGTCAAACATCAATCCTGAAACCAAATTGTATTTTAACATTTGGTAGATCGAAATTTGCTTTCCTGAATGATTATCCATTTTAATTGATTTAACATGTTTTTTCCTTACTTCTGTTTTTCGTTCTTTTGTCAAGAATTTTTCTTGAAGCCCAAGTACATTTTTGGTTTTTTTCATTTTGTCTTTTATTAAAAACCATAAATAGTTCAACAAAATAACCACAATACTAATTTTATTATTTTGTTTAAATTTGCTTATATTTATGGTTTTTAATCCAAATAATTGCGATCGAAACATGTCATGGTAACCTGCCAGCCAGGGTTCGAGCCACGGTCAATAATGAAAGATTATCAATAACAATTTTAATTAATTTTTATGTTGTGAAATTCCTTTCTTCATAAAAATAATTTAATGAAAATTAAATTTGATGAACTTAGGCCTAATTAAAAAATATTAAAAATTTTTTTGACATCTTTGATTTTTTTTTCGTAATAGCTTTTTTATCTGTGAAAATAGCCATGGCAATTAGATTTCATATACTGAATAGTATATGAAATCTACAAAATTATCGATTAAGGGCAGGTCTACTGCTGTACTTTACCCGAACTGTACCAGAACTTTTTTTGTAAAGAATTTTGTTTTGATTGACATAACTAATGTAATAAGGTTCAGATTAATGTAAAAAAAACTTGTTCAGAACAGTCCGATATGCAAAGTGGAGAAAACTGGTGTGTCCATATGGCTACAATGGGTACAAACTAGGATGGTTTTTTTTTAAATTTATTTGTATTAAAATAATTATTTATTTTGCATTTGAATACATTGTATGGTATGGTTTAAGATTTTTGAAAAAAAGTCGTGTTTTGTCAGTTTTGTAGTATCATATAAAACATTTAACATTTGATAGATGGATGCTGGTCGACCATTTGATTTGCAGATTTCCCAATCACAACGTCTTTTATTTTCAATGAGTGTATCAAAGTGACCACACCATCAAAACATAATATCGCTTGGCTGTTCCTTCATGTTTCTTAATTTGGAATTATAATAGATTTATTTTTTTTTTCAACCTAATCTGTGACTTAATGGGTGTTGTTTTCGGGACATCTGCCAAGCGTTTGAACGGTATTATCCATCAGCCACGAAAACATTATTCCTCTTTATTCCTCTGTATGATGTTCTATAAACGGATACATTTTGGTCCATTTGATTTACACAGCGCATAAATTTGTTATAGTTTATTATGCCGCTCATCTATTGTGGATGGTCCACGTCTACTTCCAAGTAGGATTTCACAATAAACTTTTAATTCTTTTGGGCATACATTATAAGGAATACCTTGTAGTTCGATTTAAGCGTCATCTTCTACACAAAAATAACCTTTATTTTCTGGAGGCACAAACGAATGGTATGCACATTGTTTTCGCCACCTTCATCTACATTACCAAACAATTCAATATAGTGCAAACCAGTGATCCCAAATAAACACTAAATATCGTTTCTTAATGTTCTTAAACACAAACGCTAATAGTGTTTGTGTAGAAAATCATTAAAAAAATAACGTTTCTCTGTTAGTCATCCTTCGAACACAAAAATATTACTGTTTTTATCAAACTCAACAAGAGATGTGAACATTTAATTCCGTTCAATGTGTTCGGTTCGGCTCCTTAATGTTCGTCCCTTTTGGCTGGTAAAAAAAACCAAACATTTTTTACAAAAACAAAATACACACACGAAAAAAACATTATAGAACATTAAAATATAATGTTTGTCTACAGTATCACTGCAATTGTTCTGTTTTTAAACGAAGAACCGAACATTATATAATGTTCGGTTCTTTCTTGAAAATAGTTACGAACGGTATTAAGGGTTGTTTATGTCTACACAATCACTAAAAAAATAGATATCGTTCCTGGGTGTGTGACCCGAACGTTAAATAATGTACTGTTTATTTTCGCATGGTGCAAACCCATTTTTTCTAGCGTCAATTTCCTTTTAAATAGTCCGAAAATAAGTAAGAAACGCAAAAAAATATGTTTGTTGTATTTTAACTGACTTTTTACCCGTGTGTCCATATGGACACACCTATAAAATTCTTTAAAAATATACGTCATAACAACAACATTTAAAAAAAAGTCACAACTTTGTTTAATTTAGAAACATCCAACTGTTTTATTAATCAAAATTTGATGATAACAAACAAAATATAAACAAATATTAAGCATACTTATGTCCTTATTCATCTTAAAATGTCCTAATTTTTGTTGTTTTTTTAATTTACACACTTTTGTTGCCGCGCTGCTTGCCTCAAACATTCACCAACTGAACTGAATCTTCGCCATAATAAACGTTGATGCATAGCAACTCAATATATGTAGGTGGTATCGATATTCTAAACAAATTTGTTTGCATTTTCTGACTCTTTTGGCAACAGCTTACTTTTGTGTCCATATGGACATACGGGGTCAATTCGAGTTAATGGAAATTAGTAATTTTTATTATTAATATTTTAACAAATAATTTTCTCATAATTTTCTTAGTGCACTCATTAAATGGAGCGTATTCGAATCTGTATGGGATTATTTCTTGATGTTGTACACCCAATGACAAACTAAATATAACCTGATTCGCCACTCGTGGTGGTAGATGGTATAAACATAGCGAATAATGTTAGTATTTGGTGTTATTTGGTTTTTAGCTAAGAATTTTCTAATTTTATAACGGACTTTCAGAACTAAACTCAATTGAATGCTTTTAAGCAATCAAAAAATACACAGTCATGTTTGTGGTTTTACTTTGCAATGAAAAACAATTTAGCTGTGAGCTCGTATACGCCTTATTTTTGGTATTCTAAAAGTTGTCTTTAATAGCCATTTCGTTAAAAAAATATTATTTTGTTACATTATTTATCTTTTGTCAAACACTTTATTAAAATAAGTTACAAGACGGTGCCACATGCCACACAGCATGTTAAAGCGCATGTCTTTACACACATGCCCGCTTCAATTGACGCATTGGAAGACAACATTGAAGTATTTATTCATGAGATACCGGTCGAAATTTTGGAAAGAGTATGCCAAAATTGGACTAAGCGGTTGGACCATTTGAGGCGCAGTCACGGTCACCATTTGCATGAAATAATCTTCAAACATTAAATTATATGGACCGTACTATCGATTCAAATAAAGATTTCATGCATTTTTCTGAATTGTATGTGTTTTTTTTTTAACTTTTCTAAAGCTCTTAAAAAATGACCCGATATAAACAAACCAAACCTCTCAAAACATTTCATTTTCTCCTCTAAAACCATTTTACAGGAGTTGGTTTTTGTGGTTTAACTACTTGTCATTTGCTTAAACAAAAAACAATTTTTTTTTTCTCTGGAGTACCCCACCAACAATTAGATTACCACTAACCTAAATTTTTAAAAAAGTTCCAAAGTATGGTATTTCTGGTATTTAACTGACCACAGCAAGTTGCACAACTATTGTATACTTCACATTTATGAATATTGTTCTACTACAGGGTGCCGCAAAATGAGCTATACGGTTTATATGGCTTATAACTTTTTTATTAATGCGATTATCCCCCAATGTGGGGGATTCACAAGGTAGTCATAAAATTGTAAAGTCGTATGTCTTAAGATAATTAGAATAAATATATATGACTGCTGTGGGCAACCGCTTATAATTTTGATTTCTATTGTACAGCTATGACGAATCAATGAACACAGCATTAAAATTTCTTTTTTGTTTGAAACAACAATATTTTTTAAACAATTGTAAATTATGATTTAGGACGTTATGACGATATGACTTGATAGCACACGTTGTGAATCCCCCACACATAAGCTTTGAAAAGGTTTATCCTATATATACAATTATATACAATGAAAAAATTCACCTGGATTTTGTAAAAACAACTGGACAATCTTAAAAGTTCAAAATAAAATTAAATTTTATATAAGTTTTATACCATAACGTTAAAAAAGAGGAATCGTAACAATAGAATTTCTGTTTTACGTCATATTACATAGCGTCACCGTAAATCAAAAAGGCATAAATCAAAAAAGTTCAAAATCTACTATTTTGCAATATAATCGTACTGGAGAAGATTTTTTTCTAATTATCTTAATATATCTATCCGAAATTCCAAAATTATTTGTGCACTATTTTAGATCTTTGTCCAATACGTGTAGTAATTGACCAGTGCATTCCACTGATAAGATTTCTAAAATCGGGCTTAAATTGTGAATTCTGGATTATTTTTAATTTTTGTAATACTTAAGGTTCCCTTATGGTCGAACCTCTGGTGCTCCTCCTGATATGTCCATAGATCCCTAATACTTCACTTAAGCTGGAATACAAGTCCTTAATAAGCATTTGGAATTTGATTCAATCGGACTAACCGTTTACAAAGTCCAGAAAAATTCCCTTTTTGTTCTTAAATATCTTACTGTGTGTCGCTTACGACTTTTACCAACTCTTGTTTTAGTTGCAAGCAAATATATTTGAACATATTTCAAAACTTTTATCGAAATTTAGTAATAAAATTTCAAAAGGACATCCTTTTCCTTTCTTGTAAGTAAAGATTATTTCAAATACTTACAGTACTTTCGAAAAAGTCTTGCGAATTGGTATGGAAAATAGAAACGAGATCAATTTATGTGTATAGATTTTGTACGTTACTTTTATCACATTTTGTGGATATAAATTGGAATATCTTTTGGGCAAGATATAAATTGCTTCGTAATATTTAGTCTGCAATTAATAAAAAAAATTTTTTTTTTAGTATTAAGGGAATTTTATTTTAACTGGACAACTTGTATTTGAGCTGGTAACTGGACAAGACCCAAAAAAAAAAAACTGGACAATCCAGGCCACTCCAGACCGTCTAGCAGCCCTACTTGTAAGTTTCTTTCATTTTCTGTTTTGCAAATACGTGCTCTGTTTAACATATTTTCTATAACTTTTCGCTAAATTTCGGATTTTATTTTTTTCCGATTGTGTTGTTATCCATAATTAATTCTCAAAGTCTTCTTCAGAAAAGGCTGAAAAAGAAGAAAAAAAATATAATAATTGAAAAATTTATAAAGAATACAAACCATATAAATAGCTTTTCTTCGCCACCCTGTATTAGTTTTGCAATTGTAGGACATTTTCAATTGATTTTTGGATTCCTCCCACTCTTTAAAAATAATAAAACATGGAAAAGAAAGACAATGAAACGCTAATGCACAACTTTGTGTGTTTTCTTTTTTCTTTGGCCAAATGCTGTGTGCATAAAACAAAAATGTTTTAAGCTTCCGGGGACAAGTTTTTAGAAATGAAATATTGTATTTTAATACCACTCATCACTAGTGGTGAATCAGGGTATACTAAGTTTATCGTTCCGTGTGAAACTAAATGTTTTAGTTTCAACGTTCCAAAACATCATAATACTTTGCAGTCAAAGTTTAAAATGTAGCATCAAGTTTACCGCGGCGTTTAAAATGCTATCGCCATTTTAGCAAAAGCAGCAAAATGTTGCGCTTCCTGTTATGAAAAGTAAAATCAAAACTGAAGGGCTAACAAGTGCCAAAACATAAATAGCCCACACTTTTCAAACGTCACTTTTTGAAGAAAACTAGTTCCTGCCAACTTTTTTTTAGAAATATTTAAAATGGTTTAATTGAAAGAACTCAACAGCAGCAGCAGTCATTTTAATACATTAGGAAAAATAATAAAAAAAAAAACAGACAAAAAAAACCAATCTAGGCCAGCGGCATAACAAGAGGAGATAAAAGCAGCACGAACGATTGTCAATAGCAGAACGAATTCGCTACGAGCAAAACAAAAAACTTGTTTTTGTTTTTCATACAACATACGCATCAAACTTTGTACAAACATCGGTATTTCATCGTTGTAAGCAGCCTATTTGCTCTGATGGCATTGCTTAAAGAATATACTTCAGTGGCTATTAGCAGGTAGTGCAGGGCTATCGATATTTTCTATTATCGATATTTATCGATAGTTCTGATTTCACTATCGATATATCGATATTACTATCGACTGAATGTTTGTACTTGTGCAGGAAAACTTAAATTATTTTTTTATAAGGCTACAGTCCGTTGTTTTCATCACTTTATTGAGTGAATGCGACGTATGTATATACGCACGTTATTTTAGATGGCAGTTCTTTTAAAAATTGATAAGTACCTTTCTGAAGGAACCGAAGCAACAGGGACTATAAGATATTTCATTGCAACTTAAAAAAATTTTCTAAATTCTAAACCCACAAAGGTAATCAATCTAGCGGACTTATCCGCTAATGGTCGTTCATTGTTTTTTCATATGCTTGCACGAAACAAGGCACCCGGAGAGGATGGCATCCCCCCAGAACTCCTCCAGACAAACCCCTTTACATCCGCTGAAATTTTAATCCCCTATGTTTACGACGATTGGATAAATGAAGAACTCCAAACACATGGACGAAAGGCGTCATTATAAAACTTCCCAAGAAAAACGATTTTACTGTATATGACAATTGGAGGGGTATTACCCTTCTCAACACAAACTACAAGATAATTGCAATAATTATTAACACTAGGCTGGCACGGGTTAAACAAACACTAAGGGATAAGCAGGCAAGTTTTCGTCCACATCGCAACTGTGTGGATCAGACAAATACCTTGCGCGTCATAATAGAACAATAATTTGAATGGCGTACACCTCTTTATCTAGTTTTCATCGATTTTAAAAAAGCCTTCAACTCAATAAGGCGTAGTGCAATATGGGAAGCACTTAGAGCTAAAGGAGTGCATACAAAAATAATAAATATGATAAAGACAATGAACAACAATACTGCACTCTACGTCAGACACAATGGAAGAACTAGTGAACCCTTTACGACAAATGCTGGTGTGAAACAAGGGTGTCCTCTTTCGCCGCTGCTTTTTGCCGTTGTACTAGATGAAATAATGGAAAAACTAACCACCAAAAGAAGAGGAATCGTATGGACCTTCAATAAACACCTCGAAGATCTAGATTATGCTGATGACATATGTTTCATTTCACACAACTTTAATGACATGCAAAGTAAAGTCAATGACCTAGTTGAACTAGCAAACCGCGCAAGTTTGGAAATTAAAATTGCAAAAACAATTGCAATGCAAATAAATAACACTTCCAACAAACATATCAAAATACAAAATCAGAAAATTGAATATGTGAAATCTTTTTGTTATCAGGGTTCCTTGATGTCGGTCGATAAGGGTGTGGACGAAGATGTATCAAACAGGCTAAAAAAAAGCTAGAGCTGCCTTTGGACGTCTTAACAAAACGTGGCGGTCTCCGCAGATCTCACAAAATACAAAAATAAGAATATTTAACGCTTGTGTAAAGTCTACTCTTCTTTACGGAAGCGAAACCTGGCTGATGTCCAACAACATAGCGCAGAGACTGCAGGAATATATAAACAATTGCCTGTGTATTATATGTAGAATCTTTTGGCCTAACACAATAAGAAACGTTGAACTATGGAGAATAGCGAAAGAGGAGTCAATAACCACCCAAATAGCTAAAAAGAAGTAGAGTTGGATAGGTCATACACTGCGCAGACCAAGGAACAGTATTACAAGGACAGCGCTAGAATGGAATCCTCAAGGCAGCTGACGTCGTGGACGCCCTATTAATACTTGGAGAAGAACGGTATTGAGTGAACTCAGCAAACACAACAAAACCTTTGATTAAATTAAAACAATATGTTATGACAAAATTAAATATAAATCTCTTGCAGAAGCCCAATGTTCCCAAGAGGAATAAATGAAGGGAAAAAAATAAACATGTACAAATTTCGATTTAAAGGCCTTTAATTAGCAGTAAAAAGCACTGCTAAGCAATCCATACCACTTACCATTCTTGTTGTTTGTATTCATTGCTGTAATTCAGCGCGAATTAATAATAGCAAGTAAAAATTTGCGGCAAAATACTGTGTGTGTATAGCTGCTGTTAGATGTCTTCATATCTGTATTTTAAATAATAAAAATATCGATATTTATATTTTTCCTATCGATATTTTCGATATCTTAAGACTATCGATAGCCTATCGATAGTTTCCCAGCACTATTAGCAGGTACTTCGTCTGCTTTTTTTGATATAACCAGCAAGGGAAATGCCAAAAAATAAAAACACATTAAATAAGGTCTTGCCTTTTTTGCACAAACTAAATCCAAAGCATTGGATATTGAATGGCTTATTGTGAACGCAGCGTTAACTTTTTTGGTGCACTGTAGGACAGGAAAAATCACGTTCGTATTGCAGAATACGTTTAAGAAGCAAGTTGCTTTGTAACTAAAGTTTTGGAATTCACCGCTTAATCTAAATAGATTTTGACATGTCCGCATTTCTGTCCGTCTGTTGAAAACGCGCTAGCATCCGCACAAATTCAACAGAAAAGCACAAGTTTGGTGTCAAATTGTTTCTAGTTATTCTAAGCTTATAGACCCTAAGTAAATGTATATTTCTGTTATCAAAAAACCCCCATAAATTGGAGAGTTAAATTCAGACAATGTCATTAAATTTTACATAAATTAATTTTTTCGACTAAAAATTTATTTACCAACTTTTTGTGCTGATTGGTCAATAATTTACCATAGGCACCTGAAAAAGCGCACTCTCGGAAAACACTCTAGTATGCCTACAACCGTAACGAATAATTCTGTTGTAGTTACATTTGATCTATCGCAGTTTTATAAGACTAGAAATCACATTGTCAAAATTCGTAAAGATTTACCTTAGGTCTCATATTGAGTCCACACTAAGAAATCATTTGAATAAACCAAATACCGAAGCATATATAGATATTGTGGTAAAATTTGGTCCAATTTAGCTTTATATCGCAAAAAATATCTCCATGCTATTTTGTGATGATCGGTTCATAATTTACCATTGGCCGTAAATAAAGCAGCCTTCTGAAAAGCTCTTTGAAACGTATTAAGCGCCTAAACAAATTTCACTTCTATATTGGAATTTGGTCTAACTTATTTCTTAAGTGTTGTTAATACCAAATTTCACAGAATTTTGTGATGATTGATGCATAATTTTCCATAAATCCAATATATTTTCCCGTCCTTAAAATCATTTTAGTACATCTTATTGTTACTAATCATCAAACTTTGTATTATATGACTCGAACAAGAAGCATAAAACTAAAAAGACTGGCTTCGCTTTTGTAAATATTGGTTAAAAATTTAAAGAACATACTTATATAGAGACTACTCCTCAAATATTCTAACTGTCGGTAGAGGGTATCAAAGATTCGATGCAGCCGAATATATCACTCTAACTTGTGCTAGCATAATTTTCCAAAAACACAACAATAAATAAACCAAACAAGCGCCACTAAACACCAGCAAAGACTTCATACGACATGACAATGGCGCCTTATGGTTCCATTTCTAATGAATAACAAAAGCAATTCTCTAGACATTTGTAAATAATCCATTGCACAAAAGGATTCTCATTCAAAAAATTATTGTGAAATAAAAGTTGGAATAATTGAACAATTTAAATTCATAAGATTTTAGTATTTTTGAAATTGAAGAATAGTTTTTATAATCGCCAACAGAATTCAAAAAAGTGGCACTTGCCAAATGCATTTGCTTGCTTATAATTATTATGTACACATGTGTTCATACATTATTCGACATAAATACATAAGAAAAAACATTTTATGTATAATATAATTTCAAAAGCTGGGAGTTTTAATAAAACGAAAAGTTAAACAGTATCAAAAAACTGGGAAGAACTACAAAAAGGGCCTCATTTGGGTGCATTTTATAAAAGTAGAAAAATAGTGTCCAAGAAGTCGAAAAAGTGGCAAATTGCTTATTTAGTAGCACCTACGCTAACAATAATTTTAGGAATTATAGGTCGTAAAAGTTTCAGTACACTTTATCAATATCTTTTTAGGGAAAAACTGGATCTAAAAAGTATTGATATATACGTCGAAATATCTGTCGCATGATGTAGTAAAAATACCCGTTTATTTACAAAATGACCTGAATAACTAAGTTTGAGTAACTTAACTTGTAACATATTTTAATATCGTAATATGTACATAATTGAAAAGTGTTCCGCAAGGCCGTAAACCCGCAATACAGAAAAACTTTATTAAGCAAAGCCCTAATCGCTCTAGTAACATGTTTAAGCCTGAAGTGTTCTCCATAATTAGAAAATTATTATTACTATAACGACATAACTAAAAGATAAAGCCGATTTTGTAAAAAAAATCAGCCAAGAAGTATGAATATTTGAAATTGGCTTATAAAAAAAAAACTATATTGTTGTTACATTCTTTAATTTAATTACACTACGTGACAATCGTTATGTTAAATTTGCTGAATCCGAATATGAAGTCAGAATTGTCAAAAGTAGGACAGTTTTTGAGATATTCCAAAATAACCGTTATTTGTATTTTTAAAAAAGATGATGTGACTGAAATGCAAATATCTTCAAAAATTTTTAACGGGGTATGTAATTCTTTCTTTCTAGAAAAAGACGATAAAATTTCTAAAATAACCATGGATTGCTTGTGAAGATTGGTCAAGAAATGACAGAGTAACAAGGGACAAAAATTCAAGCTTCATTGAAAATTTTATGATTTTGTTCAATTTTGCTCTATTCAAGTTATCTTTTTTAAACCAATGATTTAAAAATCTTAATGTTTTATTGCATGCGACATTAGATTATTTTAATATGAACATTTTGTACAAAAATGACAAAGTAACAGAAGATTTAGTAAATTAACCCACATAGAAATTCAATACTTTTAAGCAATTTTTAATATTTTTTGTTACAAATAGAAACTGGGAATTATTTCCTTCCGAAGGTTACTTTATATTATATTCAACATTTTTCATTTTTCGAATTTATTCTATGAGCTAAATTTCAGTTATGTATTTTATAAAGCTTTTTTGTAATAGTTCTGTTCCTTCAAAATTTAGCTTTGTATATTAATTTGTTGTGGGTTAGTTCAATTAATCTTTTGTAACTTTGTCATTTTTGCACCGATACGGATCCTATTGGGCACAAAATGTTCGTTTTGAAATAGGCTAAAATTTTATTTGTTGGATATTTGCATTTCAGTCACAGCATCTTTTTTAAAAACACAAATAACGGTTATTTTGGAATATCTCGAAAACTGTTCTACTTTTCGGATTCAGCGGACAATTTTACATAAAGATTAGGTGTCAAATTCATTTGGTCAAAAAATTGTCACGTAGTGTTATTATTACAAAAAAATTTAAATAATTACTAGTCATGTAGAAAAAAAGTGATTTCATAACATGTATTAATATGGGTATTTCAGCATCTGTTGGCGTCTGGCTGGTGTGCTAAAAATTTATATATGCTAAAATACAAATTTATTTATTGTAAATCTATAATAAAAATCTTAAATTATTAAAATTTTTTACATACACAAACTGTTACTGTTTTAATACCATTTAAATCACGTGGTACCTTTTCTGCACAACGGTAACCATTTGAAGAATTTTGATTCCCATCACTGTGTGTTTTGTTTTATGTATACTCGTGCTTTTTGTTTATGTATGGGAAAACATATGACACGTTTTTAAACGTTCTATAAGTGCACCAACGTGCTTACAGTACGGTGCGGTACATTACGGGTACAGCAACGTTCGCCTAACTGAGCCTTTAGGCGAACGTTGATGTACCGTATCTGTACTGAATAAATCAGCTGTGGGCTTTTTGTTATATTAAAAGCAATACAAAAGCTTGCCAAAATTTAATGTACCGTAGCTGTAACGTTTTATTCTGTATAAAATAGAGTTTCATACCGCTGTTACGTTATGCTGAGTACACACTCTGCAACACATTTACGCAATCTAGTGAATTAAATTCATTTTCATTCATTCCAGGTTGCATCAACATCAAAACGCTTTGATATTTTGAAGTTGCATTGAAACAGATTGCATGTGTACCCAGCATTACATTTGTAAAGCAGTGATGGGCGGCTTGTATATTAAATTTTATACGGGTATTTTCACTCTTTTTTTTTGGTACTATTTTCAGTTTTTCAATGGAATTGCGACAAAACAACTTACAATACAACCAATTTCCAAATATATGTACATTGGGGGTATAACTTATTCCCATTTTTTGCAAAAATCAAAATGGCCCTAGCATAGTCGAAAAGTTGATATTAATTTTTCGCGGTTTTTCAAAAAAGGTCACCCACAAAACGCGGTAAAGTTGGAAAATTATTTTATTTTTATTTGTACTTATAAATTTAGCCAAAAGCTTTAGCAAAACAACACGCACATAATAATATTTAAGAAACTTTTTAACTTTTTTTTCATTTATTAATAAAATATTTAAAAATTTTTTTATTAAATGTTTGTCTTTAGGGATTTTAGAAAATTGCTTTTGTGGGTGAGGATTTTATTTTCAAACGACCCAAACAAATTGTTTTCGTAAAGAACACAATGTTCGCTATCGCTTAGTTCTAGAGCCAAAGTTTGCTTATTTCCCTAATGTACACATATTTTTTTTTTTACTGTTAGGACCAGCACTCAGGGGATGACCCCTACTAATGCATTGCATTGTGTTGGAAATAGGAAAATAGGTTGTGGCAAGGACGACAGAGGGAGTAGTGTTTGTGAACATTCGAAGTGAACTTAATCATGTTGTAAGTGAGAGGGAAGACTTCTGCAGGAAGGTTATTCCACATACGAACTGTGCGGGAAAAAACGAATTCTCTCTGTAATGCGTTGTACGATTCACCTGCCAATCGACCACATAAGGATGAGCTCTTGAGGAAAAACGTGTATTACGAACAAACGTACGGGTTTCGGAAACCAGATCTCTAATTTCGCAGAACACATCCCATTGTAGTAACGATAAAACAGACAAATACAACCCACATTGCGACGGTGCTCAAGGGAGTCAATAGAATTGGGTACCCTACTGTCACCAATGAGAACCTTCGCTGTCTCCTGCACGCGGTCGAGAAGCTCCAAAATAGACTTTGAAGCACCGGCCCACACATGAGAGTTGTATTCCATACGCGGTCGGATATAGGTGGTGTTAATAGACAGGAGATCAGATGGAGTGAAGTATATCTTACACCGTCTTAGAAAACCGAGGCACTTGAATGCTTCTTTCGACACCTTGAATATATGTTCTGTCCATCGGACATCACATTGTATCCTCATGCCCGAACATCAAGAGATTCTGATTCCCTAATAATTATACCACCCATATATACAGATGAGGCACCTTGATTTGTCGCGCGTTTATGCGTCAGCACGCAACATTGGGTTTTTCGGGCATTAAAATCGACCCCATTCGCACGACCCCATTCCGAGATTATGTCAAGGTCTCGGCCAAGCGTATCATTCATATTCTGCCTCATAGCAGCGACATCGGATACGCTTGGTCTGCATTCGAATGAGAACGAGTGGCAAAGGTTGCTGTCATCTGCAAAAAGGCGTTCTGTGTACGCAGATTTACAAATTATGTATGTATGAACATGCTTAAATACATATTTGTTTATTGTTAATCTATAAATATAAAATAATTTATTTTTTATATACACAAAATACGGTTTTAATACCATTTATATTATTTGGTATTTTTTTGCACAGCCCTCACCATTTAAACATTTTTGATTCCCATCGCTGTGTTTATTGTTATACCCTCCTCCACCACAATTTGTTGTAAATAGGGTATACAAAGTTTGTCATTCCGTGTGAAACTTTTTTATTATTCATCTCAGACCCCATAAAGTATATATATGTTGGCTCCTTGAGTAATTCTAATTCGATTTAGCCATGTCCGTCTGTTGAAAACACGCTCACTTTCGAAAAACTCAAAAGAAATGAACAAACTTGTTGTGAAATTGCTTAAAAAAAAAGCATAAAACTCTCTGATTGTCGGTCAATAATTTAATATAGGTCTTAACCGCAACTAATTTTATAACTGATGTCTGTTTTATAAAGATAAACTAAAAAAAAATGGATATCACTCCTGCAATATTCCAACTGTCGGTGGAAGGTATCAAAGATTCGGCACAGCCGAATATAGCACTCTAACTTGTTTTATGTATACTATTGCTTTTTGTTTATGTATGGGAAAACATATGACCTATTTTTAAATGTTCTTTAAGTTCACCAACGTGCTTACAGTACGGTGCGGTGCATTACTCGTACAGCAACGTTCGCCTAACTCAGCCTTAATTGGTAATTAATATCTCACAATTTTGAGTCTTTTGATTGAAAAATTCTATTGCCCAAATCAATTTCAAGTGCCTGTCGAAGAATTTCCATAAAACTTTATTTTTTAGCTAATTAAGAAAATTGAAAACTTTAATTGCGATTTTTTTTTTTTTTTAGTTTTCCGGCAGATGAGTAGTGATTATAAGGTCTGTCTGGGTACTTTTCCAGTAGCAAATACTCAGTAAATTTTTTTGGGAGAGTAAGACCAATATTACTCTATCGGCTGAAAAAATCTCAAAAAGTACGCAGACAGTATCCAGTGAAATGTTGCAAGAAAACAGCTGATCGGTGTGTAAACAATTGAAATAACAAAGCAAAAGAATTTTAGCATATATTTGTCGGGTTTTTTATAAAACTTCTTTTGCTTACATTGCCCAACATAGTGTCGGCTTACAGTGGATAAAAAGAATGAAATGCCCAATACAGTGCCCTCCAACAGCTTGACAACGGAGAAAAATAATTTGGATGTGAAGTGCTCGCCAAGAACACAATTCCAAATACTCGCCTCTTCAATTGCAAAGTTTGTCCCACAAAGTTCTGCTGGTTCCATCGGTTCTGCCATCTCCACTCCACTTACGCCACGGTCGCACTGTATATTTGGATTTTTCTAGCATGAAGTAAAATGTTTTGTTTATTATAATTTATTATAAACGTTAAAAATCAACACAATTCTAACTACTTACCTCTGCCATTGTTAAATTTAAATTTTTATATTCATTTTACAAAAACTATTTCATTCAAACAGCTGTTCAAACTATTTGCAAAATCTTGCAGGCGGAAATTTCTCCAGTAACATTTTGCAAGTTCTCTAACTTCCAACTGTCAAAAAATTCTCTTTTTGGCTCTCTCGCTGCAAGAGATTTGGAGTACGCAGACAACATTTTGCAAGATTTTGCAACATTTTGCGCAAAATATGTGTACGCAGACAGACCTGTAATCACCACCGGCGAAATATGTAAACAAATTAATTTTTTTAGAAACGATGAAAAACATTTTATTTATTAATAATTTTATATATTATTATCAGTGTGGTATATTTCAACACATTTCGTATGCATATGAACCTCACACATCTTGCACATAAATGGTGTATGGCCGTGGCATTGCTTACATCGACGTTTTTTGCCTTCCTTCTGTCTTACAATAACGTGTTGTGACAATTTGGTACGTTTTGAATTTGGGTTTTCTGATTCTGTTCGCTGATGGACTTCATCCTCAGAAACCTAATGATTTCAGACCGGAAGTCTAGTTGTGGTTTGGCTTGGGTTTTTCCAATATTACACAAAAAGCATTGCATTTTCCAGGCGTTTACAATAGCGGAATCCACAGCGTTTGAAAAGAAAGGCCACCATCACTTCTTGCCTCTTACATTTATACGGTAGTTCGATATAGCATTGTCTGTCATATCAACTCCTACCATATGCAAGTTATAATTTTTTATCAAATTCTTCAGCAATAACATACTTTTGCCATTTTCGGTTATAACGTCGGGCAGTTGTTAGAGGATCGACGGTATCAAAATTAGTCGCTAACGTACAATTGCATTATCATGCCAAGTTACAATGAATATTTCATTTTTGCGATCAAACATAAAATCGCATTCACCTTTTTTTAAAGTTTTGTCATTTTTAATGCCCATATTGCTTGGCAATCGATTTTTGCGCACTGTACCAGTGGCACGACATTTTTTATCTGACAGAAGACACATACGATGAAAGGAAGTAAAAAAATTGTCAAAATAAAGGTAAGTTGTTCTGGATTCTTCACACATTCCAGCAAACTCAGGACCGCATGAGCTCCAAGGCCGATTTCCTTACTATAGAGCTCCTGGGAACCAGCGTAGGACATACAATTATACATATATCCATCAGTTGAAGCAAGAACACATAACTTAAAACCAAAACGACTGGGTTTATTGCTAATGCACATTTTGCTTGAATGCCTTCGAAAGTATGACACCATTTGCTCATCGATTGATAAATGTTCTCTAAAAACTCCAAATTGCAAAACTTTTTGTTTAGTCCATAAAGTATGGGTCTTATTTTCGCAAAACGATCGTTTTTATCCAAATTGTTGTTATTACAGAGATGAAGATACTTTTTCATCCACCGAAATTCGAAACGTGTCAAGGTTTGCTTTACAATTGGAACCCCTAAGTCTGGTTTCTGAATCAAATAGTTTCCATATTGTGGAACGGTGTGGTATCCAGAAAGTATTAAAAATCCCAGGAAACTCTGCAACAATTGTATTGTGCGCACTGTATACTAGACTGGTCGCATCTTGTATGGGATTTTTTTTTTTAATTTAGTTGTTTGCGCTGCTTAAAATATTAGGTTTGGTGTAAGAAATCATGACCTAATTTTTCAGGTCAATCCGACGGTGCCAAGCCGTGCCGGGTGGGGCCCAAAGTTCCCCATTTAATAAAAAAACATCTTTTCTATCAGATCTTTATAGTTATACTAGTTGAAAAGCCGAAAATCAAAAATATGACTACGCTACGATCTTCCGCAGAGAAAGTACTTCAAGTGTGGCAGCTTCCTATGTCATCAGATGGCTTCAGAAAGTTGCGGAAAGAATAGGACATACATGCAAACATCCTGACATACTAAGAAATTATATATTGTATAGATAGATTAAAGTATTTGCAGTTTAATATTTTAGTATGATACGAACGAAAGATTTTTAACTAGTTTTAACTAATTCGGGGTCACTGAATCCAGTGGTGCTAGCCGTTTTTTTAGGTTAGCTTTAGTTTTCGAGATATACCGTTATTTCGAAAATTAAGGATGTTGCACAACATATATTCGCGTAACTCAAAAACGCTTTAGTTTATTGAAAAACAAAAAAAAACCGAAACTCCGCAATAAAATTTACTTTAAGAAAGTTAAAACTTTTTTCTTTATATTGGCTTTGGTTTTCGAGATATACCGTTATTTCGAAAATTAAAGAGGTTGCACAACATATGTTCGCGTAACTCAAAAACGCTTTAGCTTATTGAAAAACTAAAAAAAACCGAAATTCCGCAATAAAATTTACTTTAAGAAAGGTAAAACGTTTTTCTTATATCCGCAGTCGTTTTAGAAACATAATTTTTTTTCTGGAAAAAAAAATAATTTTTTTATTAAAATTTCGGAATTTTTGTTTTTAAAAATTCATAAAAAATGAAATATGGAGCTATGCTTCTAATTTTATAGGGTCATATAAAAAACAATATTGCAAACAAAACAAGCTATAAATGATTAAAATCTGTTCACAACTTTTGATTTTATGTATTCACAAAAGACGAACAATTTTAATTAATTTAAGAATTTTATTAAACCGCCATATTTGTATAATTGAAATTCTTATATTTGGCCCGTGTAGTGCCTAGGATGCCTCAAGAAGGGTCAAATTTATGACCAACTCCACTTTATTTTTCATCTCCATCATTTATTTCTAAAATATATACATATGTATATAAGATTCGCTTGTTTTGTGAAGAATCAACTAAACTAACAGAAAAAGAAGAAAAATAAACATTATTTTCATGTTTAAAATGTAAAATCAGCCGCAAAAGCTCTTATTTAGTTTATATTTTTATCTATATGTATAAAACACGATGTGTGTATGTATGTATGTATGTATGTATGTATGTGTGTATGTATGTATGTATGTATGTATGTAACGTATGGACCCCAATCGGCTGGGCCGATTTTGATAAAATTTTCAGAATATTCAGGCGGGTGACACTGTGAAGTCTGATTTTTTATTTTCGGCCTGTGGGCGGAGGGGCGTGGCAAAATCCAATTTTCATATTGCACCACCAATGACATCTTTATAATTTGGACGATTTTTTCTTTAAAATAATCGCCATGGTCTAACTTAGATTTATGCAAAAATAAAATATTGCCCCGCCCACTTCTACGCCCACTTTTTTCGAATTACCTAAAGTCAGAAAACGGCTCCATCGATTTGACAAATTTTTCTTTCATATGTTCGTATTAATCCATTTTAAGTTTTGATCGAAAAAAAATTTACCACGCCTACTTTGACGCCCACTTTTTCTATTAAGCGCATAACTTGAGAACGGCTTGACCGATTTGGACGATTTTTTCTTTAAAATCATCGCCATGGTCCAACTTAAGTTTTTACGGAAAGAAAATTTTGGCCCGCCCAAGTAAAAAACATGTCGGGAATGATGCTGATTTCAGGTCAGTGTTTTAGATCAGAAACAATCTCATTTTACTTTCGGGTTATTTCAAGTACAAATTCAGGATAAAATCAATGTTATGAAACTTGAATCAAGCGCATTTTGAAATTGATTCAATCTTAGTTTTACTTAAATCAATATAATTTTTGGATTATTTCTAGTAACAATTCGGAATTAAATATAGATAAGTAACGTATTTCGCTCTTGAATAATGCGTACTTGAATCAATCTTTCTGTACTTGATTCAAGTAAATCCGTACTTACCGTACTATTGATACCGCTTCGGATTGATTCAAGTATACCTTCTCTATATACCTTCTCTATATATCCTTTTTACCTTCTCTATATGTAAAAAAATGTGTATTACAACTCAAACTGAACCGAAGTTGTAGCAAAATATATTTTATTAAATTGGTGGAGAAAGGAACATTTTGAAAATTTTAATCGCATTTCGTCATTTTTTTTTTAGATATGACTACGTTTTAATAAAGTTGCGATACGAACATAAACATAGAACGCAACCGTCAAAAAATGTGGATTGAGGCTCAAGATTATTTAAAATCAATAAAAAAAAATAACGTTCAAAATCTAAATACAGTTATTCCCACTTAAAAGTGCCCCCCTTAAATGAGTTCTTTGTAATTTAAGCGCTTAAACTGCTGATATATTCACCGAGAAAATTGAATTACAACACATTCATTTAAATGCGCCTCGCTTAAAAGCATTCCTTGTTGAAATGACAAAATTGTGTACATACAAATATCTATGAAAATTATTCGTATCAAACATACATTTATCAAAAAAAATTCGATTTTACAATTCATAATTCTTTTTTTTTTTTTATCAAAAACAAAAAAGACACTATTTGAAATCAGCTCAACACCCATTCTACTGTGTTTAAAAACCCATTCAAGATTTTGCTTTTGAGACGGTTGAAGGACTTTTCTATGGATTTTCTTAACAAAGACATTTCTAATTCCAGAAATGTTTGTTAGTAATTTAAGAAGTTTAGAAGCTTAAAAGGAAATCCTCAAAGTGAAAACAATGAAAATCAATCAAAAACACATTGGGGAATATCAACATTATCTCAAAGCTTTTATTCAATGGATGCCAACTTTTGGAGGTGTAATTTCTTCTTACAAACGCCATGAACGCCATGAGTAACTTCAAGGATTTCAAGAAAATAAATATTTCACATTAATGCTGATTCTACTAGTTCATTAATAAGAAAAAAAATTAATTCTATTGAAAACCACATTTTGATCAATACAAAATGTATAATTAAGGGCGTGCAATTATTTCTATTCAATTTAATATTTCATTTGGATTAGTGTTCATTAAATTTCAGTTGAAATTACCGAAAACATTTTGCATGTATACGACTATTTATTACAAAAAGGAATCATCAAGTTTCTTGTTCTTGTAGTTTATAATAAAAAAAAAAAACAGACTTTAACAATTTACACATAAAGTATTTATATTCTGGCTCCTTGAGTGAGTCTGTTGTCTGTTGAAAAACACCCAGTTTCGAAAAACTCAAAAGAAAAGAACAATGTTGGTGCTTCTAGTTATCCTAAGCAGTTTGGGATTGAAATCCAACATAATCGGTTCAGTAGGATGAGTGTTATGAGTCCAAATGTGGTACCACTACCCTACAAAGTTTATAATTTTGCAACAAAAACTTACATAGATGGTGGTATAATGCACGAATTAAAAAACCAAAAATTTTAATGAGCTCCGTGTTTTGTATTGTAGAGAGATGTGGCAAATCTATATATATAATTTCGTTGTTTGTCCGTCTGACGTCGCAGAAAGATGAAATTTGGCATACGTAAAGCTCATTTGCTCCACTAGTGCAAGATGGAGCCCGATTTTTGATTTTCGGTCTGTGGGCGGTGGGCGTGGTCATTGAATAAACCATTCACTTTTTCTTATATTTTTTGCAGGAAACTTTTGCGTTTTCCTAATGACACTTTTTATATTTAAAGCCCTCTGTCTGAGGAAGATCATAGCATTGTCAGATTCCTAATTTTCGGTCTGTACATGTGACTTATTTCATCATAAAATCCTCAATTTTGCATTATGTATTTTTTAAAGAATTTTTATATGTTCGATACAACAACAAAAAATTTGTTATACTGAAAGTACTTTCTCTGCCAGAAATCATAGTGGAATCAGATTTTAATACTGTTGTTGAAAAGTAGAGATAATCTTATTGTATCACATACATGATTACTAACAAAAATATTGGGTTTTTGTTTTGATTTTTCAGATTTGTTTGTAAAGTAATTTAAAGAACAATCATAGTCTAAGAGAAAATAACTGTTATTTACATTCATCTAAATTAATTATTTCGAAACACTTTTTTACGAATATTTCGAACGATGTATGTCAGTTTTCGTATAAATAAGCAGATATTTTTATTTTTTTCAACATTTTCATATAAAAAACAAATTCCGTTAAGGGCATGGAAAGACCTCTCCCAGTGAATGATCTGCACCCGATTCTATTTTTAAACTTATTGAAGGGACCTACAGTTTAATGCCGGCAGCGAAAGGCTAATGCAATAGCATTATTGAATTATTTAGAAAACCTATTCGTAGATGCATGTTTGTTATAAGGTGTACCGCATTTAAAAAATGTTTTGAAGGTTAGGTCTCGCCGGTATCGAACCGAATACAACTACGACAACTTTGTCAATCCACGATGATCTGCAATTATTGATTTCTTCACTGAAATTTCAAACCTAAATTCAAGTTTACATGATTGTAAGAAATTTACAGTAAATTCTACTGGCAATATTGTAAGGTCTGACAACCGTCTGTATGTAGCATTAAGATTATGCTATTTTTGACAAGAAAACATTAATTTATTTTATTTAAGGCCAGTACCTACGTTATTCTTTTTGCTCTGCAATGGATGCCGGATTTCAGTGAAATGAGAGAATTAATAGAAAAAACGTATAAGCTAAAACGAGCAAAAATCGATGACTAAAAACTGATAAAGAATATTTGAGTTAATTTCTTATGAAGAGTTTTTTCAATAAAATGATATATCAAGGCCTTATGGAGTTTTTGCATTCAAGAGCTGCGGAGGATGGTTCCGTTGCTGCCAGCACTGCAAAAGGCAATCCTGCATTTGTTCCGAGGATTGATTTGGCTCCCATAAATCCCGACCTACCATTTATTTTGCGTTGGAGACAGTTTTCTATAAGGTTGGCGTTTTCCCTCACCTTCAATCAAGGTCAAACGTTAGAGAGGGTGGCTATATATTTACCCAAACCAATTTTTAGTCATTGAAAATAGTACGTTGCTTTCTCAAGAGTGAGAAAAAAAAGATGATGTTAGGGTAAAAGTGATGCATGTAGATGGAAAACAGGGTATGTTAAAAAAGGGTTGCTCCTCACTATTTTCAAAAAATTTTGTTTTTAAAGAAGTATTATAATTTAGTTAATTACTTATTGTAATTTTTTACATATTTTTTCTTCATATGGGCGATTCTATTCTGAGGGGTGCAAAATTTAGACGCTTTAAACGTCTTTTACTAATAGAAAGAAACACATTTGCAATTAAGTTATTTCTAGAAGGGGAAACATTTTTTCATATGATATTATTATCTATTTACAAGAATTTATATGAAACGATCAAATAGCTACGAGAGAGCTTTAAAGTGCATGACGGTTGCAACCAAATTGGCCAACAAAAACACAAAACTCTGTTAATTTTAAAACTTTTATTGTATTATTCTCTTTTATTGTGAAAGATGAGATATCAGACGATGATTATCAAATCAAACATCGTAGAGAAATATAATCCAATAATAAGAAATTTGCTCTTGCCATGACGGGTGCAACATTCAATGAATTTTCTGTTCGCGCCAAATCTATGAATCTTAATGCTTCGAAGTGCACAACAAATTTATATTTAAGCTTACGTCTTTTACCTTAAATTGGCATCAAAAAAGTATTAAATAGTGTGATTTGAAAATTGATGTTAAAAGATGTTAAATATATTAAAACATTGAATAATCATTTGTTGTTTAATTTCTTTTATAAGCGTTACTATGTTAGTTATTATCTAAAAGATTTTTATGCCTGGCAGGGACAGGCTTTGTGACTAGTAAAAAATAAGAATAAGCAACATAACTCAGAGAACAGAAAAAATGTTTTTTTCTCTACTCTTGGTATTATTGAAATGTATTTTTTATCTTCTTATGACTTTTTTTATAAGCAAAGCAGATTAAAAAAAAGCAAAAAACATACAGATTTTATTATAAACAAATCGCGGGACCATAATACTGGGGTCTAATTACCGCATACGATATCGAGCAAAATGTATCGAAATTTTTTATTTTGGTATTATGACTCTCGATATCGAATGAAATTTATCGTAATTTGAGATGATAGCATTTGATATCGAGTAACCAAAGACATTACATCTCTCCAGTTTTAATTCGATACGTCAGTGTCTATCGTATGGAGAAAAATACGATAGTTTACTCGATACGATAGCTTATAGCGATATCGAATGTGGTAATTAGGCCCCTGCTCTTCTTAAACATACTTCAACCATGTTTTTTTCTACGTATATGTTCTTGATGCATTGAAGTTCTTTCGAAGGGCTTATTGTAAAAAACTTGTTTTATGTGTATTTCCTATTAAGTATAAATTACCCTCTCAATATTACCTCAAAAGATTTTAACTATTTTATATTAATATTATTGAGGTTTTTTGTTTTCCTCACGGGCTAATAAATGAACACGAAAGAAGACAAGGACAATACAAAACTGCAATACTCCGCTACAATAGTTAATGATTATAATTAGTTATAGCTCTGTGATATTTACATTAAGTTTGACTTTTATTCGGTGTTTATGTTGTATTTTACTTATTAATTATTTATTTATTTCTGTGTCGTGTAGTCCAGTTTTTAATATTTAATAGTTAAAAAGTGCAATAAAAATGTAAACCCTAATTTGTAAGTTAAGCTGTGATATTATTAAAGTTCAAAAATTTATTATAATTATTATCTAATTTTCTAGATTTTTACGGAACAAAAATAACCCCTGATGAAGTTCGAAAAAAGCGAACGAAACGTTGGGAATAGAAAATAAATTAACCATAAATGTTTTTTAGTTACATTTTGTAAAAAAAAAAACGATTGATCATATTAGCCCGTGAGGAAAACAAAAAACCTCAATAATAATAATATTAAATAAAACATTGATCATAAAACAAAAATATAAATATTTTATTTTAAGTTTCTGATTTAAACTCTAATTGACTTTTCGCAATTCAATATTTTGAAATTTTTGGTCGTAATAACATCATAAGCCACAACAACTTTTAATAGATTTAAATCAAACTTTGAATTTTGAAGATGTTTTTTATGAAAGTGATAATTTTTTCAATGAGTCATGACGAATAAATCTCAAAATTCTCGGGATATATAAATTTTGGTGGATCATACTGTTATAACTTTAGTCAGAATTATGCAAAATAAACCAAAAACTTTATTTTGAAAAAGGTAAAACTGAAAATTAAAATGAATGGCTTATAAAAAAATCTTCAAAAAGCGTTTAATATATGCGATTCAAATTCCAGTTACAATTTATTCAAAACTAATCAAATGAATCTCTTATAATCTTACCAAAAAAAAGAAAGTTACTCCAACAATTATCATATCTCCTACAATTCTTTACTATCCGCAAAAAGCAATAATGAAATTTTTTAATGTTATAAAAAAAAAACAAAGATATTAGAACGTAGCTCAAAAAAAATGCAAGATCGGATCTTAAAGTATGATATATCAATGTTTTGCTCTAAGACCCATTAATCTCAAGTATCGCGTTTTATTATTTATCCACTCTTTTTCCACCACCCTAATGTACCCGCCAAATGTTAGACAATTATTTAATTGTTGCCACATTTTAGTTTAAATAACGTTTAACCCTAGGATTACTGTCTTGGTCTGGCCAGATCAAATTTGTCAAAAATGATAAAATATCAAAACAACAGAAACATGAATTCTATAAATGCAATGTTCTGAATCGAACAATCAAATCAGAAAACTAAGGCCCAGTATTCGCTTAGTTCATTTTAAGTCCAGAAACGAAACGCAGAACTCATTTCAGCTGTAGTAGATGCGAAAAAGCAATGTTGAATAAAAAAATTATAATGTAATCTAAAGCAAAAAGCATACGTTTTTTTTACTTTTTATTTAATTGGATTTTTTAGCTTCTCTAATTGTGGTCTGGTCAGACCAGAAGGCGAACTTAGTTACATTTAGTTGAAAATGTTGTTATAAATACAATATGAAGGCATTTTTGCCAGCAGTTTTTACGCATTTAAATGGGGAATTCATTTAAGTATGTCGCATTTAAACAGTATGTCCTCAGGTCGAAAAGTTATATGCTTTAATTTTATTAGGCATGCATAAACTGTTAGTAAGTACCATTTTATGCCACAAGACTTAAGCTTAGACAAAATACTTTAAAAAGGAAAAAATAGTTGCCCTGGGAATGTTTTGCTCGAAAAGAAACCCTAGTCGATACTGACTCAAAGAAGCCCGCTGTAACGATTTCCTTTTTTTCGAATCATACCTATATGGAACAGTGCTACATTGAAAGAATTTTCTTCGCAATACCAATGAATTTTGACATTAATCCCATGAAAAATTGCATTAAAAAGGAACCTATGCAGCGCTTCGTTGGATCAATGAAACCTATTTCATTAAAAGGATTTAATGAAACATTACATTAGATCTATGAATATTATTCATTGGATGAATACTTTCAATAAAGTAAAAAAAAACTTTTTTTTTATTCTTTAATTTTTCTTATTTTATTTTATTTTTTATTTTTTTTCTGTCTCTGGCGGGAATCGATCGCGCAACCGCGGTGCTGATAGACTAACTCACTACCAGCTAGCCTACCGGGGCAGTATAGTTTTTGAATAAAAAAACTATGTTTTTTACTCAATTAAGAGCGTAAATATGAGATTAAATTGTCCATAACAACAGCAATAACGTTGATTGAAAGTTTTTGTTTCATTACTATAATCATATGCCCAAGTCTTAAAAGGAAACCCTAATGCGAAAAATCCCCCGAGTACTTCTAACGCAAAGCAACCTCCATACGCTAATGTTCCTAGGGAAGGTCTACAAATGCCTTCTGGAAATATGCCTACCTCAATTGAAAATTTAATTCAAACTATGAATAACTTCATGGCCACTATGCAGAACATGTTTCAGGAAATGATGCGAAACCAGAACATGCTCCTGCAAGTTCTACTCAACAAAAAATTAACCAGTTAAAAATATGTTTCTGGAATGCAAACGGGTTATCCCAACATAAACACGAAGTTGCAAACTTTCTTCATAGGCATGAAATCGACGTACTTCTTGTCTCTGAAACACACTTTACTCATAAAAACTGCTTTAGGGTAAATGGTTACCTTACGTATGACACAAAACATCCCAGCGGACGAGCTTGTGGTGGCACAGCCATAATTGTGCACAAACACATCAAACACTTACCATTGCCAGAGTTCGAAGAAGATTGTATCCAGGCCACATCTATAAATCTTACTGATTTCAATCTAACGTTAACATCCGTTTATTGTCCCCCGAGGCACAAAATTATACATGATAAATTTCTCAACTTCTTCTCCACATTGGGCCAGAAATTCATTGCTGCTGGCGACTACAACGCTAAACATACATATTGGGGCTCCAGACTTATTAGTCCTAGAGGTAATCAGCTATATAATACCGTAACTGCAAATAACTTTGATGTGGTATCGAGTGGTGAGCCTACCTATTGGCCAACCGACTTCAATAAGCTACCAGACCTTATTCACTTTGCTGTAATTAAAAACATCAAGCGCGATCAGGTACTAGTTAGTTCCTCCTATGATCTATCGTCTGATCATTCACCTTTAATCCTCATTTTAAAAGGCAACTCTGACGCCGCAGCTGCAAACTGTATTTCCTAACCAAACGGAAACACAAATTGGTTAAAGTATAAAATGTATGTGAGCTCTCACCTATCACAGTGCATTCCCCTAAAAAATTCATCTGACATCCAAATAGCTGTCGACCGATTTACAGAAGTCTTGGATGCTGCAGCAAGAAATGCAACCCCAATCAAGCGGACAATTAAACGTGCTCCTTACAATACATCGACGGATATAGAGGCCCTTATCAGAGAAAAAAGGAAGTTAAGAAGACAATGGCAAAACAGTCGTTCCCCAACCACTAAGGCCCAACTACAATTATGCCTGACCACACTTCGCAACAAATTGAGACAGAACCACGAGTCCGCAATAGAAGGCTATCTAAACAGCCTAGACGCCACAAAAAACACCAATTATAGCTTATGGAAGGCTGTACGGCATATGAAATGCCCTATAACCCAAGAATCTCCATTAAGACTGGAAAACCGCACTTGGGCCAAAAACACACATGAAAAATTAAACGCTTTCGCGGGCCACCTTGAGAAAGTTTTCACGCCACGTGATACACATACTTGTTCCTGTCGTCCAATCATTCCTGATAAGGTAAACCATCCATTAAAATTTAACATTACTCAAGTAAAATCTGCAATAGAAAAAGTGATTATTAGAAAATCTCCCGGACCTGACCGCATCACAGGGTCAATGATAAGAAACCTACCATCGTCTGCTTCCAGAATCTTGCTGCTCATTTTTAACGCTATATTAAGAGTCGGATACTTCCCATCCTCATGGAAGAGGTCTATAATTGTTATGATTCCCAAGCCAGGAAAAGATGGTAGCCAGGTTGCGTCGTACAGACCGATAAGCTTATTGTCAATCCTATCGAAGCTTTTCGAAAAAAATATTCGTTTTAAGTATAACTCCTCATCTAAATGAACACGACATCATCCCGGATCACCAGTTCGGATTCAGAGCGAAACATGGTACAATAGAACAAGTGCATAGAATTGTCACCCTTATAAGATCGGCGTTTGAGAAAAAGCAATACTGCTCAGCCCTGTTTATAGACATTTCCCAAGCATTTGACAAAGTTTGGCATGATGGGCTACTCATCAAAATAACCCGAACGCTTCCTCAAAACACTCACAAGCTTCTGGAGAGCTATCTAACAGGGAGAACATTCATAGTAAGGTCGCAAGATAAATACTCCCCCCTGAAGAAAATTACTGCTGGTCCCCCAAGGCAGCATATTAGGACCGCTTCTATATATAATATACACAGCGGATATGCCAACAAACCTGAGCACACATACCTCTACATTTGCAGACGACACAGCATTTATTAGCGTTAACCATGACCCAAAAGTCGCATCGCAAAATCTGCAGTCCCACATCAATGAACTAGAGGCCTGGCTAGAAAAATAGAGAATAAAGGTTAACCCGGCTAAATGTGCTCACTTAACTTTCACGCTCAGAAGACAAACGTGCCCAGCTGTAAAAATAAATAACATCATTGTTCCGATAGAAAACCATGTTAAGTACTTGGGAATTCATATAGATAGACGCTTGACCTGGTCTCGTCATATTGAAGCGAAAATAACGGCTATGAAACTTAAAGCAGCTCAACTACATTGGCTTCTCGGTGGAAACTCAAACTTGTCTTTAGACAACAAAATTCTTTTATACAAGTCCATCATAAAACCAATATGGACATATGGCATCCAATTATGGGGTACTGCATGTGCATCTAACATCCAAAAGCTACAAAGAAGACAATCTAGAATATTACGACAAATTGTCTGCGCCCCATGGTATATACGTAATGATACTATCCACAGAGATCTCAACGTCCCCACTATCCAGGAGGAAATTAAAAAATATTCAATAAGTTACATCGATAAACTAATGGCCCACCCTAACTACCTCGCTCGGGGTCTGCTTCAGTTCGAAGGTCACCAGAGGCTAAAAAGAACCGATACTTTGAGCCTAACTAGAAGACATTTTTAAAATTTGAATACATCAGTTAGTGGTTACACTGGTAACAACTAATAAACAACAAGTAGAATTAAGATTTGAATACATATTGTAAATTTCGATAAGAAAGATTCAATAATAAAAAATAAATTAAAAAATAAAAAAAAAAATTTACTATAACGACATTTTTACTGTCATAATGAAAATTTAAATTTATGAAGGCAATTATTGAAATATGTTGCTTTTAAAAAAAAATTTTTGATTTTATAAATTTAATGGCATACATATAACATTAGATGTATGAAATTATAAAATCTTACATTTTTTAATTAACAATTAAACATTTTTTTAAGGAAACTATAATTTTGTATTAATTTATGAATGTAGTTATGTTTGTATATTGTTTTTTTATGTTCCCAATTAAACTTTTTTGTTTAACTTGGACAAACTTAAGTTTTCATATATCCAATGAAAATTTTTAACGTAATTACGAAATCCAATGAAGCGGGTTTAACGAAAATACTTCATTATAACTATGAAATTCCATTTAGCCAATGAAAATTTTCATTTACCCAAGGAAAATCTTTTTATGAAAATGATTTATTTAATATATACAGCTTTTTTCTTTCAGTGTACCGATAATTAACCGACCATGCTCGTCGTTGTGCTAATGTCGCTACAACAAACTTTAAATTAAGTTAGCTTATTTCAACGAAATGTAGATGGTAGTATAGAAAGGAGTAAAGATAAATATTGTTGATTAACGTTGGGAATAATAAGGTAAAATTCCTATTGCCTTCTCCACACACTCATACTGGCCTTACTAATAACGACAAGTGCCAGCCCTGATATACTTACCAACTTATCTTTATGACTTCACCTTTCGTAAACTTATGATAATTTAAATGCTTAAATTCCATTTCAAAACCAGTTAACAAAATTGATAACCTTTTATTTATTTAATTATTTTATTAAAATTGTTAAATATATATAAATAAATATTTCTGGTTCAAGATAAACAAATTATTGTTTAATATTTAAAATGAAATATGGTAAATTTTCTAATTTCGAAAATATTTTAAACTTCTTGTTTTTCAAATAAAATAAAAATCTTAATAGGAAAACCAAATACCTAAAAAAATAACTTTATAAATACGAATATCTTTTAGAATGAAAGGGGTTCCCCTAAAAAAATAAATAACTTAAGTCGTTAGAAGTTTAAGTTGTTTAATAAAATTTAATAAAATATATTCATGCTTATAAAATAAAGCATAGAAATGTAATAAAGTTATTTAAATCAAATAGAAAAAAATTACATTTTTACTTCTCACGAAGTCTGCAAGCGCTCGCAGACGGCTGAGAAATTTGCTGTTAGTTAGGACTTTGAAAATGATTTTGAATGATTATAAATGTAGTGCTTAAAAAGTGTTTAGTTAAGTTTTGGTTTTCATAAGTGTATGTTTATACAAAAAGAAAAGAGATGGTAAATATAAAAAATAAATTAAGCTAAGGTGACCATATTATAAGCTTTTTTTATATAATTTTTAACCAACAAGTGCTCAAGAACAAATAACCCAGTAAAAAATGTACTCCAAAAGAAGCAGGTTTTATGTTTGAATTCATACCTAAAATCGCTTCAAACCTGCTGATGGGATGACTGATTTTTGTATGGAGTGTTCCCGGTTTGGAGGACTATTTTCTGCTGACAATAAGCGCTTCATTTAACATGCAAACAAAGCACTGCTAAAGTGCTTTTTTAAGGGCCAACTGTATAAAAATATCCACTAATGTTTTGCTTTAACTTGTTTATATGCCTTTTTTATAATTTTCGTAAACCATAATATATTTAAATTTTTTTAACACCTTCTTCGTTGTCAGCACTAAAATAGCAGCTTTTTGTATATTTTATTCTTTATTATTTACTGCTTTATCAGAGCTATCTTATTAAAGCGCTCGATTATGCGCTTTTTCTCTCAAGTGCTTCAAAAACCCCAAATTTTTTTTTACTGGGAAATTAAATATTATGGGCAAATAGAAATTGATTAATTTAAATAAACATTAATTAAACATATTATTTACATTTAATAAATCTATTAAAAGTTGGCAAAAATTAACTTTAAGATTTGACTCTAAGAACAATAATTAAAGATATGAAAAGATTGCCTGAAATAAACCAGAATTAACGAATTTATCAAGTTTAATGAAAATACACACGATACGGTAGGAGGGAAGAAAATTAATTCTCCCCCAAAAGAGGTGCATTGAATGGTCACCCTAATAACAAAATAGTTACTTCCTGTTATATTTCGCACGTCAATCACGTTAGCTGGTTTGGTTTTCCCTTTCTTTCTTCATCTACGCTGAAAATAAAATATATTATTTTTATATCTGAAAGCTTTCCCAGTTACACGAAACTGTTGTGGTTTCTTTAGAAAAACTAAAAATGAGCACAAAATGATAAATTTGAACAAGAAGAATTCCATGTATTGGATTAATTATGTTAGTTCCTTGCTAAATTTCACGGAATCCTTTGGATGATATTTAAAATTATAGTTGCTTTTTTCTGACAAATTATTATCAATTTCTTGCGTTTATAAAAAAAACTTGTTCGTTGTAAAATTTTCTTCAGAGAAATAAAATATATTTAAAATATTTTAAAACCAAAATTGCCTAAATAAATTATAAAATAAACAATTTAATTCCACATAAAATATTTTCTTAAAAAAAAAAAAAATAAGCAAAAGAAATTACAATAGATGCGATAAAATCGATATCACATCGCAGACCCTCGTTTGGGTTTTTTCAATATGAGGGTTTGCGAGGGTTAATTCTTCTTAATTTTCTTCTTATTATTATATTTCCGATTAAACTTGACAAGTGCTCTGAAAGAAAAATGGTTCATATATTTAATGAATCATTTTCATAAAAAAAATGTTATTGGTTAAATGAAAATTCTCATTGTCTTAATGGGATTTCATAGTTATAATGAAGTATTTTCTATAAAAATGTTTAATTGTTTATTAAAAAATGTAAGATTTAATTATTCCATACATCTAATGTTATATGCCATTAAATTTATGAAATCAAAAATTTTTTTATAAAAGCAACGTACACTGAAAGAATTTTCTTCGCAATACCAAACCTATACAGCGCTTCGTTGGATCAATGGAACCTGTTTCATTAAAATGTATTTAATGAAACATTACATTAGATCTATGAATAATATTCATTGGATGAATACTTTCAATAAAGGAAAAAATTTTTTTTTTTTTATTTATTTTTGATTTTTAATTTAATTTTTCTTATTTTATTTTTTTTCTGTCTCTGAAGGGAATCGATGGCGCAACCTCGGTGCTGATAGACTAGCTCACTACCAGCTAGCCTACCGGGGTAGCATAGTTTTTGGATATAAAAAAACTATGTTTTTTACTCAATTAAGAGCGTAAATATGAGATTAAATTGTCCATAACAACAATTACAACGTTGACTGAAAGTGGATTAAAAGTTTTTGTTTCACTACTATAATGACATGTTTATTGTCATAATGCAAATATTGAACGTGTAGCATGCAATGCGTGATCGCGATCCATATCGCAGAATGGCCTAAAATATGAAATCCAGATCGCGGATCGTGGATCGCGTGATAAATATTGAACGTGTAGCATTTTCATGATATTAAATAGTCAAGTGTCAAAATAAAAGAAATAAAATACGCAGTGAAAAAATTAAACAAATAAAAAGAAAAACAATTGACAAAATTTGTGTAAAGTTTATTGAAATAAAGGGTAATGGCAGAAGACAGTGAAATCGAGTGGGTTCTGCCGGTGGAATCGGAATTAACCAGTGAAAAAATTATTTGTAAAAGATTTCATTTTTAATTTGGAGGCATTGCCGGAATTGTGAACTCGTCGGCTAAAGCTTATTCCGACAAAATAAAAAGAGCGACTGCACTGCAAAAATTATAAAAGGTTTTTAAAAAAGCAAGCAAAATAGCAAAACAGGCTTTCTTTTGGTTTTCTCGCGACATTGATAAACGACCCGCACAGCACAAAAATAACATAAATACTGACGCGATAAATATTGAACATGTAGCATACGCTCTTGATCCATCAATATTTTAAAATGGATCGCGATCCAAATATCACGATATTTATTGAACGTGTAGCAGTGCCCTAACTTAACATTAACAAAATTATTACAATAATTTTAAACAAGTGCACTACCCCCATCCAAGGCGAATTCAACAAGGTAAACTCGTCGCTACAACAATTACAACTCTAACAAAAATAACAGGCATTTTGTTAGTGTAACATATCCGAGTTGTCAAAATAGTTGTTTACAAAAAGTGTGAATAAAAAGTAAACAATAAAATTTTTTATTGATTTTTTTATATTTAAAGTTGTGTGTTTATGAACCGATCTAAACAAAATTTAATGTATTCTGTGTTTTTGAAGATTTAATGTTAAGGGTGCATTCAGCCATGCATTTATATTAGTTTTTTTTAATCAAAGTGTGTATAAATTTTTAAGGCACGATGTTTCACATTGGGTTTTTTGACTCGCTTCCAACTAAACCAATTGTGTTGGAGTTCAATTCAGAAATGCTTAGGAGAAGTGGAAAGAATTTTACATCAATATTGTTCTTTTATTTTGAGTTTTTTTCGAAAGTGAGAGTGTTTTGAACAGTCGGACATGGCTAAATAGACTAAAAATTGCTCAAGGACCCAGCATATGCATACAAATTAGAAACAAATGTAGCTTACCAACGCAGCTCCAACAAAAAAGGACATAGAGGAATAGAAAATTGAAAAATAAGAAGAACAAATTTCATGGTAAAATTCTACAAAACGCATAGTTTCAGAGTAATGAACTTCTGAAGTTTTCATATGAATTTGCGATTTTCCACTACATTTGTAAACGTATGTGGCCATTATTAGTGTCTTTTGAAAGCTTTTTAACAGATCTTTCTGAAAATGTAAAATTTTTTGTTAACTTTTTAACTCTTTACCTCCTAATACAGTTTTTACAAAAATTTATATCAAAACGTCACGGAAGTGCTCTAGGAATCAAAAATTTAATCAAATAAACCCCAGCTTCGCTTAATAAACCTTCTCCACATAGCCGGCCTTCGGTTGGGCGCAAGGATTTTCTCATCTCATCATATCACAAACACCGACTTTGCAAAATAAAGGTTCTTCGCATAGCATTTGATATGCTTACTATAATATTTTTGCAAACTCATCGCCGCTCCTTTATGGATTAAGAATTTTGAAATAAAAACTCTTGAATTATACCAATATTAGCTATATACGTTCAGATATGTAGTGGGAAACCGCAAATTTATATGAATACTTAAGAGATCTATGACTCGGAAACTAAGCGTTTCCGAGAATTGTGCCATTTTATTTTTTCTTGCTATTTTTTCATTTTCTATTCCCCTTTGTTTTTTTTACTTGGAACTGCGATGGTTAACTAGAAATTTCACAAATTAACACAAACACAATTTTTTTAAATGAAAAACAAAATTAATTACAAAAAAATACAATTTATTGACAACTCGGATAATACAGCTGATGAACAGACGTTCTAAAGAGTTTACCTTGTTGAATTCGCCTTGCCCCCATCTATGACAAAACCATGTGTTTTGATAAATGTCATTAAAAAAAGTAAAACAATTTTATATTAATTAAAAATATTAATAGTAAAAAACAAAAAAATTTCATTTGATTATTAATTTTTATTTTTGAAACGCTTGTTATTAACTCCACTCCACTTCACAAAAACAAAATAAAAAATTACAAAAAATTATAAGTTGTTGCTTAAAATTCCGTGCGAAATAATAGGAGCTGCACTTGTTTCGCACGGAAAATAAAAATGTTTCTAGAAACATTTTGCATGTTTTTCGTATATAAACAGAGTACAACTCTATCAACATTTCTTCGTTTGTATTTCACAGAAATTTTTTTTATATTGAGTTTGAAAACATTTCGCACGAAATACTGAATGAACAGAGTACCAGACTTAAGCTTTTATTCGGATAAACTGTTTTATTTTTTTTAAAATAGAAATAAACACGAAAGAAAGGATAGGAAAGCCAAATGCATGGTTGAAAAAAAGCTTAAAGCTAAATGAAATATTTCAAGCTAAGTAGGAAAAAATAAACACAATGCAATGCATTAGTAGGGGTCATCCCCTGAGTGCTGGTCCTAACAGAAAAAAATAAAGCTAAATTTAGCTCGAAAAAAGTTAATATGGTCACACTGAACGCAAGCCTGGAGGCTTATTCTGAATTGCGATGCGAAAATCAATGCGATGCGAAAATGCATAAATGCGAACAATTGCAATTCTGTATTGCGATATTCGCAAAGTTTTTTTTTAATCGCATTTCAAATGCGAAAAGGTGACAAGTCGGTATTTTACATTGCGAAAACAAATGTCAAATTCGCAAAATTTATTCGACAACAAAATAGCATTCGCAAAGTACAAACATGTTAGTGAAAGATAATATTTTATTTATTTATTCATCATATATTTAATTCAGGGAAGCAAGCAATAAAACCACCAAAGCGCGTCAATTTGAAATAATGATAGAATATATGAATAAGCACAGCCAAATGCACATCAGTCGGCAAATACTTTGTGGCAAACGTTAACTGAAGAACTAAATATCAATGTACCACCTATTAGAGAAGCTGCAGGATGGAAAAAGTATGAAATATATAAACAAGTTCAAAAATATTTGATTAACTTAAATTTTAATAGGATTGGGCCGATTTGAAAGTACACACAAAACATTTTCATTTTCTTCGTCGTCGAACCACAGTGCCACAAAATCCATTTTTATTATTTTTTTTATTACAGAATGTTCTAAATAAATTATTTAAACAATTTTCACAGCGAAACACAATTTATTTATTTTTTTTAATTTTATGTTTATTGACACTGACGTATATTTGAGCAGCGTTGCCACAATTTGAAATAAATTGCGAATGCGATTGCGAAAGTCTAACAGAATACCAATTTTTTTTCACATCGCATTTCATTTGCGCATTGCATTGATTTTCGCATCGCATTGATTTTCCTATCGCAATTCAGAATAAGCCTCCTGAATTCTGTTACAATTTCTAGAGAAGTGCCTCAAATGTTGGCCGGTTCACACACGTCACGTTTGACTTGTCAAGTCTTGAGTTTTTAGGAGAGAGGGAAAAAGAAATGGAATTTTTTCCCTTCTCAAATCAAGACTTGACAGGTCAAACTTGACGTGTGTGAACCGGCACTTAGAATTTGCCTTTGGTAACTCCCAAGACACTACCTTATGTAATACAAATCTTGTATGGAATAACTAACTTACAAATTTTACGGGAGCAAAAGTAACTAAAAATAAGCCTATGCCAAATTATTTTTCCTGGAAAAGATAGTTTTAAATTCTTGATATTCTTTTAATTAGGCTTGAGTTCATCAAATTTAATTTTCATTAAATTATTTTCACTGAGGGAAGGAATTTTTACAACTTGAAATTTTTATTAAAATTTATTGATAATTTTTCTTGGCTGAACTGGGATTCGAACCTGGTTGATCTTTACATGTTTCAAGAATCACCACATTCAATCGTCGGAAGATCTTTGAGTTAGAACACACAAACATATTTATTAAAAAACGAAGCTAACGATGGTATAAATAACAAAGCACGATGTGCAATATTTGAATGACTGCAAACCAGCAGCGAATATTTGCGGTTGCGCAAGTTTGATTGTATGACCGCAAGCGAGTGTATTTATTGTTGTTGATTAAATGCGATTTTTTTCAATTGCATAAAGCTGTTCTCTGCACCATAGTGGTGCAGTGGGTAGAACTCAAAGATCTTCCGACGATGTGGTGATTCTTGAAACATGTAAATATCAACCCGGTTCGAATCCCAGTTCAGCCAAGAAAAATTATCAATAAATTTTAATAAAAATTCCTAGTTGTAAAAATTCCTTCCCTCAGTAAAAATAATTTAATGAGAATTAAATTTGATGAACTCAAGCCTAATTAAAAGAATATTAAGAATTAAAAATTAACAGTTCAACGAAAATCAAAAAAAAAAATTGTTCTAGTTTTAAATTTTGTCACGTTGCAATGGTATGGGTATTAAAGAATCTAATTCTTTCTTGATATCAGCTAAGTCAGTATCGTGGTACAATAATCTATAATAACATTTTTTTTCTTAGTTCAGTTGGCGTAAAAGAAAAAGAATCAATATCCGTTTATTTTGTTAGGGTTTTGAACTGGAGGCCGTGTGCACCAATAACTGAAGTGGTGTCATTAAATTCCATCGAAAATAAGGAGTCGGAGTCCTTAGCACTCGGATAAACATTAGCATTTGGCAATATTTCATAAATTGGTTTATAAGTTTTATGACCTACGACCAGTGTGACCCTTTTAGCATTTTCACTGCTAAATTTAGCATTATTTATTTTGATTTAGCAGCGAATTTTTCAAAAAGCATTGAGCATTATCAATAATTAGTATTGTGGGTTTTTTGTTGAACTATTTATGGTTTTTTAATCCAAATTTTTTATTATTTTTTAATCCAAATTTTTAATATTTTTAATTAGGCTTAAGTTCATGAAATTTAATTTTTATTAAATTATTTTGTGAAGAAAGGAATTTTACAACATGAAAATCAATTAAAATTGTTATTGATAATCTTTCATTCTTGACGTGGCTCGGGCTCGAACCCTGGCCGGCAGGTTACCATGACATGTTTCGATCGCAACCACTCGATCTCCTCAGATGGATTTGCCGTCTTACACTCGCAGCCATCGACGACTACTGACGTCACTAGTCAAACATCAAAAAAATGTACTTGGACTTCAAGAAAAATTCTTGGCGAAAGTACGAAAAAACAGAAGTAAAGGAAAAAACATGTAAAATCGATTAAAATGGATAATCATTCAGGAAAGCAAATTTCGATCTACCAAATGTTAGAATACAATTTGGTTTAAGGATTGATGTTTGACTATTGACGTCAGCAGCCGTCGATGGCTGCGAGTGTAAGACGGCAAATCCATCTGAGGAGATTGAGTGGTTGCAATCGAAACCCGAGCCCGAGCCACGGCAAGAATGAAAGATTATCAATAACAATTTTAATTGATTTTCATGTTGTAAAATTCCTTTCTTCACAAAAATAATTTAATAAAAATTAAATTTCATGAACTTAAGCCTAATTAAAAATATTAAAAATTTGGATTAAAAAACCATAAATAGCTCAACAAAATAACCACAATACTAATTATTTTTTATTATTTTTAATTAGGCTTAAGTTCATGAAATTTAATTTTTCATTAAATTATTTTTATGAAGAAAGGAATTTTACAACATGAAAATTAATCAAAATTGTTATTGATAATCTTCAATTCTTGACGTATCTTCAGCATTTTTGTAATATTTTTTTTGCATTTTTTAATCTTAAAAATTTTATATATTGCTATTTCACAATATATGTAACTTATCACTTCTGTCAATCTCTATATGTAATTGTATTTTTTCATTTATACGTTTATACAAATGTATAATAAAAGCAGCCCTGTAAACACAAAAAAAAAATAAAGAAGAAATGGTAGATTTTACTACAGAATAAATAACGGGCTTGGAACAGCAATGGCAGCATGCATACGAATTGATGATCCAAAGTTCAACTATTGAATTCTGGATAGGTGTTTAGAATATGATGAAAACATCATATTCTAATGGTATTTTGACCAACACTTTGGAAATTAAGGAAAACTATTCATATACATAATGTTGTGTTTAATGTGTAATTAAATTTACTGAAAATGCTGTTGAATAGTCTTTTATGTTTTCAAATATAATTTTTGTTTTTACTTATATTTTGTTTTTAATAATTTATATCTCTGGCAATAAATAATAATGGCTTAAGTTGACTAAAGTGCTTTTTACTTTTATTAGATATTCTTATTAACTTCTTCAAGATCTATGACGCAGCTCATTTTCAAGACTAAAATGTCATTATTAAAAAAACTATACGCATTTATGTTTTAACTTTCACAATACAACACACATTTCGTTTTAGAAAAAACCCTTAATATCACAAAACACGAAATTTCGACTTAAGCCATTATAATTTATTGCCACAGATATGTATGTACATCGTTACCTAAAACGCAAAAAACCCTATCTAACATTTTGAAAACTTAACAAAAAACTATTTAAAATGATAAATTTATTAATCTACTTAAACTGTTTATAATATATTTTTCTTCTACGTTTCTTGTAAAACCTAAAGGCCCAACCATAATATGCATAGCCTGGCTTAAACTAATGTCAAAAATTTACAAACTGGCTCTCAAATGTATTTAAAAAAACAAAAACAAACTAAGAAAAAACATTTAATTCCGTACGGCATGTGCAATCAGTTTCGCACTTTGCTTAAGCAAATGCCAGTTTCATAAAACTTAACAAAAATTTTCTTTAAGTTCAATATGGTTTGCCTCATATGATTTACATGTATTCGCACATTTGCTTAAGCCAACTTAAGCACATTATTGTTGCGCCTTAACATTTTTTTTTTTGACAGTTGACAATTTTTCATATTTTGCAAACTGTAGGTTAGGGCTTTAAGCGTTTATCATGTGATATTTTGTAGATAGGGCCTTTTGTTTTTTTGGTTAAAAAATTGCTAACTTTTGTCAAACTACTGAATTGTTTTTATTAAATAAATCTGTGTATGTATATAATATTTTTTTTATATAAACTTCATTTTATTTTAAAGAAATATAATATTTTCAGGGGAATTAATGTATAATTCATTCATTAAAATGATACAATTATTTAGGAAAATTTAGCATTTTTTTAGCATTTTCAAATTTTATTTTTAGCATTGTTTTAATCCCCAGCTAGCATCCAATTGTTTTTAGTTGTGGTCATACTGCCTACGACTTAAGGTATTGAATGAGCACTACATTGATCCAAATATGAATATTGAAATTTATCTGGAGGGACCTTTAAAGCGTCCTAATGATTGGATTTTGAATCCATAGTTACAATATAAAAAAAATAAAAAGATAAGTAAGTATATACATATTTCTATTTTTTATTATTCTATTTTTTTGACATTTATTTTTGCAACGTATTTAGAAAGGAAAACAACAACTTTCTACATTTTTGCATAAATTTTTGGAATAGATTTTATTTCGGGCCATTTTTCAATTCTTGATATTGGGGTCATTTTTTATTTCACTTAAAATGCAGAAACACCCAACAAAAAATGCAAAAACAAAAAATTGACCCAAAATTGCACGTTGTTCTGTTTCATGTAAAGTTTATGTACCGCTATAAAATATAAAATAATATATAACTGAAATACTAATAGCGATATGGAATTAACAAATAATTTAATATCGATACCGAAATAAGTTTCAGTTACCAACCTTGGAAAATTTCTTATTTAATTTTTCGACAATCATTTGATTTCTAATGAAGGCCAGCTTTGAAGAAAAAAATACATTATTTTGGAATTCATCCATTGAACTTTTTGCATTTACAAGTAAAGTTCAGAGTGCCATTGCTCTACTTAATAAATCAAAATGTTTTTCCTTTAAATAATAAAATATTTACGACTTTTTTGTTATTCTTGTTAAACGCTTTCGTTTTATTGGCTGCGATTATTGCATTTAAACTAACTGACATCAAATTCTTTGCAAGGTTTTATTTTTTATATTCTGCATCCCAATGGCGCCATGGCATGTGTACATACATATTAAATATTATATGTACACATGTGTGTACAGTTAAATTGCTATGGGTTACTTAAACATTTTCGTTATAAATTTGGTTTTATTTGAAAATCTATTTCAAGTGTAATTCATGTTTGTCTAGAATGATAATAACGCCTGCAGCCTTCTGCTATTTGGTAGAAAAATATAATTTTTAATTTTTTTTGGCAAAATCTGTAAAACAGTGTGACAAAAGTAATTAGACGGGATGCACAATATTTTTTAAACAATTTTTTTTTTAAATTGCAAAAGTCAATAATCCTTAAGATTCACTAGCATCAATTTAAATTTATCAACATAAATGTATTAAAACATGGGATTAAGTAAAACAAGTATTTTATTTTCATACTAGCTGACCCGACAGACGTTGTCCTGTCCAAATTAGGAAAAACTAGATGACCCGTGCGGATATTTCGCACCGTTAGTTACCATTTTTGTAACATAAAATTAAAATAATTAATAGAAATTTTAGTAACTTCAATACATTTTATTAAAAGCATAAAAATATAAGAAATCACAATATATATCACACATATTTACATACATACATACATACATATGTTTAAATGCTTTATAATACTTCTTTGAATACAATGTTATAGGTAATGACATGATCATCGTTAACTTTTTGCCCGTACGAATCCTTTATCAATGAAAATATTAATTTTTCAATTTCCAATTATTTTTCGTCATTAGTGTTAGAAATAAGCTTTAAAATGAGATATCATTCATTAAATTTGATGCGGTGGTATGGGAGATATTTGCAACCGACAAAAAAAAGTGCTTTAGAAATAATATATATGATGTTTGCGTTCGATTTTTAAAATCCGTTAAAAAAAATACGAACATTTGAAAGAAAAATTAGTCAAATCGATAGAGCCGTTTTCTGATTTTAGGTAAATCGAAAAAAGTGGGCGCTAAAGTGGGCGGCGCAAAATTTTCTTTCCGTAAAAACCTTAGTTGGACCATGGCGATGATTTTAAATAAAAAAGTCGTCCAAATCGGTCAAGCCGTTCACAAGCTATGTGCTTAATAGAAAAAGTGGGCGTTAAAGTAGGCGTGGTACATTTTTCTTTCAATTAAAACGTAAAATGGATTAATACGAACATTTAAAAGAAAAATTAGTCAAATCGATGGAGCCGCTTTCTGATTTTAGGTAAATCGAAAAAAGTAGGCGTTAAAGTGGGCGGGGCAAAATTTTCTTTCCGTAAAAACATTAGTTGGACCATGGCGATGATTTAAAATAAAAAAGTCGTCCAAATCGGTCAAGCCGTTCTCAAGTTATGTGCTTAATAGAAAACGTGGGCGTTAAAGTAGGCGTGGTACATTTTTCTTTCAATTAAAACGTAATATGGATTAATACGAACATTTAAAAGAAAAATTAGTCAAATCGATGGAGCCGTTTTTTGATTTTAGGTAAATCGAAAAAAGTGGACAGGTAAATTTTCTTTCCGTAAAAACCTAAGTTGGACCATGGCAATCATTTTAAAGAAAAAATCGTCCAAATCGGTCAAACCCTTCACAAGTTATGCGCTTAACAGAAAAAGTGGGCGTAAAAGTAGGCGTGGTAAAGTTTTCTTTCGATGAAATCTTAAATGGATTAATACGAGCATTTGAAAGAAAAATTTGTCAAATCGATGGAGCCGTTTTCTGATTTTAGGTTATTCGAAAAAAGTGAGCGTAAAAGTGGGCGAGGCAAAATTTTCTTTTCGTACAAATCTAAGTTGGACCATGGCGATCATTTTAAAGAAAAATCGTCCAAATTATTAAGATGTCATTGGTGGTGCAATATGAAAATTGGATTTTGCCACGCCCCTCCGCCCGCAGACCGAAAATCAAAAATCAGACTTAACAGTGTCACCCGCCTGAATATTCTGAAGATTCCCTAAAAATGTCATCAAAATCGGCCCAGTCGTTTCGGAGTCCATACGTTACATACATACATACACACATCCTGTTTTATGTATATAGATATCGTTGGCCGAAATGCAAAACAAAGTAATTAATAAAATTGTCATGTAGGAGTGATATATTCGGCTATGCTGAATATTATATACTCTTTTCCATGTTGCGATAAGAGCAAAAATTTTTATAAATATATATATTTATTGCCACGCCCACTTCGCAATCCCCCCATCTCGTCGGATATTGTGTATTTATAACTCAGATACTTGTTCCTTATTGTAAACGTTTGTCTCTTGCCGTTCTCCAGATATATAGAAATCTGTAATGTCTTTGTATGGGAGGTGCCACGCCTATTTTTCCTATCTCGCCCATATTTTAAGAGAGATTGTGTATTACTTACCCAGATTTGTGTACCAAATTTGGATAATTTTTCTCTTACCGTTCTTTAGATTTAAAAAACTATTTTGTGCCACGCCCACTTCTCCAATCACGCCCGCTTTCTGTTGGATGTTGTGTATTGATATTCAAAATGTTGGCACTTAGTTTGGAAACTTTGGCTCTTTTCGATCTCCAGATATAAAGAAATTTATAATGTGTTTAAACGGGAAGTTCCATACCCACTTCTCTAATTCCACCCATTTTTTTTTTGGAGAGATTGTGTATTGATAATCAAGATGCTTGTTCCTAAATTGCAAACTTTGGCTTATGAATGGGCAAAAATATCGATATATCAAAATATCGATATTTAAAAAAAAAATAATCGATATATCGATGGTTTTCTTCCGTAACCTCGTAAATCAAAAACAATTACTTTTCAGGAGAGATAAAATAATTTTTTATAATCCAAGAATTAGGAAAAATTCCGATATTCGCCAAACAAAAAAATTCTAAAATTGTAAAAAATCAAGTTACGTGGTTGAAATACAACTATCGAATTCGATATTTTTAAAGTCAGTCTTCAATAAAAACTCCAAATTTTAGCTGTTTTTCAAACAATATTTATTTTTAAGAATTGGCATCACTGCATGCATCATATCGTCGGTTGATAATTTAAATGTCGTATGTGGATTTCTTGCGATTTTGAGTTAAGATCGATTGCTTAGGGTTTTCGACCTGATCTTTCATTTGGCGTAATCAGTTTTTCGATACCTCATACGGTTTTCAAGATATGGAGTGTTGAGTTTGTCGTATGTGGTATTTGCGGAAGCAATTTTCAAATTAAATGCCATATGTAAATGACAAATTTCCATATAAAACGAACAAAAAATTGATTTATTATTTAAATGTCGTATGTGGATTTTTTACGACACATACGATTTTTGAATAATTTTTGTTTTAAAAATAAGTGTTTAAATGTCGTATGTAAACATTTCGGAAGCAAAATGTCGTGCGTAGCTTTTTAAGTGACCAAAATGTTCCATTTTGCCACAAACGACAATTTAATTCTGAACAAAAATCAAAATATTTTCTACCCCAAATGAGTTATAGGCATCAAACTTCTAAATTAGCTAGTCAAATATTTGTAGTTTCCCCTCCTAAAATTTAAAGAAAATCGCTTTGCTGAAAAATTTATAAGAGTTCAAACTTCAAACTCAATTTACTCGAAACTATCGTAACCCACATACGACAATTAACTTATCAACCGACGATATGTTTTTTAAAATACATAATATGAAGATCTAAAAAGCAGTGCCGGATACAAGATGCAGAAAGACAGGAGAGCACATAAAACAGAGAGTGGTCCTTATGTCCATATCTGATGATTACTGGTTTGACTTAAGCAATCAATAACATTTCTAATTAAAGTTCGTACTTTTGGGATGCAATTAAAATTTAAAGGTAAGTTGGAACTTCCATGACTTATTTACTTCCATTTAAGTTTTTCGTAATTTACTTTTTTTTAGATATCATATGTTTTTTTTTGTATTCTTCCCTTTTGATTTTGTTATAATTGAATTTTTTTTTTATTAATTTTTTTAAATAAAATGAAACAAACATATTATATGTACCCAATGTGCACAAAAACGGATGCGGATCCGTTACGGACCCGTTAGAAACCGAATCAGTGTAATCGCGATTTGACTGATCCGTTTCTGACCCGTTTCGGATCCGTAAAAAACTTAGAAACGGAATCAGTGTAATCGCGATTTGACAGTGTAATCGCTAATTGAGTTTTTTTTAAGAAAAGGTCATTGTGTGGACCCAGCAAAATCAGTTTTAAATAATAGAGTTTTTTTTTATGAAAAGGTCCTTGTGTGGACCCAGCAAAATGAATTTGTAATAACTTTTTTTTTTCTAAGTTATCTAATATGATGTCCGTAACGAGTCCGTAACGGATCCAAAAAACGGACATAAAATCCGTTTTTGGATCCGTTTTTTTTAAAGAATTTCTCCCGCTTGCGGATCCAAAACTGATCCGTAACGGATTCCGCTACGGATCCGTTTTATGAAAACAAACGGGTCCGTAACGGATCCCAATATGATGTCCGTAACGTATCCAAAAAACGGACATAAAATCCGTTTTTAAATCCGTTTTTTCGAGAGGAATTTCTCCCGCTTGCGGATCCGTAACGGATCAGTAACGGATTCCGTTACGGATCGAATATACGAAGATGCGGATCCGTTACGGATCCGAAACGGATCCGTTTGGCACACTAGGTAATTACATATAATATACCCTGTAGGAAGTCAAACACATTTTAAAGTAACTTCAAACTGGTTTTTTTATAACCACATCTAGTTGATTAAGTGACTTTTTTCCTTGTCGACGACTCATTATTTTAACATAGGCATGTCATAAGCAGTAGTCAATTGGCCATCTTTGCATGACTTTTTAACTGACTACTAACTACTTATTTTTGAACATATTTGTAGTTAATTCATAGTATAGTCAGTTTATAATAAATTATTTAAATTTTAATAAATAATTTTTGTCAAAAAAAAATATATGTTTGTTTGTACATATGAACATACATATGTATATCTATATACATATATTTTTATATAGAAATAATTATATACCAAATTGTGCATCAAATTGCCTTAAATAATGATGTAAAATTGTGCTGAAATAAATACGCTACATAATTGCTAGTGCATAAACAGATTTGAATTGCTTTAATTTTAAATTATTTTAATATGTTTGTATATATATTTTTTCATTTGACTTCATGGAATGCTGGTTTTACTTATTTTACTTTTATTTGTGTTTTACGTGTGCCCCTTTGCAATATGTTTGGTTGATATCTGCATGATATTTAAACCAATTTGTAGTCATTTGAAAAATAGTTCATTTATAGTTAGTATTTTTTTACAACTGACTATTTTATTTACTACAGGGATGTTTGTTCATAAATATGTATGTATGTACAAAGGTACATTAGATTTTTTAATTTGGTAATAGTTTCAGCAAAATACGTTCGATATATCGATATTTTTGAAATACTAAATATCGGTACTCTTAAAAAATATCGACTCTATATATATCGATATATTTTTTCAATTTGCCCATAACTACTTGGGCTTTTGCCGTTCTCCAGATATACAGAAAAAAAATAAAAAAAAAAACAGAAACAAAAAGGGATTCATGGGTAAAATTAGACGCACTCGGAGATTTTTCCTGGCTAAATTTCAATAGCAAAATTTAAATGAGCATATCTGACATAAATATATACCAACCCAGTCCCTAAATTATCCCTATTTATAGGAATTTTTTCGGAATATTTCAACGTAGGGACAAAAGGACAGATGTATTATATTAAGGCAAAATCAGCCAATTTTCAAAATATTATCTCGTTTGCAATATATTTTGTAAAAATACGAAAATATTCGTATTATCTTCATTGAAAAATTTAAATTTTTCATATACAATAGTATTTAAGTAGAAATGTATAATTTGCTAACAGAAACCCTATACTATGAGTCCTAACGGCATGACGCAACACCATTTACGTATATATTAGTGGGGCTGCGAATATTCGGGTTCTCATTTACGAACTTTTCGCTTAGTTTACAAGCGAATATCTAATTATAATTAATGCGATTTCTTCTTAGAAATTATTTTTGTGCCGAGAAATAAACAATTACACCTTCTAAACTAAATGAAATAAAAACATACAATTTCGATTGTTTAAAAACAGTTTAATTAAAACTTTTAAGGAATTTTTTATATTCTACTAGCATATACCCGCTACTTCGTTAGCGTCTCCTTTTTCTTCGTGGACATATTTTTATGCCAAAGTTTTTTTACTAGGTTTAAACTTCTTTAAATTCTAGCATTTAACCCGCTACTTAAGTAGAACCAAAAAGCTAAAGAAAAATATGAAATTTCCCGCATTTCCTTTTTTGGGTACTATATGTTTCCCCCATTAAAGTATTAAAAATTTCAGTATCGTAGTTTTTTTTTGTTTTTTTGTTTTTTTTTTTTATTATTTATTTATTGAATCTTTATATATTAAATATGAACTAACAATAATTAATCAAATCTTAACCTAATACGTTATTTTTTGTCCTGCCAGTGCCAGACAAAAATTTTCTTCATCGCGGGTTCTGTTCACTTTTATAGATGTTTATCGCTCATCTAATTGGATAAGTGCTACAGTGTCTCTTCTTCTTAAGCGAGTGTGGCCGCTATCATTTAAAATATTTCTTGCTAGTGGGTTCGGGTGCAATTCGAGCCTTTTTAAGTATTTTACTGCATATTTCGTAATCATAGTTTTAACTAATGGAACATTAAGATCCTTGTGAATATTTGAGTTTTTAACATACCAAGGGGCAGCTGTGATTATTCGAAGTAGTTTATTTTGGCGCCTTTGAATTTTTTCGATATTAGAGGCCGAGGCAGTGCCCCATAACTGAATACCATAGCACCAGATTGGCTTTAAGATGGAGTTGTAAAGAAGAAGTTTGCAGTCGAGACTAAGGACAGAGTTTCTTCCAATAAGCCAATGAATTTGGAGGGCTTTTAGTTTCATTTGAGTTAATTTTGCCTCTATATGGCTTTTCCACGTTAAACGGCGATCTAGATGAATACCGAGGTATTTTACATGCGAATTTTGAGGTATTATTTGATTATTGATTTTAATAGGGGGACATGATTCCCGACGCAAGGTGAATGTTATATGTTCGCATTTTTGCTCATTGACCTCTATCCTCCATTGCTTTAACAATAGTTCGAGTTGAAATATATGATCCTGTAGGTATCGAGATGCTTCTTGACGGTTTTCGTGCACGCTCAAAAATGCTGTATCATCAGCAAATGTTGAAGTTTGTGTGTAGTTGTTTGTTGGCATATCCGAGGTATATATTAAGTATAAAAGTGGGCCCAGGATGCTTCCCTGAGGGACTCCAGCGTCAATTTGCTGAGGAGAGCTTAAATAATCACCTTGTTTAATAATACATTTTCGACCGACTAAGTAGCTTTCTAACAGCTTGTGTGTGTTTACTGGTAAGTTGAGCTTCAATTTATGTAATAAGCCTTCATGCCAGACTTTATCAAAAGCTTGAGAAACATCGATGAAGAGAGCGGAACAATATTTTTTTTCTTCAAAGGCTTTTCTTATTGCGTTTACTATACGATGGGCTTGCTCAATTGTCCTGTATTCTCTTCTAAAGCCGAATTGGTGGCTAGGGATACATCTGTTTTCATTTAAAATTGAGGTTAATTTTGACGCTAACAGCTTCTCAAACAGCTTTGAAAGTAAGCTTATAGGCCTATATGAGTCAACTTTTGTGTGATCCTTTCCAGGTTTAGGTATCATGGTGACTAAGGAGACCTTCCACTTTTGAGGATAGTATTCAAGGCGTAAAATAGCATTAAAAATTAAAAGAATAATTTTCTTTGCTATGCTGGGTAGCTCCAAAAGCATTTTGTTGCTGATCTTATCAAAACCAGGAGCCTTCTTGGGGTTTAAGTCACAAATAGCCTTTTCGATTTCTCTTATCTCAAATCTTAGCGGAACAGCTGCTCTAGCAGCAACAGGTGGTAACTCGACCGCAATATCGTGAGATATATTTGGGGTAAATACGTTTTTTAAATGATTGACAAACAGATTTCCTTTTTCAACATCATTTCTTGCCCAACTTCCATTCAAGTTTCTTAATGGTGGTTTAGAGACAACTGGCCTTTTGAGATTTCTAGCTGCACGCCATAATGAGTAGTCTGATTGTGGGGTTGCATCAAGTTCCTTAAGATATTTTTCCAGAGAAGCCGTTTTCTTAGTCTGCAGTAACTTTCTTAGTATTTTTGTACACTCTTTAAGTAAGTTCTTAAGTTGAGGGGATCTGTGCAATTGCCACTCTCTTCGAGCCCTCCTTTTTTCAGACAAAAGATGCTCGACATCTGTGGAATATATTTTAATAGTTTTTGTTTTTTTGGGGGCAATATTGGAATGTTGAACAGCTAGTTTCAGAAAACTGTCAAAATTGTCAATAGAGCGATCTACATAATCCGGTGTACTGAGCGCAATATTTTCTGTGCAATGGGTGCTGAGATATTTTTTATATTTTAACCAATTAATTTGCGTAGCTGTCGTCGGAGGTACAATTCTATAGGGGTTCATTATAGTAACAATTGTAGGTGTGTGGTCGGAAGATAAATCTAGGGAGGCTTCAACACGAATCGTTTCTATGGGAATGTTTTTAACCACGCCGAAATCGATGACATCTGGAATTTTTTGATGATCAGTGGGCCAATATGTTGGTTGTCCGCTCGCTACCACATTTAAATCCATTTTAGAAATTGTGTTAAATAAAACACGACCCTTTGGTGTTATAAGTGGCGACCCCCAGAAGGTATGTTTAGCGTTATAATCGCCAGCGGCTAGGAAACACGGTCCTAATGATTTAAAATATTTATCGTAGTGGCAGCCCATAATTTAGTACGAATATTTCAATGAATGGAGAAAAATGTTTTGTAAAAAAAGTTCGAATTTCGAAAAAGTACCAAATCCGTATACGTATTTTTTTGATAAGTTTCGAAGGTGGTACAAACATTGCTTGTATGTTTATTGGTTCAAAAGATGGATGGGGTGGCAAAAAAGTACTAAAATTCAGATTTTACCCGTTTACTCCCTAATAGGGCCGAATTTCAAAAAAGTACAACAGGGCCCTATTCCACAAAACAACTTATCAACTTTTCACTTTGCACTTTTCAAATTTTTTGCAAAGTGATAATTGTTTCTGTTCCACAACATTCTTTGCAAATCTCACTTTGCACTTATCTAGTTTTTGCAAAGACTTTGCTCTCTTTGCAAAAACTTTGCTCTCTTTGCAAAGTCTTTGCGCTCTCTTGCAAAGTCTTTGCGCTCTTTTGCAAAGTGAATCTGCAAAGTGTTCCACAAAGGATTTAATCATCTTTGCATTTCTGTCTTATCACTTTTCACTTTGCATTGCTTAATATAAATTATTAAAATGAGCTAAAAAGTAAAAATGGAAAATATACTTGCAGTGTTACGTTATTTAAGACAAAAAAAGATGTTTTATTTTCTAGTAACTTTTTTTTTTATAAAATTAATGTAAATAGCATATGAGAATTATATCTTTTTAAAAGTTATTTTTATTATATAAACCAATTTTATTTTCGAATGTGTTCAATGAATCAAATTTCAATTTGTAAAGCATCCTTGTAATAGTCTTATTCCTTCATTTGTTCACATATTTATGCTTATGCAAACCTTTGCTTAACATTGAAGCTTTAGATATATACATATGCATATAAATTATAAATTGAAATCATTGAACACATTCGAAAAATTAAAATGGTTTATATAATAGAAATAACTTATAAAAAGAAATAATACATTAAATGTATTAAGTTCTGTTGGTGTCTTATAATTGTAAAAATGTATACACAAAATTAACTTCATTGCTAAATAAAGGGTAGTTAAAAAAAGTATGTAACATGAGGGTACAATAAATTCTAGTAGTGTATATATTTCATACTTCCTAATAATAGGTGTGTTCCACAAGATCTCGGGCAAGTTCGGACTAATGAGAGTAAAATGAAAATAACTCTCTAAATTTGCCGAATTACCCAAAACTGCTGGAACGCAAAAAACCATTTTCGCACTTCTTCAAATACTAATGCTGCTTACTTTTCAAATTAAGATATATTTAAGTGATTTTAGACGCTTAAAAGTAATAACATTATAAAACCAAAACATTTGCATCATTGAAATTTTTTATATTTTGTTTTTTTTTTATATTAAAGATTAAAGGAAATATGTATGCAATAACGTTTTTACCACTTTAATTTTTTTGCAAAAACCTTAAATTTGGTTTGTAAATATGTTTTTTAATTAAAACTAAACTTTTTCTTTTGCTTGTAAATTTCCTGAATTGTTTATCAGTTCATATGTAAACACAAACAGCTGATTGTTTTTTCTTGTCCGAACTTACCCAAAGAAAAAGTTCGTGCAAATTTGTACAGGAAATGAAAAATATTACTCTCTCAATTACTCTCTTAATTTAACAAAAATTGTTATGTGGAACGCTTTTGGGTAACTTTGTGCAAGTTCGGACTGTTTCGTTTTGCATGTGGAACAGAGCTAATATGTATATTAGAGTGGGTCACTGATGTATGAGAAAAAAAAAAGTTCTCGAATCATATTCTAATAGCAATATTTTTTTTGTCTTACGTCAAAACAAATAAAAACTGCAAAAAAAGTAAAAAAAAGTCACATCATCAGCCCGCGCAAAAGCTCCCAAAAATTAAGTATATGTTAGAAAAGTTAATTTTTTAAATTTAAATATTTTATTTACTATCAATTATTATTAATTAAAACTGAAAACATTTTGAATTTAATACAATGCTTTTGTTGTTATAATCAAAATTTAACAAGATAAATTAAATTTAAAAATAAATGAATAATATTTTACACGGGTCTAGTGCAGACAATAATACACATATTTACGCTATTAGAAGTCGATAAGAGAAAAAAAAATATTTTCGACCCACCCCAATGTATATATCTATAGCTTCAATTTTTACCAAAGGATTGCTTAAGCATTAAGTATGTGAATTATTAAAGGAATAGGAATATTGCAAGAAAGCTTTAACATTTCATTTTAAAGGTTAACAAATTATTAAAACAGGCTTCCTGGGAGGAAGTTTTGAAAAAAGCCCAATCTTTTAATTGTGCTCTAATTCTTCTTTAATTTTATTTAAAAGGAAATCAACTTAAATCAATTAAAATTTTGTAGTCCCGAAAAATTAATTCGGGCCCTATAATTTCTTATTATGCCCACGTCTCCACTATTGTAGAACAAAAACTCGCGTCTTAACATTTTGAAAGCTTCACTAGCTATAACAATATGAATTTGCAAAGAGATCGTTTACCTTGCAAATTTTTGACAAACTTATCAAAATTTGCTTTGCAAAAATAGAATTTACAGTTTTTGTGGAACGAAACAGCATAATTATTTGCAAAGTCTTTGCAAATTACACTTTGCAATAATAACTTTGCACTTTGCACAAGAGAACGTACGTGGAACAGAAATTGAAAAGAGAATATAAAAATTGCAAAGACTTTGCAAATTTCACTTATCAATTTCAACTTATCACTTATCAAATTAAATAGTTCTGTGGAACAAAAAGTTTTGCAAATTGACGAAAAATTTGCAAAGTGCAAAGTGAAAAGTTGATAAGTTGGTTTGTGGAATAGGGCCCTGGTGTCTTATTTTTATTAAGAACAAAAATAATTATTACATTTTTTTTGTATCCCTTTTAGTTTTTGGAGATATAAGGTTACCGAATTTTCCAGTTTTTACCCTTTTTTACCCCCTAAACATTCGAATTTCAAAAAATCCCGTCTTAGTGGATCGATTTGGGGAGTGACCAATCTCTGGTCCAAATTCCAAGTGTTTACCTTCAGGCGTTTATGCGATGATGAATCAGTCAGTCAGTGCGATGATGCATCAGTCAGTCAGTCAGTAAGAAGCGTTACAATTTTATATATATATGTAGGTAGATAGATGTATGTAGACATAAAAGGCTCCATGAAAAGCCCCCCAATGAAATTACGCCCAAACGAGAAATGAAATATTCCCCAAATTTTTTTCATACATTTATGGGAGTTATTTCATATAAAATAACTCCCAATTTTGTTGGCCCTTTTTAATTTTTTTTGGGAATTATTTCATTCCTCATTTGGGGGTTTTCAAATTATGAAATAATCACCAATGAAATAACACCCAACAAATTAGGGGCTTGTTTTATAGCGTGTATAATTTGGGTGTTATTCATTTTCAATAATTTTGTGACTTTGCTGTTGGTAAATATTGACTTTATAAAATCCTTGGTGAAACTGACTCTTTTATGAATTTTGGGCATAATTTAATTTTTGTTGCTGATGGGCTTACCTTCATTTGGAGTTCTTTCATTTTCATTATTGGGTGTTATTTCATATGAAATAACTCCCAAATATTCGGGGTTTTTTCGTTTTATTTTTCGATGTTATTTCATTCACTGTTTTTGGGTTTTATTTCTTATTTTTTGGCATTTATTTTCGTGGAGCCGTTATAAAATACTTATATTAAAAAAATCACTTAAATTAATATTCTTGAAAAAAGTTAAGTCTATTAAACATGCCACAAGAAGACGAAATAAAAAATCAATCACGCAGCTTGACTTAGCTCTGTCTCGAGATTAAAGAATAACTAGTGGCGTTTCTGCCAAAATAAAAAAGAAATTAAATTTGTCACACAGAGCTATTTTTGATATTTAATTTTTTTATGTGTGTGTGTGTATTTTAAATGCTTTAAAAATAAAATTTACAAAATCTTAACAATATATGAATTTTTTGCCTGTTGCTAAAAACAATAAATTTTCAACGAGGGAAAAGTGTAGGAAAATTTTTTTTAGTTGTGTTTGACACTGGCTTCACTGATCTGGGGTCTTCGGAAAATCAATATCAATAGACAAACGGACAGAGGGACAGGCGGTCAACCGGATTTGAACTTCTCCTACCATAAACACACTTTATACGGGTGGAATCAATATTGTGGAAGTTACAATCGGAATGACAAATTTATATATATTTCCATTGAATAATAATTCAGTACTTATCGCTTACGTGCGTTCTTTTATTTGCAAGTCTTTAAAGTGCTTTCAAACGAAAACTTTATATAAAAAAATCGCTTATATTGATATCCCTTGCTCGTAAGAAACGAGCCTTTATTTGATCATGAAAGACAAGTGAAAATGCTATATTTGGCTGTTCAGAATCTTTTATCCCCTTGGCCATAGTACCAAAAAAACAATTGCTCCCTAGCTCGTTAGGGCGCTTTCAGTGAATTTAGACCGTTAAACTGCTGATTCAAAACAAAAGTGTAAAGAAATTTTAGGTGCAAAAAGTGAGTTTATTACTCTTTTGCTATTTTTCTATAGCTTGGTCACTTATAAATAATTGTTTTAATTTGAATACCAGTATTATACTCAGTGAAATGTTTTAAAAGCAATTTATTAAAATTTTATGAATTTTTACAAATAACTGCTTATTTAGTCTTTCAGAAACTCTGAGTTTATGGGTGAGAGAGGAGAGAAAAAAGCATGATCTCTTCCCCTCTCATCTATAAACTCAGAATTTCTGAAAGAAAACTTTCATAGTGTGAACCCAGACTTACAAAACCATTTCAGATATTTTAAAAAGCAAACTATAATTGCACCAGTTGGAATGCATAAAGCAATTTAATTCTTATAACATGTGTGTATATACGCGATTAATACTGTAATTCATAGTAGATTTTGAGTTTTTACTATTAATTTTTGACAGGGACCGTAACAGTTATAAATGATATCAAAAAAGTTATTTAATAACAGTTTTTTTGTGAATTAAAGGCAAAACGACCATCTAAAACAGTTATTTTTCAACGTAAAAATAAACGGCCGAATAAAACTCTTAAACAGAGAGTTTTATTTAGCCGTCAAAAAATAAAAGTCATGTGAGGAGTTTGATATTTCCCTTCAATCAATAAAAAACTCATTTTATGTAAATGGACAACCAAAGCTTGCCACTGTTCAGGAAAATACAATTTTAAAGCAGTGTTATCTTATCAGCTTGCTTTGAAGTTAAATAAATCGACATTAAAAAATAAGTAAATATACAAAATGAGTTTTATTTTAGACGAAAATATAAAACTCCTTAAAAACGTTTTTTTTTTTGACGTCGAAGCGATTTTTATTTTAGGCGGAAAAATTAAAACTCCTCAAAAGAGTTTTCTTTTATGACATTGAAATAAGAACTCTCTTTTAAAGAGTGTCATCCGAACTTTTATTTTTTTCGTTGAAAAAAAGTCTTAGATGTTGAGTTCAGATCTTTTTTTCTAAATCACCACAGATTCTGAAAGAGCAATAATATACGAATTTGTTGTTATATCACAGTATAAGTATCCGTTGACTATAACATGGAGAGTTTTTGACTTAAAATTTTCTGGAAAACTGTTATTTACGGTCCCTGATTTTTTATCATTAAGCTAAATGTTGGATATCCCACTGTCAGTATGATTCGACTGGAAAAAATTATTTTCAAATAAAAGTAACAGATGAGTATAAGGAACTTCCGAAAAAAGTTCAGAAAAAATTAAAAGAATTTCAACCTTTTAAATTACAATTACAAAAAATAAAAATTCCTTTTTTTATAAATCTTTTTATGGTTTCTAAATTTTGGGAAAAATAAATATGTGTGTTTAAAGAAATAAAATAGTTTCTCTTTGAATCTTAAAACATTTTTATTGCAGTTACGTTTTTTCGTTGAAAAAAAAATGCGTTCAATAGCACGTAACTCACTTTGATATCAGGAATGCAAATCATTTTATATTTAGTACATCTGTGGCATTTGATTTCCATTTATTGATATGCATATCTGTTTCTTCATACAACATATTTTATGTCTCTTATAAATTAGTAAAAATGTAAGTGGTTATGCATTTCAGCTGAATTTATATTTTTTTATTAATACAATGTATGAGTAATGATTATTACTTATACGTACGGTAACCATATACAGGTAACCCTCAATTTACGCGGTCTGTTGAGACCGAAGAAAGCACGTGTAAATAAAATTTGTGTAAAACAAGGTTCAGGACTGGTACAAATTCCGTTTTTGGGACCAGAAATTTAATGTATCGTGTACATCAAGACATGCGATGCATACAAAATTTAATTTTTGGGCCCAAAAAACGCGCTAATAAAAAACATATAGAATTAAAATTTTATTTTAAATTAAATGATATTTCTTTATAATGATATGCATAACGCTTTGTTATTATATTTTTATAAAACATTTGAATTTTGACACTTTTTACTGACGTATCATGACTATTTAATATCATGAAAATGCTACACGTTCAATATTTATCACGCGATCCACGATCTGCGATCTGGATTTCATATTTTAGGCCATTCTGCGATATGGATCGCGATCCATCAATATTGCATGCTACACGTTCAATAAATATCGTGATACTAGAAATATCACGATATTTATTGAACGTGTAGCAGTGCCCTTATGAACTGAAAATTTTCAATCTCACTACACATAAGTGACTATAATGTTAAAACATTTTGTGCTAATAAAAATAGTTCGATTTAAAATCAAGCAATCATTAGTTTATTGCAATCTTTTTTTCTTCACTTATTTGACTAAAAATTTTGCACACAATTTAAAATACAAAACTTGTGTTTGCATGATTAAATCCAAGAATTATTCCGTTATTGACAGAATTTCATTTAGTTTAATTTTCTATAAACCATGCAAAACACCAGTAATGATAAAATCTTTGCAACATTTATTTAGCCGCATCTAACGTAAAGCAATGAATTCATAGTATCCAATACCATTCTATTTCTAATCTTGGTTTTTATTAGGTTCGTAACGCTTAAAATTCTTTCAACTTCCGCGTTACTAAATAGTAAAACCAAATACTTCATAACAAAAGAAGCTTAGTCATTGAAAGGATTTTCTTTTAAAGCGTTTCTGTACTAATAAACAATAGTTGAACTTTGGTTTATCCATTCGTATGAATTCAGCTTTTGCCATTGCTGTTCCAAAACTGTAATTTCTTCTGTAAAAAAATCTGCCATTTCTTCTTTAACATTTTCTCTTAATTTACATTTATTTGTTTTTAAACTATTTTCTAAAGAAAAAAAATTTGTGTTTTTTAAATTTAAAAAATTTGTTGGTAATCTTTGCCTTATTTGATTGATATATAAATTATGCTATAAAATTTCTACACGTGAGTCTAATTTTTTTCTATTTCTGGATTGATAACGTCTTTTTTAATTTCAAAATTTCTCAAAGTTGTAATTGAAATACGGTGTTTAAACAAAAAAATCTTCTAAGGCAGAATTTAAAGGATCGAAACAGTCCGACCTTAAAACGATCTGGTAGGAAAGGTCTTTTAGAAGAACGTACAGCTCTGATAACAGCAAAGTAGGGTCAGCGTCATTGCTTTAAAACATTTTATTAATTTTTTGCACACCTGACAGTAAATGTTTTAAAAACTTTATGTATAATACATTTTTATCATTTTATAAATGTTTCAAAATTTTTGTTTGATTACATGATCCTGTTATTGTGCAATATCAGAATGAGTTTTTAACTCTATCCATTGTGTTTCTATGCGACTAACAGCCGACTAAATTGATAACCACCTGGTGTCGCAAGCCCTAACTAATTGCAAAATTTTTTTGTGTTAACGAGGATTTAGAAAACTAATTGTATCAGTGTTACCACCAGCAAAATTCAAAATTACACTTGAGATGAAACAAAATTACCCGATTTAAATGAAATTACACCTGATAGAAAATTTAAGTTTTATTAAATAAAAAGACATTTACAAAGAAGCAAAAACACAACAAACTCATTAAAACAAGATCAGTATTAGTCAAGCTGTTAATTTTATTTAAATTAACAAAAAAAACATTAAAGACTTGAAAAAAATTAATAAAACTGCTAAAATAATGTGTTTAACTTCCACATTTGGTTGATATATCTTGGGAAGGTTTAAAATGTTCCTTATCATTGCTTTATAATGGATGCTTTTTAGCCCCATAGAGCTTACGAAAGGTTAGCTGTCAAACGAACTGCCATACTTCTTCACTTTTTGATCAGGCGCATAATCATGAATAGATTCATGCTTGAACAACGCCACCAAATTATCCAAATATACTTTGAAAATTAGGCATCGATTTTCGCAACTTAAAGGTGACTTAATGATTTGAATAACGTAACTTTTTTTCACAAATGAATGCCATGTGTTGATTTAGAGAAAATAAACTGTCAATTAGACTTCAAGGCCGTGCGATGTGACACTTATAGATTGTTTTCCGTAGGGCTGTGAAGACAGTGGTTAATGCTGATAAACCAGCAACAATCGGTGTCTTGGATGTCAACATTGTTCATTTTATTTGAAAAAAGGAAACAACATTGGACGTCTGCAATGCGTTTCGTCAAGGACAGACGGTGTCTATTTGTTTTAAATCAGTTTTAAATGGTAATGCCGTGTATCAATCTGCGATTAAAATCAATTTTTTTTGTTTTGCCTACCATTTTAAGTTTCATGGTGTTAAAAATACTCTTTATACATACCTTATTTAGTAAACAAAATGCCTGCAGAGTTTTATACAACTGGCCCTTTCATAATTCAGTTTTACAACTGCAAAATACGTTAAATATTCTTTAAATTAAAACATTAAAAAGTAGCAAGATAGAAATAAAATTAATTATATGTTGCAATAATGGAAACATATCTTCCCCCAGGCAAGTTTTTACTTTGAATAACTTTTTTCAATAAGCTTCAGGTTCTAAATCACTATGATAGGCATCTTTATCCAAATCTAAGGGTCCATCTTGCGACATTCATTACCAAATATTTGAAAATATATGTATGTTTAATGATTGAAGTCGTTTCGATTTAAGCATTTCTAAGCAACAATATTTAAAAAGAAATAAATGTCATCACTGAAATCGAATCTTGATTTTATTAGGGCATCTGGAGTAAAAATTTCAAATTACACCTGAATTACACCTAAGAGAAATTACCCACGCTCTACCCGCGACCGTAAAAATTATACCAAATTCGGGTAATTACCCACAAAGTGGCAACACTGAATTGTATGTTTCCGAAACCAGATACTCAATTTCGTTAGGAAACCTTTTTGATTAAAAAATGCTAAATAATGCTAAAAAAATATTACAAAAATGCTGAAAATAATGCTAAATGCTATTTGAAAAATTCGCTGCTAAATCAAAATAAATAATGCTAAATTTAGAAGTGAAAATGCTAAAAGGGTCACACTGCTTGTTTGGCGTCCTCTATTTCGATTTGGCGATTTTTTTTTTGCTATTTTTGATAAACCACGAATTACTTTTGATAGTCGTTAAAGTCAATACGAGAAAATATTATATTTTCTATTCTGGTATTTTTATGTATGAAACTTCAGGCATTTGTATGTATTGTCAGCATCTCTTAAGCGCCCCATCCATCTACAATCAGCGTTACCGTTGTGACACTAAAGTATCAATTTGACCCTTTTTCGACATTGTTGATACCTTTTATGACCCTTTTTTTAAATTATACTTTTGTATCATTATCACCTATTTTGTGACACTTTTTAACCCTTTTTTGGAAATAGCTCTCACATTTTGTTTTTTGTCAACACTGCGGAACAGAAGTGCTAAACAAATGTTTTCGAAATAAGCATTGCTTGATATGGAACAGACTCAAACTATAAACTTACAATTCCATGCTTTCTTCTCCTTGATTTTTGATAGTAAAGTAGAATTTCAAACAAACATAACTCATATACATATTTGTTATTTTTTTACGGTGGTTTCTTTTCAAAACAAAAATTTGACATTTTATTAGAAAAATGCAATTTGGTGTTTTGCTTTCTTAAAGAGTAGCATGTTTTATTCCAAAAAATTCGCCCTTAATAATGGCAAAAGGTATTGAACTTTTCGCCCCTTTTAAATCAACAGTGTTGAGAGTGCCCTAACAGGAATGGAAACAAGAGGTAAACATTGCTAAATTAGCGGAAATTCCCAAATATTTGGTAACAGCGGTATTATAGCAAAGTCTTATATTTATTAAAAATCGTAAAAGCTTTAAAAAATCTGACACTTACAGGAAAAAATCGCTTTAATCGAGAAAACGGTTACAATTCGCGAACGATTGCAAAATTTAAAACAAACACAAAAATTTATTTGACATCGCTAAATCGGAAAATTACATAAAAAGTATTAAAAAATTAGCTTAAAGATAAAGAATAACCTTTTTTGTCAGGTGTTAAAAACAGGACAGAGCATTCCATAAAAAAATTAAGTTTTTTGAGCTCTTCCTACCTGAAATATTATTTTTTTGTTTGCTTATAAAAAAACTTAGTCTTATTATGTTCATTTAAATGGAAAATACTGCTTATAAAAAACTTGACCCTTTTTTTTATTGAAATACCCTTTTTTTGACCCCTTTATCTGGAAAATCCCCTTTTTGTGACCCTTTTCGAAAATTTCAAACGGTAACCCTGTTTACAATATTATTGTGTATGTTATTTGCCATATTATTTCTATATTGCCTTATATTATTCAATAAGTGGCACAATGGTTTCTATTGAAATATGGCGCAACTCTTATTAAAAACAAAACATAACCTTTAAAGCAAAAGAACATCGTACATTGTTGCCAAAACATTTCGCAGTAGGTATATTGCACTTGTTTTCGTTGTGCAATAAAAATAGGATTGTGTCACCTTCAAATATCAGATACACATTGGCGATATAATTGTACAATACGAAAAATTGAACAATTAAGTTGCAATAAATGAGCCGCTTAACTGAATTAAGTAATGTTGAACTGACCAATAAAGATACTGAAAACCTTTCAAGATGCTCTGAAAAGAATAAATACATAGAATTCCTGAAAACATTAATATATTTAAGTTTTTGAACATTTCTTTTCATTATAAAATGTATCAATTTATTATCACAAACAAAACTTGTTGTGAAGGATATCTAAAGATTTTTATGAATCCTAACATACTTATGGATAAAATTACAGTTTGTTGATAGGAAAAATTATTTAACTGATCAAATTCAAAGCCGAAAGTATGTAGTACTATTTGAAGAATTCACTTTGGCTGTACTTTAGATGCTGGTTATTCCAAATTGTAATGCCTCTGTCACAAGATTATTTTCAATAATGAACTACTTAAAGCGATATTACGACTTATAAATTAAATGCATGTAAACAGTAAACGTTGGACTTCTTTTGTACTTTCGCAAGATATTAAATTCTAATACAATGTATGTATTCCGAAAAAAAATGACAATGAGAAATGTCTTGGCGATGAATTGTATGGCATTTTAGATTTCTTATAGAATGGCAACTGCATACAAATGTATATTGGCATTTTCAGCGAAGTCTACTTTTTGCAACGTAAAGCCAGCAATTAATGAAATTGTTTCTCAAAAAAATTTTATATGTATAATTTACTATTTTATATTTTAGTGTAAAGCGCAACTAGCTCTACATTTAGTAACAAAAGGGATAACATTTGAGCAACATGGGCCCAAAATACAAGCTTATTTGCTTGCTTGCGTTACGTTACAAAAAGTAGACTTTTCGTTGGAAATGTCCATATCCAATATTTGTTCCATACTTACCACAAAAATTATTTCTTGCTGCTTTAAGAAGACGTCTAAAAACTATTTTATAGTAATCATTCAGGGTTGTCATAGAATCCAAGTCGGTTTTGCTCATTGTCGGTTTTGCAAACCAATATTGGTTTCATTTGGTGTCATGAAAACAAGTCGGATTTGTTATTTTCGAAAACAAATAAAACCGATATTCGAATCAGCTGTTTTATGTTTTGGCTCATGTGTTTACAGCGTTAAATGCAATTTTTGTTTTAACAATTTTGTAAATTATGTGTTTTGCGCTAAAATATTGTAAAACCTGTGTTTTTATTAAAGGAAAATTATGGAAAAGAAAATAAGAAGTGGTAATACATACAGTAAACATATGAAATAAATGCCATCGTTGTATAACATACATATGTATGTACTTGCATTGCATTTGTTGTTTACATTTGTGTAATTTTATTGTTTTGTAAAAATAAGTACTAGGTATAAAGAGAATTTATTAAAAATATAAACAAATTTGTTGTTTAACGTTATAAATAAGTAAAATGACCACTGCTGTTGTTGCATATTTGCTGTTTGCAGAAAAAGTGAAAAGAAGACTTGTGAATTTGCAGCAGCCCGCTGCCGGAGAATACCGGAAACATGCAAAAAAGGCATATTTTACCAAATTATCAATTTTATTTACTTCTATTTTCGGAAAAACCCTAACTGTTGAAAAAAATAAAATTAAAAATTAACCCCCATATTCATAAAAAATATTTTAAATTTATACAAGGCTTATTGAACACATTTTCATAGGAAATTTGTTCAATAAACCTTTTATATATCAGCAATATTTTTTATGAATATGGGGGTAAGCTTTTAACAACTTTATTTATTTCCAATAAAAAAAACAAGAGCTGTAAGCTGCTTGGTTTATTTTCAATAGAAAACCGATATTATTGGTTTCTGTGACACCTTAAACCGACACAAATTTTAGTTCGAACAAAAACCCGACAACATTGGATTTCATGACACCAACGTATTTTTTTTTTTGTCGTTTTCAAATCCAATACCGATAAGATCGGTTTCTATGACACCCCTGATTGTATCTTTTTGTATTCAATAATCATTTTAACTTTGCTTTAAATAAAAATTAAACAAAATATATTTCATGGCGAATTTTGCCATTTTTTTTGCGAATTTTAGCGATTCGGAGCAAATTTATTTTTTGGACTTATAAAAAATTTTTTAAAAATTTGGCGTTTTTTTACATTGAATTTGGCGAACAAAGTCATAAGAAATCTGACAGCCCTGGTCATGTGTAAAAACAAACAACTATGTACATTTTTTTCTGCGGTATAGAATAAAAAGATTTGGAACTAAACTAAAGAAAACAATAAAAACAATCGAAATTAACCTTTCAGTTGTATTAAAAAAATTAAAAATCTCCGTGATAAAACAGCAAAACAAAAGAGCATAACATAAAAAGACACATGAGCGGAAAAAAATTTTCATATACAAAATTGAACGATGTGAGTAGTTCAATTGAACGGGTTTGTTCATGAACGACACAACTCTACTAACCCCATCTATGGTTTTTGCTTACCTTCAAAAATAATGTTGCATATCTACTTGTAACTAATAAAAACGGTAAGTTTTTAAAAACCGCAGGATAGATAATATTGATACAACAGGTTCGAACAGAGTACTAGGCTTTATGTGAGATTTAGTTGCAGATGTGATCTACATAAATGACAGTGCTGCCAGGGAAAATTAAAAATTTTTGTCAAAAGTTACACTTCGAAAAATTTCTTGAATAAACAGTAAATTGATGTGATTTATAAAAACAAAAAACATTCATATTTCTATTCCATATTTCATTTATAATAGCAAGACCACAAATCAATTATTGAACAAAGCCAAGCTTAAAGTAAGTTATAAGCCTATGCCCATAGCATGAGAATTAAAAAAAAGGTTTAAGCTTACAGTACTTTTCGCAGTACTAGTCACTTAGCGTGATAGTCTTTTTAGGGATGTACCTGAACATATTTCCCATATGTGGAGGTCCATAACAAAACGCAATAATTACACCATAACATGTTTTTGGATAAACGACAAAATGTAATTTAAGTAAGAAGTACATAATTTTTTTAAAAAACAATTATTGAGTTATTATTGTCTACAAAAAACAATATTTATCACAAATTTGTTTTAAAACGCCCGGGAGACTATCGTTCTCGTTCTTTTTCGGGTACACATACGCGTTGTCGGCAATACTTGATGAAAATCAAAAAGTTTTGATTTTTTTATTTGATGGCTGATTATTTGATAGTCTCCAGTTGTGATTGACAAAAAAATTTTATTTGCTTTGTGTATGTTGTCATGTACGGAAGAAAAAAAAATATAAATACTTATTTGGTTTTTCGTTTTTTTGATTTAAAAAAATAAAAAAATATATTTGTTAAAATGGAAAAATGCGTGGATGAGCAAAAGTTTATATTGCGTTTTATTGAACACTACCAAAACTTGCCAGCATTATGGAATGTAATAATAAATCATCATCCAACGACGACATTATTTGAAACGAACCCTATGAAATCGAAATTACAAATGTTGAATGACGGGTTTATTTGTGCGTCTCCAAAAAAGCCTCAAATAAACGACACTAACACATATGCACTGATTGACGGGTTTATTTGAAAGTCTCCAGAGCACTTAAAGTTATTTTGATAACAAATTTGCTCCGAACCATTATATTTGATATTGAATTGCAGTGTAGTTATTGAGTTTTGGAATACTGCATAATGGAGGTAATATAGATTTCAATGTGTAGAATTGGATTCAATCAAAAAATCAAAATGTAATTATTGCGCTTCCTCATATATTCCATCTATAAGCAGGCCATTTCGAAGCCTCAAAACATTAAAAGAACTAAAAATTAAATGGTTTATTTTTTGCCATCAACACTCAACATAAAAAAAAATTCGTTTTTGGCTTAGGTATCAGGTAAAAATATCTTGTTGGGCCTTCTTATGAGTGTTCTTGTCGAGTTCGAAATATAGTCGTTTTTAAAAGTTGGTATTATAATTGATGCAAACGAATGTACGGCTACCTTTTTACTTATGTGTTTTACATTGATTTGTTGTCGTGATTTTGAATTTCAAACGGCTACGACTTCGATCACGATGACGACTTCCGTCAACTACTTCTGATAGTAAAAATTTAACTAGTTAAGTTATGTTCATACCAATTAAATATTTGACGTCCCTTGTTGTAATAAAAAAAATTATTGGCTTTTGCAAAACGATTGGCTAGATCAAACATCATTATACAGTTTCTTAATTACATTATATAATTATCTTCTTACAAATAAAGTTAAGCAAATCCATAGAAATTGTTAAAAATAAAGCTAAAGTTTGATCGATTTACTGGTCACGCTTTTTTGGATTTTTTCTTTTATTTATATAATTATTCTCAGCAATAATTACAGAAACACTATTTAGGCCCGTTTTCACGACTTACCTTTAAAGATCGTAATAGTTAATGGTACCTTTAGCACTAGTGAGGAATAAAGTTACCTTCAACTATTTTTCGTTTTCACAACTTCTCCATAAAATAAACTTAACATTTTTAAAAATGTGGCAATAATTAAGTAAATACCGATTATTTTTGTTAAATAAGAAATACGAGCTGGCAACAACGTACTTTCTTTTACTTTTCTAATTTTAAATTTGTGTGTGTACAAATATTTTTTAATAATGGCAAATATTAATGAAATACCGCGTACACGCGAATTTTACATTTCGTAAATTTTATTTGTCAAAATTCGAGTTTGTTATTAATTAACACGACTTAACGATAGCTTAATGTAGGAAGTTATCGAACAGATAATGAGTTTTTAATTATCGCAAGTTCCCTTTAATCTTAAATTGAAGGATAAGGTAAAGAGAGGAAAGTTCTACCTTTAACTTTTGTCGTAAGGTTCAGATTTGAGATTGCCATACTATATTCACTAGACTGGTCGCAATTTTTTTTTTTAAATTTAAATGTTTGCGCTGCTTTAAATATGAGGTTTGGTGTAAGAAAACAAGTCCTAATTTTTCAGCTCAATCCGACGGTGCCTAGTCGTGCCAAGTGGGGCCCAAAGTTCCCCATATGATAAAAAAAAACATCTATTCAATCAGATACTAGATGAAAAGCCGGTCTTAAAGACGGAAAATCGAAAATCTGGCTTCGTTACGATCTTCCGCAGAGAAAATACTTTAAGTATGCCAAATTTCAGCTTCCTATGTCATCAGATGGCTTCAGAAAGTTGCGGAAAGAATAGGACATACATGCAAACATCCTGACATACTAAGAAATTATATATGTATGTATTGTATAGATAGATTAAAGTATTTGCAGTTTAATATTTTAGTATGATACGAACGAAAGATTTTTAACTAATTATAACTAATTCGGGGTCGCTGAATCCAGTGGTGCTAGCCGTTTTTTTAGGTTAGCTTTAGTTTTCGAGATATACCGTTATTTCGAAAATTGAGGATGTTGCACAACATATGTTCGCGCAACTCAAAAACGCTTTAGTTTATTGAAAAACAAAAAAAAAACCGAAATTCCGCAATAAAATTTACTTTAAGAAAGTTAAAACTTTTTTCTTCATATTGGCTTTGGTTTTCGAGATATGCCGTTATTTCGAAAATTAAGGAGGTTGCACAACATATGTTCGCGTAACTCAAAAACGATTTAGCTTATTGAAAAACTAAAAAAAACCGAAATTCCGCAATAAAATTTACTTTAAGAAAGGTAAAACGTTTTTCTTATATGCGCAGTCGTTTTAGAAACATAATTTTTTTTTTCTGGAAAAAAAAATTATTTTTTTATTAAAATTTCGGAATTTTTGTTTTTAAAAATTCATAAAAAATAAAAAAATGGAGCTATGCTTCCAATTTTATAGAGCCATATAAAAAACAATATTGCAAACAAAATAAGCTATAAATGATTAAAATCTGTTCACAACTTTTGATTTTATGTATTCACAAAAGACGAAAAATTTTAATTAATTTAAGAATTTTATTAAACCGCCATATGTGTATAATTGAAATTCTTATATTTGGCCCGTGTAGTGCCTAGGATGCCTCGAGACCAACACCAGTCATACATTTGACCCTTCTTGAGGCATCCTAGGCACTACACGGGCCAAATATAAGAATTTCAATTATCCATTTTTCAATTTTTTATGAATTTTTAAAAACAAAAATTCCGAAATTTTAATAAAAAAATTATTTTTTTTTCCAGAAAAAAAAATTATGTTTCTAAAACGACTGCGCATATAAGAAAAACGTTTTACCTTTCTTAAAGTAAATTTTATTGCGGAATTTCGGTTTTTTTAGTTTTTCAATAAGCTAAAGCGTTTTTGAGTTACGCGAACATATGTTGTGCAACCTCTTTAATTTTCGAAATAACGGTATATCTCGAAAACCAAAGCCAATATGAAGAAAAAAGTTTTAACTTTGTTAAAGTAAATTTTATTGCGGAATTTCGTTTTTTTTTGTTTTTCAATAAACTAAAGCGTTTTTGAGTTACGCGAACATATGTTGTGCAACCTCCCTAATTTTCGAAATAACGGTATATCTCGAAAACCAAAGCCAATATGAAGAAAAAAGTTTAAACTTTCTTAAAGTAAATTTTATTGCCGAATTTCGGTTTTTTTAGTTTTTCAATAAGCTAAAGCGTTTTTGAGTTGCGCGAACATATGTTGTGCAACATCCTCAATTTTCGAAATAACGGTATATCTCGAAAACTAAAGCTAACCTAAAAAAACGGCTAGCACCACTGGATTCAGCGACCCCGAATTAGTTATAATTAGTTAAAAATCTTTCGTTCGTATCATACTAAAATATGCAACTGCAAATACTTTAATCTATCTATACAATATATAATTTCTTAGTATGTAAGGATGTTTGCATGTATGTCCTATTCTTTCCGCAACTTTCTGAAGCCATCTGATGACATAGGAAGCTGAAATTTGGCATACTTAAAGTATTTTCTCTGCGGAAGATCGTAACGAAGCCAGATTTTCGATTTTCGGTCTTTAAGACCGGCTTTTCATCTAGTATCTGATTGAATAGATGTTTTTTTTATCATATGGGGAACTTTGGGCCCCACTTGGCACGACTAGGCACCGTCGGATTGAGCTGAAAAATTAGGACTTGTTTTCTTACACCAAACCTCATATTTAAAGCAGCGCAAACATTTAAATTTAAAAAAAAAAAAATCCCATACAAGATGCGACCAGTCTAATATTCACATATCTTTTATATATGGCAACTCCAAGTATACGTATATTGTGTAAATTAATAACAAACTCGTATTTTGACAAATAAAATTTACAAAATGTTAATTTCGCATGTACGCGGTATTTTATTAATATTTTCCATTATTAAAAAATATTTGTGCACACAGTTCGTATTTTTATTTTGGCAAAAATAATCGGTATTTACGTTAGTATTGCCAGTTTTTTAAAAATGTTAAGTTTATTTTATACAGAAGTTGTGAAAACGAAAAAAAGTTGAAGGTGACTTTATACCACAAAGCATACAGATATGAAAAAAGTGACGTTTGAAAAATGCCCAAATCATTTGCGAGGGCAGCTTTCGAAGAAAGAGAAAGAAAATGTTTTTTGGTAGTGAAGTGGCAATGTGTAAAAACAGGCCGCCACTATCAACACGAATTGCGTAATCAAAACAAAAAATGCAAAAGGGCAGCTTTCGAAGAAAAAAACAGAAAAAACACAATATTTTCTGTCTCGTGACGCCTCTGTATGCTCTGTGCTTTACCTCACTAGTCCTAACGGTACCATTAACTATTTCGATATTTAAAGGTAAGTCGTGAAAACGGGCCTTTATCTATGAAAATATCGAAATAATAAAAAGTTACTACAACAAGCTGAGAGGACCTATGTTCCACCTAGGAACTACGGGAATTTAATAATTATACAAGAAGATTTATTTTTGGCTTTAAATTTTCTTAATTACCTTTTTTTAGCTCTATTTCAATCATGATTTAGCTTTATATTTTTAAAAAATCTGGTCACATTCCTTGCGTTAAATGTTCAGAAATACATAACCCTGGTGAGTGCAAAGTTAAAAAGGGACAAACCAATCCCTTTTGTGTGAATTGTGGATAAATTGGACATCCAGCAAATTGGCGTGGATGTTCTTCTTTCAAGAAATATTTTATTGCTTAACAAAAATCGAAAGAAATTGTTCTAAAAAGAAATAATTTAGCTTCCCAAAACCTCAATAGAGCTTTAAGTAGCTCTAAGTTTATAACAAATAACATTGCATGGCAACTCTGAAAGAGAAAGTCACTGAAAATTCCACTGCGTTTCTGTTCTTGAATTAGTTAAAAGTGAAATTAAATTGAAAATTTGATTCCACTTTGTTTCAAGAGGAATTGATGTGTTCTACAAATCAAAGTAATTTCAAACCGAACACAAGCAGAGGCGTGGAAAAAATTACTTTTGGTTAAAAAATCACAAATTAAACAAAAAAAGTTTTTAACGATACATTTTACATATTTGCTGCGATAATGACAAAATGTAAGTAAAGGTACATACGTTCAGACTAATGAAATATTTGACAAAAATATTTGTTCTGATATTTGCTTCAAACTGTGTGAAACAAAAAAATCCCAGCTCAGCCAAGAAAAAATATCAATAAATTTTATGTTATTATTTTAGTTGGCCAGTTTTAAAATTTTAAGTAATTTTCCTATTTTTAAGCTTGTTAGGCCTGGAGCTTCAATGTAAATAAAACATCAATTTTATTACAGTTTTTCCCAACGTTTCGTGGAGTATTTTTCTACTTCTTCAGGGGGTGTCTATTTAAATATGTGTAAAAACGTACATTATAATACAGTATTTTTTTAAACCATGTATATAACTTACAAATTTTTTTGATTATATTACATTTTCAAATATGTTATTTGTAAAAACAAAATACAATTAACAATAATAATTTTCGAACACATCTCTTTCTAGTATCACAGTGAAAAACTTTTTAAATTTGTTTATCAATTTAAAACAACCCTGTAATTAATGTTGATGTTGTCTGTGTCTTCTTTCAGATTCATCGTCTTATTTATTTTCTGTTGGATACGTAAACTTTCAATCGTATATCGCTTTTTTCCAACATTCTCTCTATCCAATATTTTAATGTTTTCAAAATCAGCAGTATGACCATGGTGTAAAATATGTTGTGCTAGTGCTGTTGTTTCTTTGTTTTTTGTTATGTCTGCTTTGTGTTCTCCCATTCTCGTCTGCAAACTTCGTTTTGTTGTACCAATGTATATGAGGTCGCATGGTTCGTCATTATTACCTTTACATTGTATTTCGTATACAACGTTACTTATTTGTTGTTAGTCGATGGGTGTTTTTGTTCTTGTAAAAATTGTGTTGATCGTTCTATTTGGTTTATAAGCAAAACAATTGTTTTTTGTCTTTATTGTGTTTCTTATGTTCGCATTATCAATAAGGCGTGGAACATATGTTACACTGTAAAAAACTTTTGGTGGTTCTTCCGTAATTAAGTTAGTTCCGTTATTTTGTTTTAATTGTGTTATTGTATTTTTAATCAAACATTTGGTTAAGTTATTGGGAAAACAGTTATTTTTTAAAATTTTACGGATTATTTCAATATTTTTGTCGTGAAATACTTCATCGCTTATATTTAGAACTCTCTTAATAAAACTTTTTGCTGTATTTATTATTTGATTCATTGGTTGAGTAGTGTAATAATTCATTATACTGCCTGATGATGTCTCTTTTGTAAACCAGTCAAATATTATTGTATCTTCCGCCCTATGTAATTTTGTGTCCAGAAACGCTATTCTCCCTTCATTTTTCATCTCCATTGTAAATTTAATTTTAGAATGATAATCATTCAATGTTTTTAAAATAATGCCCTTGTCTTGGGATGAAATTATTGCCATGAAATCGTCTACATATTTTGTGATGTATTTGATATTAATGTTGATCTCGTTAAGTTTTGCCAGTGCGTCGTCAAGTAAGCTATCAAGAAGTATATCTGCTATTGTCGGTGATAGAGGGTTACCCATAGGCATTCCAAACACTTGCTTATAAAATCTATTGCCGTATATAAAATAATTATTGTCATTTAGGCAAAATCTCAGGATATGCAGAAATTTTGCACGAGAGATTTTTGTAAGCTGTTCGATTTTGTTCCAGTTTTTCATTATGTTCTTTATTGCCAATTGGACAGGTATATTTGTAAATAACGCGACGACATCAAAAGAAACTAAAACTTCTCCAGCACCAAGTTTTATGGTCTTTAATTTGTTTTTTAGTTCCATTGAATTTTTTATGTTGTGAACGGGAGACACAATTTCTTTCAAAATACTCCCAACGTATTTTGATAAATCATAACATGGTATATTAATTGATGAGGCTATTGGTCTTAGTGGTGTTCCTATTTTGTGGATCTTAGGTAGTCCATAAATTCTTGGGGCAATGACCGCAGATGAATTCAATCTTCGTTTTTTGAAAATTATTAATTATCCTATCCTTATACAGTTCTGTTACTATTTTGTTTTTTTTTCCTTAGAAGTTTCGCAGTGGGATCTAATCTGATTACCCTATATGTGTCTCTATCATTTAATAACACGGACATTTTCGCTTCATATTCATGCTTATACATCATGACCGTCTAATTTCCTTTATCAGCCTGTGTAATCACTATGTTGTTGAAATTCTTTAAAAATCTGTTTGTTGTTTTAAAAACCATAAGAATATATTTTTCCCGGGGTGTATTCTTTATGTTGCGTTTGTATGAGTTTATTCTGTTAGCGAATTTAGTCCTGGTAAGATCTTTCTCTGTGTGGTCTTCTATTGTTTGTATACATTGTTCCATGTCCGCGATAACGTGCAAAGAGGAAAAATTAAAACGATCTACAGGATGCGCGAATTTTTTCCCCAATGACAACATCCACTTACACTCCTTCGGTATCTCTATGTCCGTCTTGTTTTCAAACCAATCTTCATAAAATACAAAACCATGTAAATTAAATTGCATTTCTTTAAGTGTATTTATTTTCTTTGTTTGCACCGTCTTAATGTTCTCTCTGATATTTTTTCTCTGTTCTTTTGTTTGTTTTTAAAGGCTCTGTACTCATTTTCGGTCAATACATTTCTTATACTGGTGTTTAACCGTTAAATACTCTTTTTCGCTAATCTAATGTTGGTATTGGTCTGTGAGATTTCTAAATTGACAACAATATTATGCATTAATTTTTATTTGTGTAACCATTTTGTTGAAATTTTCATTCAAAACTAAATAAAATTATTTTAAGCGTCAGAAACAATTTCATACAAATTGTTGCTGAAGTTCTAGTAGACTCAACTTTAGTTACATTTTTGTTATAAAAATGAAAGGAAAATATATGAAATACTTTGGGAAGAAAAATGATAGAAGCAAAAACGAAATTGTTTTTTTGATTGTGAACGTAGCTTAATTAAAGAATATCAAAAATTAAAAATTAACAGTTCAACTAAAAATAAAAAAAAATATTTTGTTTAATGTTCACACTAAGCTCAAATATTTGACAATTTTTGTTTGTTAAAACAGTTGGCAAATAGTGTCAAATAAAATAAATGAAATCATGTTTGCCATGAGTTCAGACTTAGACAAATATTTGCATCAAATAATTATTTAATAAAATTGTTCAAAAATCCAAATATATTTCACAAATAGTAAAAATTGCCAAATAAGCGGAAATTTGCAAAAATTTGCTAATAGCGGCATGATAGCAAAGCTTAATAGTTATTAAAAATCGTTAAATCTGCAAAGAATCACAGAAAGAAATCGCTTCTATCACAAACATGGCTAAAATTCGCGAAAAATTGCAAACTTGGAAACAAATCCTAAAATTTATTTGAAATCGCTTAATCGGTTAAAAAATACAAAATGTCGGGGAAAACAAAAAAAAAACAAATAAAAAATTTGCAAAAATAGCGAAAATTCGCGAACAATTTTAACATTTCAAACCAAACCATAAAATTTATTAAAAGTGCCTAAAACTATAAGGAATGGCAAAAATTCGGTAAAAATTGCTAAATTAGCGGAAATTCGCAAAAATTTGCCAATAGCGGCATGATAGCAAAGTCTTATAATTATAAAAAATCTTTAAAACTGTAAAGAATCCGAAAACTTACAAGAAAAATTGTTTCTATAGGTAACATGGCTAAAATTATTTGTCGTTGTTTGCTCTTACAATTTTTTTGTAACATCAAATAAATGTTTGCTCAAAAACTACTAAAATATTTGATTTTTTGTGTTCACATTGGACAAATATTTGTTTGCCGGCAAATACTTTCATTTGCTCAAAATCAGCTGTTATTTTATTTGACACTCAAAAATATTTTGTGTTCAGACTACGTTAGTGAAATATTTGATGTTTGCTATCAAATATTTCATCAGTCTGAACGTACCTTTAAAACCAAAAATTTTATACATATGTATTTAAGTTTATCGTGAGTTTATTTTCGTTTTTAAGGGGTAAGCACAAAACTGCGGAACATTAGCAGGCGATGCCTTTAATTCATGAAAAAACACCCTGAATTGGCAAAGGGATTTTATAGAGGTGATAGAGTTGTGGGTGAACAGATATGGAATGAATTGGCAAAAGAACTCAACTCCATAGGTCCTCCACAAAAAGATGCACCTGGTTGGAAAAAAGCTTGGGCTGATTGCAAAACCTGCATTCGCAACAAATTTTCAGAAAACAGAGCGGAAACTACAGCAACTGGCAACATTCAATAGTCTTAAATCATTTGCTTCGCTGCTATCCGGTCCGGTTTCTTCTATTGCATCTTCTACAACAAGCCCATTACATTCTTCATAACTTACATTGTAAGAATTGCAAATATTATGAAGTGCGCAGCAAATATTAATAATTTGTACTGTTTTTTTGTGGCGCGTAAGACATCGTATCCAGCAGACATCTAAATCTGCTCCTTAGGACTCCAATAACCCGCTCTACTATGTTTCTAGCTGAAGCATGTTTTTTGTTGAAGATGTGCTCTGGTGTATTTAAATCTGGGCATCTAAAGAATAACCTCCAGCACCCAAAAGCCATGACCTTCTAGCGCCATTGTTGTAAATTGCGATTAGATACTGTCTTTTATCACTGAGTTTCCAAATAAATGCATCATGACATGCTCCGGGATGGCATGTGTTTACTCCAATAATGTTCATTAAATGATCGCATCTAAAAAATATCTTTGAATGTTTTTTAGTATACGTACATATGTACATATGTAATAGTGAATTTAGAAGTGTTTCCCACTTACCACCATTGCGTTTAAACTGAAGTATACATTTCTTTTATAAAACAGATGGCTATCGTTGGCTGCCAATTGGAATTTGTCATAAAAATGCCTTTTTGATTTTAAGAGATCTTCAATGCTCCTTTCAAATTTGATCCATTTTGGGCATAGCTTTAACTGCAAAAGATTACACATTCGCGTTAATATTTACGAAGAGCTGTGGCCAACTGCAAAATTGTTGGAATACTGCTCTTGTTGGCAATGTCGGATATTTCTTCCAAAACCATTATAAATGCATCTTTATTGAGTCTGTAATTCGCTAAAAATCTAAAATATTTATTTAGTTATAAATAACACGCAATTGTTAAAGACATTTACTTACCATTGTTCGGGTAATTCCAAAGGGTTTGAACAGTCCCGCAGTCTTCTCCTGTAAATTCTTTCAGCTTTCATTTTTTCTTTTTCCATGAATATAGATATTGAATTAATGGAGTTAATTGAAAACAGGAGGTAAAGTGGTGAATGGCAGAATTGATGGTGATGATCTAGGAGAACTGAGTTTTTACGGTGGTAGAGGAAATACGTTAATTGATTACTGTAGATGCACTGGTATCAGGTATTAAAAACAAAATTTTACACGCTACCGTCAAAACTAGACACAAATGTTGTTTTGAGCCCAAACAAAGGTGGTTCAATTGGAAGTGTGCCCGTCATCGTAGAAATATGTTAAAGTACCTTAAAAAATACCGCAGAAACCAAACAAATATCAACAAATTTAAATATATATCATCCAAAGTCAAATATTTGAATACGTGTCGAAATAGTAAAATCCAGCTGTACAATACTAACCTTAATCAGTTGAATAAAGTAAGAAGCAGCAAAGAGTGGTGGACATTATCTAATGATCTAAAATCCTGTCCTCATTCTATTCGTGCTGATTTGTGTGCTGACGATTTTTTACAACACTTTAGAAATATATTACAAATTTCTAATTCCATAAGTACGTTGTTGCCTGCCTTACAACACGGATGCCTTTCTTGATTCTCCGTCAATAATTTTTGTTATTTCTATAAAGGTTTTGTCCTTCATTAAGCAAATGTTATCTGGAAATTTGGCTTTAAAAACCCTGTACGGTAAAAATTGATTTTGTATTCCCATTCTTATACTTTAAGCCATAGAAATTTTGTTTTACCTCAATGGGTTCAAATGAAAAGATATTAAAAATTTGTTGTATAAATTTTTGGGAGATTTATGTATATTCATAAAATTTTCAAAAGAATATGCTGAAAAATTTGTTAGACTTCCAAATTGTTCAACACATTCCACTAAATGTAACATATTATGCAGAGTTCAGAGAAATTCAAATGTGAACGCTCATATTCAACCATTCTTGAATTTTTTCATAAATGAAAAATGTAAAATATGTAACTTTTTTTCACAGTCATGAATGAATTGTTAATATTTCGCCAAATTCATTCATGTTTTTGAGGAAAAATCCAATTTTGCCTTTCTTCAGTCATGAAAAATGAGGAAAAAAAAAAGATTTAGAAAGGATCCTCACTAGTAATGTTGTTGTTGCTTGACAGTTTGCATGACCACAGCTCGAAATGACTGTGTGTATTTGTTTGTGTAAAATATTTTTGGTATAGGCAACCAGCCGAAGTGTCTGTTGGATTTTTTGTAAGAAAACATTATTGAAAAAAAATTAAAAGAACTGCACATATCGTCCGTCATCTTGAATGCAGAATAATGTAACATCACATTTCATAATTTTACATGCAAAGCAGACAACTTTGTAAAATGTTTATGAGATTTATAAGCAATTTTAAATATTTCAGCTAAAAATGCGATTATTTTTATTTTTTAAGTTGTGTATGTTGCGTTATATAAATTTGTAATTTTCAGAAACAAAAAGACGTATCATCAACGAAAGTATACATATTAGTATTAAGTAAAACAAACATTTAAAATATTAAATAATTAAATATTTGTGTTAAATTACCGGAAAAATAGGATATATACATACCTATGATAATTTTTTATTTATTTTATTACTAATAAGTAGTGGTTTAAATTAGAAAATGTATCTTAATTTAATTAAGCTATGATTTGATTTTAAAAAGCCATATTTTTCATTCTAATTAAAAAGTAAAATTATTTTTTTTACAATGAACAAATTTAGCAAATAAAAATTTGACTCATATAACATAACATGTATATATCGAATTATTTCAAAAGAACTCCGTATCGCATTCTAACAACGCTATGTACGTTGCAAAAAGTAAATTTTAATTAGGTGATTTCTGAAAAATAATAAGAAGAAGGAAAGCGTAGTGTTGATAGCATATTAAATGTTGGACAAAGTAGTACTTCTCCAAAGAAAGATATGATTACAATTTAATAATTCTAAAGGATTAACACAAAAGAAAGCTAAACAGTCTATATTCCACTACTTTATAAAAAAAATAAAAAAGGCAGTTATTCCAAAAATTAAGAATAACTGTCTTTTTCAGGATATTGATGAAGGGCCACTTGGAAGAATGCAATTCTAATAAAAAACAGATTATTTTAAATAAACTAATAAAAATATTTCTTTTGAATAATTAGTATTGTGGTTTTTTTTGTCGAACTATTTTTGGGTTTTTAATCCAAATTTTAATATTTTTAATCAGGCTTAAGTTCATCAAATTTAATTTTTCATTAAATTATTATTATAAAGAAAGGAATTTTACAACATGAAAATTATCAATAACAATTTTAACTCATAAGGATACTATCATAATAATGATGACAGTCTGACGGAAACAAAAATCTGAGGACCTGCAGATGTTGCCATTTATTCTTAGAAATTTTAAGCGTTTGGAAGTGCAATGGGGTAGGCTGCAAAATTTCAAAATTTCTGACAGTCCTATATGGAGACGGCTTTTATCATTTTACAGCACTTTTATTACTTTTTCTTCTGCAATAATTTTTAGTCTGATCACTAATTCCACTAACACCCTGGTAACAGTTATAAAACTTAAACACTGCTGGGACCTGTATTTTGCAACTTTTTGTCCACCATCTAGCTTTTAAACCAATAATAGAAATAAAAATTATACAACATTTGGTACTTTTTTGTTTAAGGTGTGAAACCCGTTCATAATTTTGTTACTTTTTTTATAACATTTTGCTCCATCTATTAATCACTATATATTAAATTGTAACGTTACAGGCTGATTCATCATCGCACATCCTAAGCTTCTGGAGCTAAAAAGCTGACTTTTGGACCGGAGGCTGGCCTCTCGCCGAATTGATCCAAAACTAAAAGAGACCCAACAAAATAATCAAAAAGGGTAACATGGGAAATAAACTTTCTTAACTTGTATTTGAATTTTCTATAATATTGAATATTGGTGCTTTTATAAAACAATTGATGGCATCACTGTTGATCAGCTGCTTTTGTTCACATTCATACAAAAGCAGAAGCAGAACACAAGTCTATAGCTATGTATAAAGGCAGAATTAGTCTTTACTTTCTGTTCTGTTACGAATCAGCTGATTTGTTTTTGTTATTAAAAAACCTGTGAAATTGATTAGTTTTTCTGTTCTGTTGCGGTTCAGTTTGTTAAAATCAAAAAATTGTTAAGTAATTGTAAGTGACAGCAAAATAAATAATAAAAAATACATATTTATATTGAAATAAAATGTTTTTTGATTTTAAGAATTTATAAAATTTAATTTTTTCAAATTTATGTACATTAAAGTTATTAAAATAAAACAATGGACGGTGCAAAACTAATAAATTTGTCATTAATGGCTGAAAAGTAACTACAGAAAAAGTAACTATTACAATTTCGTAACAGAACGGCACGGAACAGAACAGAAACAGAAAGTAAAGACTAAACAAGTTAAACGAGAACATCAATAAAATTTATCCAATTTAATTTATAAAATAAAAAGGTGTCGTTGCGTAATTTATTGTTGGTGCAACAGAAAAATTTTTAATATTGGTAACAAACAATATTTTTAATAAACATACATACGTATATACTTTTTTTAAATAAAAAATTCACTTCGCTTTTAGGTAGTTTTACGCCAAAAGGCAGAAGGATATTATTCCACCAAAAGTTTGTTTCGTAAATCGCAAGAAGTTTAGTGAATTCAAATCGCAAATGTATGCTCAAGGGAACTAGAGTTTCAGAACACGCTATAATACAGCCCATAAGAGCCGATTTAAAGATGGCCGTCCGCTTGCACGTCTGGATCTTAAATATGTATGTATGTGTATGTAAAGCTTGTATGAATTTTACATTCATACAAGCTTGTGTTCAAACTACAGATTGCAATTGTAAAGATACTCGGTTAAAATTGTACACAAAAGTGTGTTTTGGTGCACGGATCCCAAGACAAAAAAGCCCGATATTATTACAGCGGTAAGATATGAATATTAATAACATGTCGATTTTTTCAAAAAGTGGAAAAATAAGACGCAATTCACTTTGTTGAAAAAGTGCGATATGTATTTGTTGGTTATATGAATGTAAAGTAAACTTGTTAAAAATCCATTTTCATTAACAACAATATTTATTTTTTTTTTTGGAATCACTTACATATACATATGTATATATAAATCATTACGTTGTAAATGATTAAGGTAGAATTAGTCTTTACTTTCTGTTCAGTTCCGTGCCGTTCTGTTTTACGAAATTGGAATAGTTACTTTTTCTGTAGCAGCTAAAGGAGCATATAGACGACATGTTTTTGTCATCTGACATGTCAAATTTCCCACTGCAAAACACATACATGTCGTGTGTTACCTTTTTAACTTTGCTTCTGTAAAAGTCAGACGCAAAGTCATCTGACAAAATTTCAATTAGAGCGTGCTCTATTTTCTTCTGACAAACCATCTGACATCAGAAATCTATGCCGGGAAGAAACTGGCAGCGGCGTCAACTATTGAAGGAATCATTAGCCGGCTGAAGTTAATATTTTACAATACCAAGATATGTATGCTCATCTCACCATTGAATAGAATTTATGTAAATATATACATAAAAACAGTTTAATTATAAAATTCCAAGTTATTATCTTTAAAATAAAAGAAAAAATTTTAAGATGGCTAAATTATTTTACGGCGCAAATAAATATTTTCGTGGCGGCAGCAAGCTATTTTGAAACCGAGAACTACTTTGGTTTCTGCAATAACAATGCGAAAAAAACAGAGACAATGTCAGAAGCAAATTACATGTACGTTTGTGACCGAATATTATAAACCTTATGTAAAACAGAAATTTTGACAGACATGAACAATTACATGTGACTTGAAAATTTGACATGTCAGATGACAAATACATGTCGTGTACGGGCGCCTTAACCTGCCATTTATGACAAATTTATTAGTTTTGCACCGTCCAATGTTTTATTTCAATCACTTTAACCTAGCATTTACACATGCCACTGCCAGTTCGAAAAACTCAATACACTCACACTTTTTTACTAATACACTCACATTTTTCGCAATGGCAGCAAATATTGCATGCGAATGGAAATTTGGCACTTGCATGCCACTAAATGTCAAAACGATAAGCAATGTTACCCTGTTAAAAATTTAATTCACATTTACTGGATTGTTGTCAAATTGTTATTGAAGTTTAAACTAAATAAAGAATTATTATGATTAATTTTTTAAAAACGCGCATAAATAAAAGCAAGTTTGTTAATAATAGAGCATAAATATCGTTAAAATAATGTTAATATAAATAAATGAAAAAATTTTCCCAAAAATTTGCAATTATGATTAACTCGGTAACTCTATTTTGTTTTCTGGTACTTTTTTTTTTTAATTTGAGAAGTAAACAAAATTGCTCAAGTTGACGCTTCTACGACATTTTGAAAATGAACTCGCAGTGGCATGTGTAATCACAAAAGTTAATGGCATGAGATTCGACTATTTTGAACAAATTTTCTTTGATAATATGTATACAACAGTGGCATGCCACTACTTGCATGTGTAAAGGCAGGGTAATGCAAATAAATTTGAAGAAATTAAATTTTATGAATTCTTAAAATCAAAAAATAGTTTATTTCAACATAAATATGTATTTTTTATTATTTATTTTGCTGTCTCTTACAATAACTTAACAAGTTTTTGATGTTAACAAACTGAACCGCAACAGAACAGAAATAACTGATCAATTTCACAGGTTATTAAATAAAAAAAAAAACAAATCAGCTGATTCGTAACAGAACAGAAAGTAAAGACTAACTGAGCCTTTATTTTATTCATTATTTTAATGACTTATATAATACGTTGAACAAATTAGCCTGTTGGGTAGCCTAATTATTACTAATTTCACAGATTTTCCTCTCTTAAGGGACAAGAGCAGGAGAAATCTGTAAAAGGCAACTAAATTTCTTTTACTCCGTAGAGCAAATAAATTTTGTTGGTGAATGGGAAATGGGTAAGCAAAGTTAAGGGTTACAGTGGGTCTTCCAATTTGATACACACGTGTATGCTTACCTTTGTGGATTAGGGTGCCTTATGGGAGGAAAGTGCAATACCGGTTGGTTAAGTTCAATGTACAAACTTCTTTATTTGGGGGTTTTTTTCACTTTTATAGGTTACAGTATTAAATTATTAAGTACAATTCTTTAAATTTAATTTAAATTTAAAAAAAAGTATAGTTACGAAAAAGGCAAAATTTAATTTGGTGTGGAAAATGAATTGTGAACTGCTCTGATTGCAAACGGTAATTGAAGTAAATTCTTCTTTTTTTGCTGACTCGCCTTAAGGCATGTTCATTTTAATTTTTTACTCTCCAAAGTCAGGCTTGACAGTCTGGTTTTGGTGAGTACTAAATGTCCATCACAATAGATTCCTCAGTCTTCAATCAACCTAAACTTGAATCTACAATAATTCACAATAGTCATTGAAGAACTGACCGTTATTTTCAACTTATAATTTAACGTCACTTCACAATTCATTTTCAATTTATAATAATTTACAATATAATAAAAAACGTCAATTCATTAATTAAATTTTAACTACATACAAAAAAATATATATAATTCATTTTTCCCGGGTGTTCAATGCACATTGAACATGCTCCGGCCTCGAACCAAAACTGCTGCGGCTACTCATCCACACACAGAACTTGTGCTAGCGACTTAATGGCCTTTAAGATTACCCTCGTGTTTGGGGCAGTGGCCGTTGAGTTGGTTGGTTGTTGTGCTGGCTGCGGCGCTGTAGTTGTTGCTGCTGCTGGCGTGGTGGCCTCGGCTGACGTTGTGGGCTATGCTGACGTTGTGCTTGTTGACGTTGGTGCTGTTGACGTTGGTGCTGTGGACGCATCCTTTGCTGCGGTTGTGAGCGCGTCGTGTGGTGCTGTGCTCGTCGTGACTGTTTGCGTGGCCGGGTGGGTGGCCGCCGCTGGGGTGGTGACGGGTGAGTGCGCACCTGCTGCTGCTGAGTCCTAGCTGTGGCCCGGACTACCGCTAACCTCTCCCTCTGCTCCTGACGAGAGGGGATGTGAAGCATGGTGTGATGCGGTTGATCACATCGTCTGCAGGCCTCCTCTGATGTGCAGTAGTTCTGCGAATGGCTTCGTGCTAAGCAATTAAAGCAATAGCCTAAACCTGACACCACCTCACGCCTCCTCTCTACCGGCATGCGCTTAAATCTTCGACAGAATCTTAGGCCGTGATATCCGCGGCACAACACGCAATATAGGACCTCCAAATCACGTACTTGCTCTTGGCCCTCATGGCTACGCCGTTGACTACGACTTGAACTCCGGTCTGAGTGGCGGCTCGGGCTACGGCTTGGGCGCACTACCCTGGTGGCGGTTAGACGTCTGTTGGACCTATGACTATAGAAAAATAGCAAAAAGACAATTTAGTTAATAATGGGTAAATTCATAATGGAAATGGATAAGTGTAAATTGAAGGCATCGCCTGAAATTTAGATGTTGATTAGAGGGGGATTAGAGTGGCTGGAGGTAAGTGTTTATGAGTTTAATATGCGGGATGAGTATAATAAGTATAAAAATTAGCAAGAGTAAACAATGTTGGATAGATTTGGTATGATTATAAATGATGTTATAAGAATTGTACAAATTGTACAAATGGGCACTTCGACGTCTGCCTCAACTTGTATCTTCCTTTTTCAACAAGGGGAGGTAGCATAGTTTTACGATGGGTCGTGTAATTACCCCTGTGGCAATCCGTACGTCCGCCGTACGCACATTTTGATCCGAACCGAGGTAAGTGTGTTCGACTCTGCCCAGTCGCCATTCACACGGTGGTAGCAAATCATCCATAACTACCACTAGATCTCCCACCTGTATGTTAGGCCCCGAGTCCTTCCATTTATACCGCCTTTGCAGAGCCCTTAGGTACTCATCCTTCCATCTCACCGCGAATCGATGATGCATTGCCTTTATTTCCTCCCATCTGTTTACCACTGACATGCTTTGGAAGTCTTGCTCAGGTAGAGCCATTAAAGGCGCTCCTCGCAAAAAATGACCAGGAGTCAATGCGGCAAGGTCAGATGGATCTTCCGATAAGGCCGAGATAGGCCGTGAGTTTGGTACCCCTTCAATTCGAGCCAGAATGGTGGCAAGCTCTTCAAAATTTAGCCTCCTGCTACCGGTCACTCGCTTCAAATGAAATTTGAAACTTTTCACGGCAGCCTCCCATATGACGCGCGTAAGGCGGGATGAACCTCCACTCGAACCCCTGAGCGATATATTTCTGGGCAATATCCTGGGCTACCGTCCTCACAAATACGCCAAAGTCATATTCCAGCTCTCGACTTGCCCCCAGGAAATTTTTCCCATTATCCGTTACAACCCGTTGGGGTAGTCCTCGCCTCCCAACGAAACGAGCAAAGGCTCGAAAGGCACGAAAGGCTGCAGTCGTCAACTCCGAGCACGGTTCTAAATGGACCGCCTAAGTGCTGCAGTGTCTCTTCTTCTTTAGCGAGTGTGGCTTCTATCATTTAAAATATTTCGTGCTAGAGGGTTCGGGTGCAATTCGAGCCTTTTTAAGTATTTTACTGCATATTTCGTAATCATAGTTTTTACTAATAGAACATTAAGATCCTTGTGAATATTTGTGTTTTTAACATACCAAGGGGCAGCTGTGATTATTCGAAGTAGTTTATTTTGGCGCCTTTGAATTTTTTCGACATTAGAGGCCGAGGCAGTGCCCCATAATTGAATACCATAGCACCAGATTGGCTTTAAGATGGAGTTGTAAAGAAAAAGTTTGCAGTCGAGACTAAGGACAGAGTTTCTTCCAATAAGCCAATGAATTTGGAGGGCTTTTAGTTTCATTTGAGTTAATTTTGCCTCTATATGGCTTTTCCACGTTAAACGGCGATCTAGATGAATACCGAGGTATTTTACATGCGAATTTTGAGGTATTATTTGATTATTGATTTTAATAGGGGGACATGATTCCCGACGCAAGGTGAATGTTATATGTTCGCATTTTTGCTCATTGACCTCTATCCTCCATTGCTTTAACAATAGTTCGAGTTGAAATATATGATCCTGTAGGTATCGAGATGCTTCTTGACGGTTTTCGTGCACGCTCAAAAACGCTGTATCATCAGCAAATGTTGAAGTTTGTGTGTAGTTGTTTGTTGGCATATCCGAGGTATATATCAAGTATAAAAGTGGGCCCAGGATGCTTCCCTGAGGGACTCCAGCGTCAATTTGCTGAGGAGAGCTTAAATAATCACCTTCTTTAATAATAAACTTTCGACCGACTAAGTAGCTTTCTAACAGCTTGCGTGTGTTTACTGGTAAGTTAAGCTTCATTTTATTTAATAAGCCTTCATGCCAGACTTTATCAAAAGCTTGAGAAACATCGATGAAGAGAGCGGAACAATATTTTTTTTCTTCAAAGGCTTTTCTTATTGCGTTTACTATACGATGGGTTTGCTCAATTGTCCTGTGTTCTCTTCTAAAGCCGAATTGGTGGTTAGGAATACATCTATTTTCATTTAAAATTGGGGTTAATTTTGACGCTAACAGCTTCTCAAACAGCTTTGATATATTAGAAAGTAAGCTTATAGGCCTATATGACTCAACTTTTGTGTGATCCTTTCCAGGTTTAGGTATCATGGTGACTAAGGAGACCTTCCACTTTTGAGGATAGTATTCAAGACGTAAAATAGCATTAAAAATTAAAAGAATAATTTTCTTTGCTATGCTGGGTAGCTCCAAAAGCATTTTGTTGCTGATCTTGTCAAAACCAGGGGCCTTCTTGGGGTTTAAATCACAAATAGCCTTTTCGATTTCTCTTATCTCAAATCTTAGCGGAACAGCTGCTCTAGCAGCAACAGGTGGTAACTCGACCGCAATATCGTGAGATATATTTGGGGTAAATACGTTTTTTAAAGGATTGACAAACAGATTTCCTTTTTCAACATCATTTCTTGCCCAACTTCCATTCAAGTTTCTTAATGGTGGTTTAGAGACAACTGGCCTTTTGAGATTTCTAGCTGCACGCCATAATGAGTAGTCTGATTGTGGGGTTGCATCAAGTTCCTTAAGATATTTTTCCAGAGAATCCGTTTTCTTAGTCTGCAGTAACTTTCTTAGTCTTTTTGTACACTCTTGGGGGCAATATTGGAATGTTGAACAGCTAGTTTCAGAAAACTGTCAAAATTGTCAATAGAGCGAACCACATAATCCGGTGTACTGAGCGGAATATTTTCTGTGCAATGGGTACTGAGATATTTTTTTATATTTTAACCAATTAATTTGCGTAGCTGTCGTCGGAGGTACAATTCTATTGGGGTTCATTATAGTAACAATTGTAGGTGTGTGGTCGGAAGATAAATCTAGGGAGGCTTCAACATGAATCGTTTCTATGGGAATGTTTTTAACCACGCCGAAATCGATGACATCTGGAATTTTTTGATGATCAGTGGGCCTATATGTTGGTTGTCCGCTCGCTACCACATTTAAATCCATTTTAGAAATTATGTTAAATAAAACACGACCCTTTGGTGTTATAAGTCGCGACCCTCAGAGGGTATGTTTAGCGTTATAATCGCCAGCGGCTAGGAAACACGGTCCTAATGATTTAAAATATTTGTCATCCGATATTGAAAATCTAGGCGGGGAGTATAACGAAGAAATTACTAGGTTTCTATTTAATTCTTCAACGCAAATGTTCGTGTAATCTTCACGATGATCACACATTAGGTAGTGTTTGACTCGGGCCTTTATTAAAATGGCAGAACCTCCACAAGCTCTATCTCGAGGTTTCTTGGTATCATATAGTATATAACCATTTATTTTAAACGTATTTCTTGAGGTCAAATGAGTTTCAGAAATCATCATGACATCAATTCGTTTATTTTTAAGAAAGTATTCTAATTCATTTTTATGTTGGCGGATGCCGTTTGCGTTCCAAAAACAAATTTTTAAACAGTTCATGGTTTGTTAAGTACAGCTTGCAATAACATCGATTGCATTCTAAGCATTTCCTGCATCATATTACCCATTGTGTTCGTAAAATTATTTACCGTTTGCACTAATGTTTCCATGGTTTTTTCTAAACGACTTAAATTAGAAACTTGAGTTTCATCATTACTTGGCTAGGCACCTTGCATTGGCTCATGGTTTGATTTTAGGACGTTAGCGTAAGAGATTCTGTTATTACTAGGCTGGGGGGCTTGAATTGCATTTGTGTTTACCTGATTTGTTACCTGCATTTGAGGGAGATTAGTTTTCGGTCCGACCGACTGCTTGACAATAGTATATACAGGGCATCCTCTATAATTGGCAGTGTGATTACCGCCACAGTTGCTATATTTTTTTACGTTGGGGTCGGTTTTAGGCTTGTCGCAAAGAACTGTTCCATGTAATTCACCACATACTACGCAAACAGTGGGTAAGTAGCAGTATGCCTTAGTATGGCCAAATTCCTGGCAGTTTAGACATTGAACAGGACCATTTCTTTTGTGCGGCTCCTCAATAGCTACCCTTCTGTACAGAATATATTTTAAATTATAAATTGGATGCGTTTCATTTTTTTGAGCTTAACGTCGCCGGGTTCAAGCTCCACTCGAAATAGTGGTTGGGGATTTTTTTCCCTATTTTTGATGTTTGTTACGTTTTTGATTTTAAAGCCCTTCCCTTCCAAAAAAGCTTTAATTTCCCCTGGGTCTACGCATGAGTCTATGCCCTTGATTACTACCTGAAGACCTTTACTGCTCTTCAGTTGATACGTATAAAAGTTGTTATTCAGAGTCTCAAATCTTGTAATTACTTTTCGAAAATCATCCTCGTGATTCACCTGTATTTTAGTCTCGTTAATGATACCGCGCTTTATTGCAGCTACATAAAAGGAATTTTCACCTATCACCGAAATTAAACTTTTTATTTACTCATTAGAGTTTTGCTCTCTAAGGTATATCGGGGGTGGCTTAGACGATTTAATGACGTTTGGTGCTTCAGAGGATTCATCCTCCAGAATCGCAAAACGATTTTGTGTATTTATTTTATCAAAAGATGGTACTTTTGAGGCCGAAGCAACTGCTGCAGAGGTAGGGCTGCGTCCCTGTTTAAGCACTGTTATGTACCTGTCCATACCAACTTGTACTGTAGGCTTTTGACAACTTTTTACAGGGGGGTTTTCCATTGCATTTGTGTTTAAGTTCCCACTAAATTTGTTTTTGACGTCACGGCAATACTTGCTGGCCTGGCAACAATTGTCACCAAATCTAATTGTAGGTTTTTTAATGAGTCACTATCCACTGTTTTTGTAAACACCGAGGGTGATAGGGAACGTGTTCGAATAATTGGCTTAGCCGGTAAATAGTTAATATTGTTTTGTTTTATTTATTTCTGCATTATTTTCGTTTGCTTGAACTAAAACGTAAACGTTTCTTTCATTTTGTCTTAGTGTAGTTTCACTGTTCGTTCTCATGCAAAGAGTTGTTTTTGTTTTTCACCGTTTTGCTTTGCTTTAATATTTTTATTATTTATTGTATTTTACAACAACAAAAAAAAAACAAGAATTTAAATTTAAATGTTTTTGTTCAGAATATGTATACACATGTATAAACATTCATACGTACATATATATTTTTACTGTTTTATTTTATTTAATTTAATCGTTTTAAATTGTTCACTATTATGTTAAATAATTTAATTAACAAAATACATTATTTTGTTTTTTTTAAGTGTCCATTCACTGCTTATATTACAAAATCAAATGTGTTTAATTAATAGTTCAAATCGTATGCGGGGCTAAAAACACACGTCTGTATCACAACAAAGCACAAACCGAACTGATTTCAAATGGGCCGGCAAAATCTATACCGGTAACCTGAAAAGGTAAAGATAAATTGCACCTTTCTGGAGGTAAAGGTGCCATTAATTGAAAACATGATTGCTGTTTGTAAATTATGCACGTTTTGCAATGACGTATTACCTTTTTCACTCGGGGTTTGAGACGAAAAAGGTAATACTCAGTCTGCACCATTTGGCACATCTGGCTTATTTCTGCATGATAGAGAAACTCATGCAAATGTGTTAGATATAGATGTAGGGCAGAGACGACTGAGCCAGTCTGCCATTTACCCTCATAACAGAATTTGCATCCAGAAATGGGTTTAAGGTTTTTAAAGTACTTTTTTTTTTGCTATTGGTTGAGATTTTAGCAAACATTGGTATTCTTCATAAAACATTGCCTTTTGAGCCCAGACAATTAACCTCATCTTAACATGGATCATTTTCATGCCGCCATGTTGCGCTGGGAACTAATTGGTGTATCTGCGCAAGTCTATTTGCCACGTAGGTCTCCCATGTTGACGGTGGCTTCGAGAGCCAGTCCAGCACTATTGATGAATCCGTCCAAAGAAACGTTTCACAATTAGTAAAATTGAGTGCGGTCTGAACGTACTTTATCAGATTCGCTAATAAAACCGCCCCGTTCAGTTCCAAACGGGGTAAACAGACCGTTTGTATAGGGGCTACTCTAGACTTTGCCAGCAATAAATTTGAAAAGGTGTTGTGGGACCCAGTTTGGCAGCGAATATACACTGTGGCACAGTATGCTGCCTTTAACGCATCACAGAACCCATGAATCTGTACCTCGTCTTCAGGGGTGTACTGAATCCATCGACTTATTGAAATTTCTTCGATTTTTGAGAGATCTGTGACTAACTCCTTCCAGCTTTGCATGGATTCTGCTGAAATTTCTTCATCCCAATCCAACCCTTCTAACCACAGTCGCTGCATAAGTATTTTTGCCCTGATGACTATGGGGGTAAGCCATCCTGCAGGATCAAACAGTTTAGCAACTGATGACAAAATCTGCCTTTTTGTTAAGTTTGTGAACTTTTCCATAGGCTCAAAACTGTAAGTGAATGCGTCCGATAGCGCATTCCACTTAATCCCAAGGGTCTAGGTGGAACTTGCCTCGTGAAACCTAAGAAAATTGGAATCATATAAATCTTCGGCTGGTAAATCAGAAAGTAAATCATTAATATTAGCAGTTATCTTTTTTAAAGGGAATCCAGCGGATTTCAACACACTGATTAGTTGTCTAAGTGTCAAAAGAGTTTCTTCAATAGTGTACCCTCCTGCTAATATGTCGTCTACATAAGTTTGGCCTCGAAGAATTGACGCAGCTTCTGGGGACGTAATTTCACATTCAGAGGCCAGTTGCAGCAGGGTTCGAATGGCTAGGTACGGGGCACAATTTACGCCGAAAGTTACGGTTTTTAACTGGTAATTTTGAAATACAAATCTCTGTATATCGCCACTAAAAACGTAACGATATTTTCTCCAATGTAGAATGACTGTTAAACTTAGCTCACCAGTATCGGATTGAGTAACTGAAGTGGTTAAAGTGTGCGCTAATTGGGCCTGCATGGGACCACTTAGCACCTGGGCCTGCATGGGACCACTTAGCACCCAGCCAAATACGGTATTATACGCGGACGCTTGGCCGCAAACATCCTTTTTAATACACTCTAGATTTATAAACCTCTCGTAATCGTTGCCGAGAATTCAATCTATTTGTGCTGATTTACAGAATGAGGGATCGGCTAAATCTAGCTTATCCAGCTCATTGCATCTGGGCGCCTGGAATGAACAGGTTGGGAGCCGCTTCGTAACTTTCGGTAACACTATGGCTTTTATGAATATTCTTGTGTCTGTTCTTTTCGCGTACAGCGTAAGCTCGCATTCTTTAGATGCAGATTGCTTTTGGCCTCCTATCCCCACGATTTCGTAATAGGATTTTTCATACGGGAGCTGAAGGCGACTTTTGACCTTTTCTGTTAAGAAGGTTCGTTGAGACCCCGGGTCAATAAGAGCTCTTACCGTAAATTTTTCTCCCTGGTGCTCAATTTGCATCAATGCAGTCCGCAATAGAATGCTTTCATTCCCTGCAGAGCAATTGGCTTGTACCCTTGAGGATGTTGTTGCCCGTTCTGCCTGGCGGTCATCTTCAACTTTTCGCAATGTTTTAGGGGCAGAAGTTAGTGAATTGATTCCTTTAGTCGAACTATATGTTCTCTGAGACTCTTGAGACAAACCCGGCGCTCCCTTAGTCATGTGCAATAGGGTATGATGTGTTTTCTTGCAGACCAGACAGGTATACTTACTTTTGCAATTTGCTTTGAGGTGTGAAGTCCCCAAACAATTATTGCAAAACTTATTTTGAAATACATTGTCCACTCTTTGCTGTACAGTGAAAGAGCGGAACTTAGGGCAGTTCCTCAAACTGTGGTCTTTTTTGCACAATTTGCAATTCAAATTCACAGTTTCCTGGGAAACATACGTCTGCACGGCTGACTGTGACTTGTGCGATAGGGTAAAACAGTCCTTAGAACTTCGTATTCTCCTAAGTCGCTCCACTGCTTCATACCTTTCTACCAAAAATTGTGACATTTGACTCCATTTTGGCAGCTCCCGAGGGGACGTGAGCGATTGCTCCCATAACGCAAGAGTTGCGTCTGGTAATTTTGTAGATATCAACCTTATAAGAATTGGATCCCAGCTGTCTACCTCAACACCAAGAGTTCTGAGGGTGGCCAGCGAGTCATTGACGGCAGACTGTATTCTTTGAATTGCCTCGCTATCTTCTTTGGTCGCTGCTGAGATATAAAAAAGCAATTTTATCTGGTTATCTACCAGTACGTGTTTATTTTCATATCTTATTTTCAGCGCATTCCAAGCCAACTCAAAATTTTCATGCGCGAGGGTATATCTTTTTACTATGGCCCCAGCCTCACCTCTGGTCTTGTTTCGTAGATGATAAAGTTTTACTACGGGAGATAATCTAGAGTGATTTATGTATACCGCAGTGAACATGTCTCTGAAGGAGGGCCATTATTCATAACTGCCTTTGAAAATCTCCGTTTCACATGGCGGCAATTTTATAAAATTATCCATTGTGTTGGGTACCAGGTTATGATCTGGGTGGCCATATCTTGAGGTAGACTGGAAGGCGGGGGTTGGCGATGACTCAATTCGGCTGCCCTTTAACCATTCATTAAGTTGCGAATAACAATGGTAGTAAATTTCGGAACAAGTGGAATATTCACTCTTGGCGTGTGTTTTGAATTCGGCTCCCACTATTTCCTCTGGAGCCACCATAACCTTTCGATACGAATCCTTTAGTGTCACCCATTCTGAGTCCAGCTCCTTTAGCTTTGCCTCCAGTGTCGACTCGTTATGATCCTGAAGGGTACTATTATTGAAAGTCTCACCAAACTGGAGCAGATTCCCACAATCAAAAAGGAATTGCTCCCTGTAAAGGGTATTAAAGGCCGAATCAGAGGTTCCTGTCGTGCTCGTCATAATTATAAACAGGGATGAAAATTTACAAAAATGTAGAACAAAATTCGAAAAAGGGTCCCTTCACGTTTCAAATGAGAATCACCGGTAACTAACGGTGTGCTATTATAAATGCAAATATTAGTTATGAATTGCTCCTTTAGGCATAAGGGTAAGTTTGACTCACTATTCGAGTAAGCCTTTTGTTGGAAATAAGTTAGAGTTACTGATTTTTGCGATATTATTATCCAATTATGAAAAACAACACTTTCCTGGCTAATTTTAGGGGGGTAGGGTAACTATAGATTAGTTAAAAACAATAAATTGAACCCAGGAAGCATATGCCTAAAGTTTATATTTGCATTTACGTTCAAATGTTACGCACCGTTATCAATTTCTCATTACTTTTCGTATGGATTCAAGAAATTCACGAAATTCCTAATTTTATTGCGGACTTGGGCAAATTGAATCAACTTTAATTCAATTTCAAAATATTAACAAGGGAAGCTTAAATTTTTAATTAAATATAAAAAATTTAAAAGTAAATTTTATTTAAACAAAATTCCCAATTTTCATTTGTATTAACGAACTTATTCTATTTTACATGGTAAAATAAGATTTTATTTATCACTTTTAGGAACTGTATCGCTTTAAAATTTTATTGGGTTTTTCTATTTATGGGGAAAATTAAGCTTTCTAATTTCCCAAGAATTATTTTCATTTACGAATATTAAATTTTAGTTAAGAGGGAATTTATAACTTTCAGATTGATATTCCTTAAAGAACATTCAATTTTATTTACTTAAAATAATATAATTTTAAGAATTATATTATTTTAAGAATGTTAACTTTTTGTTAAGAGGGAATTTATAACTTTAAGATTTGTATTCTTTTAAGAATATTAAATTTTTTGTTAAGAGGGAATTGTAATTTTAAGATTTATATTCCCATAAGACTATTTAATTTTATTTATTTGGGAAATTATAATTCTTTATTTTAAGAATTTTTCTTTTAAGAATATTAAATTTTTGTTTATTTGGAAATTATAATTTTAATCAATTGCATTCAATTTAATAATGAGAATTTTCTACTCAGGTGGGAAATTAAATTTGAAGTTTCATTTTATTAAGAACATTCTATTCATTCATGGGAAATCCAAAGTTATCCATTAATCCCTTGAACTTTACAATCCTTCATTTAATTCCGCCTATTAACTCAAAGACAATTAAATCTAAACATTTTCTTTGTTGGTTTTTGAATAATTTTATTTTTTATTAATTTTTGATACAATAATACATCAGTTCGGTTTGTGCTTTGTTGTGATACAGACGTGTATTTTTAGCCCCGCATACGATTTGAACTATTAATTAATCACATTTGATTTTGTAATACATAAATATAAGCAGCGAATGGACGCTTAAAAAACAAAAAAAATAATATATTTTGTTATTTAAATTACTTAACATAATAGTGAACAATGAAAACGATAAAATTAAATAAAATAAAACAGTAAAAATATATATGTATGTACGTATGAATGTTCATACATGTGTATACATATTCTGAACAAAACATTCAAATTCTGGTTTTTTCTTTTGTTGTTGTAAAATACAATAAATAATAAAAATATTAAAGCAAAGCAAAACGGTGAAAAACAAAAACAACTCTTTGCATGAGTACAAACAGTGAAACAACACTAAGACAAAATGAAAGAAACGTTTACGTTTTAGTTAATGCAAATGAAAATAATGCAGAAATAAATAAAACAAAGCAAAACAATATTAACTACCTAACGGCTAAGCCAATTACTCGAACACGTTCCCTCTCACCCTCGGTATTTACACAAACGGTGGATAGTGACTCATTAAAAAAACTACAACAAGATTTGGTGACAAGTGTTGCCAGGCCAGCAAGTATTGCCGTGACGTCAAAAACAAATTTAGTGGGAAATGATACCATGAACTCAAACACAAATGCAATGGAAAACCCCCCTGTAAAAAGTTGTCAAAAGCCTACAGTACAAGTTGGTATGGACAGGTACATAACAGTGCTTAAACGGGGACGCAGCCCTACCTCTGCAGCAGTTGCTTCGGCCTCAAAAGTACCATCTTTTGATAAAATAAATACTCAAAATCGTTTTGCAATTCTGGAGGATGAATCCTCTGAAGCACCAAACGTCATTAAACCATCCAAGCCTCCCCCGATATATCTAAGGGAGCAAAATTCAAATGAGCTCATAAAGAGTTTGATATCGGTGATAGGTGAAAATTCGTTTTACGTAGCGGCTATAAAGCGTGGAAGTATAAACGAGACAAAAATACAAGTCAGTAATGAGAATGATTTTCGCAAAATAGTAAACAACTTCGAAACGCTTAAAAAAAACTTTTATACCTACCAACTGAAAAGCAGTAAAGGTCTACAGGTAGTGATTAAGGGTATTGACTCATGTGTGGACCCAGAAGAGGTTAAAACATTCCTAGAAGAAAAAGGCTTCAAGGTAAAACATGTAGTAAATATTAAAAATAGAGAAAAAATTCCCCAACCACTTTTTCGAGTGGAGTTTGAACCCGGCGACGTAAAACTTAAAAAAAAAACGAAACACATCCTATTTACAATTTAAAATATATTCTCTACAGAAGAATAACTATAGAAGAGCCGCACAAAAAAAATGGACCTGTTCAGTGCTTAAACTGCCAAGAATTTGGCCATACCAAGGCATACTGCTACTTACCCCCTGTCTGCGTAGTATGTGGCGAACTACACGGTACAGTTTCTTGCGATAAGTCTAAAACCGACCCCAACGTAAAAAAATGTAGCAACTGTGGCGGTAATCACACTGCCAATTATAGAGGATGCCCAGTATATAATATTGTCAAGCAGACGGTTGGACCGAAAACAAATACCCCTCAAATGCAGGTTGCAAATCAGGTAAACACAAATGCAATTCAAGCCCCCCAGCCTAGTAATAACAGAACCTCTTACGCTAACGTCCTAAAATCAAACCATCAGCCAATGCAAGGTGCCTTTTTGGAACGCAAACGGCATCCGCCAACATAAAAATGAATTAGAATACTTTCTTAAAAATAAACAAATTGATGTCATGATGATTTCTGAAACTCATTTGACCTCAAGAAATACGTTTAAAATCAATGGTTATATACTATATGATACCAAGGACCCTCGAGATAGAGCTTGTGGAGGTTCTGCCATCTTAATAAAAACTCGAGTCAAACACTACATTATGTGTGATCACCGTGAAGACTATCTGCAAGCAACGACTTTTTATGTTGAGGAGCTAAATCGAAACATAGTAATTTCTTCTTTATACTCTCCACCTAGATTTTCCATATCAGAAGGCCAATATTATAAATATTATAAATCATTAGGACCCTGTTTTCTGGCCGCTGGCGATTATAACGCTAAACATACCTTCTGGGTTTCACGACTTATAACACCAAAAGGTCGTGTTTTGTTTAACACAATCTCTAAAATGGGTTTAAATGTGGTCGCGAGCGGGCAACCAACATATTGGCCTACTGATCAGCAAAAAATTCCAGATGTTATCGACTTTGGCGTGGTTAAAAACATCCCCACAGAAACGATTCATGTTGAAGCTTCCTTAGAATTATCATCCGACCACACACCTACAATTGTTACTATATCGAACCCAAATAGAATTGTATTTCCGTCAGGTTACGAAGCGACGCCAGCCACACAAATAAATTGGTTAAAATATAAAAAATTTCTCAGTGCCCATTGCACAGAAAATATTCCGCTTAGTACACCGGAGAATGTGGATCTCTCTCTTGTTAACTTTGACAGTTATCTTAAACTAGCTGTTCAACACTCCAGCGTTACCCCCAAAAAAATTAAAAATAATAAAATATGTTCTTCAGATGTCGAGCGGCTCTTGACTGAAAAAAGGAGAGTTCGAAGAGAGTGGCAAGTTTACAGATCCCCGCAACTTAAGATTTTATTAAAAGAATGCACAAAAAGGCTAAGAAAGTTGCTACAGAATCAGAAAACGGCTTCTCTAGAAAAATATCTTAAGGAACTTGATGCAACTCCACAATCTGACTACTCATTATGGCGTGCAGCTAGAAATCTAAAAAGGCCAGTTATATCTAAGCCACCATTAAGAAACTTGAATGGTAGTTGGGCAAGAAATGATAATGAAAAAGGAAACCTGTTTGTAAATCATTTGAAAAACGTATTTACACCAAATATATCTCACAATATTGCGGTCGAGTTACCACCTGTTGATGCTAGAGCCGCTATTCCCCTCAGATTCGAGATAAGAGAAATCGAAAAGGCTATTTGTGACTTAAACACTAAGAAGGCACCTGGTATTGATAAAATCAGTAATAAAATGCTTTTGGAGCTACCTCGCATAGCAAAGAAAATTATTCTTTTTATTTTTAATGCTATTTTACGCCTTGAATACTATCCTCAAAAATGGAAGGTTTCCTTTGTTACCATGATACCAAAGCCAGGTAAAGATCATACAAAAGTTGGGTCTTATAGGCCTATTAGCTTATTATCAAATATGTCAAAGCTGTTTGAGAAATTATTAGTTTCAAAATTAACACTGATTTTAAGTGTAAATAGATGTATTCCAAACCATCAGTTCGGATTTAGAAGAAAACACAGCACAATCGAGCAGACTCATCGAATAGTAAATGTCATAAGAAAAGCATTTGAAGAAAAGAAATATTGCTCAGCACTTTTCATCGATGTTTCGCAAGCTTTTGACAAAGTCTGGCATGAAGGCTTATTACACAAATTGAAGCAAAATTTACCAGCAAACACACACAAGCTGCTAGAAAGCTACTTAGTCGGTCGTCAATTTATTATTAAAGAAGGAAATTTCTTAAGTTCACCTCAGCCCATTGCCGCTGGAGTCCCACAAGGCAGCATCCTGGGCCCCCTATTATACTAAATTTATACTTCGGACATGCCAACAAGCAACTACACACAAACTTCAACATTTGCAGACGATACAGCTTTTCTAAGCGTCCACGAAAACCGTTATGAAGCATCGCGTTACTTACAGCATCATATATTTCAACTAGAAATATGGTTAAGACAATGGAGGATAATGGTCAATGAGCAAAAATGTGTACATATAACATTCACTTTGCGCCGGGAATCTTGCCCCCCTATTACAATCAATAATCAAATAATTCCTCAACATTCGCATGTTAAATATCTCGGTATACATCTGGATCGGCGATTAACGTGGAAATGCCATATAGAGGCAAAATTAACTCAAATTAAACTAAAAGCCATTCAAATTCATTGGCTTATTGGAAGAAATTCTGTCCTTAGTCTCGATTGCAAGCTTCTACTTTACAACTCTATCTTAAAGCCTATCTGGTGCTACGGTATTCAACTATGGGGCACTGCCTCGGCCTCTAATATCGACAAAATTCAAAGGCGCCAAAATAAACTTCTTCGAATAATCACAGCCGCTCCCTGGTATGTTAAAAACTCAAACATTCATAAGGATCTCAATGTGCCATTAGTGAAATCTATGATTACAAAATATGCAATAAAATATTTAAAAAGGCTTGAACAACACCCAAATCCACTAGCTCGAAATATTTTAAATCATGGCGGCCACACTCGCTTAAGAAGAAGAGACACTGCAGCACTTACCCAATTAGGTGAGCGATAAACACCTATAAAAGTGAACATAACCCGTGATGAAGAAAATTTTGTCTGGCACTGGCAGGAGATAAAATAACGTATTAGGTTAAGATTTGATTAATTATTGTTAGTTCATATTTAATATATGAAGATTCAATAAAAAATAATGACAAAAAAAAAAAAAAAAATAATACATGTGTGAATAAACAAAAATGCAATTCTTAAGTCTACCGTGGAAATAATTCAATTTTTGAACCCAATTCAACTTCCCACTAATTCGGGCAACCTTGAAATTCTACCCTGGGACTCTTAACTATAACTTAACTCTTTCCCTCTTATCCGCTATTTTTAATGTTTCAATCGATTAATCCGTTCTTATTTGCACTTTTCTTCTAAATTTATTGAGCTCGCAATTGGAGGAATTGCCCTTATGTAAATTTATCTTATTTTTAACTAAAGCCGCAAACGAAATTAAAAATTTACTAATTCTGCAATTAGGGAAATTGCTTTTTAGTAAATTAATAAAAAAATTTCCTTTTTTTCCCGAGTCGCACTAGAAAATTTACTAAACTGCAATTTGGGGAAGTTGCTTTTAGTAAATTTTTCTTAAAAAAAAATTTTTTACTAATGCCGAAACGCACTTGAAAATTCACTAACTCTGCAATTAGGGAAATTGCTTTAGTAAATTTCTTAATTTTTTTTAACTCGAATAATCGCAGTAGAAAATTCACTAAAATTGAAATTGGGGAAATTGCTTTTTAGTAAACTTATTAAAAATTTTTTTTTTCAACTCGAATAATCGCAGTAAAAAATTCACTGGGGAAATTGCTTTTTAGTAAACTTATTAGAATTTTCCGAAATCCGACCGTTTTTTAACGCACTTATTAATAGGGTTGTTTCAATTCGCAGACATTGGGAAAATTCGTTTCACTTTTCAATATACAAATTTTCCCATTAAATCGTAAGTGTTCAAACTTCTTCAAGGGTTTTACTCCCTCTAATCAACTCTATGGGTATAAATGGGTTAATTCAACATAATATAATATAATGTTATGTAATATAGTGTAATATAAAGTAATACCTAAATTTATGAGTAAATAAATTTATCAACAATTTTCTATTTTTACGAAGTGTTCGAAAAAACTTGTAGTGGACTGTATTTTTTCCTTTTGTTATAGCACAGTATTCCGGCTATAGCTAAATTTAGCAAACAAATTAAGAATTTCTCAATTTGTTGCTTTTTAAGAGCGCAATAAGTTATTTTTAATTGACAGAGTTCAATAAATTATGGTGTTTGTGTGTTTTAGCATTCATTAGAGATACTACATTTTAAACTTTTACTTTAACTCACGAGCGTATACGATATTAATGATTTGTGTGTGTATGTATTTGCAATCTAACAAGTAAGAGTATATTTCTCCTCTTACTCCAATTGTTAGTTCACAAGAACGTAATTTGAAAACAATCAACATATCGAGGGTTATTTTTCAAATAGTGCTATCTGAAATTTTTCAAAAAATTTTTTTTTACAGAAACGTGTTCACTTACGGAAGGGTCATATGTCATTTAAATTTGAAAAAAAAAAATTTTCCCAAAACGTTTTTTTCCATAAATATTTTTTGTGCTATCTAACTAGGGATGCCAATCGGGACTGGTTTTCGCAAATCCCGGGATTCGGGATTTCAAAAAATCAAATCCCGGGATCCCGGGATTTTTCGGGATCCCGGGATTTTACGGGATCCCGGGATTTTCCGGGATATTTCGGGATTCGGGGTTTTTGAAAATTAGAAGATAAATGCTTTTTATAGATATTTATTAAAAAAGTCATTAAAAGCGGTTTACAAGCAAAAGTTTTATATTAATTTGTTATTTTAAAGTTAAAGATAATGTTATATTTATTACTTACATTAAAAATTGTGATTTTTTTCTTAATTAATGATTGATTTAATTAAAAATATGATAATAAAAAACAGCGTACGATTTCTAACAATTTGTTAATTGATTCAACTAAAAAATAATTACCATAAAATTTATATTTTATTCAATTACCTCAGTTGATCCAAATTAATTTAAAACAATATTATATATATTGTAATTGATTAGAGCAAACTTGTATGTAATTGATTTATTTGTAAGATGCTATTCAAATTTTTATTAAGTAATTAATTAATTCGAAATTAATTATCAAAATCAATTTATTTAGTTAACCACAAAAATCTAATTTAAAAAAAAAAAATTTTTATACCCACCACAAAGTGGTAGGAATTGTGTAGTGTTTAATTATGTATAATCGCTCCATAAATTGCCGTAGTTCCTATGCCTACTCTCGTGCAACACTTTTATATTTCTAGCCCTGTGAAGAGTAAAGTTTTAATGTAGAATTTGGTGCACCATTGGAATGTTTTGTGCATTTGAAAAGACATTTTTTTCCTTTATTCATTTTCTTCTTTAATTATTTTCTTCACTACTCGTTAAAATTTCTTTATAATTGTTGGACATGCTTAAAACAAACAAAGTTTAACTTTTTTGTTTCGTTTTTAATGACAGTATTAACAGAAATAATCAAGTAAATATTAAAGATCAGTATTTTGTTCCCTATGCTCTCAAGGGGGAATGTAAAGTTGAATTTCTTTTTATAATAAAAGGTAAAGCAAGAAAATTTTGTTAACAATTTCGGGATTTACTAAATCCCGAAAATCCCGGGATTACAAAATTTAAATCCCGGGATTCGGGATTTGCTGAATCCCGAAAATCCCGGGATTTTCGGGATCGGGATTTCGGGATTGGCATCCCTATATCTAACACACACGTTTTTTTTTGGTAAAAAAGTGCTATCTACATAAAAAATATTACTTCATATAATAAAATGATAAAAAGTGTTATTACAAAGTAGACATATTATACATCAAATGGTTAGGAATTGTGTCTAGATTTAATAAACTAATATAATTTTAAAATTCGTTGTAGAAATTTTGCAAAAAAAAAACTGCAAAAAATTTGTCGATGAGTTTTTGTCTATAGTAAATATTTTTTTATTTATGGAGTTTTTATAGCAACGTGTTCACTGACTGAATAAAAAATCGTGGAACTTAATTAATTAAAGTCTAAAAAGTATTCATTGCAGCTCATTTTATTTTTGTTCAAATAGTGCTATCTGCTTATTTCAATGTTCAAGTCGATAAAATTTTAATTTGTAAATAGTGCTATCAGACATATAAGCGCGAATATCATGAATTAAAAAAACATTAATATATGTATGATTTAGACGTTCATTTTTAATAACATTGTAAAATAAAGTTTAGTTATTACTCCTAGAGTTATCGAATAAATCAGTTTTTTCGCTCTCCTGTAAAGTTGTGATTTTTCAGATAGCACTATTTGAAAAATAACCCTCGATATACACTAGCTCAGATCAAAAATTTTTTCACTATACATATTATAATTGCCAATATGGCGGCAAATGCCGTTTTGAATTTTATTCTATAATAAATTTTTCTTTTAAATTTTTGGCCAATTTTGACATAATTTGATTTATTTTTCGATTTCTATTCTTTTTTTTTGTTCACACACACACCTTGATTTTGATTTTCTTATCTTTTCGACACTTTCTACACACTTTTCACACAATTTTGACTCTTTTTAATTTTTATAAATTTTAATTTAAAATATAAGAAATTGTTTAGGGATATTTGGTACTCACTCTTACTCTTGTTCAATAAGACTAATTCGCCTTACATTAGTTATCTCATTTTTTCTTAATTTTACTTATCCTTGAAAAGAGTACTTTTTATTTCTTCTTCTGTTTTTTTGTTTGGGGTGACCAGATGGTTTTTTGCTTAAATTTTCCTGGTTTACTTCTCCTGGATCGACTGGACCATGAACAAATTAGCCTGTTGGGTAGCCTAATTATTACTAATTTCACAGAGTTTCCTCTCTTAAGGGACAAGAGCAGGAGAAATCTGTAAAAGGCAACTAAATTTCTTTTACTCCGTAGAGCAAATAAATTTAGTTGGTGAATGGGAAATGGGTAAGCAAAGTTAAGGGTTACAGTGGGACTTCCAATTTGATACACACGTGTATGCTTACCTTTGTGGATTAGGGTGCCTTATGGGAGGAAAGTGTAATACCGGTTGATTAAGCTCAATGTACAAACTTCTTTATTTAGGGGGTTTTTCACTTTTATAGGTTACAGTATTAAATTATTAAGTACAATTCTTTAAATTTAATTTAAATTTAAAAAAAAAGTAAAGTTAGGATAAAGGCAAAATTTAATTTGGTGTGGAAAATGAATTGTGAACTGCTCTGATTGCAAGCGGAAATTGAAGTAAATTCTTCTTTTTTTGCTGACTCGCCTTAAGCCATGTTCATTTTAATTTGCTACTCTCCAAAGCCAGGCTTGACAGTCTGGTTTTGGTGAGTACTAAATGTCAATCACAATAGATTACTCAGTCTTCAATCAACCTAAACTTGAATCTACAATAATTCACAATAGTCATTGAAGAACTGACCGTTATTTTCAACTTATAATTTAACGTCACTTCACAATTCATTTTCAATTTATAATAATTTACAATATAATAAAAAACTTCAATTCATTAATTAAATTTTAACTATCATACAAAAAAAAATATATATAATTCATTTTTCCCGGGTGTTCAAAGTACATTGAACATACGTTATGTAATATCTGCTATGTAACGCAAATTGAAGGGAAGACAGCTGCTAAATAATGTTAAATTAAAAGTATTATAAATTCTTACAAAAAATACATAACATGAGTTCGTGTCAAGAAGATTTTTGAAGCGACGACATAGAAAAAGATCCTTCTTATATACTTGCAGAACAAAAACGAAGAAGAAAAATAATTAATAAATATTTTGATATAAAAGACGTAAGTAACGAAATTGTAAAATGAAGCTAGTATGTACATTAAAGGTGTTCTTATTTGTATTTCAAAATTTAAAAGTGTTTTGATTCCAGTTCGCCGTGCAGATTTTTGTAAAAAAGTAAAATTTGAAGCGAATCCAATTACGTTTATTGAACCCGGAAACGACTTCAGTTTATTAATTTTAATCTGTGTATTTGTTCGTATAGAGGTATACAGCCAAATTATGAATACAGATTCCCCGGGAGTTTTTTCCCTTTTTTTATAATTGAATTTACATAGGAAAAAATTGGAGAAGAGGGAAAACTCCCGGGGAATTTTTTTTTCATAATTGGGCTGATATTGAAATCGGTTCCGAGGTCAATAAACATAGGGTTCGCTCCACTACATATAACCGTTTCCTGTGAGTCTCTGAATCGAATAGTTTAACAGTTCTAATTTTAAAATTGTTCTAATTATTGTGCTTCAATTTGATCGATTGTTTGAACTCCAGTACTGAAATTCTGTAACTTTTTAACGACAAAAAATTGTCGTGGTAAGTGAAGAAAATTAAAATATAAGAACATTTTTATATACATACCTACTTATATTTATTTTTGGATAAGTAAAAAAACAAAAAAAGACAAAGCAAATAAAGAAATCGGGAAAAGAGAAAATAGAATTGGTCTTCCAATCATAAATTCTAAAAACAAACAAAAAACCAATACGACATGTTGTCACCTCATTATTTAGGTTACAACCTGTCGTGACTTACTTTTGCTTGCAGCCCTTTAATAATAATCACACGACCTATATTCGATAACACTATGGAACATTTTTGGGATTATTGTCTGGGGGGTGAGAAATTCCAAGTCAGGGTGATGGTACTAGGTCAGTATAGTAAAACCCTCAAAGGGTTTGGCGTTCGTATGTGTCAGTTTTTTTTTATGACATTTTAAATTTTTTCCTTATCTTGATGGATCAAGTGTTATTAATTTCATGTAAAGTCACATACCTATAAACAAAAAGCGACATAGATCATAGAAATCGATTAACGCGTTCTGCTTTTATTTACAATTAAGTGAAGGTATCCCATTTTGACAAGAATATTGATATTTGTTTTTACTCAAAAAAGTGTTATTTATCGCCTTTTTTATAAATTTTCCCCAAAAAATATTTTTTTCTTCATACATTCATTTTTAACTTCGAAAGTGTTGCACATATAGGAAAACGGTATAGAAACAGATTAGAGAAATTGTAATTCTTAATTTTTCTAAATTTGTTTCATCAAAATCTGACAGGTGGTTCTCGAGTTATGTTAAACTACGTTTTTGCCAAAATGTTACAACTAAGCGAAAAAACATCAAGATAAGGAAAAAATTTTAAATCTCATAAAAAAAAACTGACACATACGAACGCCAAACCCTTTGAGGGTTTTACTATACTGACCTAGTACCATCACCCTGACTTGGAATTTCTCACCCCCCAGATTGGCTGTTGTACTGCGTAATCTAAGACTGTCAAAAAAAAAAATACAAAAATTTTAAACTTAAAATTGACATTTCCAGATTAATTGTTAGCACTGTTGCCCATTTTTTAATTTTTTAACTTTTCTTTTGCGATTATTAGCTTTTTTGACGGGTTTTTGTGGGCAAAAAACGTGGGCAGTATTGTTTGTTTTGTTTACATTTTATTTTGGAATCACAAACAATTCTTTTTATAAACAATACAATTTAATGCAAATATTGTAAAATATTACGAATTACATCGGGGTATTTGCTTTAATTGAAAATTTATGATTTGAAATCCCATATGATTTCACTGATCAAAAACAAAATAGTTTTATCTGCCAAAGCTTTTACCATTTTTTTTTTGTTTTTGTCAAAGAAAAAAAAAAACATGAGAAATGTCAATCAGAAAAAAGGGGTTGTTTATCAAATTGTATTTCTTGTTCTTTCCGCATTTGTTGTTTCATTCAGTCAATCCTAAAAAAATCCAATACAAAAAATAGCAAGTATCATAACACCTTTAGCAGCATTATTTTTGCTGCTAAGTGAATACTGCGTAAGAGCATATTTTGCGTACCTGTACGAATTTTCGTGCAAACTTTAATGTGCAGCTAAACGAAAAAGACTGTAGTTCCAATTTTATAACGTTTTTTCACTCTCCTGTAAACTTTTGAAAACTGCAGATAGGTTATTTCGTCTTTTAGGTGACGATATGTAAATGATCTTGTTAGGAAATCAATTTTGTTTTAATGGGATCAATCGTATTCGTAGTACAGACGTTGTATTAAACTCCATAGTTTAGTTTAGTAATTTCTTCAGTTAATTTTTTTTTTTTATTTTTTTTGAAACAAATGCTTTAGTAAACAAAAACTGTTATGTTAAATTAGATTTTTTGACAGTCGCAACAAAACTCGTTAGATTTCTATCTCACAAAGTATTATGAAATACGTAAGACTTGTCAGATAGTGTTATCTAGCCTTAAGTACTTATTTTGAATTTTAAGAATTTTGAAATAACTTGCCCTTGTTGCAAGCTGTTACGTATCAAGTTTTTGTATAAAAAGTACGTGTATTATGTATAATTTGCAATATCTTTAAGAATAAATATATTGTTAAAGTAAAAGCTAAAACCGTTTCAGTTAAACCTAGAGTTCTGTCGTTCCGAAACGACCTAGTTCCATTGAACGATTCCCTAAAAGGAACGGTGCGGACTTTTTTAATAGTTCATTTTATGTCGTTCCGCAATTGCAATCCGTTGTATGATCACATGTATTTTTGTAGGGTTATTTTCAAGGCGAATTTACACAAGGTGAACTTATCTTGCTTCGTAAGCAACAGCTGATTACTAACCTTGTGTCAAAATGGTATACCGTCCTGTTGGTTCTGGGGAATCTTAACTAAATTCTTTAATTTTCAATTAAAATTGTGAAATTTAAAACTTTTTTAAGTTATAAAATTTCAAACAAACACAATTTAATATAAAAACAAAATCAAATATTTCTTTGAATTTTTGACACAACGTTAAAATGTTTAACAGTGTTATAAAACGTTTTCAAAAAAGGACCACCTTGTATGAATTCGCCTTGGTTATTTTTTGTGTATTGATCAGTGTTGCCGACTTTTGTGTATTTTTGTCGTGGCATATAAAAAATTTCTGATTAAGTCAATTACTAATGTGATCCAAAGTAATATATTTTAGCAATATGCCACTGAGTATTATTTGTTTTTATTTTTTGTTCAAATATTTTAAAAAATACATAATTCTTATGTAGGTAGTTGTTACGCCACAACATAAAAACAAACAATAACAAATATTTGATCGTGACGTTTTAACGAACGACAAAGAAGTTTTTTCGATCATCGTTCATTCATTGTTCAAAGTAAAAAGCGGAACGATGAACGAAAGGAACGACCCAGTTCCTTTGATCTTTCGGATCGGTCGGAATGATTCCACAAAAGGAACGATTTTTCCCAACACTAGTTAAAACCGAATTAATCTACTATTATTATAAATGTAAAAGTTTGTATGTTTATTAGTTTGTAGCTCAATCACGTGAAACCCGTTTTACGGATTTGGATGAAATTTGGTAGACAGATATACATAGCATATAGCCCACTTTCAAATATAGGGGACCTTTTAAGAGGACAATTGGGGAAATAATTATAATTTTGGTACTTTTTCTCTTTCGATAAATTTATACAGATTATAGCATACATTGCAGTGTGTACTCTCCGGGGCTATAAAATGAGGAAAGCTGACACTCTTGGTACCCTTTTACCTTTGGTCCTTTTTTTTCGAAAATTTTGGTTTAATGATAGCATGGGGCAGATTAAAAATAGGGTACCTTTTATCTTCTTGAAAAATTTGATGTACAAATTGCATATGGTTGAATGGCCGGCAGATAAAATTTACACAGCCCTTGCTTTTCATATGGACAGTTGAATGTCGGTTTCTCAAGAGTATCGATTGCTTAAAACTTACATGTTTGTGTTGGCGAAAAATAATAATTGTTACAATTTCGCTTATAGAAATATTACGTATTATTTATGTAAATTGGCTATAGAATAAACCCTTTTTCAATTGAAAATTTAATTAGGCTAAAGTTCATCAAATTTAACTTTTATTAAATTATTTTCATGAAGAAAGGAATTTTACAACATGAAAATTAATTAAAATCGTTATTGATAATTTTTCATTCTTGACTGCAGCTGGGCTCGCACCCAGGCTTTTACGGACAGGTTACCCCTACATGTTTCAATTGCAACCACTCAATCTCTTCAGAGGGGTTTGCCGTTTAACATTCACAGCCATCAAAGACTGCTGGCAGTCAATAGTCAAACATCAATCTTTAAACTAAATTTTATTAAACCTTTGGTAGATCGAAATTTGCTTTGAATGATTATCTATTTTAATTGATTTAACATGTTTTTCCTTTACTTCTGTTTTTTCGTACTTTTGTCAAGAATTCTTCTTGAAGTCCAAAGTACTTTTTTTGTTTTGTTTTAATTATTTTGTCTTTCTTTTTCTTGTTGACCTTTACAGCACAACTTGAAGAGCAAATGTAAACATAGAGCTCATGCCCTAGCTTTGGCAATAATTAGTATTATTAGGTTATTTTGTTGAACTATTTATGGTTTTTAATCCAAATTTTAATATTTTAATTAGGCTTAAGTTCATAAAATTTAACTTTCATTAAATTATTTTTATGAAGAAAGGAATTTTACAACATGAAAATTAATTAAAATTGTTATTGATAATTTTTCATTCTTGACTGCAGCTGGGCTCGATCGAATGAAAAATTATCAGTAATAATTAAAATATTTAAATTTGAATTTAAATAAATAAATAAACAAAATAACCACAATACTTATTATAAACCCTTTTCCTTAAATCTTGCTTTAATATTCTCGTTAACAAAGTCACATGTAAAAGCTAGAATGTATAAAAATATAAACCCAACTTATTTTACGAAAGTAAAAATGGAGGTAAAATAGCAAAACAAAAGGGAACTTCGAATAATTCCGTATCTTATCCATGGTTTAAGAAAACAACTTTTCTTTTTTTACTCTTTCAGAAAATCCCAGAAATGTTTTAAATTTCTTTTGACTAAAAAATCGCATTCTGAATACCAATAATTGTTTGTTTCAATTAATTTAATTAGCATAATTTGTTGAGCAATTTGTATCCGACCCTCAAGAAATTAACATTCGCCGCAATGACAAAAAATTTGAATACATTAAATTAATTTCAATGGAAATTAAAATAAATTGCCAAAAAATAAAATCGGCACACACATTTAATGCCTACATTTATTTAAATAAAAAATATCCCAAAAAATAAATTCGTTTTAAAGCCACCCTGCTGGTAATTATTTCCGACTGGTAGGCCTTTTTGAAACAAATGGCACAGTACAATGTGTTCAAAAGGAAATGGCTGACAGAGAACCATGCACGCACATAGCCTCATAGCAAAACAAGTTAAAAGTATAGACCGACCCTATGATACCCTTCACCGCAGTATTTAAAAACAAATTTTCGAGGGTGTACCTTTTGGACGATATGTTATGAGGTTAATATTCATGTAAAAATAAAAGTTCATGGTCAAATATGAACCGATTCCAATAAATCAGATGACTTAGATTGCAATGTTATTAAGTTATTAATTAATTAATGATTTAAAGTTTAACATATTCTCAGTTCCATACTGCAAAATAAGACTCTTAGGCCCGTTTTCACAACTTACCGATAGCTTAAAGTAGACTTTAAACGGCCTTATAAAAACTGTTCCATCCTACCTGTTAGGTAAAAGTAAAGTTGATTTAGATAAGTTCTTGTATTTTAACAAACACATTGATGAAGCATTGAATAAAGCAAGGAAAGCTGCATTTATGTATAAATCTCTATTTTATTCAAAATATGTAAAACAGAGAGTTAAAATTATTATGTATCAGGCATTAATAAGACCGATAATAACCTATGCATGCCCAGTTTGGTTTAACATTTCGCCATCCTACATGGAAAAAATACGAGTGTTCGAAAGAAAATGCTAAGAGCTTTTACATCCATATTTAGATCACCACAAAGTAATTTTATGAAATATGTTTCAAATAAAAAATTGTATAATATCGCAAAAGTAATAAGGATTGCTAATATACATAATACATTTAATTAGAAACCATATTTTAAGATGCACAGCATGTACAGAAAATAACTTAATATTAGCGCCATACTATGTAAATGAAGAATACATAATTAATACCTTGCAAACAGGATATGTTCCACCGGAGGCCTTTTTATTCCTCGACAAAGCTAAATTAATACAAGATGAAAATAACACCCCAGTCTTTTACCATAACTTTAGACGGGTAAATATCAAAGCAATTAACTGCTCCCCAACATCAAGTAATAATTTGAGGTATAATACTAGTATTTCGAATATAGAACTTTGTATTTCACAAAGATCAAAAACCAATAAATTTTGGTGGCTTAATTAATACCTATGTATATATATGGGTACATGTGTGTGTATGTATATTATGCACATATCCTTCCCCCTTATTTTATCCCTTTGACAATTTTCCATAAACTCTTAAAAATACCTATGTAATGTTTTTTACACTTTTCATTACAAAAAAATTAAGTATTCTTCATTTGAATATGTACATCAGTATGAATTTTGTAAATCATTTGTTATTCCAATAATACTCGAGAGCTCTATTAGGGGACTTTGTATATAAAAATATATAGTTTAAGTCTTCAAAATTGTGAATAAATAAACGAAAAAAAGTAAAAGTAAAGTTGCAATAATGGAACACGTTTTATACGTCCGATAAAATCCTACCTTTAACTATCGGTAAGTTGTGAAAACGGGCCTTAGTCTTGTGTATGGAGCAATTCAATTAATAAATAAATAAAATAAATGAATACCAACATAAGAAGGTGGCTTGTGGCCACAAAGACTCTATTCCAGAATGAAGCTTGGGCTTTATAGACCGATCCCCACCATTTTCAACCGGCTTGGTCCTTGTAACTTTAAAACTATCTTCAAAATTACGACCTGTACTTTGCGCACAAGATTTACATTCTGAGTCAATCGGCATACTTAAATTTTAAGTTGCTCCAAACATCAGCACAAACTCATAATACCCTCTACACTATTGTAGTGTGGGTATACAAGCAAACATCAGCACAAACTCATAATAGCCTCTACACTATTGTGGTGTGGGTATAAAGACAAACAAACCACAAATAAGTTCGCAAGTCATTCATCTCTTTAGGTTTCTGTGGCAACAATAAATTTGCTGTTACTGTAATATTGTCGTTTTAACATTTTGTTGCTGTGAAATAATTTTAAAGTTAAACGCGTAGTGGTTACAAATAAGTTGACAGCAATTTTAGAAAAAAGTTTATTTAACTTGTGACTAGGGCTGCCAGACCGCCTGGAATGGCCTGTATTATCCAGTTTTTTTTTTTGGGTCTTGTCCAGGTACAGTTAAAAAGATTTATTTAATTTTGAAAAATGGATTATTAATATTTTGACCAGAACTAAATCGTTTACTAAGAATACATTTTTAACTTGCCGAAAGATATTCCAATTAACAAGATTCAGTCCAGTTTTTCAAAATTGCGATAAAAATAAAGTAAAATATATATAAATTGAACTCGTTTCTTATGCATGCCAATTAGCAATCCATTTTGTGAAAGTTCTTAAGGTATAATTAGTATTGTGTAAAATCAATTAAGATGGATAATCATTCAGGAAAGTAAATTTCGATCTACCAAATGTTAAAATACAATTTGGTTTAAGGATTGATGTTTGACTAGTGACGTCAGCAGTCGTCGATGGCTGCGAGTGTAAGACGGCAAATCCATCTGAGGAGATCGAGTGGTTGCGATCGAAACATGTCATGGTAACCTGCCGGCCAGGGTTCGAGCCCAAGCCACGTCAAGAATGAAAGATTATCAATAACAATTTTAATTGATTTTCATGTTGTAAAATTCCTTTCTTCATAAAAATAATTTAATAAAAATTAAATTTCATGAACTTAAGCCTAATTAAAAATATTAAAAATTTGGATTAAGTTCTTAAGGTATTTTTAATAATCTTTACTGTCAAGAATCCATACCTTTGACCAAATAAAGGCTTCAATTTTAATACGACTAACTTTTGAAGAAAGTTGCAAAATGTTTCAAACATTTTTTGCCTTAAGTTTTCCTTCGCCTGGTTTAACTGTGCCACACTCAATAACCATCCCTAAGAACTCTACACGCTTCTGTAAAAATTTACACATTTTCCAATTTACTTCCAAGTTGTTTTCGGCTGCCACTTTTAGCACCTTCTCCAAATATTTCATTCCAGTGATTTCATCTTTTGAGTACAGAATTATGTCATCCATATATATTTGCATGATGTTTTCGTTAATCAGTTTACGAAATATTATATTAATAAATCGTAGAAATGCAGACGGTGAATTACAAAATCCAAATGGAGCATAATAAAATTTATAAATACCTTGCTTTGTTACAAATGCTGTGTACTTCCTGCTTTGTTCGTCGATTGGTACCTGTAAAAATGAACTTTTATTGTCTAAAACACTGAAACCGATCGAACCAGAAAGACAATCGATAAGGTCCTCCATGTTAGGAACTGGGAATCGATCTTTGAAACAAATTTTATTTAACCGTCGGTAATCCACGCATACTCTTTTCGAACCATCCTTTTTGTTAGCTAACACTACTCGGCTACAGTATTGCGATGTTGATTTTCGAATTTTCCCGCTGTTTAGCCACTCCTCCACTTGATCATCAACAATTTTTTGCTCTGATATAGGTAACCGACTTAGTGATGAGTATATTGGTTTTTCATTTTCTAAATAATGTTCATTGTTATAGGACTTTTTACATTCTGAAGTGGTATATATTTTTTCTTTATCTCTTCTATGTCATTTTTATACCCAACCGGTGCAACCACTTCATCTTCAGTATTTACTCACTTTGCTTTACTTCACCTTTGTTTTTGTAATCCTTTCATAAAGTTAGTTGTTTGTAACTTTTATCACTATACAACCCGATTTTATTTTTTTCTGCTTTACCTTTTATTCCATCTGCTAAGTAACGTATTATCGAGCGTTCTTCACCGAATTAACCGATTTTTCGCATATTTAACACATATTCACTTATGCTTTCGTTTTCTTTTTGTCTACGATCACGGAGCTGGGCATGCACTTCTGCACTTGAATATTCTTTTTGAAATTCTTCAACTAAAAGTTCTTTCAGAGTAACGTAATCGCACACGGTCACTGATTGCAAAAACAGATCTGCCGATTATTCCGGGCATATACGAATTTTTGCACATTACTCCACCCATATGCCACAGCATTTGCCTCGAAATTCTTGAACCACGCATCAACAGTCATGCATCACCTTCGAACACCGGAATTGTTTTTTCGACAGTAGAGATCAGATTAAAGGGTTGCTCAAACACATCACTGTTATCATTTGACATATTTACTTCCGATTTTCTATTTTGATTTTCAAGTTTTGTTGTTTTTTTCTTCTTCACTTTCCTTAATACGATTTTCTGTTATATTCTTTTCTATTTCTTCCAGTTTGTTATTGGAACGAGTTTTTACCATGTCTTTTAAATGCTGCATAAAGATGATATTGCTTAAGAGAATTGACAGAGTTCAATAAATTATGGTGTTTGTGTGTTTTAGCATTCATTAGAGATACTACATTTTAAACTTTTACTTTAACTCACGAGCGTATACGATATTAATGATTTGTGTGTGTATGTATTTGCAATCTAACAAGTAAGAGTATATTTCTCCTCTTACTCCAATTGTTAGTTCACAAGAACGTAATTTGAAAACAATCAACATATCGAGGGTTATTTTTCAAATAGTGCTATCTGAAATTTTTCAAAAAATTTTTTTTTACAGAAACGTGTTCACTTACGGAAGGGTCATATGTCATTTAAATTTGAAAAAAAAAAAATTTTCCCAAAACGTTTTTTTCCATAAATATTTTTTGTGCTATCTAACTAGGGATGCCAATCGGGACTGGTTTTCGCAAATCCCGGGATTCGGGATTTCAAAAAATCAAATCCCGGGATCCCGGGATTTTTCGGGATCCCGGGATTTTACGGGATCCCGGGATTTTCCGGGATATTTCGGGATTCGGGGTTTTTGAAAATTAGAAGATAAATGCTTTTTATAGATATTTATTAAAAAAGTCATTAAAAGCGGTTTACAAGCAAAAGTTTTATATTAATTTGTTATTTTAAAGTTAAAGATAATGTTATATTTATTACTTACATTAAAAATTGTGATTTTTTTCTTAATTAATGATTGATTTAATTAAAAATATGATAATAAAAAACAGCGTACGATTTCTAACAATTTGTTAATTGATTCAACTAAAAAATAATTACCATAAAATTTATATTTTATTCAATTACCTCAGTTGATCCAAATTAATTTAAAACAATATTATATATATTGTAATTGATTAGAGCAAACTTGTATGTAATTGATTTATTTGTAAGATGCTATTCAAATTTTTATTAAGTAATTAATTAATTCGAAATTAATTATCAAAATCAATTTATTTAGTTAACCACAAAAATCTAATTTAAAAAAAAAAATTTTTTATACCCACCACAAAGTGGTAGGAATTGTGTAGTGTTTAATTATGTATAATCGCTCCATAAATTGCCGTAGTTCCTATGCCTACTCTCGTGCAACACTTTTATATTTCTAGCCCTGTGAAGAGTAAAGTTTTAATGTAGAATTTGGTGCACCATTGGAATGTTTTGTGCATTTGAAAAGACATTTTTTTCCTTTATTCATTTTCTTCTTTAATTATTTTCTTCACTACTCGTTAAAATTTCTTTATAATTGTTGGACATGCTTAAAACAAACAAAGTTTAACTTTTTTGTTTCGTTTTTAATGACAGTATTAACAGAAATAATCAAGTAAATATTAAAGATCAGTATTTTGTTCCCTATGCTCTCAAGGGGGAATGTAAAGTTGAATTTCTTTTTATAATAAAAGGTAAAGCAAGAAAATTTTGTTAACAATTTCGGGATTTACTAAATCCCGAAAATCCCGGGATTACAAAATTTAAATCCCGGGATTCGGGATTTGCTGAATCCCGAAAATCCCGGGATTTTCGGGATCGGGATTTCGGGATTGGCATCCCTATATCTAACACACACGTTTTTTTTTGGTAAAAAAGTGCTATCTACATAAAAAATATTACTTCATATAATAAAATGATAAAAAGTGTTATTACAAAGTAGACATATTATACATCAAATGGTTAGGAATTGTGTCTAGATTTAATAAACTAATATAATTTTAAAATTCGTTGTAGAAATTTTGCAAAAAAAAAACTGCAAAAAATTTGTCGATGAGTTTTTGTCTATAGTAAATATTTTTTTATTTATGGAGTTTTTATAGCAACGTGTTCACTGACTGAATAAAAAATCGTGGAACTTAATTAATTAAAGTCTAAAAAGTATTCATTGCAGCTCATTTTATTTTTGTTCAAATAGTGCTATCTGCTTATTTCAATGTTCAAGTCGATAAAATTTTAATTTGTAAATAGTGCTATCAGACATATAAGCGCGAATATCATGAATTAAAAAAACATTAATATATGTATGATTTAGACGTTCATTTTTAATAACATTGTAAAATAAAGTTTAGTTATTACTCCTAGAGTTATCGAATAAATCAGTTTTTTCGCTCTCCTGTAAAGTTGTGATTTTTCAGATAGCACTATTTGAAAAATAACCCTCGATATACACTAGCTCAGATCAAAAATTTTTTCACTATACATATTATAATTGCCAATATGGCGGCAAATGCCGTTTTGAATTTTATTCTATAATAAATTTTTCTTTTAAATTTTTGGCCAATTTTGACATAATTTGATTTATTTTTCGATTTCTATTCTTTTTTTTTGTTCACACACACACCTTGATTTTGATTTTCTTATCTTTTCGACACTTTCTACACACTTTTCACACAATTTTGACTCTTTTTAATTTTTATAAATTTTAATTTAAAATATAAGAAATTGTTTAGGGATATTTGGTACTCACTCTTAAGACTCAACCATAATATGCATAGTCCTACTTAACCTACTGTCAAAAATTAACAAAAAGTCTCTCAAACGTATTTAAGAAAACAAAAACAAATTAAAAAAACATTTGATTCCGTACGGAATGTGCGATTAGATTCGCACCTTGCTTAAGCAAATGACAGTTTCATTAAACTTTGCAAAAAGTTTCCTTAAGTTCAATATGGTTTGCCTCATATAATTTACATGTATTCGCTCATTCGCTTAAGCCAACTTAAGCACATTGTGGTTGGGCCTTTACTCTTGTTCAATAAGACTAATTCGCCTTACATTAGTTATCTCATTTTTTCTTAATTTTACTTATCCTTGAAAAGAGTACTTTTTATTTCTTCTTCTGTTTTTTTGTTTGGGGTGACCAGATGGTTTTTTGCTTAAATTTTCCTGGTTTACTTCTCCTGGATCGACTGGACCATGAACAAATTAGCCTGTTGGGTAGCCTAATTATTACTAATTTCACAGAGTTTCCTCTCTTAAGGGACAAGAGCAGGAGAAATCTGTAAAAGGCAACTAAATTTCTTTTACTCCGTAGAGCAAATAAATTTAGTTGGTGAATGGGAAATGGGTAAGCAAAGTTAAGGGTTACAGTGGGACTTCCAATTTGATACACACGTGTATGCTTACCTTTGTGGATTAGGGTGCCTTATGGGAGGAAAGTGTAATACCGGTTGATTAAGCTCAATGTACAAACTTCTTTATTTAGGGGGTTTTTCACTTTTATAGGTTACAGTATTAAATTATTAAGTACAATTCTTTAAATTTAATTTAAATTTAAAAAAAAAGTAAAGTTAGGATAAAGGCAAAATTTAATTTGGTGTGGAAAATGAATTGTGAACTGCTCTGATTGCAAGCGGAAATTGAAGTAAATTCTTCTTTTTTTGCTGACTCGCCTTAAGCCATGTTCATTTTAATTTGCTACTCTCCAAAGCCAGGCTTGACAGTCTGGTTTTGGTGAGTACTAAATGTCAATCACAATAGATTACTCAGTCTTCAATCAACCTAAACTTGAATCTACAATAATTCACAATAGTCATTGAAGAACTGACCGTTATTTTCAACTTATAATTTAACGTCACTTCACAATTCATTTTCAATTTATAATAATTTACAATATAATAAAAAACTTCAATTCATTAATTAAATTTTAACTATCATACAAAAAAAAATATATATAATTCATTTTTCCCGGGTGTTCAAAGTACATTGAACATACGTTATGTAATATCTGCTATGTAACGCAAATTGAAGGGAAGACAGCTGCTAAATAATGTTAAATTAAAAGTATTATAAATTCTTACAAAAAATACATAACATGAGTTCGTGTCAAGAAGATTTTTGAAGCGACGACATAGAAAAAGATCCTTCTTATATACTTGCAGAACAAAAACGAAGAAGAAAAATAATTAATAAATATTTTGATATAAAAGACGTAAGTAACGAAATTGTAAAATGAAGCTAGTATGTACATTAAAGGTGTTCTTATTTGTATTTCAAAATTTAAAAGTGTTTTGATTCCAGTTCGCCGTGCAGATTTTTGTAAAAAAGTAAAATTTGAAGCGAATCCAATTACGTTTATTGAACCCGGAAACGACTTCAGTTTATTAATTTTAATCTGTGTATTTGTTCGTATAGAGGTATACAGCCAAATTATGAATACAGATTCCCCGGGAGTTTTTTCCCTTTTTTTATAATTGAATTTACATAGGAAAAAATTGGAGAAGAGGGAAAACTCCCGGGGAATTTTTTTTTCATAATTGGGCTGATATTGAAATCGGTTCCGAGGTCAATAAACATAGGGTTCGCTCCACTACATATAACCGTTTCCTGTGAGTCTCTGAATCGAATAGTTTAACAGTTCTAATTTTAAAATTGTTCTAATTATTGTGCTTCAATTTGATCGATTGTTTGAACTCCAGTACTGAAATTCTGTAACTTTTTAACGACAAAAAATTGTCGTGGTAAGTGAAGAAAATTAAAATATAAGAACATTTTTATATACATACCTACTTATATTTATTTTTGGATAAGTAAAAAAACAAAAAAAGACAAAGCAAATAAAGAAATCGGGAAAAGAGAAAATAGAATTGGTCTTCCAATCATAAATTCTAAAAACAAACAAAAAACCAATACGACATGTTGTCACCTCATTATTTAGGTTACAACCTGTCGTGACTTACTTTTGCTTGCAGCCCTTTAATAATAATCACACGACCTATATTCGATAACACTATGGAACATTTTTGGGATTATTGTCTGGGGGGTGAGAAATTCCAAGTCAGGGTGATGGTACTAGGTCAGTATAGTAAAACCCTCAAAGGGTTTGGCGTTCGTATGTGTCAGTTTTTTTTTATGACATTTTAAATTTTTTCCTTATCTTGATGGATCAAGTGTTATTAATTTCATGTAAAGTCACATACCTATAAACAAAAAGCGACATAGATCATAGAAATCGATTAACGCGTTCTGCTTTTATTTACAATTAAGTGAAGGTATCCCATTTTGACAAGAATATTGATATTTGTTTTTACTCAAAAAAGTGTTATTTATCGCCTTTTTTATAAATTTTCCCCAAAAAATATTTTTTTCTTCATACATTCATTTTTAACTTCGAAAGTGTTGCACATATAGGAAAACGGTATAGAAACAGATTAGAGAAATTGTAATTCTTAATTTTTCTAAATTTGTTTCATCAAAATCTGACAGGTGGTTCTCGAGTTATGTTAAACTACGTTTTTGCCAAAATGTTACAACTAAGCGAAAAAACATCAAGATAAGGAAAAAATTTTAAATCTCATAAAAAAAAACTGACACATACGAACGCCAAACCCTTTGAGGGTTTTACTATACTGACCTAGTACCATCACCCTGACTTGGAATTTCTCACCCCCCAGATTGGCTGTTGTACTGCGTAATCTAAGACTGTCAAAAAAAAAATACAAAAATTTTAAACTTAAAATTGACATTTCCAGATTAATTGTTAGCACTGTTGCCCATTTTTTAATTTTTTAACTTTTCTTTTGCGATTATTAGCTTTTTTGACGGGTTTTTGTGGGCAAAAAACGTGGGCAGTATTGTTTGTTTTGTTTACATTTTATTTTGGAATCACAAACAATTCTTTTTATAAACAATACAATTTAATGCAAATATTGTAAAATATTACGAATTACATCGGGGTATTTGCTTTAATTGAAAATTTATGATTTGAAATCCCATATGATTTCACTGATCAAAAACAAAATAGTTTTATCTGCCAAAGCTTTTACCATTTTTTTTTTTTGTTTTTGTCAAAGAAAAAAAAAACATGAGAAATGTCAATCAGAAAAAAGGGGTTGTTTATCAAATTGTATTTCTTGTTCTTTCCGCATTTGTTGTTTCATTCAGTCAATCCTAAAAAAATCCAATACAAAAAATAGCAAGTATCATAACACCTTTAGCAGCATTATTTTTGCTGCTAAGTGAATACTGCGTAAGAGCATATTTTGCGTACCTGTACGAATTTTCGTGCAAACTTTAATGTGCAGCTAAACGAAAAAGACTGTAGTTCCAATTTTATAACGTTTTTTCACTCTCCTGTAAACTTTTGAAAACTGCAGATAGGTTATTTCGTCTTTTAGGTGACGATATGTAAATGATCTTGTTAGGAAATCAATTTTGTTTTAATGGGATCAATCGTATTCGTAGTACAGACGTTGTATTAAACTCCATAGTTTAGTTTAGTAATTTCTTCAGTTAATTTTTTTTTTTTATTTTTTTTGAAACAAATGCTTTAGTAAACAAAAACTGTTATGTTAAATTAGATTTTTTGACAGTCGCAACAAAACTCGTTAGATTTCTATCTCACAAAGTATTATGAAATACGTAAGACTTGTCAGATAGTGTTATCTAGCCTTAAGTACTTATTTTGAATTTTAAGAATTTTGAAATAACTTGCCCTTGTTGCAAGCTGTTACGTATCAAGTTTTTGTATAAAAAGTACGTGTATTATGTATAATTTGCAATATCTTTAAGAATAAATATATTGTTAAAGTAAAAGCTAAAACCGTTTCAGTTAAACCTAGAGTTCTGTCGTTCCGAAACGACCTAGTTCCATTGAACGATTCCCTAAAAGGAACGGTGCGGACTTTTTTAATAGTTCATTTTATGTCGTTCCGCAATTGCAATCCGTTGTATGATCACATGTATTTTTGTAGGGTTATTTTCAAGGCGAATTTACACAAGGTGAACTTATCTTGCTTCGTAAGCAACAGCTGATTACTAACCTTGTGTCAAAATGGTATACCGTCCTGTTGGTTCTGGGGAATCTTAACTAAATTCTTTAATTTTCAATTAAAATTGTGAAATTTAAAACTTTTTTAAGTTATAAAATTTCAAACAAACACAATTTAATATAAAAACAAAATCAAATATTTCTTTGAATTTTTGACACAACGTTAAAATGTTTAACAGTGTTATAAAACATTTTCAAAAAAGGACCACCTTGTATGAATTCGCCTTGGTTATTTTTTGTGTATTGATCAGTGTTGCCGACTTTTGTGTATTTTTGTCGTGGCATATAAAAAATTTCTGATTAAGTCAATTACTAATGTGATCCAAAGTAATATATTTTAGCAATATGCCACTGAGTATTATTTGTTTTTATTTTTTGTTCAAATATTTTAAAAAATACATAATTCTTATGTAGGTAGTTGTTACGCCACAACATAAAAACAAACAATAACAAATATTTGATCGTGACGTTTTAACGAACGACAAAGAAGTTTTTTCGATCATCGTTCATTCATTGTTCAAAGTAAAAAGCGGAACGATGAACGAAAGGAAGGACCCAGTTCCTTTGATCTTTCGGATCGGTCGGAATGATTCCACAAAAGGAACGATTTTTCCCAACACTAGTTAAAACCGAATTAATCTACTATTATTATAAATGTAAAAGTTTGTATGTTTATTAGTTTGTAGCTCAATCACGTGAAACCCGTTTTACGGATTTGGATGAAATTTGGTAGACAGATATACATAGCATATAGCCCACTTTCAAATATAGGGGACCTTTTAAGAGGACAATTGGGGAAATAATTATAATTTTGGTACTTTTTCTCTTTCGATAAATTTATACAGATTATAGCATACATTGCAGTGTGTACTCTCCGGGGCTATAAAATGAGGAAAGCTGACACTCTTGGTACCCTTTTACCTTTGGTCCTTTTTTTTCGAAAATTTTGGTTTAATGATAGCATGGGGCAGATTAAAAATAGGGTACCTTTTATCTTCTTGAAAAATTTGATGTACAAATTGCATATGGTTGAATGGCCGGCAGATAAAATTTACACAGCCCTTGCTTTTCATATGGACAGTTGAATGTCGGTTTCTCAAGAGTATCGATTGCTTAAAACTTACATGTTTGTGTTGGCGAAAAATAATAATTGTTACAATTTCGCTTATAGAAATATTACGTATTATTTATGTAAATTGGCTATAGAATAAACCCTTTTTCAATTGAAAATTTAATTAGGCTAAAGTTCATCAAATTTAACTTTTATTAAATTATTTTCATGAAGAAAGGAATTTTACAACATGAAAATTAATTAAAATCGTTATTGATAATTTTTCATTCTTGACTGCAGCTGGGCTCGCACCCAGGCTTTTACGGACAGGTTACCCCTACATGTTTCAATTGCAACCACTCAATCTCTTCAGAGGGGTTTGCCGTTTAACATTCACAGCCATCAAAGACTGCTGGCAGTCAATAGTCAAACATCAATCTTTAAACTAAATTTTATTAAACCTTTGGTAGATCGAAATTTGCTTTGAATGATTATCTATTTTAATTGATTTAACATGTTTTTCCTTTACTTCTGTTTTTTCGTACTTTTGTCAAGAATTCTTCTTGAAGTCCAAAGTACTTTTTTTGTTTTGTTTTAATTATTTTGTCTTTCTTTTTCTTGTTGACCTTTACAGCACAACTTGAAGAGCAAATGTAAACATAGAGCTCATGCCCTAGCTTTGGCAATAATTAGTATTATTAGGTTATTTTGTTGAACTATTTATGGTTTTTAATCCAAATTTTAATATTTTAATTAGGCTTAAGTTCATAAAATTTAACTTTCATTAAATTATTTTTATGAAGAAAGGAATTTTACAACATGAAAATTAATTAAAATTGTTATTGATAATTTTTCATTCTTGACTGCAGCTGGGCTCGATCGAATGAAAAATTATCAGTAATAATTAAAATATTTAAATTTGAATTTAAATAAATAAATAAACAAAATAACCACAATACTTATTATAAACCCTTTTCCTTAAATCTTGCTTTAATATTCTCGTTAACAAAGTCACATGTAAAAGCTAGAATGTATAAAAATATAAACCCAACTTATTTTACGAAAGTAAAAATGGAGGTAAAATAGCAAAACAAAAGGGAACTTCGAATAATTCCGTATCTTATCCATGGTTTAAGAAAACAACTTTTCTTTTTTTACTCTTTCAGAAAATCCCAGAAATGTTTTAAATTTCTTTTGACTAAAAAATCGCATTCTGAATACCAATAATTGTATGTTTCAATTAATTTAATTAGCATAATTTGTTGAGCAATTTGTATCCGACCCTCAAGAAATTAACATTCGCCGCAATGACAAAAAATTTGAATACATTAAATTAATTTCAATGGAAATTAAAATAAATTGCCAAAAAATAAAATCGGCACACACATTTAATGCCTACATTTATTTAAATAAAAAATATCCCAAAAAATAAATTCGTTTTAAAGCCACCCTGCTGGTAATTATTTCCGACTGGTAGGCCTTTTTGAAACAAATGGCACAGTACAATGTGTTCAAAAGGAAATGGCTGACAGAGAACCATGCACGCACATAGCCTCATAGCAAAACAAGTTAAAAGTATAGACCGACCCTATGATACCCTTCACCGCAGTATTTAAAAACAAATTTTCGAGGGTGTACCTTTTGGACGATATGTTATGAGGTTAATATTCATGTAAAAATAAAAGTTCATGGTCAAATATGAACCGATTCCAATAAATCAGATGACTTAGATTGCAATGTTATTAAGTTATTAATTAATTAATGATTTAAAGTTTAACATATTCTCAGTTCCATACTGCAAAATAAGACTCTTAGGCCCGTTTTCACAACTTACCGATAGCTTAAAGTAGACTTTAAACGGCCTTATAAAAACTGTTCCATCCTACCTGTTAGGTAAAAGTAAAGTTGATTTAGATAAGTTCTTGTATTTTAACAAACACATTGATGAAGCATTGAATAAAGCAAGGAAAGCTGCATTTATGTATAAATCTCTATTTTATTCAAAATATGTAAAACAGAGAGTTAAAATTATTATGTATCAGGCATTAATAAGACCGATAATAACCTATGCATGCCCAGTTTGGTTTAACATTTCGCCATCCTACATGGAAAAAATACGAGTGTTCGAAAGAAAATGCTAAGAGCTTTTACATCCATATTTAGATCACCACAAAGTAATTTTATGAAATATGTTTCAAATAAAAAATTGTATAATATCGCAAAAGTAATAAGGATTGCTAATATACATAATACATTTAATTAGAAACCATATTTTAAGATGCACAGCATGTACAGAAAATAACTTAATATTAGCGCCATACTATGTAAATGAAGAATACATAATTAATACCTTGCAAACAGGATATGTTCCACCGGAGGCCTTTTTATTCCTCGACAAAGCTAAATTAATACAAGATGAAAATAACACCCCAGTCTTTTACCATAACTTTAGACGGGTAAATATCAAAGCAATTAACTGCTCCCCAACATCAAGTAATAATTTGAGGTATAATACTAGTATTTCGAATATAGAACTTTGTATTTCACAAAGATCAAAAACCAATAAATTTTGGTGGCTTAATTAATACCTATGTATATATATGGGTACATGTGTGTGTATGTATATTATGCACATATCCTTCCCCCTTATTTTATCCCTTTGACAATTTTCCATAAACTCTTAAAAATACCTATGTAATGTTTTTTACACTTTTCATTACAAAAAAATTAAGTATTCTTCATTTGAATATGTACATCAGTATGAATTTTGTAAATCATTTGTTATTCCAATAATACTCGAGAGCTCTATTAGGGGACTTTGTATATAAAAATATATAGTTTAAGTCTTCAAAATTGTGAATAAATAAACGAAAAAAAGTAAAAGTAAAGTTGCAATAATGGAACACGTTTTATACGTCCGATAAAATCCTACCTTTAACTATCGGTAAGTTGTGAAAACGGGCCTTAGTCTTGTGTATGGAGCAATTCAATTAATAAATAAATAAAATAAATGAATACCAACATAAGAAGGTGGCTTGTGGCCACAAAGACTCTATTCCAGAATGAAGCTTGGGCTTTATAGACCGATCCCCACCATTTTCAACCGGCTTGGTCCTTGTAACTTTAAAACTATCTTCAAAATTACGACCTGTACTTTGCGCACAAGATTTACATTCTGAGTCAATCGGCATACTTAAATTTTAAGTTGCTCCAAACATCAGCACAAACTCATAATACCCTCTACACTATTGTAGTGTGGGTATACAAGCAAACATCAGCACAAACTCATAATAGCCTCTACACTATTGTGGTGTGGGTATAAAGACAAACAAACCACAAATAAGTTCGCAAGTCATTCATCTCTTTAGGTTTCTGTGGCAACAATAAATTTGCTGTTACTGTAATATTGTCGTTTTAACATTTTGTTGCTGTGAAATAATTTTAAAGTTAAACGCGTAGTGGTTACAAATAAGTTGACAGCAATTTTAGAAAAAAGTTTATTTAACTTGTGACTAGGGCTGCCAGACCGCCTGGAATGGCCTGTATTATCCAGTTTTTTTTTTTGGGTCTTGTCCAGGTACAGTTAAAAAGATTTATTTAATTTTGAAAAATGGATTATTAATATTTTGACCAGAACTAAATCGTTTACTAAGAATACATTTTTAACTTGCCGAAAGATATTCCAATTAACAAGATTCAGTCCAGTTTTTCAAAATTGCGATAAAAATAAAGTAAAATATATATAAATTGAACTCGTTTCTTATGCATGCCAATTAGCAATCCATTTTGTGAAAGTTCTTAAGGTATAATTAGTATTGTGTAAAATCAATTAAGATGGATAATCATTCAGGAAAGTAAATTTCGATCTACCAAATGTTAAAATACAATTTGGTTTAAGGATTGATGTTTGACTAGTGACGTCAGCAGTCGTCGATGGCTGCGAGTGTAAGACGGCAAATCCATCTGAGGAGATCGAGTGGTTGCGATCGAAACATGTCATGGTAACCTGCCGGCCAGGGTTCGAGCCCAAGCCACGTCAAGAATGAAAGATTATCAATAACAATTTTAATTGATTTTCATGTTGTAAAATTCCTTTCTTCATAAAAATAATTTAATAAAAATTAAATTTCATGAACTTAAGCCTAATTAAAAATATTAAAAATTTGGATTAAGTTCTTAAGGTATTTTTAATAATCTTTACTGTCAAGAATCCATACCTTTGACCAAATAAAGGCTTCAATTTTAATACGACTAACTTTTGAAGAAAGTTGCAAAATGTTTCAAACATTTTTTGCCTTAAGTTTTCCTTCGCCTGGTTTAACTGTGCCACACTCAATAACCATCCCTAAGAACTCTACACGCTTCTGTAAAAATTTACACATTTTCCAATTTACTTCCAAGTTGTTTTCGGCTGCCACTTTTAGCACCTTCTCCAAATATTTCATTCCAGTGATTTCATCTTTTGAGTACAGAATTATGTCATCCATATATATTTGCATGATGTTTTCGTTAATCAGTTTACGAAATATTATATTAATAAATCGTAGAAATGCAGACGGTGAATTACAAAATCCAAATGGAGCATAATAAAATTTATAAATACCTTGCTTTGTTACAAATGCTGTGTACTTCCTGCTTTGTTCGTCGATTGGTACCTGTAAAAATGAACTTTCATTGTCTAAAACACTGAAACCGATCGAACCAGAAAGACAATCGATAAGGTCCTCCATGTTAGGAACTGGGAATCGATCTTTGAAACAAATTTTATTTAACCGTCGGTAATCCACGCATACTCTTTTCGAACCATCCTTTTTGTTAGCTAACACTACTCGGCTACAGTATTGCGATGTAGATTTTCGAATTTTCCCGCTGTTTAGCCACTCCTCCACTTGATCAACAACAATTTTTTGCTCTGATATAGGTAACCGACTTAGTGATGAGTATATTGGTTTTTCATTTTCTAAATAATGTTCATTGTTATAGGACTTTTTACATTCTGAAGTGGTATATATTTTTTCTTTATCTCTTCTATGTCATTTTTATACCCAACCGGTGCAACCACTTCATCTTCAGTATTTACTCACTTTGCTTTACTTCACCTTTGTTTTTGTAATCCTTTCATAAAGTTAGTTGTTTGTAACTTTTATCACTATACAACCCGATTTTATTTTTTTCTGCTTTACCTTTTATTCCATCTGCTAAGTAACGTATTATCGAGCGTTCTTCACCGAATTAACCGATTTTTCGCATATTTAACACATATTCACTTATGCTTTCGTTTTCTTTTTGTCTACGATCACGGAGCTGGGCATGCACTTCTGCACTTGAATATTCTTTTTGAAATTCTTCAACTAAAAGTTCTTTCAGAGTAACGTAATCGCACACGGTCACTGATTGCAAAAACAGATCTGCCGATTATTCCGGGCATATACGAATTTTTGCACATTACTCCACCCATATGCCACAGCATTTGCCTCGAAATTCTTGAACCACGCATCAACAGTCATGCATCACCTTCGAACACCGGAATTGTTTTTTCGACAGTAGAGATCAGATTAAAGGGTTGCTCAAACACATCACTGTTATCATTTGACATATTTACTTCCGATTTTCTATTTTGATTTTCAAGTTTTGTTGTTTTTTTCTTCTTCACTTTCCTTAATACGATTTTCTGTTATATTCTTTTCTATTTCTTCCAGTTTGTTATTGGAACGAGTTTTTACCATGTCTTTTAAATGCTGCATAAAGATGATATTGCTTAAGAGAATTGAATTGTATTTTTCTCTTCCTACTTTAACTTCTCATTTTTATTTTAAATGCAATTATGTATATATACAACATTATATAATAAGGGTCCTCATGATATCGTTTATAAGTCTCGTAAACTGTGCAAACTGTGCATTCTTACACCCTCGTAAATGAACTGTCAAAAATTGTATGAGAATTCATTTACACAAACTGCTTAAATTTGCCCAACAATTTTGACTCGTAAACTTGCGCTGTTCAATTGTGCATTTATACACACAAATTTTTTTAATGCTTACCGCCGTTTTCAATGAAAACTACAAGTGTAAATAAATCACAAACAATAAATTCTTGTAATAATATAAGCATATTAGTCTTTTGGCTTTCTTTATGCATTTTTTTTTAATATATTTTTTATTGACGTTTCTGATTGAAATGACATTAATTGTTTAAAAATACACAAAAATTAAAAAGGATCTTCATGAAACGAGTCTCGCAAGTTTACCCATTTGCACAAATGGTAATTTTAAGCAATATCATGAAGACCCTTAATATATTTAATACCGTTCTGTTATACCGTTGGTTTTCTTTTAAAATATTTTAATTTAAAAATTAATGATTTTTTTGTTTTTTGTTGAGCCCCCAAATATAGGGAAAATATAAAAGACCACCAGTTTTCTGTTTTATTTTTTTAATAAAAGTTATTTTATTATAATTATTAATTCAAAATTCAGTTAAATTTTATTTATGATTTAACTCAAAATTCATTTAAGATTTTATAAAGTATTGATTTATATGTACATAAGTGGTTGGAAGGTTAGTAATTAGTTTAATACGATGTCCGTCCGAATTTTATTTTTAACAACTTTAGATTTTAAATTAATCACCAAGCAAAAAAAAAAACAACATGAACGTTATAATTCTTTTCCTTTCATTTATACTCTTTTGTCTTTCCGTTATTCCGAATTAAATTATGTCAGTCTTGCCAGATTAATGTACTACATCCCACATACATACATATACAATTTTGCTATGCATTTCAGATTTGTGACTACCAAATGAAAATTCGAGCTGTTGACACTTGCAGGCCTGGTTCATGCCACGACGCATTTATATGGAGCTTGAGTGACGCAAAAACGTACTATGCCGAAAAATATGCAAATGGTAACCATTGGTTGTTGGTTGTTGGCCGATTCAGCATATGCCTTAGAACCATATATTATGGTACCATACAGATCCCCTGAACATGGTTCTATGCAGCATAAATTTAATTTGGTTCATTCTTCGGCACGAAACATAGTCGAAAGAACCATAGGCAATCTAAAAAGCAGGTTCAGATGTCTACAAATGTGTCTTCCATACACTCCACTAAAAGTTGTTAAGATAACAAATGTTTGCTGTGCACTGAATAACATTTGTAAACATTACAACGTACTGCTAGAAGAAACTCTTGTTTTAAATGAAGCATCAGAAGAGGAAAACGATGATACAGAAATTGACAATATAGCAATTGATATAAGAGATCGAATTGCCAGATCCTTAATACGAAAGTAACATGAACATGCAAACATTTTAATATAAAGGGTGGTTAAATTGTAAGGTCCGATGTTGAATGTGAACCACACCTAAACGCCAAGTTTTTTTCCGAATTTTATTTGACATTTCTCTATTTCAGACTTACTCAATTTGAACCATGGAGAGGTACACAATTCAACAACGTGTTAAAGTTATCCAGACTTATTATGAAAATGGGCGTTCAAATCAAAATGCATATCGTGCACTTCGTGATTTTTTTGGTCAATTTGATCGTCCAAATGTGCGTACAATTGCAAAAATCGTGGAAAAATTCGAGCAAACCGGGTTTGTAGAAGATGTGAGAACACCAGTGCATGCTCGTACAGCTCGTACTGCAGAAAATATTGCTGCTGTTCGCGATAGTGTGGCTGAAGAGCCGTCCACCTCAACTCGTCGTCGTGCCCAACAATTGCACCTCTCACGCTCGTCGTTGATGAACATTATGCATAAAGACTTGCATTTACACGCTTACAAGGTGCAAAAGCCTCTTGACCATTCCAAACGTCGTGAATGGGCAGAATGGTGGCAAGAAATGGCAACAGTGGATGATCAATTTTCGAAGAAAATCATCTTCAGTGATGAGGCACATTTTCACCTCAGTGGATTCGTCAATAAACAGAATTGCCGCATTTGGGCGAATGAGAATCCAAGAGTGATTGTCGAAAAACCAATGCACCCACAAAGAGTGACTGTTTGGTGCGGTTTATGGGCTGGCGGCATCATCGGGCCGTATTTTTTCCAAAATGAGGCCGGTCAGGCAGTTACTGTGAATGGTGTTCGCTATCGTGAGATGATAACGAACTTATTATGGCCCGAATTGGAAGATATGGATGTGGACGATATGTGGTTTCAGCAGGACGGTGCCACTTGCCACACCGTGTTATCTCACGTAATGGCGATGTCAATTGGCCGCCAAGATCATGTGATTTGACACCGTTGGACTTTTTTCTTTGGGGTTATTTGAAAGAAAAGGTGTACGTCGATAAGCCAGCAACAATTCAAGAGCTAAAGGATGAGATAATTCGGCACATTAACGGCATAGAACCTCCATTATGCCTCAGGGTCATCGAAAATTTGGACCATCGGATGGAGGTGTGCCGCCGTGGTCGCGGCGCCCATTTGGCCGATATTTTGTTCCATACATAATTGAATAATACCAATATATCATAATAAAATAAAATTACAATAATTTCCTAAATAGTTTGTGTTTTATTCAAAATCAACATCGGTCCTTGAAATTTAACCACCCTTTATTAAATTTTATTTAAAATTCATTTAATTGTTTAGTGTACATAAATATAAATAAAAAAGATAGTACAAAAACGAAAACAGAATAACTCAAAAATTAATAATGTATTAACTCAAAATTTAAAAACTTTCAGTAGACGACATTGTGACAGCGGTGTGTTATGAATATTACGTGCCGATTTCTTCCAAAAAATAAAAATCTTGAGTTAATACACTATTGTTGAACACGTACGATGTCTAAACAACAATTTAAAAATTATTTAAAAATTAAAAAAAAGGAATAAAATTAATAAAATGATTTTGGCTCAGCCAATAGAGATCGTAAGTTTTACTCAGTCAAACCCATTTTTATTCGTTTTAGCTTTTCCATTTTCTGGTTGTGTCTCTTCATTTCTTCCAGTTTCTTCTTTTAAGAGACCTAATTTCGTCAATGTTTTTGCTTAAATTTCTCATATACTTTGTGCTTTCTTTTAATACTTCATTCAATTCCCCAAGTTTTTCGCCTATATACATATTTAAAATTTTCCTTTTCTTCTTCTATAATTTCTTCAACGTCTTCGCAGAATCGTTTCCTTTTCTTTGGAGTAGCTGGAACATTTACTTGAGGTTTGGGGAGAGGCGTAATTTGTGTAGACGTTGTTTGTATATCACAAATAATTTGCCCTTCTTCAAAATCTGGAGTATATTCCGAAGGGCAACTATTTATATGTTTATTACCACCGAACGATTTAGCATTTGAAATACCTTCAACGGCATGGAAAATATTGCAACCGTTCCTCTACTTGGGTCAAAAAATGCTGTTGATGCTGACCTCCCCCCGTTTTATTGAGAAGAGTTTTGTTTTCTGCTAGCCTTGTTTTAATACTTCTTCTCCAATCAGACCAGTGCCCATGTTCTGTAACTCTCGCGTCGAGAAAGTTTTCGATTGAAATGTGTGAAATGAAACAAAAATGCCATAAATTGAAACAAACAGCTGTTTTTCTCACTTAACTGTGTCTGTAACTTTTTTTGGCGAGTACAAGCTGTCACGTAAGAAAATTACCTGCCAATTTACAGAAAAAGTGTGTCTGCAACATTTTGGTGAGAAAAGTTCCCGCTTTGAACTGTCAAATAAACTCACGAATAAAAATGGGGCGAGAAAAAATTTTAACACTAAAAAACATTAAAAAATGCAAAATGCAAAGAATAATAATAATACATAATATTTTGTTCTTGGCACATTTTTCATTGTTTTATTATTTTGCTTTTAACATGTTACCCTGCCTTTACACATGCAAGTAGTAGCATGCCACTGTTGTATACATATTATCAAAGAAAATTTGTTCGAAATAGTCGAATCTCATGCCATTAACTTTTGTGATTACACATGCCACTGCGAGTTCATTTTCAAAATGTCGTAGAAGCGTCAACTTGAGCAAATTTGTTTACTTCTCAAATTAAAAAAAAAAGTACCAGAAAACGAAATAGAGTTACCGAGTTAATCATAGTGGCACATTTTTGGGAAAATTTTTTCATTTATTTATATTAGCATTATTTTAACGATATTAATGCTCTATTATTAACAAACTTGCTTTTATTTATGCGCGTTTTTAAAAAATTAATCATAATAATTCTTTATTAAGTTAAAACTTCAATAACAATTTGACAACAATCTAGTAAATGTGAATTAAATTTTTAACAGGGTAACATTGCTTACGTTTTGACATTTAATGGAATGCAAGTGCCAAATTTCCACTCGCATGCAATTTTTGCTGCCACTGGAGCTGCCATTGCGAAAAATGTGAGTTTATTAGTAAAAAAGTGTGAGTGTATTGAGTTTTTCGAACTGGCAGTGGCATGTGTAAATGCTAGGTTAATAAAATATACGAATGTCTTCAAAGCTCGTTTGCAAACAACAAACATTAAAGTCGCTCTTTACACAATTTGGTATAGCCGAGTTGTATTTTCGCCGCCGTTGTTGAAAAATTTTGAATTTTAGGTATATTTTGGTCGCCGTCAAGGATATGTGTTACTGGCGTTCTGAACGTCTGCAATGTCACATCGGCTTCGAGTGCAATATTATGACATTTATAACGTAACGACGTAATCTCTTTTGTTAGTTTTCGACATGACTTACAGACACACATTTCTCTCACTTTTCGAGAAACGATGGAATATTTTGTTTCACATCTTTTCGATGCAAAAAGTTCTCACTAAAGTTACAGAACATGGGTACAGGTCTGCAAACAAACAGAAATGGTATGCATTAGGTGCGTTTGAGTACTTTTACAGTAAAATGCAGTAAATGAGTAAACTAAAAAAAATTCTCTCACAAAAAGCTGTTGTCCAAAAAAGTACGCGGACGCAAAATTTGTAAAAATTCGTAAAATTAAGGCAACAGCTGATGGCAAATAATTGAAGTGCTGAAAAATATTGACACTTTTGACTACTTAACTGGTTTTCTTATCGGTACTCGATTGAATACTTTTTATAACACGAAAATTTTTGAAAAATACAAACAAACTATTTTATGTAATCTTTCATATTCGTTTGTTTTTTATTTTATTTGATTTCACTAATTTGTAGCGGGTTAAATTATTTAAAAGAACATGAATGATTTTTTTGCTATTGATTACGTAAGTACCCAAAATTTCACACTTTTACAACTCTAAAGAATTAACATAACAAAAAAAATTCAAAAAGTTTGTATTTAGCCAAATAAATACTTTACAAACAAGTTAAATTAATTAATATTTATTCAATTTTTGTTTTGGTTTAATTTTTATTTCAACTTTTCTTTAATTTAACAATTTTTTCACAATTTGTATGCTTTTTATTTGTAGCTTTTGTTTGTTTACCTTTTGAAACATATGTTTTTTTGATTTACTAAATTTTACTGCAAAAATTTCTGCAGTAAAAATTTGTAAATACTTAGTCAAGAACTGTCACTTTTCGCTCCCAATTTATGTTCTCATTTACTGCATTTTGTGTACTCGAACGCAATTTCGTAAAATGCAGTAAAGTTTAGTAAAAAATAGTAAAAACTTTTGTGTTCTCAAACGCAACTATTGTGTACATAAATACTGAAGAAATGTATGTTTGTTTACTTATAAAACTAATTTTAAAACTTATTGTTATACATAAGCATATGGAACTACCGAAGCAAGCATATTGGGTCGCTTTTCGACCATCATCATGCCATGATAATTGCGACATAAGTCAACAATTTCTACGGCGCGTCACTACACATATGTATATACATACATATTACATACCTTTTTCCATGTAGCTGTATCCCTATTAGGTGGCCCACAAGCATTCAACTGATTCGTTAATTCAACCAACATCTGGTCGTGCTTTATTTTGTCGCCTTTTACAAATCCTTTTGCCATATCAGGGTTGCTTTCCATGAAGGAAAGGCAGATATTACACTGCTCCGTAGATTTCTGGCGAGACCTTTATACATATATAGATATCTTTTGTTTGAATGCACACACGTATTTTATTTTCAATATACATACATACTTAAATTTTTTCTTATCTTTTGTAATTTTTTTATTTTTACACTAATTGTTTGACCTCCAAAACTCTTGTCAGACTTATTAATTTGTTAATGGAATATGAGATGGAGATGCCATATCTTATTGAAGATGTTTTTGCATAAAGTAGCAAGAACTTTTTTTGTCAAGAATAAAAACTGGGAATTAAGCACGAATAACAAAATCTTTTGAAATTAAAATTTTGTATTCCCAAAAATTGAAATTACTTTTTGATAATAAACAGGCAAGTGCACGGCCTAAAAAAGCACTTAATTGACAACATATTTTGTAAGTTGTTGTTGTTTTTTATTTTGTTTTTCTTAACATACTTACAACTACAATTAATGTTGAGAGAATTTCAACTAATTGTAGTGGGGAATGTAAGATGAGATAAATCCACTGTTGTTTATTGGTGATGTGTTTTGTTTAAACTTTGATATTATTACAAGTAGAACTGTTTATATAATTCTTAAGGCTCAGTTAGGCGAACGTTGCTGTACCCGTAATGTAACGCACCGTACTGTAAGCACGTTGGTGCACTTATAGAACGTTTAAAAACGTGTCATATTTTTCCCATACATAAACAACAAGCAATAGTATACATAAAACAAAACAGACAGTGATGAGAATCAAAAATGTTCAAATCGTGACCGTTGTGCTGAAAAGGTACCACGTGATTTAAATGGTATTAAAACAGTATTTTGTGTATGCAAAAAATGTTAATAATTTAATATTTATATTATAGATTTACAATAAATAAATTTGTATTTTAGCATATATACATTTTTAGCATACATATTTATATTGTAATTGTGCATACACCAAGTCTTTTATATGTTTCCCTTTTTCATTGTATGTGTATATGCATTTGTTTATTTTAAACATCTAAACATATGTATATTTGTATATTTGGAAATATGTTGTATTGTAAGTTGTTTTGTCGCAATTCCATAGATATACTAAAAAAAGTACCAACAAAAAAGAGCAAAATTACCCGCATTCAATGTAACATACAAGCCGCCCATCACTGTCTTACAAATGTCACGTAACAACGGCATGAAATTCTATTTTATACAGATTGGTACGTTGCAACTACGGTACATTGCATTTCGGTAAGCTTTTGTATTGGTTTTCATATAACAAAAAGCGAACAGCTGATTGATACAGTACAGATACGGTACAGCAACGTTCGCCTAACTGAGCCTTTATACGTTTAACAGTTTTATTTGGTTTAATATCTTTAGTTTTTCTAAAATCTTTATGGATGAAGTTTCCTGATGATCTGGCCTAAGCAACCAGTGAAATGCGCATAGGAATAGCTTATCCCATCAACAATAAATTTCAAGTGTTTTTGTCAAGAATAAAAACTGGGAATTAAGCACGAATAACAAAATCTCTTGAAATTAATGGTTTGGAGTTTTATTGTATAAATTTAATTAATTTATTTACAAAATATGTTATAATTTCAACTTTTGCCATATAAGCTTTGTAAAAAGTCAAATTCTCAAGTTCATTTACACGTCTGAATATCTGGCACCATTTTTTTTTTCGAAGTTAAATAGAAACAGCTGCTCACAATCAAAACGCCAATTTAAAAGAAATTGGTTAACAACAATCAGTATTACAACAATGTTGTTTTTGAATTTTATATTTTCTATGAAAATGTTCTCAAAAGATTATGAGTTTTTAAAATAAATGGAGAGGAAAAGCATTAAATTTCCTTTTTATATGCTATTTATTGATGTTGAAAATAAATTTTAAAGGAAATTTACAAGTTCACATGTGTATCACATTGCTGTAGGCTTGTGATTTAAAATCGCCAAATTTAAGGCGATTACGAACTCCAGCACACCTTCTTTGCGATTTCTAGCGCATAGGCGTGAGTTTCGACCGATTTGCCCATATAGTAGAGCTGCTTTAAGTTTTATAGCCGTTATTTTCGCTTCAGTATGACGAGACCAGGTCAGGCGTCTATCTATATGGATTCCCAAGTATTTTAGGCTTTCTACCGAAACAGTGATGTTAATTGTTTTTACAGCAGGGCACGTTTGTCTTCTGAGCGTGAAAGTTAAGTGAGCACATTTAGCCGGGTTAACCTTTATTTTCCATTTTTCTAGCCAGGCTTCTAGTTTATTGATGTGGGACTGTAAATGCTGCGATGCAACTGTTGGGTCCTGATTAACAATAATAAATGCTGTGTCGTCTGCAAACGTAGAAGTATGTGTGCTCGGGCTTGTTGGCATATCAGCTGTTTATATTATATACAGTAACGACCCTAATATGTTGCCTTGAGGGACACCAGCAGATATTTTCTTGGTGGGGGAGTATTTGTTTTTTGATCTTACCATGAATGTTCTGCCAGTTAAATAGCTTTCAAGGAGTTTGTGAGTGTTTTGTGGAAGCATTCTGTTATTTTAATGAGCAGCCCATCATGCCAAACTTTGTCGAATGCTTGGTAAATTTCTATAAACAGTGCTGAGCAATATTCCTTTCTCTCAAACGCTGATCTAATTTGGGTTGCTCGGACCCCGGTCTCTGGGTTTCAGAGACGAGAAGCACGTCGATTTCGTGCATTTGAAGAAAATGTGCTACTTCGTGTTTATGTTGGGAGAGCCCGTTTGCGTTCCTGAAACATATTTTTTACTGGTTTATTTTTTATTTAGTAGAACTTGCAGGAGCATGTTTTGGTTTCGCATTATTGCCTGAAACATGTTCTGCATGGTGGCCATGAAGTTATTCCTAATTTGAACTAGATTTTCAATTGAGCCCGATATGTTTGTCTGAGATTCCTTAAGAAGAATTAAGGCCTCAGTAGTCTTTACTTTCTGTTGCCGTTGTCTTGATAAATTTTTGTAGTTAGTTTTTCCGTTTAAACCTATCACCTGTTTTAGGTAAATAAATAAAAAAAACATTAAATAAAAAAGTGGTAAATAATTAAAAAAAATGAATAATATTAGTTCTGCTTCAGATTCTGAATTTGACTCGGATGGTGATGATGCACTTATGTATAGTGGCAAGCTTTTTACATTTGTGTAATATATATAAAAAAGTTAAAGCTGAGTCGTAAAAGTAGATGGTACCAACCGGGATTGGTCATCATTAGGGTACTATCGAAAAGTTTTCAAAAGAATTAAGGACCACAAGAATGGCAAAAGACGTTTACGAGCTTTTGTTGGCATTAGTTAAGAGCTCGCTAAGAAAGCCTGGACAGCGAATATTACCTGAGGTAAGACTCTCAATCACACTTCTGTAAGTTTTTATAATTCATAATGATATTGTTTATGTTAGTGTTTTTATACATACTATATACATACATGCGTTTTAATTTAGGCACTTGGCGCATGAAAGTTCCATTCAGTCGATTGCTTGGGGCTACAAATTGGGAAAAACTACAATTCGAAATACCATTTTAGAGACGTGTGATGTATTGTGGCGTTTGTTGTCTCCTCTTTACTTTACACTACTGCTCAATATAATGATAATGAAAAAAATTTTAAAAAGATGTGCGTAGGAGCAATCGACGGAAACCACATAGCTTTGAAATGTCCGCCAAATTCGGGATCGTTGTTTTTTAACTACAAAAAGTTTTTTAGCATTGTGCTGATGGGAGTTTGCGATGCCAATTACACTTTCACCGCTGTAAGCGTGGGAAGCTATGGTTGTCAAAGTGATGGAGGTAATTAAATAATAAACTTTTAGACATTAGTATAAAAATAATTGTTTAAGAAAACAATACATTTAGCAGAAAAGAGGTTAAGTCCATACCAAAAGTATAAAACGTTTTATAAGTAAATTATATTTGATTGCTTATGTTTTGCAATTAAAAAAGAAAGGCCCATATTCATAGTCAAAAATAAAGTCGACTTTTTATAAAGTATACTTTAAAACAATTTTGTTCACATGCATTTAAAGCCGGTTTTAGTTTAAAGAATACTATATTTTAACTATGAATATGGGCCAAAGTTTTTGTCTCTCCTGTAAAATCTGTAAATTGGACTTACTTCCTTTTCATACTAAGCTAACCATATTTAAAGTAAGAAATTAGAAACATGTATTAATTTTGATATTGTATATTTAAAGGAATTTTTCGCACATGTCCTTTTGGAAAATCAATTTTAAATGGCACAGTGCCTGTGCCACCAAATAAACCCTTGTCATCTTCATCTTCCACACCATTTCCTCACTATTTTGTAGGAGGTGCTGCATTTCCTCTGAAGCCAAATTTAATGCGACCCTATCCAGGAATTAACCTTAATAGAGAAAAAACTATTTTTAACTACGCTTGTCTCGTGCACGATGGGTCTTTGAAAACTCTTTTAGAATCTTAGCAGCACGTTGGAGGACACTGCTGACAACTTTGGAGTGTTCACCTGACAACTGTGAAGTCATTCTTTTAGCATGCATTGCATTACACAATTTTATAATGCTTAATGACCACAAACGTTGGTATTGTTCTGGCAATTTTATAGATCGTGAAGCAGCAGATGGCACCATGTATGAAGGCGGTTGGCGCACAGAAATTAGAACCAACGGAGATCGGTGACAACTCACATTCGCAGATCGACGGAAAATGTAATGCAACTAAGAAACCGACTGGCGGAATACTTTTGTAACGAAGTTGCAATTGCTAATCATCAATAAAACTCTAAATTTCGTTTTAATAAAAATCAATTTTTTTAAATTTTATTTAACCCTTCGTCTTACTCATGAGTCTGGCCAGACCTTTTTCGATTTTAAATGTAATTTTAGTATACAGTTAAACCTCGATTAACCGGGCCTCTATTAATCGGTTACATCTATTAACCGGCATGCGGTTCTTTTTATTTTTTACCTCTATTATCCGTGCTTCACCTCTATTATCCGTGCTTTAGATTTATACCTTTATTTACCGTGCTTTACATGTATTATCCGTGCAGCATTCATATGATTTTGTTATGTTAATCTAAATCCGGTGTTTCCCCTTAAAGTTAATGTGCCCACGCATAAGAACATATTTGCGTTTGTATTCATTTAGTAAGTGAAATTTGAACATTTCGTCAGAAGAAATGCAAAAAAAAAGCATAAAACGTCGTAAAATGTACAAATTTTGTGCACTACATGAGTTTGATCAACCAAAGCATAATCAGTAAATATTTGATTTTGCATTGTCTATGGGAATTTGTATGTTTTTTATAAAAATATGTGGTATATTTGAATCTGCAGTTCCATAAATTTAATGTTGAAATAAAAATAAATAAAAAAAAATAAATTTCTGTATATATTAACATAACCCCTATTAACCGTGTATTTCGATTATCCGTGCTGGTGCCGGTCCCACGAGAGCCGGATAATAGAGGTTTAACTGTATTTAAAACTCAGGTAGAGACTTGAAATTTCAGGTACCCTTCTAGAATTTAGTTTTCTATAAAAAGCTGAAAAAATATATCCTGGAAAGGATATATAAGATAACTTATTCGAATATTTTACTGCACACATCACATTCGTAACACATGTGGTCTGGCCAGACCCATATATATTTTGTACAGAAAATGCGGTATTTTTAACTTTCTTTCTTGCTGTTTTTAATTATTTTTTGTTTAATTATCTTTTATTTATTTAATTTTATTAAACACACAAACTACATAATAAGAACATAATAAAGCTGCTGAGGCAGGTTATGAAATTCAACCTTCACAACTGAACACAGGGATGATGTGGATTGCGTTCCAAATAAGAACGATTCATCCGGTACTGAAAATAAATTGGTCATAAAACCAAATGAATCTTTTGCTTCTAAGGACGATGAAGAAGAGCTACATGTACAAACTTGTCAACAATACTCTGTCCATGAATTTTTCTATGATAAAGATTGAAGGCGAAGCGATTAAACCTGAAGTAATCCGGTTTAACGACGTACATAAATGCAGAGTCAACTATATTTTACAACAAAACTATCCACTTTGGTCTTTTTTGCAGTATTTTGGTACTGGCTGTCTATTGTATTTGCTTGAAAAGGAACGATATTTGAAAATTTACAAACGAATTGGTTCTATCTAATATTTAAAAAGTTTTTGTTCAAAGTGTGCAGATTGTCAGCATTTTAAAAAAAATTACATGTGTCACTTGTTAAGGAAATCTATAAAGCTAAAACATTTATTTTATTTCTCTTTTTTTTGCAAATAAAATCGTATTGCATATTATAAACATGTTATATACCTTTGATAACATAAAACGATCTAATTTTTCAGTTTTTAGAAATACTCAAAATATATTAATTTGTATATTATAAATAAAAATAATTTGAATATGTTCGCATATTATTTCATATGATGAATTTCATATTTTATTTTATTTTAAAAAGTGTATAGTATAGTATTTATTCAAAAGTTGGTTGGGTCTAGCTAGACTCATGCGTTACGAATGTGAAAATAAAAACATGTGTAAGACCGAGGGTTAAATAATACATATCGTTTATTTGCTGCAAGACCGGCATAACTCAAAAAATGAAATTTTGGAGTTAGAGATGCAGAATTTTTCGCTTTGTTTTTCTTTATATTGTGAATTAAAGTCATCTTTATATCTTTTATACTTTCCCAGTTTGAAGAGAATGTGTCTTCTTTTTTTCTTAGTAGTTAGTGCAAATCAAAAACTTTAAATGCGTTTATCTCGAAATGGATTTTTTTTAAATATGCCGGTCTTGCAGCAAATGAGCGATATGTAGTTATAAATTTCATTTCCTTTTAATATAACAAAAAAATATTATAAAAAACTTAAAAATTTCATTTTATTTTAATTAAACAACAACAGCATGCAGTCATTTTAATTAAAAAAAAATTTCTATAAAGTATAAAAAAACCATTCACTGAATATTATCGATAACTTGTAACAACTATTGCTAAAGCTGTTATGATACTTGCTATTTTTTGTATTTTTTCTATATTGGAGAACAGTGCAAATATATTTGCATAGGAAAACGGACTAAGTGTAAAGAGTATGATTATATCACAAAAAATCTTGAAATGTCAAACAAATATACATGTGTTATCGATAAATAATCCTTAATCACGTTCGAGCTGCTTAAACGCGTTTAAGAAGCCAAATGTGAACATACTATAAGACTGTCAAAAAAAATATAAAATTTTTTAACTTAAAATTGACATTTCCAGATTAATTGTCAGCACTGTTGCCAATTTTTTTAGTTTTTGATCGAAAGAAACGGTTTTTAACTTTTTTTTTTTTTTGCGATTTTTATCTTTTATATTTTTATTTTTGTGGGGAAAAAACGTATGCAGTATGGTTTGTTTTGTTTACATTTTATCAAATTGTATTTCTTGTTCTTTCTCGCATTTGTTGTTTCATTCAATCAATCCTAAAAAAATCCAATACAAAAAATAGCAAGTATCATAACACCTTAATAAAGCTTCGTACAGACGATGGTCAGATCTTACAATGTTGTCATTTTTCTGACAATGATGCCATTGTCAGCTGCATTAATTTTACACATCTTCCAAATGAAAATGAGCTTACAATGTTCACACAGTTGCTAGACATTTTTAGGCAATTTTAATGACAACATTGTAAGATCTGACCATCGTCTGTACGAAGCTTAAGTTTTTATGTTGTCGAAAAATTTGGAAAAACAGTAAAAAAAAGAGCGCTACAAATTGATAGGCAAAAAGTTGTCTGTAATTTTTTGCTAGTACATTGTTTACTTTGAAAAATTATTCAAACAACTTTTTGTGTTTTTGTTAATAAATAAAATTATTAAAATCTATATATATAAAAGTGAATGTATGTATATATATTTGTATATATATATATATATATTTGTGCCTTATAGGAGGCCAAACCACTTGACCGATGAACTTGAAATTTTCACAGCATGTAACTGTGACCCTGGAAGAGACAGCAGGCTATATAAAATTGTGACTGGGCAAAGGGGCGATGCCACGACCATACAACCCAAAATTTAAATTCTTGTTATTTATGACATTTTTTGCCCTACGGCGATAATATTTGGTATATTTGCTGTTGGCATGAACAGAAATACGTTTAATTAAAAAAGTGGGCGTGGACCCGCCCCTTTTTAGAAAAAGTAAAAAACGTTATATCTAATAAGCTACTGAACCGATCGTCACTAAATTTTCACAGAAGGCTATTGTTCTGAATTAATGTGTCGTTGGGTTCAAAAAGGTGTGGTTGGACAAAGGGGCGGTGCCATATTTTTTTGTGGATGTCAATAATAAATAGCTCATATTTTAAGAGCCGCTGCAAGCATTTTGTTGAACTTTTGGTAGTAGGATCTTCTGAGCCACAAAATTGAAATAAAATAGCAGAGGTGGAAGTGGTACCCCCATAGGATGCAAATATTTAATATCACGTTACTGAAGAACTATGATAGCTAGAGTCTTCAAACGTGGAAAAATCAACTATTATGGTAAATTTTAAAAGAAAAATGGGCGGGGTTGACGGAGGGAGAGCAATACCCCCCATAAAATTAAACTACTGAATGCCACGGAATTCTCTTACTACGAAGCAGTTAATAATTTAATAAATAAATTTTTGTTAAAATATATTAAAAATACTTATATATTTTATAACGATGGGGGTAGCGAAGCACACCGGGTTAAGCTAGTATTGTATAAAAAGCAATTTAAACAATATTGAAGAAAATTTTTGTTTTTAATTTTTTAAAATAATAACTGCCTGTTTTTCGATGTCGTTACTAGATTAACAACAACAGTGGGACTTAGTTGACCACTTCAGGTACTTAAAATTTTTAAACGTAAATTTTACCAATGAGATTCCGTGACAAAACAACTACTTATATGATAAAAAAAAAAGTGCACAGTAACACCCAAAATACTTACAGATATTTGAACGTTGAAATTTAATTTGGCTCCACTTTAAATTGCATACGCACCCTTGTAATTAGCTTAATACCTCTTGTTTATTTGTCCTCGTTAAAAGAATTCAGTGTAGCGGTTACCATTCTGCCAAAGGCATGAATAGTACCACTTTCTTTTTGTTTTTCTTTTTCCTCTTTGGATTTTCAAAACTTTTTGAAGGTATCAACTCCTTTTGTAAAAATTTGGAAGCTATCATCAAGCTGTTCAGTTCTTTTTTTGTTTTTCGCCTTTTTAATGCTTCGGGGGTTGCTGCTGATAATGCTACTAAAGAGTTTTGAGTTTGTGATTCAAAAAATGAAGAATCTTGCGTTTGCGATTCTGGCGGATAGTCTTGAAGTACTTCAAAACTTTGTTTGGCTATAGGGGTACTTTGTTCAATAATATTTATTGTTGAACGCACTCTAAAAATTATGAACTTAAATAATTATCACAAAAAAATTAACAAATAAGTACATACGGGCGGGGAACAACATGACGTGCCAAGAATTCCAACTGCTCCATATAATGCCAACGATGTATGAAAACAGCGCCACTACCTGATGCAAGCTTTTCACTTCTCTTCTCCTTTGCATACCTGTCTCTAAGTGATGTCCATCTTTTCATACACAGTTCTTCTGTAAATATTATACTGCTAATACGGTTAATATTATTATTTTAAATGTACTTACCTGGAACTCCTACTTCCTTAGATATTTGTGACCAGGCGGCCCGCTTCTTGTCTGGCATTCTGTAGTCTTTATTGAATTTATTATATAAAATGTTTCTGCTTTCCACTAACGTGATTAGTTTTTCATTATCCATCTTTTATTTTTGCTTTTTTTTTCAAATTTCAATTTTTAAAACACTTTTAAAGTATTTAGCTTTATTTTAATAATTTTAGGCTGTAAAATACAACAGCTGATTCTTGATGTCACCTAACAATTTTGACAAAATTTTGTTTTTAACAGGTTCGTCAGTAACGGAACGGAAAAAAAAGAACAACTAACGACTTGTGCACACTTTCTATTTAACAAAATCAAGTCAGCTGATTCGGAGCAGAACAGAAAGTAGAGACTAAAGGCTCAGTTAGTCTTTACTTTCTGTTCTGTTACGAATCAGCTGATTTGTTTTTGTTATTAAAAAACCTGTGAAATTGATTAGTTTTTCTGTTCTGTTGAGGTTAAGTTTGTTAAAATCAAAAATCTGTTAAGTTATTGTAAGTGACAGCAACATAAATAATAAAAAATACATATTTATGTTGAAATAAACTATTTTTTGATTTTAAGAATTCATAAAATTTAATTTCTTCAAATTTATTTGCATTAAAGTGATTGAAATAAAACATTGGACAGTGCAAAACTAACAAATTTGTCATAAATGGCTGATAAGTTGCTACAGAAAAAGTAACTATTACAATTTCGAAACAGAACGTCACGAAACAGGACAGAAACAGAAAGTAAAGACTAATTCTGCCTTAATTCTGCCTTTAATTGTAATTTGACTTAAAATAAATTGTAATTTGACTTAAAATACACATTCGACATAATATGAAAATATGTATTCTATTCGACCTTTATTATTTCAAATTTAAATAATTTTCGAGCTTAAGGTCTCTGTTTATAAAAAACTTTTAACTTTTATTTAAAACCAATACTTCGGCACTTCCTTGAGTGCCTTCTTCAAGGTGTCTTTTCTTATTTTATAAATTTTTAATAGAATTTAAGCACTCATTATTAAAGGTTTAAATCAGTCATAAAAACGAATATATTTATGTAACGGTCGCCAGAGTCTTGCCTCTTCAGAGATCTACTACCTTCTAATAACAGCCGTGCGCAGGGAAAATGGGGGCTGTTCTTTTCTCTTTATTGTCAGACCAAGCCAGTTACAAAATTTATTATATTAAGGTAGTATTTAACTATTTAGGTTAGGGTCGAATTTAACCAAAAGCAAAAAAAAACCGAAAAAAACTCATCAACTTGTGAAATGGATTTCTTAGAGTAGACAGATGTTATGTGTTCTCCCTTTCTTTACCCACCTTTGCCATGCTATATATGTATTTATATTATCAATGATAGCCCAAATACATCTAACCTAAACTTTTCGTGGACTTTTAATAGAATTTAAGCACTCATTATTAAAGGTTTAAATCAGTCATAAAAACAAATATTTAACAAAACAAGTATCCATAATATGGGTAAAAAAAAAAATTTTAAAACTAACAAAAAAAAATTAAAAATTCTTATACCAACAACTTGAAAATAAAATTGTTTATAATAACACAAAAACTAATGTAAATATTTAAAATAACTCTAATTTTTAAAATTTCATTAATAAATTTATTATCATTTGTTAAAAATTTATAAAATAGGAAAAGCAAAAAAACCCTGAAGAAGGCACTCAAGGAAGTGCAGAAATATTGGTTTTAAATTAAAGTTAAAAGTTTTTTAAAAAAAAAGATCTTAAGCTCGAAAGTTAATTGATATTGATATGAAAATTTATATAATAAATGTTACTCACCATAAGAAATAAATTCCCAGATTCTATTTGTGATATTAAAAAGCTCTGTTTATTTACTTTAATTACAGAGAAGTACGGGAACAGAAAAAACACAATTTTTTGCACAAAATAAGAAGTCAGTGTTTTGAGAGTCTTTACAAAACAATGAAAGTTTGAGCCACTTTTAAAAAATTGTACATTGTTTGTAAAAAAACTGCTTTTACCAAAAATAAAACAAAACAAACACTTTTACAATAAGAAACATGATTTTTTGCCTAATATTTCATTATAAAACTTTTTATTTAAGTACATTATTTTATTCCACATCACTGTTTCCAGAATTTGGTTCGTCAAGACAACGTCTGGGCTGTTTCGTGCAAGAAAAAGAATAATTTTATTATCTTAAAGCTGCTCTTTGTAAATACAAGTTTAAATAACGGGAATGCTTTTCGTGCAAATTGGGATCCCAAAGTAGAGTAAATAAACAGAGTTAATAGGGCGAACGATTAAAATGTTGCCTGTTTTTTAAAATTCCAGACCTTTGGAAATTCTTTGTCACTTTTGTGAGCTTACTTATGGTACGATCTTAGTTTTTGTAGAAAGCATATTTGTGAGGTACTCGTATCCTTTCGCGAGTTTCTTCCGAATTTCGAATATTTTCATAGCTTAATGAGAGAAAGCCACACGATATTTTTTTTTTAAACGTTCTCCTTCTATTTTTTTCCATTTTTGTTCGACAAGATAGCACTGTGAGCTGGTGCCATGACAATCGTTTTTATGCGTTTCTGTCTGGATTTTATGATGGTGACAAAGACGACAATTTAAATACAAATATTTTATTTAAGATTTAACCGACTCTTTTTAGTTACTTTGCAACAATTATTTGCTTTAAAATCTCCCTCTTTTCTCTGTTTAAACACTTAAATATCTTTCATACATTCAGATGTATGCTATACATCTGTACGTATGTATGTATGTATATATGTATAAATAAATGTATTACTTTTTGTATTTTTTATTTGTAAGATAATTTAACTTGTTGGCTCCTTTGTCCATTCAATACATGTTTTTTGTAAAGTAATAAAGATTTTTGTAACATTCCTTTGACGTAATTCAAGGGCAGAGTCACGTTGTCGAGATTTTATTAAAGAAAAATGTTGTAAAAAATAAAGCAGTGATATTAAATCGACTGTGACTGTGTGTTTATTTTTTTTCTCATATTTCGAACGTTTCAAAATTATTCAATAGTTATTTGAATATGATGGGCAAAATCATTTTCTTTCAACTTTATAAATATTTTTTTTTTTATATTAAATTTAGGAATTTGCGTTTGTTTGTTGGGAACAATTGTCTTCTCTTTGGTTTGACAGTATTTATGACGCTCTTTGGTATATTTGTGTGTATGCGTTTTTAATGTAGGTGTTGCTAATAGTTATATATGTACATAATAATTTTTTTTACTGCGTAAATTTAAACTTGAAGAATATACAAAAGTTTGTTATTTACTGAACATAAAACTTTGATAGTACAATTGAGGTTAATGTAATTTAATTGGGCTGAATTTGAACATTTTAATAGTTGTCTTCATTAAATATGGTTAAAAATTGCGACATACTCATTCGTATTATGGCCAGTTAATAGGCAGACAATAAAAGAGAGGTTATTACAAACCGAACGCCTATTTTTACGGTAACAACAACGTTCCAAATGTTGCGGCAGTCAAACGAAATATTATTACATTTACAACATCTGGGATCTAATACTAAAGTTATCAAATAATAGACACATACAAAAACACTTTTTGGCGTTATTTTTAAAATGTGGTATAAAAATTATAACAAAAAACAAGTAAGAGTGCTATATTCGGCTGTGCCGAATCTTATACCCTTCACCATTGTGCGAGTAGAACAGAGAGCAACTAAATAATTTTTACATATACATATTTACAATACCTAAAACTTCAGTATAAATGAGATTTAAAAAGCGAAAATTGGTAAATATTTTTTTTAAATCGTTTTTAGTTTCTATTTGTTAAAATTATTTCGTTAAATATATGAAATAATAAAGAAGGGTGATAACGAAAATCATATATGGGCATTACGCCAGTATATGTAAACAAATACGAAAGGGGGGTGAGGGGATTGGAAGAAGAGACGACAACCGGATTTGAACTTTGCTTTGCATAAGAACCCAGAATATATATACTTTATAGGGTGTAGGACCTTCGGTGAAGGGTATTAAAAACAAACTTAATTATAAAAAAGAGTAATTTTTGTGATTTCAGTATTTTGGTCAAAACTCTGCTATTTCTTAGCCGATTTGACAGATTTATATACCGACGTGTTAAAGAAGAAATTTGCCAGTTATTTTGGCTATAAAACTTGGACTCGGGAAGATCTATGGTTCCTGAAAATGGGTATTTTTCAAAAAAAAAAAATTAATATTTTGGTCATAACTTTTTCGTATCTGAACCGATTTTCCCGAGTTTTTCAGAAAATATTTTCTATTAAAAATTTCCGATCTTCTGATATATAAGACGTAACCATAGATCATATTACAGTCAAAAAATTCAGGTTTTTATAAAATTTTTAATACTTTTTGTATGAGAGGTACCACGCCTACTTCTCCAATCCCGCCCACATTTTGTAGGATGGTGTGTATTTATAACCTAAATGTTTGTACCTAACTTAAAAGCTTTGGCTCTTGCCGTTCTCCAGATATACAGATAAAAGTAATAAAAATACAACAACCACAAGGGATTTTTTGGAAAAATTAGAGGCAGTCGTGGTTTTTTGGTCATATCTCAGCCATTGTTCGACCGATCTGGCTGAATTTCAATAGCAAGAAATGGTGGACTATATGTGACATAAATGTAAAACAACGTAGCCGCTATCATGTCTGGAGTCTCCGGAAAACACCTATCAAACGTAAGACGGACGGATATCGTTAAATCAACTTCTCTCCTCATAAGCACCCATACTATATATACTTTATAGGGTCTAAGATCAATATTGTAGAAATTACAAACGGAATGACAAACTTATATATACCCTTTTCCACCTGTGGTGAAGGGTATAAAAATGTATATGTACATTTCAGTATTTTAAAAAATTCAACATCAACACAACTTAAACTTACATATTCCACTTAATCCACATACGAATTATACAGAATTTTTAATTAAATGAATGATGTGCTAATCTTCTACATAAAAATACAAGGCCTGAGTCATTTATTAACTCACTTATCAACGCCCAGCCCAAACGGCTAAAGCTATAGCTTTGAAGTTTGGTACATACATACATAGGTACCTATTTTGATACGCAGATCCACTAAGAAGAAATTCGATGACTAAAAGGGTAAAATTTGCTAAATTCTCTCACCAAATATATTCGAAACTGAAGGCACTTTTATACGATATGTATTTTGTAGTGGCTTTTTCAGATTTAAAATCCATATACATATAATTGCACATGTCATGTCTGTCAAAATTAACAAAAATCTTTTGCTTTCATCCGTTCGTTTTTGGTTTCATCTGACTTAACCTAAAATCGCTTATTACAGCAAATTATATACTGATTTATTTTTATATATTAATTGTATTTCAGTTAATTAAAAATTTTGTTTCTTTTTTTTAAATATGTGTAAACAAATAAATAATGTATGGGTGAATTCCAAAACCTCATTTGCAATGCAACCAAATAAAATCATGTACATATTCTTAAACGCAACCATTAAAACATTGACAATGTCATACGGCTCTAAATGTATGGTAACATTAACCGATGCGCAAAAAGGCAAAATATGCATCAATAATTTTGTTTATGCTTTGTTGACAATTACTTTTACAAAGTAAACTAAACAGCACTTTACTTTGTATCGGAACAGTATGTATCAAAATCGCATTACTGCAATGTGTTTGGATGTTTTGGAAATGCTTGTCAGTTCCAAATAGATCACGCTCTAATTGAAAATTTGTTCACTGCTAATTCGAGCTGACATTTACAGAAGCAAGTTTTTTTTTTTTGCTATTTAACAACATGTATGCATTTTGCAGTAGGAAATTTGACAAGTACACTGCTAAATACATATCGCGTAAAAGTGCCTTATATAAAAAAAAACAAGAAAGAGTGCTAATTCGGCTATGCCGTATCTTATATACCCTTTACCATGGTGCGATAATAACAAAAAGTTATATAAATACCGTTCATAAGATATAAATAAATCAACTTTGTGCCAAGCCTGCTTTTCGAATTCCGCCTGCATGTTGTCGGATATTATGATTTGATACCCAACATGGGAAGTGCCACGCCCAAGTGCCCAATCACGCCCACATGTTGTCGGATGTTGTGAATTGATAGCCATGATTGTTGTGCCTAATTTGGAAACCTTGGCTTCCGTCGTTCTCCGTATATATGTATGTACATAAACCTCAAATAAAAAAGCAACAAAAACAAGATATTTTCGGATTAAATAAGAGACAGTCATGGTTTTTTGCTCATATCTTAGTTTCTTATGGACCGATCTGGCTGAATTTTAATACCAAACAATTCCGGACTATATGTGACATAATGTATAACAACTTAGCCCACATCATATCTGGGGTCTTCGGTAAACCAATTGCAACGAACAGAAGGACAAACGTATTTAAATCGAAATGTTATCAAAGTTTTTCTTGGGATTAAAAAATTAGTTAACAAGGTTCCATTTAAATGTGCTAAATTCCCATTTCATACTATTGATAAACTGAAATTTATTAATGATGGAATAAACTATGCCTATGGGCAATTCTCTGGTTGCTTAGGCCAGATTGCCAGAAAACTTCATCCAAAGATATTAGAAAAACCAAAGATATTATACAAATAAAACTGTTAAACATGAAAAAAGAACTCGGCGGGAATTAGAGCTGTCTGGACATCACCTCAGAAACCTAATTTTGGTTATAACTGGCCCGTTACCTATCAACCGAACATCTTCTTTGTAATTGTCCGGTAGGCGAAGATCTAAGACTTGAACTGTTTGGTTCAATAACCCTTAGGGATAAAAGTTGTTTCGCTGATACTAATTTCATCCCGATCGTTTATTGAATCAACCGGGTGGCTGAGTAAACTATTCACGGCTAGGTAGCATAGTACCCTTGGGAGACGGTGAACCATATTAACTGACCTAATTACTGGACAAAACAAAATTTCTATTAAAAACAAAATTTCCATTAATTTTCGCTTACGTTATAGTCGAAAATAGTGCTTGATAAAATGAATACAAATCTGTTTTAATTTAACAAAAGTTAAATTAAAAACTGGTTCACAAAACTTTTATCATATCAAAGAATATATTCCAAATATGTTTTATGCTTTTAACTAACTTAACTTTTACCTGTGATTTTACACACGTGTCATGTTATATTTACACACATTTTCTGGGCTTAAAAAATCAAAATTTTTTTCAAATAAATTTGTTTATGCACAGGGCGAACGCAGATTTTCTTCAACATTACGTTTCATTAACTTCAGATGTTTGTAACACAAACTTCCTGAAACTAAATGCCAATTAAAAATTAATAGATAAATAACAGGTAATAAGAAATAAAATTGTGCTCTAATTACTTTTTAATTATTTTTTCTAAGTCGTTCTGAAAATAATTTGAAGTCGATAGTTTGTTTGAATGACATGTCTGAATATATGTACATGGAAAAAGAACAGAACGTATTTAATTGAAAAATATTTATTAAAACAGATGAAACTAATTAAGTTTATTTTAAAAACCTTATTTCAGGACAGTATTTAAATCTATATTAAGTTAATCTTCATATAAACTTAAATCGTACTTAAATACAGATTGATTTGTTTTAGTTTTATTTGAAAAGTCTTATTTAATTGACATAAAAGTAGGGTAACACTACTTTATACAAAAAAATATCTTAACTGTATTTATTTACAAGGTGGAATCAAAAAACAGCTGTCTGTTATTGCTTTGCCTGTTGTTGTTGGATTGTTGTGAAATTGAGGCCACCTTGCTAAGTTATTACAATGGAAACTTAAGTTGAGTTTAAATGTACCATTTTGGTGAATTAAGTTACATTTAAGTGCTTAGTGAAGAAGGAATTTTGCATTTAAGACGATTTTAAATAAAAATGTGATATAATATTGTTACGAAAGTAACTTTAGTTAAGAATTAGTTGTAATTATAATTTATTAGTTGTTTTGTATTTAAAGGTAATTTTAGTAGCTCACATTGTTATTGTAAAAAATTTTTTATAATTTAGTGTATAAGCGCGACGTGCGAAGGGCCAAACTAACTTCGTGAAAAAGTTTCTGTGATAATATAGAGAAGACAACCGAAACGGCAAGACTGCGTAGGCTGCTGGTGAGCAGTCCGGTTATGCCAAGTACAGTTTGTAGGGAAAACGGAGAATGGACAAAGAGCAGTACGGAAATGCTAGAGGTACTCGTTGATACCCACTGTTCTGAGGTTCCTATTCCAACTGATGAATCTTCTTTCATGGCGAACGGGGATGATGATATTATCTCCTATTAGGGGGTGGAATGGGCCATTGACTCGTTCCAGCCATACAAGTCGCCTGGTCTTGCGGAATCATCCCGTCACAACTACAGCGGGGCAGACAGCAGATAGTACCATGGCTAGTAAAAATCTTTAAGGGATGTCTGAGAATGAACTATGCGCCTAAATCTTGGAGGATATCTAGGATTGTGTTTCTACCAAAAGCAGGTAAGAGCAATCATATGTGCACGAAAGATTTCAGACCCATGAGTCTCACATCATTCCTGCTGAAAACGTTGGAGAGAATTTTGGACTATCATGTCAAGGGCAACATGGGGCCGACTATTCTCTCTGCTAATCAACACGTCTACACGAAGGGTAAATCAACTGAGACGGCACTCCACTCAGTCGTCTCACTGATTGAAAAGACGCTGAACTATAAGGACTTCGCTATTGGTGTGTTCCTGGACAGCGCGGTAGCATTTAATAATGTGTCCACGGGGGCAATTTTGGCCAGCTTGCCTCGCACGGGGGCACACTCACATGCTTAAAACTGGATTGGTAACCTGTTACGGTGCAGAGCTATATCTGCGACGTGGGGCAATTCCAGGATAATGAGGAAGGCACAACGGGAAACTCCCCAGAGAGGGGTGCTCTCGCCACTTCTCAATGGACTTCAGGACGGAGCGGCAATGATAACTCCATTAGCAGATGACGTAGCGGTGATAGTTGCTGGCAAGGATCTGAATACTATTAGTTCTGTAATGGAGGCTACGCTGGCGATGATCAACCAGTGGGCAGCCGGAGTAGGACTGGGAGTTAATCCCGAGAAGACGGACCTAGTACTATTTACGAAATGGTACAAAGTTGGTCTATGGAGGAAACCTAAGCTAGGGAGTACTTGCCTAGAACTTAAACACCACACAAATTACCTGGGAGTAATACTGGATAGCAAACTGTCGTGGAGATTGCATGTGGAAGAGAGGGTGAAAAAGGAAACGAATGCGCTCTACGCATGTAAGGGAATGCTGGGCAAAACGTGGGGTCCAACCCCTGCTCTTACACATTGGGTCTACACAGCGGTGGCGAGACTAATCGTACTCTAGGGGATACTTGTATGGTAGACGGCATTGGATAAGATAACGTACGGAATATGCTAACAGGCGTACAGAGACTCGCCGAACTTAGTATCACCGGTGCCTTGCGTAGTACACCGACTGCGGCACTGCATGTGATCCTGGACTTGCAACCGATTCATCTAGTGGCAGAAGGAACGGCGAGGAAGTTTGCGATCCGCTTAAAGGCGACGGGATAGTCTGCATACGGACCTTATGGTCATGACAGTATTAAAAGGGGAATAGATTGTAGCAGTGACTACACCATTCCGAGACTGACATTTGGAAGGAAACCGCGAGTTACCTTGGAGGAGGACGGCTGTTTGGCAGGACTCCGGTCTGGCCATAGGACCTTCAGTTTCTACACTGACGGTTCCAAAATGGAAGACGGAGTTGGAGCTGCAGTCTACTGCCGGGAACTGGGTATTCGGGAATCTTATAAGCTTCCCGATTACTGCAGCATATTCCAGACGGAGATATTTGCGGCCAAAATGGCTGCTGATTTGGCACGCAATTCAAGTACTGGGAACTCGCACGTGAATTTTTTCATCGATAGTCAGGCGGCGATCAGGGCGATAACCGCTGATTATTCATACTCTTCGTGCAGGGTTTCCAAGGTAATGTGGGGATCCTACGATCCAGAGTCGACTAAAATTCTTTTGTCGCTATCGAGAAGGGACTGTAGAATTCTGGTAGCTTTTATAACGGGTCATTGTTGGACTGCGGTTGAATAGTGGCAATTGTAGATTCTGTGGGGTACCAGAGGAAAAGGAGACAGTGGAGCATTATCTCTGCTACTGTCCGGCACTCGTGCGCTCCAGGGCAAATTGTCTGGGAGATCATTATTTCCAAGGTCTCGGGGAAGTCTCCAGATTTGGGTTAATGAGACTCCTAGCATTCGTGAAGAGAGTATGGGGTACTCTGAGTACCATTACATCGGAATAACCTTTTTCTAACATTCTTCTGTGGACTATCGTAAAACGTGGTAACGCTAGGGGCCTATTTGGTCTATGCGGGGTCTTTGTGACCGGCTACTGTAATCTAACCTAACCTAACCTAGTACACTTCAATCCCAATGTGCAGAAAGACTGCGAAATTACCATTTAAAATCTTCAGTAAAGTGGTGAAATTATTTAAACATAAGTGCCGCCATAAACATAACAGTGGTGAATACTAAAGCCGCGAACCTTCGAAAAACATTTCGAATGTTCTAGACGGCCGAATTACAGTATAAATACTTGCGGCGGCTAGCATAATGAGGTCATTCTAAGTTCAGACTTTGTCAATAACGTATCACGCAGAAAAAATTATAGTTGGTTGTGAATAAAAGCTATAAATTAAGGTTGTTAAAGTGACTAAGTGTAAATTAAAACAATTTCTTTTGTTTTCTTTCTATAGAAGGTGCAATAGACTAGCACTCTTCCCTGTGTTTATTTTTAATTGTTTTTAAATTATAAATTATTCTAGCTTATATACTTCTTATGAGAATTTAGCTTAACATAATAATAATACATGTTTGTGTGTATTTTGAATATTTTCCCACGTTGGAAACAAATGGGTCTCAAGTAACATTTCAAAATTATGCATGATTGCATTTAGTGTGACATACGATATTTGGATGTCAGTCACTTAAAGTAATAAGTTCATCATTACTAAAATAATACAATCATGCTTCACCTCCATTTTCATAACAATGCTCACAAACAAAATGTTGTTCTATGGACATTCTTTTGCAACAATTTAAGGTTTTTATTAGTCGTTTTAGTTGTTTTATAAAATTTATTTTAATTGTTTTATTAAAGTATATTATTTTATTAACTTTTTTTTTTTTTTTGTTAATTTTATTATTTATTTTATTTTAGCCGGTATGATATAACTTAATTTAATTTTTATGAACTATTTGTTCCTTTTGTGTTTTATTATCTACTATGGTTATATTATTTCTTATATCTATTTTCTTAATTTTATATGGTCCCTTATACTGGTTATCTAACTTATGTCCTGCTTCATTTTTTAGTAAAACTAAATCTCCTATTTTAAAATTATGGTCTATTATTTTCCTATCATAATTAAGTTTTTGCTTATTTTTATTTCTGTCTAATAATATTTGGGCCCTCTTATATGCTACTTCTAACCTAAATTTTGCCTCTTTGGCAGTGTCTTCTATATTATATAGCGGATAAATTCTATCTACTTTATCAAATTGTTGAAATTTATTTGGAAGTTTTGAAAAAACTAATTCATATGGACAGTAATTATGCACTGTTGAAGGTGTTGTGTTAAAACAGTATGTGAAGTATTTTAACCATTCATCCCAGTCTGTTTTGTCCACTGAAATATTCATTAAAAGTCCTATGACTTCATTTTATTGTTCCTAATGCTTGATGATGGTAAGCTGTTGAAGTTAGTTTTTCAATTTTTAATAAATCACAAATAGAATTTTTATATTCTGTTCCCATGTCCGAAATGAACGTCTTCATCGGACCATAGGTAAGTATAAAATTAGTAAATATAGCCTTAGCTATTGTTTTAGCGCTTTTGTCTGGTATTGGTATAGTTACTAAGAGTTTAGCTAAATCACATATTATCGTGATTGCATATTCATTTCCGTAAATTGATTTTGGAAATGGACCTATTGTGTCTACATACACCGTGTCAAATGGTTTGTTTGGTGTTTCTGCAATGGTCATTGGACTTTTCAAGTGTTTAGTTGTCTTTGTTGTTTGACATGATTTTACATATTTAGATATGTCTTTCGACATATTTTTCCAGTAGTAGTATCTTTTAATTTTCTGTTTTGTTCTATATGTTCCACAATGTCCACCTTCTATGGGATCATCGTGATGTTTCAGCATTATATCGAGAATTGCCTTGGCATTCTTACTATCTAGTTGGGTCACCACATTTAGTAGCGCTACTTTAATTTTATTCAATAATTTATTGCCCATATTTTTGGATTCATTTATAGAGATAAATTCAAAAATTTTCTCACTAGGTGCCACTTGTAATTTATAAACATTATGTTTACCGGCCACATTTTCGAGCCTAGAGAAAAATTGTCCTAAGTCAAAGTTCTCGTTAGTAAACAAATCTTTAATTTGTATATATGTTACTATAGATTTTCCTCGTTTGATATAACATCTCCCGGGGGAAATCTTTAGTTTATAGTATTTTCTGACGTCAGAGTTTGTTAAAGGTACATATATACTGGGCTTATCTTTATTACAATTATTTTTATGCTGTTTATTAGAACTACTGATTTTTTCTCCTTTATTAGCCATCGATCGAGTCGTGACTCTTAATACTGAAGAAACTTTTTGATTCATGTCTTTGAAATCATTTATAGTTATACGCGATAGCGCGTCGGCAACGCAATTATCTTTTCCCCTAAGATATTCCACTGTAAAATCATACTCCTCCAAGTCGAGTCTTATCCTTGTTAATTTTGAGCTTGGATTTTTTATTGAAAACAAATAAGAAAGTGGTCTGTTACTACGTTTATACGCACCACTTATTCGCAAATAAATATATTGCAAGTAGAGAATATTGCCGCATAAACAGTGAATTAAATTTTTATTTGCAAATAGCTAACTCATGAAAACAATTCCTGATTAACGACACTATTTGCAAATAAGATTTTAAGCATTGCCACACTTTTCACCGTTTTACGTTTTTATTTCGATGTAGCACATTCATATGACAACAAAAGTAAAATTAAATCAATAATGTGCAAATAAATTTAAAAATACACAATAATTTTTGATCTTTTTCATTTAAAAAATAAAAAGTTTATATACATACAGTGCTACCAAATCAATAAATTTTCCATCTGGCATCACTTAAAAAGAAGAATTTTCATTAAGAAATAGACATATAAACAGAAAGTTAGTTAATCGCAAATAATTTTAATTCGCGAATAGGCTACGTATAAACGTAGTATGTGATCACTACGAACCAAAAACTTTTTTCCATAAATGTATGGTTTGAAATGCGTTATGGCCCAATATATGGCAGTTAGTTCTTGTTCAATGGTTGACTTATTGCTCTCGCCCTTGGTAAACGTTTTTGATGCATATGCAAATGGTAAATATTTTCCTTCATGTTCTTGTGTTAGAACTGCGCCGCAGTCATATTTGCTTGCATCTGTTATTATACAAAATTCCTTTTCGAAGTCTGGGTATTGTAGTAGTGTTGGGCTCATTTATGCTTTCTTTAAATGTTTAAACGCGATATCACAATCATTACTCCATTCAAAGGGTACACCTTTCTTGGACAATCTTCTTATATGCCTCGAGTGTTCTGAGAAGTTTGGAATAAACCTTCGATAATAATTACAAAAAGCTATAAGTCCTTTAGCACTATCAGCATCTTTTGGTGCTGGATAATTTTCAATTATCGAATATTTACTATCATCTGGGAGTATTCCTTTGTTAGTACAATTATGTCCAAGGTAGGTTACTTCCTTCATAAAGAATGAGCATTTTTCTGGGTGTAATTTAAGATTGTGCTTCCTGCATCATTCGAAAACATTTTTTAAATTCGCTTTTCTGAGCAACCTAACACAACCAAGTCATCCATATAAAGGAATGCCTGGTCTGGTCGCAAACCACTAAAAGCGAGTGTCATCATTCTTTGAAAAGAATTAGGTGATATTTTTAAACCATAGGGCAATCTAGTAAACCTATAAGATCCATTTGTTGTTGAAAATGAAGTCAGATCTCTAGAGTTTATCTCCAATCCAATTTGGTGAAATCCAGACATCAGATCCAGACATGAAAAATACTTTGCTCTGCCGAGTTGGTCTAGAATGTCATCTATTATCGGTAATGGAAATTTGTCTGCCATTAATTTCTTATTAAGCTGTCTATAATCTACTACTAGTCTCCATCTTTTTTTCCCCTGAATTTGGAACTGACTTTTTTGGGACCAACAGAATTGGGCTGTTGTCTTCAGAATTTGATGGTTCAACTATTTTATCGTCTATTAGGTTTTTAACCTGCCTATCTATTTCCTCTTTGTGTGCATGTGGTATACGGCAGTTCTTGATGTACACCGGTTGTAAATCCTTTACTCTCAATTTTTGTTCATAAAAACTGTTAGTTGTGATTGTTTCCGATTCTAAACCGAAAATATCATTGTATGAGGCACAAAGCTCAGTTAATGTATTTTTAAATTGTTCGGGAAAATTTTCCTGCAACATTTTTAATATTTCTGATTTTCAGTGTAGCTTTTTAGTTGGATTTCTTTCTATTATATCATATTCGAAAAAGGTTTTCTGTTTTTATTTTACTTTCATTAACTGTTGTTATAGTATTATTTGTATTTAGAATACGAATAAATGCTTTATTAGATTTTACCAATGTGTTTGCAATGAAAACACCTGGTTCAAGTTCTTGATTTGGAATTAGTATTTCATTATCGCAGTTAATAAAATTAACTTGCCGTATAACTTCGGATCTTGGTGGTAAAATAATATCTTCGCAGTTATTCGTAATCGGTATTTCTATTGATTGTGGTATATTAAAGGGGCGTAGGATAAGGTAATCATTATTTTCATTGAAATCAAATATACAATTGTATTTTTTAATGAAATCCATTCCAACGATTCCGACACAGGGTAATGGAAAATCCTTTTGTACTACTTGGAAGTTATGGGGTATCAATAAATTTTTAAATCGAAAAATGTAGTACCTATTAAATTAATTTTATCTTGTCCTACTCCCGTCAATGTGGTTGTTTTGTTAGTAATTTGGTTTAGTTGTCAGCTCCTGTGTCTATTAGTAGTGTTACTGTGGTGTTAGTTTTATCTATTTGAATATTAATGAAGAAACAAAAACTGAGGTTCAGATTATATACATTATTATTTACTGAGTTTCTCTTAGGGGATGATTCGAGTTTTTCGAATCATTTTCATTTGAGTCTGTTGCTCTGACGTAGTTTCTAGTTTTACGATTGTTATTGTACCTTTGTTGGCTTCTGTTGTTGAAATTATTCCTATTGGTATTATTACTATTGTTGGTGTTATTATTGTCGTTATTATATCTTGGATAATTTTTTCTTTTATTAAATTTTACATAATTTCCTCAGAAATTGTTGTTTGGTTTCTGTCCAAAATATAATATGGCATTTTGTTGCCCAGTTGCCTCTGTGCAACTATTTATAAATTTACCAACAGCTTCATTCAAACTGTTAAATTGTCCTGCTTTCATGATAAGTTTTACTTTATCGAGGGTGCAGTTTTTAGTAAGTGCTTTTACAGCAACTTGCGTGGAGTATTTGGTTGCTAATTGGCATGGCAAACCATCTGAAATATATGAATTTTTTAAGGATTTCGCTAGGTTTTCTATTTCGCTACAATAAGCGTTTGGTGTTTTATTGAATTGTTTTGTACTCACTATTTTTGCAGAAAGGACTTCAACAGATTCGCCCTTCACGCTAACTTTGAGTTTGGATATTATATCTGATATGTTTGATTCATTAGTTATTAAATTTCTAGCCGTTCCTTTTAATTTGGTTTTTATTAAGGATACTGCAGCTAGCTCATGTTGACCCTTTATTGTATCAACTAAGTTTAATGAATCGATAAAGGATGTCAGATTTTCAGGCTTCCCATCGAAGTCTGTAATCAGCTTGGAAGCTGTATTGAGAAATTCAACGATTGTTTGGCTCATTTTGCTCCTCCGATTGGCTTCAGGCACGGAGGAGCTTATATGTATCCAAGAACCATTGTTGTAAAGAGACAGGGTTTGCGGACTCAGTTTAGACGGCTATAGTACTCTGTACGCAGCCGATCAAGGTAAGACCAGGGCATGCGTTATGGTCAAAAACATCCTTAAAGCTTTCATTCTTTCTGATTTTAGCGATACGGACACATGCACTGTCGCAGTAGAATGCAGAACCAGAACAGTTTGGATTATGAGCTGCTACATGGCACACGATCAGGGTGCTAATCCACCAAACTCCACAACCAGGAAGGCGATGTCGTATGCCAACAGGCGCAACATCCCCCTAATAATATGTGCTGATGCTAATGCACATCATACCGTCTGGGGAAGCTCGGATGTCAATCCACGAGGTGAGTCGCTTTTGGACTTCATAGTAGAAAATGAACTAACAGTTTTTAATAGGGGTAACGACCCACCTTTATTGTAACTAACAGAAGGGAGGTTCTTGATATTACGCTTATTAGTGATAAGTTCGCGGATATGATTAGCGATTGGAACGTGTCAAAGGACTGTTCCTTCTCTGATCACATGTATATTGATTTCAATTTCTCCTTTAGAGTTGATTCAGCTAAACCCTACACGAATAGAAGAAGGACCAACTGGTCTATCTATGCGAGTGTACTCGAGGACAAGCTGCCTATGAGCCCGGTTCTCATAGACAGTGTGTCCATGCTCGACTCCGCAGTGGAGTCTTTGACTGGTGTCTTAACTGAGGCAATAAACGAATCCTGTAAAAGAATCGACAGGAATGGCAAAGCTAAGCCCATATGGTGGAATGCGGAGATTGCTGAAAAACGCAAAGAAAGCTGGAAACTCCTTAATGAGGCAAAACGTAATGGTGTTTGGAACAATTACAAGTCCTCAGTAAATGGACTCAAAAATCTTATAAGGAAGGCCAAGAGACAGTCATGGAGGAATTTCTGCAGCGACGTGGAAAACTCCTCGGAGACAAGTCGGCTATGTAAGATTTTATCCTCTAAACCAGCTATTCCATCGTATATACGGAAGATGGACGGATTTTGGACCACAAACAGTCGGGACTCCCTTGAGGTCCTGATGAATACACACTTCCCAGGTTGCACTGATGATGTGCCTAGGGAGGTAACATTTACTGGTACTCGGGATATCTCTAATATTCCGATAACTCGCCATCGTGTGGAATGGGCGGTCAAAAGCTTCCATCCCTTTAAATCTCCAGGCCCGGATGGCATTATCCCAGCGGATTTACAAAAGAACCTGGGAATATTGATGCCATGGCTCTTGGCAATTTTTAGAGCCTGCCTGAGTCTCTCAAATGTCCCATCAACTTGGACAACATATAAGATCGTTTTCATCCCCAAGAGTGGGAAGACATCTCACACTATGGCTAAGGACTTTAGACCAATTAGTCTATCCTCCTTTCTACTGAAAACACTGGAATGGATCGTTAGGACACAATTCCTTGCCACTGGTTCAACACGCCTACACGAAGGGAGGTCCACGGAAACTGCGCTTCACTCATTGGTGGGCCACATAGAGAGATCCCTGCACTACAAGGAATATGCCTTAGTTGCATTCCTAGATATTGAGGGCGCTTTCAACAACGTTGGACCTGAATCGGTTATTAACGCAATAAGACATTTGGAAATCGACCCGGCGATTATTCAATTTGTCAGCAGTATCCTGCACTTCAGGCGTATTGAATCCAACTTGGGCGCCTCGAACATCTCCAAGGTTGCGACTTGGGGCACCCCGCAAGGCGGTGTACTCTCACCATTACTTTGGAATCTGAATATGAATACCCTACTCAGGGCCATGGAAAGGACGTGCTGCAGAATGGTTGCTTATGCGGATGACGTTGCAGTTGTGGCTCTGGGTAAAGATCCCAGACTATTGTCTGAACTAATGGAGTCCGCATTGAACGTCCTAACAAAATGGTGCCAGGGATGTGGACTGGATGTAAATCCTGCCAAAACGGAACTGGTACTTTTCACAAGGAGATACAAAATTCCCGAATTTGATACCCCGAGGATAAAGAGGATCTCGCTGGAGCTGTCTGACAGCGCCAAGTATCTTGGGCTAATATTGGACAGCAAACTGAACTGGAGGATGAAAACCATTTCCAGGACTAATAAGGCGGCAACTGCATTATATTGCTGCAAAGGGGCCATTGGCCTAAACTGGGGAATTAACCCGAGAAATGTATATTGGCTATACGAATGTGCCATTAAACCCATTTTATTCTACGGGGCAGCTGTTTGGTGGCCGGCACTCGAGGTGAAGAGTCATCAAATTAGGTTTGAACGTACAATGAGAATGGTGGCGATAGCGGTAACAGGTGCCATTAGAACAACCCCCTCTAAGGCACTGTTTACGATTTTAAACTGGTTACCACCAGACATTTTGGCGAAAAGTTTAGCTGCGAACGCGGCGGTAAGACTAAGGGCCACCGGAGCATGGAGGGATTACAATATCGGACATGCTAATATTCTGAACGAAATTAATTGGAACATGGATGTTGATTATGTCACACCCGAGCCAATCTTTGATCCTGGCTTCACGGTAAGCATTTTGGATAATGTGGTTCACTATGATGACCTACAAATTCCCGCGAACGCGATTCAAATTTTCACGGACGGGTCTAAAACACTGTGTGGTGTCGGTTCTGGCATATACTCTGAGCAGCTAAACTGGAGCATTCCTATAAGCCTGCCGGACCGCTGCAGTGTCATCCAGGCCGAGACAATGGCCATCTACACAGCCGCGTGACGCATCCGGTACGGTGATATATCTGGAAGGGATATTCACATTATTACCGATAGCAAGGCGGCCATAAGATCCCTGGTGAATGTGTTCATCACATCGAGAATTGTCCGAGAATGCCGGATGTCTCTGGAGGAGATAGCGAGACATTCACTGGTCACCCTTAATTGGGTCCCCGGACACAGGGACATACCGGGGAACTGCATGGCGGATTCGTTGGCGTATGCAGGTACCACCTTGAATCGAGCCGGCTCGACATATAATGTAGGTGTTTCACTCCCAAGGAGTAAGTAACTCATTGCGCACAAGTTTCATATCATCGCCAGTCAGAGGTGGCTCGTTGAAACTACCTGTGGGGAAACTAAGAAAATCTGGCCCATCATAGATGAAAAAAGGACACGGCGGGCATTACAGCTGTCCAGACATCATCTTAGAAACCTGATTGCGGTTATAACCTTACAATGACTTATGTAGAAGTTGCGGCGAGGAGGAGGAGGAAGAGTCAACGGAACATCTTCTCTATAATTGCCCGGCATTCAGAGATCTAAGACTCAAAATGTTTGGTCGAAGAGCCCTTGGGGACAAAACTTGTCTCTCTGATGTTGATGTAAACAGGATCCACTCCTTTACTGAATCGACCGGATGGCTGCGCGGGAGCACTAGCAGCCAGACAACATAGGACCCATGGGAGACGGTGTGACATGGTAACACAACGGGAACTAATTAATGGACCCACGTGAGCTGTGCTTGATCAAGGCTGCCAATGGAACCTAACCTAACCTTGGCTCATTTTGTCTGTTGTCGATGGTATAGTGAAGTTGTAAGGTTCACTTTCGTGTATTGAATTAGGTACAGTAGTTTTGACTTTGCTGCACAATCTCCTTTGCACGATTTTTTGTGCAGGTAAATCAAAAATGCAGTTATCTTAAATGCATTTACCTGTCTTAATGTCAGGTATACAATTGTGGCTACCTGCACAAAAGTGCAGCTAATGTAAAGTGTTTGATTTAAAAGTAGAATAAACAAATTATTTTATTAATACATAAATTTATATTTTATTAAAATTTTATTCCCACTAGCTAGGATTTTCAATCGTCAAGGAGTCTACTGGGAATCTCACAAAGAGTGTTTTTGATCGACGAGCTCATTTTTTAATTGTAGACAATTCCTCGCACGGGAGAAACTGTTACACGTGCTGATTCGTATGAGAGATTCTTCCTTTATATTAATCGTAAAGGGAATCGTTTATGATGTATGTAGGGATTATCTAACGAGTCTTTCAGAAAGCATGCCAAGAGTCGTATGAGACTCATGTAGTTATTTTTTACAACTCGTGAAATGCTCAGCCGTACGACTGAGCTACCTATGTAAATAAGGGCATCAAGCGTATTTCTATAAAACAAACCTTAAGGTCGCGAAATCAACACCATCCTGTCGGAAAATCCTTTTTTACAGATCCTTAGGCCGGTTTGTTATTGCATTTTCATACTTCAAAAACGGTCTTATTTAGGTAGCCGAGTAATTGTTATACGACTCTTACAGAGTATCTCAAAAGGTTCATTCCAAGATTTAAAGATTATCGTGTCAAAAAATAAATAAAAAAAAACAATAAATTAAAAAGAGTTAAAAAGGAGTTGTATATTAAACATAATCGTCTAACAAACAGCCTATGCTTGCTGGGAAATAACAGATCATTTTATACATTTATGTATGTTTATTTAATATAAAAGAAATTTTAACAAAAACAATGAGAATTTACATGGAAAAAAAACAAAATAATTGCGATTTATATTTTTATAAACAGCTTAAATTGGATATTTATGTGAAAAAGTGGCCACCAAATATTTTTATGTGTGCAGCTAACTTTGATTTATTATGAAAATATTTTAAAGCTGCCCAAAAATATGAAAAATGTGCAGGTATACAAAATGCACGCAAACAAGTATTTTGAAGAATAATTCCAAAAAATATGTATTTTGGGCAGTTAAGTCAAAGTGCAGCTAACTTTGATTTTTTGTATGAAAATAATTTTAAAATGCCGAAAATTTTGTGCATTTATCTTAAATGTGCAGGTATAGAAAGTGCACTTAAAAAAGGAATTTGTATGAAATTATAAAGAATAATTCCAAAAATTATTAATTTTGTGCAGTTAAGTCAAAAGTGCACGTAAACAAAAGGCAGTTAAGTCAAAACTACTGTACTTCTATTGTTATAGCTGCTATTTTTGTAATTTTATTTTTTAAATCAAAAAAAAATGCATCTGCTGCAGCTTGATGTGATAATGTAAGTCTGTTATAATAAACGTTAAATAAAACTCGTATTTTCTCGAGATTTTTAAAACGGTTATTAAAATGAAGTCTTATTGTTTCTTCTCTGATAGGTCTATCAACAGTTAAGCATTTGTATGTACGTTCGAATTATTCCTTAATTAATCTGGCTTTGTTTACAATTTGGTTCCATTCCATTTAAGTGCTCTATTTTGGTTATTATTATATATTTATATTTTCTTTGATTTTTTTTTTTCTTCTTTCCTATACTTTATCTAAGTCATTTGCTCGACTTACATATTTTCTCTTAAGGGATTTCTTATGAAGTAGGTAAAATTTTAAAAGTAAGTCTACTGTACAAATAATTATTGCTATAAGGAAAAGTGTCCACATCGAATCAATTTGTTCGGTATGATCTATAATTTCTTTGTTATTCACTACATTTGCGTTCGGTTTTTCTATCTTAGAGTTTAGTTTCCCCATTGTAATATTTTCTATATCTATATTATTTTTTTTTCTACCTTATTGAGCGAATTGTTTCCTCTTCTATTCTAAGTGCTGTAGCTAAATCTTGTTCTTTAGGTTCTCCTATTATTAATATCAGTTTCCAGTATTTGATGATGAAGAATCTACAATTATGAATATATTTTAGATTATATCGTTATATTTTTTGTCCACGGCGGTTAAGGCCTATCGACCTATGAGTTCACTTCTAGGTGCGCTTCAATTAATTTTAAGGTTAGTTATTTTTTATGGGAGACGAGTTGATTCTCTCCCAGAGTTTTGTGTCGTATTTCCTGCTGGGTGGGGGTTCTCCAAGGTCAATGGCTGTGGACCTTCTTCAGACATCTGGCGGAGACTTGGCTGTCCGCCAGGAATTGGTTAAAATGGAGTGTTTTCCCACTTTGGGTGCTTTCACAGAAAAAATTATTAGTAGTTTTTTATCAATCCAAAAAATTATTTAAAAAGTATTGAAATTTAATTAATGTGATAATTGAATCAATTATTTTTTTTGTTGAATGAAAATTAAAAATATAATTTTGATTTAATAACACAGTACAACAGCCAATCTGGGGGGTGAGAAATTCCAAGTCAGGGTGATGGTACTAGGTCAGTATAGTAAAACCCTCAAAGGGTTTGGCGTTCGTATGTGTCAGTTTTTTTTTATGAGATTTTTAAATTTTTTCCTTATCTTGATGTTTTTTCGCTTAGTTGTAACATTTTGGCAAAAACGTAGTTTAACATAACTCGAGAACCATTTGTCCGATTTTGATGAAACAAATTTAGAAAAATTAAGAATTACAATTTCTCTAATCTGTTTCTATACCGTTATATGTGCAACACTTTCGAAGTTAAAAATGAATGTATAAAGAAAAAAAATATTTTTTGCCCAAAAAATTTAAATTTTTTATTTTTAATTCATAAAAAATCCAAAACAGTAAAAAAAGTTTCAAGTCCTTTTACTTTCACGTGAAATAAATGAGACATAAATCATGAAAATCGATGAACGCGTTTCGCTTTTATTAACAATTATGTGAAGATATGCATTTCAAAAATTTGCTCGAGATATGCACAAAATTCTTTGCAAAAATATTTATGACTTTTTTTATGATTCTTAGAATTCAAAAAAAAAAAAAGTAATAAACAAAAGGTTATTTGATTTTTATGATTGCGGCAGCAAAGTAATAAGCGGTAATAAATGTGCGTGGACAATTGAAAGGAAAAAAGGAAAGTGCACTTTTTTAATTATTTGGGGTTTTCCGTTGGCTACCTGTATGATTTTTTTACAGAAATTCCACCCACATCTATTAGTGCTCATGTTTTGGAACGTACCTGTCAGTAAAATATTGAAAAATACGTAGTATTTATAGGTGTTCATTTATCGATTTCTGTCATTCAACAAGTGCCGACGAACGCGAACAGTAAAAGTGATTTTTCTCCAGTTTTTTAAAAGTGAACAAAAGAGAACAGAATATGGAACTGTGCAAGCCAGATATAAATAGCTTTTGCTACTGCTGTGGTCAATATGTCTCAACACATAAAAAAAGGGGACATTTCAGTACTGATTTTGTTCAAACATACGAGTTGTACTTCAACCAAAATGTTATAGTGAACGAAAATTGGGTACCAAATATAGTGTGTAAAAGCTGCTACAACCGTCTAATGGATTGGAAAAATAGAAGACGTGAAAGTATGCCATTCGGTATCCCAATGACTTGGACTAATCCTGGCGAAGGTCACAATCCATTGAATTGCTATGCATGTGCGAATAAAGGAGCCGCAAAAAGGATAAGAAAATCGTATAATTACGTTGGTGTTGCAAGTGCCGCAACACCATTGCCTCATTCGGACCACATTCCTGTGCCAAAAGCTTCTAGCCCATATATTTTCTCTTCGACGACTGCTCCGACATATCATGCACGTGATGATCCCCCATATGAGCCATCAGTATCCAATGAGCCAATTTTAATAAATCAAAATAAGCTTGATTCAATTGTTGCCAAGTTGGAATTAACACAGCATAAATCGGAAGAGCTGGCTTCCATTTTGAAATCAAACAATTTGTTGGCACCCAGTGTGAAAGTCACAGCTTATCGAAGTCGTCAGGCAACACTCCAAAGTTTATTCCTTGTGAATGATGAAAAAACTTCTGCATATTGCCCGGATGTAGGAAAATTGATGGACGCAATGGAAATAAAATATGAAGCAGATGACTGGAGATTATTTATTGACAGTTCAAAACTCAGCTTGAAGGCGGTTTTACTGCATAAGACCAATAAAAAACCTTCAGTTCCAATCGCCTATAGTACAGAAACGAAAGAAACATATGATGCACTGGAAAATATTTTAAAAATGGTTAACTACGCCAAACATATGTGGCGCATATGCTGCGATTTAAAAGTTGTAGCAATGCTTTGCGGTCTTCAAAGTGGCTATATAAAATATATGTGCTTTTTGTGCGATTGGGACACACGATTTTCCGGTGACCAATATGCATGCCACGGATGGAAACTCAGAGAGCACAGCAGGTTACAAACGGCCAATATTATTCGTGAGCCTCTAGTGCCGAAGGAGAAGATATTGCTGCCTCCACTGCATATTAAACTTGGAATTGTTAAGAATTTTATCAAAACTGTCGCCAAAAGAGATGAAGTTTTCTTGTGTTTGAAACTAATTTACCCGAGACTCAGCGAAAGTAAAATTAAAGAAGGTAAGTTATAATATCACATTCATTTCCCATGATTTTCCATCTTAACAAATTAATTTTTTCCAATCAGGCGTACTAAATGGTCCAGATATACGAAAGCTGATTAAAAGTGACGCATTCAACAATATTTTGATTGACGCTGAATTGAATGCATGGCAGGCAATCAAAGAAGTAATAGAAGGCTTGTTGGGAAAGCATCGTTCTAACAACTACGATGTTTCTGTCGCAAGGATGTTAAGAGCATTCTCGGAAATTGGTGTCTACATGTCCTTGAAAATCCATTATTTACATCATCATCTGGACTACTTCAGCAAACAATTGGCTACCGAATCTGATGAACAAGGTGAACGCTATCATCAAGTTGCTATGCCATTTGAAATGAGGTAATACTGATTTTTTATTTTTTCAAACTCATTTTAATAAAACAAAAACTTACAGATATAGAGGCAAAAAGTCGCCGAGTGCAATAATTGCGGAAATTTGCTGGTGGAGTAAGCTTGTGTGGCAAGACAAGGATGATCTTGATGATAAAGAATTTTCAGGAGATGCAGAAGGGCCAACAGCGGAGGCACACATTGACATTATGTGTGGTTCAGAAACTGATGATAGCGATGAATGCGATGCCACTAATCCCGAACAACCACCATCGAAAAAGTCTAGGCAATATTTATTAAAATAAATAAAAATAAATAAATAAAATTATAAAAATGTTTACTTAATTTTTTTAGTAGTTTATGGGGAAAATTTATAAAAAAGGCGATAAATGACACTTTTTTGAATAAAAACAAATATCAATATTCTTGTCAAAATGGGATACCTTCACTTAATTGTAAATAAAAGCAGAACGCGTTAATCGATTTCTATGATCTATGTCGCTTTTTGTTTATAGGTTATGTGACTTTACATGAAATTAATAACACTTGATCCTTTTTTCCGTTTTAGATTTTTTATGAATTTAAAAAAATAAATTTTAATTTTTAGGCAAAAAAATATTTCTTTTTCTCCACAAATTTATTTTTGTTGACTATAAAGAAAAACGGATTAAAGAAATTGTAATTCTAAATTTTTTTGAGTTTGTTTTAGCAAAATCGGACAAGTGGTTCTCGAGTTATGTTAAACTACGTTTTTGCCAAAATGTTACAACTAAGCAAAAAAACATCAAGATAAGGAAAAAATTTAAAATGTCATAAAAAAAACTGACACATACGAACGCCAAACCCTTTGAGGGTTTTACTAGTTTTACTGACCTAGTACCATCACCCTGATTTGGAATTTCTCACCCCCCAGACAATAATCCCAAAAATGTTCGATAGTGTAATTTGCATAGAAATTAAAAAAAAAATTTTGAGGAGCTTTAGAAGTTGCATTCGGTGCGGAAACTTTTTTGGCCAAAATGGCCTAAAAAAATTATTTTCATTATCAATACTAAATTGCCCATCGCGTGGTGGGATGAAGAAATTTTGTCCAAAAAAAGTCATCACCCTAATTAAAAAAAACTCAACAAAAAGGTTAAATAAAATATAAGATCAGTTCAATATACATTAATCTTTTTAAATAAGCAAGTAATGATTTCCTTGTCAGGCAAATTTAGACAGTACAGTCTATCTTCTGTCATTTTTGATCTGAGCCATGTTTTTATTCGACGAGGGGTAGGAAATGACCTGCCGCTCGTAGCATTACTGACGAGCATTGAAATGAAAATTTGAAATATTTTCTTAGATTTGGGTAGATATCTTCATCACAGTTTATTAAAGCATCTACAACGTTATCTGATAGATCAGGCTCAAGTTTAGATCTTAGTAGGTGTTTATCTCTTTTATCAAATATAATCAGCTCATAGTTGTGGTTTTAACAGTTTTGTATCTGTATATGACTTGATTGCACATTGAGGTAGAAGTTTAGGTATGTTCAATACATTTGGGATATCTATTGGGAAAGTTGTTATGAGATCTTCTAAAATAAATTCAATAAGAGGAATGTAACCTACAACTCGGTAGTAATGTTCAACAATTTGGATGTGATTATTTCATTCAAATCTTGTCTTTTCGATAGGAACCTCGATTTTTAACGCAAATAACTTAAACTTTTTCAAAAATCGCTTTAAATTGTTCTTCGGGTTTATTTTTTTACTCTTCAAGGCACATGATTAAAATTTTGATTAGGCTTGATCCTTTTTGAAGATCTATATCTTGCTTTTGTAAAATTATACTAAGTGGCTGTGTTGCAATAGGTATCACACTTAATATGTACTAAGAGAGTTCCTTAATATAAAGGTAGAGATACTACCTTTCCTCTCAGATATTTTTTCTAAAGCTTCTACTATACGATGTGCACTGGTTGCAAAGACGCATAATGAAGAGAGTTTGACTCCCAAATACTTTGCTAAAACTGTTTTTCGCTTGGGATGATTATATATAAAAAATTTTGTCGTTTCTTTAACAAATGATACAACTTTTTGTATTAATGGCACTTAATTGTTGTTAGAAATTGAGTTGTTCGATTTATGGGAATAGCAAGGCGTTTGTTTCGCATTTGTCGCTTTTCCCGAAATTTTGAACAGCTCCATTTTCTGCTGACATTAGAGGACACCCATTTGTTCCATCTCCTACACAAATTTTTAGGTCAGGACCAAAATTTCTGAAAGCTTTAAGAACTATTGATGATAGTGCCTTCGCATCAATTGACACATCAACGTCATCAATATCTTTTGAAGCCTCTTCAAATGCGTTTACAACAAAGCCAATAAATTCTTCCCTAAAAACTTTTTGTTGTATGTTGAAATATCTTAAAAATAAGGAAATCTGGGTTTTCCCCGACAAATCCGTGCTTTCGTCAAACATTGTCGAATAGAATTTTGATTCATATAACACATAAATATTGCAAATACTAAGGCTTTTTAATAATTCAACCGCACGCATTATCAAGTCAAACGTTTAGTCATTGGATATAGATGACACCTGCTGGGATTGAATGTAGAATAATAAGTAATTGAATACGGTAAACTAGATGTTTCTTTGGAAATATCTAATAAATAACTATTAGGATTAAAATATGGATACTTATTGAAAATCGTTAGATTCAATAAAAAAAAATAAAAAAATACTTATTGAAAATTTTTTAGAGATTCCATAAAAAAAAACAAAAAAACCTTGCTGGGATCTCCAACAATTTTGTACAATAAAAAAAAAATTATAATAATATTTTTGTATTCTTGTATTATCGAAATTGACAAATCATATTTTTACAATTTACGGGGGGGAAGTTTCCTTATTTCCCCCCCCCCCCTGAATCCGCGCCTGACGACCTCAGACCTTTCAGTGGTAGCTATAAATGATGCGATGTTGCTTCGAATTGCATTTTGATGTAGTTTCTGTAAGAGGTTCATTAAAATATACACAAACTTTTCATTTTGAGTTGCTTACCTGTTTTTTCGCAATCGTCGAAGTGGTGGGAATTTCATCAGGAATAATTTCATTGCCGTCATTAACCAACTTACTTACTTCATTAAAAATTATATCTATTTTTGAAATGCCTCCCAGTACGTCATCTTCGCTTAATACCTCGAAAAGATCCATTTTCTTATTTGAGGGAACCTTCTTTAACCAACTGTCCAATCTTTTCCAATTTTTTTGGAGCAGCAACCAAATGTATTTTAAGAATTTTAAATCATTTTTTGAAGCACTCAACAGCATAGGAATACATTTGTATAGATTCGCCAAACAAAACTTTTCTAGAGTTTTCCTCGATTGTGTCCGAAATTTTTTCAAAAAACACGATGTTGCTGCATATGGTTGGGTATTTTCTGCCCTGCAGATACTTGGTTGCATCTTCAAATATTTCTAAAAATTGTAGAAACTCCTGCATTAAGTTCTTCTCCAGGTCAGTTTTGTTTATTTCTACCAACGCAATGTGAACCACTTTATGGTTTATACAAAAACTTCTGAACATTGTGGCAAGACTGTTCCAACGCGTATCATTTGAATTTTTTAAAGTTCCAATAGATTGGTTATTAAATACATTTTCGGGTATTTCCAACTCTTCTACTGACTGGAACTGATTTTCCACTTCAACGATGTTATAAATATCAGTTACTTCGGTCAAAAAATTAAATACATTTTCGTCGCTATTATAGGTTAGACATCTGATTATTTCATTAACCTTTTTAACGGTATTTAAGAATACCGTTAAATTTTTGTGCTATAGGATATCGTGCACTATGAGTCGATGCAACGCATGGCTTGTGCAACCCAATCTCTTCAATATTGCTTCCGCCATCACAAAGAGTTTCCCTAATATTGCTGCAAATTGTGTATTTATTATGAGGAGGTGGAAATACCTCTGTTTTAAGGGTTATGCATTCTATTTCGAATTTTAAGCAAAATAAAATTCTAACATTTATATAGATTCTCCTCTTAAAGGAATCTGTCCACATATCCAGAACCAATGACAAATGTTGTGGACAAGATCTCTCTAAAAATGTCTTTATTGCTGTACTGTATGCAGAATAAACATCGTTTAAAGCTGATCGGCTTAAAGTAGTAGCAGCAGGCATTGAAATATTTGGCTTTAATAATTTAATATAGTTTACAAACCCGGGCTGCTCCACCATATTAAAAGGGCGTAACTCACGGCAGCACATTTCCACTAACAATCTTGCATTTGCAAACTTCTCTTTGCTTGTACTTTTTTCCAGATTTAAGCTTCCACCTAAAGCAGCCTTTGTTTTTCGTTCCGTGCCCTGAATCTTTTTTGTGTTAATTTCTAAGGAGTGAGTGTTACGCAGATGGTTTAAAAGGTTTGATGTCGATGTCGCTAGTCCAAAACTAAAAGCATTTCGTAACAAAAGTGTGTATGGAGTTAATGGTCTGCAATGTTACCATAGCTTGTTCTTTCCTTAAAAATTACTTACCCCTTTAATTGCATCGGAGTTCCTTCAAAACAAAGTAGGCACATATGCTGGTTCTTTAAAACATTTTGTTTAGAAATAACTAGTTGCCCGAAATAGTTCCAAACATTTGAACCTCCTGCGCTCATTTTATTAAGTTATATTTTATTTTTTTCTTTGAGTTGTTTTTTAGCAGTCAACAATTTTTCATATTTTATTTTAATACATCACTTTTACACTCACAAATATCTATAATATTAATCTCTTCATCAGATTCACCAGCTGTTGAGCAAATTGTGCGTAAAGAACAAGCTGGTTTTAGGCCTGGACGATCATGTGTCGATCACGTCAATACTCTACGCATAATTATTGAACAATCGGCAGAGTACAACACACCCCTATACCTGCTTTTCGTAGATTTTGAACGTGCTCTTGATACAGTAACCCGAAGTTCTATGTGGTCTGCATTAATTGGTAAAGGAATATCTGAAAAAATCGTCACCCTAATACGCGAGCTGTACAAAGACGCCGAGTGCAAGGTCCGATTCAACGGAAGTGAAAGCCAACCGTACACAAACGTTACAGGCGTGTATCCTTTCCCCTACATTATTCATTCTTCTGTTAGACTGTGTTATGGAAAAAACCAACATGGAGGCTCCTACTGGCATCCGGTGGAACATGATGGAGTACCTTAATGACATAGACTACGCCAACGACATATGTCTTATGACCCACCGATTTGTAGATATTGAAGCAAAGATAAATAGACTCTCCGAAAATGCCAAAAACGTAGGACTGAGAATTAACTTCAAAAAATCAACACTATTACACTGGACGTTATGACATGCCACCAAATAATCAGTTATTTTATTAAATTCAGATATTTTCGTTTACTCCACAAAGGAGCCGAATTTCTAAAAAATACCAGACAGACACCTGTCCGCTTGTTTTTCTAATGTAGAGAGAGAGAGAGAGAGAGAGAGAGAATATTATTATTAACTGAATATTATATTATAAAATAACTGAATTTTTAACAGTAAAAATAAAATGAAAATTTCGTTACTTTAAATTACGTTTTCATTTAATTATACATAAAGAAGAATCAACGGACAATATTTACTGCAACTGAAAATCCGTATTAATATGCGCTTAGTTTTTTGAATAAAATAAAAAGAAATTTGCTTGGAACTTTAAATGTTTTTTTATTTAAAAATGACTGAACGGAATACTTCTTAAATAAACTACAGTCCGTTACTGTAACAATATTGTGAATGTAGGAATAGAGTTGACCAAATATTGGGCCACCTCCGACGGAATACTTGCCCATTTTTCTTGGAAAATAATTTTTGTTTCCCCAACTTTTCTATCCAAGTGCTCCCATAGATTTTCGATTGTGTTTATGGATGGAGATGTAGGAGGTGTTTCCATTTATGTATATTTGGACGTTGTTCAAGAGCGAAAGCTAAGTATTGGTGGCGAGTATGTTTGGGGTCGTTGTTCTGCATAAAAATATATTTTGGCGACAAAGTTTCATAAAAAAAAAAAAATTTATTTTCTAAAAGAACTGCGCATATAAGAAAAAAGTTAAACTTTCCTTAAAAGTAATTTTATTGCGGAATTTTAACTTTTCCCTAATTATTTTCAAAAAACTAAACCGTTTTCGAGTTTCGAAAATATATGTTGTGCAACCTCCTTCAATTTCGAAATTACGGTATAACCCGAAATCAATAACTAACCTCAAAAACTGGATGTTTTTTAGATAAATTGGAGCCGCTGAGCACGAATATGGCATACATTTATTTTTCTTTCCAGCGCATATTCAAACTATTTTTTTCGGATAAACATTCACCGAGTTACACGCCTTCAGATTGGAAAAAATTGATTTTTCCTACGTTTTTTCTAAATTAAACACTTCAAGTACTTTCATTAGAGCAAAATAATTTTTTTTTTTAATATTTTAAATCATAACTTACAGACAATTTTAATCTAAACATACATATTTGTCACAAAATTGTTATCATTGGATAACATATAAAAAAGTTGCAATATAATTAGTAAAAACATCAAAATTAAAATTTTTAATAAAAAGTTTTTATTTCCTGATTGTGTTGATCGGTTTTAAATTTGTCCATTTTTGGTGGAAAATATAATATTTTTACCTTCGGTATCTCCTTTTATGTTGCGATGACGTTTCACTAATTTACATCCAGCAGTAGCAACCCATCATGGACTGATCCCAATGGTGCTGATATTACTTTTCAAGGTCTCGTTAAATTCTTTCACCTTGTTCATCACAGTAAAATGAGTATAAAAAGTTGTAAAGCAAATGTATTTTCAATGACATGTATGCTCCCGTGATTACAAGAAACCCATTAAGACTTCAAATATTTATTTAATTTATTTGCATAACTTTGTTATTTGTTTTCGTAGAGCCATAAAACATTTGACAAGTTTATGTCACGACATAAATCATCAAGTGCGCTTCGACTCATTAGTTCAATACTTGAAACACCAGTTGTGGGGGATATCAGGGATAAATAACATTGCTTTTTTTCCGCATTGCACTTTCGTTGTTTATAAAGAGCAACCAGTCATATGGTCAATTGGCTACCGAATGACAAATACTCCTCCATGCTCTTACCAAATTAAGTTTATATTACAAAACACGTAGCATAAAGTACGTTTGGAGTCCATGGCTTATTGACAAATCTGGCTTAGTGCCCACAATTAATTAATAAAGATTCCAAAATATTGTTGGTCAGGTTTCTTCGGACATTTTTTCTAAATGTAGACACACCAGAAACGAACATTAAGTTATCCAGTGAATATATACATATTTATATATTAATTAGAAATTACAAACGTAATTTAAACAACAAAAGCGGGACAGAGGCTGACTTTATAAACGCAGTGTAGCAATGCAGCAGTGAAAGACAACATTTGGTTTACACTTGGAAATCAAATTTCTTTCTATGTGTTGATTCCTGATGGACTTTGAAACTTTGTTTGTTAGACTGAAAGAGCGACTTGAAGTTGTGAATTTTGAAAAAACGTTACAAAATAATTTTCAAATCTAAAGGCTGGTTACTCAGTGAATTTGTATGCGATAAACACAGTATAGTAATGTGCTGAAAGCGGGAAAATATATCTTTGTAAAAGTGTAAAATTTGCCTAATTCAAAAAATCAGTTCTTGTAAGTTTCGGAAATAGGCTTATAAACGGGGAAAAACAGGGACAAAAAAACTGGCTTGTCGAATAACTCGAAAATCGTGATTTTTGAAAAACTGGACTAAATACCCGGTTTTTCGAATAATTCAAAACCCGGCTTGAGAATTTTTTTCTACTATTTACACATTTGTTGTATATTAATGTGTTTAACCCCACGTCTCAATGCGCTTTCGATTAGAACATGACATGACCATAACGCCGGCAGAGCAACGGTATTAATTTGTTCATGTTCTTGTATGTGGCGAATACGTGTTGATGTTCATGTTCTGATTGACCACAATTTTTTTTGTTGTGCGTTTGGTTGTATGCAGAAAATACATTGTATGGCCTACATCATGGCGCACATGGATGCTATGACGAATTTTTAGGCAACGATGGCAACACATAGACGAAACATGAACATGAACAGTCTACACGAGTAGAATTCATGTGCGACATGCTGTTCTTACCAAGTTGATGGATGATGGAGACGGGTAGTAAGATACTGGCTGTACTGTGGGTGTTGTAAAGTTGCATTCGCCGCTCTCCTAATTTTTTTGTGTTTGCTGAGTTCTTTATTGCATTTTAAATAAAACTAAATAATCACAATACTTTAAACCAGTTACCTCCATCTCATATGCTCAATGGGCAAGCTTTTACAAAAGAGCTTTTGTGCTTTCACACCGACGAGAGCAGAACAGCCAATCAGATCGTGGTGACAACAATGCTTGCTGCTTACTTTGCAAAGAAAGAACAACAAATTGTTAGTACTTTGCAAAGAAACAATAACAAATTGTAAGAGCTTTGAAAGCTCTTTATCGAAAATGCGAATAAAAAAGTATATGTGTTAAGAGGTAAATGCTTTAAACACTGTTAATAATTAACACAACTTTATTAAGTACTTAGTCACTTTAACAACCGTTATTTATAGTTTTTATTCACAACCAACTATAATTTTCTCAGCGTGATACGTTATTGACAAAGTCTGAGCTTAGAATGATCTCATTACAGTATTTATACGGTAATTCGGCCGTCTAGAACATTCGAAACGTTTTTCGAAGGTTCGAGGCTTTACTATTCACCACTATTATGTTTATGGCGGCACTTATGTTAAAATAATTTCACCACTTTACTGAAGCTTTTTTAACGGAAATTTCGCGGTCTTTCTGCACATTGGGATTGAAGTGTACTAAATTATAACAATTTTTTTTCAATAACAATGTGAACTACTAAAATTACCTTTAAATACAAAACAACTAATAAATACAAGATAAATAATACTTAACAACTAATTCTTAACTAAAGTTACTTTCGTAACAATATTATATCACATTTTTATTTTAAATCGTTTTAAATGCAAAATTCTTTCTTAAATGTGACTTAATTCACCAAAATGGTACATTTAAACTCAACTTAAGTTTCCATTGTAATAACTTAGCAAGGTGGCCTCAATTTCATAACAATCCAACAACAACAACAGGCAAAGCAATAACAGACATCTGTTTTTTGATTCCACCTTCTAAATAAATACAGTTAAGATATTTTTTTGTATAAAGAAGTGTTACCCTACTTTTATGTCAATTAAATAAATATTTAAGTACGATTTAAGTTTATATGAAAATTAACTTAATATAGATTTAAATACTATCCTGAAATAAGGTTTTTAAAATAAACTTAATAAGGTTTTTAAAATAAACTTAATAAGTTTTTTTTTCAATTAAATCGGTTCTGTTCTTTTTCCATGTATATTCAGACATGTCATTCAAACAAACTATCGACTTCAAATTATTTTCAAAACGACTTAGAAAAAATAAATAAAAAGTAATTAGTGCACAATTTTATTTCTTATTACCTGTTATTTATCTATTAATTTTAAATTGGCATTTAGTTTCAGGAAGTTTGTGTTACAAACATCTGAAGTTAATGAAACGTTATGTTGAAGAAAATCTGCGTTCGCCCTGTGTATGTATAAACAAATTTATTTGAAAAAAATTTTGATTTTTTAAGCGTAGAAAATGTGTGTAAAAATAACATGACTCGTGTGTAAATCACAGGTAAATGTTAAGTTAGTTAAAAGCATAAAAAATATTTGGAATATATTCTTTGATATGATAAAAGTTTTTTGTACCAGTTTTTAATTTAACTTTTGTTAAATTAAAACAGATTTGTATTCATTTTATCAAGCACTATTTTCGACTATATCGTAAGCGACAATTAATGGAAATTTTGTTTTTTAATATAAATTTTGTTTTGTCCAGTAATTAGTTCAGTTAATATGGTTTACCGTCTCCCAAGGGTACTATGCTACCTAGCCGTGAATAGTTTACTCAGCCACCCGGTTGATTCAATAAACGATCGGGATGAAATTAGTATCAGCGAAACAACTTTTATCCCTAAGGGTTATTGAACCAAACAGTTCAAGTCTTAGATCTTCGCCTACCGGACAATTACAAAGAAGATGTTCGGTTGATAGGTCATTGCAAGGGAGCCCTAGCTTTTGGGCGTGTTTCCTAACGGGTCAGTTTTAACCAAAATTATGTTTCTGAGGTGATGTCCAGACAGCTCTAATGCCCGCCGAATTCTTTTTTCATGTATCATCATAGGCCAGTTTTATGGTTTTCCCACAGGTGGTTTCATCAAACCATCTCTGACTGGCAATTAAAATGAAACTTGTGTGCCAAAAGTTCTCGGGAGTGAAACACTTATATCATATGTTTAAGACTGTGCCTGCTGGTGCCTGTACCAACTTAAGGGTAACCTCTGAAAGTCTCGTTATCGATGTGATAAACACATTCTCCAGGGATCTTATGGCCGCTTTACTATCGGTAATACATAATGTCAAAATCACCATACTGGAGGTTTTTTTATCAATAATGCAAAAATCGAAAGCGCAGAAAATTCAAAATTTTTTTTATCAAATATGAGATTTTCGTATTAAAATATTAAAATTATTTTTTTCTGTACACCATTTTTCATTGAAAATGAGAAAATTCCAAACGCAATCGAGAATTTCAATTTGAAATTGAGAAAATTCCAATTGAAATTGAGAATTGCATTTTGATATTGAAAAAATTCCAAATAAAATTGAGATTTTCAATTTGAAATGGAGAAAATTCCAAATGATATTGAGAATTTTAATTAAAAATTTAGAAAATTCCAAATGATATTGAGAAATTTCAATTCGGCTACGGCCGACTGTGGCATGGAGCATTGTCACATACCAATACGAGTTCTAATAATTCATTCCCCAACTCTTCCCATCTACGAAAAACACTTCTGATCCATTCATTTGCGTTGACAGCACCAAACGAACATCTCCGTGGGTCCATTTGAATAATTCCTGCTGTTTGGACCACGGGTTGTAGGAATTGCACTGCGGCGGTCCAACTCGAGACCAACCATGTTTCCTGCGACAAAAAAGGTTAAAGTTGGTCTAGTCTATCCAGACCACTTGTTTTCCAGATCTGACAAAATCGTTAATTTTGCCTACATATTCTGAACGTTTTTCTTTATAAAGTTGACTGTTCATTGATATGGGTTATTCTCGCTAGTTGACTACATAATGTTTCCATTTTCTCCATCCAGATATCCTCTTTAAGGGTTGGGTTATGGTATTCTTCAAACATTTGTTTATAAGTCTTGGAGATCTTAATTAAATTAGTTACGTGGATTAAGAATTTAAAGACATCAAATGAATATACGTCGTCAGTACTGGTTAATACATATTTTTTTTCTTCAAATTTTCCATTTGTATTGATGTTTCGATTATCAGGAATAATGTTTCCGTAGTGCTATACGTTGGTATAATTTTGTCAGTTTCACATAGGGTTGCCAGACGTACTGTTTTTAGCAGTACATGTACTAATTTTTGTCAATTGTACTGTTTTATGTACAACACCCAAAACAGTACGCAAATGTACTGTTTTTTACACTTTGTACTGTTTTCTGTACTGATTTTTAAGTTTAGTGTCCAAAAAACAACGATATTAAGAAAAATCGTTTTTAAATAAAACACATTTGGGAATTTTTAACGGTATGCTATCAAGCCATATTGTCATAATATCCTTATCTTAGAATTTATTTACTCTCTAACTCTCATTTTGAGGGGTAATTTTTGCCCTTTTTCCCAACTCTTAAACAAAAGTATACAAGACGGCACTTATTAGGGTTAAAAGAATTCTCGAAATTTCGGGCATTGAAATTTTTGAATTTCTTGAAAGGGCGTTTGGTACAAGTCAAAAAAATATACTAAATGTACTTCTGACCTAAAAGACTATTTCAGATTTCTTCAGTAGAATTGTATGGCAGTTCTTTTCATAGAATATATTAACCCTCTAACACTCATTTTAAGGGGTAATTTTTGTAATTTTTTTAACTTCTACACTAAAACGGTACGTAAGAGGGTTAAAATATTCTATGAATATTTTCTGCATCAAATTTCACTAGCGGTCTTCCAAGACCAAAAAAGCGTGCAATGTATGTAAAACGGGTTTTCGAAAAATTAAAAAAAATCAAGGCCCGGAATTTCGAAAACCCGTTTTACTTGCATTGGATAATTTTTGGTCTTAGAAGACCCCTAGTGAAATTTGATGCAGAAAATATTGGTAGAGCATTTTAACTCTTATAAGTGCCGTTTTAGTATCCTTTTTTTTAAGAGTTGGGAAAAAGGGCAAAAATTACCCCTTAAAATGAGAGTTAGAGGGTTAATAAATTCTAAGAAAAGAATCGCAATACGATTCCACTGAAGACATCTACAATTATTTTTTAGCTCAGAAGTACATTTAGTATATTTATTTTGTCTTATACCAAACAAACGCCTTTTCAAAAAATTTAAAAACTTTAGAGGCCCATATTTCGGGAGCCCGAACTAATTTTTCAAAACCTTTTTGCAGATTTGCTCTACTAGTAGTCTACTTTCATTGCGCGGTGCAAGTGTTGAGGCTGGTGGCGATGACCCTAATTTTGTTGCACACTTTATTTTACAATATTTAGTTTAAAGAAATTGTTGTTTTGCAAATAAAAAAGTTGTAAAAAAATTAGAATTTTTGTACTGCGTCTATTGTTTTGTCAAAAATACACAGATTAAATAAGGAGTTGCTCACATCCTTCATATATTTTCGTGTTTTTATTTTAAGACATATGACTACCGTTTAAATTAAAGAAAGAAACAAATATTTTCTGAAATTTATGCGATAGTTCGGCAATATGTGTGTGGTGAAAATTGCTTTAAATACCAATATGTTTTAAGAAAATTCTACTAACCCAATCAAAGAATAAGTTTTTTAAGTTAAATATAAACTAAGATATTTAAACATTATACATTAGAAAATGATACAATGGCCAAATGCTTCGTTTGTGGTGTATGCTTTATAAACGCAAATGGTGTGATTTTGTGTATGAAATACCATTAAATGTAAATCTTTCCTTTGGTGTTGATGTTTGAAGTCTATTTCTTTATATTATTGGTGTTCAAGAGTTGTAAATATTTAGTTATGCTTTCGTAAAAAAATGTTCTGTTTTTTTCTTGAATGTACTGTTTTTTCATAACCAATGTACTGTTTTTCCGAATTCAAAATCTGGCTACCTTAGTTTCACACACTGTATTTTTTTATGTTGTCTTTGTGAACTATCGCTCCTCTTCTGGTTTTCACGAATATTTGAAAGTACATATACAAATATTTGTTTTAACGAATATTTGTGTGCCTACTTGAATTCCCTATGTTTGGTTCCTTTAGTAACTCGTTTCAAAACGTTTGTTGATGCTTGTTGTAATTTCTTTGTGATTTCATCCGATTTAAATGAAATTTTCTCAAAATGTATATATGCAGGACGGTGTCCTGTAACTAAGTGAATGTTATTGTTTAGTTCTTTAATTGTTCTGGATATTTCGTCCTTAGTGGATGATGAGTGTTGTGAGCTCTCTCTACTTGACCGTTCGCTAAGATCTATGTATGTATGTATATTAGAGTGGGTCAATTTGTTCGGGCCCAAAAAAAGTGACAAAGCGTATAGCAAAATCGTAATCTACGCAAAATTCTAAGAACTTTGCCTCAAGAAACCATGGTTCTAAAATCAAAATCGAGCTTCCGGTTTTTGACTTAAAAGTTTGGTGCCAGTATATACATTGTATATACTGGCACTTAAATTTTTTCAACACAATCTTTTATACACATTTGTTTGAAAGATGGAGTAACGGAACTTGCTTAGTTATCTGTTAATAGTCTTTTACATTCGGGGTGCTTATATGTGATTATTTCCTCCGCTTTGCTATCTAAATCATTGGTGTCCAGCCCATACCACAATTGTGGAAATAAAGGCTCAGTTAGTCTTTACTTTCTGTTTCTGTTCTGTTCCGTGCCGTTCTGTTACGAAATTGTAATAGTTACTTTTTCTGTAGCAACTTATCAGCCATTTATGACAAATTTATTAGTTTTGCACCGTGCATTGTTTATTTCAATATAAATATGAATCTTTTATTATTTATTTTGCTGTCACTTACAATTACTTAACAAGTTTTTGATTTTAACAAACTGAACCGCAACAGAACAGAAAAACTAATCAATTTCATAGGTTTTGTAATAACAAAAACAAATCAGCTGATTCGTAACAGAACAGAAAGTAAAGCAGGGAGGTCAGCGTCATACACAATTGTGCAAGGCCCATCTATCAGGTCTGCTTACTTGTACAAAAACAAAAAACGATTCTTTTTAGTTGTCAAAAATTTACTACCCCATATACAAAGCAAAAGGAAAAAAGGTGTATGTGTGGCATACCATAAACGTGAACAAACGTATACATGCACATGTAAGCAAAATGTAAACAACTTTAGACAACTAAAAAGAACATAAACAATGATCATCAGGCTTCTTGCGCAGACCTTTTCAATGGGCCTTGCAATTGTGGAAATTAGTTCACACACATTCTTCACACGCATTCTTACGCTCTTTCATTTAGTGCACAAGACTACACAATTCAGTCGTCGATTATCCAGCGATGAGTGCACATGCAGCGGATGCTTACTTATTTTTTTATTTTTATTAAAAGTACTTGTCTCTTTATTCACTAATACTGATAAAAAGCAGTACAACCACAATTGACATCACTGAAGTAAAGCCTAATTCTGCCTTAATTCACACACATTATCCACACGCATTCTTACGCTCTTTCATTTAGTCCACGAGAGTACACAATTCAGTCGTCGATTGCCAAGCGACGAGTGCACATGCGGCGGATGCTTACATAATTTTTGTATTTTTATTAAGAATATTTGTCTCTTTATTCACTAATACTAATAAAAAGCAATACAACCACAATTTAAATTTTGGACGTCACTGATCTAAATCAGGGATGTCAGCGCCATACACAATTGTGGAAATTAATTCACATGTACGCTTACGCTCTTTTATTTTGCGAGCGTAAAATATAATTGTTTACTGAGAAACACTCTCATTCAGCGGGAATTATCGCAAATATCGCAAGGCCTGTTTTGAGGCCTCTAAACAGAAATAATATAAATATTTATGTATATAAATAAATATGCAATAACTGTATGTAGGTATGTACACCTTTTTTTGTTTTATTATCTTTTTTATTTTGTTTTTTATCCAGATAGGGAAAATATTATTGAGTTCTCGAAAAATTTAGACGGGGCGCTATATACTATATTAAAAAAAAATTCCTTCAAATGTTTGTCGCTTTTTTCCTCAACATATCTTTGCGAACAAATATTTTCCGATTTGAAATACATTTGCTCAAAACAACGCAATAAATTAACATCCGCAAACCCAAATAATGTTTTGTTGTTACGAAAATCTTCTCTTTTTATAATGGTGGTTAATACTTACAGAATATTTTTAAACTTAATGGGGTTATTATTTGCATAAGTATCAGCAAATGAATTTTCATTGTTGGAATTCGTAGATTGTTGGAAGATCGTATTAATAATAAACTTTGTATTCCCGAAAATAACTTTGATAATATAATTGCATGTGCCCGTACATAAAACTGAATTGGCAAATTGGTTTAGTTCGTTGTTTTCTTACGAAGACAATAGAATGAAGCGGTTTGTTTTTTAATATTGTTTTTTCTTTTAACCCACTTACAACTACAATTCGAGTCGGAAAGAACCCAACCAATTGTAGGGGGATGTAAGAAAAGATAAACTCACTGTTTATTGTTGGTGTTTTGTTTAAGCTTTGATATTGTTACAGGTAAGACTTAGAGTGTTTATAACTCTTATTCGCTTAAGGTTTTATTTGTTTAATATTTTTGGCTTTTCTAAAATCTTTGGAAAAGGTTTCCTGATGAGCTGGTGTAAGCAACCGGCGAAATGCGCATAGAGGCTTGCTTTCCCTCAACAATAAATTTGAGTGTATTTATCAAATATGAAAAACTGGGAATTTAGCACGTCATACGAAGATCGTATTAATAATTGCAAAGGTATGTTGAGCAAAAAACGAAAAATATTGGAAAGAATTGTATTAGGTTGTAAAAAAACTTCAAATATTGTCAACTGCTCAATTTTTCCGAAAAATAAGCAAAGTTTTTGAGGTTCTAAATTACATTTATTTAAATAATAACTGATTGTGTATGTCCATAACTCAACATTTTTCGATAATTGAAGCACAGCCGCGAATAACGTTTTAAGTTACAAAATAATAATTTTTCAGGAGAGCAAAAAACCGTTTTTTGGCAGGCAGCATTATTTGTTTTGAAAATTTTTTTTTTCTATTATTAAACATAATGATAATAAAAACTTTTATGCAAAATGCTTTTAAAACATTATTCCGCACTGCAAAACCATTTCGGTTTCATCATTTTGATGTTTAAACTGTGTAAGAGAGTATGGTCAACGGTTATCTGCAAAAAAACAGTTTTTGCAAAATGTGGCGTTTACAACGTTATTCGCGGCTGTGCTTCAATTGTATTATTATTAATTGCTTTTAAGTCTTCATAGCAATAAATGTGAGTTAACTTTAAATGGTCTGATAAAAAATGAATGAAAAGCATGTAGGTACATACTATGTTTCCTCACATAATGCTGGCCCTGGTGTTTGCATCGCCCTTTCATGAAAATGTTTCCTAGTGTAAGTTTCAGTACCTTACCTGATTTCCAAAAATTTAATCGAACATAAATGACCCTTAGAAGCCGTTAATAAGGCCTCGCAATAGGCCTCGCAACCGCACATTTCGCCCGCTGGGCATGTAAAAGAAAAGAGTAATCTCACTAACACAACCATAATTGATATCACTGATCTAAATCTATTTCTGTTGTTATTTTTCCTGCAGTAATATTTTTAGAAAATTTATCAATTGCTGTGAAGTACATAAATTTATCATTGAAATAAAAAATTCATGTGTATAAACTCTCTTCGTTTTGTTGGAATTATTCAGTTACTTAAAGTTTCTCTGGTTGGATTTCTGTCATATTTGCCATACAAACATGAGGTACAATTGTTGTTATAACGTTTTGCGTCTTTTATAATATTTGGCCAGAACCAGTTTTCAATGATTTCTTTAACTATATTTTTATTGCTTCGTTTTCATCTGTTGTGCCCTTTAATTTCGTTAGTGTATACACTAATTCACTTCCTGCAAAAGTGTCCTTAATTTCCTTTGCTTATTTATAAAAATGTTCCATGGTATTACTCTGTTGGGTGGTATAATTTTTTTAATTCGCCTTTTACATTTTCATTATTTGTATAGTTAACTGTGTATCGTTCTCTGCCTGGGAATATGTATATTCCTATTCTTTTTTCACGAAATTATCTGTTGGTGCTAATTCTATCTGTATTCCATATGAATTAAATGGTTGTGCATTTGCTTTGATTATATTACTTTGTTAACTTTCAGATTAGTGTGTTGTACTAATTGATGATATGTTAATAAATTGCCGGGCTACTACATTTTCAATTACGGGCTTTTGAGAAAATATTAATTTCAAAATTAACACCGATTTTAAGTGAAAATAGATGTTTTCGAAACCATCAATTCGGATTTAGAAAAAACACAGCACAATTTAATTTAGTCCTACTTTAGAATACAAATTAAAATTTTCATGTTCCCTTCTCGTTCACATCAACACTTGTTGGGAATTTATTTAGTAAAAAAATTCACGGAAGTAAACATTGGCGATGCCAAATTTTTTAAGTTTGGGAATTCATTCCCAAAAAATTTGTAATGGGAATCATTCACAATACGAAATAAAAAAATATGGGAATCTTTTCATGGGAGTAGTTGTTTGCGATAGGGGTGATTAATTCGCCAGAATTACAGCAATGAATACAAACAACAAGAATGGCAGGTGGTATGGATTGCTTACAGTGTTACCACCAGCAAAATTCAAAATTACACTTGAGATGAAGCAAAATTACCCGATTTAAATGAAATTACACCTGATATAAAATTGAAGTTTTATTAAATAAAAAGACATTTACAAAGAAGCAAAAACACAACAAACTCATTAAAACAAGATCGATATTAGTCAAGCTGTTAATTTTATTAAAATTAACAAAAATAACATTAAAGACCTAAAAAAAAATTAATAAAACATAAAATAAAACTGCTAAAATAATGAGTTTAACTTCCACATTTGGTTGATATATCTTGGGAAGGTTTAAAATCTTCCTTGTCATTGCTTTATAATGGATGCTTTTTAGTCCCATAGAGCTTACGAAAGGTTAGCTGTCAAACGAACTGCCATACTGTTTCACTTTTTGATCAGGTGCATCATCATGAATAGATTCATGCTTGAACAAAGCCACCAAATTATCCAAATATACTTTGAAAATCAGCCATCGATTACCGCAACTTAAAGGTGACTTCATGATTTAAATAACGCAACTTTTTTTCACAAATGAAGGCGATGTGTTGATTTAGAGAAAATAAACTGTCAATTAGACTTCAAGGCCTGGCGATGTGACACTTATTGATTGTTTTCCGTAGGGCTGTGAGGTCAGTAAATAATGCGGCTCCGTGCAATAACTCCCAGGTGCAATAAGTCCCAGTGCAATAACTCCCAATGAATTAAATCCCAAAATAAATGAAATAAGTCCCAAACTGGAAAAAAAGAAATAAATCCCAGAAAAAATGAAATAATTTCCAAGTCTTAAATGAAACAAACCCCAACTTTTGGGAGTTATTTCATAATGAAATAACGCCTAAAGACATTAATGAAATAACTTCCAAAAACAATCCATCGAAAAAAAAGAAATAAGACCCAAAAAAATGGAACAACTTCCAAAGAAATTTATTATATATGTATTCGTTTTACTTGAATATTTACATATTGTAGCTGGGAGCTAATTTATGTTTTTATTATTTTATTATTTTATGAGTTTTTGATTATAGTCTGGCTCTGAAGAGACACTTAGGTCAGCTTCGGTTCCTAGACTTATCCAACGTCCACAAGGGCCTTTAGTCCACAAGGGTTAGTTGGGGTTTTTAATATTTATATTTTATGTAAGTTTTAAAAGAAAAGCCGAGGAGGTCTTCACTGCTCGAAAGCTAAATTCAGAGTGATTTTTATTTAACAAAATTCTTACATCTAAGTTTAATAAGAATACAGCATAAAACAAAATAAGCGATTATACAAACTACAATTGACTCTCAAACTATAAACATATGTCACTCACAACACAGGGTTGTATTTAAACAAAAGTAAATGTCTTTTATTACAGACCGTTAAATTCAAATTCAAATTAATTAGGTAAATCCATAAGTAAATAAATAAAATCATAGTAAGTCAATATTGTATTGTAATTCGAATAAGTGTAAATTAGTATATAATAATTAAATACATTAATATAGCGGCGCTACAATCTCCCCCTCTGTTGCATACAATCGTCCCGATTATGTAACAGCATTATACGCCTTAGCCTCCTTCAGGGTTACATTGGAATGTTATTTTAACAACCGTGTTGATCTCCTTTGTTGTAATGATGATTGTTGCTCTGCATCTTCATTGTTATGTTGATCACATTCATTGTTGTTGTTGTTGTTATTGGTAGTGCGTTGGTTGGAACATGAGGGCTTTTCATCAGTTCTGGGACGTCCTCGTTTTCGTATTGGGTATATCGGCTTTGTTGTGAAACCCTCATATGGAGTTAGTTCGGATACGTGGTGTGTAGCTAATGGTACATTTAAGTCTTCCTCACTTGCTATTGTAAAACAAGATGTTCCCTTTTTGGCTATTACAACGTATGGCCCATCTCGGCGTGGTGTAAACTTGGATGTTAGGCCTTGGCTCGCTTTGCTTAGAATATGTGTGGCCACTAGGACTCTGTCACCAATATCAATTTTTGTTTGCGGTCTTCTCTTTCGATCTAAGCTGCTTTTATTTTTATCTTGCATTTGCTCTTGTGCTTCGTTTGCTATCTCTAACGTGTTTGCCAGTCGTAACAAATGGGGAGTTATTTGTGGGATGAAGTTTCCAGCGTTCACAATTGCCTTAAAATCATAGTGTACTTCTGTTGGTGTCCTTAACTCTCTTCCAAATGTGAGGTAAGCTGCGGAATAACCAGTGCTATTGCCCTTCGCTGTGTTCATTGCAAAACGTATCGATGGAAGCATTAAATTCCATTGTTTGTGTTCCTTTTTCACACAAATTGACAATTGAGTTTTTAAATCTCTATTTTTCCTTTCAACAGGATTTGCTTCTGGATGATAAATGGGAGTGAAGGTTTGTTTTATATTTAAACAAAATGTTAATTTCTGCATCAATGATGATATAAACTGCGTTCCGTTGTCAGTATGGATTCTCCGCGGAACTCCATATCTTAATATAACTTCGTTTAATAACGTAAGGGCACAATTTTCTGCCGAACCTTCTTTAAGTGCGAACAATTCTACCCAGCGACTACAAATGTCTTCTACAATTAAAATCCACTGGTGACCATCTTTGGTTTTTGGCAAGGGCCCAAATAAATCAACAGCAATTGTCTCAAAACGTTTATTACTGCTTACAGTTTGTAATAATCCCATGGGTTTCATGTTGGCTGGTTTATATTTTTTACAATCATCACATGACTTTACGTGCTTTTCGATGTCACCTCTTATGCCAGGCCAGTAGAACAATTTTGTGATACGAGCAATCGTTTTGTCAATACCATAGTGACCAGCTTTTTCATCGTTATGATATTTAAGCAATATATCCCTACGAAGCGATTTTGGTATGACCACTTGACCATTTTCTGAGTCTTGTTCTGAACAATATCTGTAGAGAATGCCATCGACCATCATATATCCTCGACTGGTATGCCGAGTTGTGTTTTCATCATTATTGTCGAATGAGGTTACCATTTTCCTTATTTCCTCATCTTCAAGCTGTGCACTTCTAAATTCTTCTGCACTTTTCCTAGGGAAATCAACTTCAATGTGATTACATTCACATATTTCGACGCACTCATTATTTGCACACGGTGGTCTAGATAACGTGTCAGCTATCAGGTTTTGTTTACCAGGAGTGTATGAGAAACTTAAATTGTAGCTTTGGATTAATAGGGACCAACGGGCTAGTCTTCCTGTGGGCGACTTTAGCGTAAAGAGCCATTTTAGCGGCTGATGATCAGTAAGAACTATTATTTCAGCACCCTCAATATAACCTCTAAATTTTTGTATTGCCCACACAACAGCTAAAGCCTCTCTTTCAGTAGTGGAATAATTTCGCTCAGCAGGAAGTAACAATCTACTGGCGTATTCGATTGGTTTTTCATAACACTTCTCCCCCTGCATTAAAACAGCTCCTAAAGCATAATTGCTGGCATCAGTATACAAATAAAACTTTTCGTTTTCTTTCACCTGTTGAAGAATAGGCGGTGAGGCTAAAAGATTTTTCAACTTTTCAAAAGCAGCTTGTTCCTCTGCTGTCCATTTCCAAACTACTTTCTTTTTCGTGAGGTTTGACAACGGCTTTGAAACTTCTGCAAAATTCGGGATGAAACGACGAAACCAGGAACAGCTTTGAAGAAAAGATATCAGTTGTTTTAAGTTTTTGGGTTCTGTTCGCTTGAGAATTGCCACTGTTTTCTCCGGATCGACCATAAGACCATTTGCTGTCAAAATGTGGCCTAAATACTTCACCTCTGGTTTGCAAAAAAAACATTTTCCCCTATTTAGATGAAACCCCATCATTCTTTACTTTTCAAATGTAAGTCTCAAATCATTTATATGTGAGCCAAAATCCTTGGAGCAAATAATTATATCGTCCAGGTATGCTAATATTAGAATATTAGGTAGGCTTAAACGAAATTTGTCGATAACCCGCTGAAACGTCGCAGGTGCATTTTTCAGACCAAAAGGCATCCGGTTGAAAACAAAAATGCCATAAGGCGTAGTAAATGCCGTTTTTGGTTTATCTTTGGTGGCAACCTGGATCTGCCAATATCCCGATTTTAGATCTAAAGTTGTCATAAAAGGTGTAGTTTTCGCCGCGTGTAATACATCGTCTATCCTTGGCAGTGGGTAAGTGTCCGTCACTGTTATGGCATTAAGACGTCTGTAGTCTACACAAAGTCGTGTGCTACCATCCTTTTTTGGTATAAGTACCACTGGAAAAGCCCATGGAGACTCAGATTCTTCAATTATCTCCTTTTCTAACATATCATCAAGTTCTTCACGTAGTTTTATTTTCATTGCTGGAGAAAGACGGTAAGGTGCAGTAGAAATTGGATCATGATCTCCAGTGTTAATACGATGTTCAACGCAATGTATTGGTTCGGCTATGTTTTCGAAAATTTCTTTTTTTTCGTTTAAAAGTTTTTCGATGTTTACCTTTTGTGATTCTGATAGGTTTGGAGCCTCATCAGTTCTTAAACGAATGTCAATAGCATTTAACTGAATGTATTGATTTACTGGTGATCCTTCATTAAGTTTAACCTTTTTCAGGGGAGGAAATAAATCAGATACTTTTGGAGTTTCATACGTTTCTGGCAAACAATTGGCAAATATTTTGTCGATACCATTTGGTGAATATTCGGTTTTCATGGGAGAAGTTCTGTTCGGAGTTTTATTTATTTCAACGAACCATGTCAAAAAATCATCTATGGCCTTTTTCGGTTTTGGTGTTTTCATTTGCTCATTTATCATTGTTTGGCTTATAGAAACATTTTCACCTGACCTGGCTGGCTTATTCTTGAACTCAAAGACGTTTTGCGGCTCATCTTTAAAGTGCCAAGTTCTTTGTGCCAAATCCATCACGATTCCAATTTGCTCTAAAAAATCTATACCTAGCAGTGTTCTGTTGTCTTGGGCCTTCGGCAAACAAATAAATCTTATACGTTTTAACCGCTTACAAATTGTAATATTTACTATGGTAGACAATACTGTGTCCTTGCTTGCACTACCGTCGGCTAACGTTATTTCTGCTAAAACTTTTTGGAAAACGGCTCCCTTTTCCTTTAATTTACGAAACAGATAATAACCGGCAACACTTGTTCTTGCGGCTGTGTCCATATAGGCCTCTCCGTTTAAACCATTTACGTTTATGTTGACAGTAGGGACATTTCTTCCGACTATTGTCGTGTGGATACTATTAAAATCCAGTTCTTTTGGACTTTCCATAGCTTTTGTAGTTTTATTATTACAAGTTGGACAATTTGATCTATAGTAGCCTGTAGCACCGCAACCATAACAGCTCAATTTAACCTCTTCTTGTTTGCCTTTTCTTTCCTGTTCCATTCTTTTATAGCAAGCGTCTGCCGAATGATTTTTCTTCCTACAATAGGTGCAACGTACGATTGATTTTTCCTTTGGTTCTACGCTTTTATGAGCAGTTTCACCATTTTCAAGGAAAAGTAGCTCAATTTCCCGGGCTTTGATCAATAGTTCTTGGAAAGACTCAACACTTTCACGATTGATTTTTTCTCGAATCTGCACACTTATCTGAGAGAATATCATATTTATAATGGTCTTTTCAGGCAGTCTATCTTTAAGTTGCGCAAACAAACGCCTCTTTCTACAAATAAAACTGTCTGTCGGTTCATTACGTTTTTGTTTATCCTGAAATATTTCAGAAAAAATTCTCCAGTCAGGCTTTGGAGGGGAAAAAGCATTTCTCAGTAAACTAATAGCTTCCTCAAACGTTCGTGCTTCGTGTTTAACACCTTGCCACCATGTAGATGCATATCCTTCTAGAAGAAGGGGTAGGCTTAAAAGAGCAAACGCGTCTGAGATATTTTCAGCTTCTTTAAAAACTAAAATAGTGGCAATAAAATCCTCGACCTTTGTTGTACTGCGACCGCCATTAAACCTTGCACTACAGGCACTAAATGTTGACTTATTTTCTCGTCTAACACTAAAGCTCCCTAATAGATCCGAAAATTGACGTTGAGTAAGGCTTATCAATTGAGGATTAATTCCAGCACTATTTTGAGACATATTTGTGTCATTAGACAGTGGATTTTGAGTGGAATTATTTGGTATAGCACTTGTTGCTGATATAGTGGATGCAGCAGAACCAATACCCGTAACAGGATCACTAAAATATTGATTTGTGGCAGCCATTTCAGCGTTTTGGGAATTCATCGTGGTTCTAGGCATTTTCCACTTATAAATTTTTTATATATATATGGCAACACTGTTATATAATTATATAAGCAGGCAATTAAGAGCAAACAGTTTATATTTTAACGCCGCGGCAGCGTATAGGAAAACACCACCAACGTATATAAAATACACCAAATTATTTGTGTCGCAGCGAAAAAGCAGCAGCAGCAGACACGTTACCAAATGTACGTATGTATGTATGTATATGTGATACAGAAAACAATACGCACAATCTAAGTAGTTAAATTGCAGCGAAACAGCAGCAGCAGCAGACACGTTACCAAATGTACGTATGTATGTATATGTGACACATAAACAATACGCACACTCTAAGCAGTTAAATTGCAGCGAAACAGCAGCAGCAGCAGCAGACACGTTACCAAATGTACGTATGTATGTATATGTGATACAGAAAACAATACGCACAATCTTAGTAGTTAAATAAATTATTTGTATCGCAGCGAAACAGTAGCAGCAGCCGAAACGTTACCAAACGTAAGTATGTATGTGTGTGTGACACAGAAAACAATACGCACAACAACAACAGAAGCCAACCCGTATGTAGAAAATTAGCCGTTAAATTGCAGCGAAAAAATAATGTGCACAACAACAACAAACGAATGACGAAGCAACCTGTTTAGCAGCGAACAAAATGTAACAACAACAACAACTGCAGAAGAAAAATTCCACAAAAACGATCTCCAATGGTTGAGTGTAATTGCAAATAAATTAATGCATGTGGAAATATTTGGTATTCTTTGCCAAAAATGTAGTTGAAGTTAACAAAACTTTTTTTTTTTTTAAGAAAACTTTTCTTTACGTTGGGCGCCAATGTAGCTGGGAGCTAATTTATGTTTTTATTATTTTATTATTTTATGAGTTTTTGATTATAGTCTGGCTCTGAAGAGACACTTAGGTCAGCTTCGGTTCCTAGACTTATCCAACGTCCACAAGGGCCTTTAGTCCACAAGGGTTAGTTGGGGTTTTTAATATTTATATTTTATGTAAGTTTTAAAAGAAAAGCCGAGGAGGTCTTCACTGCTCGAAAGCTAAATTCAGAGTGATTTTTATTTAACAAAATTCTTACATCTAAGTTTAATAAGAATACAGCATAAAACAAAATAAGCGATTATACAAACTACAATTGACTCTCAAACTATAAACATATGTCACTCACAACACAGGGTTGTATTTAAACAAAAGTAAATGTCTTTTATTACAGACCGTTAAATTCAAATTCAAATTAATTAGGTAAATCCATAAGTAAATAAATAAAATCATAGTAAGTCAATATTGTATTGTAATTCGAATAAGTGTAAATTAGTATATAATAATTAAATACATTAATATAGCGGCGCTACAATATTAGGTTACCAAAAAACTAACATTGAGACCTCGACATTTTGACAACAAATGGGGCATTTTATTATATCCTGACCTCCTGCAATGGCAACTGCCTGCAGTTTAAGCACGCCGGGTACAAGGATTACCTCCTCTATGGTATAACAAACATCGGCTTCGCTAACTAAAGCAAACACGCTTCGCTAACTAAAGCTTCTCTGCATAGCCGGCCTTTGGCCGGGCGCAAGGATTTTATACTTTATGGTATAACAAACACCGGCTTCGCTAATTAAAGCTTCTCTGCATAGCCGGCCTTCGGCCGTGCGCAAGGATTGTCTCCTCTATGGTATAACAAACACCGGCTTCGCTAACTAAAGCTTCACTGCATAGCCGGTAACCATAAGACACTGCAATTGCAATTAGCAAAATTTTCTTCTTTGATAAACTTAAGTCATTGTATTCAAATAGTTTGAAATATCCTGTTATAAATACAGTTTAAAATTTTAAACAATTTTAAGAAATTGCAAATAATTGAAAATGAAAAAACTCCCACAAAAAATGAAATAACTCCCACAGCAAATGAAATAACACCGAAATCCAAAATAAAATGAAATAACTTCCACGTTAATTTTTTCGGGGACTTATTTCATTCGGATTTTATTTCGTTATGAAATAACTCCCAGGCAAAAAATGAAATAACTTCCAAAAAAATTAAATAAAACCGAGAGGGCTGGCAGCTATTTCATAATGAAATTACTCCCACATTTGTATGAAAAATTTTTGGGTCTAACTTCATTTTTTTCTTGGGACTTATTGCAGCTGGGAGTTATTGCACGGAGCCGATAATGCTGATAAACCAGCAACAATCGGTGTCTTGGAGGTCAACATTGTTCATTTTATTCCAAAAAGAGAAACAAAATTAGACGTCAGCAATGCGTTTCGTCAAGGACAGGCGTCTATTTGTTTTAAATCAGTTTCAAATGGTAATTCCGTGTATCAATCTGCGATTTTTTTTTGTGTTGGCTACCATTTTAAGTTTCATGGTGTTAAAAAATACCCTTTATACCTTATTTAGTAAACAAAATGCCTGCAGAGTTTTATACAACTGTCCCTTTCGTAATTCAGTTTTACAACTGTAAAAGGCGTTAAATATTCTTTAAACTAAAACATTAAAAAGTAGCAAGGTAGAAATAAAATTAATTATATGTTGCAATATTGGAAACAAATCTTCCCCCAGGCAAGTTTTTAGTTTGAATAACTTTTTTCAATAAACTTCAGGTTCTAAGTCACTGTGATAGGCATCTTTATCCAAATCTAAGGGTCCATCTTGCGACATTCATTACCAAACATTTGAAAATATATGTATGTATGTTTAATGATTGAAGTCGTTTCTTAAAAAGAAACCGAGACTTTGGTTCAAAAGGCTGTGCATTTCTTAGCAACAATATTTTAAAAGAAATAAATGTCATTACTGAAATCGAATCTTGATTTTATTAGGCCAACTGAAGTAAAAATGTCAAATTACACCTAAATTACACCTAAGAGAAATTACCCACGCTCTACCCACTACCGTAAAAATTATACCAAATTCGGGTAATTACCCACAAAGTGGCAACACTGATTGCTTAGCTGTGCTGTATTACTGCTAATTAAAGGCTTTTAAGTTGAAAATTGTACATGTTTACTTAGGGACTGAAATGTCAGATAGTTTTATAATGTTGTAAAAAAAAAATCAAATAAAACAATGAACGACCATTAGAGAAAAAGTCCGCTAGATTGATTTCCTTTTGGGTTGAGAATCAAATCCAATTTAGAACATTATCTAAAGTTGCAACAAAATATCTTGTAGTACCTGTTACTTTGGTTTGGTATCAGCATCCCAATTTTTTAAACTGTCATCTAAAATAACGTTCGTACATACATTCGTCTCTTACGTACAATAAAGTGATAAAAACAACGCACTGCATCGTGATAAAAAAAAAACTAATTAAAGTTTTCCTACTTAAGTACAAACATTCAGTCGATAGTAATATCGATATATCGATAGCGAAATCTGAACTATCGATAAATATCGATAGTAGAAAATATCGATAGTATCCCAGCACTACTTTGTACATGCCAAAAAACCACTACACCCAAACTCCAACATTTGCTGACGATACAGCTTTTCTAAGCGTGCACGTTAACCGTTATGAAGCATCTCGCTACTTACATGATCATATATTTCAACTAGAAATATGGTTAAAGCAATGGAGCATAAAGGTCAATAAGAAAAAATGCGTACATATAACATTCACCTCGCGTCGGGAATCATGCCCTTAAAATCAATAATCAAATAATTCCTTAACATTCGCATGTAAAATATCGTGGTATACATCTGGATCGACGATTAACGATTACGACCAATGAAACTAAAAACCATTCAAATTAATTGACTTATTGGAAGACTGCAAGGTTCTACTTTACAACCCCATCTTAAAGACTTTCTGGTGCTACGGTATTCAACTATGGGGCACTGCCTCGGCCTCTAATATCAAAAAAATTCAAAGGCGGCAAAATAAACTCCTTCGAATAATCACAGCCGCTCCCTGGTATGTTAAAAACTCAAACATTCATAAAGATCTCAATGTGCCATTAGTAAAAACTATGATTTCAAAATATGCAGTCAAATATTTAAAAAAGCTTGAACAACACCCTAAATCAACTAGCTCGAAATATTTTATATCATGACGACCACACTCACTTAAGAAGAAGAGACACTGCAGCACTTACCCAATCAATAGAGCGATAAGCACCTACATATGTGAACATAAGCCGTGATGACGAAATTTTGTCTGGCACTGGCTGGACATACATATGTATATAATGTATTAGGATAAGATTCGATTAATTACACCGCATTTTCCAATTTTTGATGAATTTTTAAAAAACGAACATTTTGAAATGTTGCTTAAATATAATTTTTTCTTGCCAACTTTGTCTTAAAGGTAATTGCGGAAATTCGGTTTTTTTAGTATTTGCAGTAAACTGAACCGTTTTTGAGTTACGCGAATATATTTTGTGCAACCTCCTCCATTTTCGAAATAACGGTATATTGAGAAAACAAGAGCTCACATAAAAAAAAAGCGGTTAGCATCATTGGATTCAGCGTAACCGCGTTCATATTTAATATATGAAGGTTCAATGAATAAATATTGAGAAAAAAAAAAGTTTTGGGTTTGGATTTTTTCCGAGATGTTGTTAATTAACGATTGGTGATCCGTATGGATTGTTAAATCGGCTTGCCGTATATATGTATATTATGGCTAATAACTCTTTTTTGTTTGTGATGTACCTCTGTTCTATTTCACTGAGAGTTCTTGATAAAAAATAAATAGGACTCTTATTTTGACTTAGCACGGCTCTGACAGCTATGTTGGAGGCATCCGTTGTAAGCTCAAATGGTTTTTGAAAGTAACGTTGGATTAATTCCACCTGCTCTGTCAGTTTTAACCTTGATTTTTCTACACTTACTTTGGCTGTTTGTTCCAATGGGTGATTTTTTAAGAGCTATAGGAAAGTTAAAAAAAACATATAGTTCAGAAAAATTCATGAAATCTTTATTTGAATCGATAGTACGGTCCATACAATTTAATGTTTGAAGATTATTAAACCGCACGATCTAGGCGGCCAATTGACCGGTCCCGAACATGAAATAAAATGTTCACCGAACTCGCCTCTCAATAAGTCCATTGTTACGCGTGCTGTGTGGCATGTGGCACCGTATTGTTGAAACCACATGTCATGCAAGTCAAGCTCTTGCATTTTGAGCAAAAAAAAGTTGGATATTATCTCACGTTGTTGAGTAACAGGGGCCGAATTGCTGCGAACGGCGACGAATCGATAATTTATGGTCATCATTAACACTAGCCGATACAGCTGCGATATTTTCTTTACTTCGCACGTATGCGTGTTGGTGGTTTAATGTCCAACAATGTAAATTTAGTGCGAAATTAAGTCACAATAGCCCGAATAGCCACTTCAGTGGGTCGATTAAACTGACCATAAAGTGGAAGAAGCGCGTGATGAACTTTCTTAGCAGAGCACGCATTTTGATAATAAAATTCAATAATCTGCAAGCGTTGTTCGTTTGTAAGACGATTCATGGTTAAATTATAGACCAAACTGAAGATGTTTGACAGTGAAACAAATCACGAAACCTGCGTCAACTGTTTAAACCAGTGTTGCCAAAAAGAAAATAGCTAAAAAATCACCCGATAGTTTAATTTCTTTATTTGCGCTTTTATCCCTACCTAAATGTGCGTTTTCTCCTTTGAAGTGTATAGTTAGAGGTTTTGCTATCTGGGCGTAGTCTTTTACAAACATACGTAAGTATCCTGTTGATCATAAAAATCCTTTTAAATCTTTAAGGGTTTGAGGTGTAGGCAAAATTTTAATGTCTTTGATTCTTCCGGGTCTGTAATGATTCTGTTATGTTTTATTGTATGTCCTAAGTATTCAGCCGCTGACATTAAGAATTTAGATTTTTTATTTGAAACCTAAAGTGTAGTCTTATTTAATCGAAAACCATTTACATATGTTTGTTTCATGTGATATGTAGGAATGGAAGAATATATGAGTACGTCGTTGTATAAGAACTTGCCTATATATTCTGTTAGAATATCGTCCACACAGCGTTGAAATATTGAGGGAGCATTTTTTAACCCGAAAGGCATACGAACAAACTCGTATTTGCCTCCAATTATAAAGAAAGCAGTTTTTTACGATTGCATTCTTTGATTTTATTTTATTTATTTATTTACTGAAATCCTGCTCAACAGGAAAAGATCTTTTAATTAAGGAGCAAGAGTATTAATGTTAATAGTAAAATTGGTGAAAATTGGATTTAAGATCCAGTGTAGTAAAAATTTGACTCCTCCTAAATGTAGTATTTACATCTAGAATAAATTAGTTATCAGTAGTGGTATGGTAAAAGGCACGTTTTCATCCGTAACTTTTTTATGTACTGTAAGCTGGGTGAATTATAAGGGATATAACTTTTACGAACTGTTCCGTCTTTCAATTTCGTTAATACATATTAGTTTATTATGTTCTTTTAACTTATTTATTTGCAACGACTACATTTCGCAATCAAAACAGAAGTTCATTGCGTTTGTTTCTTTTTATTTATGCCGCAGTCATAAAATTTTTATAATAACCATTTTCTTAAGTCAATGACTTAAGTTCAGCAAGCACTTTTATTTACGAAGTAATAGGCTTTTTACACTGATCAACATCTAACATCTACCATCAAAGATGTAAAAAATGTGAAACACTCGTTTACATTGCTCACATCTAACATCTACCATCAAACAAAAATGTCACCATTTTTGACAAAAAAAAAATTTTTAAATTAAAAAGGTTTTTTTCTCACAAAAGTGCTAAAATTTAAAAAGAAAACTCAAAAATGTATTTGAAGTTCAATATGTTTTAAAATATTAAAAATACTTAACAAAAAAAACATTGCAATAAAATATAAAACTTGACAAATGGTAACGCTGCTTTCAAAACAAACTTCTTTATGTCAGTGATGCCACAATAATAATAGAACTTATTGCCACTTTTCTAGTGATGACACTAAAATAATCGAAAGATGTAGATTGGAATAAAATGAGATAGGAACATCTTTTAAAGATGTTGAAAGATGTTGGTTTTAAGCCCTATGTATTTCTTATGGAAAGATGTTAACATCTTCGCAAATGGTGGCAAATTGATGGTAGATGTTAGATGTTGATCAGTGTAAAAAGGCTATAAGCTCAAGTTTTTTTTTGTATAAATAATTACTTATTATTGTTAAGCATTTAATGTTGTTGCACCTATCAGCATTAATATACTGTTGAGTATATATAATTAATTATTGTTGTGGGTAAGTATAATTTTAATATAAAAGAATAAGAATAAAATGTTGCCAGCCAGTGTGCTTTTAAAAGCACATTGTAACTGTGTATTATTTGGTACACTTTCCTGCAGGTTAAAGTGCTTGTCAGGAACATTAAACAAAGATCCTTCAGGTAAAAGTGCTGGAAAGGAAAACCAAAGAAATAAAATCCTCGGGACCTATTTTGTTATTATTTTTCATTAATTCATATTTTCTTTATTCAAATTGTATTCATTATTAAAATCTCCTACACTGATAGAAAAATGCATCTTCATATTGATGCTGCCCTAATATCAGAATTGTGACATCAATGTTACTACAGATGGCATCAATGATACAAAAAGTAACAACAATACAATGACTATCGTCTTCGTACGGTTTTGTAATTTTTTACGTGTCATCTATTTTATGACTTAAGTGACATCAATTCGATGCCATTATAAGAAGCAAAAACTCCTATATTCTATTTTTTTAAATTATTTAATTAAATACAAAATAGATATTTTTCGTTGAATGCAGACGTGTTTTTTTAACTCGGCATACGGACTTTTAACATAAATAGGTGTAAATATATTTATAATATCATAATATTATTTAAAAAATAAATAATATAAGATTAGCGAATGTACGCTTTAAAATAATTTTAATTAAGTGAACGTTAACGTCAATAATAAAAATATTAAAAATTACAATTAACAAAAATATATGTATGCACACACATACATATACATACATACATAAATGTTTAGCAAAATCATTTCTTGTTTTTCTTTATCCTTTTTTTATTCGCGGGGTTTTTGAACAACAAATAAAAAGAAGAGCACAATTAAACAAACAGTAATATAAAAAAAGACTTATGAATGCGTATAATGCAAAAACAATAAAACCACTCAGGTGCAGTGCCGTGGTTACCAGTTGAAACCACAAAAAGTGCAGCGAATACTCGTAAAACCACTAAGTACCAGTGCAGTTTACATATGTTGAAACCACAACTAACTTTGAAGTCAAAGTGTATTATAAAGAACTACGAAAAATTTCCAAGATTAGGAAACAAAAAGAAACACGACAAAAAGTATTTGATACCCAGCGAAGGATGGAGGAACAGGCTCAAGAAATTGCAGACAACAATATGATGGAAGAATTAGCTAGAAGGGAACAACAATTAAACCGATTACGTTTGGCATATATGGAATTGCAACAAGAGCATCAAGGCCTGCAACAGCAACAGCAACAATCACCATTACAACCTGCAGCAACACATCCGCACTACAGCCTTATGGATAACATCCTTAAAACAATTAATCATCTACCCATATTCACCGGAACAGGAGCCATAACAGTCAACAGTTTTTTTTGCAGTACGGAATATCTACTATCAACAATCCAGGAAGAAAATCTTAGAAAGGAAACAATCCGAGCAATATTCTACAAAGTGATACAGGGTCAAGCTACAGATGTCGTAATCAATATTCCAGAACCATACAATTGGCAACTGTTAAAAGAGACATTAAAGTTGAGGTACCGCCCCAGCGTGGAGCCGCACCAACTGTACAAAATGATCGCCAATCTAAAAGTAAATACGGTAAGCGAATTAATTGTAGAAATCCAAAACATTAAATACAAATCTGATGAATTGATATTTTATTATAAGGATGATTACTACATTAATTTGTCAAATATAGATAGTTTATTAGCAAATACTATTAAAGAAATGACACAGGGCACACTATTTGATAAGATATATGAAGAAAGAAATATAAGTGACATATTAAAAATAATAACAAAAAGAAGATTCGAAGATACCTGTATTCGGCCAGAATACAGAAAATTTAAAGTTAATAAATATAACAATACGAATACAAATGGCAATTATAATAGAAATCAGAATAAAATGCAAAGTAATTTCCAATATAGTAATTATAATAATTATAATAATAAAGACAATAAGGACAATAAACCTTTCAATTCAGGACGCTTTAAAGTCCCAAACAATAATTTCCAACGGTTCACACAGGTAGGAAACCCTAGGCCAAATTCCGGCCAATATCGCTGGAATCAACCTAGGCAAGACCAATACGAACCTATGGAGATAGACAATGTAGAAACAAGATATTCCCAAAGAGTCCCACAAATAGGAAACCTCAGGCCAAACGTCAGCCAAAATCGCTTGACTCAACCTGAGCAAAATCGAAAGGATTCGATGGCATTTAATAATGACAGAATTAACCAATATACAGGAAATTATAACACAAATTTTGATGCAGATAATCAACGTAGACAAAGTCAAAACTACGAAAACTGTTTTTTTCAGACACACAACCCGACTTCTTACCCCTCATAGGAATCACTATAAATAAAAAAGAATACAGAGCTTTAATAGATACAGGAGCCAGTATAAGTGTAATAGATCAAAATATAGAAGACTTTAGAAAAATAAAACTAGAAAATCCAATAGAGCTTAGCACAACTCAAGGGAAAGGTACTTTTATATTTGAAGTTATTTCAGACGCACCAGACGAGTTTAATGTGAGAAATGCAAAAATTAGATGGAAAGTGTAACGATTCTTCAGGTTTAAATAATCCTCCTTGGGAACGGGGTTACCTGTAATCCGGCCGTGCTCGTCGTTGGGGGGGTGTATAATGTTCTCAAATCTTCCTAATGTCAAATATCAAAAGAAATCGCTACAAAAGATCTTAACTTAGGTAGCCAAAACTATCAATGACCAACACAGAAAATAAATAAAAATGAAAAAAACGAGGATAGTAAAGAACGTAATTGATGGCTGGATTGTAGCTTAGGTTGTAAGTTGCTACATAAAAGCCTGGCCCACCCACCATGCTGACAGGAATATATTTTTTTTATAAAAAAAATTGAATTTGTCTCAAATTTTGGATTTGATTATAAAGTTGTGTGGAATACGTTACGTATGAATGTTTAAAATTCTATTTGCAACGAAATCCACACATATTGTTAGTGTATTTATGTGTACATGTGAAATGAGTGTGGTTTTTGTTAGTTTATAGGGGTGGGTTTGTAAGTACCCAGTGGTATGGCGTACTAGCTCAGAACGTGTATATTCGCTAGCTCATTAAAAACTACCGCTAGTCCCACTACAATCTACCTCACATGCTTTTAAGTGGCGAATTTAACACGGGGATGTCCTACGAGGTGGCGATGGATCCCTCTCTGCATAATCTCTACCTACCATAAGGGTTAGCTACTTATATCTTCAAAGCGTGCTAGCAAAAAGCATGCGATTTTGTTGTTGTTCTAATAACGGGATCTATTTCGGATACACATTTTTTTGTGTTGTCGTTGAAAAAAAATTGTTTTCTGCATTACTTGGAGCTATAGAATTAGCTAGCGAAAAGTGGGTACCTATTTTCAAATGTTAACACTAGATATTGGTGTCTAGGGAAAGATTTAGGTATGATTTGAATACCACATCAGTAGACCCTGGTACAAATTGTGTGAAAGTGCTAACTATTTCGCCTGTCATTGGTGGCGATTGCTACTTTTTATACCACTGGGTAAAATGAGTGTTTATTTGTTTGTGTGATATAAATTTAAATTAAGTAAAAACAAAAATGAATTAAATTAAGGTGACCATATAATTATTAAACGTTAATAATAATAAAAAAAAAAATTAATTAAAGTTATAAGTTAAGAAAAAAAAAAATCTAATTCCAAGTCGGCAACTCGTGGAATCAGGAAAAATGCATTAAATACGGTATATTAATAAAACAGCTTTGATATTATGTTATGGGACCACAACCAAAATACCAAAAAAATACACGGATAACAAAATTCACTTATTTATATAAACGACAATGGGGTGGTCACCGTCAATTAAATTTTAAAAAAATAGTTTTGAGTGATTTTCACACCACGTAACTTGAAATGATAATATAACTGAGTATATACTCTTTGGGGCAGTTGGTCACCCTATATTTTAAATAAACAAAATATTTAAATGATACCGGAAATCAGGATTGTTTATCGGCTGGTAATAAATTAAAACACAAATGCCTTATTTTTCCAATAAACGATAGCCAGACTCTTGGTTTAATTGTTCGTGGCTTGCAAATGGACCTTAACCAAATTAAATTTTGAGTTGAAGAGCTTGCTTGCACTTTCTCCCAAATTCAGGCTAAAAAAGTATCACTAAAATTATACACTAATTAAACAAAACAACTCACTAAGCCAAAAATTAAACTCTTACCCTTTAAGATTTCCGTTTTATTTGCACAAATATTAAATTAAAATTCCACACACCAAAATGATATTCTTTATTTTTTTTCCTTAGAACCAATACACACTCTTTTTCAATTAAAAATTAAAATTTTCCCTTAAAATTTTTCTAAATTTTATAAATAAAATCAAGGCCTACAAAATTAATAGGAAAATATCAGGATTTACAGCCAAAGAAAATTGTTTATAAAAATTCTAATTTTTGTTCAAATATGCGTTCATTGAAAATTGTCATCCTCACAAAACAGATGAAATGCAAAGCCTGCTGCCGAATTTAATCTGAAAAAGGTGACAAAAATTGTATTTGGTATCGATAAATCCTATTTTTAATTACAACCAGATATCCTTCATATGATATACCGCAGTATATCCTCCATTTACATCCTCCAGTTCGTAATTTACCCTACCAATTCTCCTTTTTACGACAGCCTTTATCCCAGTGGTTGCAAGCTTGGCATTAAAGTTATCTACTATTGAACTCTGAGAAAAATTCCTACGAATAACAATTTGGCCAATATTAAATTCACGAATCCTGGATCTTAAATTATATGATTTGACATTGCGTTTATATGCCTCCTCAATCTTTGCCCGTATTGAGTCGCGAAGTATAGTAAAATTGTCCTGTCTTTCTAGTTTCGTATCTGTGTCTGCTAAAAGTCTTAAATTACGTAAAATTTTGTAGTCCTGACCGTGTGTTATCATCGTTTGTCCGAATAAAAGCTCATAAGGAGTATGTCTTGTTGTTTGGTGAACGCTACTGCGTATTGCACAATTGATGCTTGGCAAATATTCATCCCACTGACGCTGATCGTTGCGAACATATGACCGCAGAGCTTCATTAATGGATCTGTTTACTCTTTCACTTGAATTAGATTGAGGACTGTGAACCGCAGTAAACTGATGCTTAATTCCAAATTTTTCCATTAATTTCTTAAATTCAGCTGATCTGAATTGGCTTCCGTTGTCGGACACAATAATTTCTGGAACACCAAAGCAAGTTAAAATTTCATTTTTTAAATATTCGACGACAGGCTTAGCAACAAACTTTAAAAAAGTAAATTTTGTGAAATGATCGAGAATTATAAAAATTCCTATATTTCCACTTTTGGTACGAGGCAAAGGACCAATGAGATCAATATAAAGGCGTTGTAAAGGCCTTTCAGAATCCACCATTTCTCCCATTGGTGGTTTAAGTGAGATTGTTGGAACCTTAGATGTCTTACAAAGGGTGCAATTAAGGACATAATCCTTAACATCACTAACCAACTTAGGCCAGTAGAAAAATTTTCTTATGCGGTGAACAGTTTTAGCAATACCACCATGTGCTGCGCTTGGCAAATCATGAGCCGCAAAAATCACCTCTTTACGCAGTTCGTCCGGAATCATCAGCTTCCAACAATCAGACTCATCAAAGTTTCCTGATGAAAAATTAGTTCTCTTATAAATAAATTTATCTAAAACTTTATAATCTGTTAGCTCAGATTTTGCAAATTCTTTTCTTAATCTATCATATTCCGGACTATCAAATGCTTCAGAATTGAGGTCAATAGATGGCATTGCTTGTATTTCCAATTCGCCCACAGTTGCGCCATCTTCAAAAGCTCGCGATAATGCATCTGGAACCACATTATCCTTACCTTTGCGATGTTCTATTGTAAATACGAAACCTTGTAACTTCAGAGCCCATCTGGCTAAACGCCCCGATAAATCTTGTTGCCTCATAAGCCATTTAAGGCTAGCGTGATCAGTTATTACTTTAAATTCCTGGCCTTCAATATACGCTCTAAATTTCTTGATTGCCAAAATTACCGCTAAACATTCCAGTTCTGTGATAGAATAATTCCTTTGGGCTTTGTTGAGTTTTTGGGACATAAATGCAATTGGCCTTTCGTTTCCATTTTCATCCAGCTGAGCCAAGACTGCACCAATTCCATAAGTACTGGCGTCACATTGAAGAATTTAAAGTTAACTTACATTTATTGCTATGAAGACTTAAAAGCAATAAATAATACAATTATCGAAAAATGTTGAGTTATGGACAGACACAATCAGTTATTATTTAAATAAATTTAATTTGGAACCACAGAAACTTTGCTTATTTTTTGGAAAAATTGCGCAGTTCACAATATTTGAAGTCTTTTTACAACCTAATACAATTCTTTCCAATATTTTTCGTTTTTTGCTCAACATACCTTTGCGAATTCTAACAATGAAAATTCATTTGCTCATACTAATGCAAATATTAAGTTTTAAAATATTCTGTAAGTATTTACCACCATTATAAAAAGAGAAGATTTTACTAGCCTATAATAAATACTTTTATTTACCAATAATATCTTCTAAATTTATATTGCAGTTTCGTAACAACAAAACATTTTTTAGGTTTGCGGATGTTAATTTATTGCGTTGTTTTGAGCAAATGTATTTCAAATCGGAAAATATTTGTTCGCAAAGATATGTTGAGGAGAAAAGCGACAAACATTTGAAGGAATTTTTTTTTAATATAGGATATAGCGTCCCGTCTAAACTTTTCCAGAACTCAATAATATTTTCCCTGTCTGGAGGATTAATTTCGCTCCTAAGTATGATTAGTTCCGACTGGATGCTGAATTCATAACTCGCAATGTCGCACTTAAAGGGATTTTGGAATATGTTAAGTAGTGGTTTTATATCCTCAAAATCTTGAAAACGATCTTGAAAGTTGTCATATAATTGTAGCATAAAAAAGTAAGCAATAAAAATAGTGCGAAACAATAAAGTTTCATTAATACATCAATAAAACACATCTTCTTACCCAAAAATTTTACCTGCTGTCACATTTGCTTTTATGTGTATAGGTTTACACATAAATTGTAGCAAAACAAGACTTTTTTAACTTGTTTTTTAAATATTTTTACCTACTTAAGAAAAGAGTTTTCAAAAAAAAACTCACCGACGCGATTGGTACAGAAACAAAAATATTTTTACAATCACAAAATACCAACAAATTCTTGTGGCTTTTTCTTTTCTTAATAATTTCTGCATTTAACGAAAGAAAAAGGGACCCTGTTACAGGCATCAACGAATTTTTTTCACGAACAAAACACATATCGTTAGCTTAAATGCAAAACAATTATTTTGAAAATTTGAAATTTTTGTTCATAAGGATTCACTTTACATATATATTTTTATAAAATTTTTAAATTCTATCTTAAAAAATAACCACAATTGCACAATTGTGCAAAGGAATGGAAATCCCTGTTTTAAAATCATTGTACAATGTCAAAAACAGAAATAAAACAAAACAAAAACATAGATAATAAATAAAATAAAAAAGATAATAAAACAAAAAAAAAAGATGTACCTACATACAGTTATTGTATATTTATTTATATACATAAATATATTTAGAGGCCTCAAAACAGGCCTTGCAATATTTGCGATATTTCCCGCTGAATGAGAGTGTTTCTCAGTAAACAATTATATTTTACGCTCGCAAAATAAAAGAGCGTAAGCGTACATGTGAATTAATTTGCACAATTGTGCAAGGCGCTGACATCCCTGCTATAGACTCACAATTGTTGTGTGTTATGTTTTCTTTCACATAAAATTATACATTGAGTTGATTTATTTTTTTAAATCAAACTACTGCTTAAGGCTAGATTACACTATTATACTATGTATTAGTACATGTCAAAATCTCAAGTAATATGACAAAGTGTGATAGTGTGAATGCAATGTGTCACGAAAATGACAAGTATTATGAAAAAAGTTTGACATCCCATACGACTTCATCGTTTTTTTAAAAATTTCTAAACAATAATACTTTTTATTGGATCAGGGTTGCATTTGTTTTCATGTGTGAGTGTTTATACTTTGTGTGATAGTGTACACACAAACTGTCATGTTACATTAGATTTTTTGACAGTCGCAACAAAACTCATTAGATTTCTATCTCACAAAGTATTATGGAATACGTAAGACTTGTGAGATAGTGTAATCTAGGCTTTAATGGCACTGCTACACGTTCAATAAATATCGTGATATTTCTAGTATCACGATATTTATTGAACGTGTAGCATGCAATATTGACGGATCGCAATCCATATCGCAGAATAGCCTAAAATATGAAATCCAGATCGCGGATCGTGGGATAAATATTGAACGTGTAGCATTTTCATGATATTAAATAGTCATGATACGTCAGTAAAAAGTGTCAAAATAAAAGAAATAAAATACGCAGTGGAAAAAATTAAACAAATAAAAAGTTAAACAATTGACAAAATTTGTGTTAAGTTTGTTGAAATAAAGGGTAATGGCAGAAGACAGTGAAATCGAGTGGGTTCTGCCGGTGGAATCGGAATTAACCAGTGAAAAAATTATTTTAAAAGATTTCATTTTTAATTTGGAGGCAATGCCGGAATTGTGGGACTCGTCGGCTTAAGCTTATTCTGACAAAATAAAAAGAACGACTGCACTGCAAAAATTATTAAAGGTTTTTAAAAAAAGCAAGCAAAATAGCTAAACAGGCTTTCTTTTGGTTTTCTCGCGACATTGATAAACGACCCGCACAGAACAAAAATAACATAAATACTGACGCGATAAATATTGAACATGTAGCATACGCTCGTGATCCATCAATATTTTAAAAAGGATCGCGATCCAGATATCACGATATTTATTGAACGTGTAGCAGTGCCCTAACAACGAGTTGTTTGAAACGAGCTACTGTTTAAAATTGATTCTTTTTTGTTTATTGTGTATCATTCGAATTGATTTAAAAAAAAAAGAACTCAGTATTTCACACAACAATAAGTTGGTGTGGAGAAATGTGAAAAAGAAACAAATGCATTCGTGCAGGGCTTTGTAAGTACTAATATCGAGCCTCTTGTCTGTATTTATTTGTTTTTCTAGTTTTTTCAACTTTTTGCTCGAATCTATTGGAAAAAGTGTTTTGGTTACTTCAAAAATGCCCATATTACGTCGAAGCGATACGTTATTTTCAGCAATTATTTTTGTTATTTCTTCCTGGCGTTGTATGACGACATCTAATTTGGTATTAATGTCTGCGATTTCGTTATTTATTTGCTCCATGTTTAAGTATTAATTATTTGGGAACAAACGTTAGAAAACTAAAAATTATTAAAAACAAAATAATTAAACAAAAAATTTTAAAACAAAAGTGTAAAATTGGCATGACAATGATATTTTCTTTAAAAGGTAAACACATAATTTTGCATTTAATGTTATTTATATCCAATTGGAATTCGTTGTCACCCTCCAAACTCTCAACCTCCGCAATTCCCAACTGCTTTGAAGGAACAGGTATGTTGTAAAAGTTCTCGGGATTCAAAATTGGTACACAGTAAAAACATTTATTACGGATACGTGTTATTTTAACAATTGTACCCATATCCCCATTACCTTCGTCTTTTAACAAAAAAATATTGTTGGGATAGCAATAACTTAAGTAGCAATTTGCACCATTAACTTGAATTAATTTACCCTTTCTTTTATCGCAATTGATTTAAGTTTTTTTTTACAAAAATTGATTTTGATTCGAAATGATTTCTAAGTTGTTGGAAAATTTTACTTGGTTTTTTTACACATTTTTGTATTGGTTTCATAAAATTTTCAAAGTCATATGCTGTGAAGTTTGTAATAAGCCCCATTTCTTTTACGCATTCACAAATGTGTAATAAATTTTGTACATTGTATGTAAGCGGTTTCTCCCCATATACATTTGGAAAGAAAGCCACAAAATTCCGCAATAAAACTTCTGCTGCATCCAAATTATATTGATAACTGTACGGGCAACAAAGAAGTCTGTAGGCACAGTGAATAAAAATAAAATGGTAATACATACATATCATCTTCTACAAAATCTTTTAAAACAACAATTCCTGTGTACAACAAAAATTGTCGGAACTCTGTGGCTTTCCATCTATCCAACTGATCAATTGGTCGAGGTGTTGGACCGAATTCTTTGGGAATAAATCCAACCACCGACAACAAGCAATTTGTCATTAAAATCTTTTTTTGCTTAAGGCGCCCGTACACGACATGTATTTGTCATCTGACATGTCTAATTTTCAAGTCACATGTAATTGTTCATGTCTGTCAAAATTGCTGTTTTACATAAGGTTTATAATATTCGGTCACAAACGTACATGTAATTTGCTTCTGACATTGTCTCTGTTTTTTTTCGCATTGTTATTGCAGAAACCAAAGTAGTTCTCGGTTTCAAAATAGCTTGCTGCCGCCACGAAAATATTTATTTGCGCCGTAAAATAATTTAGCCATCTTAACATTTTTTCTTTTATTTTAAAGATACCAATTTAGAATTTTATAATTAAACGGTTTTTATGTATATATTTACATAAATTCTATTCAATGGTAAGATGAGCATACATATCTTGGTATTGTAAAATATTAACTTCAGCCGGCTTATGATTCCGTCAATAGTTGACGCCGCTGCCAGTTTCTTCCCGGCATAGATTTCTGATGTCAGATGGTTTGTCAGAAGAAAATAGAGCACGCTCTAATTGAAATTTTGTCAGATGACTTTGCGTCTGACTTTTACAGAAGCAAAGTTAAAAAGGTAACACACGACATGTATGTGTTTTGCAGTGGGAAATTTGACATGTCAGATGACAAAAACATGTCGTCTATACGCTCCTTTACTAATTTTTTTTACTATTAATTGAAGCATTTTTCTCATTACACCTAAATCAATTAGGTGCATAGGGTCAATAGGGAATTGGCTCACCATGTTTACACCAGCACTTTCTAAAATGGTAGGATCATTTCGAAACATTGCCAAATGATGTCCAGAAGAAGTCCTATTTTTGAATATGACATCTGTTCGTTGTTCTCCTGGAATAGAGGAATAGACTGTAACCTTTTATACTCTTCTTCCCACTTGCAAACATCTACTGCAACCGTGAAAAGCATTATGGCCTACGGTCCCAGTTACAAACGCCCGAGTCGGAGCATCACAAATAAATGCTCTTATGACTAGAGACACGTTCCTATTTTTTAAAAAATTCCTTTTAGTTGTATTTGGAACCTCTATTCCATTCTCGTGCAAAACTTTTAGAAGGTCGTCCCCTAATTTCCTACCAACTTGGTGTTTTAAAAATATATCTGTTAGCTGTGTTGCTAAACTCGATTTCTGCGGAGCGCTGTTTTCCATATTTTCAACACTTGCTTCAACAACGTTTTCATTTAAATCATATAAAGACTCCCTTTCTTCCACAAAATTTTCAGCAGAAAGTGTTTCCCTTACTAGTTTATTACTAGCTTTGTGCGTGCTATCTCTCTAATAAAATAATAAAAAAATTGGAAGTGAAAAAAATATTTGCCGTTGGTGAAAAAAAAAAAAATATTTGTAATAGGTGAAAAAAAAAGAACAATAACTAGTGTGCCCGAAGAGATTTGTGAATGAGCCTCACAAATACTCCCAATAAGGAGAGTAGGCCCAGCACAAATAGCAGAAATGCTTATATTGTGGTAAGCTCCCCGAGCGTGAGCAATGAAAACATTCGATACCCAGAATTAAACAAAAATTATTTAAGTGCAAAAATTGCCAGCGCAACTGGTTTTCCATACAGCAATTTGAGTTCAAGTGTGCCCAACCTGAGCAAGTGTGTTGATCCGACCGTAAATGTGGTTCAAAGTGTGAAGTCGTCTGACCAGAGGAATAATAACGAAAAACCTGGAACATCACGATTTGCATTAATAAATACAGGAGCTGTGCCAAAAGCTACTAAAGTGCAAACGGGCATGGACAGATATAAACCAATAACTAAGAGAAAGGCAGGAACGCATGGCCAAACAATACAAAGGCTCTAACGTAGTCTCTTTGCCAACAAATGGTAACAGATTCTCTGTACTATCCATACCTGACGATGAAGAAGTAGAATCAGCTAATGGAACAGCCACTAAAGAAGTTAAACCGCCACCTATCTATCTGCGGGAGCAAACATCAAATAGCATAGTCAACATGTTAATTCAACTGGTAGGTAAGAATAATTTCTACGTCGTTTCTATACGACGCGGGCAAATACAAGAAACCAAAATTCAAGCCAGTACTGAAACGAACTTTCGTATTATATCAAGACACCTGGACGCAGAAAATAAAAGTTACTATACATATCAATTAAAAAGTGCTAAGGGATTGATTATTGTCATAAAAGGCATAGATAGTTCTGTTCCTACAGAGGAAATAAAATCTGCCATAGAGCTAGAGGGGTATGAGGTAAAATCTGTTCATAATATTTTGAACAGGAATAAAGTTCATCAACCAATGCACCGCGTTGAAATATCGTTTGATTCATCGGTTCTCAAAACCAAAAATTCAGTTCATCCCATATACAACTTGCGCTACCTACTCAACAGAAGAATAACTTTTTGCGAAGCCATTAAAACGAAAGGGTCCCTCCCAATGCACAAACTGTCAGGAATATGGGCCTACAAAATCATATTGTAAATTGCCTCACGTATGTGTGGTTTGTGGCGACGCTCATAAAACCGCCGAATGTAATCGTTCAAAAGCTGACCCGAATGTTAAGAAATGCATTTAAACAAACCTGCTTTAGTTCAAAAATATACTCACTCCCAATATGGTCCGTCACATGCGCCCAGCCAAGCCGCTGGCTCTATTGCTAGTACTACACAAACAAATAATCAAAACCAATCATATGGCCAAGTCTTAAAAGGAAACCCTAATGCGAAAAATCCCCCGAGTACTTCTAACAAAAAGCAACCTCCATACGCTAATGTTCCTAGGGAAGGTCTACAAATGCCTTCTGGAAATATGCCTACCTCAATTGAAAATTTAATTCAAACTATGAATAACTTCATGGCCACTATGCAGAACATGTTTCAGGAAATGATGCGAAACCAGAACATGCTCCTGCAAGTTCTACTCAACAAAAAATTAACCAGTTAAAGATATGTTTCTGGAATGCAAACGGGTTATCCCAACATAAACACGAAGTTGCAAACTATCTTCATAGGCATGAAATCGACGTACTTTTTGTCTCTGAAACACACTTAATTCATAAAAACTGCTTTAGGGTAATTGGATACCTTACGTATGACACAAAACATCCCAGCGGACGAGCTTGTGGTGGCACAGCCATAATTGTGCACAGACACATCAGACACTTACCATTGCCAGAGTTCGAAGAAGATTGTATCCAGGCCACATCTATAAATCTTACTGATTTCAATCTAACGTTAACATCCGTTTATTGTCCCCCGAGGCAACTTCTTCTCCACATTGGGCCAGAAATTAATTGCTGCTGGCGGCTACAACGCTAAACATACATATTGGGGCTCCAGACTTATTAGTCCTAGAGGTAATCAGCTATACAATACCGTAACTGCAAATAATTTTGATGTGGTATCGAGTTGTGAGCCTACCTATTGGCCAACCGACTTCAATAAGCTACCAGACCTTATTGACTTTGCTGTAATTAAAGACATCAAGCGCGATCAGGTACTAGTTAGTTCCTCCTATGATCTTTCGTCTGATCACTCACCTTCAATCCTCATTTTAAAAGGTAACTCTGACGCCGCAGCTGCAAACTTTATTTCCTATCCAAACAGAAACACAAATTGGTTAAAGTATAAAATGTATGTGAGCTCTCACCTATCACAGTGCATTCCCCTAAAAAATTCGTCTGACATCCAAATAGCTGTCGACCGATTTACAGAAGTCTTGGATACTGCAGCAAGAAATGCAACCCCAATCAAGCGGACAATTAAACGTGCTCCTTACAATACATCGACGGATATAGAGACCCTTATCAGAGAAAAAAGGAAGTTAAGAAGACAATGGCAAAACAGTCGTTCCCCAACCACTAAGGCCCAACTACAATTATGCCTGACCATTCTTCGCAACAAATTGAGACAGAACCACGAGTCTGCAATAGAAGGCTATCTAAACCGCCTAGACGCCACAAAAAACTCCAATTATAGCTTATGGAAGGCTGTACAGCATATGAAATGCCCTATAACCCAAGAATCTCCATTAAGACTGGAAAACTGCACTTGGGCCAAAAACACAGATGAAAAATTAAACGCTTTCGCGGGCCACCTTGAGAAAGTTTTTACGCCACATGATGCACATACTTGTTCCTGTCGTCCAATCATTCCTGATAAGGTAAACCATCCATTAAAATTTAACATAATTCAAGTAAAATCTGCAATAGAAAAAGTGAATATTAGAAAATCTCCCGGACCTGACCGCATCACAGGGTCATTGATAAGAAACCTACCATCGTCTGCTTCCAGAATCTTGCTGCTCATTTTTAACGCGATATTAAGAGTCGGATACTTCCCAGCCTCATGGAAGAGGTCTATAATTGTTATGATTCCCAAGCCAGGAAAAGATGCTAGACAGGTTGCGTCGTACAGACCGATAAGCTTATTATCAATCCTATCGAAGCTTTTCGAAAAAATATTCGTTTTAAGTGTAACTCCTCATCTAAATGAACACGATATCATCCCGGATCACCAGTTCGGATTCAGAGCGAAACATGGTACAATAGAACAAGTGCATAGAATTGTCACCCTTATTAGATCGGCGTTTGAGAAAAAGCAATACTGCTCAGCCCTGTTTATAGACATTTCCCAAGCATTTGACAAAGTTTGGCATGATGGGCTACTCATCAAAATAACACGACTGCTTCCTCAAAACACTCACAAGCTTCTGGAGAGCTATCTAACAGGCAGAACATTCATAGTAAGGTCGCAAGATAAATACTCCCCCCTCAAGAAAATTTCTGCTGGTGTTCCCCAAGGCAGCATATTAGGACCGCTTCTATATATTATATACACAGCGGATATGCCAACAAACCTGAGCACGCATACCTCTACATTTGCAGACGACACAGCATTTATTAGCGTTAACCATGACCCAAAAGTCGCATCGCAAAATCTGCAGTCCCACATCAATGAACTAGAGGCCTGGCTAGAAAAATGGAGAATAAAGGTTAACCCGGCTAAATGTGCTCACTTAACTTTCACGCTCAGAAGACAAACGTGCCCAGCTGTAAAAATAAATAACATTACTGTTCCGGTAGAAAACCATGTTAAGTACTTGGGAATTCATATAGATAGACGCTTGACCTGGTCTCGTCATATCGAAGCGAAAATAACGGCTATGAAACTTAAAGCAGCTCAACTACATTGGCTTCTCGGTGGAAACTCAAACTTGTCTTTAGGCAACAAAATTCTTTTATACAAGTCCATCATAAAACCAATATGGACATATGGCATCCAATTATGGGGTACTGCATGTGCATCTAACATCCAAAAGCTTCAAAGAAGACAGTCTAGAATATTACGACAAATTGTATACGTAATGATATTATCCACAGAGATCTCAACGTCCCCACTATCCAGGAGGAAATTAAAAAATATTCAATAATTTACATCGATAAACTAATGGCCCACCCTAACTACCTCGCTCGGGGTCTGCTTCGAAGTTCGAAGGTCACCAGAGGCTAAAAAGAACCGATACTTTGAGCCTAACTAGAAGACATTTTTAAAATTTGAATACAGCAGTTAGTGGTTACACTGGTAACAACTAATAAACAACAAGTAGAATTAAGATTTGAATACATATTGTAAATTTCGATAAGAAAGATTCAATAATAAAAATTAGTTAAAAAAAAAAAAAATGTTCGTTTCTGAAACTCACTTAACCTCAAGAAATACGTTTAAAATTAATGGTTGTATACTATATGATACTAAGGACCTTCGAGATAGAGCACGTGGAGGCTCTGCCATATTGATAAAAGCCCGAATCAAACACTACTTAATGTTTGATCATTGTGAAGATTATCTGCAAGCAACGACTATTTGTGCTGAAGAGCTAAATCGAAACATTGTAATTTCTTCTTTATACTCTCCACCTAGATTTTCCATATCAGAAAGCCAATATTATAAATCATTAGGACCCTGTTTCCTGGCCGCTGGCGATTATAACGCTAAGCATACCTTCTGGGGTTCACGACTTATAACACCAAAAGGTCGTGTTTTGTTTAACACCATCTCTAAAATGGGTTTAAATGTGGTCGCGAGCGGAAAACCAACATATTATCCTAATATTATAAATCATTAGGACCCTGTTTCCTGGCCGCTGGCGATTATAACGCTAAGCATACCTTCGGGGGGTCACGACTTATAACACCAAAAGGTCGTGTTTTGTTTAACACCATCTCTAAAATGGGTTTAAATGTGGTCGCGAGCGGAAAACCAACATATTGGCCTACTGATCAGCAAAAAATTCCAGATGTTATCGACTTTAGCGTGGTTAAAAACATCCCCACAGAAACGACTCATGTTGAAGCTTCCTTAGAATTATCATCCGACCACACACCTACAATTGTTTCTATATCGAACCCAAATAGAATTGTATCTCCGTCAGGTTACTTAGCGACGTCAGCCACACAAATAAATTGGTTAAAATATAAAAAATTTCTCACTGGCCATTGCACAGAAAATATTCCGCTTAGTACACCGGAGAATGTGGATCTCTCTATTGTTAACGTTGACAGTTATCTTAAACTAGCTATTCAACATTACAGCGTTGCCCCCAAAAAAATTAAAAATAATAAAATATATTCTTCAGATGTCGAGCGGCTTTTGACTGAAAAAAGGAGAGTTCGAAGAGAGTGGCAACTGTACAGATCCCCGCAACTTAAGAATTTATTAAAAGAGTGCACAAAAAGAAGAAAAATATCTTAAGGAACTTGATGCAACTCCACAATCTGACTATTCATTATGGCGTGCAGCTAGAAATCTAAAAAGGCCAGTTATATCTAAGCCACCATTAAGAAACTTGAATGGTAGTTGGGCAAGAAACGATATTGAAAAAGGAAATCTGTTTGTTAGGCACTTGAAAAACGTATTTACACCAAATATATCTCACAATATTGCGGCTGAGTTACCACTTATTGCTGTTAGAGGCACCTGGTATTGATTAAGTCAGTAATAAAATGCTTTTGGAGCTACCTCGCATAGCAAAGAAAATTATTCTTTTTATTTTTAATGCTTTTTTACGCCTTGAATACTATCCTCAAAAGTGGAAGGTTTCCTTAGTTACCATGATACCAAAGCCAGGTGAAGATCATACAAAAGTTGAGTCTTATACGCCTATTAGCTCATTATCAAATACATATGTCAAATTAGAAATTATTTATTAGTTTCAAAATTAACACCGATTTTAAGTGAAAATGGATGTATTCCAAGCCATCAGTTCGGATTTAGAAGAAAACACAGCACAATCGAACAGACTCATCGAATAGTAAATGTCATAAGAAAAGAATTTGAAAAAAAAATATTGCTCAGCACTTTTCATCGATGTTTCGCAAGCTTTTGATAAAGTCTGGCATGAAGGCTTATTACATAAATTGAAGCAAAATTTACCAGCAAACACACATAAGCTGCTAGAAAGCTACTTAGTCGGTCGTCAATTTATTATTAAAGAAGGAATTTTCTTAAGTTCACCTCAGCCCATTGGCGCTGGAGTCCCACAAGGCAGCATCCTGGGCCCTCTATTGTACTTAATTTATACTTCGGACATGCAAACACGCAACTACACCCAAACTTCAACATTTGCAGACGATACAGCTTTTCTAAACGTCCACGAAAACCGTTATGAAGCATCTCGTTACTTACATGATCATATATTTCAACTAGAAATATGGTTAAGACTATGGAGGATAATGGTCAATGAGCAAAAATGCGTACATATAACATTCACCTTGCGCCGGGAATCTTGCACCCCTATCACAGTCAATAACTAAATAATTCCTCAACATTCGCATGTAAAATATCTCGGTATACATCTGGATCGGCGATTAACGTGGAAATGCCATATAGAGGCAAAATTAACCCAAATGAAACTAAAAGCCATTCAAATTCATTGGCTTATTGGAAAAAATTCTGTCCTTAGTCTCGATTGCAAGCTTCTACTTTACAACTCTATCTTAAAGCCTATCTGGTGCTACGGTATTCAGCTATGGGGCACTGCCTCTTCGAATAATCACAGCCGCTCCCTGTATGTTAAAAACTCAAACATTCATAAGGATGTGCCAAATATGCAGTAAAATATTTAAAAAGGCTTGAACAACACCCTCAATCCACTAGCTCGAAATATTTTAAATCATGTCGGCCACACTCGCTTAAGAAGAAGAGACACTGCAGCACTCACCCAATCAGAAGAGCGATAAAAACCTACATATGTGAACAGAAACCGTGATGACGAAATTTTTTGTCTGGCACTGGCAGAACACAAAACGAAGTATTAGGATAAAGCTTCGTACAGACGATGGTCAGATATAACAATATTGTAATTTTTCTGACAATGGTGCCATTGTCAGATGCATTAATTTTGCACATCTGCCAAATGAAAATGAGCTTACAATGTTCAGACAGTTGCAAGACATTTTTAGGCAATTTTAATGACAACATTGTAAGATCTGACCATCGTCTGTACGAAGGTTTAGATTTGATTAATTATTGTTAGTTCATATTTAGTATATCAAGATTCAATAAATAAATATTGAAAAAAAAATACATATGGAACATGGTGCTGGTGTCTTATTGTTGAGAGTTCTGCTGTAAAAAAATGTCGTAATTCAACAAACGTGCAACAAACATATGTAACGGGTAAGTAAATAATAATATCCTCTCACTTTGACTTAAGTCAATTCCAATGACTTTGACTTAAGGACAAACTGTCATTAAATTGATGCTAATGTGTCCTTTCTCCGATGTTGCCGCATCATCGACCTGACGAAATGTCCCGTCGATGAAATAATTTCATTTTGACCCTGATGACACTTTGGATAAGTGATGTTAAGGTTGACATCACCATGATGAAAAGTGTCATGGGGGAAAAACGAAGACACTTGTCATAGTACTGATGTCAAAACACATCAGCATTATAATGCGTTTTCTATCAGTGTATGGAGTAATAAATTTTTTGTATAATTAACTTTATTTTGTTTAATCTCAATAACTAATATTAACACAAGTCATGGTTTTGCATATTTGGTGAAATGTTTAATAAATGTTACCGGAGCTTTACAGTTATCTTTACATATCCGGTTACACTATTTAGGAAATTTCAATTTTAATTTTGCCTACGTGAATTGACTATCGAAAATCGTAAAAAAAGGTAAAAAATACATTTTAAAATTATGAAAACTTCGTTATACCATAGTTATCTATATACAGAATTTGAACAAGCTACAGGCATCAGTGCTAGTATACATTCTAGTCCTAGAAAAAGATCATATTCATTATTTTTATTAATATCATAAGACCCCAATTGTGTATTAAACAATTTTAAGTTTTGTTAAAAAATTTAGAAGAGATTCTCCAGGAAGAGTTAGAGGTTTAATATTTTCTCTTGTACCTATACTTTAATTTTCGTTAACAGAATTATGGGTTGCACCTCAGCCTATGAATACCTTATCATTTTCACTTTCCTGATCATTCATAAATATGTAGAACAACCCGTATATTTAAATCGTTTGTAATACTGTTATGATATTTGGACTTACATACTATTTTTACTTGTGGTGCTGTATTGGTCGTCTGCTTGGTTGGCTGATTCCATCCTGTTGTGTGTCGTGTGGATTTACAAAATCACCACTTTGTGCTGGCTGTGCAAGCCCTGTTGTGGTTGTCTTACATTTGCTGAAGAAGTATCGATGGGCTCTGGTCTCTGCTGCTGCCAGTTATTTGACTGCTGTCCGTTGTCCGATTGTTGCCAGTTATTTCGTTGTTGAGACTTTTGGGTTGCACAGAGGCCGTCTAAAATGTTGATGGTTGTGCTTATCTTCTCGGTATTCCTTATTGCTGTTGCTAATACTATTGGATTGCCGTGTAGTTTTTGTCCACTTGACTTGTTATTAAGCCCATTTTTAAATATTCTAACGGCATTTTCCATTTCCATACCGATTAATTTTTTTATGTAATTATTAGAATCTTCTGTCATGGTAATTTTAGAAATAATATTTGCTTATTTCCTCGTGAAAATTCGGTATTGTTGTTTCCTTGTGTATATCTTGGTAATTCGTCTTTAATTCGCACATGATCAACAAAAGAGTATTAACTCAAAATGTTTAGTTTTTCAATTTTTGGGAGAAATCGTTACGTAATACTCATATCTGCCTGCCGTAAAAATATCATGCTATTTTGTCAACTTTTTGGTTATGAAAATGTTGGTTTCAAAATTCTTTTTCATATGCTTTTACTGCTACTAACAATTTTAAAATTTTGAGTTAATACGCTCTTGTTGATTTTATTACACAATACATTGAACAATTCTAGGTGGGGGGGGTGGCATGACTTTTTTTCGTTCATACAATCTTGGAGCATTATAATGAACATATCCACATAAATAAATTACACGAGAAGGGAAATTATAAAGAAAGAAAAACCTTCATTAAAGAATAATAAAGTTAATTGTTGCAAAAGCACAAAAAACAAAAGCGCACAAAAATGTTTATGAACAAGTAATCTTAATTGGTATAACTTAAAAAATTAACAGCACGACTAAAGGCGAAATATATATTTAATACTGTATTTTTGTGATTAATGTTATTTTATTATTATTTATTTTCGGTTTAATTATGTTAACAAAAATAAATAAACCGGAAAAAATAAAAAGTGCACGTGTGAATTTGTTTGGTTCTGTATTGCATATACATACATATGTATGTGCAAAGCTGAAAAAAACTCTCTCTCAATTTCATTTAGATCATCATTAAAAAATATTTTATTTGGAGGCCAAAAATGGAAAATATTTTTATGCTATTTAATATATCCTTGTGTTTGCCCAGTGGTCGAAATTTTACCATAATTATTCATGCAAACAGCGTTGCCAGAAGATTTGGAAGGAAAATCTTCTTTTGGCGAAAAAAATCTTATTTTGAAGAGAAAAATCTTAAAAATTTTTTATAACAAGGACAAAAAAGTAAAAATTGTTAATTTTTTAAGACGGCAAATCCATCTGAGGAGATCGAGTGGTTGCGATCGAAACATGTCATGGTAACCTGCCGGCCAGGGTTCGAGCCCGAGCCACGTCAGGAATGAAAGATTATCAATAACAATTTTAATTGATTTTCATGTTGTAAAATTCCTTTCTTCATAAAAATAATTTAATAAAAATTTAATTTCATGAACTTAAGCCTAATTAAAAATATTAAAAATTTGGGTTAAAAACCATAAATAGTTCAACAAAATAACCACAATACTAATTATTGAAACTTCTTTTTATTATGGATAATTATATATATCGTTAGCTAAAATGCAAAAGGACGTAACTAACAAAAATATAATTTTACAGGAGAAGCAAAAAACTTTATTAAATGAAAACTATAAACATGTCAGAAAACATGCGTTAATGAGTCATCCATGGAATTCTTTCAACAGTTTTCAAAGGAAACCATTTCATTATATTTTGTTGAAAAAAAAAATGAGTAATTACGTAGTTTTTCATTTATAAAATAAACACACTTGTAGTTACGTCCCTTTGTTTTTTGTTAATAAAAGCGCAATTTTTGATCGCAGAAGTGTTAAATTTTGTGAAGACATTTAGTTCAATGGCATTTATAATAATCAATCAAAAACACGATTTTGAATTTTTTGTTAGTTACGTCTTTTTGCATTTTAGCTAACGATATACAAAATTAGATTGTAGGTTTAAAATTGTGTTTTTAGTTATATTTTCCAAAAAATACATTTGAAATTCATTTAATTTCTAATTAATAAGAACATAAAAAAGTCTATTTATATAAAGAAGTTTCATCGCAAGTAATTAAATTCTAATAATAGTGATGTATAAATTTTGGGCAAAAAAAATTTAAGTTTGGGAGCTATGAAGCCCATACACCATATGAAGTCGAATAAGTAGTCTTTAATTTTGCACATTGCTTTTTCGCATCTACCACACATTTGATTCAAACTTGATTCATTCAATTCAGAACATATCATTTATAGAATTCACGTTGCTTTTTTTTTTTTTTTTTTGATATTTTGTCCTATTTGAAAAAGAAAACAAGAATTTGCATAGAGTTTTACATAAAAATAGAATTTCACCCCACTAGTCTGCTCCAATAGAATCCAAATTAGTTTCATTCGATTCAGCACGTATAATTTATACGCCCCTGTTTTTTGTTATATTCGAAAAATATTGCAAGGAAAACACAAATTTGGTCTGGCCCGACCAAGACGGTAATCCTAGGGTTAAGTTCCATTAGTTTTACCTTTTGGTACTAAGACATAGTAACTAAATACATGAACTTTTTTGTTCTTTAATAAATTAATCTTTAAATATATTAAGGTGACCATACGTACTCTTTTTTAGAGGACAATCCTCTATTTTAACTGGCTGTCCTCTATAAAATTTGTGTCCTCTTTTATCATCTTTTTTTCATAATCTGTCATCTTTGTACTCTTTTTTTTAAAGCATGACCAATATTTGATTTTATTTTAATAAATTAAAATAAATTTTATTTCACGGCGATCACTGGTCTTTTCTGTCAAATCGTATGGTAAATGTCGTGCAATGCTTGTTCTGTTCATATGCCTACTTAACTCTCATACACTTGCAGTATACAATTTTGAATAAGTAACTCCAATGCATTTTTAAGTTTCGTTATTTTTTCAAACTAATTTTACTTAAGTTAATGTAAATTTTTATATATCGTCTGCTTAATATCCAAACCTGCTAACTGCCTTTCAACAAATGCTTGAGAGGAAACAAAAAATATAGTTGTTTTGACACACTTCAATACTCAAATTGCTGGTCCACGAGGCATATTTTTCTCTACCCAACGGAATCAAAATCTCAATTTACTTAAAAAGTGGATTTAGCAGGTTTGCATATTAAGCCGACAATATGTTATTTTTTTTAATTTACTATAAGTATTAGGGTATTCATTCGGTTAACCGTTAACCGATTAATTACTACCCGATTAACTGATCGGTTAATTTAAAATTGCGTTTTTTCGATTAACGATTAAACCGGTTAATTTCAGTCGATTAACCGGTATAACAAAATTTTGAATTTTTTGTAGTATTATAACAAATTTGTTTGTGTTTTTTATTATTTCGTTTCGTCTCATATTCAAAAGGTATGTGTTCAGAAAATATTTTTTCATACAATATATTTTCTTCTAGCAATACATTCTTAAGATACAGTACAAAAACAGAAACTAAGGGATTCGGAAATAAACTTTTTTGCAGAATGTGCGGTGCTGAGCTATGCCAGATGATGGCCTGACAACAGAAGAAACTCTCGATAGTAACCGAAACAATTAGAAGTGATCAAAATTTTAAAAAATTAAAACAGTACTATAATGGCATAATAAAAGATTTTATATGTTTAGAGAAATCCAGGAAAAAGACTGAGAAATTAGATATTCTGTATTATGAATTTCTCTAACATCTTCGATAAATGCAAGAATTTTTCTCCAAGTCAAGATTAAACAAATCTAAAGAAAATAATCCCTTAAATGCTAAACATTTAAACCAAATTATTTCTCGAACGTACGGGGTCGCGAACTTACGATTTTTTCATATGTTTTTTTATTATTATCACCATGAATTTTCCCAAAAATATCTTAAAATGTCCTTAACAAAAACCTAATACTCAATTTACAATTGATTGTAATGGAGAGATTGTGAAGAAAAAGTCCAAACATAACATTTTTTTTTTGCATGTAAAATAATTATATAAAAATGTCTTTAGATGTAGCTTTAAAAAATATAAAGTTTTCCAGTTTCCAGCCCAATTTCCTCAAGTAAAACAGCTGAGATATGCTATAAAAACCATTCTTTTATAAAAACATAGACTTTTTTTATAATAATAAACAATGAAAGACGATGCTTACCAACATTCTATTCTTTCATCCTGGAAGAACATTCTGTGGGAATGCCCATATGTATTAACTAGTATTGAATTTTGTTTGTTTGCTCATTTTAGTCCAAGAATTGTTTTGTTTGTTATGTTATTGTTTTTTTTTTCACTAATAAACTCCAAATAATAAATAATTTTTGCATTTTTATTTATTGAAATTACTTAATTTATAACAAAACTTTATTAATCGGTTAACCGATCAATAGCAATATTAACCGATTAAACCAATTAATCGAGCGATTAACCGATTAAAGCAAAAGCCCGATTAAATGAATACCCTAATAAGTATATAAATATGGGGATGTAAATTTGTCTGTAATATAAGTAAAAAATCTTGAAGTCAAAAATATTTTTTACTTTTTTTCTTTATGTCCTCTATTTTTCTTTTCAAAATCTGGTCGCCTTAAATATATACTATACATTTTTTTCACTTATATTTTTTTATCAATATTCCCAAAATATACAACCGTGAATCTATGATGCTTTTATATGTTTTGTATGCCCAGAAATAATGATGCATGTTAGTACAAAAGTACAAAAGTGTGCAAAACCAATAGACAACAAGCTGATATAAAACCTCATTGTTTTAAAAATTTACTGTTTAAAGTATTATGTATGTTGTACAAACGTAAAGTTAAAAATCTTTATTTTTAAAAATAAAAAATCTTAATTTGAGAAAAAAAATCTTTAAATTTTATTTTGTTCAAAAAAATCTTGAAAAATAAGATAAAATCTTAATTCTGGCAACGCTGATTTAGGTCTTCATGCTTTATTGGTAAGTTTAAGGATTTAAAATTGGATTTAGTTCAGGTACCTTAACTTTATTTCCTTGCTTATCAATTTGAGTTTACTTTGCGATTCTAAATTCAGTTTAGGTATATTAATTGGAACTTATTTACCTTTCTTAGTATTTGGATTCGAACTTAGTTGGAATATTTAAATTAATTTTAAAACTCTAGTTTACACATTCTGATCAGAATTTAGTTTAAGTGCCCAACTTAAGTTTGTATACCTAAACATGATTTAGTTCTTTAATTTAGATTACGATTTGGTTTAGTTATTTAAATTCAGATATAGTTTGAATATTAAGATTCAACCCCATACTTACATACCACCCACATAACTTCGGACCCAAAATTAAAATTTGGTTAAAATAGTTAAATCAAAATTTATTATCCAAATCTTAATCTAATATTCAAATTAAAATTGATTATTTAAAGTCATATTTAATTCAAGTATTCAAATTCGAATTGGGCTTCTAATTTGAAATTCAAATTTAGTAAAAAAAATAATTTTATTTCAGGTACCTAAATTCAATTCAAACACCTAAATTCAAATTACAACCTTAAAGTCGATTCTAACTACGTTTAAGGACATACATTTAAATCCTGTCCAAGTTTTCAGACTCGAATGGATTTCAAATATATTAATTTAGCTTTAGTCCCTATAATTGAGTTCAAAATTTAATTCAACTATCTGAATTCAAATTTAATAGTTAAACTCAAATTTAATAATTAAATTCAAATTTAAGAAATGCAAAGTTATCTTTAAGTATGTATTCAAGATTTAAATTTGGTTTCAAATATTTGGATTAAAATTTCGAAAAAAAATTTCAATTTATTTCCGATGCCCATATTCAATATAAGTTTAAGCATTCAAACTTGAATCCAGTTCCGGTATTCACATTTATTTTCAGTATTCAAATTCAACTCAAGCTTAAATATTTAAACTCAAATTAAGTATCCAAGATAGATTTAGGCAATGTATTTAAATTAAAAGCTAGTTCAAATATTAAAATTAAGTATCTAAATTTAAATTAACTTTAAATACCCAAATTCAAATTAAGTTTTAGAACTCATATTCAAAATTATCCAATGAATTCCAATTTAGCCAAGGTAATTAAGTTAAAAGCCTAGGCCTCGAAAGAACGTTATTAATTATTGATTCAAATCTGAATTTGTTTGTAAGGCTATTTAAGGCTAGATTACACTATTATACTTTGTATTAATACATGTCAAAAACTCAAATCATATGACAAAGTGTGATAGTGTGAATGCAATGTGTCACAAAAATGACAAGTATTATGAAAAAAGTTTGACATCCCATACGACTTCATCGTTTTTTGAAAAATTTCTAAACATTAATGCTTTTCATTGGATCAGGTTGCATTTTTTTCATGCGTGAGTGTTTATACTTTGTGTGATGGTGTGAACGCAAACTTTTTTTTTTTTACTGTTAGGACCAGCACTCAGGGGATGACCCCTACTAATGCATTGCATTGTGTTGGAACTAGGAAAATAGGTTATGGGAAGGAGGATAGAGGGAGTAGTGTTTGTGAACATTCGATTTGAACTTAATCATGTTGTTAGTGAGAGGGAAGACTTCTGCAGGAAGGTTATTCTACATACGAACAGTCCGGGAAAAAAACGAATTCTCTCTGTAATGCGTTGTACGATTCACCTGCCAATCGACCACATAAGGATGGGCTCTTGAGGCCCACACATGAGAGTTGTATTCCATACGCGGTCGGATATAGGTGGTATAAATAGTAAGGAGATCAGATGGAGTGAAGTATATCCTACACCGTCTAGAAAACTTGAATGGTTTTTTCGACACCTTGAATATATGTTCAGTCCATCGGACATCACATTGTATCCTCATGCCCAGAACATCAAGAGATTCTGATTCCTCAATAATTATACCACCCATATATACAGATGAGGCACCTTGGTTTGTCGCGCGTTTATGTGTCAGCATGCAACATTGGGTTTTTCGGGCATTAAAATCGACCCTATATGCACGACCCCATTCCGAGACTATGTCAAGATCTCGGCCAAGCGTATCATTCATATTCTGCCTCATAGCAACGACATCGGATACGCTTGGTCTGCACTCGAATGAGTACGAATGCAAAGGTTGCTGTCATCTGCAAAAGAGTAGATAGGGTTGGAAGTTTGACAAAGGAGGTCATTTAGAAAGATAAGAAATAGAGTAGGAGAAAGAACGGAGCCTTGCGGTACACCTGAATGAATCTTGAACTCGTTTGACGAAACCCCATCTATAACAACTCGTATAGTGCGATCTCTGAGAAAACTCGATATAAATCGAGAGAAATTATCACCGACACCAAACGCAGCAAGTTTTGACGCCTTGGAAATATCCAAATCAATTACCTTACTGTCGCCAAAATGGTGAATGGAACGGCACCATTTTTCCGATAACAGAGCTAGTAAGTCTCCAGTAGAGCGACCTCTACGAAAGCCATACTGGCGGTCGCTTAGTAGGTAGTTTGACTCTAAATATTTGACAAGATGGTAATTTACCATACTCTCCATAACTTTGGAAAGTGCCGAACAAATTGCAATTGGGCGGTAATTTTCAGGGTTATTAGCGGTTCGCTTTTTAGGAATTGGCGTTACATTAGCAACTTTCCAGCAGACTGGAAATTCCGCGGCACGGTATAAAATGCTGAAAAGATTTGCTAAGGGACGAGCTAGCGTCGAAGAGCACTGCTTCAAGACCAGTGCAGATATACCATCCGGCCCAGGAGACTTGTTTACGTCGTGATCCGTATGTTACATTAGATTTTTTGACAGTCGCATCAAAACTCATTAGATTTCTATCCACAAAGTATTATGGAATACGTAAGACTTGTGAGATAGTGTAATCTAGGTTTGTAAACAACCATTTTTATCTCACGAAAATTTTAAAAAATGTACACCTGCTTTAGATTTAAAAATTTTTTTACGGCTTGCACACAAAAAAATTCATAGGTGAAATTGCCTAAAAATATGGTACAAAATTAACTAAGCGCAAGGATAGCATGCCAGTATCTAAGTTTCTTAGGTAATAAAACTATTAACTTATGTAATTTCCATGTTTGAAACATTATCTAAAAGTTTTGTTAAAATAAAAGTTTGAAAATCTACCAATGATAGCAAAGTAATTTTATATTTGTATTATTGGAAAATTATCAAAGTTCAATTTTGTACAAGAACATAGAATTTAGCATACATGGACATACTGCATTACCTTTTTACTGCATTACGCGTTTCAGTAATCAGTAAAAAGTACTGATTACTGAAAAAAAATCAGTATTCAGTAAATTTTGCTGGTTATTGAAAACAAAAATCAGTATGCAGTAAAAAGTACTGATTACTGAAAAAAAATCAGTATTCAGTAAATTTTACTGATTACTGAAAAAAATCAGTATTCAGTAAATTTTACTGATTTGTGTAAAAAATGCAGTAATCAGTAAATGATTGATAGTAGATACTGTGGCTTGTTTTCACTTTTTTAAATTATTTAAAAGGAAATGTGTTATTGGGTAAAAAAAAATTTACTAACATGGTTAAAACAACGAGTTATTTTAATTAACAAAGAAAAAAAAATATTAGATGTATTTGTGAATACATGCTGTGCTTGCTATATGCTGTTAGATTTTCTAAGCACAAGCATTTCAAAATTTTTGTCGCTAAGTTTTTGTCTTCTAGAGCGATTCACAATCCCAGCAAAAGAAACCAGTCGTTCTACATTGTGCTTATGCAGGCAATTTGTTGTTGTACGTCTGCTTGGAGTTTGTTTGCCGGGAAATAAGTTTTTGAAACTCTTGTCATCAATTATGGACAATGGAGAGGCAGTAGAGCATATAAAATTCAAAATGTCCTCAACAAAGGAGCCTTTGCGACCTCTTGTTTTCCTTTTTTGCTTTTAAATCTCCAAGTTTTTGGGGATGTTCTTTTTTTAAATGTTTAATAAAATTGGAGCCAAGGCAAATTAACTCCAGGTAAGCTCAACTCGTCAGCCGTTCATCAGCTGTATCCACGGCGAATTAAAAAAATGGTGAAACGTCTTTTGAAATTAAAATTTTGTATTCCCAAAAATTTAAATTACTTTTTTATTATTATTTTTTAAGTTGTGTATGTTGCGTTATATAAATTTGTAATTTTCAGAAACAAAAAGACGTATCATCAACGAAAGTATACATATTAGTATTAAGTAAAACAAACATTTAAAATATTAAATAATTAAACATTTGTTTTAAATTACCGGAAAAATAGGATATGAGCAACTTCAAAAATTTACGACACCTAGACATTTTTTTTTTTTTTTGTCTGACATCAATGTTGATTTGCGTGTGTATAAACCGATATTTGAGCATGTGAAATCCGTTCGCGTTAATCATTTTTATTACACGGCGCAAATTTTACTGCGGTTTAAAGTTAAAAATTAAAAAAAAATATAAAAATTACAGTTTTTGTTAAAATTGAAAAAGGATAACGCGTGTGGATAATACCCCTTAAGGGCTTTCTTAGCACACTAAAATATTTGTAAAAGCTTGAATACTTTTTAAAATACACTGGAAAAAAAAATATAAAAAAATTTTTTTTGATCGTGTATGCATATAAAAATTTATTTAAAATTGTTAAACATTTTACAAAATTACGGCTAGTATAAGACATAATTTGCAATATTTTGAGAAAAAAAACTATTTGGCTATCGCTAATGGCTTAAGAGATATAACCATTTAAACTTTACCACTCATGATTTTTTTACCAAATTATATATTTAGATCAGTAATACTCAAATATTTATTCTTAGAAGCACTCAGCAAAAGCTACTATGATCATAATTTGTTTCGCTTCTCAGTTTTTTTTTTTTAACGAATTTTAGAAATTTTAAAATGTATATTCTGAAACCAAATCAAATATTTCATACAAGGATGCTTTTTGAGGTTAGAAACATTTTGTTTCTCCATAAAATTTTAAATCCTTAAAATTTTTTGGTGCGTTTTCAATTTTAGTATCAAGCTCAGTAAAGTCTTCTATTCGATGTACGTTTGAGCGGAATTGATACAGCGCTTCAGTTGTCACAAAGCGAAATGTGTTTGGAAAAAACTGCCGCTGCACGCGCCAGGGTTGAAAAAAATAATTTTTTTTTGCACTTTATCAGTTTAGTCCGTCGCGAAGAATCTATTTAGATACCTTAACATGTGCCCATGACATGTTTTGATATAAAAAAAAAGCTTAAAAATAAATTGTTTTTTTGCAAAAATTTTCAAAAGTTCATACAATTTTTGCGTTTAAAAATTTTAAAGTGCGTTTTCGCCTCGGAGGTGCCCTTTACGAAGTTACTCACATCACGCAATACACTAGCCAACTTAAAAGGCAATTCAGATTGTCAGACGCAAAAAAGATACATTTTTAAAAAATTTACGCTAATTCCTTTTAAGTTTGTGATGTCCGTGATACGTTATTGGTGCGCTGACACCAACTTGATACACCTCAAACTTTATAAAATTACGCAGTTTTTTTAATTCTGCGCTTAAAACTCATTTTTATTAAACGGCGCAAAAACTCTATGCAAAATCTTCAAAAATTTCTAAATTCGAAAAATTTTGGTTTCACTTTAAAACACCATGCAACTTTTCACGCAGCAGCGATATCAAAATTTTTTTTAGTGGATATATCCTCCAAGTCTAGTGACTAAATTTTGTATGGGTTTGGATCTAAAAGCTTAAAACTATTACAAAGAAAACGGAATGAATGAAAAAACTCTTGGAGGTTTCAAGTCGTTTTTTTAATTTTTCGAATTTTAGATGACCACCAATTCTTAAGGTGAGGACTTTTCAACGTAAAACTTTGCACGTCATATCCTTCAAGTATAGTCATCCAAACCCTGTACAACGTTTTTTTCAATTCATAAAACTTAACGAAATAAGAGCCATAGTATGTCGGTTTCAGCAGGTGCTCAAAAAATTTGAAGTAGCCCATATATATATATGATAATTTTTTATTGACTTTATTATGTACTAATAAGTAGTGGTTTAAATTAGAAAATGTATCTTAATTTAATTTAGCTATGAATTGATTTTAAAAAGCCATATTTTTCATTCTAATTAAAAAGTATTTTGATCTCCTTAAAATGATTTTTTTTACAATGAACAAATTTAGCAAATAAAAATTTAACTCATATAACATAACATGTATACATCGAATTATTTCAAAATAACTCCGTATCGCATTCTTACAACGCTAAGTACGTTGCAAAAAGTAAATTTTAATTAGGTAATTTCTGAAAAATAATAAGAAGAAGGAAAGCGTAGTGTTGATAGCAGCTCCCATATTAAGTTAACATAAATGTTGGACAAAGTAGTACTTCTCCAAAGAAAGATATTATTACAATTTAATAATTCTAAAGGATTAACAAAAAAATAAAGCTAAGCAGTCTATATTCCACTACTTTATAAAAAAAGAAAAAAGGCAATTATTCCAAAAATTAAGAATAAACTAATAAAAATATTTCTTTTAAATAATTAGTATTGTGGCTATCGTGCTGCCTAGCGGGAAAAATTGCGAGCGCTTTGACTTTTCAGGCCTTAAAGAAGGTTTACAACTAGATTTTTAATAAACTTTTACTTATTCCGCTCTGCCTTCTTCGAAAAGGTCTTTTAGAATGGGTTTTATAAAATATTTTACAAATTCAAATTATATTTTCTGAGATAAGGCCTGTCGAAATAGTTTTATTAGCAGTTATGTTGGAATGTGTAGCAAGTTTAGTTATTAATTTACTCACTTCGCGTTATTAGCAGACACAATTTGCGACCTTAGGACAACAAGGATCTATATGCACCTAAACAACATGTAAGATAGCACCTTGTTGTCCTAATACAGTTGGAATGCGACTGGAAAACTTAATATCGCTAAAAAGGCCTTCTTTAAGGCCTCGTTACTACTTCATTTTCCCGCTGTAAATGGTCGGGCAAATCGCGTTTTTTTCATTATGAGGAATTTGAATGTGAATTTTTTTAAATTTTTCATATCTGACAAATTCACATATGAATTTTTTTGTTTGCTCATTTTTCATGAATGAGGAAATTCAAAATATTTTTTTTCCTCACCCTCATGAATGTGAAAAAATAGAAAAATTTTAAATTTTTCACGCTCGCTCATGACTGAAAAATGAGCTAACGTTTCGGTACTCTGATATTTTCTCTTTTATATTTTAAATTTAAAAATACATTTTTTTTAAAAATTTAAAAAAATAACAAGAAATAAACTTTTTTTTTTCAAAATCTAAATATAAATATGAATTTAAATATAAATATAAAAGATATAGGTCTAGTACTAGGTGTTTACGGCTCTCATCTACTGGGTCGTGGGTTCGACTCTCAGCTCGGTCGACTTGAAAATGTTTTTCATTGTAAATTAAAATAACTCGTTGTTTTAACTATGATAATATTTTTTTTCCACAATAACACATTTCCTTTTTAAATTATTTAAAAAAGTGAAAACACGCCACTGTTCATACAATGTGTATGTATTATTTTTTAAGGTAAACAGTATCTACTATTAATCATTTACTGATTACTGCATTTTTTTACACAAATCAGAAAAAATTTACTGAATACTGATTATTTTTCAGTAATCAGTACTTATTACTGAATAATGATTTTTTTTTTTCAGTAATCAGTACTTTTTACTGAATATTGATTTTTTTTTCAGTAATCAGTACTTTTTACTGAATACTGATTTTTTTTTTCAGTAATCAGTACTTTTTACTGAATACTGATTTTTTTTTTCAGTAATCAGTGCTATTTACTGAATACTGATTTTTTTCAGTATTCAGTACTTCTTACTGAATACTGATTTTTGTTTTCAATAACCAGTAAAATTTACTGAATACTGATTTTTTTTCAGTAATCAGTACTTTTTACTGAATACTGATTTTTTTTTTCAGTATTCAGTACTTCTTACTGAATACTGATTTTTGTTTTCAATAACCAGTAAAATTTAATTAATACTGATTTTTTTTCAGTAATCAGTACTTTTTACTGAATACTGATTTTTTTTCAGTAATCAGTACTTTTTACTGAATACTGATTTTTTTTTTCAGTAATCAGTAAAAAAAAGAAAATACTGAAAAAGTACTGGTACTGAAAAATGGCCATCTATGGAATTTAGGTAAATTGACAACTTTTTTTTTTAAAACTAAACATTTTTTTTAAATCTTTATACTTTTTTCAGTTTATTTAAATAAAAACTAAATACCTTCTTCATTTCATTATAACATTTTATGTTTTTATCCGGTCATATACCGCTAGCAATTAATCGGGCATTAACTATATTGGGCTAATAGGGAACCAGTCTTGGGATTAAACCACAAACATTCAGCTGCTGCAACAAGTCGGGGCCAAATACGAATATACAAATACAATTTACTTATGTAAGTATGTACAATAGTATTTTGTCTTACCACCAAAATTATGATCAACATGCATATTTACTCCACATACAAACTTCTCAACTTTTTTTTCTAAACCTTCGCCCAATTATAGTATGTATTGCGTTCTTCCCCAGAAACCATGATCCAAATACCAAACATTCTTGGTACAAACAATTATGCGATAGCCCTTTTTTAATAATTGATCGTTTAGGAGATCGGAGGAGCCCACCCAAGTTTGCATGATAAAACGTTCTTTTGGCGAGTATTTGTCCACATACTTCGGATCTGTTCAATGAGTAGACCAAACTAAAGTCGATTTGGGTTCTTACATGTTAGGATTGACTCCAAATTTTTCTTATGAAAAACAGACCACAACTTATAGAATCTTGGCAAGGATAAATCATATCCTGACTCACGCATTTTCTTTGTAATTTGTAATCTTCAGTGTGGTTCCAATAATTAATGTGAACTTCATTACCACCCATGTGTATGGCCTCTTTGGGAACACCCACTTCTCATCATCATAGATTTCCTTCATTACTGAGTACACGTTTTCGTTTATGGGTTAAAGTTGCCCACGTGGTACAACCCAAAATGAATGCCAGAAATTAATAAATGTTTATTTAAACATACATATTAAAGACCTGCGCAGATATACATATCTGTTTATATCTGTTTTTGTGTGTTTTCTAAAGTGGATGCGTATGGATGAGTGTTCTTGTGTTTCTGATATAAAATTTATGTATATGATTTGTAAAAGAGTGGATGTAAGTTGATAAAAAAGCGAAAGAGAGTACCATATCTGTTAATATCTGTTTCGCAAAAGCAGATACTAGTGGATACTGATGTAATACAATAAGTTACTTATTGTACGATGCCGTTATTTTCAATTATTTTTCAACGCAAAAGCGCCGACCCTTTGGCTGGTAAAAAAATAATTTTGTATAAAAACAAAATACTATGTACACATGAACAGTTATTGTTTTCAATAATTTTTGCGTGATGAGTTTCGAGCACAAAAAAGGCAAACAAAAAAACTATACAAGAACAAAACTGGTCGTAAAAATGTGTTGCTTGTTTTTTTTTTTTTTTTTTGGAAGCCCACCATTTTTGAAATTTTCGGTACCGATATGTATTTTGTTTGTGTAAAAAATTCTTTGATGAAATCGAAAGGGTGCGTTTTCTTCGTTCAAGTGCCATGTAGACAAAAATTATTGAAAAAAAAATTCTGAAAGAACTGAACACGTTTACATACTTTGTGTTTGTAAAAAATAAAAACTAGCACGAAGCGTTGTGATCTGGCCTGCCATATTTACCGATTAATCGTAATTTTGACGAATTTTTGCCTCTAAATAATCAAAGTGCCTATTTTTTTGATAAACACTTACAACAACAAGAAAAAAATGGCTGTACATATTTATTTTATATATCGTCATATTAAATGCAAACGGACGTAACTACACAAAATTTCGAAATTGAGTTTTTTATCGATTATGGTTCGTTTTGTCAAAATACATATTCGAGCAAAATTTTAGATTCCTACGATCAAAAATGGCGATTTTATTAACGAAATTCAAACGCCAATTATACCTTGTTGTTATTGATTTTGTAAAGTTTTTTGCTTCTCCTGTAAAAAATTAAAAAGTGTAGTTACGTCCGTTTGCATTTAACATGACGATATGCAGTGTTTGTATTGTGTGCCTAAACAAAGAAACACATTTTGAAAAATAAACAACTTAATATGAGAGACTTAAAGCACAAGGCGAATCGATCTAAACACGCAGAGAAAAAACATGATTACTGAGTGATCACTACAACCATTTTTATTCATATTTGCCTTATATGTTTACCCTAATAATTTTATTTAAAGTCCTAATATAACTTGAAAAAATATTTTTTGTCCTTAACATTTTTAAAATCACTACAATAACATTATATGGTGTTTTACGCCTAAAAAGTTACTCTGATCTAGCTAAACATATTAAATTATGTGAGATGTTTGCTACTATAATAAATATATTTTCAAATATACATTTAAAATAATAATACAAGTTGCACACAAAAGGTATGTTTAATACCATAATTTTTGTTTGCTTTAAAATACATTTTCTAAATTAGCAAACATTTATTGTTAAAACCAACAGTTTATGTTTGTAAAGAAAAAAAATTTTTTCCGTCCGCGAGCATCAGTTAATCGGCAAACATGAATGATTGCAAAATAATTAAAAGTTTTTCGAGGAGAAAAAGGCCTTGCTGCGACAGGTATGTTATTTATATAAAATTATAATCAAGTATAAATATGCAATAACGTTGCCTTTCTTACAGCCAAGAAAACCTACAACATTGAAGCCATCTTGGAAATTATTTCAATTGCTGTTCCAGAATGTATTAATATAGTTGATTTTATAATAGAAAAAAGTAAGTTTGTCTTTACTTTATTTTTACAAGTGCTAAATTTTTGTATTTTACGTTATTTTTTAATATTATATTTATATATATACATATACATATATACTTTAGATGTATTTGAATTATATTTGTGTTTTTAATAAAAAATATATTCTTGATATTAAATATTTTATTGTGACAACCATATAACATGTTAAAATAGACATGTTGCATGGTGTTAGGAAATATAGAAACATGGTTTGAATAATCTTTTGTGTTTAAACATAATAATATGTTTGAGACAATAATTAGCTATAACATTATGTCTGAACATATATTGTTACTTAAGACGTGTTTGTCACAATCATAACCACAAACATTAATGATAGTTTGCGATTCTGATTTGTAGCATGCAACGTTGTAATCTAACCAAGTAGGATTAAACCATAACTTTTTTTTTCAAATGTTTACAATTACATGGGTGTAGGTGAGCTAGTAGCATGCATCGGGTTCCGGCTATTTCTCGTCGGCTAATGGGTGAAGTTCGCTGCTACCTAACCAATGTTTAGTGCTGGTTCACACTCTTCAAGTTTTAGCCGTCAAGTCTTGAGTTTTTAGGAGAGAAGGGAAAAGAGAATGCCATTTCTTTTCCCCTCTCTCCTAAAAACTCGAGACTTGAGGAGTCAAACTTGACGTGTGTGAACCGGCACTTATTAGATAATCATACCACAGACTCAATAACACAGTACAACATTTTTCAGTTAATTGATTGCCAACTCAATTCTGTGAACTGTATGTGAAATTAGACCCAAAAAGAAGAATTTCTGCATCATTCGTTTTGTCTTCTTACCTGCGATTTGAAGTTAGTATCGATTTGAAGTTAGTACTATCGTATAGGGGAATTTATCACGTTTTAGGCCCTATTGTTTGACATAGCTCGACAACCACTAGCCCAATTTAGTTGAAATAAATTTTAAAAAATTAAGAATTACAATTCCCTTAATCTGTTCATATATTGTTTTCCTATACAAGTAACACGTTCGAAGTTAAAAATGAATGTATGAAGGGAAAAAATTATTTTTTGCCTAAAAATTTAAATTTTTTTTTTTAAAAATACATAAAAAATCCAAAATGGAAAAAAGTTTCAAGTCTAGTTATTTTTTCGCAAAGTCACATAACCTATGAGCAAAATGAGACAAAGATCATAAAAATCGATGCACGCGTTTCGCTTTTATTCGCAATTGAGTAAAGGTATGAATTTCAAAAATCAGTTATAGCCACCACCCTTAAAATAAAAATATAAATTAAAAAATTATCATGCAAAAAAAAACTTTATTTATAAAAACTTAATGAAAATAAAATAATATGCAATTAATACGCAATTATAATATGCATAAAAACAAAATTTAGAACATTTTTTCAATTATTGGCAATATCCATCCTTGTAGAAGTTGACGCTTGTGGTTCTGATGATCTTGTTTTCTTCGTAGGTTGTTCATATTCATGGTCTGAGTCTGTATCGTCATCCGAGATACACATACTATTCAAGGGCGTATTTCTTTCACTGTGTCCACCAATTTCAATGTCTTCATCTTCGGTGCTTTCTTCAAACTGCATAATTGTGGAACTCCACCAACAAACCTCCGCAAGCAATGCATCCAATTTTTTGCTTTTGAACCGCTTTTCAAATGGCATGGTCACCTGGTGGAACCTCTCTCTTTGTTCGTCTGATTCCTGAGGTGATTGTGCCAAAAAAGTATCGAGGTGGTGGTGCAAGAAATGCAATTTCAGCGTCATGGATGCACCGATTTTTTCGAAATAAAACAGCAACCTGTCCACTCGTTGCTGTATCTCTTCTCGCTGGACACGGTTCTTTCCTAGAACGCCTTCTATTACTTCTTTCAATGCGTTCCATGCATGTTGGTGGTCGTGATGCTCTGAAAGCAAATGTGTGAAAGAATCACTTTTGATCAATTTCCGAATATCAGGTCCATTGAGAATACCTGTTTTAAATACATAAGAAAAACGAAAAAATTATTGGTAATGCGAATGTATAGAAATTAACAAATTTAGATATGACAATATTGAAATAAAGAGTGCGATACGTACCGTTTTTAATTTTCTCATCACTGAGTTTCGGAAAGATGGATTTCAAACAGTCAAAGGCGCCGTTAACTTTTTTGACCACCACTTCAACGAATTTCCCAGCTATTCCCAGTTTCATGTGGAGCGGTGGCAACAAAATATCATCCAGGTCCTTTATCATAGGTTCATTGCGTAATTTTAATTGTTTGTTGAGCTCGGGAGTTCTTCCTTTCCAATCTTTACATTGATATTGATTTCCTTTGTATCGTGAATCCCAATTACAAAGGAAGCAGAAGTATTTTGGATATCCGCCCTTTTCTATAATCCCTTGTAGTATGTTGACCACCTTCAGATCGCAACAAATGTTCCATTTGTGTTCATCGTATTTGATTTTCTTCAAAATTTCGCCCAATGCTTCATACGTTTCCTTCATAGTTGTGCTGAATTCCAATGGAATGCATGGTTTTTTATTTTTTTTGTGCAGCAGCACAGCCTTCAAACTAGTAACTGAACCATCGATGAATAAACGCCAGTCGCCAGCGATATAATCCATTCCCAATTTTTTCACTAAACCTGAGATATCATGGCAGTACGTGAACGTATTTGCTTCGTCAACGGAATAAAATTTCTGAAAATCAGCTTGGCGTTGTCGGTATGATGTTGCGCTGACATTTTGCTGTGTGAGTTTTCTTCTCTTCAAAAATGATGTCAGCCATTCGGAGTCGTGTTGTGATAGTCCCAGCTTGGCCACAATGTAATCCATTTCGATTTGTGGTAGCGGTTGTGGTGCACTATTTTCAATATCGGGTATCCAATCAGCATCATCCAAATCGGTCGGATTGGTGAAAACGGTTTCGGCTAGCAGGGACACAGTATCCGCACTCGGAGGTTTAGGTGCATCGGTATCAGCAGGGCGTTGCACTGGAAGTGTGGCAGTAAATGCAGCAGTGTATACTTTTGTTTTCAATTGTTGTCTGTTTAATCCAGGACGAAAATTTATGCATGCATATCACCTGGATTCATCATGTCCAGTTGTGTCTTCCACCCAAATTACTGGCTTCATAAAAGATAACTTTCTACTTTTTCCGTGAATCCATTTTAGAAGGGTAGTATAACAACTGTTGCACACTGTGTTCGGCGTAAAATTTGCACCACTTAAATCTGCTTCATCGAAATAATTACAATACGCGGTTTTGATCTTTTCGATCTTTTTTCTGTATTTTTCGGACGATATGACCACAAACGTAACAATATTCATCCAAATATGGGCACTTGTTGTTTTCCATATTGATATATTTTATGTTTTGTTGTTATTCACTTTTAAAAAACTGGAGAAAAATCACTTTTACTGTTCGCGCTCGTCGGCACTGGCTGAATGCCTAAAATCGATCAATGCACACCTATAAATACTACGTATTTTTGAATATTTTACTGCCAGGTACTTATAAATGGGCGCATATTTTAAGGGCGGCTGGCTATATACCTGATTCAGCACTTGTACGTTTCAAAAAACTTTCCAAATAATGACCACCCTTAAATGTGGGTGCAATTTCTGTAAAAAAATCATACAGGTAGCCACCGGAAAAACCCAAATAATAAAAAGGTCCACTTTCCGTTTAATTGTCCACGTACATTTATTACCGCAATCATAAAAATCAAATAACCTTTTGTTTATTCCTTTTTTTTTAATTATCAGAATCATGAAAAAGGTGTCAATGTTTTCTCCAAATAATGTTGTGCATATCTCGAGCAAATTTTTGAAATTCATACATTTATTTAATTGTGAATAAATGACAAACGCGAGTTACATATAGGGATATTTCTCCTGATAAAATAGATAATTTTTTAGAATCAATAAGCAAGTAAAACATAACAAAATGTAAAATCGATGCGTTAACAAATTTTAAATAAGTAAATTTCCATTTCCGTTCCCATGAACAATTTTCAATAAATTTAATAAGAATTGCTAAATGAAATAAAAATGCAAAATTGACAATTTTGCACTTAACAAATTTTAAATAAGTAAATTTCCATTTCCGTTCCCATAAATAATTTTCAATAAATTTAATAAGAATTGCTAAATGAAACAAAAATGCAAAATTGACAATTTTTACACTTTACTAAAATCATGTTAACGCAACGATTAAAAGGTAGCATGTAAAACATAAGAACAAATGTAGAGTTAGTCTTGTTGCGACACTGGTTACGGTTATATGAATAAATAAAGAATTAATAATAAAAAAACAAAAAGAATTAAAGTGTTTTTTTTAAGTGAACTTGTTAAACAAATACTTAAGTGGCGCAGTCGGTAGGATCCAAAGTCAAGGGACAGGATCCAGTGTTCGAACCAACGAATAATTAAATAAAAGGATATCTTGCGAATCCTTCAAAAAAAAAAAAAAAAAAAAAAAAAATAATAATTTTTTAATATAATAAATTTAAAGTAAAAATAAAATCAAATCTTAATTCAGTGAACATTACAAAATAGTGGACGCAATTAAGTAAAAATAAAATCAAATCTTAATTCAGTGAACATTACAAAATAGTGAACGCAATTAAGAAAAAATAAAATCAAATCTTAATTCAGTGAGCATTACAAAATAGTGGACGCAATTAAGTAAAAGTAAAAATAAATTTAATTCAGTGAACAATTAGCATATTGGACACAATTAAAAAAAAAAAAAGTGTGTAATTTTTTAATTGCATCGATCGTAACCAGAAAAATTTCGTGGCTAACAAAGAAACGTAACAGAGCCCATCATTTTGATCAACAAAGACCAAGAATGGAGGAGCAATCACAAATAAATCTAGTAGAGGAAGTGACCCGAAAGGATCAACAACTTGAACGTTTAAGGCAAGCTTACACGGAATTGCAACAACAGACTCAGCAACAACAACAACAACTCCAACAGTTACAACAACAACAAACCCAACCTTTACGCAACAGTTCCAGAGAAAACGTACTCCAGACTATCAATCATTTACCAGTATTTACTGGAACCGGCGACGTAACTGTAAATAGTTTTTTTTGCAGTACAGAATACCTGTTATCAACAATACTGGAAGACAACTTACGAAGAGAAGCAGTGAAGCTGATTTTTTATAAAACTATACAGGGACAAGCAAAAGATGCAGTTATAAATATCCCAGAACCTGACAACTGGACATTGATTAAAGAAACCCTAAAGTTACGGTATAGGCCTAATGTGGAGCCTCACCAAATATACAAGAGGTTATCAAACTTAAGAGTAAATACGGTAAGCGAACTTATAACTGAAATTCAAAATATTAAATACAAAGCGGACGAGTTGACAGTATATTACCACAATGACCATTACATTGACTTGTCAAACGTAGATAGTATTCTAGTAAATACCGTAAAGGAAATGACGCAGGGCATACTATTAGACAAAATATACGACGAAAGAAATATAAATGACATTCTCAAAATACTTACCAGAAGACGATTTGAAGACAGCTGTATCAGGGAGGAATATAAAAAAATTAAGACGATAAAATTTAATAACACAAATTCAAATCGAAATACAAATACAAATTATAAAACACAAGGAAATTTCAATGATAACTATAATCATAATTTCAACCCTAGCTACAATCGTAATTATAACCCTAATTTTAAAAACAATCAAATAAATAGCTCAGGGCGATATAGAGTACAAAATAATGTAGAACAATATAGGACCCAAAACAATTCAGGTAATTTCCAACGGTTCCCACAGCCAGGAAACCCTAGGAATTTCGTAAACCAAAATCGCTTTACGCAACCTAGGCAAGGGCAAGGAGAACCTATGGAAATAGATAATATACAAATAAATAACGTTCACGGATTTTCGCAACAGGTAGGAAACCCCAGGCAATATTGCAGTCCAAATTACTGCAAACAATTTAGGCGAGACCAGCGAATGTTAGTGGATAATAAGGACACAACAAATAATTATAGTCAGACAGTCCAAGTTGAAGAACAAGAAATGAAATCAAATCCAGATGATAGACATACGTTTTTTCAGAGACCGCCTCCGACTATTTACCCATCATAAACATAAAAATAAAAGGAAAAATATACAAAGCCCTTATAGATACAGGAGCGAGTATTAGCTTAATAGATAATAACAGTAAGGACTTTCCAAAAAATTTATTAATAAAACCAATTCACTATAGTACCATAAATAAGAAGGATATAATTAAATACGAAGTTTTAACAGATGCACCGGATGAATTTAATATTCCGCATTATTCAAAAATTAGATGGAAGGTGACCGATTTAAAAGGAAGACAGTATACATTTATAATAGGGATTGATTTGCTTAATTGTTTCAAAACCATGATTAATTTAGACGATGGTTATATTTCAATTAATGACAGAATTACAAACTTTTTGATAAATCCATATAAAAACTTAGAGATCTATACGTTGGAAGCAAAAGAAGTTGATTGGAATAGATTTTCATTAGATCATCTTAATGATGAAGAGTATAAAGAAATAAAAGTTATTCTAAAAAGATTTAAAAAATTATTTTTCAAAGAGGGTGATCAACTCACCAGCACGCCAAGCATTCAACATGAGATAAAAACAGTTACCGACCAACAAATAAATGCTAAGCTCTATAGATATCCTCCGCAGCATGAGGAAGAGGTAAGAAGACAAATAAAAGAGATGGAACAACAGGGAATTATTAGGAAAAGTAATTCCAGGTACTCAAGTCCCTTAATAGTGGTCCCCAAAAAATTAGATAACTCTGGACAAAAAAAATACAGAATCGTCGTAGACTATAGAAAATTAAACGAGGTGACAATAGATGACAAATTCCCACTTCCAAATATAGACGCTATCCTAGACAAGTTAGGCAGAGCACAATACTTTACGACAATAGACTTAGCAAAAGGGTATCACCAAATTTTAATAAAAGAAGAGGACAGACACAAAACTGCTTTCGTAACCCCTCATGGACTATATGAGTTCATAAGAATGCCGTTCGGACTGAAAAACGCGCCGGCGACATTTCAACGGCTAATGAACGAGACATTACGGGATTATATTAATAAAAATTGTGTTGTATATCTAGACGATATACTCATCTTTAGTACATCTCTGAAAGAACATTTAAAAGCCATAAAAGACATATTCACAGTACTAGAACGGACAGAATTGAAAATCCAAATTGACAAATGTAATTTCATGAAAAAAGAAACCGAATTCTTAGGACATATTTTGACTAATGAAGGGCTAAAGCCCAATCCAGACAAAATTACCGTAATTCAAGCAGTAGAGATTCCCAAAACAGAAAAGCAAATAAAAAGCTTCCTAGGACTCACAGGTTACTATAGGAAATTTGTGAAAGATTACGCCAAGGTGGCACAACCCATAACGAAATATCTGAAGAAAGGAGTAAAAATTAACGTTAAAGACCCGATGTATATAGAGGCATTCGAAAAATTAAAATTGTTGATAACCTCACACCCAATTCTTAGGTATCCAAACTTTGAAAAAACTTTTACTTTAACCACCGATGCATCTAACTTTGCAATTGGTGCGGTACTGTCACAAGAAGGACATCCGATATGTTTCGCGTCCAGAACATTGAACAACCACGAAAGGAATTATTCAGCAACGGATAAAGAATTCCTTGCAATATTATGGAGTGTGAACTATTTGCGACCATACCTCTACGGCAGGAAATTTAAGATACTGACTGACCATCAGCCAATAAAATTTTTGCATTCGAAATATAAAGGGAAGGATATGTCTCCCAGACACCAGAGATGGCTACTAAAGTTAGGAGAATATGATTTTGAAATAGATTATATAAAAGGCAAAGAGAATAGGGTTGCAGATTTCCTTAGTAGACTAGAAAATGCTGAAAAAGAAACAGAAGAAGTAGAAGCCAGTTTTCACGAAGATCCAAATAAAGAAAAAAATTTTAAAATAAATAATATAGAAGAAGATGATGTATCGATGCTAACAGTTCACTCAGCCGAAGAAAATTTGATGGATCATTTCTATATTAAAGAGGAAATAGTTAACAAGTATAAAACTCAAATTATCTTAACTAACAATAAAGTAGAAGAAATGAAAATTATAAACGGTAAAAGAATTGTTTTTGTGGCAGAGTCAGACTTTAACGACCTAGGAAATATTTTCAGAAAATATATTACTAAAGGAAAAATAGGTATATTCTCCGAATTATCCGAACATAACTACAATATTGTCCAAGAAAAATTAATAGAAATGTACTCAAATGACAAGCAAATAGAATTCATCAAATGTACTATGAGAGCCCAGGATATAGAAACAGAAATAGAAGCAGTTAAACAAATTTCTTTTTACCACGTTAGAGAAAGTATACACTCCGGCATACAGGAAACATATAACCAAATCAAATACAAAATTTATTATCCAAAATTATTAGAATTAATACAGATGGTAATTAACCAATGCGACCTTTGTAAGGAAGTTAAATATGATAGAAATCCTATAAAACAAAAATTTAAATTCACCGAAACACCAACAAATAAAAATCAAGTTATACATATAGACACATATGTGATGAAGGGTTTTAGATTTTTAACCGTGATTGATAAATTTTCAAAATTTGGGACAGCATATCATTTAACAGATAGAAACCCAATCACTATAATAGAACAATTAGAAGAACATTTTTCAAAGGTAGGTAAACCAGAGAAAATTGTAGCGGACGGCGAATTTAATGCACTCCAAATTAAAGAATTTCTCAGTCAAGAGGGAATTCAATTACATATCACAAAACCAAACAGTCATACGGGAAATGCAGATGTCGAAAGAATGCATAATACATTATCAGAAAAATTTAGAATCCTATATAAAACAAATAACAACATCCCCATAAAACGACTTGTTCAAAAGGCTATGCGGAATTATAATGAACGTTATCATTCCAACACTAAATATACACCCAATGATGTTCAACAAGGAAAAGTAGATGAAAAAAGAGTAAAAGAGAATTTAGAAGAATGTCAAAGGAAGGTAATAAACAAATTAAACAAATCTAGGGAAGATTATGAGGAGGTCAGGAACGAAGGTTATATAAAGAATTATAAGGCTTTAAGACATAAAGAACAACCTAGATATAGGAAATCAAAACTAAAAAATATACACACCTGTAATATTAAAAGACCATATAAATTTTCGGACACTAGTAAGGAGGACGATGACATTGACTTCGAATACTTAGCCCAACGCTTGAAAGAAATTAAAAGCAAAAACAAACAAAAGTAATATAAAACCTCGTAATATCAAGAAACTTCTAAAATTTTCAGATGATGACAATATTAATGATACTGATAGGAATTACACAGACCACAGGACTAATGAAAATTGAACGAATAATGGAACAAAAAGGATACATAGATATTTACATAAGAGAACAGGAAATTGTTAAAGAAACAGACATAATTTTACATATTATTAATCTACAAGAGCTTGAGAACATTTTAGTAAACATAACGGATAACATTAATTTTATGAATATTGACAATAGAGAAATATTAAATTCTGAAATAAACGACGCAAAAAATAAATTAATGACACTATTACCAAAACAAACAAGACAAAGACGTGGACTAATTAACGGTATAGGTAGTTTATCGAAGTGGTTGTTTGGAACTATGGACGACGAGGACAGAAAAACGATACAAAACCATATTTTTAGAATCAATAAAATAACGGAAAACAATAATCAACAAATTATTATTAATGATTATTTTAATACCACTATAAGTCATTTAAAGAATGTTGTAAAAAATGACAGAAAAAAAATAGAAGATGAATTAAATTATATAAATAAATTTGTAGAAATAGAAAAAAACAAAAATTTGTACTTAGAGCAGTTAACTAATATACAATTGATAAAAAACAAAATAGAACAATTACAAGATAATGTAATTTCAGCAAAATATGGTATCATACACCCAAACATTTTAACTAGTAACGAAATCCAAGTATATGAAATAGATTACAATAAACTAAAGTATATTCAGCTTGGAACAACATATCTTAATAATTCATTTTTGATTTTTGGTATAAAAATCCCCAAAAAATTTATAACAGTCGAATTAAAAACAATTGTACCATTACCAGACAATAATAATAATGAAATAGACTATGAAAAACAAATACATTTTGAATTCGAAAATAAAACTTACAAATTTGAAGAAAATAAACATTTAAGAGAATTAAAACTAAGCAATCATTGTATTTTAAAAAATAATTGCCAACTTATAAGTAACACAGATTTGGAAATTATACCCTTAGACATAAGCACTATTTTAATTAAAAATGCAAACAACATAACTATAAACCAAACTTGCAATAATGATGATAATGTCCTAACAGGAAATTATATAATAAATTTTAACAACTGTACAATTAAAATCAAAGATTATTACTTTTCAAACATATTGGAAATTGCTGAAGAAAAACCAATATATAAGAATACCAATATTATACAAAATTTTACTCATAAAATAACACTTGAACAAATTAACGAAGAAAATCAAAATAATATTCAAAATATTAAAGAATTAAAGTTCCACAAGAGAATCACATATAGTTGTAATATTTTAACCATAATCGTAATACTTATTTTAATTGTAATAATTATAACAAAACATAAACGTATTAAAATAAAGATAAACAATAGAATTCAGGAGAATTCTAATCTAAAGGGGGGAGTAGTTACATATAGGGATATTTCTCCTGATAAAATAGATAATTTTTTAGAATCAATAAGCAAGTAAAACATAACAAAATGTAAAATCGATGCGTTAACAAATTTTAAATAAGTAAATTTCCATTTCCGTTCCCATGAACAATTTTCAATAAATTTAATAAGAATTGCTAAATGAAATAAAAATGCAAAATTGACAATTTTGCACTTAACAAATTTTAAATAAGTAAATTTCCATTTCCGTTCCCATAAATAATTTTCAATAAATTTAATAAGAATTGCTAAATGAAACAAAAATGCAAAATTGACAATTTTTACACTTTACTAAAATCATGTTAACGCAACGATTAAAAGGTAGCATGTAAAACATAAGAACAAATGTAGAGTTATTCTTGTTGCGACACTGGTTACGGTTATATGAATAAATAAAGAATTAATAATAAAAAAACAAAAAGAATTAAAGTGTTTTTTTAAGTGAACTTGTTAAACAAATACTTAAGTCGCGTGCATCGATTTTTATGATCTTTGTCTCATTTTGCTCGTAGGTTATGTGACTTTGCGAAAAAATAACTAGACTTGAAACTTTTTTCCATTTTGGATTTTTTATGTATTTTAAAAAAAAAAAATTTAAATTTTTAGGCAAAAAATAATTTTTTCCCTTCATACATTCATTTTTAACTTCGAAAGTGTTACTTGTATAGGAAAACAATATATGAACAGATTAAGGGAATTGTAATTCTTAATTTTTTAAAATTTATTTCAACTAAATTGGGCTAGTGGTTGTCGATGTCAAACAACAGGGCCTAAAACGTGATAAATTCCCCTATACGATAGTACTAACTTCAAATCGATACTAACTTCAAATCGCAGGTAAGAAGACAAAACGAATGATGCAGAAATTCTTCTTTTTGGGTCTAATTTCACATACAGTTCACAGAATTGAGTTGGCAAATCATGTGTTGTACTGTGTAATTTTAAATGTGCATGCTAAAATGAAAAAGGGTGATAGGCAAGTACGATCGAATGAAGATGTGTACGAACGTAAATTTCGCAGCAGATGCTGTGTTTGATGTCATCACAACAAAACAAACCCTCCCAACCATGATCATGTCATTTCCGCAAGAACCATGGGACATGATCCCTAGCGTTACCAGCCCTACACCTCAGAAACCTTCAGAAATCAAACGTCTAAATTTTTCAAGTATTCATTCCGACATTTATTTATTCATACTAAAAAAAAATTTAATAATATCTAACGAAGTAAAAACTAAAAAAAATACTTTTATATAAAAAAACTGTCCAAAACATATGCAAAAATCACACTGCACCTGGAAAAAAATTACAGAAGCGTCCAGTTCGGCGGCCTTTATTAAACAAAAAAAAAAAAATAAGTATTATATATAATTGAAATTAAATTAAATTAATGCGGGGATATTTATTTGCGGGGAAAAAATTAGATTTTACCTTTACATTCGTAAGCGAGGAAAAAAAATAAAAAAAATTTTAATGTGGGTCCAGCTGGCCCGCGAACCTTAGAGTGTATGGTAGTTTTAGTTGTTGGGTTTATCTTTTCTCACATATACATACATACATACATTAAACAATCATTATACTAAATGTTTGTTTTTTTTTCCTTTTTTTTCGATAAAAAAAAATCTATTTTTATTAACAAAATCTCACCCCATCAATTGTACATTAACTTTTATGTAACTACTAAAATCCCTTTATAATAAGTACATGTTTTGCGTTTTCCAGCACTGGGCAAAAAAACAAACATTCTATAAATAGAACGCGGCGAATTTTACACGGCCAATAGCATACAAGAAAGTTACTTTGGTATTTCATGTGACTTTACTACCATAATTAAATACGTTTTGTGGATCATTCAGGCCAGCTATACTAATTGTTTAACAAATTTGCACTTATTTTAAAGGTCTTTTTATTTCCAATTTGATGGTACATAAATCTTTTAAATTTAATGAGATTTGAAGGTATTATGAGCTATTGTCAATTTTGAGTTAACATTGCCAAAGTGTTAACATTTATAATCTGTTAACATTCTAGCCAATGCTGTTACTCATATTGTTGCCCCCGCTCTTAATTAGGTGTAAATAGTTTTAGGAAATGGAAACAACGAATAAGTAAAATGTTATTACCTACATACCTCTGTTTTACTACTGGAACTCCAACGATGAAAGATCTTTCAGGTTGTAGTAGTATAGGTGTTTAATTACTGGTTCTGGACATAGGGTTTGTCGTTAGTGGGTTAATTAGCCAATAAAAACGTTATCCAACATATGTACATATATAGGAGAAATAGTTATTTTCCCTTTTACACTCTTATCAATATTTCTATAATATCTAACTTTACTTCATACACATTGTTTTTTTTTTTTTTTTTCGCTCGTTTGGCCGTTGCCGTAATATTTTGTCCCGCACTGTACTGCTTTCTTTCTCAAGTATAATCACAAGTATAGATTTTTTTTCCTATTTATTTAATAATTATTATTTTGTTCTCTTGCCGCGATCCTAGACTTAAATTTCTCTTTTTTTTTTTTTTGTTTTTTTTTTTTTTTTTGTTTTTTTTTTATATTATTTACAAATTTTGGTTTTGGTTCGACTTGTTCTGACACTTGCTTTTAAACATTTTCTGTAATATGTTATTTTTTTCCCGACGCGAACGTGTGATTCTTGCCGTACATTTAGTTAAATATAAATTCAAAATTCAATGGTAAAAGTTAATTTTAATCAAGTAAATACAAAAAAAATCGAATTATTCAAATTTTACATTGGCGATTCACTTGGACATTTGGCAATATCTTTAGAGAGGAAAACAAGTAAATATTCTAAATAAATGGTTAATTTTAAATTCTAGATTCTTAAAATTTCTTTTTTTTTTTTGTTACTTCATTTTCCTTTTTTTTTTTTTCTAATTAGCCCCTATAGCCGGTTGACCGTGATTTGCGATGTTAAACATTCAGGTTATGTACCCCTTTTTTTTATTTAACTTTTCTTAAAAACACTAATCAAGCACTTTGCACTTCTTTTCAGCCCAACTTTCCTCTTTTCCGCACTTTCTAAAACAACTTTACTTGGGGAATTGCGAATTCCTTCTACTGGATTAAATGTTCCTGTACTTTTGGGGCCCTTTCCTGATGATCTGGTGGTATTAACGTGATGGCTAAAACCACTTATTTCGCCTGAATCTGGACAATTATTTCCGGCCTATTGAGGAGAATTTTAGGGTTAAGTTAGAGGTTCACTTATGCTTTATGTGTATGCATATAGTTTTGTGTTACAGAATAAAAAAAATGTTACCTTGCTAAGAATAATAAAAAGGCAGAGGATAAAAAAAACCCAGGATGTCTATCCACCTCTTCCCAATCGTTTTTTTCCTCTTTCACTTCTGTTCTCTAGGTAACCAAATCTATTAATAAAAAAAATTAAATCACCTTAAGTCGTAGGTTACAAGTTTCCTTTTTTTTTCTCACTGACTCAAAGCCGTATGGAAATTTATATCCTGAGCAAATAATGCACAACAAATCTGGTGAGAATTTGTTTTTCTATTATTTGCTAGAAAAAAAAAAATCAAATTAGAAGACGGGAATTAAATTTACACACGACATCAAAGGAGCCAAAGTTTATAAACCGTGTAAATTTTTAAATAACCTTTGTTTTTTTTTTTCTTTGCAAAGGTTTAAAAAAAATACATATAGACTTGGTCTTGGTTAACCTTTATTAAATTAAAAGGAAATTCCACTCGTACTTACTTGTTTTTTTTTTATTATATAAAAAATTATGTACACACTAAAAAATTTACACTAAGGCAAACACTAGTTTTTAAATTTTTCACGTTTTTTAAAAGTTACTGGCACTGGTGACGTTGAAATAGGAAAGGAAGATTTTGGGCCCGCGTACTCCTTTTATACCTCTGATTTTCCTAAAAGTTTCTGGAAAAGTCATGTTAACACAAATACATACAACTTTTAGCATAAACTCTCACATCCAACTTCACCCCAAATACCCACTACTGCCTTATCATTTACCCTGCTTTGTCATTTATGCTCAAATTACCTTCCCAATGTTCCATTCATGTTTCCTAGCATAATTTTGTTTATCACTTGACAGGAAAAAAAATCATATATAATTCATGAATGATTTTTTTTCTGATATTCTAAATTTATGGCCACAAAAATAAAAAATTAAAAATAGAAACCATTGTGTTTAAAATTGGTTTTTTTTTCCTTTTCTTGAAGTAAAAACTATTTAATTTTAAGGAATATGTAGTTTCATAAAAATCTAAAAATTAATGTATAAATCATTTCTTTTAAATGAAATGTAAATAATCTGTTTTTAAACGAATTTGAAGTAGTTAAAATGAATTTTCGTTTGAATTTCGCTACATCATAATTTTGGGTATAGTATTACTCTAAATTAAAATAAAAAAAATAAAACTGGATGAAATACTTTAAACTAAACTTGCGTCTAAAGTTTTCGTCGTATGTATTAGGTACTCAAGACATTTTTATTTATGTTATCGACATAACACAAATTTCAAAGTGCAAAAAAAAAATTTTTACTTAACGATAAAAGTTCTAAATAATCCTATAATAGTTCAATAAGTTTAAAATGTTTTCAAATACCAAAATACCCCTTGGATTAGGTATAAACAAAAATTCAGATCAGATTTCGAAACACAATTACCCGTTTCCTACGTATAATCTATTATACAAATTTCATAACACGGGAAGTTTGCAAATATACTTTACTCTGTATGAACCACAAGAAAAAAAATGCCAAACAAATTTTATTTTCACCACAAGCACCACTACAGATTGTATCAACCATGTTTTTTCTTTGCGTGAAGATATCCACCCGTCCGACTGGATGTCCATTTTAATCTTGTGCGCAAAGTCAAAGTCGCAATTTTTAAGATAAATTGCTGAAATTCGGTACATAAATAGATTTTACTTGTCCTAAGAATCAAGCCTATGGCAAATGGTGAGAACATAACATAATTCATAACTTTATAATATAATTTGTTTTCCTGGGTCCATGATGGCGCATTAGTCCCAAACAAGGTACACTCTTTAGAAAGTTGTGTAAATGTTATGGCGTGGAGTATCATAGGGTCTGGATTGACGGAGTATACTTTCTTTTTTGTTTAAATTGGAAATTTGTAACCAACAAATTTAATTGTTTATTTAAAATGGATATTTAGAACCAGAAAAATAAATAATTTTTTCCAATAGATATTTGTAAACAAAAAATTACTTACGGAATGATGGAGTGCTTTGTTCCATAAACTTCATCGAACAAATCATAAAACTCTCACGATGTTGCATTCCTTCCGGTCGAGTTGTTTCGATTTTTGATTCGTCTGTATGTTGTTTGAAGATTAAGGAATTTTCGGCTAGTTTGCTCTCTGGACAATTCAAAATCTGGTTTTACTTCTTTTATTTTAGCTACATATTACTTTTCCTCACAAAAACGATTTCTTCTTTTTTCCCTCCAGGAACTCAGACTCAAGATCTAATTTTGTCCGGATTAAACATTTTTTGGGCATTTAAACTAAAGTCTTTCAAACTAAAAACAATTTATGAATATTATTTTTGTCAAGCTAATAGGGCCTAAATTTCTTCAATGTAAATAAAATTCAATTTTTAATTGCAATATTTTGTTCCCGACGTTTCGTCGATTGTTTGTCGACTTTTTCAAGGGATTGTCTATTTAGAATTATATAAAAAATGTTAAATTTTTCTACTTACTTTTCCATTTTTTACAAAGTTAACATTTGGCGCACATTTGAAATTAAAGCTTATTGACTTTTTGTTATTTGTTATTGCATCAGACAAATAACTGATGCAATAGTTGCGAAAATTTGGTGCAGAGCTGTGGCATCACTGCATAAAAAAACTTTTGACGTATGAGAGCATTTTATTTATGAAGCTGTTCTGGGTTAAGTATGACTTTAGCTGTTTAAGCATAATGAAAGAGAGCAAGAAAACAAATCTAATGCAATGATTAACTCAAAAGAGCAAAAAAGTGACATTGGCCCTTTTCGCTCCAAGCCACAGAATTGCACCCAGCAACATTTGCAGTCCTGTGTTCGTGTAGCCTGCTGTGGTGAATGTGTTTAATGCATTTTTGTGAACACCAAGTGAAAATGTTGCTATCATTGTGAATTTGGCCTTATATAAGTCAAAAAGAATTTTCGGTTACAAATATCTTTCAAAAAATAATTTATTTTTTTGGCTATCAGTGATGAATTATTTAAGAAGCCTTATCACTTTTTGATAAAAGTTTTAATAAAATTTTCACTTAACGACTTTGCAACCACTGAATCGGGGTAAATTTTTGAATTAAATTTAGCCAGCTTGTCCATTGATTTAAAAGAACGATTACAACTTATCATTCTGAGAACGAGTTTAATTTCAGCTGTTGAGATATTGCGTTGTAATTCCGAATTTTTGTTAGGTAAGAATTGAGTAATATTCATTTTGGAACTAACAGATGCTATTTTCAAATTCTCCACATGCTTTTTGGTGTTAGAGTGACGATCTATATGTGTATTTTGGCATATCAAGAGCAGCTTGCAAACTACACAATTTGGTCGTTTGGATTCTTCATTGAGTTTCAGCCATTTATGTTTTATTTCCCAGTCTTTGCAATATTTCCTTGGCTTTTTCCCTCTTCAAAAACGCTATCGTCCGACAAAGAAATACTTCCATCTTCAGATTCTTCTGAGCTTTCTTCACGTGTTACACTATTGGATGATAGTTTTTGATGATGTTCTTTCGCTTTAACTAAAAACCTAGTAAAAAATAATGGATTTATAAAATCCATTCTTACCTTTCCATAATCGCGAAGCAGGGTAATTGGGAGATAGATAACGATTAAGGTATAAATGCACAGCACTTTTTCTTCCAATATCAACGTTTTTTTTGATTAATTTAATTTTTTTTTTTTTTTTTTTTGGAACACAAAAAAACAAACGTTACATACATTAACCTACAAAATTTGTTTGATGTATTGAAAAAAATCAAACGGTAAATTTTTTTAATATACCTATCTATATACTACATTGTACAAACGCACATATCGTCATATTAAATGCAAACGGACGTAACTACACTTTTTATATTTTTACGGGAGAAGCAAAAAACTTTACAAAATCAATAACAACAAGGTGTAATTGGTGTTTGAATTTCGTTAATAAAATCGTTATTTTTGATCGTAGGAATCTAAAATTTTGCACGAACATGTATTTTGATAAAACGAACCATAATCGATAAAAAAATCAATTTCGAAATTTTGTGTAGTTACGTCCGTTTGCATTTAATATGACGATATATATTTCTATTTAATTATTCGAATTGACAAGAAAAAAGATTTCATATAAACTTGCTTACATACACATATATTAAAACAGTTTTACTTAGATTAAAGCTGGGAGTTATAATAAAACAGAAAGAAAACAAGTTAGAGTGCTATATTCGACTGTGCCGAATCTTTAATACCCTCCACTGACACTTCGAATGTTTAAGGAGTAATATCAGTATGATGTCTATTTACTATTATAATTTTGTAAAAACAGACATCTGCATTAAAATGTGTTACGGTTTAGACCTATGTATATAAAATTATTGACCGACAATCAGAATCAATTTAAAAAAGCTTGATTAGAATATCAGTTTAAGCTGAACTTAAATTATTTTCAGGAGAACAAATTATATAAAAGCCATGGTAAGCTATGAACCAATCATCCCAACTTCTGCAGAACGATTTCTGGCATTAAAAAACATAAATTTCAATACAGCGGTGCAATTAGTTTAAGCGTTTGCAGTGAATTTCAGAAGGCTGCTAAAATGGAATCCAAGGTAAATTATGGACCGTATATCACAAAATTGCATAACATTTTTTCTGGCCGTATGAAGCTAAACTGGAAGAAAGTTTACCGCGTATTTAATTATTTTACCAGCGTGGGCTGTAAATGAGGCCTATGGTAAGTTATGCACCGATCTTCACCAAATTTCACAGTGTCATTTCTAGTTCTATAAAACTGTGATGTACCAAATTTTGTTTTGATAGCATTATTTTTTACGTTTTTAGGCGTACTAAGCTGTTTTCCGGGAGTAAGGTTTATATGGGGCCTAGGGTAAAGTATAAACTGATCTTCCCGAAATTTCACGGTCTTATTTACAGTCCCATAAAACTTTTATGTTCCCAATTTTGTTATGATAGCATTAATTTTTACGGATTTAGGCGTACTGTTTTCCGGAAGTAGGGTTTATATGGGGCCTAGGGTAAATTATGGACCCATCTTCACGAAATTACATAGTTTAATTTCTTGTCCTATAAAACTTTGATGTATCATATTTTGTTATCATAGCATTATTTTTTACGGTTTTAGGCGTACTTAACTGTTTTCCGGAAGTAGTTCTTATATGGGGCCTCGAGTAAATTATGGACCGATCTTCACGAGATCACATAGTTTTACTTCTTGTCCTATAAAACTGTGATGTACCAAATTTTGATATGATAGCGTTTTTTTACGGTTTTAGGCCTACTTAACTCTTTTCCGGAAGTAGGGTTTATATGGGGCCTAGGGTAAATTATGGACCGATCTTCACGATACTTTACAGCGTGATTTTTAGTTGAATAAGACGAATTCTTGCAACATCTTATGTCATTCTATGCATTATTCCACCATTTATGTTAGTTTTTGTAACAAAATTATCAATTTTTTTTAGGTGGTGGTTGCACATTTTGATTCATAGCTCTAATCCTACTAAACGGATTTTGCTGAATTTCAATCCAAAACTGCTTAGGATAACTACAAGAAATTTGACACCCAGTTTGTTTAGTTCTTTTGAGTTTTTCGAAAGTGAGCGTGTTTTCAACAGACGGACATGGCTAAATCGACTTAGAATTAGTCAAGGACCCTGAATATATACATATACTTTTTGGGGTCTGAGATGAATAATAAAAAAGTTTCACACGGAATGACAAACTTAATATACCCTCTTCACAACTAATTGTGGTGGAGGTTATAAAAAGTAACTTTTCTTACGTAAAAAGTATCACAAAAGTGGCAAGAATTACAAAAAGTATCACATTTGGGTGCATTTTGTAAAAGTGGGCAAATAGTATCCAAGCAGTCGAAAAAGTGGCAAATTGCTACTTTAGTGGCACCAACGGCAACGCTGCTTCCAAGCCATCACGAATTGCGAGTTGCAATGTATGTACAGCACATCGCATGTGATGTATCTGGCTAAAATTTAAAGCAGAATCCAAAAATCCGTCAATATCAAAAATTTTTTTTTCGTAAGCACCATTTTCATCAAAATCACATGCTTCTACATATTCATTCAGCTTATTTACAGTACTTACCATGTTAGTGGCTTTATCGGTCACAGTGCATAAAATCTGCTGCTTATTAATACCAAAATCTGCTAAAACGTGTGTCCTTTACAGCCAAAGTAAGTGTGGCGATTTTTTTATTATCATCAATGAACTGGATATTAATTGCAAAATAATTAACTCCGTGCGACCATCTTTAAAAAACAAACCGTCCATTTAAAATATCCTTGAGCAAATCCTTCTGATTTTTTGCCTCCTGTAGACCAATTTTCTAATATTATTTCTTTCTGAAGAACAACAAAATTTTGAAGCCATTTCGCCATTTAAAGAGACAAAAGCAGGAGAAGAAAAAAAGTTAAAGGCAAAGTATAAGAATACACCATTTCGATGATACAGCGCTTGAACTTTTCTTCAGTCATAGCCACAGTAATAATTTGAGACTTAAAAAATTTTATTACAGTTACCTGACTTTGCGAAGAATTTGGCATGCTTATCTTTTTCAGTAACAGTGTCGAATAAACTAGGGTACAACATTTTTGATGTTGCTTTAAATTCGATATTCTGGTCGGAGCGCTAGTACTTCCTACTTCTCCAACATATTTCATCATCACCATCTTCAGTTACTTGGCATATGAAAAATCTATCGTCAAGAGTAATTTAAAAATATTCAAAAACTGAAGACTGCTGCTACTGCCGCTTATTTTTACCCATAGCTAAGATTTTAATCGCTCTTATTAAATAAATAAATTTCTTAATTGAAACAATTGTGTATTATTCATTATGTATGTAAGTATATTGTACATACATATGTACATATGAAAGAGCTTTTTAAAAAATTTTATTCAAACAAAAAAAATAAATTATATTTAATATTTAAATAGTTGTAAGCACATATTAATTATTGTATGCTTAAAGCTACATATGTATGTACATTAGGGTGACCGTTAAAATCAAAAGTTGGATTTATTTAGGTCTCACTCGCCAATTTGGTGGGTATTGATAAAAAAACAAATCCAAAAAATTTTTAGGACGATCGGCGAAGGCTAAGCCGTCCCTCAAGCCCGCCAAAGTTTGAGAAAAATCGTAAAGTCCGACTTGTATGACTTATATTTAGGAAAATGTTAATTTTACATAAAAATCTTTTTCTAAGAAGTTGTTGTTAGTAAAGTTTCCAACAACTTTTGCCTTAACAAGTTTTCTCTAAAACTCATATTGAACAAAACCTAATTAAAATAAAAAGTAAACAGCAGCATTGATGGGAATTTTTTCTTACACACGTCAATTCAGCTTTAATATTTGTGTTTGTGTGCGTTTGCTTAAAAAAAATAGTCAAACCCATATACTTTGTTTCTAACGTACCACGGTTGATAAAGTTGGTGCAATTGTACTTTTTTGCTACAATTCAAAGCCAAAAAGTACGGTGGTACCACCGTGACTCATTTGGTTCTATTTCCAAATTTTTCAAACCTAAATATTTATAATTGATATAAAATGGCAACTCGTATTTACTGTCCAATGAATATAAACTGATTTCAGTCTTTGGTGCAAATGGTTTTGCCAAAGTGCAAATGCAGAATTTCGTAGCGTTTTTATGAAATCTGAAATAAACTCGTGTATGTTTTTGTTGGATTTCACAAAACAGCTATGATATTTTGCATTTGCTCTTTGCAAGACCATTTGCACCAAACACTAAACTTCGGTATTGTGAATAGATTTTTGCACTTAATCATTGGACGATTGCATATGCCACATTCTAAATCAAGTATCAGCGGCAGCATATAAGGCTTCATGGCAAAATATTATAAAAAAAAATGAACGAAATAGACCGTATGTACCAATGGTTTCAAGTGTAACCGAAACAAAAGTCTTTTTCTTTTATTAAAAAAAAATATTTATTACTATTGGGGTCGAAAAAGTACGATTGTAGAAGTTCGTAAGTACGATATTGGTTTTCTCATTTATCATCCCTGCATGCTTTCTTTATTCTTTAAGGGGGCTCTCAAATAAAATTGTCAACACAGACTAGAAATATATTGAAGAAAAAGCCCCAGAACTGCCAAGGAATCGCCCCAAGGGGGATTAAATATATGACGGACCTTCATTAGTTTTTTGTGCTTAACATTTTCTTAAAACATAATTGCCTTGCATCTCCACCCTTTAGGGGGGCTCCCACACAAATATGCCGGTTTAATATAATTCTTAAATTTGGCCACTACAGCTTCAAGATTGCCCTCAGTTGGGTCAAAAGTATGACCAACCTCACATAATATGTTTTATCCCCATTGCCAAAAAAAATTTGGTTTCTAAAACGACTACGCATGTTAGAAAAACCTATTACAATGGTTAAAGGTAATAAAGGGTGGTTAGATTTCAAGGGCCGATGTTGATTTTGAATAAAACACAAACTATTTAGGAAATTATTGTAATTTTATTTTATTATGATATATTGGTATTACTCAATTATGTATGGAACAAAATATCGGCCATATGGGCGCCGCGACCACGGCGGCACACCTCCATCCGATGGTCCAAATTTTCGATGACCCTGAGGCATAATGGAGGTTCTATGCCGTTAATGTGCCGAATTATCTCATCCTTTAGCTCTTGAATTGTTGCTGGCTTATCGACGTACACCTTTTCTTTCAAATAACCCCAAAGAAAAAAGTCCAACGGTGTCAAATCACATGATCTTGGCGGCCAATTGACATCGCCATTACGTGAGATAACACGGCCATTGAATTTGTTGCGCAAAAGAGCCATTGTTTCGTTAGCTGTGTGGCAAGTGGCACCGTCCTGCTGAAACCACATATCGTCCACATCCATATCTTCCAATTCGGGCCATAAAAAGTTCGTTATCATCTCACGATAGCGAACACCATTCACAGTAACTGCCTGACCGGCCTCATTTTGGAAAAAATACGGCCCGATGATGCCGCCAGCCCATAAACCGCACCAAACAGTCACTCTTTGTGGGTGCATTGGTTTTTCGACAATCACTCTTGGATTCTCATTCGCCCAAATGCGGCAATTCTGTTTATGGACGAATCCACTGAGGTGAAAATGTGCCTCATCACTGAAGATGATTTTCTTCGAAAATTGATCATCCACTGTTGCCATTTCTTGCCACCATTCTGCCCATTCACGACGTTTGGAATGGTCAAGAGGCTTTAGTTCTTGAGCCAATTGCACCTTGTAAGCGTATAAATGCAAGTCTTTATGCATAATGTTCATCAACGACGAGCGTGAGAGGTGCAATTGTTGGGCACGACGACGAGTTGAGGTGGACGGCTCTTCAGCCACACTATCGCGAACAGCAGCAATATTTCCTGCAGTACGAGCTGTACGAGCATGCACTCGTGTTCTCACATCTTCTACAGACCCGGTTTGCTCGAATTTTTCCACGATTTTTGCGATTGTACGCACATTTGGACGATCAAATTGACCAAAAAAATCACGAAGTGCACGATATGCATTTTGATTTGAACGCCCATTTTCATAATAAGTCTGGATAACTTTAACACGTTGTTGGATTGTGTATCTCTCCATGGTTCAAATTGAGTAAGTCTGAAATAGAGAAATGTCAAATAAAATTCGGAAAAAAACTTGGCATTTAGGTGTGGTTCACATTCAACATCGGCCCTTACAATTTAACCACCCTTTATTATTGTGGAATTTCGTTTTTTTAGTTTATTTTATAAACTAAACCGTTTTTGAGTTACGCTGTGCAACCTCCTCCGTTTTCGAAATTTTGAAAACAAGAGCTTACCTAAAAAACGGTTAGCACCACTGAATTCAGCGTACCCGAATTAGGGTAAAACGCCAGGTGCCCGGCTGGTCGGTTTTTTTTAAATAAATAATAAAAATGTATTTCAACAAAACTAATTCATAAAAAATGCGTTTCTTTAATGAATTAAAAATTAGATTTTTTAATGGCTTTTTCGATGTTTTAATTTTATTTTGTTTAATAAGAGATAAAGAAAAACGTGTGAATAAATTTTCTACAAAATTAATATTTTCTAAGTTATTAAACATAAAAGTCAGATTTCATGTAAAATTATAATTTTTCTCAAACTTTGGTGGGCCGTCCCCTTAGCCTTCGCCGATCGTCCTAAAAATTTTTGAGTTGTTTTTTTATTAATACCCAATAAATTGGCTAGCGAGACCTAAATAAATCCAACTTTTGATTTTAACGGGCACCCTAGGGTGCCACCGTACTTTTTGGCTTTGAATTGTATCAAAAAAGTACAATTGCACCAACTTTATCAACCGTGGTACGTTAAAAACAAATGATATGCGTTGACTATTTTTTTTTTAAGCAAACGCGCACAAACACAAATATTAAAGCTGAATTGACGTGTGTAGGAAAAAACAGTTCTAAAGAAACAATTCGCATCAATGCTGCTGTTTACTTTTTATTTTAATTAGGTTTTGTTCAATATGAGTTTTAGAGAAAACTTGTTAAGGCAAAAGTTGTTGGAAACTTTACTAAGTGCCGGTTCACACACGTCAAGTTTGACTCGTCAAGTCTTGAGTTTTTAGGAGAGAGGGGAAAAGAAATGGCATTCTCTTTTCCCTTCTCTCCTAAAAGATCAAGACTTGAAGAGTCAAACTTGACGTGTGTGAACCAGCACTAACAACAACTTCTTAGAACACGGTTTTTATGTAAAACTAATATTTTCCTAAATATAAGTCATACAAGTCGGACTTTACGATTTTTCTCAAACTTTGGCGGGCTTGAGGGACGGCTTATCCTTCGCCGATCGTCCTAAAAAAATTTTTGAGTTGTTTTTTTATCAATACCCACCGAATTGGGGTTAGAGCATGGAAAAATAGAAAAAAATTTTATCCATACAGTTAACGACCACCCTAATGTACATACTCACATAAAACTTAAACTCCACTTCAGTGTTGCCAATTTAGCCATTTAGTGGCTAGATTTATCCATTTTTCATCCTGTTTAGCCATTAATAAAAGAGTTTAGCCATTAGCCATTTTTCAACTTATTTAGCCATAAATTTTTTTGCCGTTTTTCTTTTAAAATAATAATTTTCAATTTCTTATAAAAATGTATTAAAGTAAAATAAACAGTTCTAACAAATTCTTTTAAATCACAACTTTTACAAATTTTGGAAATCGCTATAAACTATGATGATGAGACATCTTTCAAAATAAAGTAATAGTAGTCCAATATTAAATTTATAAAATGGATGGAACACAAACTTCGGTGTTTCTTTCTGGTTGCAAGTACTTCAATAAGAGATGCAGGCGGCAAACAATTTTTTTTAGAAATTTCAGAATTGACTATAAGTTGCTCTCACTTTCATGGTCTAATGCTGAAGTAGAGAAGGTGTTTAGCCAAGTAAACATCTTTAAAAGTAATTTGAGAAAAAGGATACATTAAGCAACCGTTAATTCGATTTTATCAATAATATATTTATACCAGCACCACAATAGTGGAGAGGGTAGAATGCGTCCTAATAATGGTCCTAAGCCCACCTTTACGTATACGGATTGACTCAGAATCACTTTCTGAGTCGAATTAACGATGTTTGTCCTGCTGGCTGGCTGTTTTGGAGATTATTTGATAAAATTTGGTACATAGGTTTTAATGTGGTGTTGACCGACTATATTTTCTTACTTGTTTTTTATTGTAGATCTGGACTGAAAAGGTTGGGTAAATGTTGTCGTTATTATGATTTACCTTCAGATTATTAAAAACTAATAGGCCCGAGTGAATCCTATGAGATGAACAATAACGACATCCAATTTACCGATGATTTAATTTTTTAAATATCTATCAAAATATTAATTTACGTTTATTCTTATTTAACAAATTTACCTTATGCTATGTTCACATTTGGATTTTTAAACGCGTTTAATCAAAATGTTGATTTAGCTAATCAAAGCCGTTCACATTACATTTGAGATAATTAAGATGACAGATGATTAAGAATAAACACACAAAAAAAACAACAAACAAATTTAAATTTCTTTCAAGTATTAAAAATGGATGAAAACACTTTTATAAAGTTATCAGAAGATTATTTTAATAATTTTAATGATGTAATTGTGAAAATTTATGAATTATTTAAAAAAAAAAAAAAATAAAAACATTAAGCAGCCATCTTGGCCGGTTGTACACGATCATGTTGGCGATTCTCATTTGGGGTATGTTCAGTGGATTCTATGTGGTTTATGAAGTGATTTAGTTGTAATCATGTCGATTTGAAGTGATTAACAAATCACTTCAATGTATGGTTAATCATCTCGATTTTGAAGTGATTAGAGCTTAATCACGTTCGAGCTGCTTAAACGCGTTTAAGAACCCAAATGTGAACATAGCATTAGCTTACAATTTTATCGTAAATCACTTTAAATGAATTATTTCTGTTTTGTTATTGAAGTTTAATGTCGCACTTGTTCATCAATACTGTATTAACTCAAAATTTTAAAATTTTCAGTAGAAGCAAATCAATTTTTAATTTAATATGAATGGCATAGGAAAAAAATTTTGAAACCAACAATTTCTTTACAAAAAAGTGGACAAAATAGCTCGATATTTTTACAGCGGGTAGATATGAATAATACCTGTCGACTATTTCTAAAAAGTGAGAAACTAAAAATTTTGAGTTAATACAGTATTGTTGAATAGGTGCGATGTGTTTTTATTTAAAAAAGCTTTTAGCTATTTTTTAACCCATTTGTAGCCATTTTCCCCGTAAATTTAGTCATTTTTGGTCACAAAGTTTTGGCAACACTGCTCCACTTTGACTTCCAGTTTTCAATGTAATTTTTCTTTATACACTACCAGACTATTATATTGTATTTCCTTCGTAAGGAAATAATTCCCAGTTTCTATATGTTTACTTTATTTTTACCAGATCTGCTCCAAAAGTCGTTTATACATATGTAGGCCAACTGTCAATAATATTTGCAATAATTGCATCTGCACATTCCGCTAACTCTTCTAGGCGTTGGAATGTTTCTACATTCTTTGCGACATCTAAACCAGTTCTTAAACACAAAACATTTTGCCATTTCTTTAAATTACCGCGTAAACTAAAATAAAATAATCAAAGTTATTTACGGAAATACAAAATTTATTATTAAGATTTTTGTATGACTTGCTAAATTCCCAATTTTTTATATTTGATAAATACACTGACATTTATTGTTGAGGGAAAGCTAGCCTCTATGCGCATTTCACTGGTTGCTTAGGTCAGATCATCAGGAAACCTTTTCCAAAAATTTTAGAAAAGCTAAAGATATTATACAAATAAAACCCTAAAGCGAATAAGAATTTCAAACACTCAAAGTCTTACTTGTAACAATATCAAAGCTTAAACAAAACACCAACAATAAACAGTGAGTTTATCTTTTCTTACATCCCCCTACAATTGGTTGGGTTCTTTCCGACTCGAATTGTAGTTGTAAGTGGGTAAAAAGAAAAAAACAAAATTAAAAAACAAATTGTTTCATTCTATTGTCTTCGCAAGAAAACAACAAAAAATACAATTTGCCAATTCAGTTTTCTGCACGGGCACATGCAAGTATATTATCAAAGTTATTTACGGGAATACAAAATTTATTATTAAGATTTTTGTATGACGTGCTAAATTCCCAATTTTTTATATTTGATAAATACACTGAAATTTATTGTTGAGGGAAAGCTAGCCTCTATGCGCATTTCACTGGTTGCTTAGGTCAGATCATCAGGAAACCTTTTCCAAAAATTTTAGAAAAGCTAAAGATATTATACAAATAAAACCCTAAAGCGAATAAGAATTATAAACTCTTACAGTCTAATTCATAAACGTATCATTGGAGCTTTATAAGTCATTAATAAGCAAAAGTCGAAAAAAGAGTATTTATAAATGTTTAATAGCCTATTAAACGTTTAATAAATTTGAAATATTTATTGTAGCCTTTACCCTACTTTAAGCTTTTAATAAAGTGATATTTCAATGTTTGTTAAAATAAAATTTTAATATTTTTGTATGACGTGCTAAATTCCCAATTTTTCATATTTGATAAATACACTGAAATTTATTGTAAAAATATTATACAAATAAAACCCTAACGCGAATAAGAATTTTAAACACTCAAAGTCTTACTTGTAACAATATCAAAGCTTAAAAAACACCAACAACTAACAGTGAGTTTATCTTTTCTTACATCCCCCTACAATTGGTTGGGTTCTTTCCGACTCGAATTGTAGTTGTAAGTGGGTAAAAAAAAAAAAACAAAATTAAAAAACAAATTGTTTCATTCTATTGTCTTCGCAAGAAAACAACAAAAAAACCAATTTGGCAATTCAGTTTTCTGCACGGGCACATGCAAGTATATTATCAAAGTTATTTACAGGAATACAAAATTTATTATTAAGATTTTTGTATGACGTGCTAAATAAATTTATTTACTTTCACAATGCCAAACTATTTTTATACTTACTAATTTACACAATGTAATTAACAACAACAATATAACTCACAACAACAATATAATTCACAACAAATAATTTTATTTTACACATACATACATATGTACATATATTTATAACAGCGGTCATCACAAAGAGAGACAGTTAAAAATGTGTATGTAGTGCAAAGAGAGGAAAATAAATTTACTCGTTTGAGAGATTTACTATGTGTTTTGTTCTTGTTTTTTAAAATTATGGCTTTTTACAATTGTTTCGTTAACCTTCGCGTTGTGTGTGTGTGTGTGAAATTCACGAAAAGTGCTCGGTCCCCGGAGGCATAGCGTGATGATCGTTGATTTATAAAATGTTAAAATTTAAAGAAACACCAACTTAGCCTTGCGATTAATGACTGTTAAATTTATGAAAATTAAAGTTGTATAGAGCAAGGCGAATTGGCTAGAAGGTGAGGTCAACTCTACAACTACAATGCTTCTGTGGTCGGGTTGTCAAAAATATTGCTAGTAAAAAAACAGGTTTGTTTACATAAAAAAACTAGTTTGTGTACAAACTTTGACATCTCGACCACCGAAAAAAACACCACATGTTGACTTGACCCCACCTTCTAGTCAATTCGCCTTGGTATAGAGATGAACTTTGTATGTTGTGAGCCCCATACACGGTTCAATTACAGAGCATACAGAGGCGTCACGAGACAGAAAATATTGTGTATTTTTCTGTCTTTCTTCGAAAGCAGCCCTTTTTGGATTTTTTGTTTTGATTGCGCAATTCGTGTTGATAGTGGAGGCCTGTTTTTACACATTGCCACTTCACTACCAAAAAACATTTTCTTTCTCTTTCTTCGAAAGCTGCCCTCGCAAATGATTTGGGCATTTTTCAAACGTCACTTTTTTCATATCTGTAAGCTTTGTGGGTTTTCAGATTCAAAATTACACTTGAGATGAAGCAAAATTACGCGATTTAAATGAAATTACACCTGATATAAAATTTAAGTTTTATTTTATAAAAAGACATTTACAAAGAAGCAAAAACACAACAAACTTATTAAAACAAGATCAATATTAGTCAAACTGTTAATTTTATTTAAATTAGCAAAAATAGGCGGCATGAATAACCCCCCAAAATATAACCCCCCAAAAAAAAAATTAAATAACCCCCCAAAAATTTGTACAGAGAACAACAAAAACGATTTTTGGCCGGTTATTTCATTTTGTTTGGGGTGTTATTTCATTTTTTTTAATGGGGTATTATTTCATATGAAATTATACCACAAAAAATCATTATGAAATAAAGCCCCAATATATTTTTTGGGGTATTATTTCATTTTAAAATTTATAATGAAAACGTTTTTGGGCGCAAGGATTTATCCACTTTGGTATACAGAACCCCGCCTTCGATAAAAAAAGCTGCCCTGCATAGCCGGCATAGTTGGCCGGGCGCAATGGTTTTCTTCTATATGGTATACCAAACACCGGCTTCGCTAACTAAAGCTTCTCTGCGTAGCCGTGTCGAGTCGGTATTTGTATACTATAGAGGAGAAAATCCTGGCGCTATGCAGAGAAGCTTTAGCTAGCGAAGCCGGTGTTTGTTATACCATAGAGGAAAAAGTAATTGCGCACGGCCGAAGGCCGGCTATGCGGAAAAGCCTTTGTTGGCGAAGCTTATGTTTGTTATAGCATACCATTATATATATCGCGTGATTCTTTAAAACAAAACTGTAAAATTAATTGTATTACGTGTATTGGGCCTTTATTTCATTTCAGAAATTGGGGTTTTATTTCTTATGAAATAAGCCCCCAAAAATTAGGGAATTATTTCTTTATGTTTGGGGCGTTATTTCATTTCGTTGGGGGCTAATTTCATTTTCAAAAATGGGGCTTTATTGCATATGAAATAAGGCCCCACGCTTTGGGGGGTTCTTTCATTATTTTTTTGGGGGGTTATATTTTGGGGTGTTATTTCATGCCACCGCAAAAATAACATTAAAGACTTAAAAAAAATTTATAAAACATAAAATAAAACTGTTAAAATAATGAGTTTAACATCCACATTTGGCTGATATATCTTGGGAAGGTTTAAAATGTTCCTTGTCATTGCTTTATAATGGATGCTTTTTAGCCCCATAGAGCTAACGAAAGGTTAGCTCTCATACAGTCAGACTATTTTCACTCTTTGAACAGGCACATCATCATTAATAGATTCATGCTTGAACAACGGCAACAATTATTAAAATATACTTTGAAAATCAGCCATCGATTTTCGAAAACTTAAAGGTGACTTCATGATTTAAATGACACAAATTTTTTTACAAATGAAGGCGATGTGTTCATTAAGAGACAATAAACTGTCAATTAGACTTCAAGGCCGTACGATGTGACACTAATTGATTGTTTTCCGTAGGGCTGTGAAGTCAGTGGTTAATGCTGATAAACCAGCAACAATCGGTGTGTTGGAGGTCAACATTGTTCATTTTATTCGAAAAGAGAAACAAAATTGGACGTCTGCAATGCGTTTCGTCAAGGACAGGCGCGGAGCCTATTTGTTTAAATCAGTTTCAAATTGTAGTGCCGTGTATCAATCTGCGATTAAAATTAAATTTTTTTTTTTTGTGTTGTCTACCATTTTAAGTTTCATGGTCTTAAAAAATATCCTTTATACCTTAGTCTGGGATCACACTATGAAAGTTTTCTTTCAGAAAGTCTGAGTTTATTGGTGAGAGGGGCAGAGAACATGCTTTAATTCACTCCTCTCTCACCCATAAACTCAGACTTTCTGAAAGAAAACTTTCATAGTGTGAACCGAGACTTATTTAGTAAACAAAATGCTGCAGAGTTTTATACAACTGTCTCTTTCGTAATTCAGTTTTACAACTGTAAAGGGCGTTAAATATTCTTTAAACTAAAGCATTAAAAAGTAGCAAGATAGAAATAAAATTAATTATATGTTGCAATATTTGAAACATATCTTCCCCCAGGCAAGTTTTGAGTTTGAAGAACTTTTTTCAATAAGCTTCAGGTTCTAAATCACTATGATAGGCATTTTTTATCCAAATCTAAGGGTGCATCTTGCGACATTCATTACCAAACATTTGAAAATATATTATCAACAATATTTAAAAAGATATCAATGTCATCACTAAAATGGAATCTTGATTTTATTTGGGCATCTGAAGTAAAAATTTCAAATTACACCTGAGTTACACCTAAGAGAAATTACCCTCGCTCTACCCACGACCGCAAAAACTATACCAAATTCGGGTAATTACCCACAAAGTGGCAACACTGCAACTGAGTCTTTCAAATCAGTTGACAACCAGTGATGCCAACTTTTTGAGAGAAAAAAGCACTTTAAAATTTAAAAAAGGCACTAAAAAGCACTATTACGAGCAAAAAAAAACGTAAAAAGCACTAAGCCATTTTTACAATTTAATTAAATACAAAACAAGTTGCATTCGGCTGTGCCGAATATTATATACCTCCAAAATTCAAATTATATTTGTATACAAACATTTTTTAATGTATTACACTACGTGACAAAATTTCAACAAAGTCGTGACCAAATGAATCTGACAGCTACTCTTTATGTAAAATTGTCCGCTGAATCCGAATATGAAGTCAGAATTGTCAAAAGTAGAACAGTTTTTGAGATATTCCTGTTCTACTTTTGACAATTCTGACTTCATATTCGGATTCAGCGGAAAATTTTACACAAAGACTAGGTGTCAAATTAATTTGGTCAAAAAATTGTCACGTAGTGTTATTATTAATAATATCATCCAAATCATTTGGAGTTTATATTGGCCATAAAACCGTTTTAAAGTAATACAGTGCGAGCCCGATTTTGGTAACTCGAAAAAACCTGGCCTGTTGCAATCACCGAAAATTTGCAATGAACGACCATTGTTTTTAAAACTTAATGACAGCATATATTTTAATAAACATCCTTATATTTTATCGTTTAAATCTAAACGACAATCTAAAATCTAAATTAAAATCATACAAAGTTTAATAAAACAATATGCTTATGATATTATCCAATTATTATAACATATGAACGCTTCTGAATGAAGAACACACATAAGGTGTAAAATAGAAAAAACATGTATGTTTGCATTCCGATAATTAGTCAAACCGTTTTTCGATAGCACTAAAGGAAGAAGTTCACAATACGTGGAAAACTAAAGCGCATGAAAAATGGCTCGTCATAAAAGTATTTTCTGTCAGCTATTTTTAATTTGTTTAACACTTTGCATATACCAAGCTACGGCTCTTTTTTCGTTTTTTTAATTCTTTGCGTTTTTTGTACGGTTTCCGACTGCATGTTTTTTAACAATTCCTAATATTTTCCAATCCATATTCTATTTTTGAAACAGTGCTAACATTTTTAAAAAAATGTTTACCGAAATACATCGTTTTTATTACGATTACTAAATATGTTGTCAACGCTAAAAATTGCAACGTTTCGTAAAATTTCCAAAAGCCTAGCTCTTAACTCGTAAATAAAGTTTTTGGAAAAACGAATGTAACTTTCATCAAAGTTATTTTCGGGAATACAAAGTTTATTATTAATACGATCTTCGTATGACGTGCTAAATTCCCAGTTTTTCATATTTGATAAATACACTGAAATTTATTGTTGAGGGAAAGCAAGCCTCTATGCGCATTTCGCCGGTTGCTTACACCAGCTCATCAGGAAACCTTTTCCAAAGATTTTAGAAAAGCCAAAAATATTAAACAAATAAAACCTTAAGCGAATAAGAGTTATAAACACTCTTAGTCTTACCTGTAACAATATCAAAGCTTAAACAATAAACAGTGAGTTTATCTTTTCTTACATCCCCCTACAATTGGTTGGGTTCTTTCCGACTCGAACATTCTTTTATCACTTTTTTATCATTTGAAATATTAAAATCTTTACAAGCCTTCTCTAAATTGTAGCCCAAATAACAAAGTTCAACTTAATCATCCTCTATATAATCGAAGTTTTAAAAAATGCTAGAAAAAAATAAAAATTGTAAAAAGCACTAAAGGCACTAACGAAAAATTGAAAAAGCACCAAGTTAGTGCTTTTTCTTGTTTTGGCACTATGGATAAAATTGTGGCGTTTTGAGGCATCAAAAAGCACCATAAATATGCCAAAAGCACTAAGTTGGCATCACTGTTGACAACTTCATTAACTGAATTGAAAGATTTTAAATTTATTTTAAAATTTCCACTCGTAAAACTGCTCTGAGTGGAGAAGCAGCTCGCGCTTTTTGTCATTATTTCTTAAGGGCAAACAGGTCGTTTTTGTTTGTCTGCTTTTGTTGCGTTTTGCGTTGTCACCCCGCATTGGTTAGTGTTTCGGCGTCGTATAACTGTACCGAGTTACAGTTTTTGCGGTATCTGCATTAACTATATGCAATCGTTTTTAACCTCAATTTGAGGTTTTGTCTGGTGGAGAACCATTAATAACTCATGTGACTGGTGGAGAACCAATATAACTCAGACGTTTTACTGGTGGAGTACCAAGGAAATAACACAGACGTTTTACTGTGGAGACAAGATATACTCTGGAGCTTATTCTGGAAGCTCTTCGCCTTCCTATACGAAGGTCAAGGTCGATCGAGGACTTGTGGATGAGGCTCCAACAAACCGTGTGATACCCTGGCAATATAACTCTAGATAGTTAGCCAAAAAATTTTTTAGTGTTTAAGCAAAATCAAAAAAAAAAAAAATTTTAATTTCAAAAGATTTTGTTATTCGTGCTTAATTCCCAGTTTTTATTCTTGACAAAAACACTTGAAATTTTTTGTTGATGGGATAAGCTATTCCTATGCGCATTTAACTGGTTGCTAAGGCCAGATCATCAGGAAACTTCATCCATAAAGATTTTAGAAAAACTAAAGATATTAAACCAAATAAAACTGTTAAACGTATAGGGTTGCCAGATTTTCAATGCGGAAAAACAGTACATTGAATACAAAAAAACAGTACAATCAAAAAAAAAAACAGTACATTTTTTTTACGAAAACATAACTAGTTATTTTAATTATTAAAAATATTTTAAACTTTTGATTAAATATACAACAACAATTATATACAAAAATGCACTTAAAATATGTAACGTCAATGGAATGATTTCCATTTTATGGCATTTCATAAATATACGAAAGCATTTGGCCTAAACGTTATGTTTATTTTTTTAATATGAAGACAGGAAAACCATACATTGCTGTAAGTCATACAAGAAAGGAGAAACTTACCTTAAAACAACTTAAGGCTCAGTTATACGGGAGAAGTAGTAACGTTGCAAATCAGTTGCTTCATTTTGCTGTATGTAAATCAATTAGAACGATTATAGTTAGCAGTAAGATGTTACGTCTCAATCTGTAAGAAATAGATTGGTCTTACTTTGTAACGGTAAGGTTAAGTAACTGTTACACCCAGCTAACTGAGCCTTAACTCATTGATTGTGTTACTGCGATTTTCTTTAAACATATTCGTATTTAAAGCAATTTGTACCACACACATAGTTGCAGAAATCATATAGATTTTGAGAAAATTTCCTAAATTAGTTTTATTCAGCATTTTTCATTTTTCGAATTTATTCTATGAGCTAAATTTCAGTTATGTATTTTATAAAGCTTTTTTTGAAATTTAGCTCATAGAATAAATTCGAAAAATGAAAAATGCTCAATATAATATAAAGTAACCTTCGGAAGGAAATAATTCCCAGTTTCTATTTGCTAAATTAGTTTTCCAATTTCAAACAATTTTTAAATTATTTACGGCCAATTTTACCAAGTTCAGCTATAACTAACTATTACTATGTAATGATAGTTAATTATACCTGAACTTGGTGAAATTACCCATTAATCTATAAAATCCAAAAAACATAGTTTAATTTATTTTTATTTCAAAAAATCTGAAAATAGCAAAAAAAAAGTTTCAACTAAATTTAACACAAAACCCTCTGTCTGTATAACAATAAAATGTGTGTAAAAATGACCGAATTTTCCAAACTTGACTTGATTTGAAGTTCTAAAAATTTAAGATAATTGTGTTTGAATCATTGCTGTTCATTGTTAATTATTTTCTTCTAAATATTGGCTTAGAATGAATTATTTACAATTTGTAACTGTTTTACAAAAATTAAAATATGAAAAATTCATTTAATACTTCTTTAAATTAATTAGTATTGTGGTTATTTTTGTCGAACTATTTATGGTTTTTTTTTTTTTTTAATCAGTCAGGTCAGTCAAGAATGAAAAATTATCAATAACAATTTTAATTAATTTTCATGTTGTAAAATTCCTTTCTTCATAAAAATAATTTAATGAAAAATTAAATTTGATGAACTTAAGCCTGATTAAACATATTAAAACTTCTTTAAATTAAATATAAATCAGTTTCAAATAATTAACGATAAAATGTATTTCAAATTTCTTTTCTCTCTTGGAATTTAAATTGACTATTATTTCAATTTATATTATTTAAAAGAAACAAATAAAATAAATTTGTATACCTAAAACTTCTTGAATAAAAAATTTCAGACTTTGTATGAAACAATTTTATTATTTAAAAACAAATGCCTAAATATTTTAATTCAACAAAAATTTTTTGAATTACTCATAATCTGTTGTTCGATACTAAAATTATTGTGAAGTTGTTTTTAATTCTAAAATTGAAAAAAATTTATAAGTGTTATACCCTTTATATAATAAGTAAGAATTATATATTCGGCTATGCCATTTAAATTTCAGTCGAATTTAATTCTAGCACATAACTGCACGTTTCTATTTGGAAAACAATGACAGGGAAGTTTTATTACAAAGTGTTTAGAACACAGTCCATTGTCTTAAATAAATTTGCAATTCAAGCTCAAAACAACCTCACAAAATGCACTTTACCAAAATTCAAGGAATATAATATTGCTTTTAGTTTCTGACCAGTTTTCCGCCGAATTTATGTCTAAATGCCATGAAAAATAACCTTGTGGTTGTTAAGTAACCAGTAACTGTATAATATCGTAAATTTTTTTTAAATTTTGTGCCGGTTCACACACGTCAAGTTTGACTCGTCAAGTCTTGAGTTTTTAGGAGAGAGGGGAAAGGCAATGGCATTCTCTTTTCCCTTCTCTCCTAAAAGATCAAGACTTGAAGAGTCAAACTTGACGTGTGTGAACCAGCACTTTTAAATACGAAATCGTCTTACTTTTAATGCTTGTATTTATTGTATTCCTCATTTTTCAAGGGCAAATTTAAACAAAAATTAATAGAAATTTTTGTATATAAAATTTTTTTATTTGAATATTTTTTTTTTACCAATTTTGTTGAATAAAAATTCTAAAACTTCAAATCCAATTTACTTGAATTATATTGATTTGAATATATTCAGCTTATATTACATTTGCACTTATTATTTTAGAACTTTTTTGTTTGGAACACAACTAAATTTTTTGAAGCTATGTACTGTTAAATATTAGGATATTATTAAAATATGGCTTTAGCAGTGTTTTTCTTAATATCTTGCTTTTTTGTAGACTGAACCAAAAAAAAAAACAGTACAAAAAATAGTACAAAGTGTAAAAAACAGTACATTTGCGTACTGTTTTAGGAGTTGTGCATAAAACAGTACAGTTGCAAAAATTCAGTACATGTACTGCTAAAACCAGTACGTATGGCAACCCTATAAACGTATAAGAATTATACCCACCTGACCTGAGATTCGAAAAAATTTAAAGCTCACTAAGGCGAAGAGTTTTCGAAACAAAAATGTACGATAAATAGTCGATGATATTTTATAAAGCGAATGCTCTTTTATTTGAACAATTCTCGAAACTTTACCGACAGTCAACATTCGAAAATGTGTTATTTTTCATTAACTAAAACATTCGAGGTTTTTTCTTTTTTGATAAAATCTCGAAACAAAAATGAATTCTATATTTTTTTATTTTAGACAAATCCTCGAACATTTATTTTGTTTACCGTTAAATTATTTTGTTACTATTTTTTATTTTTCACATTATCACCAAAGGTTCGATAAAACTACTTTGATCGAATTTTTCGCGAAAAGAAGTTACGAAGTTTTTTTTATGTTGAAACATAAAAACAGAAAAACATTTTATTTGTGATTTAGACTTTATAAAGTGTGGATAAAGAAAATAAAAATTTTTAAAAAGTGATAAAAAAATAAAGTGAAAATTCGTTATTTAATTTAATTAACAAGGTGAGTTAAATGGGGGATAGAAAAAAAAATATATATGTGAAAGCAGACATGTTATAACCCAGTGTAACTAATGCTGTGTACACACTATGCAACACGTTTACGCAATCCAGTGAATTAAATTCATTTTCATTCATTTCAGATTGCATACACATCAAAACGCTTTGATATTTTGAGGTTGCATTGAAACAGTTTCCATGTAGGTTGCACTGTGTGTACCCAGCATAACACTTTAAATAGAAACCTCCGTCCAAGAGATACTCCTGATGGCGTTGGGGGTAATGAAAATGTTGAAATTGTTGTTTTAAATAATACTGAGCCAGACCAGTCAGATGTTCAATTGTTAAAAGAAGTGAAAGAAGGTATTATTGATTTTAACACAAGGTTGGCGTTATGACGTTGTTTCAGTAACTGTGCGATACATATGTACATATGTAAAATATTTTTTCAATTCCCATTCAGATAAAAGAACTATGCCAGTCCGGTGAAAAAGCTTTCGACAAGTTTATACGAGCATGCTGGAAAAAAAAAATAGCTGACACTTTAGCGGAACAATTTTCATGGAGGGGAACAAGTACAAAAAAATTTATAAGGGGATTCAGATTGACACAAGCTATTCGAAGTAAGAAAGTTTTAAAAGAACATTTTTACGTTTTTGCACCTTTATAATTTAACCCTTTCATTCTTTTTATGTACCTAGATTCGTTCAAAAACAAATTTGCGCCTTGTGACGATGACTTCGACAAAATATCGCAGAATTATTTCCAATATGCTCATGACAGGCTGTCGAAAACATCAGTATACCATATAAAAAAGCAAAAACTTGGGGGAGAGGTGACGACCTCTTAACCAAAAAAAAAAAAATAAAATAAACAACATAATTTCATTTATTTATACATATATTTTTTAAGAAGTTATTTGAGTTAAAAACTGTCTTTATTCATGTTGAACTAATTCTCTTTTTTTTGCATTTATATTTATCTAAGACTGATTAATTATTAGACATGCATATAAATATATTAACATACACAATTTAAATATACAGAATTTTTCTTTATGTATTTTCTTTGGCGATTCAAATTTTTCTATTTTATTTTTTTCATTAAAATAAACATTTTTTAGTATGTAGCATTGTACATGTTAATATAATTAATTTGAAAAAATAATATTAATAAAATATTAATTTAAAAAAAAATTAATTAAATATTAAAACGATAAAAATTGTTTGATTTGGACCAAAATGAAATTGAAACATAACAATAATCATTCGATATCGAAGTATTACTAACGATAGTAATGACGAATATTTAGCGATATCGAATTTGATTAATAACAATATCTCCAGATAAGGTTTCTCGATATCGTCAAAGTTATCTTTTGTAAACATTTCACAATATTGAATAAGATGTTTTGGCAAACATTTTTCGATACCACTATCGAAATATTAGCAAAGGAATTTTCAAACAGCAATTGATATTGCTAAATCTTCGTTTCTAATTCTTTATCGAGCCTTCGAATTCGATAGCTTTTTTGGATCAAACTGAGCGACATGTAAACAATTTTCAATTCGTTTTTGAGTGTCGATCTCGAAAGATTAACACAGTAAATGTTCGAGATATATTCGATGGCAATATCATTAACGAAAGTCTTGGTCAGGTGGGTAGCAACAGTTCTACTTGTAATAGTATCAAAGTTTAAACAAAACACATCAACAATAAACAACAGTCCCACCTGACCTGAGATTCGAAAAAATTTAAAGCTCACTAAGGCGAAGAGTTTTCGAAACAAAAATGTACGATAAATAGTCGATGATATTTTATAAAGCGAATGCTCTTTTATTTGAACAATTCTCGAAACTTTACCGACAGTCAACATTCGAAAATGTGTTATTTTTCATTAACTAAAACATTCGAGGTTTTTTCTTTTTTGATAAAATCTCGAAACAAAAATGAATTCTATATTTTTTTATTTTAGACAAATCCTCGAACATTTATTTTGTTTACCGTTAAATTATTTTGTTACTATTTTTTATTTTTCACATTATCACCAAAGGTTCGATAAAACTACTTTGATCGAATTTTTCGCGAAAAGAAGTTACGAAGTTTTTTTTATGTTGAAACATAAAAACAGAAAAACATTTTATTTGTGATTTAGACTTTATAAAGTGTGGATAAAGAAAATAAAAATTTTTAAAAAGTGATAAAAAAATAAAGTGAAAATTCGTTATTTAATTTAATTAACAAGGTGAGTTAAATGGGGGATAGAAAAAAAAATATATATGTGAAAGCAGACATGTTATAACCCAGTGTAACTAATGCTGGGTACACACTATGCAACACGTTTACGCAATCCAGTGAATTAAATTCATTTTCATTCATTTCAGATTGCATACACATCAAAACGCTTTGATATTTTGAGGTTGCATTGAAACAGTTTCCATGTAGGTTGCACTGTGTGTACCCAGCATAACACTTTAAATAGAAACCTCCGTCCAAGAGATACTCCTGATGGCGTTGGGGGTAATGAAAATGTTGAAATTGTTGTTTTAAATAATACTGAGCCAGACCAGTCAGATGTTCAATTGTTAAAAGAAGTGAAAGAAGGTATTATTGATTTTAACACAAGGTTGGCGTTATGACGTTGTTTCAGTAACTGTGCGATACATATGTACATATGTAAAATATTTTTTCAATTCCCATTCAGATAAAAGAACTATGCCAGTCCGGTGAAAAAGCTTTCGACAAGTTTATACGAGCATGCTGGAAAAAAAAAATAGCTGACACTTTAGCGGAACAATTTTCATGGAGGGGAACAAGTACAAAAAAATTTATAAGGGGATTCAGATTGACACAAGCTATTCGAAGTAAGAAAGTTTTAAAAGAACATTTTTACGTTTTTGCACCTTTATAATTTAACCCTTTCATTCTTTTTATGTACCTAGATTCGTTCAAAAACAAATTTGCGCCTTGTGACGATGACTTCGACAAAATATCGCAGAATTATTTCCAATATGCTCATGACAGGCTGTCGAAAACATCAGTATACCATATAAAAAAGCAAAAACTTGGGGGAGAGGTGACGACCTCTTAACCAAAAAAAAAAAAAATAAAATAAACAACATAATTTCATTTATTTATACATATATTTTTTAAGAAGTTATTTGAGTTAAAAACTGTCTTTATTCATGTTGAACTAATTCTCTTTTTTTTGCATTTATATTTATCTAAGACTGATTAATTATTAGACATGCATATAAATATATTAACATACACAATTTAAATATACAGAATTTTTCTTTATGTATTTTCTTTGGCGATTCAAATTTTTCTATTTTATTTTTTTCATTAAAATAAACATTTTTTAGTATGTAGCATTGTACATGTTAATATAATTAATTTGAAAAAATAATATTAATAAAATATTAATTTAAAAAAAAATTAATTAAATATTAAAACGATAAAAATTGTTTGATTTGGACCAAAATGAAATTGAAACATAACAATAATCATTCGATATCGAAGTATTACTAACGATAGTAATGACGAATATTTAGCGATATCGAATTTGATTAATAACAATATCTCCAGATAAGGTTTCTCGATATCGTCAAAGTTATCTTTTGTAAACATTTCACAATATTGAATAAGATGTTTTGGCAAACATTTTTCGATACCACTATCGAAATATTAGCAAAGGAATTTTCAAACAGCAATTGATATTGCTAAATCTTCGTTTCTAATTCTTTATCGAGCCTTCGAATTCGATAGCTTTTTTGGATCAAACTGAGCGACATGTAAACAATTTTCAATTCGTTTTTGAGTGTCGATCTCGAAAGATTAACACAGTAAATGTTCGAGATATATTCGATGGCAATATCATTAACGAAAGTCTTGGTCAGGTGGGGTGGGTTTATCTCATGTTACACAGCGTTTACATTTGCCAGTACTGGCAAGACAGTAAGCATATACATATTAGTTGGCAAAACAATGCAAAAACAAAATAGCTGTAAAAGTGTTTATGTATTAGTGAAAAAGTTTGAATGAATTGCTACTGTCTTGCCAGTACTGGCAAATGTAAACGCTATGCTACATTCCCCACTACAATTAGTTGAAATTCTCTCAACATTAATTGTAGTTGTAAGTAGCAGTGTGACCACAACTAAAAAAAATTTGGATGCTAAATGGGGATTAAAACAATGCTAAAAATGCTAAAAATTAAATTTGAAAATGCTAAAAAAATGCTAAATTTTCTTAAATAATTGTATCACATTAATTAATGAATTATACATTAATTAACCTTAAAATATTATATTTCGTTAAAATAGAATGAAAATTATATAAAAATAAATTATATACATACATAGATTTATTTAATAAAAACAATTCGGTAGTTTGGCAAAAGTTAGCGATTTTTTAGCCAAAAAAAACAAAAGTCCATCTACAAATATTACATGATAAACGCTTAAAGGCCTAACCTATAGTTTGCAAAATATTCAACATTGTCAACTGTCAAAAAAACTGTTAAGGCGCAACCATAATGTGCTTAAGTTGGCTTAAGCAAATGTGCGAATACATGTAAATCATATGAGGCCAACCATATTGAACTTAAAGAAAATTTTTGTTAAGTTTTATGAAACTGTCATTTGCTTAAGCAATGTGCGAAACTGATCGCACATTCCGTACGGAATCAAATGTTTTTTGATTTTGTTCTTTTAAAAACATTTGAGAGACTTTGTGTTAATTTTTGACAGTAGGTTAAAGTAGTGTGTTTGAAAGAGTTCTACGGCACTTTTTTCATACAAAGTTGGGAGCATACCAGTAGGGGTGTTCACAATCTGTAAACATTAATAAAAAGTTGGGTGTATATCATGAGGGTTATTCACAGACTGTGAACACCCTAATGCCATGCATTTACTTCTGAGAAATAGAGGCAAAAGGGACATGTCATGTAAAAAAATTTTTATTTATTTAGTAGCAGGTGTTAAATTTCTTCGTGTACGTGTCTTGAAGATTTTAAAATTTTGTGAGGGATGATAATTTTACTTGTGCGTTTTCGTATTAACGATAAAACTGATCGTGGAATAATTATTTTTAGTTTTTCAGTTATTGTGTGTGTGTTTAGAATAGTTAATGACTTTGTTGCATAGGTTTTCTAGTGACTTTTTATATATATACCTCGGTAGGCTTGTGGGATAGTGAGCATATCTCAGTATAAGGGTTGCATATTTGATTATCACCAGAGACTCTGTTCTGTTTTACTATAGCAGACTAAGGATCTAAGTAACTACCCTGCAGGAAATGTCACTAGTGAATCTGTACTGATTCACTATTGACACAGTCACCAGTACTAGTGACTTATTATACCCCAGGCAATGTTGTTTACAATAGACATTTAGCATGTGCGTGTCATTGGAAATCTACTACTGACGTTGGTACTACTGACTAGGTAGTTCCTTTGCGAACATATGTAGACATTGGAACCAGAGAATCGCTAGCACATTTTAGTAAAAGTAGTCTTCACTTTCTGTAAGAATACGAAATCATAACAATCTTTTTTTAATTTTTCTTCAACTTTTATATGAATTGTACTTCTCAGTTGTTATTGATAAAATATTTTTCGTATTTAAGCCAAATATAGTGGCAAATGTAATGTAGTGTAGACACTTCGTTGACAATGTCACCAATATAGTCGACAAAACTGGTGACTTCAGGGTATTGATCGGTTGTGTATGTGTATGTGTGTGTGTGTGTGTGTGTGTGTGTGTGTGTGTGTGTGTGGGTATGATTGATAACGATTATTCATGTGAAAAGTAGGATTCCATCCACTTTTTTTTTATATCAACAGCAACTAATATTTCAATTCTATTTATAGTTTACAAGAATTTTCTTAAATCGTGGGAGGAATATGGAAATATTGTTGATGAACCTTTTTTGGACAGTATTTATAAAAATATTTGACCATATTAAAATATCCCTACAGTAACAAATACGAACATGAGTGTAAAAGGGAAATGACGTGTAAAGAAAGTTGATTATTTAGCAGGTATGACATTTTTATTAGTTGTAAAATTTCTTCTTGTACGTGTCTTGAAGATTTTAAATTTTGTGAGGGATGATAATTTTACTTGTGCGTATTCATATTGATGATTTACAAGTTGTTAATTTTAGTGGAAGGTGTGAAATTTCTTCGTGTACGTGTCTTGAAGGTTTTAAAATTTTGTGAGGGATGATAATTTTACTTGTGCGTTTTCGTATTTAAGATTAAACTGATCGTGGAATAAGTATTTTTTTAGTTTTTTTTTCAGTTATTGTGTATGTGTTTAGAATAGTTAATGACTTTGTTGCATTGGTTTTCTAGTGACTTTTTGCATTGAATGCCTCGGTAGGCTTGTGGGATTAACCACTTTTTTTTATATCAACAGCAACCGGCTGCACATCACTTTTAATTACATTTAACAAATAGAAGGAGTTGTCATTTTTGGGTTTTGTTAATCTTAAATAGAATTATATATAAATATTTTTTTTTTGCGCAGATTTAATTATCACAAGAGACTCTGGTCTGTTTCACTACAACGGACTAAAGGTCAAAGTAACTATTAATCGGTTAATTAAGTTAGCAAATAATTTTTGTTGATAACACTTAATAAGCATTTTCTAAAAACATTTGCAGATAGTTTCACTATTACTCAATGTTTATAACCTTTTATTTATTTTTTTCTAGTTTAATACTCTATAATATAAGTTTAATGAAGAATTTTTCTATGGTTTGATACTCTACAATGACAGTATAGTTAAGAATTTAGTTCAATCCATGGATACACTTCATACAGTTAATAATTATACATTATACATACAAATACAATAAAATTTCCATTTTATTAACCATAGTACATGGTTTATTAATTGTTTTGATAATATTTAGTAAAAGTTTATATATAGTATAAACTTGAAGTCGACTATACCAATAGAATATTAAATGTTACTGAAAAAAGGAAATCATATTACAAAATCAATTAAGATGATCTAAAAAAGAGTATTACATAGGAGTTTTGAATATTTAATAAGGAAATATCTATTATATCTGCTTATAATTATCAGTTAGGAATTTAAAGATAACAAATTTGTTTTATAATTAGTACAGCTTTACATGTTTTTTTTTTTAGTTTATTAACCATACATTATCATACCATACCATTATAATCCATAGAATATAAAACAATTTAAAATAGTTAAATCCGCAAAAGAAAATCACAAACTTTATTTATTTATTTATGTAAAACCTTACTCCATTAATCATTTATTTATACTTTATATATACTAATACCATGAAATGAATAGTTCAATAACCATATTATATGGTTTATTTAATGTTTTGTATACCGTTTTGTAATTCCTATAATTTGTTTTCCTATTATTTCCCTTATATATTTAATATTTATACACTTCCATACATCCTTAAATATACATTCTATTTTAAGCATTTCTACTATACATATATAAAAATTTTTTTTCTTATACTAACATTCTATATTTAATCTTAGTATTATAATCTTACTCTTGATTTTAATCTTAGTCTTAGTGTTAATCTTAGTAGTAGTCTTTTGATCTTGGTTTTATAGTTTCGGATTTCAATCTTGTTTTTTTTTTGTTTATAGACTTGCAACATTACTCTTATATTACTCTTGCGTGCTGCTTTGTTTACGTTTTCTTAGACTGAATACATATATGGAAATTTAAAATTTCTTTACTTACATATAAAATATCTATCTACTGTTATACGAATGCGTTGAACTTAGTGTTTTCAATTGAAATATTAAACTTCGATTTTAAACAGACATATGCATCTTTTATTTTATATAGGAAATTAATACTCGGTACTAGCGACAACCTCGAAGCTTGCACCGACCCCAGTTTTCATAACGTGCAAGAATCGAGTTTCTACTATACTTCATTCTCATCAAACTAATCACACAAGGCGATTTTAAGAAAATCCATACTAATCCTTTCCATTTTATCAAATCTATCCATTATATTATTATTTTAATTTTAACAATTCTTATAAATTCAATTCAGTTATCACATAATTTAATTCATTCTATATACAACCTTAGCCAGTAACTCATATTTATATATATAGTTTTTTCAAACCACTTTTAAAAACATATTTTGATTTTTACTTGTCTACTATATTAAAAAATAATCTATTAACTTAAATGAAAATTTAGGTTTATATTAAGTAATTTGATTATACGCTGAGATACGCTGATGGTTTTTCAACCTTAAATTTATATATTGGATAGAAAGTTACATCTGAATGTAGTGTTTCGATAAGAATGTCTCTATATTACTTTAAATCAGGTTTCTTATAATACAGCGTTTTTAAATGAAATATTAACAATCCTAATGTTAATTTCAATATAATTTCATTTAAATCATATATACATACATATAAATATTAATTTGTTAGAATCAAACCATCAATTACCATCATGATCTTATTAATGTCATATATTTTTTTTTTTTTTTTCATTATTTTTATTATTCGTTAAAAACTTTATATTCTTATATGTAGGAGATACATATGATTTAGGATTTATCCTTCATTTTAAACTTGTTTGATTTGAAAATTTTCATATTAGGTATTTCAACCTTTTCATTATTATTATACTCATCATAATCATCATAATTGAGATTAGTTATATTCTTTTCTCATTAAAACCAACAATTCTATTATCATAATCATCAAAATTGAGTTTAAATATATTTTGTTTTTATTTTTTCGTTGAAACCAACAAATCATAATCATTTTTATCAAAATCAGGTTTATATATGTTTTTTTTTTTTTTTTTTTAGTCAAGATACTTTAACATCATCATAACCAGAAATATTATTTTTACAAATGTTGATATTGTGATTTTAATTAAACTGGTTATAATCACCTAAGGTTGAAATGATAGAGATGTTATCCGTTTAATTCTGTTGACTAATTCACATTTATTAAGACATATAGATAATAACAGAATTGATAGAGGATTCATAATTGAATAACTTTGAATAAGAATTGAGCTTATAGTTGGATGTAAGTACGATTTAAACAATAATAACCGACATCGAATAAGTGATTCATCATTTTATTTAATTGAAAACATACCACTTTACATCAAGATACCTTATTTTTAATCTGGTAGCATAAAGCAGTTACCTATTTTTGATCTGGTAACGTATAAACAGAGAGAATTAATATCAGATTTAAATAACAAACCAAATATAAGATACATTATATAATCCAACAACAACAACAACAACAACAATATATTCAACATTAATTGATTCGAAATAAAATACACACAATTCTTAAATACATTCAATTAGTTTGTCTTATGATTATACTTTAGCTGAGAGAGATTAATACCATATACATATTTACACGTTATGCACTTACAACATAAAATTCAAAGTTTATTAACCATAATATATGGTTTTATATAATGTGTTAACAGCAATCATTAAAAATTTATATATAATATAAACTTATAGTTGACTGTACCATCAAAATATTGACTGATAATATCACAATAGAATTATATTACACAAACAATGTATAGAATATTATAAAGAGAAAGGTATAAACTCATATGTCTATAGGTAACAGTTAAGAATTTTACAATATATTGGTTTAAGATATGTTATTTCTAATTAAGAGTGTAGTTTGATGGTTCTTGGAAGTTTATTTTCAATATAAATACATACATACATATTTGCTGATTTATTCCTATTTGATAATTTTTGATTTGATTGTTTTTTTTTTCTTTTTACCTACAACACATTAATGAAATGGATATACATTAATGATGATGTTTTTTAACACTTTTAAATATTTGTTAAATATAGCTACATCAACTTCTTAATACATCGAATCAACTTACTGAGAATTAATTTTTAAATTAATATTTTGATATCCGTATACCCAGCTGATAGGCTGGTTGTGTATAGGTTTACATGATAATCACAAATTTCTTTAAAATAATAAAATTTCATTGAATTAACTCTCAAATTGCAACCATACCCATAAAGTATAGATAGTACATCCCATATAAATTTATACTTTTACATTAAATTATTTAGTTTCACTATGTTCTCATCATGATTAATATAGAAAATCATATTTTCATATACCCACACCACAAAAGTGAAGAGTATATAAGATACACGTTAATACTAATCCTAGTTACCTTTTGATATACTAAATCAACTTATTTACTTAGAATTACTTTTTAAAACAATTTAAACATGAACCAATCCGACTGGTTGGTGGGCTGTTCACAATATCAACATTTGTAAAAATAATATTTCTGGTTATGATGATGTTAAAGTATCTTGACTAAAAAAAAAAAAAAAAAAAACATATATAAACCTGATTTTGATAAAAATGATTATGATTTGTTGGTTTCAACGAAAAAATAAAAACAAAATATATTTAAACTCAATTTTGATGATTATGATAATAGAATTGTTGGTTTTAATGAGAAAAGAATATAACTAATCTCAATTATGATGATTATGATGAGTATAATAATAATGAAAAGGTTGAAATACCTAATATGAAAATTTTCAAATCAAACAAGTTTAAAATGAAGGAGAAATCCTAAATCATATGTATCTCCTACATATAAGAATATAAAGTTTTTAACGAATAATAAAAATAATGAAAAAAAAAAAAAAATATATGACATTAATAAGATCATGATGGTAATTGATGGTTTGATTCTAACAAATTAATATTTATATGTATGTATATATGATTTAAATGAAATTATATTGAAATTAACATTAGGATTGTTAATATTTCATTTAAAAACTCTGTATTATAAGAAACCTGATTTAAAGTAATATAGAGACATTCTTACCGAAACACTACATTCAGATGTAACTTTCTATTCAATATATAAATTTAAGGTAGAAAAACCATCAGCGTATCTCAGTGTTTAATCAAATTACTTAATATAAACCTAAATTTTCATTTAAGTTTATGGACTATTTTTTAATATAGTAGACAAGTAAAAAATCAAACTATGTTTTTAAAAGTGTATTGAAAAACTGTATCTATAAATATGAGATAATGGTTAAGGATTGTATATACAATGAATAAAATTATGTGAGAACTGAATAGAATTTATAAGATTTGTTAAAATTAAAATAATAATATAATGGATAGAGTTGATAAAATTGAAAGGATTAGTATGGATTTTCTTGAAAAACAGAAGACAATCGTCTTGTGTGATAGGTTTGATTAGATTGAAGTTATAGGTTTGTAAATGTGATGTCTATACAAAAACTAAGATTGAGATCCGAAACTATAAAACCAAGACTAAAAGGCTACTATCAAGATTAACACTAAGATTAAGATTAATTAAAATCAAGACTAAGATCATAAGATTAAGATTAAATATAGGAATGTTAGTAAAGGAAAAAATTTATATATATGTATAGTAAAGAAATGCTCAAAACATAATGTATATTTAAGGATGTATGGAGGTATATAAATATTAAGTATAGAAGGGGAAATAAAAGGAAAACAAATTATAGGAATTACAAAACTGTATGCAAAAACATTAAATAAATCATATAATATGGTTATTAAACTATTCATTTCGTGCTATAGAAAAACTCTTCATTAAACTAATATTATAGAGTAGCAAACTAGAAAAAAAAAAACATAAGATAATAGAATTGTTGTTTTTAAGGATCAAAGAATATTACTGATCTTAATTATGATGATTATGATAATGATCATAATGATAATGAAGAGGCTGAAATAACTAATATAAAAATTGTAAAATCAAACAATTTTAAAATGAAGGAGAAATCCCAAATCATATGCATCTCCTTTATATAAGAATATAAAGTTTTTGACGAATAATAAAATTAATGAAAAAAAAAAATATATGACATTAATAAGATCATGATGGTAATTGATGGTTTGATTCTAACAAATTAATATTTATATGTATGTATATATGATTTAAATGAAATTATATTGAAATTTACATTAGGATTGTTAATATTTCATTCAAAAACTTTGTATTATAAGAAACCTGATTTAAAGTAATATAGAGACATTCTTATCGAAACACTACATTCAGATGTAACTTTCTATCCAATATATAAATTTAAGGTAGAAAAACCATCAGCGTATCTCAGCGTATAATCAAATTACTTAATATAAACCTAAATTTTCATTTAAGTTAATAGATTATTTTTTAATATAGTAGACAAGTAAAAATCAAAATATGTTTTTAAAAGTGGTTTGAAAAAACTATATATATAAATATGAGTTACTGGCTAAGGTTGTATATAGAATGAATTAAATTATGTGATAACTGAATTGAATTTATAAGAATTGTTAAAATTAAAATAATAATATAATGGATAGATTTGATAAAATGGAAAGGATTAGTATGGATTTTCTTAAAATCGCCTTGTGTGATTAGTTTGATGAGAATGAAGTATAGTAGAAACTCGATTCTTGCACGTTATGAAAACTGGGGTCGGTGCAAGCTTCGAGGTTGTCGCTAGTACCGAGTATTAATTTCCTATATAAAATAAAAGATGCATATGTCTGTTTAAAATCGAAGTTTAATATTTCAATTGAAAACACTAAGTTCAACGCATTCGTATAACAGTAGATAGATATTTTATATGTAAGTAAAGAAATTTTAAATTTCCATATATGTATTCAGTCTAAGAAAACGTAAACAAAGCAGCACGCAAGAGTAATATAAGAGTAATGTTGCAAGTCTATAAACAAAAAAAAAACAAGATTGAAATCCGAAACTATAAAACCAAGATCAAAAGACTACTACTAAGATTAACACTAAGACTAAGATTAAAATCAAGAGTAAGATTATAATACTAAGATTAAATATAGAATGTTAGTATAAGAAAAAAAATTTTTATATATGTATAGTAGAAATGCTTAAAATAGAATGTATATTTAAGGATGTATGGAAGTGTATAAATATTAAATATATAAGGGAAATAATAGGAAAACAAATTATAGGAATTACAAAACGGTATACAAAACATTAAATAAACCATATAATATGGTTATTGAACTATTCATTTCATGGTATTAGTATATATAAAGTATAAATAAATGATTAATGGAGTAAGGTTTTACATAAATAAATAAATAAAGTTTGTGATTTTCTTTTGCGGATTTAACTATTTTAAATTGTTTTATATTCTATGGATTATAATGGTATGGTATGATAATGTATGGTTAATAAACTAAAAAAAAAAACATGTAAAGCTGTACTAATTATAAAACAAATTTGTTATCTTTAAATTCCTAACTGATAATTATAAGCAGATATAATAGATATTTCCTTATTAAATATTCAAAACTCCTATGTAATACTCTTTTTTAGATCATCTTAATTGATTTTGTAATATGATTTCCTTTTTTCAGTAACATTTAATATTCTATTGGTATAGTCGACTTCAAGTTTATACTATATATAAACTTTTACTAAATATTATCAAAACAATTAATAAACCATGTACTATGGTTAATAAAATGGAAATTTTATTGTATTTGTATGTATAATGTATAATTATTAACTGTATGAAGTGTATCCATGGATTGAACTAAATTCTTAACTATACTGTCATTGTAGAGTATCAAACCATAGAAAAATTCTTCATTAAACTTATATTATAGAGTATTAAACTAGAAAAAAATAAATAAAAGGTTATAAACATTGAGTAATAGTGAAACTATCTGCAAATGTTTTTAGAAAATGCTTATTAAGTGTTATCAACAAAAATTATTTGCTAACTTAATTAACCGATTAATAGTTACTTTGACCTTTAGTCCGTTGTAGTGAAACAGACCAGAGTCTCTTGTGATAATTAAATCTGCGCAAAAAAAAAATATTTATATATAATTCTATTTAAGATTAACAAAACCCAAAAATGACAACTCCTTCTATTTGTTAAATGTAATTAAAAGTGATGTGCAGCCGGTTGCTGTTGATATAAAAAAAAAGTGGTTAATCCCACAAGCCTACCGAGGCATTCAATGCAAAAAGTCACTAGAAAACCTATGCAACAAAGTCATTAACTATTCTAAACATATACACAATAACTGAAAAAAAAACTAAAAAAATACTTATTCCACGATCAGTTTTATCTTAAATACGAAAACGCACAAGTAAAATTATCATCCCTCACAAAATTTTAAAATCTTCAAGACACGTACACGAAGAAATTTCACACCTTCCACTAAAATTAACAACTTGTAAATCATCAATATGAATACGCACAAGTAAAATTATCATCCCTCACAAAATTTAAAATCTTCAAGACACGTACAAGAAGAAATTTTACAACTAATAAAAATGTCATACCTGCTAAATAATCAACTTTCTTTACACGTCATTTCCCTTTTACACTCATGTTCGTATTTGTTACTGTAGGGATATTTTAATATGGTCAAATATTTTTATAAATACTGTCCAAAAAAGGTTCATCAACAATATTTCCATATTCCTCCCACGATTTAAGAAAATTCTTGTAAACTATAAATAGAATTGAAATATTAGTTGCTGTTGATATAAAAAAAAAGTGGATGGAATCCCACTTTTCACATGAATAATCGTTATCAATCATACCCACACACACACACACACACACACACACACACACATACACAACCGATCAATACCCTGAAGTCACCAGTTTTGTCGACTATATTGGTGACATTGTCAACGAAGTGTCTACACTACATTACATTTGCCACTATATTTGGCTTAAATACGAAAAATATTTTATCAATAACAACTGAGAAGTACAATTCATATAAAAGTTGAAGAAAAATTAAAAAAAGATTGTTATGATTTCGTATTCTTACAGAAAGTGAAGACTACTTTTACTAAAATGTGCTAGCGATTCTCTGGTTCCAATGTCTACATATGTTCGCAAAGGAACTACCTAGTCAGTAGTACCAACGTCAGTAGTAGATTTCCAATGACACGCACATGTTAAATGTCTATTGTAAACAACATTGCCTGGGGTATAATAAGTCACTAGTACTGGTGACTGTGTCAATAGTGAATCAGTACAGATTCACTAGTGACATTTCCTGCAGGGTAGTTACTTAGATCCTTAGTCTGCTATAGTAAAACAGACCAGAGTCTCTGGTGATAATCAAATATGCAACCCTTATACTGAGATAAGCTCACTATCCCACAAGCCTACCGAGGTATATATATAAAAAGTCACTAGAAAACCTATGCAACAAAGTCATTAACTATTCTTAACACACACACAATAACTGAAAAACTAAAAATAATTATTCCACGATCAGTTTTATCGTTAATACGAAAACGCACAAGTAAAATTATCATCCCTCACAAAATTTTAAAATCTTCAAGACACGTACACGAAGAAATTTAACACCTGCTACTAAATAAATAAAAATTTTTTTACATGACATGTCCCTTTTGCCTCTATTTCTCAGAAGTAAATGCATGGCATTAGGGTGTTCACAGTCTGTGAATAACCCTCATGATATACACCCAACTTTTTATTAATGTTTACAGATTGTGAACACCCCTACTGGTATGCTCCCAACTTTGTATGAAAAAAGTGCCGTAGAACTCTTTCAAACACACTACTGGTTAAGCAAGGCTACGCAAATTATAGTTGGGCCTTTAGGGTTTACATGAAAAGTAAAAGAAAAATAAATTATAAAACTGCTTATTAGGCGATTACTAAATTTATCATTTTAAATATTTTTTTGTAAAATTTTAAAAATGTTAGATAGGGTTTTTTGCGTTTATGGTAACGATATACATACATATCTGTGTCAATAAATAATAATGGCTTAAGTCGAAATTTCGAGTTTTGAGATATTAACGGTTTTGTCTAAAATGAATTGTGTGTTGTATTGTGAAAGTTAAAATAGTTTTATTATTAATGACATTTTATACTTGAAATTTAGCAGCGTCATAGATCTTGAAGAAGATAATAAGAATATGTAATAAAACTAAAAAGCACTTAAGTCAACTTAAGCCATTATTATGTATTGCCACAGATATATATTATTAAATACAAAATATAAGTAAAAACAAAAATTTTCATTGACAACATAAAAGGCTATTCCACAGCATTCTCAGTAAAATTTAATTACACATTGAAGTTTAATGATTAAACACACTATTATATGAATAATTTTCTTTAATTTCCAAAGTGTTGGTCAAAATACCATTAGAATATGATATGTTTTCATCATATTCTAAACACCTATCCAGAATTCAAGAGTTAAACTTTGATCCATCAATTCGAATGCATTCAGCTTTTGCCATTGCTGTTCCAAAACCGTTATTTCTTCTGTAGTAAAATCTACCATTTCTTATTTAATTTAATTTGGTGTTAACAGGGTTGCTATTATTATACATTTGTATAAACGTATAAATGACAAAATACAATTATAGAGATTGACAGAAGTGATAAGTTATATTGTGAAATAGCAATATATAAAATTTTTAAGATTAAAAAATGCTAAAAAAATGCTGAAAATAATGCTAAATGCTATTTGAAAAATTCGCTGCTAAATCAAAATATATAATGCTAAATTTAGCAGTGAAAATGCTAAAAGGGTCACACTGGTAAGTAGGTTAAGAAAAAAAAAATAAAAACAACAACAACTTACAAAAGATGTTGTCAATTAAGTGTTTTTAATGAATAAAAGACAATTTTTAAAATACTTAACTACAAAAATTAATTTTGACAGCTGATCAAGAGACTTGAGCACACACAGTACAATCGAATTGAAAGATTTAGTAGACAACTTAAAAAAATCAAAATCTTTTGATTTTTCTTCAACTAACTCGACAACCGTCAAACTAATCAATTGACAAAGCCATACACGCTTAGATTTGGACAACAACCGACTCAGTTGACAATTGAATTGAATTGTGTATGGGCTGCTTTAGTGTGTATGTACATTGTACAAACATACAAATAAAAACAGTTACTTTTTGTTTGCTTCTTAGTTACCGTTTACACTGTGGATGTAAAAAAAAATCACTAAATATTCATTTGATTTTACTGAATACCTACAAAGGTATTTAGTTAATTTTTTGACAGTTAAATTTTATAAAATAACTGAATATTCTTTCGTTTTTTACGGAATATGTAGTTAATTTTTTGACAGTTAATTTATATAAAATAACTTAATATTCATTTGTATTAACGGAATTCGCGGTTAAATATTTGGCAGTTAAAATTAAATGAACTTTTCGTTATTTTTAATTTCATTTTCATTTAATTTTACATAAAGAAGAATTTAACTTAATCAACGGACATTATTAACTGCAACTGAAAATCCATATTAATATGCACTTAGTCTTGTGAATAACTGTTAGAATCAGTTAAAAATAAATTTGCTTGGAATTTTAAATGTTTATTTATTTAAAAATTACTAAACGGAATACTTTTTACATAAACTACAGTCAGTTACAGTAATAATATAGTTAGTGCAACTTAAGGGTTTTTAAGTCTGTGTTAGTATATAACGGTAAGTACGTGTAAAAATGTCTTGAACGTCATGCTATTTTAAATTTAAGTTTAAAATCATTGCTTCATAAGTTTTATTTAATTTCTTATCTGTTTTATTACATTTGCAAAATAAACTTCTATAAAAAAACAATAAGGGTAATCACGATGGTCATTGTGCAAATTTGCAATGTGTAAATTTGCAGTGCATATTTTATTCTACAATCTGCGAAAATGTTTCAAGATATAAGTTTTCTTAAAATCAACATGGCATTTAATATGTCAAATGTTATTGCTTACATTTGTTTGCAACTGAGTCTGAGTTCATACGGCTCATGTCTTATTGACAAGATTCTTCCTTTTTCTTCTTTGAGCATGAATTGGCGTTTAAATGATTCATGTCATGTTGATGACATGTGCTTTTTTAATATTGAAAACAATAACAAAATTAAACAACGAATGAAAAAGCAAAACGTAAAGACAGTACATGCATATGTGTACTCGTTGTCAATAAGACATGAGCCGTATGAACTCAGACTGCGCAAATATGCGCTACTAACTTTGCTCATGGTTTTTTAGTGCAAACGAAGTTAAAAAGACCAAATTGCAAATACGTACATTTTGTTGTTCTGTTGTGCAAATGTGTGTATTTTTGCACGCATTTGCATCGTTTGCACACTTTGCACTACCCATCGTGATTTCCCTTAATAAAAAGTTTTAAATGTCTTGAAATTACGTTTTTTGAAAAAAATATCTAAATAATTAAATTACAAGTTCTTGAACATCAGAGAAAGGTTTTATTTTAAGCGACTTTTCATTTATTTTTGCATTGTGCCGTTCAAGGCAGAAAGAAAGAAAAGTCTTCGTGTACGTTATTATTAATTTTTAATTTTTATTTTGTATGGAGCCCAAACCGGTTCAATGTAAATACTTTCATATATATGCATGTATATCTACATAAAAAAAATCTTGTTAACCGAAATATTCAGGTCGTCGTTACAATTTATTTGTTATGCCGGTTTGGATTTAGATATTTTGTTTATACATACATACACTGTAAATATAAGGCTAAATAAACTCAGGATGGCATTAACTGCATTTTAAATTTATCAAATTTGATGCAAACTGTTGCCAGTTGAGGGGTGACTACAAAATGGGTTTTAGTGAAATATAAATTACATATTTCTAGCATGTGAACAACAAATTTCCTTGCTTATCTTTATTTTAACTAAATAAAGCTCTATAGTTGCTTTGTAGTTTATATGTATGAAAGGTAGTTTTAACATGATCCTTTTCAAATGTTGCTTTTTTAGTACAGTTTTTTATTTCATGAGGAAGATGTTAATGTTATTTAGTCATTAACATCCAAAAGTATGTACCTATGTATATGTAAAAATGATGGTAACGAAAAAGGTTAAATTTTGTTTAATTGAAAAGTGTGTTACAAATGAGTCACAATTTCTTTCGCTTGAGTTTTAATTGCTTTTTGTCGTTTGATTGCTGTAGTTAAAAAATTACACCGAATTTAGTTTTCATAAGCAGGGGCAATATATTTTATGAACTTTTTATAGATGTTATAATTTTTTATTTTATAGCTCAACGAGCAGAACAAAAACAATAAAGTCAAGTTCACATTCAAGAAGGTTGTTTTTGATATTTAATTTTTTTAATAAATACCCATCACCGAAAATAAAAGTGTGAAAGTTTGTCATTCCGTTTCTTATTTCTACAATATTTATGTAAGACCCCATAAAGTATATGTTCTGGGTATGAGTAGCGAAGTTGATTTAACGATGTCCGTCTGGGTGTCTGTATTTTGAAATGGGGTTTCCGAAGACCCCAGAAATTATTGGGACTAGGTTGCTATATATTCACCTCACATATACTCCATTAAAGTTTTCTATTGAAATTCAGCCAGATCGGTCCATAAATGAGTGAGACTAAATTTACCCATAAGCCCCTAGTTGTTGCTTTTTTTGTATATCTGGGGAGCGGCAAGAGCCAAAGTTTCTAAATTAGGTACAAGCATCTTCGTTATAAGTACACAACCTCTCTAAACAATATGCGGGTTTGAAGAAGTGGGCGTGGCACTTCCCATACAAACACATTAGAGATTTCCGTTTATCTGCAGAGCGGAAGGAGCAAAAGTTTTCAAATAAGGTGCAGGCATCTGTGTTATAAAAACACAATATCCGACAAAATGTGGGCGGTATTAGATAAGCTGGCGTGGCGCAAAATAGATTTATTTACATCTCAAGTACGGTATTCGTCTAACATTCTTATCCCACCTTAGAGAGAGTATGTAAGCTTCGGCATGGCTGAATAAAGTACTCTTACTCGTTTAATTTAAATTACATGTAGGGTTGCCAGACGTACTGTTTTTAGCAGTACATGTACTGATTTTTATCAATTGTACTGTTTTATGCACAACACCCAAAACAGTACGCAAATGTACTGTTTTTTACACTTTGTACTGTTTTCTGTACTGATTTTTAAGTTTAGTGTCCAAAAAACAAAGATATTAAGAAAAATCGTTTTTAAATAAAACACATTTGGGAATTTTTAACGGTATGCTATCAAGCCATATTGTCATAATATCCTTATCTTAGAATTTATTTACTTTCTAACTCTCATTTTGAGGGGTAAATTTTGCCCTTTTTCCCAACTCTTAAACAAAAGTATACAAGACGGCACTTATTAGGGTTAAAAGAATTCTCGAAATTTCGGGCATTGAAATTTTTGAATTTCTTGAAAGGGCGTTTGGTACAAGTCAAAAAAATATACTAAATGTACATCTGACCTAAAAGACTATTTCAGATGTCTTCAGTAGAATTGTATGGCAGTTCTTTTCATAGAATATATTAACCCTCTAACACTCATTTTAAGGGGTAATTTTTGTAATTTTTTTAACTTCTACACTAAAACGGTACGTTAGAGGGTTAAAATATTCTGTGAATATTTTCTGCATCAAATTTCAATAGCGGTCTTCCAAGACCAAAAAAGCGTGCAATGTATGTAAAACGGGTTTTCGAAAAATTAAAAAAAATCAAGGCCCGGAATTTCGAAAACCCGTTTTACTTGCATTGGATAATTTTTGGTCTTAGAAGACCCCTTGTGAAATTTGATGCAGAAAATATTGGTAGAGCATTTTAACTCTTATAAGTGCCGTTTTAGTATCCTTTTTTTTAAGAGTTGGGAAAAAGGGCAAAAATTACCCTTAAAATGAGAGTTAGAGGGTTAATAAATTCTAAGAAAAGAATCGCAATACGATTCTACTGAAGACATCTAAAATTATTTTTTTAGCTCAGAAGTACATTTAGTATATTTATTTTGACTTATACCAAACGCCTTTTCAAAAAATTAAAAAACTTTAGGGGCCCATATTTCGGGAGCCCGAGCTAATTTTGCAAAACTTTTTGGCAGATTTGCTCTATTAGTAGTCTACTTTCATTTCGCGGTGCAAGTGTTGAGGCTGGTGGCGATGACCCTAATTTTGTTGCACACTCTATTTTACAATATTTAGTTTAAAGAAATTGTTGTTTTGCAAACAAAAAAGTTGTAAAATAATTAGAATTTTTGTACTGCGTCTATTGTTTTGTCAAAAATACACAGATTAAATAAGGAGTTGCTCACATCCTTCATATATTTTCGTGTTATTATTTTAAGACATATGACTACCGTTTAAATTAAAGAAAGAAACAAATATTTTCTGAAATTTATGCGATAGTTCCACAATATGTGTGTGGTGAAAATTGCTTTAAATACCAATATGTTTTAAGAAAATTCTACTAACCCAATCAAAGAATAAGTTTTTTAAGTTAAATATAAACTAAGATATTTAAACATTATACATTGGAAAATGATACAATGGCCAATTGCTGCGTTTGTGGTGTTTGCTTTATAAACGCAAATGGTGTGATTTTGTATATGAAATACCATTAAATGTAAATCTTTCCTTTGATGTTGATGTTTGAAGTCTATTTCTTTATATTATTGTTGTTCAAGAGTTGTAAATATTTAGTTACGGTTTCGTAAAAAAATGTACTGTTTTTTTCTTGAATGTACTGTTTTTTCATAACCAATGTACTGTTTTTCCGAATTCAAAATCTGGCTACCCTAATTACATGTTAGAGGCGAAGATGACTTCTAAAAATTTTTTTTATGAAATTAATATATTATTGTGATTGGAAATTTTAATTGCATTGGAAAAGATCGATTAGATAAGTAATATATTTGAGAAACATAATTAGAACAAACTTCGTACAGCACGACCCACCTGTTCGCAAGAATTCGCTGCGTAAAATCATCGAAGAAGACACAATTAGTTCGCCTACAGACTTTTGCGAACAACTGCTTATGCAGCGAACTAAATCTCTACTTCTGAGGAAGTATGTCATCGGAAATGACGATGGATACGCCACACATTTCAAAGGCCAACTGGCAACATAGATCGACTAGCGCTACGCTAAAGCCCGCGGGGAAGAGTGGGGTATAAAATGTCTAATATGGGAATCAATTCGTGGAGCCTTTTGCAAAATACAAACCAAATTTTTTTACTCTGGTTTAGTTAGAAATGTTAAAGTAAATAGATACGTCCATATTTTAACATAAGCCCTTAAGAAGCGCACTATCGGAAAACCCTTTAGTACGCTTAAACCCAAAATGAAATCGCTCTGCAAAATTTCGTAGTTCGGTCTATAGCTTACTATAGGCCCATGAAATCCCTACTCTGGGAAATCTTTTAAATACGCCTTAAGCCTTAACAAATATAGATTTTGTTAACAAAATTGGTCCACTTTTCCATTATATGGCTATAAATAACACCGTGTAACTTTAATCAGTCCATAATTTACCATAGGTTCAATAAAAGGCTCGGAAAGCTGCAATTTAAGAAGCATTAAATTTTAAAAAGTTATTAAATTATTACTGCATTGAAATTTGGTTTAATTTTGGTTTTTCTAATACAAGAAACTATAAATTAGTGAAGTTGCGAATATTCGTATTCATATGGCTGAATATTCGCCTATTTCATGAAATTGCATATCGCATTCGCCAAATTCAAGCGAATACTTCGCAAATATTTTTCAAATACGTTCTTAAAATAAACAACAAAATTGTAAAACATACATACATAAAATGAAACAAAAATCCTTTGACTTTAACAAATTGGAAATGCGTTCGCTGCAGTGGATTGAACAATCTATGAACATATATCATCTATCGACAATAAATTGGAAAATATAACTGAAATGCATAAAGGAAGTCGCATTTAAAGGAAGTCGGAGACATCTTTTTGTTCTGCTTATTATACAATAAATAACGGTGGGAAGCTTAACAGTTTGACATCCATTATAAACACTGTACAGAACAAAGTAAAGCAAATTAAAGTTAAGAAAAATGAATAAAAACAAGTTAGAGTGCTGTATTCGGCAATGCCGAATCTTTGATACCCTCCACTGACAGTTCGAATATTTTAGGAGTAATATCTGTATTATGTCTTTTTATTATTATTATTATCTTTATAAAAACAGACATCTGCATTAAAATTGGTTGCGGTTTAGACATATAATAAATTATTGACCGAAAATTAGAAAGTTAAATGCTTTTTTAGCAATTTTAAATCGCTTGAGTAAAATATCATGATTCGTCACAGTTTAAGCCGCACTTAAATGATTTTTAAAACGGCAATTTATATTGAAGCCATGGTAATCTACAAACCATTCATCCCAAAATTCTGCAGAGTGATTTCTGGCATTAAAAAACATAAATTTCAATACAGCGGTGCAATTAGTTTAATGGCGATTTCTTTTCTGAGAAAAATATGTTACAGTATATACATGTTACATTTTCTAATGTTACCTATAATCACTCGAAGTGTTGCATGTTGTGCAATTTCAATAGAACACAATTAGTGCTTTTATTTACAACTATTACACTTTCATCATTAATGTACTTAATGAGCGATTTTTAAAGCTATTTAAGCGGTTTCTGCACGCTATTACGGGTTGGAAACAAATATTAACATCACTAATGGCGTATAAAAATTAAAACGTTTATAATATAAATAGACTTTTTTTGATTTTAATGTGTAAATATTTTTATATTTTGTTCTAAAACAAATTGTTTACAAAGTTATGAGCGGTATGAATTATGACAAACAAAATAAAGCATTTGTTCTACAAAGAAAGTAGTAAGTACCAAAGTTGTAGAACAGGGCAGTATGAACACCTTAAGTAAAAATAAGGGTAAAATATGCAACATGTTTTGCACGTTTTTCATCAACATATTCACAAAAGAACTTGAAAATTTTTCCCACAGTTGTATTTTTTGTACAAACGAACACAAAAATGTAGAACATGTAACATTAATGCAACATTTTTCTCAGAAAAGAAATCGCCATAAGCGTTTGCTGTGAATTTCAGAGGGCTGCTAAAATGGGATCTAAGGTAAATTATGGACCGTACATCAAAAAATTGCATAACAATTTTTCTCGTCATATATGGAACCTATGGTAAATTATGGACCGATCTTCACGAAATTACACAGTGCCATTTCTTGCTCTACAAAACTGTGACGAGCCAAATTTTGCTATGATAGCATTATTAATTATGGTTTTAGGCGTACTAAACTGTTTTCCGGAATTAGGGTTTGTATGGGGCCTAGGGTAAATTATGGACGGATCTTTACGAAATTTTACAGCGTGATTTCCAGTCAAATAAGTTGAATCATTCTGTGCATGGTTCTACCATTTATGTTAGTTTTTTAAACAAAGTTGTCAATTTTTTTAGGTGGTGGTTTCACATTTTGATTCATAGCTCTGATCCTACTGAACCAATTTTGCGGAATTGCAATCCCAAACTGCTTAGGATAACTACAAGCAATTTGAGACCAAGTTTGTTTATTTCTTTTGAGTTTTTCGAAAGTGAGCGTGTTTTCAACCGACGGACACGGGTAAATCGACTTAGAATTACTGAAGGACCCAGAATATATATACTTTATGGGGTCCGAGATGAATAATAAAAAAATTTCACAAGGAATGACAAACTTAATATACACTCTTCACAACTAATTGTGGTGAAGGGTATAAAGAGGGAAATAATGTTTTGTTTATATTTTATTTGAACATGTTGCCTTCTTCGCTTATAAATTAAAAATTATATATTGCACAGTTTACTTGAACTTGTGTAGTGTATGGCCGGCATTATATCGGGACCTAACCGCGAAAATAACGTAAGCGAGATCATTTTCAATTTTCGTTTTTTTAATAAATTAATTTATTGGCAACACATGCATCATCTTCTAAAATGTCATGGTCACATAAGGTGCCGTTACATAGCGTCTTCACTTGACAATTTTTTGTCACACAAAACGTCAAAGTCTATATAAAAAAACTCGAAAATTTTTGTCAGCGTTTTTTTAATATGAACTTTGACGTTTGGTATGACAAAAAATTGTCAGGTGAAGACGTTATGTTACGGTTTTATAGCAAGAACAATTTTATCGTAAGCAAAAAGTTTCATACATAATTTTTATGATTTTTGATTTTTCTATTGATTTTTGGCGCTTACGTTCCATGTAAAACTTTGGCTGTCGTGGGGGCAGGGTTAATTTCAAAATTAAGAGCTGCAATTTGGTACGAACTTTTTTGATATATAAGAACTTATTTAGACGGATCGTGAAGAAAAATTCGAACATCTCCTAAATAAGGACAACCCTAATATATATATCTACCGATATGGCTGAATTTCCTGTTCAAACATAAACACGGACAGACGGTCAAACGGATTTAAAGTTCTCCTCTCATAAAGTTCCAGAATTTATATACTTTATTGGATCTAGGATCAATACCATGGAAGTTACAATCGGAATGACAAAGTTATATATACCCCTTTACCTTCGGTGATTTTTTTGCGTTCCATTACAAATTTTAAGAAATTATCAACAGCCAATTACGGTTTAGCAGATTTTGTATTGAAAACAAAATACGAATTAACGAGGGGTCCAAACTGAATAAAAATATTGCGATTTAAAGCGATTTTTTCAAGGGACCAAAAGTTTGTTACGAGTTATTGAGATTTTCGATTTATCGGGGTACGAATTATCGGGACTCTACTGTATATGTTGAAATATAAAAAAATCACAGTGAGTACTTTACATAGCCTGCATACAACGCACAGTGCTTTGTCCCCATATAACGAAGGGACATAAATAGAAGGAGTTGTCAGAAATTTTTGAAATTTGGTACACTAGCATAAAATAGCTTAGTTAAGAAAAATATGAATTTTTGGACAAATCGGTCCAAGGACACGCCTACCTCCCATGTGTCCTGAAATGGAAAAATGTAATTTTAGCTTCAATAATGCCCACAAAACTACAAAGAATGGTCATACTGATACACACACTACTAGCAACGTGTGTGTAAATTTTCATTTCAATCTGAACAAGGACTCAAGGTCCTGCCATATATCCTTTTTCTTAAAAATGCTATAACACTTACAAAAATTGTCTGATTGTAATAAAATTTGGTATGAAAATTGATATTTGTTAGATATATATGTATGCCAAATTTTGGTAGAATCGGATTAATAATGTGAAAATACAAAAACATCATTTAATGAAAAATGAGTTAAAAACGCTTAAAATGCTCTTGCAAAAATAACAAGTAAGAAAGTATAATCGAACAAACCGGACCATGTGATTCCCTATAGCATAGTATTTAAAAACAAATTTCCTAGAGTGTAATCAAATTTCAAAGAGTGAAATCCATTTGGGCAATCATGGACCCGCCAGAACAAAATTATGTTATGAGGCTAAGATTCGTTTAAAAGTTCTTACTGCCGAATATTATTTAGATATCTTCATCTACATACATGAGTTTTTTGGATGAGGGTTTATATGGAACCTATGGTTTAATTTGGAACTACCTGGACAACATTTTGTCATGACATAGTAGCTATAGTAAAAGTCATTGTCGCCAATTTGTATGTAAATACTAATATTTTTAGTGATTCTGAGCCGATACTACGAATTATTTGGAATTATTTCTTATTATATTCCTAATTAATTTTCTTTAAACTAATTTATTTATTACATTTACATACATATGGTCATTTTTTTAATTAGAATAAATCATCTTCAGTACTGGATTCTTCCAAAAAAATATTGCCGCTCAACGAAACCTTTGTTTCGTCATCTTTAGCTGGTTCATCAACATTTTCTCTCAGTATATATTTCTCAATTTCTTCAAAAAATATATTTTTTTAGTCTTTGGATTCCTTTTTGAAGATAACAACGGATCTAAGGAAAGTATTAAATGAGTCATTAAATCTTTATGAGTGTCGTCGTGGGACAGTCTGGTTTTTCTCACGATTTTGTGGTTGGCTTCCAATGCTTCTTCGGACAAGCACCCTGAAATTTATTTTAGTTATTAGTTACGTTTCATTATAATTATATAAAACCACTTTAATACCTTAATATTTCTTATTATGTTCCTAGTTTATTTTTTTTAAACTAATTCAATCTATGAAAATTTGAGCAAAAATCACGAAAATAGTATTTTTTTAAATACATTTTTTTTTCAAGTTGTGGTAAAATTTTTTTTCTTGTAATTATTAGAAAACAGTCTAAATATTCGAAATCAGAAAAAAACCCATAGACCATACTTTTCTTTTTTTTTTAATATTCCATCAAAGTTAAGAAATTTTTAGAGCTTAACTATATAACAAGCATTTTTCAAACCATTAAAAAATATGTATAGGAGCATAATTCCAGTAAAAAATTTTTATAGATGGTTTAGAATATAGTAAGGTGTTACAGAAAAAAATTTGAATCTCGTAATCCAGAAAATGAATTTTTTACAATTATTTTCTTGAAACAATAAAAAACCAAGGGCATTTGTGATTTCAGCGCCCTCTTATGCCGTAAAATGCAGACAAACACAAAAAATGTTTTATACATATTTTGATTTTTGTTGTTTTTTATTGAATGGTATAAGTTTGAATTAATATTTCACAGTATTTGTAGTTAATTGTCTTTTAAACTCCTGAAAACTATCAAAATTTGATGAAAAATCATGAAAATAGCCATTTAAAAAAAAATTTTTTTTTTTCAAGTTGTGGTAAAATTTTTATAATTTTTTTTTTTGTAGTTATTAGAATACAGTCTAAATATTCGAAATCAGAAAAAAACCCATAGACCATATTTTTCTTTTTTTTTAATATTCCATCAAAGTTAAGAAATTTTTAGAGCTTAAGTAAATAATAAGCATTTTTCAAACCAATAAAAAAACACTTATGAGAAAATAAATCAATAAAAATTTTTTACAGTTAGTTCTAAATATAGTAAACTACTGCAGAAAAAAATTTCAATCTCGTGCTATAAAAAACAACAGTTTTACAACAGTTTTCCTAAAGCATGTAAAACTCAAGTAGTTGTTTGGTCATTTTTACTATAAATTCTCAAACTTTGGCGCCCTCTAGCGCCGCCAAAAAGAGTTAAATCTTAAAAATTCTTCAAAATTCATTTTAATTATTTTGTTATCTATCGATCTGTACATTTTTAAGCACAATATAAGACTTGTTTTTTTTTTTTGATTTATGTCTATGGGCCAAAGCACTGTGCAACGTGCCTTATAATGACTTTTTGTTTTTTCTTTTTGAAAAGAAAATTTTTTGTTTTATATTTTAAAAAAGAATTGAATTTTTAAGCAAAATGTTTTGTGTTTTATTGCTCAAATGTGTGAATTACTTGCAATGTAGAGATTTGGCTATGTTTTCCAATCAAGTTTCTGTTCTGAATGGTCCTCATCGTCATCGATATTTTCAATGATGCCTTCCTGAAATGCTACAGCAAAATGTTTGCATACGCTATGTAATGCAAATACAACTTTGAGAAAAGTGTGCATAAGAACATTAAAGAACACCTAATTTTCTCTCTATAACATCTCTTGCAGAAGCATGTCGTTTGTTGAAAGTGTGCTTTTTATTTATTTGGCGTATAGATTAAAAAAAAAACGATACTATATACTTTTTTTAGTTGTTTAATTAAAAATTAATAAATTCTGCAAGTGTAAGGAATTTTGCCAGAATATGACTAAGAATGTTAGGTTCTTGATTTTTTCAATGTTTTCTGGGAATTACAGGACTAAGCAATCATGTATTATGTGGTCAACCGTTTGTAAATGGCCGCATGAACAGTTGGCGTAATTTTCAAGTACCCACCAGAGAAAGACAACAAGTACCCATAAGAATAATATACAGAGGTATTTACCCACGCTTTTCGGTATTGTGTATACACATATGTACTTATAATGCAAAAAGTATGGTTATTACTTATACTTATGCACGGCAATATCTTCACGCAACCACATTCAGTAAACAAAAGTACATGAATATTATGCAGATGATATTCATTGAATATTATTCAATACCCATGAATGTGTTTTGGTTATCTGCCATACAAATAAAATATCCATGTTTAAAAAAATACATTCAGTATTTTTGGCACTTCTGTGTAAAAATGAAAAAAAAAAAAAAACTAAAAAGTGTGTTTTGTCACTAGGCAGGTATGGGACTATGTACATATTATTTATGATATTTAAAATAAATTTGTCCGTAAGCAGTACCTATGTAAAACTACACATAAGCTATACATTTTTATAAAAAATAGGACCACGAGGGGTGGGAAGGAGCAATTTCTGCTCTCCGAAGCTATCTGACAGATTTTAATGAAATTTAAAAGATAGATAGATTCATATTTATATAGACACTTGAGCTATGTATTTATTTAAAAAATAGGATAACGAGGGGAGATAGGGAGCAATTTATTCCTCTCCAAAACTATCCAACAGATCTTAATGAAATTTAAAACATAGATAGATCCATATTTACATAGACACATAAGCTATGTATTTTTTAAAAAATATGACTAAAAGGTTTATAGTGGGCAATTTCTGCCTCTCTGAAACTATTTAATAGATTAATTAGTATTGTGGTTATTTTGTTGAACTATTTATGGGTTTTAATCCAAATTTTTAATATTTTCAATTAGGCTTAAGTTCATTAAATTTAATTTTTATTAAATTATTTTTATGAAGAAAGGAATTTTACAACATGAAAATTAATTAAAATTGTTATTGACAATCTTTCATTCTTGACGTGGCTCGGGCTCGAACCCTGGCCGGCAGGTTACCATGACATGTTTCGATCGCAACCACTCGATCTCCTCAGATGGATTTGCCGTCTTACACTCGCAGCCATCGACGACTGCTGACGTCACTAGTCAAACATCAATCCTTAAACCAAATTGTATTTTAACATTTGGTAGTTCGAAATTTGCTTTCCTGAATGATTATCCATTTTAATTGATTTTACATGTTTTTTCCCTTACTTCTGTTTTTTCGTACTTTCGTCAAGAATTTTTCTTGAAGTCCAAGTACATTTTATGTTTTGTCACTTTGTCTTTCTCTTTTCTGTTGACCTTTTTCAGCACAACTTGAAGGACAAATGTACACATAGAGCTCGTGCCCTAGCTTTAACAATAATTAGTATTGTGGTTATTTTGTTGAAATATTTATGGTTTTCAATCCAAATTTTTAATATTTTCAATTAGGCTTCAATTAGCCGGCAGGTTACCATGACATGGGTTCGAGCCCGAGCCACGTCAAGAATGAAAGATTGTCAATAACAATTTTAATTAATTTTCATGTTGTAAAATTCCTTTCTTCATAAAAATAATTTAATAAAAATTAAATTTCATGAACTTAAGCCTAATTGAAAATATTAAAAATTTGGATTAAAACCCATAAATAGTTCAACAAAATAACCACAATACTAATTATTGTTAAAGCTAGGGCACGAGCTCTATGTGTACATTTGTCCTTCAAGTTGTGCTGAAAAAGGTCAACAGAAAAGAGAAAGACAAAGTGAAAAAACAAAAAATGTACTTGGACTTCAAGAAAAATTCTTGACGAAAGTACGAAAAAACAGAAGTAAGGGAAAAAACATGTAAAATCAATTAAAATGGATAATCATTCAGGAAAGCAAATTTCGATCTACCAAATGTTAAAATACAATTTGGTTTAAGGCAGTGTTACCACCAGCAAGATTCAGAATTACACTTGAGATGAAGCAAAATTACCCGATTTAAATGAAATTACACCTGATATAAAATTTAAGTTTTATTTAATAAAAAGATATTTACAAAGAAGCAAAAACACAACAAACTCATTAAAAGAAGATCAATATTAGTCAAACCGTTAATTTTATTTAAATCAACAAAAATAACATTAAAGGCTAAAAAAAATTAATAAAACATAAAATAAAACTGCTAAAATAATGAGTTTAACTTCCACATTTGGTTGATATGTCTTGAGAAGGTTTAAAATGTGCATTGGCATTGCTTTATAATGGATGCTTTTTAGCCACATAGAGCTTACGAAAGATCAGCTGTCAAACGAACTGTCAGACTGTTTCCACTTTTTGATAAGGCACATCATCATGAATAGATTCATGCTTGAACAACGACACCAAATTGTCCAAATATACTTTAAAAATCAGCCATCGATTTTCGCAACTTAAAGGTGACTTTATGATTTAAATGACGCAACTTTTTTCACAAATGAAGGCGATGTGTTGATTTAGAGAAAATAAACTCTCAATTAGACTTCAAGGCCGTGCGATGTGACACTTATTGATTGTTTTCCTGTGAAGTCAGTGGTTAATGCTGATAAACCATCAACAATCGGTGTCTTGGAGGTCAACATTGTTCATTTTATCGAAAAAGAGAAACAAAATTGGACGTCTGCAATGCGTTTCCATTGGTAATGCCATGTATCAATCTGCGATTAAAATTAATTTTTTTTTGTGTTGTCTACCATTTTAAGTTTCATGGTTTTAAAAAATACCCTTTATACCTTATTTAGTAAACAAAATGCCTGCAGAGTTTTATACAACTGCCCCTTTCGTAATTCAGTTTTAAGCATTAAAAAGTAGCAAGATAGAAATAAAATTAATTATATGTTGCAATATTGGAAACATATCTTCCACCGGGCTAGTTTTTAGTTTGAATAACTTTTTTCAATAAACTTCAGGTTCTAAATCACTATGATAGGCATCTTTATCCAAATTTTAAGGGTCTATCTTGCGACATTCATTACCAAACATTTGAAAATATAAGTATGTTTAATGATTGAAGTCGTTTCTTAAAAAGAAACCGAGACTTTGGTTCAGAAGGCTGTGCATTTCTTAGCAACAATATTTAAAAAGAAATAAATGTATTTTGAGTTAAATCGAATCTTGATTTTATTTGGGCATCTGAAGTGAAAATTTCAAATTACACCTGAATTACACCTAAGAGAAATTATCCACGTTCTACCCACGACCGTAAAAATTATACCAAATTCGGGTAATTACCCACAAAGTGGCAACACTGGTTTAAGGATTGATGTTTGACTAGTGACGTCAGCAGTCGTCAATGGCTGCGAGTGTAAGACGGCAAATCCATCTGAGAAGATCGAGTGGTTGCGATCGAAACATGTCATGGTAACCTGCCGGCCAGGGTTCGAGCCCGAGCCACGTCAAGAATGAAAGATTGTCAATAACAATTTTAATTAATTTTCATGTTGTAAAATTCCTTTCTTTATAAAAATAATTTAATAAAAATTAAATTTCATGAACTTAAGCCTAATTGAAAATATTAAAAATTTGGATTAAAAACCATAAATAGTTCAACAAAATAACCACAATACTAATTATTGTTAAAGCTAGGGCACGAGCTCTATGTGTACATTTGTCCTTCAAGTTGTGCTGAAAAAGGTCAACAGAAAAGAGAAAGACAAAGTGAAAAAACAAAAAATGTACTTGGACTTCAAGAAAAATTCTTGACGAAAGTACGAAAAAACAGAAGTAAGGGATAAAACATGTAAAATCAATTAAAATGGATAATCATTCAGGAAAGCAAATTTCGATCTACCAAATGTTAAAATACAATTTGGTTTAAGGATTGATGTTTGACTAGTGACGTCAGCAGTCGTCGATGGCTGCGAGTGTAAGACGGCAAATCCATCTGAGGAGATCGAGTGGTTGCGATCGAAACATGTCATGGTCACCTGCCGGCCAGGGTTCGAGCCCGAGTCACGTCAAGAATGAAAGATTGTCAATAACAATTTTAATTAATTTTCATGTTATAAAATTCCTTTCTTCATAAAAATAATTTAATAAAAATTAAATTTCATGAACTTAAGCCTAATTGAAAATATTAAAAATATTAAATAGATTTCAATAAAATTTAAAAAATATAAAGGTTTTTATTTATTTGGACACATTAGCTATGTATTTTTTTCAAACTATGACCACGAGGGGCAAATTACGTATACATACGTTTTTGATCGAATATTCACCCTTATTGTGTTTGGTGTATTTTAAATACAATAATTAAAAAAAACTTTGTTTAACAGCAATTGTAACACACATGCACAGCAACATGTGACATGAAAAGTTAACAAGGCAGACGTAAAAAAATGTCGTGTACATGTATCTTAAGCAAACGCTATAAATAAATATGTAGTGAGTGGTTGTTTCACTCTTTCTTATTAGCACAACATACAAATCAATACTTACATGCATACATACAAACAATATCTTCCATCTCGTGTCGTCTACCTATGCTATGTGCGTGTGACAGCAACAAGTGGCTCTACGATATTTTTATTTTTGCATGTAAAAACCCCTTACGCATCCGCACAATTTTTTTGCACTTATCGCTGTCACACACACACAAAGCATAGGTAGACGACACGAGATGGAAGATATTGTTTTTTATGTATGCATGAAAGTATTGATTTGTATGTTGTGTTAATAAGAAAGAGTGTAACCGCCACTTAATACATTTAGCGCTTGGTTAGACGCCTTTCTGTAACGTTTTAAAATTTCTTTTTAATAAGTTGTAAAGAAGAGTTTTTCTATGAAAAATTATAAATTTAAAGTATTGAAAATAATCAAGAAATTTTAGAGAAAATATTTTTTTTTGGAGATTTTGGAGAGCCATAAGTAGCCCCCTTTCTCCCCTCGTTATCCTTATTTTTTTAAAAATACATAGCTTATGTGTCTACACAAATATGTATCTATCTATGTTTTAAATATCATTAAAATCTGTTAGATAGTTTTGGAGAGGCAGAAAATACCCTCGAGCTTCCCTCGGGGTACTATTTTTAAAAAAATATATAAAGCTTGTTTGTTCATATTAATATGGATATATCTATGTTTGAAATTTTATTAAGATCTGTTAGATAGTTTCGGAGAAGCAGAAATTGCCGCCAACCGCCCCTCGTTGTTCTAATAAAATAAGCTTACCGCCTTAGTCAAATGTTAAAAAGCTTTAAAATTATCTTGATATTTTTCTGAATAACAACACAAAAAAATTTTGCCTAGTTTCAACATTTTTAAAATTGCATTTGCCATCTCTGCTCTCTCTCGCGCTCTGTATATTTACGTTATACTTACGCAGTGATGCCAACTTAGCTATTAAGGGGCTAGAAATAGCTCTTTTTAATTACTCCTGGCTCGTAATTTTTCCCATTGGCTCCTTTTTTAAAAAAGAGCTAACATGGGCTCTTTTCAAACGTGATATTGAAACGTTTGACACTTTTTATATTTATCAGTAAATACTCCTGTTTTTAACCTCTTGTTTCGTCTCCGGTTCAATTATATGTATATGTGTATACATTTTTTGTTTCGGCCAAAAGTATATAAAGTCTTGAGAATCAAATCCTGTGGTTTAAAAAATGGATTTAACAAAAGATCCGTCGAAAGCTTTATGCAAATATTACAATTCAATAATAAAAGCTAAACATTTTCATTTAGTACGCCATTCGGAGACTCGAAAACATTAGAATGGTATGGCGCCATTTAACGGTGTTGTACTGTCCCAACCAGATATGTTTATAATTTTCGCCAGATGACGCAAATCTTGCTTTATATACCGCTGTACATTAGCGTGGCCGTTAGTTGTATGGAGAACTTTTTTTTTTTGATTTCTTATATTCTCCCCCCCCAAATCGGTTCAGTTTTATGTAAAAAAAAATACAAAAAAATTTCGTAGCGATAAGTTGTGTTTTAGGGGGGGCGTCGGCCCCTCAAAGTTTGCCATCAAGCCATTTATTCAAATGTAATTTGTTTGCATATGACTATCTCTTAAAAACAACATTTTACAAGAACATGGTATATGGCAATGTTTTAGCTCTTCTAGTCAACAACATTAGCCTCGAAGAAAGTTTTTTGCTAAAATTAATATTTAAGAAAATAATTAAGAAAATAACAACAAAATTCCAAACATTTTATATACGTTTTATATATATAAAAGAGGGATTTAATGTCAAGTGAAATAATTTTGATATCGAAATCTTTCGATTTGGATGAAATTTGCACCACCGTTAGTCCCATTGAATAGTAGTTCAGACACAAATTTTCAACAAGATCGGTCAAAAAGTTTCTGAGTTTGGGAGGGTCAAAGTTTGAAATTTTGGACATACAGGTGTTCTTTCACATCCATGTAACTTATTACCAATTGGGGTTAGCAAAATTTGTCTCAAGCAGCTTAGATAGCTATTTAATCAATCTTTTTAAAAAAAATTTTTTGGTTTTTTTAAAAAATTTTTTAACATATTTTTTTTATATTTAAAACTTTTTTTTTTTTTTTTTTGCCAAGTTGTAAATTTAAAAAAAAAATTTTAAAAAATTAAAAAAAAAAACAAAAAAATTTTTTTTTTAAAGATTGATCAAATAGCTATCTAAGCTGCTTGGGACAAATTTGAAATGTGAAAGAACACCTATATGGCCAAAATTTCAAACTTTGACCCCCCCAAACTCAGAAACTTTTTGACCGATCTTGTTGAAAATTTGTGTCTTAACTACTATTCAATAGGACTAACGTTGGTGCAAATTTCATCCAAATCGAAAGACATCGATTTCAAAATTAGTTCACTTGACATTAAATCCCTCTTTTATATATATAAAACGTATATAAAATGTTTGGAATTTTGTTGTTATTTTCTTAATTATTTTCTTAAATATTAATTTTAGCAAAAAACTTTCTTCGAGGCTAATGTTGTTGACTAGAAGAGCTAAAATATTGCCATATATCATGTTCTTGTAAAATGTTGTTTTTAAGAGATAGTCATATGCAAACAAATTACATTTAAATAAATGGCTTGATGGCAAACTTTGAGGGGCGGACGCCGCCCCTAAAACACAACCTATCGCTACGAAATTTTTTTGTATTTTTTTTTACATAAAACTGAACCGATTTGGGAGGGGAGAATATAAGAAATCAAAAAAAAGAAAATAACGGCCACCCTACTGTACATACACCATTTTTAGCAATAAATAAATTCAATTAATACATATAAAAAGTCAAAATTTTCAAATGAATAATAAATAGATTTAAAACAGAACAATCTTTGGTTTTTAAAACTAGCACTTTTTAGCTCTTTTTGACTGCTCGGTCGGCACGTTTTGCCATTGAAAAGTTGGCATCTCTGTACTTACGGTAATACACATACTTATATGGGTATTGCAGATAGCTAACAGAAATTTTATTTATATCTGCATGTACATTCAAAAACAAGAATGGATATGCAAATACACATTGGCAGCGTATACCTATACATATTCAACTTTAGCTTGTAATGGGTATTGGTACGTATGTGTATGGTTTTGATCTTTACCCATATATGTCCGTACATGTTTTCTCGCTAATATTGAAAGAGTACTTAAAATGATACTTTTGTCATTCTCTGCTACCCACATGGTTAGGGAACCCATAGTTCTGGCAGTGGATTCGCGTTAAAGGTTGGAATTACATCAAGTTTTACAAAAAAGATCAAACTCGGTGATTCGTTTGTGTGGGTTAAAAAAGGGACTACTTTATACCCAGTCTTACATTATCCTACAGTAATCCTCCTGTATATAATTAAGACCATAGACACTGTTTTTACTTTGGGGAACAAAATTCCTTTCCATGGGTGAAGCAAGCTAGATATAGAAAATGGTGTAAAAATAATGAAAAAGATTTTTAAGGAAAATAAAAAATGAAATTAAATTAGATTTTATTTAAGCTTATACGGCCTAAAGTTCTATATGTAATTAAAAATGCATTTAATCCATATTTTTCCAACGTTTCGTGAATTTTATGTTCACTTTATCAAGGGATTCGTCTATTTAAATTAAAAAAAATATATTTAACAATATTATTACAACAAACATTTTTCCACAATTAATTATTACTTACACAAAGAGAAATTAATTTTTTATTACATTGAATAATAATTTGTTGTAGACAAACATAAAAACATTAAAAATGAAAAATTAAATTAAACACAAACTTAAAAATTATATCACAGGTTAGATATTGCAACACAGTAAAGGCCAGTTTACACGGTAATACAATGTATTACGACATGATGTATAATGAGAGAAATCATATCATGAAAAAGCAAAATGCATTGAGTAAGAGAGAATACGAATACAAAATCTGACAAGCGGTCGGTAAATGGTTTTTTTCTAAACCATTTTAGAAACTTATGTATTTTCATCACACCAGAGGTGCATTTTAACGGAGTATATTGAAGGTGGTAGCATTTTTATACAATTACAAAAACAACTAAAATCAACTCAGGAAATTTTCATGTTGTTTTTGTAAAAATTGTAAAACAGCAACCATCTGCTTTTTTGTTATTATTTTTGATTTTACTTATACCATCCGTGTAAACATAAAGTATACTCTGAACAGATTTTTATTTTTTTCTTTAAACACGGAGAGAATTTCATATTATTTTGATTCTACAAAGTCGTAATACATTGTATTACCGTGTAAACTGGCCTTAACTGGCATAAATGTTTTGTGTGTCTTCTTTTAAGGTCATTGTCTTTTTCATTTTCTGTTGTATCCTTAACGTCTCTATTGTGAATCTTTTCCTTTCGATTTTTTCTCTATTCAATATTCGTACTTTGTCAAAATCTGCCGTATGACTTGCTTTTTTATGTGTTGGGCTAAAGCCGTACTTTCCTTCAATTTGCTTATGTCCATTTTATGTTCTGTTATTCTTGTTTCCAATGTTCTCTTTGTGGTACCAATAGAAATCAAATCGTAGCTTTGATCTTTTTCCCCCTTACATGGTATTTCGTAAACAACAATGCTTTGCTGTTGTTTATTTATTGGTGTTTTTATGTTTGTAAATATTGTGCTTAAAGTTTTGTTAGGTTTTTAAGCAAACCATATGTTTTTCTTCTCTATTGTGTCTTTGATGTTCTGTTTATCCGTAGGTCCAGGTATGTATTTTACACTATAAAATTGTTTTTTCTCCTTGTCGGCATTAGAGTGACCAGATGTTTTGTTATTCATTTTCCTCACTGTATTTGTTGTTAAAGTTTTTATAAGATTTTTTGGAAAGCTATTGTTTGTTAGAATTTTGTTTATCTTTTCTATGTTTTTTGCGTCATATTGTCCGTCACTAATGTTAAGTACTCTGTCAATAAAATTTCTGGCAGTATTAATTATTCGGTTCCGTGGTTGTGTTGCATGAAAATTCATGATTTTTCCCGATGATGTTTCTTTTGCATACCAGTCGAAAACTATTTTATATCCACTAATGCGTAGTTTCGTATCTAGGTAAGCAATTCCTGTGTTGGCTTGTATCTCAATAGTGAACTAAATTTTCTCATGATATTTGTTAAAGGTCTTTAGGATTTCCTCTTTATCATCTAATTTTACTATGGCCAAAATATCATCTACATACATCTTTTGCTATGTATTTTATGCGGATATTTGTATCTTGCAATTCCTTAATTGCTTCGTCAAGTAGAGTATCTAGAATTATATCAGCGACAGTTGGTGAAAGTGGGTTACCCATCGGCATACCAAATATTTGATTGAAAACTTTTTTATCGTATATGAAGATATTATTATCAGTAAGACAGAATTTTTGTATATTTAAAAACTTAGATCGGGGAATTCTAGTGAAATCTTTTAAAACTTCCCATTTTGCCATTATGTTCTTAATTGCAGTATGAACTGGGATGTTTGTGAAAAGTGATATGACGTTAAAAGATACCAATATCTCTCCGGGGCTGGTGTTTATGTTTTCTAACTGTAATTTTAAATGTGCTGAATTGTTTATGTTGTAATTTCTCGACATTAAGTTTTTTTAAAAGTAGTCCTTTGGAAATGGAATGATCGGGAACGAATAAAGAGATTGGAAAAGATAGAGAGAGTAAAGTCCTATTTATAAATTAATAATGTGTATGTAATGAATTATTTAATTTATTATATTAACTATCTTGTGCCGGTGTGCAGAGTAATCGGATAAAAATTTTAAAAAGCAAATACACATTTTGAGAGGTTTAAATTATAAATATCACGTTGAAAAAGTTTGGCAAACAACAAATTTGGATTTAAGAGTCCCAACTCAAAGAAATACCAAGGAATTTACACTCTTATGAAGACCTCTAGAAATAATTTGATGTTTTAAATAACATAAATAATAAACTTACATTTATAACAAAAACAAAATTTCGAAATTTTTTTTTGTTTTAAATGTAAGTTGAACGGACGAGCAAGGCATTTCTATTAAAATAACAAAAATTTTATTCGCAAAACTAAAAATATAAGTACGCACAAAACTTTAATGATGAATTTAGTTACATACATATTTGAAAATAAATTTGAAACATTCAATATGTGTGTTGTTCGACCTTTTGTTGTAATTTGAATGTGAATAATTAGTTAAGCTCAAGGTCAGTTTTTTTATTTTTTTATTTATTTAAAAAATGTTTCCAATATTTCGAAATCCACTGGATCTCATCTTCAGGGTAAAGAGGGACAATAATAAAAAACACGTCACACACGGTTTTACATTTAAAATTGCAGTGCAAAAAAAAAAAATAAAAAAACTGAACTTGAACTTAACTAATTATTCGCATTAAAACTTGAAACAATTTCATTATTTTATAGCTCTTTATTTTCTCATTCGGTTATTTTTCAAACGATTTTCAAAATTTGTTTGTTGGGGAGATATGCAGATTACCTTTCTAATTGCTCAATATACAGATTGTTGGCGTTAGATGGCATAAAATTAATTTTTATTGAAAAATGCATCAACGCGACCTGTATTTGCAAACATTATGAGTTCATATGTTCAGCAAAAATACTCGCTAAAGGATTTTGTACAAAATTGCCAAACATCATTTGGTCGAATTCTGGAAATTTTAAGTTAAAATTTTCGTTAAAAACCTAAAAATAACGTTATTTTGCAAATAACGGAATTATGCAAAAGTCACAGAGCAAAAGTTGTTGCTGAAGCCCTAAAGAACCATTTTCAGCAATAAAAAGTTGTTTTTCGCCAAAAGGAAAATAGGAGAAGAATTTCATAACTTTAGTATTTGGGGTTAGCAAAGCGCATCGGGTAAGGCTAGTATAATATATAATATAAATCGTTTGGGAAATTCATATACAGTCGAACTTATCAAGAAACTTGATAATGCAGAACTTATTTTTTCCACTTTTGTTTATAAATACTGGTATTTTAGTTCGGATTACACTTCCGGGTGCGGCGGTTACCGATTTGAACTTTGTATCATTAATATCCTTGAAGTTCAAATTTGAAGACTTTTGCGTTTTATGCTTAATTGCTTGTCTTTACATTATAAGAATTACTTATTAAATAAAATGCTGGAAAATAAGCTGCTTAGCTAAAAGAATTTGTTGCGTTATGCTAAGTTCACACTTGGGTTTTTAAACACGTTTAAGCAAAATGTTGATTTAGAGCCAGTTTTTGACATAAAGATCAGCGATTAAATTAGAACTTATCTTTGAAATTCTTTTTTGGGTAGTCGATTATTTCATTTTGTTTACAAGTTTAAACGCCCAAAGTTGGCGGTTTAAATTTGCGAAAGAACTTTCAAAAGTACGAACAGCTTATGAAAGGAAATATTTTTTATTTTTTTTTTTTTTAATTTAAAGTTTTAATAAATATTCCACCCTCAAGCTTAAATAATTAAAAGTAATTATAAAATAAAGGTCAAATAAGAATAAATACATATTTATAAATATATAATATTATATAACACAATACAAAATTCTCGCCTTTTCTTCTTCTTTTTCACGTTAAGAACAGTAATTTGATGACAATTTTTGGTATTTGTTTTAAACTGCCATACTTATACATAAAAGTATTGTCAATTCATATGGCAATGCTAAAAGCTTTAATCTTTCACTCAAAAACGCCACAGAGGATTAAGGCTAGATTAATTTTATTATAGGATTAACAAATCTTACTATTGATCTTGGTTTAAACTCTAAGTAAAAAACCCGCTCTTAGCTAATCAAAGCCGTTCACATTACATTTGAGATGATTAAGATGACAGATGATTAAGAAAAAAAAAAAAAACACACAGCAAACACACAAAAAAAAAACAACAAACAAATTTATATTTCTTTAAAGTATTAAAAATGGATAAAAACACTTTTATAAAGTTATCAGAAGATTATTTTAATAATTTTAATGATGGAATTGTGAAAATTTATGAATTATTTAAGGAAAAAAATAAAAACATTAAGCAGAAATCTTGGCCGGTTGTACACGATCATGTTGGCGATTCTACATTTGAGGTATGTTCAGTGGATTCTACGTGATTTATGAAGTGATTTAGTTGTAATCATATCAATTTGAAGTGAATAACAAATCACTTCAATGTATGGGTAATCATCTCGATTTTAAAGTGATTAGAGCTTAATCACGTTCGAGCTGCTTAAACGCGTTTAAGAACCCAAGTGTGAACATAGTATTACTTCTTTAACTTAAATAAATCAATTTTTTTAAAAGAAATGCTGCTACATTCTTTGGCCAAAAATAAGTCTAGAAGATAAACGTCTTGTATATACTTTTTATTTAATTATTTATACAAAAACAGTTACTTAATTCTCGTAAAAAGGACGAGCTTAAAAGAAATAGTATAACATTACGAAGGGAACAAAATTTAACTTTTTTGTGCGGCCTGGAACTTTATTGCAAATTTCAAATCTAATTTCCAGTTTTTCCTATCTGCTCGAATTTTCCAGATATACCGTTATTTACAAAAGAGAACTCGAAGCAGCTTAACCTGGCGAATACAAGCCGTTTGAGGCTACGGAATTGAAGGCGTGGGCTAGGAAAACCCACACGCCCACTTGGAATAGTGGGACTATGAGTAGGATCACTAAGATTTAGTAGAGTAACCCTGACGAGAGGAGGACAGTAAAACTCCACAGTGGGAGTAAGTGGTAGCACTATCCGGCCGGGTAGAGGCCTAGGTTTATATCGTATTGATATGAGGTTGCATCCTTGATTCTTCCTCCTCCTTTCGACCTTACCTGACCTTAATAGATAGAGACACATTAGTAAATATGTATACGTAAATACCAGAGATGTGGAGTCGCTGAAATTTTGTAAGTACGACTCCGACTTCAACTCCGACTCTAATCTTGTTGCTAAATGTATGTATATGAGACTGGTCCTTGCAGTGCCTTTTAAATGGTTAAAGAGAGCAAGAAATGATTATGATTTCATTTTTATTTATGATTTATTTCAAATCAGTATTTTAATTCTAAAAAGTGCCGCATTGAGCTTTAGTATATGTATTTATCAACATATAAGTAGGTTAGATGCTACACTCGTTTGTTACACTTTATTCGAATTTTGGAAAAAGCAAAAATCATATAGCGCCCGATTTTGAAAAATTTAAACCAACCTCTTTCCATGTAACAAGCAATTGATTGTGTAGAAAAATTTATATGAAAATCACTCAGTTTTTGAGTACTTTCTAAAGAGCATGAGAGATTCATCCAAAGACAATTCTTTGCCAGGTGTAAAATTATTTTGAAAATTTTGTAACACTAATTGAAGCAGTGGCATTATTTTTTCTAGCTTTCCTGCTTCTTTGTCATTTCCATGTGATGGATGGCAGCTGAAGCATCTGTAGTATTATTTGATCGCATGAATACATTCCTTTAAATATTATTTACATGCATGAATTCATACCTTTAAAGAACAGACATAAACGGGTATCTTATTACACCAAAATATTAAACCCTTAATAGCCGCTTAAAAGGTACTTCACCCAAACGCATGGGAAATACAGTAGAATCCCGATAATTCGTAATCGCAAGGGACCGGCCATTTCTTACGAATAATAGGGGTTTTCGATTTAGCGGCGGTTCGATTTAACGGGGCTAAAATAAAATAAATACGAATAAACGGGGTTTTTCAATTTATTTACTAAAACGATACAAAAAACAATTGCTAAAAATAAAATATGTAAAAATTATACATAAAAATTATTCATGTAACAAATTGATCTTAAGAAAATAAACACACACACACAAGCAAAAGCAGAAACCGACGCAAAATAAATAGCGGTAAACAAAAAATCATTTTTCCATGTTTTTGTTGTTTTATTACGAATTATAAGTGGTAGTTAGCAAACAATTACGATTTATAAGAGGTAAAGAAGATTTTTTTTGAAAAAAAAATTACGAATTAGCGAGGGGACCAAAATGTATGAAAATTTTACGAATTAACGAGATTTTTTCAAGGGACCGACAGTTTATTACGAATTATCGGGAATTACGATTTATCGGGGTACGAATTATCGGGATTTGACTGTATTTATAAACTTAAAATTTAAATCATATTACACTAATTTTCCCATGCTTTAGTTTAAGTTATTTTAATTTACACGTACGAATAGGCTTAGAATTATTTTCATAGTTAGTAAAAAGTTAGAATAAATTGAAAATAAAATCAATGATATGAATAAAGCTGATGAGTGCACTAGTTGCACCGTCCAAACCTAAAGTACTTTAAAAACGCTTCCTTATCATTTTTACACATCTGAGTATTTTTTGGAAATTTTGGTTGGTAGCATACTGAAAATCGCCAAAATTTTTAGTAAAAAAAATTCGCCAAATAAAAGTTTTATATAAAAAAGAGTATACAAGTCTATTTTACCTTTATTTTAATTTTCCATATATAGCATTATATATACATTTGTGTTTCTGACTTGAAATCTCAAGTTGCGGAAGACCTTAAGAATTCTGTCTTTTTGCGATTTTTAATCATACAATTGTCAAAAGAAGGCTAATTATCGTAAACCTAGAACTTATGAGATCAGTTTATAAAATTTTAAAAAAGATTTATTTACTCAAGTATACAAAATGAGAAGAGTTTGAAGTGAATATTTAGTTTTTTTTTTTGATATTCTAAGTAAAGCTTATAAGAAAAATACGCTTGATACCATTATAAAGAACCTTATACCAATACAACTTTTTCTTAAATAAATTTCTGATTTTCTTTCGCTATTAATTCCACTATTTTTGCATACTACCCAGCATACATTATTATTTATTTATTTTAAAAATCCCATTTCATATGAAATCGAAAACAATTCGGTTTTTAAAATTTATTTTGCAAAAAAAGTTTTTCGGTAAAGATCCGATGATTGAAAACTTCGGATAAATGTAATGTAACTGGCAATATAACACTCAAAATATTATGTAGTTAAAATCGAAGGAAAATTCATTTAAAACAAATTAAAATTCATTTAGAAAACGGATCATTTACATTTCATTTAAAACAAATGATTTTTACATTCATTTTTAAATTTTTTATTTATTGAACAGCATATTCGTTAAAATTGAATAGTTTTTACTTTTAAAAAATATGTTTTAACCGGCAAAAATCAAACTACAAAACAAAATAAATACGGAAAAACATTATTTTTTGGTAGTTTGTCTTTTGAATAACAAACATAAATGTTAAAAAATAAAAATAATCTTAAAAATAACTATATATTTATTCAATTTTAACAGTACGGAAAACGAATTTAATAACCAACAATCAGTTACTGTAATAATTTTATGAGTGTACCAATTTATCACCTAAAACGATCGCATTTGTATCGCGATTTCTAAATTTGTTAAAAATTCCAAGGAAGAACTTAGCCAGTACTCATACATTTTTTCATATTTATATGAAATTTAGAAATCGCCAAAATATTCACAAAAATGCATCGATAATAAGGTTTATAAATCGCCACGTTTGGCGTAAAACCGCCACATCTTTTAATTGTAAGCAAACATTTTTTTAATTTTAATTTTTTTTTATTTTGACTTTGTAGTAGGCATAAGCCCAGAAACTGCAACATTTCGTCGTTTGAGGTTTCAGCAAAAACGATTTATTGTTGATGGTTAGGTGTTATTACTCTCCAAACTTTTTGCATAAGAATTACTCAATGAATCTAATAAATTTATTATATCTTCATCAAAAATTTTTTTAAATAACAATAGTGGTGATGAGTCACTATTTACTTTGCCTTGGAGTCCCCAATATTCGTTTAATGGAAAATATGGTATAGGTCGTGTATTCTCGTGCCAAATTTCATCAGGTTCATAATTCACATTACTTATTTCTATATCTGAAGTACAAGCACCAACATTCTCTGGAACAAGTTTATCAAATTCACTATTCCCATCATCTTCAAGACTATGTTCATCTATGTACTTCACTGACAACATCGCTATTATCAGAAATTTCAAAAAATTTCAGCCAAATCGGATAACTTTTACCCCTGCCCCTTTGAGGTCAAAGTTCAAATGATAAAAAAAAAATTCCATACAAGCAAAAATTTTTTTTCGAATTTTTTTTTGCCCTATTTAAGAGCATGATTACTAGGGTGCCAGCTAAATTTCAACTTTGGATTTTCAACATCTCCCGGGCGGAATATTGTGCCACATGGTCTAAAACTGATGTGGAAAAAATTTCAGCCAAATCGGATAACTTTTACCCCTGCCCCTTTGAGGTCAAAGTTCAAATGATAAAAAAAAAAATTCCATACAAGCAAAAAATTTATTTTCGAATTTTTTTTTTATCATTTGAACTTTGAACTCAAAGGGGCAGGGGTAAAAGTTATCCGATTTGGCTGAATTTTTTTCCACATCAGTTTTAGACCATGTGCCACAATATTCCGCCCGGGAGATGTTGAAAATCCAAAGTTGAAATTTAGCTGCCACCCTAATATATATATACACATTGTGCTGGAATTCCCGTAATTTGTTTCATTGAAGATGTTTACACAACAAAAAAAAAAAAAAGCAAAGACATAAGAAAGATGAAAGTGTACAATAAATTTAAATGGCAATTCTCACGTTTAATTGGAGTTGGTACTCTTAAAACCGTAACGAATAACGCTATTGTAATTCAAATTGGCCTGTCTTAGTTTTATAGGACTAAAAATTACTCTGCCAAATTTCGTTAGGATTTATCGAACAAATTATGGTACTGTGAGGTCAGTTTTTATAATTGTTAGATAAAACTCCCAATCCAGAAATATTCTAACTCTGGGTGGAAGGTATTAACGTTTCGACACATCCGAAATTAGCACTTTCACTTATCTTTATTTTTACTAAGCAGCAGAAATTTTATTAATTTTCTTAAGTGGCTCTTGTACGCTTTATTCAACAAATCATTTAAACTGAATAAATTTGTAATTTATTGACAAAATAAGAAAAGAGATTTAGGAAATTCTCCTTGACCCTTATTATTTTTAAATTATGTCTAATTTGAATTGTGCCATCTTGTATACAATAATTTCAAAATTTGAAATACAAATTTTCAATCAACTTAAATGGAAAATAAATATTAAAATGTAGATTTAACGTTACTGGAGCTTAACTGTGTATGCAACAAATTTGTTGGTAAATTTACATTTAAATTCAAATGATGTAATTCCCTTTAAAAAATACTAAGGAGATACAAATCTATTTCGTTAACCTTTTATACAAAAATGTAGATAAATTTAAATTGTCTACACTTTTTTTTAATAGCATTGGAAATTACTTGAATCTAGAGACGAAAAAACAAAAATATTTAAAATTGCTTAACTTCTTTTTGGACATCAGCATTAAAATTGGTTGCGGTCTTGACATATACATATATAATTATTGAGCGACAATCAGAAAGTTGCATGCTTTTGTTTTTAGAAATTTTAACAAGGTTGAGTAAAATATTATGATTCGTAACAGTTTTAGCCGAACTTAAATGATTTTCTTCGCGAAATTCCCGATTTCTGGTGATAAAAACATAAATTTAAATACAGCGACGAAATTAGTTTAAGCGTTTACGGTGAATTTCAGGTTTAATAAATTTTATAACTTCTATAGCATTATGATGATTTTTATTAAGATCTGCAAATACAGCTGCTTCACCTAGTTTAAATTTATTAGGAGAAATTTCTTTAATTAATAGAATTGCTAAATGATAATGGTTTATCTTTCGCATCTAAGGTAAATTATGGACCGTAAATTACAAAATTGCATGGAATTGTTTCTGGCCATATGAAGCTAAGATAGAACAAATTTTACCGCAATTTCTATATCTGCTACGGTTTTAGGCGTATTTTCAGGGATGATAAATGAGAAATCCAACATCGTGCCAACGAACTTTTAAAATCGTACTTTTTTGGCCCCAATAGTACTAAATCATTTTTAAAAACAAAAATTTAAACCTACAAGAACAAAAGGTACATACTTCAAATTCATTTGTTCATGTTAGGTATAGATAGCAAAAAATACATGATCATTAATTATACATAATTATAGGGTGGGTAAAATTTTTTCGCGTCTAAAGCACATTGCGATTCTTGTTCTATAAGTCATTCCAAGAAACTTTTCCAAAGAAACCATAGGTCAAAAACGCCTCAGATTTTACAAAATAGTTAGTTTTCCAAAATATTCAAGAATAGAGGCACACAAATTGAATTTGGTCAAGCCAGACCTGTATCATGCGGTTTTTAGGGTCGAGAAATCCATTTTCATACACTTTTTAGAATTTCCAAATTTATTGTGTTTACAATTTTCCATATGTACTGCAAAAACAGGAAAGGAGTAGAAAGTCCGAATATAATTAAAAATTTTATTTGGCACTTGTAAAATCTCCTTCAAACTAATTCGGAGTAAAATAATAATGGAGTGGGTTTCCACGTTTCCAAAATTCTGTTGATTACTTATTGACATGACAACCATCATGTTGACGAATATTTGAAAATATTATGAATTTGTTCCAAAATAATCTTGAATTGAGAGGAAGTCGTCTTTTCTACTATTTAGAACGTTTGCAGAATTGGTTTCCTATATCTTTAAAAACTTGTTAATTTCATCAGAGAATGCACGCTTTTATGCTGCCGCTGATACTAAATTTAGAATGTGGCATAAGCAATCGTTCAATCAACACGTGCAAAAATCTATTCGCAATAGCGGAGTTCAGTGTTTGGTGCAAATGGTCTTGCAAAAGAGAAAATGCAAAATATCATAGCTGCCCAATAAAAAATTTTATCATTTTGCGAAGCACTAAAGGTACATTTAAAAAATAAGCGCACAATTATGCGCTACGCAATAAGACATACAGAAATGCAGTAAAGTAAGTGAAAGAACTCTCAACAACTTAAAAAAAAAATTCAAGTGCTACGGCATTCCCTTACTACGAAGCAGGTTTGTAAGGGAGAGTACTAAAAATAACTGTATCAAAACTTTCAGTGTGTAAAGATGATCGTTACATCCAACAATGTTTATGTGCGCTGAATAATGCGCTTTATGTGTCACAAATGTATTGCTTCAAAGTGGGAACTCGCCATATAAAATTCGTGTCTTCCGTAAGCGCAATGGTAAGCGAAACCCTTATGTTTCTCCCTTACAAAACTGCTTCGTTGGAAGCTTCATTTTTTATTGGGTGATTTGTTACATCCAACAAGAAAAAATAGAGTTTCCCTTAGATTTCATAAAAAAGCTACGACATTTTGCATTTTCGCAAGACTATTTGCACCAAACACTAAACTCCGCTTATATTCATTGGACAGTAAATACGAGTTGCCATTTAATATCAACTATAAATATGCAGGTTTGAAAAATTTGGAAATAGTACCAAATGAGTCACGGGGGTACCAGCGTACTTTTTAGTATTGAATTGTACCAAAAAAAGTACAATTGTACCAACTTTATCAACCCTGCGTATTTTATTAATTTTCGAGATTAGGGCTTATATGGGGCCTAGGGTAAATTATGGACCCATTTTTACGAAACTGTGATTTCTAGTCTTCTTAAACGCTGACGTACTAAATTTCATTATGATAGCATTATTTATTACGGTTTTAGGCGTACTAAGCTGTTTTCCGAGAGTAGGCTTTATATGACTATTTGTCTGGATTTAAATCCCAAACTGCTTACGATAACTACAAGCAATTTGGGACCAAGCTTGTTCTTTTCTGTTGAGTTTTTTTTAAAGTGAGCGCGTTTTCAACAGACGGACAGATGGACATATTTAGCCATGATGGACATGGCTAAATCGACTTAGAATTACTCAAGGAGCCAGAATATATACAGTGGCCGACAAAAGTCGACATACGACCATCTTTTTCAAACTTTCAGCGTTTAAAAAATTAAATGAAAACAATTGTAAAATCATTTTGTTTAAAATCTGTTTTTAGTACTCTATACCAACAAAAATTAAAATTTCGTCTTTCCTTTCAAAAATAATTCACAAAAGAACATAAAAACGCAATGACAAAAGTCTACATAGGACCACTCTACCACATTTTTTCTGCTGTCTGTGGTCAAATGAAAAATAAAAAGTCCCGTTATTTATTTGTACGTTTTTGGTTAACTCATTCTATAATGGGTATTGATGTTTAGTTATTACTTAGGTGATTTCAGTAAAAGTTCAAATGGAATAATGTCTTCCCGAAAGGAAATTTCTTCCGATATTCGAAATTTAGTTGTTAAATATAGAAATGAACACAAATTTTTTGTGAAATATCAAAACTTTTAAATTTAAGTAAATCCACTGTACAAACAATAATTAACAACTTTAAAAATACTGGCCGCATTGCCCAAAAAAACTGAACCGAAGAGACGTAAGCTTTATCTTGAAAGAAATTAACAAAAACCCGAAGCAAAATGCAACTAAAATATCCGAGGAGCTAGCCTAGGCCTGCCATACGTCCTGGTTTTCCAGGATTGTCCTGGTTTTTGACTACTTGTCCTGGTGTCCTGGTCCACTATGAAATTGTCCTGGTTTTTTTACAGGTCAAGATAGAAAATTTGGTTTTTGCTGGTTTTAGTTGTTAGCAAAGGTTAAGATTTCTGTTATAACACTGCTAACATAAGGCAATTGTATAAACAACTTTAATTTAATTTAACTGTTATCTGGTGTTAACGTCGTTTAACTAAAAGCTTCCAATAAAATTAGATGAGAGTCAATTCTCTTCCAAATTTTGTTTCAACTAGTTGCTTTAAAAAGTTATACCGTGTTAACAACTTTTATAAGTAATCGAAAACCGATAACAATTTACTTTCTTTAAAATAGCCAATACACGTTTCAATTCAATTGTCAACTGAGTCGGTTATTGTCCAAATCAACGCGTGTATGGCTTTGTCAATTGATTAGTTTGACAGTTGTCAAGTTGGTTGAAGAAAAATCAAAAGATTTTGATTTTGCAAGTCTGCTCTATGGACTAAAGAAAGAAACTCGTTGAAGACTGAGACACTGGAGAGTAATATTCAATGTAATACCATGTTCACACGGACACCAATATTCGTGTTTCGCTCTCTTATTCCTGTTTCGCGCCCCAAACATGATTGAAACGACTTGTTTCCCCATACAAAATTTTGAGAGCGAAACAGATCGTTTCATTTTGAAACAGGCTGCGAAACAGATAAAATCTACTATCATCTCCAATTTTGATAATAGTTATCGTTAGTTTATCTGAAACAGCTCTCAAAAAAAATCAAAACAAAGAAAAAAACAAAATAAAAATTGATGTTTAATAAAATAAAGTGATAATAATAACATAATAATATTAATAAAACTATTAAATAATATATCTTTAAGTTTTATTTACTTTTTTATCTATTTTAAAAAGAATCACACTAACAACACAAAAAAAATGTCAAAATGAAACTAGAACGAATCGTATGAACAGCATGTTTGGCAATCTAGTTTCAGAGAGCTTAACCAGTGGTTTATATCGTCGTATGAACATAGCATAAGTAACTATATCAAAGGCTAAAATGAAGTTCTAGAAAAAGTGTAATCTTTTGAAAAGTATTATAGTTTAGAACATTTTGTGCTTAACTTTTCATTATTTTTCATCGTTTTTATGTAAATCAAGTACAAGTTAATTTTTTTATATATGAGAAGTGGTGTAACCCCAGACTTATTATGAGATTATAAGGAGTTAACACTACTCTTGCACTATAGTACTTGGTTGCAACGGCCCATCCAAAAACTATGTTTTTAGCGCCATCTGTTTTGGATACAAACAGTTGACTTACTTGACTATCGCACTGTTAAGAACAGTGCAAAGAACATATCTTTCACCAGAACCGTAACCAAGTAACCACTTCACCGCTGATAGCCTCATATATTGTTTGATTTAGAAATAAAAACTGGATGGTTTTTACATATACATACATACATGTGCATTAAAAAAAACTTTTTTGTTGGCGTAATTTTTTATCCATTTTTTCTATGTGTCCTGGTTGATAGGTTCAAACTTCTGGCAGCCCTTAGCTAGCCACAAGATCATTAAAATTTGTAAATCCGAGAACAGTCCAAAGAACCCTCAATAACAACGGTTTTAATAGTAGATCAGCTCGCAAAAAACCACTAATAAGTGAAAAAATCGTAAGCTGCGTTTGGAGTTCGCTCAAAGACATCTTGAGAACGGGATGGATTTCTGGAAACGGGTTTTATTTACGGATGAGTCCAAATATAACATATTTGGAAGTGACGGAAGAGCCAGAGTATGGAGAAAAAGAAATACAGCTATGGATCAAAAAAATCTGGTATCTACCGTAAAGCATGGTGCAGGCAGCGTAATGGTTTGGGGTGCTGTTGCTGCTTCGGGAGTAGGAAATCTTGTTTCTATTCAAGGAAATATGGATCGCTATCAGTACAAGAAAATTTAAAACAGTCGGTCGATATTTTGAATCTTGGTCAGAGTTGGATTTTCCAGCAGGATAACGACCCGAAACATACAGCTCAAATAATCAAAGACTGGTACAGTTATACACACCACCCCAAAGTCCAGACTTAAATGTTATTGAGCACGTCTTGAGCGGAAAATCAGAAAGCATCATATCACTAGCGCGCCAATGCTAAAAGAGAAGCTCCAAGAGGAATGGAGAAATATTACATCTTCTGAGTTGGAAAATTTAGTAGCATCAATGCCTAGACGACTTCAAGCTGTCATAGACGCCCGTGGTGGACCAACCAAATATTAATTTTTATAAATAATTAAAATTTTTTGTAAATAAATGAAGTTTTTTAAGTTAATACCCAGATCGAATGTAGACTTTTGTCAACACTTTTTTTTAGTTTTTTGCGAATAAAATTTTAAGTTTGTTAAAAAAAAAATAGTTTTTAGAGTTAACATATAAATAAAAGACATTATTGAACATATCTGCATCATTACTTATTGTTATATTGATTTCTATATCCCTACGTTCCCAAAATATCGGTCGTACGTAGACTTTTGTCGGCCACTGTACGTACACTGCATTCATAACTATAGACGCATTACAATTTTTTCTGTTTATTGAAACTAAGTGTATATTATTATATATAGACCAATGGTGGGCGCTCCACAGCACAATTGTGCTGAGAGATTTCACACGTATTCTTAGCCTCTTTAATTTCGTTTTTGATGAGACACATTTTCTTATATTTTTTTGTATTTTTTTCAAGAGAATTTCCCAGCAAACATACGTGTTTCATTTCAAATAAATATTGTTATGCGAAAAATAATTTACTGTACTTTTTTTACTGTTACTTTTTCTGTGAACAGTAAATCTCTACAATTTAAACTATTAAAAAATGTTTTATATTACTTCAAATGCACTTATAAAATTATTACAGTAACTGATTGTGGGTTATTAAATTCGTTTTCCGTACTGTTAAAATTGAATAAAAATATAGTTATTTTACGAATAATTTTATTTTTTAACATTTATGTTTGTTATTCAAAAAACAAACTACCAAAAAATAATGTTTTTTCGTTTGTATTTTTTTATGTAGTTTGATTTTTGTCGGTTAAAATGTATTTTTTAAAAGTAAAAACTATTCAATTTTAAGGAATATGCTGTTTAATAAATAAAAAATTTGAAAATGACTGTAAAAATCATTTGTTTTAAATGAAATGTAAATGATCCGTTTTTTAAATGAATTTTAATTTGTTTAAAATGAATTTTCGTTTGAATTTAACTACATAATATTTTGAGTGTGCGTAATATATAAAATAAGGAAATATAATGCACCATTTATTTCAAACGTTTGGCTTTGTGTATGGTGGGTACTTCTGTCATCTCACTAATACTAATAAGCATCAATACAAGCACAGTTTTAGTTGTGCCCACTTCTGATATAGACTGACTGCAGTATATAAAAAGTAACAGTTATTTTTTTTTTAATATTTGGGAGACGTGTTTTTCATATTAAGAGAACTATCATCTTTAACTTTTCTTATTTAAACAAGCGCTTAAAATTCATGAAAATCTCTTCGATTCTAAAGGTAGGGTAAAGAAATCTTAAACAAAAATCGCAACAAATGCAAATATTGCTAGTAATGCAAATGTTAATAAAAATGATAATTTAATGAAGCTCTTTTTAGGAGTGACTTTTATGAAACTGTTTTATAGATTCTATAAAATACTACATTAACTGACGATTTATTGTTTCTGTAAAGAGTTTCATTAATTCTATGAAGATTTTCATAAACATTGACTGTAACGAAACCTGTTTCATAGATTTTATTAGGAGTGTCATTGGCTGAACTCTAAATAATAGTTTCATAAAACTTGTGTGAAATTCGATATGGAAGACCGACAAAAATAAAAATCTTTTGTAATGGTTATGGAAGCAAAAAACAAAAACGGTTATCAAAGACCAAAAAAATATTGGTTTTTTGTAATAATAATTCAGAGAGCAAGTTTTAAAAATTCGTGATAAATTATTATTTCAGGATTTTTTCAAATATTGGTTATAACTGTTATGTCCCTGGTTAAATTCAATATGATAACTTCATGAAACAATTTATTTTTTTTTTTTTGTGGTAGCGTACCAGTTAAATAGTACATGCGTCTATAGTTGTGACACGCAGTGTTTACTTTATGGGACTGAGATGAATAATAAAAAAGTTTCATACGGAATGACAAACTTAGTATGTATACCCTCATTCACTCATAGTGGCGGTGAATGGCATAAAAAGTAAAAAAAAACATATTTGGGCAAGGCTGACCATTTGCTACCCTACACCACGGTATACAAAGACAAATTTTCCAGGGTGTACAAAACAAAGTTATGTTATTAGGTTAAGAAACATGTATAAATTCTCTAGGCTAATTACTATTTAGATTTCATGGAAATTAGATTTTAGATTTCATCAAAATTGCGATCAGGGGCCTAGTTCTGGCAGTCGTTATCGAGTACTTTCTCGATTCTTGTAAAACTTTCGGCAAAATACAGGTCGCAATTTTTGAGATAATTGATTGGCATAAGTTTTAATTGCCACAAGAGGAAAGAGGTCTTTAATTTCTCTATCTTTCATAAAAGCTTCTTTACGGAAAAGAGTTTTTGTGCCCATAAATAATTTTATTACGTTGGTATTTAGGTTGAATTTGGTTCAAACTTATTTAACTACAATCTCAATCGTCTTAACAAATTTTATTGGAATATGTTCATAATGGACCGTACCTCACATATAAAAACTACTCCCGAAAATAGATTTTAATATCAGAAATGCTTTATAAATTTTGATATTGACATAAAAATTGGCGTCACTATGTCACCCTAGGTCTACACTAAAGATAAATATCTCAGCCAGTTGGCAATAACGTCGGCAGAATAACAAGGCAATATTTCTTATTGCTCAGCTTATGTTAAAGGCATGGGAAAACGTATTTATGTTAACTCATAATTGGAAAACCATCAAGGAAGAAGGTGCACAGCAAAAACTGGCGCTATCATGCAAAAATTATGTTTATTGATATAAATTCCTTCTTATTCAAATTTATTATTAAAATGTATATTAATTTGTTTAAGCTTGAGGTCTTTTTTGTATAAAAATATTAATTTTACTTTAACAAAAAAAAAAAATTAATATTTCTATGTAAAAAAGAACTTAAAAAAATTCATATAAATTTAAATAATAAAGGTCGAAAAAGAAAAAATTATATTAATAAAAATAATTTTTGTAATTTTATTTTAATGTTTATTAACTTCTTTAATGTAATTCTTTTACTACAATTATAATTTGCTACCATTTCACAAATTTAATTTCTTTCTCACACAATTTGCTTTTATATTTTTCTTTTTTGAATTTTTTCTCAATTGATAACCAAATTTGACGTTTAATGTAAACAATAATTGTCAACGGAAATGGACTAACAAATATTGTAACATATATTGTCGGCAATAAATATGTACAAAAAATTGCTGTCTACATTAAAGATAACATAATTTTGATATTTACTGCAATATATGTCGCAATAGTTATCTCCGTTATAGACGGGCAGTCATGACAAAATTTTGCGCTGATAGGCCAAAAATGAGCCAAAGATGTCATATTAACACCGTTTAGAAAATCAAATAGGCAGGGTTTTTGACATGTCACTAATACTTGGTTAAGTTAATTTTGAATAAACAGCTTGATTTTGCTTGAAATGTTGGCCTTTAATGAAATAAAAGAAATATCACTTTTCGCCGGAAAAATCCGAGTTTCAGACTACGTTAAACTAAGTTTCAACTTAAAGGCAAATAAATCAAAAATAGATTAAGATGGCCCATAGGTCTCAAATAGGATACACTCTTTGAAATTCGGTATCATACAGTCGATCTTGATTGAAATTAATTTCTTATTCGTTTGAAGTCAGTGACGTGCATAGAAGTACATATATCTGTTATATGACGTTTAAAATTCTTACGTTTTAAGTTTTCGATTTCCAGAACACCCCAGATAATTTTCGAAATATTCTTATATGACTAATCGTTTAAAAAATCGAGAATTTGGTCCTTTTTTAAATTTCCCACTGTTTGTTTGTGATTTTAGAAATTAATCTGGGAGGAAGTAAAATCTTTGGTACATTTTTGCGAAAGAAAATTGGTCCAAGTTTAAAGTAATTACAGTCGAATATATATATGTATGTTGGTAATTTATTTGTTTGAGTTATTTTATCACCCAGTGGTATTAAATGTAGCAATCGCCACCAATGGCACTTTAACGCAATTTGTACTTGGGACTTTTGATGTGGCATTCAAATCAAACTTAAATCTTTCCCTAGACACCAATATCTAGTGTTAACATGTTAAAATAGTTACCCACGTTTCGCTAGATAATTCTATAAATCCAAGTAATGCAAAAAACAATTTTTTTCCACGACAACACAAAAAATGGGTATCCGAAATAGATCCCGTAACTTTTCCATTTTTTAGCTTAAAAAATTATTTGCATTCCGAATTAGACCTTTCTTTTCGGAATAGAGTTTTTGGGTACATAAATCATCTTAGATTGTTAGCGTTTAGATTAAATTTGGTCCAAACTTGTTTTATTGCAATTAAAGTCATGTTACGAAATTTCATTGAAATCGGTCTATATTTCACAACAGCTCACATACAAATACTACTCCCGAAAATAGCTTTTAATGCCAGATTTTCATTATAAATGTTGGCGTATACATAAAAATTGGCGGTTATCACTTTTACGAAAGCTTCTATGTCATGACAAAGTTTGTTCCTGGTGGGTCCAAAATTAACCATAAGTCCCTTATAGGCCCCCATCCTAAAATCTCATATAGATAAAGATATATATTCTACACTAAGAAAGTCTAATGAATTGTCCATTGACTTAAATTAAATATTTAAAAAAACTAATGGCCATTTTCTCAATGTATCGACAAACTGTCTGCTACTTAATGTCAACATAAATTTATTGGACCGATAAACTGTCCGTTAACGATTTTGGGTTTCTCAATATACCGACAAAAAACAAAGTTTTCAGCTGGCAACGCCACTCAAAATACATGTAAAAGATGCGAGTCAGCTGATTGAATTTATCTGTATGGCAAATAAAAGGAAAATAAATAATTGGCAGATGAGTGCCGGTTAGCTTTGCGATTAAATCGAAGCAAATGAGACATTGAGAAAACCAAATTTCTTTAATGTGCAGTTTTTCGTTGGGATAAAAGATAATCGCCTAATGAGAAAATTGCCATAAATAAAAAATATTCGGCACACAGAACTTTAACATGAATCTTAAACTCATAACATAATTTTGTTTAAGCGGGTCCATGGGACCCATGGCCCAAATAGCGTACGCTAACAAGAATTGTTTTCATATACAGTGGTGTATACTATATACTATACAGGCCAACCAGTCAGACGGACATCGTTAATTCAACTCAGAAAGTGATTCTGAGCTAATCTGTATGCTTAAAAGTCCATAATACCCTCTCCACTATTGTGGTGTGGGTGTTCGTGTGCTGGACGTAATATCCGTCGTCATATCTAATTTTTTGATTTTTCATCCAGCATCGTCGGGGTGACTCACACCAGAGAACTGCAAAATCCACTATTTTTGTTGATTTACTCATACGCTAAAATTTACATTAACTCTATGCCTGCAAAAAAAAAAAAGTTCAAGGTTGGTAATTTTGACATCGTTGTATACACATTTGATTTGTGCATGTGTGAGTTTTTTTATTGAAGTTCTTTTATTTTTTTATTGAGTGCTTTGTTTGCATTTATTGTTGCGCACGCAATAACACAATTTCTTAAAGTCAAACGGCATTTATTCTTTTGCTTTTGCATTTAAGTAGCCATTGTCCACTCGATGACTCACGACGAATGTTAATTGGTACTAGTACGAGTCGCTTTGTTGGTATGATTGTTGCAGGCATAAGTTCAAATAAAGTAGTTGTATTGTCCAATTTGTTTTTTTGTTTACCCAGCAAATAATATTGGACCACGTGATTTTGATCAAATGGACTTCTCATTGGACTAGTCCAATGTAATGCAAGCATGGACCATGTCATTGTTAAAAAGTGTCGTTTTTTTAACGAAATGTGTTTTTAAATGAATTCAAAACTAATCCTCTTGAGTATACCATGGAGAAGTTTTAATACTACTGCTTTGTAATCCAAAGCTGGGTTATATGGTCCTGCCCTAGGACATCGTAATGTCAAATAGACCATGTTTTTTCCATACGTTTGGGTTACTTTTGGACTAGTCCTAGTCCCTTGTGGGCTACATTTTACACGCGTGTTTGGACTAGTCCTATTATTTGCAGGGTATTTTTTTAAAAGCGTAACAAGCAACATTAACAACAATATATGGTACATACAGAACTACTGTACTTTTTAAGAAATGATAACAAATAAAAACGTCTTCTTAATCCAAATTTTTAATATTTTAAGTAGGCTTAAGTTCATGAAATTTAATTTCTCATTAAATTATTTTTATGAAGAAAGGAATTTTTTACAACATGAAAATTAATTAAAATTGTTATTGATAATCTTTCATTCTTGACGTGGCTGGGGCTCGAACCCCGGCCGGCAGGTAACCATGACATGTTTCGATCGCAACCACTCGATCTCCTCAGATGGATTTGCCTTCTTACACTCGCAGCCATCGACATGGAAATTGTTTCAGCTGCTGAATAGTCATCAGAGCAATGATTTTTGTGTATTTTTCTTTGTATGTGTTTTTTAACAAAGCAATAATTGACGAACGAAGCTAAACATGGTATGAATGGCAAAGACAATACGCTGTGCATGACTTGAATGAATTTAAAACAACACTGATGTGTGTGGCTGAGAAAGTTTGATTGCATGAGAACAAATGAGTGTATTTGATGTTGTTGATTTAATGCGAATTTTTTGCAATCGCAGAAAGCCGTTCTCTGACACATACAAACACATTTTTACTACAGTAGTTTTGACTTAGCTGCCTTTTATTTACGTGCACTTTTGACTTAACTGCACAAAATTGATAATTTTTGGCATTATTCTTTATAATCCCATACAAATTCCTTTTTTAAGTTAAGATAAGTGCCCAACATTTTTGGCATTTTAAAATTATTTTCATACAAATAATTTAAGTTAGCTGCACTTTGACTTAACTGCCCAAAATACATATTTGATGTAATTATTCTTCAAAATCCTTGTTTACGTGCATTTTGTATACTTGCACATTTTCCATATTTTTAGGAAGCTTTAAAATATTTTCATATAACACTTAATTTACATGATGAATTTTATGACGTCTAATTTTAGACGTCATTTTTTGTTTGGCAGCAAGCGGTGTAGAGAAGAAAGAGGGGTAGAAAAATAGACATGATTTCTGTTTTCTCTTCCTCTTTCTTCTCTACACCGCTTGCTACCAAACAAAAAATGACGTCTAAAATTGGACGTCATAAAATTCATCATGTAAATTGAGTGTAAAACTTCAAAGATAGCTGCACACATGAAAAAATATGGTGGCCACATTTTCACATAAATATCCAATTTAAGTTGTAATAAAAACAAAAATCGCAATCAAGTCAAGTTGACAACGTTATACATAATTCATTTATTTTGTTTAAATGTAGCTACATTTATGCATATGGGTTGCGGTTACAGCAACTTTGCCACGAATATATGAAAGAATTAGCAAATCTTAGGTTTGGAACAGAATAAAGTAGTTGTATGTAGTAGTATTTGAAGCTGACGAATGCTCTGTAGTGCAACAAAGTTCAAAATTTTTAGCTTTTAACAGCTTGCAGCGCTATTGTTAACGGTGAACTGCAGCGACTTTTCAGTTCCAAACTTTATTGTTACCATTTTGAATACATCGTTCATTATAAAAATGCATAACAAATGACTGCAGGTTGTTTGAACGTCATTGTTATTATCAATTTATTAGTAAAAACGTTGTTACTTCTCTTTCAAACACTTTTCTTTAGCTGCACTTTTCTGCTGGTAACAACAATTGCGTACTTGCACATTAAAGCAGCTAAATGCATTTAAGATAGCTGCATTTTTGATTTACCTGCACAAAAAATCGTGCAAAGGAGATTGTGTCAAAATTACTGTAATACTACCACAATGCTGGATGATTAGTGTATATTGGCCTTAAAATATATATAAACAATGGCAAATAAAAACTACCCTGTAGGAAGTCAAACACATTTATAACTAACTTCAAACTGGTTTTTTTATAACCACATCTAGTTGATTAAGTGACTTTTTTCCTTGTCGACGACTCATTATTTTAACATGGGCATGTCATAGGCAGTAGTCAATTGGCCATCTTTGCATGACTTTTTAACTGACTACTAACTACTTATTTTTCAACCTATTTGTAATTAATTAAAAGTATTGTCAGTTAAAAATAAATTATTTAAATTTTAAATAATTTTTGTCAAAAAAATATATGTACATATGAACATGCATACATATGTATGTATATCTTTATATATTTTGTTATAGAAATAATTATTTATGAAAATTTTGCATTAAACTGCCCTAAATGATGATGTATAATAGTCCTGAAATAAATACGCCACATAATTGCTAGTACATAAACAGATTTGTATTGTTTCATTTTTTAATTATTTTAAAATGTTTGTATGTATATATTTTTTTCATTTGACTTCATGGCATGCTCGTTTTGCTTATTTTGATTTTATTTGAGTTTTACGTGTGCCTTTTTGGTTGATATCTGCATGAGATTTAAACCAATTTGTAGTCATTTAAAAAAAAGTTAATTTATAGTTAGTGTTTTTTGCAACTGACTATTTTATTTACTACAGGGTAAGGACAAACAACAAAAATATGAAACTAAAAACATGAAAAATATTCAAAACGCCTTTGAAAACATTTAAAAATTTCAGTTCGCCATAAAAAAAGAGCTCGAGCTAAATTTTCAAAACTCTTCGGGAGATTAAGTCTACTATGTAATGGTCTTCTTAATTTCTGTTTGATACATTCGATATATAAAATTGTGTTCCACAGTGATATTAAATACTCTTAAAAGCCTGATTTTGAAGTAAAAATCATGAATTTAGTCGTTTCAAAAGCGCATTTTTTTTATTTTTGGTAAAAAAATAGGAAGTAATTTTTTAATACGTGAGATAAACGTATTATCTAATAAAAAAAGAAAAAAATATTTTTGCAAATATTAGTTGAGATTCATGGTGGAATAAGCAGGTGGCATCGTTACTACAACAAATACAACAAAAATGGAAATTATATCACCGTTTACGTCAAAAAATACTTTAAACAAAAATTAAAGCGTGCCCCTGCACGTGACTTTGACATAAACCTAGACAAACAATGCAAGAGCAAAAAATCGTCATCTGGCGTAGTGCCACATCTATAAAAAACTCGATGCTAAATGGGGCTAAAACAATGCTAAATATGCTAAAAAAAATTTGAAAATGCAAAAAAATGCTAAATTTCCTTAAATAATTGTATCATTATAATGAACGAATTATATGTGTATTAATTTGCCTGGAAATATTATATTTCGTTTTAATAAAACGAAGTTTATATAAAAAAATTATATACATACATAGATTTATTTAATAAAAACCATTCTGGAACATAAGCAAAGTACATAAATTAAATACATATTTACGCACATGTTAATTTATGTTTTTGCTTTACCATACACAAACTTACAGAGAAATAAAATGTCAGATAAATGGCAACTGATTTTACAGCGGATCGCTAAGGAATAATTGCTCAAGCAATTAGAAGAGCAATCATTGCGCAATTGATTGCAACTCAATGTAATATGCGGTCTATACGTCGCAAATTTAATTGAGCAATCAAATTTGACGTTTGCCGCAATAAATATTGCTACGTGGAGACCCGGGGTTAGCAATAATTCCAACGAAAATTGATTAACAATTACTGCAATATGAATGGATTATATATGGCTTCAATGTTCTCTTTCATATTCCAAAATCCATTTTTTGATATCTCTTATAGAATCTGAGATATTTAGTATCGACTTTGGTCTACATCCACATTTTTTAGGTTATTGAATATTATATTGCTACATATTACCATTTTTTGCATATGGAGCAAATTTTGCATACAAGCATAACAAAATTATACTTTACTATTGCTTTGTGCCATTCGAATAATGAACAACGTAGGTCAAAATAAAACGTCACAAAAGTTAAAATTTATTGGACACAATGTGAAACTTGAGGTGAATATGGAGCCCACAACAAAACTAATTGTTGAATATTGATTTGCGCTATCTAACATATATTTTCTTTCCAAATTATGTTGGATCTGTAGTTCGGGGCTTATAGGAATGAGTTAAGCAATTATCACCATTCTAAAACATACCAGCCTTTCCTTGTAAATCTCTATAAACTATCAAATTCATTGTTTTTGCCATTAACTTACTTTGCTCAACGTCAAAGAAAACGTCATAATACGAAATAAAATTTGATATGGAGCACAAAACGACAAAATGTTATTTTAGAAAAACCATTAAAACTTTGGATTCATTGCATGTAAATTCATGAAAATGTAAAGTTTAGTTAAAAACATACGTAGCAATCAATTAGGAGCGTTTAAAAAAAATCTATCGGGTAGTTTTTGAGAAAATTTACCTGTTTTATCGTTTTTCTCAAAACCGACTTGATGGCCTAAAGGCTAAAACAATAATCACCTGACGATATATGTACAAAACATTGATGTCTACATTTAAAAAACATAATGCAAGTAATTACTTGCAAGTAGTGTATAGATATTATCAACGAAAAATCGAGGAAACAGCCGATTGGCTGCAAGTACAAAAATTGTGTGAATGTTAGTGAAAAAAGTGAATGTATTGAGTTTTTCGAAATTGCACTTGCATGAGGAAACGGGTGGTTACTGCAATATATGTCGCAACATTTATCTCTGGTATAGACGGGCAGTAATAAAAATCCGTTTTTCTGGCTGCATTTATGTCGGCAGGTACATATCTTTATTGTAAAGGATAAATTATTTAATTCATCCGCAGGATATGAAATGTTTGAATTAAAAAAACGTTCTCTTTAAAATATGATTTTTTTTCGCCAAATTATGATTTTCTTCCCAAAGCTTCTGGCAACGCAGTAAAGAACAAAAAAGGTTTTTTCTAAAAAATATTTTATACAGATAAAGGCTTTAAGATGCAGTACTCTTCTGTGAAACAGGACATGGCTATAAAATACAGTACTTTTATGAATAAAATGGAACGAATGTCCTTACATATTTCTATATATTCATATTTTCTTATGTTTGCCTGTCTGTAAATAATTATGTAAAGTTTTTTTCCCCTAAGTTTTTTTAAGAGACTAATTGTCGGGAGAACTTTTTATAAAAAATTGTGAAATGTAATTTTTTTGTTTTGGCAAAAAATTTAGGTTTTCTTTTAAACTTAATTAAAAGATATTATTTTAAAAAATAAAGTTATTTGACAATTAATATCCCAGTAAAGTTACTTGAAATAAGTTGATGGCAGTTAATTCTGCTTATTCTTACCACAAGTTATTCAGTCAGTCCATCCCAAGTACCCCATGTATTTTGTTAACTCAATGCAGTGAAGACATTTCATGAACAGTTTGCTGGTTAATGTTGTTGTGTTTGAGTAAATAAGAAAGGTATTTTAATTATAAAGATATCCCTTAGCAACAGATGTGAATGCATGATGAATTTCAAACAAAAGCCTGAATGGTTTTAAGGAGGACTACAGTTTGGCAATTACACTAATTGCTATTTTAATTGCATTTTGTTTGTTCCTAGATTTGGCTCGTAGGAAAGTTTTTTTTTTAAAGCAAATTCTTTGAATTTTAATTTATGACAATAGTTTGACAATAACGCTCTATAAGTTGGTTTTGTTAATGTATGAACAAAAACAGGGGGTAAATTTTTATCTTTAAAATAAGCTTTAATATTCAATCTAGAATCTAGATATAAACTAAAAACTTTTTTACACTTTTTCCGAATATCATAATGGCTCTAGCCTAGTCGAATAGACCACTGAAATTTTTTTAAAAAAATGGTAATACTTTTTCGCGGTTGTCAAAAAAGTTCACCCACAAAACGTGGTAAAGTTGAAAATCAGATTTTTTATTTTTTTTATTTACATATTTATCCAAAAAATCAATAAATATGTCGATACCTTCCCATAAGAATGTATTAAGCGACATTTCTAAAATTATGTAGGAAACGAAATAAAACGTCTCATTTAGTTATTTATTTTCGTATTTAATTGAAAGAAACATACAGTATTTATCGGATATAAGAAACTTAAAAAATCCAGGAAAAAAGTTTCTTATAAGCGTTTCTTTCTTATATACAACTATTTTATATAAGAAACTTATTTCTTATAAAAGTAGCTATTGCCATAAGACTTTCATATTTTTGTTTTCTGTCTCTTTTTTTGTTACATAGGGTCTTCACCTGACAATTTTTTGTTATAATAAACGTCAAACTTCATATAAAAAAAAAAAAAAACGCTGACAAAAATTTTAAAGTTATTTTTATATGGACTTTGACGTTTGGTAGGTATGACAAAAAATTGTCAGGTGAAGACCCCATGTTAACGTTTCTTACTTTTAAATAATTATTGTCTATGTCTTTTGAGTTTTTCACTATTTTAGATAACGTTGAAAGTCCAAAATTATATGGAGGGCTCAGAGCTGAAGCGAACCAAGTCAAAAATGAAAATTCGATAATATTTTGAGTTTGAGTAAGTGAATTTCTGGAGCCATTGACATGGGTTTATTATCGTTACCTTTGGAACGAAAAACTCTTTGATTTAGTCCGTTACAGAACTCGATAGAGTTAAACTTTGCGAAGAATTTCACAACAGTTTTGAAATACATATATGTATTAATTTTATTTTATGACTTGGTTCGGTTCAGCTTTGAACCCTCCATATTTTTTTGCAATTTCGCTTCTTTTTATCCCGTTTTGTACTTCTTTTAAAATTGTAACTTTTGTTTTTATTGTCAAAAAACACAAAGCTTAATCAGTACCAGTCGCTCATCTAAAACTTAAAGTAAAAAAAAAACTGTCAGAAAACAGAGTTGTCCATGGAAACTACATAAATTCTGTGTTGCCGTTGGAAGTTTCTTATATAAATTCTTTTCTATACATTTTGTGATTTTGGTGTTTAAGAAAAATGTTCTTTTATCAGTTTTTTTCTTATATGAAACCTTTTTTGTTAGAAAAATCGCAAAAAAGACATGGTGTTTTTGAAAATTTTTCTTATAAGCGTTTTGTTCTTATATGAGATGTTCTTATATCCGATAAATACTGTATTTGGAAAGCGGTTTTCAGAATATAAAACTCATTGCAAAACCAAAATTTTAATCAGATAAAAAGTTTTTTCGCTTAGCACATTTTCGTTGTCAACACATTGGCGCTCAAAACATAAACATGTATCAAGGAGCTTATTTACTAACTTTCATTTCTTCATTAGATTGTTTTGCTAATTCAACCATTTGTCTACCTCTTGAATAAAACAAAATTGGCTTTTGCAATCCAGAGGGTAAAATTATAAATAGTTCCTCTAAAATACCACGAAACGATGAACTAACTCCTCAACGAAAAAAGTACGATAACAACTAACGAGAATTAAAGGAACAAAAAAACTCAAAACAAAACCAAAGCCTACTTACTTCATTCAAATATTTGAAATAAAATCAACAGCTATCTGTGCAAAGGTATTAACATACAAAAAATACGCTTACAACCGACGAGACAAAAAAAAAACATAAAATAAATGGGGAAAATGCAGTAGCGTACTTCATAGAAAAATTATTTAAACTCAAAGACAATCATAATCTGGATTGCTATAAGCGACAAAAATGGATCAAGTTCTATTTGGATGAGTGTGCTAAGCGATAATTTCGGTTAAACTAACTTGAGGGTTACACCATCAAGTTTTGCCTATTAAGTTTTAATATACTCACGCTTTTTTACCAATACACGCATACTTTTTAAAATTGATACGAACTTGCCTTTAAAATTCTCTTGCCAGTGAGTGTTTCAATTTACGTTCAAGAAAACAGCTGATTTCATGGTAAGTGAGCAAATTTTTCGTTTATCTTTATAAATTGTTTTCTTGATGACATCTTGAAAGTAAATTGCTCAAAAATTTAATGCAGCCTACGTCACAGCTTTAAATTTTTGTAAATTTTGACAAGCAGTATATGTAAAAGACTATAAAGAACAACCAAGGTCTATCCAATAGGTCTGCTTAAGAAGCCAGATGTTTATTTGGTTTATTCCTCAACGATATCAAAAGTTGTTTACATTTTCCTTATACGTGTATATTTATGTTTACTTTTTTGGTTTTTTGCCACACATACATGCACACAAAACACATTTTTCCCTTTGTTTTGCCTATGTGGTAGTAAGATTTTGACAACGGCGAGGAATTTTACACAAACAAAATGCCTGTTGTTTTTTGTATTGTTGTATTGTTGTAGTAGTAAGCAGACCTATTGGATAGGCCTTGAGAACAACATTTTTGTGTGGACCTTTTGTTGCTTACGACAATTATTTTTTAAAAAATGGGGCTTAGCATAATTTCTTTGGCGGATAATACAAATTTCAGGGAGCAACATTATTGCAGTAAGAATACTTGACGGTTGATACAATTTTATTTTCTCTCTAGTTTCCCAGGCCAAAATGAGGCGCTTAACTTCTTGTATAGTTCCACATCAAAAAGTCATTTTAGAAAAAAGTGTCGCTTAAAACATCGATGTTATGTTTAAACAACATTTTTCATTTTACTATTTTAGTTGGTAATAAATTTTTTAAAGTTTTTATTTAAAATTAATGTATTATTATTATTATTTAATTAAGCTTGAGGTCTCTTTTTTGTATAAAAAATATTAAATTTATTAAATATTAAAGTAATTTTTTGGAATACAAAATTTTAATTTAAAAGATTTTTGTTTTTTCTTAACCAACTTACAACTACAATTAATGTAGAAGAATTCCAACCAACTGTAGTGGGGAATGTATGAAAAGATAAACTCACTGTTTATTGTTGATGTTTTTGTTTAAACTTTGATATTGTTACAAGTATAGCATTTGCATTTTATTCTTAAACGCTTAACAGTTTTATTTGGTTTAATATCTTTAGTTTTTCAAAAATCTTTATGGATGAAGTTTCCTGATGATCTGGCCTAAGCAACCAGTGAAATGCGCATAGGAATAGCTTATCCCATCAACAATAAATTTCAGTGTTTTTATCAAGAATAAAAATTGGGAATTAAGCACGAATAACAAAATCTTTTGAATTAAAATTTATTAAAAATTCAAGAAAAAACCCCTGAAGAAGGCACAACGGAGTGCCGAAATATTGGTTTAATAAATTTAATATTTTTTATAAAAAAAAGAGACCTCAAGCTTAATTAAATAAAGGTCGAATAAAAGTCAATTTATATAAAATTACTGTTCTTTTTTTTTGAAGATATTAACAAATCGTTTTTGTGGGTGAAATTTTTATTTCAAAATGACCCCATAAATTTTTTTTTTCGTAAAAAGCACAACATGACGGTTATAATTAAGGTGTTTTTAACATTTATTTAATACAATTTCAATAAAACACACCGACATAGCGATCTGTCAAATAAGATTTATCAGCGGGGTGGTTTCTAATTCGCATTCTAATGGTTTGTTTCGTATAAATTGTATGCAAATGAGAAGTTTTGACATACAAAAAACGCTTCCGCTCTTATTTAGGTAGCTCAGTTACAATGTGAAATAACCAAACTTTAAATACTTTTTTAACTGAGAAAAAAAATATTAAAATTCGTTTTAAGTTACATGCTTGTGTGAACTTAATGTTTATTAATAACAAGCTTACCCGCCAAACGTTGTTTTGCCATATAACTTAATTCTTTCAGATGTTACAGTGTCTGCATGTCAAATTTTAAGAAATCCGGTTGATTATCATAGAAGATGGGAGAAAGAGAGCTTTTACCCCTCTTGCCCTATATAATGCAAATTAAAGGCTATAAGTTCTTTCCAAATATTACACTTTTTGCTTGCAAAATTTTAAGAAACCCGGTTGATTAGTTAAGAAGATATAGGGAGGGGGAGCTTTTACCCCTCTTGCCCGTTTTTAAGCCATCTCGCGATATGAAATATATTCTACGACCTATTCTCATACTTAACAAATACACATACAGTAGAATCCCGATAACTCGTAATCACAAGGGACCGGCCATTTCTTACGAATTATAGAGGTTTTCGATTTAGCGGGATTTCTTTTTAACGGGGTTAAAATAAAAGAAATACGAATAAACGTTAAAACAATTGTTTAAAATAAAATATATAAAAATAATACATAAAAATTATTCATGTAACAAACTGATCTTAAGAAAATAAATCCACACACAAGGAAAAACCCTAGTTCGGTTTGTGCTTTGTTGTGATACAGACGTGCATTTTTAACCCCGCATAACTTTTGAACTATTAATTAATCATATTTGACTTTTGTAATATACGCTTAAAAATAAATTATATATTTTGTTATTTAAATTATTAAACATAATAGTGAACAATTTAAACGATAAAATTAAATAAAGAAAAATAGTAAAAATATATACATACGTATGAATGTTCATACATGTGTATGCATACATACTCTAAACAAAAACATTATTTTTTTTGTGTTGTTGTAAAAACAATAAATAATACAAATATTTAAAGCACAGCAAACGGTGAAAAACAAAAACAACTCTTTCTGTTCAGGCAAACGAAAATAATGCTGAAATAAATAAAACTAAACAAAACAATATTAACTATCTAACGGCTAAGCCTATTAATCGAACACGTTCCCTTTCACCCTCGGTGTTCACAAAAACGGTGGATAGTGATACATTAAAAAATATTAATCTGTCTTTGGGGACAAGTGTTGTAGCGTCCGCAAGTATTACCGCGGCGGAAAAAACAATCTTAGTAAGAAATGATACCATAAACTCAAATACAGACGCAATGGAGAACCCTTTAGTAAAAAATTGTCAAAAGCCTTAAATACAAGTTGGTATGGACAGGTATATAACTGTGCTTAAACGGGGTCGCAGCCCTACCTCTTCAGCAGTTGCTTCGGCCTCAAAAGTAACATCTTTTGATAGAATAAATTCACAAAACCGTTTTGCAATTCTTGAGGACGAATCCCCAGAGGCACCAAACGTCATAAAATCTTCTAAGCCACCCCCAATATATCTTAGGGAGCAAAACTCAAGTGAGTAAATAAAGTGCGTGATCTCGGTAATTGGTGAAAATTCTTTTTACGTAGCGGCAATCAAGCGTGGTAATATAAACGAGACTAAAATACAGGTTAATCATGAGAATGATTTTCGCAAACTAACAAACCAATTCGAATCCCTTAAAAAAAGCTTTTATACAGTAGTTTTGGCTTAACTGCCTTTTGTTTACGTGCACTTTTGACTTAACTACACAAAATTGATAATTTTTGGATTTATTCTTTAAAATTCCATACAAAGTGCACTTTCTATACCTGCACATTTAAGATAAATGCACAAAATTTTTGGCATTTTAAAATTATTTTCATACAAAAAATCAAAGTTAGCTGCACTTTGACTTAACTGCCCAAAATACATATTTTCTGGAATTATTCTTTAAAATCCTTCTTTACGTGCATTTTGTATACCTGCAAATTTTTTTTATATTTGGGCAGCTTTAAAATATTTTCATACAAAACATCAAAGTTAGCTGCACTCATAAACATACATATATGGTGACCACTTTTTCACATAAATATCCAATTTAAGCTGTTTATAAAAATATAAATCGCAATTATTTTGATTTTTTTTTCCATACATTTTTATGTTCTTCGTGAATTCTCATTGTTTTTGTTAATATTTCTTTTATATTAAATAAACATACATTCATGTATAAAATGGTCTGTTATTCTCCAGCTAGCATAGACTGTTTGTTAGACGACGCTCGTCTTTAAATCTTGGAAGGAATCTTTTGGAACTCTCTGTAAGAGTCGTATAACAATTACTGAGCTACATAAATAAGACCGTGTTTGAAGTATGAAAATGCTATTGCCAATACAATTTTAATAGAACAAACCGGCCTAAGGATCTGTAAAAACGGAATTTCCGACAGGATGGTGTTGATTTCACGACCTTAAGGTTTGGTTTATAGAAATTGTATGAAAATTAGAAGTTTTGGCATGAAAAATACGCTTGATGCCCTTATTTAGGTAGCTCAGTCATACGTCTGAGTATTTCACGAGTTGTAAAATAATACCTGCATGAGTCTACGACTCTTGGCATGCTTTTTGAAAGACTCGTTAGATAACCTCTTCATATATCATAAACGATTCCCTTCACAATTAATTTAAGCATTTTTCGCTGCGTTATGGAAGAATCTCTCATAGGAATCAGCTCGTGTAACAGTTTCTTCCGTGCGAGGAATTGTCTACAATTAAAAAATGAGCTCGACGATAAAAAAACACTCCTTGTGAGATTCCCAGTAGACTACTAGATGATTGAAAATGCTAGCTGGGATGAAATAAAATTTTAATAAAATATAAATTGATGTATTTAAAAATAATTTTTTTATTCTACTTTTAAATCAAACACTTTACTTTAGCTGCACTTTTGTGCAGGTAACCACAATTGTTTACCTGCACATTAAGGCAGGTAAATGCATTTAAGATAACTGCATTTTTGATTTACCTGCACAAAAAATCGTGCAAAGGAGATTGTGCAGCTAAGTCGAAACTACTGTACATATCAGCTGAAGAGCAGCAAAGGCCTTCAGGTAGTGATCAAGGGCATAGACTCGTGCGTGGACCCTGAAGAAATTAAAACCTTTTTGGAAGAGAAAGGCTTTAAAATAAAAAACGTTACAAATATCAAAAATAGGGGAAAAAATCCCCAACCACTATTTCGAGTGGAGCTAGAACCTGGCGACGTTAAGCTTAAAAAAAATGAAACGCATCCTATTAACAATTTAACATTTATTCTCTACAGAAGAATAACTATGGAGGAGCCGCACAAAAGAAATGGTCCCGTTCAATGTCTCAACTGCCAAGAATTTGGCCATACTAAGGCCTACTGCTATTTACCCCCTATTTGCGTAGTATGTGGTGAATTACATGGTACAGTCCAGTGCGATAAGTCTAAAAATGACCCAATGAAAAAAAATGTAGCAACTGTGGCGGCAATCACACTGCCAATTATAGAGGATGTCCTGTATATACTATCGTCAAGCAGTCGGCTGGACCGAAAACTAATCCCTCTCAAATGCAGGTACCAAATCAAGCAAACACTAATGACACTCAGGCTCCGCAGCCTAGTAAAAACAGAACCTCTTATGCTAACGTCCTAAAATCAAACCATGTGCCAATGCAAGGTGCTTCGCCAAGTAATGATGAAACTCCAGTTTCTAATTAAAGTCGTCTAGAAAAAACCATGGAAACTTTAGTGCAAACAGTAAATAATTTTTCAAACACAATGGGTAATATGATGCAGGAGATCCTTAGAATGCAATCGATGTTATTGCAAGCTGTACTTAACAAACCATGAACTGTTTAAAAATTTGTTTTTGGAACGCAAACGGCATCCGCCAACATAAAAATGAATTAGAATACTTTCTTAAAAATAAACAAATTGATGTAATGATGGTTTCTGAAACTCAGTTGACCTCAAGAAATACGTTTAAAATCAATGGTTATACACTATATGATACCAAGGACCCTCGAGATAGAGCTTGTGGAGGTTCTGCCATTTTGATAAAAACCCGAATCAAACACTACCTGATGTGTGATCATCGCGAAGATTATCTCCAAGCAACGAACATTTGTGTTAAAGAGCTGAATCGAAACATAGTAATCTCATCCTTATACTCACCACCTAGATTTGCAATATCAGAAAGCCAATATTATAAATATTATAAGTCATTGGGGCCCTGTTTCCTGGCTGCTGGCGATTATAACGCTAAACATACCTTCTGGGGTTCACGACTAATAACACCAAAGGGTCGTGTTTTGTATAATACAATCTCTAAAATGAATTTAAATGTTGTCGCAAGCGGACAACCAACATATTGGCCTGCTGATCCGCAAAAAATTCCAGATGTCATCGATTTCGGAGTGGTTAAAAACATCCCCACAGCAACGATTCAAGTTGAACCTTCGTTAGAATTATCCTCTGATCACACACCTACAATAGTTACTATAACAAACACCAATAGAATCGTATCTCCCTCTGGTTACATAGCGACAACAGCTACACAAATAAATTGGTTAAAATATAAAAAATATCTCAGTACCCATTGCACAGAAAATATTCCGCTTAGCACACCGGAAAATGTGGATCTCTCAATTGTCAATTTTGACAGTTATCTTAAACTAGCTGTTCAACATTCCAGCAAAACCCTCAAAAAAAACAATTATAACAAAATATATTTTGCAGATGTCGAGCGCCTCTTGAATGAAAAAAGGAGAGTGCGAAGAGAATGGCAATTGCACAGATCCCCTCAACTTAAAAATGAATTAAAAGAGTGTACAAAAAGGCTAAGAAAATTACTGCAGACTCAGAAAACGGCTTCCGTAGAAAAATATCTTAAGGACTTGGATGCAACTCCACAATCAGGCTACTCATTATGGCGTGCAGCTAGAAACCTCAAAAGACCAGTTATCTCGAAACCACCATTAAGAAACTTGAATGGAAGTTGGGCAATAAATGATAATGAAAAAGGAAACCTGTTTGTAAATCATTTGAAAAACGTATTTACCCAAAATATACCTGACGATATAGCGGACGAGTTGCCGCCTGTTAATGTTAGAGCAGCTATCCCCCTAAGATATGAGATAAGGGAAATAGAAAGGGCAATTTGTGAATTAAACACCAAGAAGGCACCTGGTATTGATAAAATCAGTAACAAAATGCTTTTGGAGCTACCTCGCATAGCAAAGAAAATTATTCCTTATATTTTTAATGATATTTTACGCCTTGAATACTAAACTCAAGAATGGAAGGTCTCCTTAATAACGATGATACCAAAGCCAGGAAAAGATCACACAAAAGTTGAGTCATATAGGCCTATTAGCTTATTATCTAATATATCAAAGCTGTTTGAGAAGCTCTTAGCGTCAAAATTAACCCCAATTTTAAATGACAATGGGTGTATACCCAATCATCAATTCGGCTTCAGAAGAGAGCATAGCACAATTGAACAAACCCATCGGATAGTAAACGCCATAAGAAAAGCCTTTGAAGAAAGAAAATATTGCTCCGCTCTTTTCATAGATGTTTCTCAAGCTTTTGACAAAGTCTGGCATGTAGGCTTGTTACATAAATTGAAGCTAAACCTACCGGTTAATACACACAAGCTGTTAGAAAGCTACCTGATCGGTCGAAAATCTATTATTAAAGAAGGCGATTTTTTAAGTTCTCCTCAGCCAATTGAAGCTGGGGTCCCTCAGGGAAGCATCCTGGGCCCACTTTTTTACCTTATATATACCTCGGAAATTTTTTTTTTTTTTATTGAATCTTCATATATTAAATATGAACTAACAATAATTAATCAAATCTTAACCTAATACGTTATTTTGGTGGGGTGCTTTAAAACCGTGGGAGATAAGGCCATGATGGCTTTATTGCTCAATTGAATGGGAGATAAAGCCATAATGGCCTTATTGCCCAATCATTGAGAGATAATGTCATATTTAAAATTTTGCGAAATGAGAGATAAAGCCATATTCTTTTTTCGTAAATGAGAGATAAAGCCATATTTTTCACAAAATATAGTTATGCATGGTGTGAACATTCTGTAAAAGGGAAAATCCTTAGTTAAAAACATTTTTTTATTCTTGTGACGCACGCAGGAAAACTTTATTCAGCGAAGCCACCTGCCGTGCCCTACTGGAGGAAAAAACCCTTAAGCGCGGCCGCAGGCTTCCACGCAGAAAAACTTTAGTATGCGAAGCCAGATTTCAATACTTGACTTTAGTGTTTCCGGAAGTGAAAACTATTAATCAATGTAAAATGCAAAAGTTCTTCAAAACTGAAATGAGAGATAAAGCCATTTTCTAATATCGCTAATGTGAGCTAAGGCCATGATGGCTTTATCTCCCATTCAAATGAACAAAAAAAATAAAAGACTTTATCTCCCTTTTGAATGAGAGATAAAGCCATCATGGCCTTATCTCCCATGGTTTTAAAGCACCCCACCGTTATTTTATGTCCTGCCAGTGCCAGACAAAATGTTCTTCATCACGGGTTCTGTTCACCTATATAGGTGTTTATCGCTCAACTAATTGGGTAAGTGCTGCAGTGTCTCTTCTTAAGCGAGTGTGGCCGCCATGATTTAAAATATTTCGAGCTAGTGGATTTGGGTGTTGTTCAAGCCTTTTTAAATATTTTATTGCATATTTTGTAATCATAGTTTTAACTAATGGCACATTGAGATCCTTATGAATGTTTGAGTTTTTAACATACTAGGGAGCTGCTGTGATTATTCGAAGAAGTTTATTTTGGCGCCTTTGAATTTTGTCGATATTAGAGGCCGAGGCAGTGCCCCATAGTTGAATACCGTAGCACCAGATAGGCTTTAAGATAGAGTTGTAAAGTAGAAGCTTGCAATCGAGACTAAGGACAGAATTTCTTCCAATAAGCCAATGAATTTGAATGGCTTTTAGTTTCATTTGAGTTAATTTTGCCTCTATATGGCATTTCCACGTTAATCGCCGATCCAGATGTATACCGAGATATTTTACATGCGAATGTTGAGGAATTATTTGATTATTGATTGTAATAGGGAGGCAAGATTCCCGGCGCAAAGTGAATGTTATATGTACGCATTTTTGCTCATTGACCATTATCCTCCATTGTCGTAACCATATTTCTAGTTGAAATATATGATGCTGTAAGTAACGCGATGCTTCATAACGATTTTCGTGGACGCTTAGAAAAGCTGTATCGTCTGCAAATGTTGAAGTTTGGGTATAGTTGCTTGTTGGCATGTCTGAAGTATAAATTAAGTATAATAGGGGGCCCAGATGCTGCCTTGTGGGACTCCAGCGGCAATAGGCTGAGGTGAACTTAAGAAATTCCCTTCTTTAATAATAAATTGACGACCGACTAAGTAGCTTTCTAGCAGCTTGTGTGTGTTTGCTGGTAAATTTTGCTTCAATTTATGTAATAGGCCTTCATGCCAGACTTTATCAAAAGCTTGCGAAACATCGATGAAGAGTGCTGAGCAATATTTTTTTTCTTCAAATGCTTTTCTTATGACATTTACTATTCGATGAGTCTGTTCGATTGTGCTGTGTTTTCTTCTAAATCCGAACTGATGGTTTTGAATACATCTATTTACACTTAAAATCGGTGTTAATTTTGAAACTTATAATTTCTCAAACAACTTTGACATATTTGATAATAAGCTAATAGGCCTATAAGACTCAACTTTTGTATGATCTTTACCTGGCTTTGGTATCATGGTAACTAAGGAAACCTTCCATTTTTGAGGATAGTATTCAAGGCGTAAAATAGCATTAGAAATAAAAAGAATAATTTTCTTTGCTATGCGAGGTAGCTCCAAAAGCATTTTATTACTGATTTTTTTTTTTTTTTTTTTTTTTTTTTTTTTATTAACGTTTATTTTAACAAACAACATATAATTAACTATAAATAAACAAATAGTAGAAATATAACTTAGTTATTATACACAGTCCCATAAACGGGCTCTCAAGTATTTTCTATATGTTATAATTTCATAATTTTTTGGATAATATATATTAATTCCTAATGATACGATTTATGTATTTCTATATAATTAAATGCAAAGCAAAAATTTGAAAAAAAAACCTTACTTATATATTTTAGAGAATAAAACTAAAGTCAAAAGATAAAAACAAAAATACTGGCAATTATCCATTGAGCCACCAATATTTTTTCATATTTATATTTGTGTTTATATTTTTATCCTTTGCATAAACGCTAGTATCAAATCTGCTATTTTGTGTTGTAAGTTCTTTGCTATGTACATTCTTAATGTTGGCTCTTCTATAAATGTGGTAAAATATAGGAGTGCCAGTTTCGTTTTGTATAAAACCTTGACTATCGAGGTATAGGAAGGCCTCAGGAGGTACAAATCCATTTTGTAACGTTTTTTTTATATACTCATCACTAGCATAATAAGGTGCCATGATTAAATTATTTTCGTAGCATTCAAGACTTTTCATAATGTGATTTCTTATTACGTGTATAATGAAGTTATCAATTCTACAGATTTGTGCTTCATTATATAGTTTACTATTTGAAATATATTTTACATAATTACTACGTGAGTTTCTATAAAGAGACGTACAACCTCTCAGGCATTTTCTTTCAAAAATTCTCAATTTTTCCATGTAAGAGGGGGAAATATTGAACCATATTTGACAACCATATGTTAGAATAGGTCGTATTAATAATTGATACATGATTTTCTTTACCTTTGGTTTTATGTATTTTGAAAAAAATAACTTTTTATATGCAAAAAAAGCTTTTCTCGCTTTTATAAGTTGAAGATTAATTTGATCATTAAAATATAAAAATTTATCAAGGTGAACACCTAAGTATTTTACAATTTCTTTATTTGGAATGTTTATATTGTTATTAGATTTTATACCAAAAGATTTCCAATTTTTTTTTATATTATTGTTACACTTTCCAACCGGAGGACGAAAGAGTATGGTTTCACATTTATTTATGTTAATTTTCATTTGCCAATCAAAGGCATATCTTTCTAAGGTGTTGAAATAGTTTTGAAGATTTTCATATATTTTTTCGATTGTATTGTCAGAATGATAAATTATGATATCGTCCGCAAAACCGATAATATTATTGATTTTAGATAAAAGATCATATATATATAAATTAAAGAGAATTGGCGAATTTACGGTACCTTGTTGCAAACCATTAATAATAGTAAATTTCTTTGTACTAATTTTGTCCTGATCACATACTAAAAAAGTCCTATTATTTATCATATTATGTATAAGTATGATTAAATGTATAGGAAATCTAAAATTGCATAATTTATATATTAGGCCGGGTATCCAAATACTGTCAAATGCTTTTTCAAAATCTATTAGACAAGCGCCTGTGCATAATGATTTGTTTAAGTTCCAACACACGTTAGAAACTAGTATCGGGTGTTTTTTTCAGTGGTATAGAACTTCGAATTGAAATAAAACACAAGAAAATCGTTTTAATGACCATCAATTTGGCTTTATTGGAAGGATAATTTTATGCCATTAATGTTTAAATATGATTTCAGGCATGTGGCCGCCGCGGCTGGCTCGAATAAAGCCAATTCTACAGGTCCAATTTTCAACCACTTTTTCGAGCATATGGGGCCGTATGTCGGTAATAACGCCACGAATGTTGGCTTCCAATTCCCCTAACGTTTCTGGTTTGTTGGCGTAGACGAGCGACTTCACATATCCCCAAAGAAAATAATCCAATGGTGTCAAATCACACGATCTTGGTGGCCAATTGACAGGTCCATTCCGCGAAATTATGCGCTCATCGAATGTTTCCTTCAATAAATCGATTGTGGCGTGCGCTGTGTGGCATGTAGCGCCGTCTTGTTGGAACCACAACTCATCCACATTCATGCCATCCAATTCGGGAACAAAATAGTCGGTTATCATGGCTCTATACCGGTCTCCATTAACGGTAACTGCCTCTCCAGCATTATTTCGGAAGAAGTATGGCCCAATGACTCCACCAGCCCATAGAGCACACCAAACAGTCAGTTTTTGTGGATGTAATGGCGTCTCAAGGGTCTCATGTGGATTCTCTTCACTCCAAATGCGGCAATTTTGCTTGTTGACGTAGCCATTCAACCAAAAATGAGCCTCATCACTGAACAAAATTTTTGCGATGAAAATCAGCATCGAGATCAATCTCATTTTCGGCCCATACACCAAAATCACGACGCATTGCATGGTCTCGCGGCTTTAATTCTTGCACAAGCTGGATCTTGTAAGGTCGCAAGCCAAGATCTTTGCGCAAAATCTTCCATAAAGTTGATGGACAAAGCTCCAATTGCTGTGCACGGTGGCGAATCGATTCATTCGGGTCCTCTTAAACACTTTGCTCTACAGCGGCAATTGTGTCTTCGGTGCGCACTGTTCGACGTCTCTGCGGATGCGTATTATCACATAGAGTAAACGTAGTGCGAAAACGATCCATGGTTAATCGAATTAATTGCTCTGATGGACGACTATGTCGACCATAAAATGGACGGAGCTTGCGGTAAACTTCGCGAACTGAACCGTTATTTTCGAAATAAATTTGCACGATTTGCAAGCGTTGTTCTTTTGTCAACCTGTTCATGATGAAATGGCAAACCAAACTGAACATAAATGACATTAGAGTTGCCAGATTTGACCACAAAATGCCAGTGTTATCTCTATTCGAAAAACAAACCTGTAAAAAAAACACCCGATACATGTATTGCTTGAATTGTTGAGTGTTTATATTTAAATCCAAATTGGTTATCATTTACCAATTTATTTGTTTTACAAAAATCTAATATATTGGTGTTAATACAGACTTCAAAAACTTTACTGATATTAGGAAGTAAGCTAATTGCTCTCAAGTTCCTTGGATCACACGTATCCTTTTCTTTTTTTGGTAAGATTATTGTCTTTGCAGTTTTCCATGCTCGAGGGAAATATGAATTATTAAGCATATTGTTAAAAAGAGTACAGTACTCGAAAGCTAATTCTGCCGGAATATTTTTTAACACAATATTTGGAATGTTGTCGAACCCTGATGATAATTTGCGTCTTAAGTGTCTGAAAATGTAAACGACTGATTCTCTTGTTACGAAATAATCCTCATATAGTTGATTAGCCCTTTTACTTGCACTGAATGTAGTAATAGTTGATTTGTTGTGTTCATATTCATTTTTATTTTGCAAAAAATTAGCGAAACAATTATCAATTTCAACATGCATATTATTATCAGTGTCAATCTCTTTATAAGAGTGAACTGATTCTAAAAAGGAAGCAATTACATTTAGTTTATGTTCTTCGTCTTTTATTATAAAGGAATTATTTTCCATCTCAATATCATTAGAACTGATTCCTGCATTTCTTAGCAATAATTCTTTATCCTCTGGTATTTTAACAACATCTATTTTCAGAGATTGTGTTGTTTTGAATTGTTTTTTAATTTCAGTAAACATGTTTGAGGGGTTTTTTTGATCGATGCTTAGAAGTTTTTCATGGAAATGTTTATTGACTGCTAGGACAAAATTATCATTGATAAGTTTTTTGATAAGTTTTAATTTAGTTTTAAGTAAATTAAGTTCTGAGTCTGACAATACAGAATCTAATCTATTACGATTTTTAATCATAGTGACAATTTTGCTTTTTTCTGTTTGTAGTTTCTTTATGGCTATATTAGTGAATTTTTCCACCGAGTTTTTATTCTTGAATTTAGGAACAAATTTTTCTATTGATTTTGTTATATATTCATTCAATCTAAGTAAAAAGAAATCTATCTCAGGATTTGTTAGATTTCTATCATTTGCAATTAGCTCATGTTTTCTCAGTTCACTTAATATTCCATTTTGGAACCTTTTCCAATTTGTTTTTTTATAATTTAGTTTAAGAACAGGCAACTCTTTGAAAAAAACGAGTGGGTGGTCATTTTCTATGTTTTTGATTTGAATTTCTAGTGCCTTATGATCACTATCGTAGTCAAGGGTTTGAAGACAATTTAATGAATCGTTCTCTTTGTGAATAAGTAAACGAGAATCGGCTATACATAAATCAAGGTACGAATTACAACGGGGGTAAGAAGGTGTAACTGAAGAGTATAAACTACATCTGAAAATAGTGTCATTACATGAAAGCCATTCTTTTAATTTATTTCCCTTTGCATTGCAAAATTCGTTACCCCAATCACTGTGCTTGCAATTTAGGTCACCTGCTAGTAAATAAAAGTTATTTGGATCGTGTAAATTTAGCGATTGAAAAAGTTGCATAAGTTCAGTCTTAAAATGTCTATCATTGTTACCAGATGGATAATATGCTGATATCACAAATAACATTTTGTTTGCTAGTAGAGGTATTTTTATAATACATGTTTCTAAATAGTTTAAAGAGTTAGTAGTGCTATTTTTGTAATTAATATATTTGATACCATTTTTTAATAAAATTGCTGTTCCTCCACCTCTCTTGGAATATTTTCTGTCTTTACGTATTAGTTTATAGTCTTGAAAATTCAGTTTGTGTCTATCATTAAGTTTTGTTTCATTTAACAAAACTAAATCTGGATTATATTTCTTTATAAAATTACATAAATCGTATCTTCTACTTAATTTTATTAAAGAGTTAACGTTAATTTCGATAATTTTAAGGTTTTTTACAATTGTCTCTGCCATTTTGATAAACTAATTTTCTAACATCGAAAAGATTGTATCTATTCTAGATGTCTGTAATTGAAGATGTTTGTTTAAATTTATAATTTGGTTTGATAAGTTTTGCATTGAACTATTTAATTGTTCCAATGCATTTTGGATAGAATTTGGGTTGATTCCATTTTGTTGATTGTTATTTTTGACCATATTAGCAAAACTAATATTGTGATTCACAGGAATTGATGTATTGTTTTTTCGTCCCTGAGTTAAGTTTTGTTTTTTAGCATGCAATTTCTGCTTAATCTCCTTATATTTTTCGCAACCTTTATAGGACGCTGGGTGGCCGTATTTATTGCAAAGCACACAAAATAGCTTATCTCTTTCATTTGGGGTAATATTGTTAAGGGTACATTTATCATTGCCGTGCATTTCACTGCATTTCACACATCTGCGTGGCAGGAAGCAATTAGCAGCACTGTGGAAAAAACTTTGGCAGTTTCTGCATTGAGGAATTTCAGGTTTTCTTAAGGTTTCCCAACGGATACAGTGGTGTAGAAGTCCTTTAATTGATTTTAGTTCGTTAACTTTACTATCGTTACTTATTTGCACCAAATTTATTGGAAGGGCATAATTTTCATTTATTGATTTTTTGGTTTGAAATGGGTTTACTTTAATGAACTTTAGGTTTTCGTTTTGGAATTTTTTTAATTCCTCTAAAATTTCATTAATGTCATTGTCAGCACTAAGGCCTTTTAGTAAAAATGATTTGGTTTTAATATGTTTTGGGGTGTATGTGAAAAATTTGGTTTTTGTTTTTTCTAAATATGCTTTCACTCTAAAATAATCATCAATAGATGACATAAACAAAGAAAGTTTTTTATTTTGAAATTCTTTAATTTTAAATTCTGATATGTTAAGGCCTATTTTAATAAACTCTATAAGTTGTTTTGAATTAACATCAAAAATTTTTATTGGTGGGATTCCAGTGTTTTTATTTTGATTATTTTTAACCGGTTTAATGTTATTTGTGTTTTCAATGTTATTAGTATTATTTCTATATTCAGAGTTTTTTCTTGCAGCGTGTGCAGTTGTTGTATTTTCGTGTTCTTGTACATGTTTTTCAAATAGCTTTAAGCATTCTTGATTGCAATTTTTGTCATTATCAAGTATTGCCCAGTAATTGTTTTTAATTTGTTTGTTTTGTTGTTCACTTAGCATGTTGCCTTTTCTTTTTCTAGCATTCTCTGTTAAATTATTTTTTGGTTGATTTATGATGTTATCATTGTCATTATTTATTACTATTTGTCGAGCATTGTGCTGACTCATTTTTTTGTTTTAAGTTTTTCTTTTTTAAAATTTTTTTTGTTTTTTGTTAGAGTCTCTATCTCTTGTATGTTTTTTTTGTGTTTTTTAACAAAAAATGCAAAATTTGCGAAAAAAAAACGCGTTATAGAAGAATTGCAGTTCAAATAAATGATAAGCTAAATCGATCTCCGCTATACGTCTGTCTATCATGACGATTACGATCGAACTCCTTTTATTACTGATTTTATCAATACCAGGTGCCTTCTTAGTGTTTAAGTCACAAATAGCCTTTTCGATTTCTCTTAACTCAAATCTGAGGGGAATAGCTGCTTTAGCAGCAACAGGTGGTAACTCGACCGCAATATTGTGAAATATATTTGGTGTAAATACGTTTTTCAAGTGACTAACAAACAGATTTCCTTTTTGAATATCGTTTCTTGCCCAATTACCATTCAAGTTTCTTAATCGTGGCTTAGATATAACTGGCCTTTTTAGATTTCTAGCTGCACGCCATAATGAGTAGTCAGATTGTGGAGTTGCATCAAGTTCCTTAAGATATTTTTCTAGAGAAGCCGTTTTCTGATTCTGCAGTAACTTTCTTAGCTTTTTTGTGCACTCTTTTAATAAAATCTTAAGTTGCGGGGATCTGTAAAGTTGCCACTCTCTTCGAACTCTCCTTTTTTCAGTCAAGAGCCGCTCGACATCTGAAGAATATATTTTAGTATTATTAGTATTGTGGTTATTTTATTGAACTATTTATGGTTTTTAATCCAAATTTTTAATATTTTTAATTAGGCTTAAGTTCATGAAATTAAATTTTTATTAAATTATTTTTATGAAGAAAGGAATTTTACAACATGAAAATCAATTAAAATTGTTATTGATAATCTTTCATTCTTGACGTCGCTCGGGCTCGAACCCTGGCCGGCAGGTTACCATGACATGTTTCGCTCGCAACCACTCGATCTCCTCAGATGGATTTTCTTCATAAAAATAATTTAATAAAAATTAAATTTCATGAACTTAAGCCTAATTAAAAATATTAAAAATTTGGATTAAAAACCATAAATAGTTCAAAAAATAACCACAATACTAATTATTGTTAAAGCTAAGGCACGAGCTCTATGTGTACATTTGTCCTTCAAGTTGTGCTGAAAAATGTCAACAGAACAGAGAAAGACAAAGTGAAAAAAACAAAAAATGTACTTGGACTTCAAGAAAAATTCTTGACGAAAGTACGAAAAAACAGAAGTAAAGGAAAAAACATGTAAAATCAATTAGAATGGATAATCATTCAGGAAAGCAAATTTCGATCTACCAAATGTTAAAATACCATTTGGTTTAAGGATTGATGTTTGACTAGTGACGTCAGCAGTCGTCGATGGCTGCGAGTGTAAGACGGCAAATCCATCTGAGGAGATCGAGTGGTTGCGATCGAAACATGTCATGGTAACCTGCCGGCCAGGGTTCGAGCCCGAGCCACGTCAAGAATGAAAGATTATCAATAACAATTTTAATTGATTTTCATGTTGTAAAATTCCTTTTTTCATAAAAATTATTTAATAAAAATTAAATTTCATGAACTTAAGCCTAATTAAAAATATTAAAAATTTGGATTAAAAACCATAAATAGTTCAACAAATAACCACAATACTAATTATTGTTAAAGCTAAGGCACGAGCTCTATGTGTACATTTGTCCTTCAAGTTGTGCTGAAAAATGTCAACAGAAAAGAGAAAGGCAAAGTCAAAAAAAACAAAAAATGTACTTGGACTTCAAGAAAAATTCTTGACGAAAGTACGAAAAAACAGAAGTAAAGGAAAAAACATGTAAAATCAATTAAAATGGATAATCATTCAGGAAAGCAAATTTCGATCTACCAAATGTTAAAATACAATTTGGTTTAAGGATTGATGTTTGACTGGTGACGTCAGCAGTCGTCGATGGCTGCGAGTGTAAGACGGCATATCCATCTGAGGAGATCGAGTGGTTGCGATCGAAACATGTCATGGTAACCTGCCGGCCAGGGTTCGAGCCACGTCAAGAATGAAAGATTATCAATAACAATTTATATTGATTTTCATGTTGTAAAAATTCCTTTCTTCATAAAAATAATTTAATAAAAATTAAATTTCATGAACTTAAGCCTAATTAAAAATATTAAAAATTTGGATTAAAAACCATAAATAGTTCAACAAAATAACCACAATACTAATTATTGTTAAAGCTAAGGCACGAGCTCTATGTGTACATTTGTCCTTCAAGTTGTGCTGAAAAAGGTCAACAGAAAAGAGAAAGACAAAGTGAAAAAACAAAAAAAAAGTACTTGGACTTCAAGAAAAATTCTTGACGAAAGTACGAAAAAACAGAAGTAAAGGAAAAAAACATGTAAAATCAATTAAAATGGATAATCATTCAGGAAAGCAAATTTCGATCTACCAAATGTTAAAATACAATTTGGTTTAAGGATTGATGTTTGACTGGTGACGTCAGCAGTCGTCGATGGCTGCGAGTGTAAGACGGCAAATCCATCTGAGGAGATCGAGTGGTTGCGATCGAAACATGTCATGGTCACCTGCCGGCCAGGGTTCGAGCCCGAGCCACGTCAAGAATGAAAGATTATCAATAACAATTTAAATTGATTTTCATGTTGTAAAAATTCCTTTCTTCATAAAAATTATTTAATAAAAATTAAATTTCATGAACTTAAGCCTAATTAAAAATATTAAAAATTTGGATTAAAAACCATAAATAGTTCAACAAAATAACCACAATACTAATTATTGTTAAGGCCAAGGCACGAGCTCTATGTGTACATTTGTCCTTCAAGTTGTGCTGAAAAAGGTCAACAGAAAAGAGAAAGACAAAGTGAAAAAACAAAAAAAAAAAAATGTACTTGGACTTCAAGAAAAATTCTTGACGAAAGTACGAAAAAACAGAAGTAAAGGAAAAAACATGTAAAATCAATTAAAATGGATAATCATTCAGGAAAGCAAATTTCGATCTACCAAATGTTAAAATACAATTTGGTTTGAGGATTGATGTTTGACTGGTGACGTCAGCAGTCGTCGATGGCTGCGAGTGTAAGACGGCAAATCCATCTGAGGAGATCGAGTGGTTGCGATCGAAACATGTCATGGTAACCTGCCGGCCAGGGTTCGAGCCCGAGCCACTTCAAGAATGAAAGATTATCAATAACAATTTAAATTGATTTTCATGTTGTAAAAATTCCTTTCTTCATAAAAATAATTTAATAAAAATTAAATTTCATGAACTTAAGCCTAATTAAAAATATTAAAAATTTGGATTAAAAACCATAAATAGTTCAACAAAATAACCACAATACTAATTATTATCAATAAATTTTAATTAATTTTCATGTTGTAAAATTCCTTTCTTCATAAAAATAATTTAATGAAAATTGAATTTAATGAACTTAAGCCTAATTAAAAATATTAAAAATTTGGATTAAAAACCATAAATAGTTCAATAAAATAACCACAATACTAATAATTGTTAAAGCTAAGGCACGAGCTCTATGTTTGCATTTGTCCTTCAAGTTGTGCTGAAAAGGTCAACAAGAATAAGAAAGACAAAAAAATTAAAAAACAAAAAAATATTTACTTTGAACTTCAAGAAGAATTCTTGACAAAAGTACGAAAAAACAGAAGTAAAGGAATAACATGTTAAAATAAATTAAAATAGATAATCATTCAAAGCAAATTTCGATCTACCAAAGGTTGAATACAATTTGGTTTAAGGATTGATGTTTGACTAATGACGTCAGCAGTCGTCGATGGCTGCGAGTGTTAAACGGCAAGCCCTCTGAGGAGATTGAGTGGTTGCAATCGAAACATGTCAGGGTAACCTGTCCGTAAACACCTGTGTTCGAGCCCAGATTGAGTCAAGAATGAAAAATTATCAATAAATTTTAATTAATTTTCATGTTGTAAAATTCCGTTCTTCATAAAAATAATTTAATGAAAATTGAATTTATTTTAGTATTTTTAATTTTTTTGGGGGTATTGCTGGAATGTTGAACAGCTAGTTTCAGAAAACTGTCAATAGAGCGATCTACATAATCCGGTGTACTGAGCGGAATATTTTCTGTGCAATGGGTACTGAGATATTTTTTATATTTTAACCAATTAATTTGCGTAGCTGTCATCGCTATGTATCCAGTCGGAGGTACAATTCTATTGGGGTTCATTATAGTAACAATTGTAGGTGTGTGGTCGGAAGATAATTCTAGGGAGGCTTCAACATGAATCGTTTCTATGGGAATGTTTTTAACCACGCCGAAATCGATGACATCTGGTATTTTTTGATGATCAGTGGGCCAATATGTTTGTTGTTTGTCGCTCGCTACCACATTTAAATCCATTTTAGAAATTGTGTTAAATAAAACACGACCCTTTGGCGTTATAAGTCGCGACCCCCAGAAGGTACATATGTTTAGCGTTATAATCGCCAGCGGCTAGGAAACACGGTCCTAATGATTTAAAATATTTATAATATTGGTCCTCCGATATTGAAAATCTAGGCGGAGAGTATAACGATGAAATTACTAGGTTTCTATTTAATTCCTCAACGCAAATGTTCGTTGCTTGGAGATAATCTTCACGATGATCACACATTAGGTATTGTTGGATGGCAGAACCTCCACAAGCTCTATCTCGTGGGTCCTTGGTTTCATATAGTATATAACCATTTATTTTAAACATATTTCTTGAGGTCAAATGAGTTTCAGAAATCATCATGACATCAATTTGTTTATTTTTAAGAAAGTATTCTAATTCATTTTTATGTTGGCGGATGCCGTTTGCGTTCCAAAAACAAATTTTTAAGCAGTTCATGGTTTGTTAAGTACAGCTTGCAATAACATCGATTGCATTCCAGATTTGCAAAACGATTTTGAGTATTTATTTTATCAAAAGATGGTACTTTAGAGGCCGAAGCAACTGCTGCAGAGGTAGGGCTGCGTACCCGTTTAAGCACTGTTATGTACCTGTCCATACCAACTTGTACTGTAGGCTTTCGACAACTTTTTACAGGGGGGTTTTCCATTGCATTTGTGTTTGAGTTCATGGTATCATGTCCCACTAAATTTGTTTTTGACGTCACGGCAATACTTGCTGGGCTGGCGACACTTGTCACCAAATCTAGTTGTAGTTTTTTTAATGAGTCACTATCCACTGTTTTTGTAAACACCGAGGGTGATAGGGAACGTGTTCGAGTAATTGGCTTAGCCGTTAAATAGTTTATATTGTTTTGTTTTGTTTTATTTATTTCTGCATTATTTTTATTTGCATTAACTAAAACGTAAACGTTTCTTTCATTTTGTCTTAGTGTTGTTTCACTGTTCGTACTCATGGCATTTTACCCTAATTGGGAACGCTGAATCCAGTGGTGCTAACCGTTTTTTTAGCTTAGCTCTTGTTTTCAAGATATATCGTTATTTCGAAAATGTAATAGGTTGCACAGCATATATTCGCGTAACTCAAAAACGGTTTAGTTTATTGAAATAACTAAAAAAAAACCGAAATTCGGCAACAAATAACAAAGTGGGGCTGGTCATACATTTGACCCATCTAGGAGCATCCTACGCGCTGTACCATACAAATATTGCGGCTTAATAAAATTCTTTAATTTGGCCCCTGCAGCACGTAGGATGCTCCTAGATGGGTCAAATGTATGAATTTCGGTTTGTTTTTAGTAATTTCAGTAAACTAAACCGTGTTTGAGTTACGCGAATATATGCTGTGCAACCTCTTACATTTTCGAAATAACGATATATCTTGAAAACAAGAGCTAACCTAAAGGAAAAGTTAGCACCACTGGATTCAGCATGCCCCAATTAGGGTAAAATGCCAGGTGCGCGCTGGTCTGTTTTTTGCAACTAGTACAGTGTACTTATTGCTCAAAATTACAATATTAAAATTCTATTTTAAGATTATTTTTTTAAAGGTTGCGAAAGTAAAAAAATCATATCTTAAAAAAGAAAAAAAAAACACCTCATTCATAGTTTAAAATTTATATTTTTAAAGTACAGTTATATAAAAAAATCGGCCAAATAAAAAAATAAGTTTTTGACTTAGTCCGTTTTTAAAATTTCATATTTTGCAGATACATATTACTATTTTCAAAACAAAAATTTTATTTTCAATATATTGTTAGCCCCAAGTATTCTCTTTAAAATGACATTAAAATCATCTTCGTATGTCAAGTAGTTTTCGAGATATTGAAGAAATAAGCTCAACACATTCGGCTAATTCTGCGAAATTATGACATTTTGAATATGACATAACTTTCGAAAAACAAATTTTAAACATTTTTTTCGTTCATATATGTTCCTAATAAGATAAAAGGAACCTTCTCACCACATTTCATTAAAATCGGAAGGGGTCGTGTCAAACTCTTGGTCGTTTTGACAGGGAATTACCCAAATACAAAAAAAAAAAAAACTAAAAACTTATGTTTAAATAAATTTTTTTTATTTTTTTGACGTCTTGTTTATAAAAAATTTCTATTTCTAACAGATTGAGACGTAACATCTTTCTGCTAACTGTAATCGTTCTAATTGCTTTACATGCAACAAAATTAAGCAGTTGATTTGCAACGTTACTGTTTCTCCCGGTTAACTGAGCCTTAACAACAAAATAGACAGACTTTCCGTTAGATTTTTTATAAGAGCATTTTTTTTTTTGAAGAAAAGTGCAATTTTACATGTGAAATTGTATCGTTGTATTTCTCTTAATTTAGAAGGTTTAATTGTCTTGAACAAAATTAACTTTCATTCATAAGAGAATTGCTTTGAAAATTGACATACATTTTAGTTAATGTGAGTGCGAATGCAAATAGCAAAACTAAGAGATTAGTTCGCAAACGCCCTCTAATTATATATTACGATGGCGACGAATATTCGAAAAAAATCCCTACAAAAAGGAAAATTCCTTCTATTGGCATCACTGGTTTATACCCAACTTGGAAACTTTTACTGTCACCGTTCTCTCGACAAAAGTTTATATATATTTTAGAAGACACCACGCCCACTTCTACAATCCAATTTTAGAACAGGAACAGAAGACACCACGCCCACTTCTACAATCCAATTTTAGAACAGGAAAGGTATGTATTGATAACTAAACTATTTGTACCAAATTTGAATACGTTTACTGTTACCATTCTCCAGATGTGCAGAAATCTTTATTTTCTTTAAATATGTATAAGGTGTCACGCCCACTTGAGAAAATATAAGCGCAGTAGGCAAGAAAATATGTACTGTGAACATTTTATGAAATTCTGTTCATTAGTTGAGGAATCTACCAGCAACAGGGGTCAATTCTGGTTCTGTGATAAATTGAAGTGAAATAAACTTTTCATTTTAGTTTCCAAGAGTACTTTTCACTTTATTTTTCATTAATACTTATTTTCTATTTCTCGTTTTTATTATGGAAAAAGCGTTTCATTTCATTTCTTGCTATAAAACTTTTGCAACTATGCTAGCAAAATTTGTTAACAAATGTCAAACCAGAAAAAAAACAATATACATATGTCGGGATATATAATTTTATTTGAATTATCGCAAATAAAACATTGTGAACAAAGCTTAGAATATGCTATTGACAACTTTTTATTGCAGTTATTATAATTCAATAATTTTAAGAAATATAAATGGAATTAAAAAATTTTAAAAAATTAAAACAATTAATAAACGAAAATTTATTAAGAGTTCTTTTTGATTTTCACTGGTGCGCTTGCATCTTGCTGCATTCTTTACGTTTTTCACTTATAACTCACAGTCGGTTTGTGTTTTGTTGTGAAACAGACGTGAATCTTTAGCCCCGCATAAGATTTCAATTATTCAACCTTATTCTATTTGGCGTCGTCAACAGTAAACAACGCCGTTTTTTATGTTTTGTTTCAATTTCGTATTCCCGTTGGCAATATTGCCATATTTCGATGACTTTTTACATATGTTTGGTATTTTCTAAGAAAAATTGGCGTTGCTGTTGCCTTTAATTGACTTTGATTTTGTCGTCGGCATTTTTAGTGTTGTCTTGTGCTTCTTTGTGTTGTGTTTCAAAAATTTTACGTTGTGGTTGGCTGAAATTTTGATTTCTAAGGCGGTTTTGATATTTTTGTGGGCAAAAGGATAGAGGTAGTATTGTTTGTGAACATTTGAACTTAATCATGTTGTAAGTGAGAGGGAAGACTTCTGCAGGAAGGTTATTCCACATACGAACAGTCCGGGAAAAAAACGAACTCTCTCTGTAATGCGTTGTACGATTCACCTGCCAATCGACCACATAAGGATGGGCTCTTGAGGAAAAACGTCTATTACGAACAAACGTACGGATTTCGGGAACCAGATCCCTAATTTCGTCAGAACACATTGTAGAAACGATAAAACAGGTAAATACAACCCACATTGCGACGGTGCAAAAAATATGCTTAAATTGGAGATATTCGGATAAAACGGATTTTTTTGGCTTAATTTTATAACGATTTTTCTTTTCTTATGTTTTATGTCAAACTGTTATCAATAGTGGGTTCAACATTTTTTTATATTGGTAGTAAAGCAGTCTTTAAACAATGTTATGTTGTATTACTGTACCGATTATACCTGCTGTGTTATTTAATATTTTTTCAGGTTCTATATTTTAGTGAAATTGAAGTTCAGAAGAATAAAATATATGAAGGTCCAAAGGGGTTAGAGAGATTTAACTAGCTGTAGGAAGGTGAAAGTATCCACTTTAAACCCAAATGCACTTTTGTACCTTGTTGGACAAGCCTATAGAACACTTTTTTAGTTTGTGTAAAATTATTCGCAACATTTCTTTTGCTCTTTTTATTTTACCTATTCATATAACTGAAATATAAGTGTACCAATCCAAGTTGTGCTAGGTATTTTATATTATATAATTACCAATACCTGTGGGATTTTAAGCGTATGCTACTTCAGCCCATTTTAGTTTTTTATTCTACCATTAGAATTAGAAATAGATGGCCATATAATTGAAGTTACACAGAAAAAATTCTCCAAAATTTTTCACCAATTAAAGCATTAATCAAAAATAAAATCAGTTTTAATTAAAAATTTAATCAAGTGAATTAAACATTTAATCAAGTAAATTAAACGTTTAATTAATACTATTAACTGGTTTAATTAATACTATTAATTTGTTTACTGGGGCAAATTTAATTAATTTTTTAATTAATATCACAAATTTTTTAATTGAAATCAATTTTTATTTTTTTCTGTGTAACTATCAATTAGTGCCAAAGATGGTAGATGGAAAAGTAGGCCAGGCTTTGACTGACACAAAGGCTTCATCCAGCTGCATTATATGCCAAACCACTTCAAGCAAATTAAACAAAGTCCCGGAAAAATCATTAGATAATACTAATGCTTATGAATTTGGATTATCGCCGCTACATACAAGAATACAAATTATAGAGCACATACTAAATATCAGTTATGATTTGGGTTTTGGGCCTACAGGATCCAATAAGAAACAATGACGCCAACAAGGATTTAAGAAGTATAAAAAAGAAGCATGTTCAGGATGAATTTTGCAAATGTGGGTTGATTATAGACCAACCAAAACAAGGATCAGGCAATATGAATGATGGGAATACAGCAAGAAGGTTCTTTTCTGATCCCAAAAAAGCATCTGAAATAAGAGGTGTTGATATAAGTCTTATATCAAGATTTAAAACAATCATTGATGTACTTGCATGCAATGAACGAATTGATTATAGAAAATTTGGGGATGATGCCAAAGAAACAGCACGAATATATACTACCAAATATCCATGGAGAAATATGTCTGCAACAGTTCATAAAATCCTTAATCATGGAGAGGATGCCATTAGGCATCATTTAGTACCACTAGGAGATCTGTGAGAGGAAGTCCAGGAAAAAAGGAATAAAGATTAGAGATTTTATAGGGAGCACAATACCAGAAAAATGTCACGAGATTTTACAAACGAAGATCTTTTTAATATATTGTTGGCAACGTCAGATCCGCTCATCTCTAGCATTCCAAGTCAATGGAAAATAGAACATCGGGACTTAGATGAAGAAGCAAAAGGGCTGCTACAGGACAGAGGTAATACAAAACTAAATATGTAATATTTGGAGGCAATTTTCCAACCGAATGAATAGTAGATATAATTAATTTTTATTGTTATTTAAGCAAAAAATATGTTTTTTGTCCTTATTGTTAATTAAATAAAAAAGAAAATCAAAATTTTAAAATTAACACTTATTTATTTTTTTAATCTAAAAAGTATTATAGGGAAACTGGTTCCAGTTGAACCTGTTGTAAACTTGATAATGTAGAAACCTATTCACAAAATGATCATAGGTATTATTACATGCCTATGCATTTTTTTTTAAAGGTATAGTGGCACATACGAGGCGAATGTATATGCATATAAAGGTGATTCGAATACGAATTTCTCCAGAAATATATAAAAATTTTTATATTTTTCGAAAGAAAACATTAAGTGTTGCTTGTAGAAGCAATTTATAGTCAGTTTGACATTTTTACTCCCATATGCCCTATTCCAAATCAAATTTTTCAAACAAAAAAAAAAAAAAATAGTTTGAGTTAAAAATTCTAAAAATTCAACACACCGATTTTTATACAATTAGAACAGTAAGTATGCCCTATTTCAAATCAAATTTTTCAAACAAAAAAAAAAAATAAATAATTTTAGTTAAAAATTTTAATAATTCAACACACCGATTTTTTTTACAATTAGAACAGTAATGTTTTCTAATATGTCCTTTATTTTCTAGAAAATTCTGATCAATATCGAGTGGTAAATTGTATTGCCTTTATTGAACAAAAAAAAAATTTAAAGCCGTTTTCCGGGATTAGGAATTTGGGTATTTGTTAATCAAAAATGGGAATGTTTTTCAATCCACTGTTTTAAGAACTTTTTAATCTACATAACTGCCAAAATTCATTATGATACCTTTATTCATGTTAGATTTATAGAATGTCAAACATTAAAATTATTATTTATATAGTGTAAATGAATTAAAGGGCTTTTAATATGAGTAAAAAATAATATTTTTAAGGTTTGACATTCTATAAAAATGACATGAACAAAGATATATTAATGGAATTTGGCACTAATGTAGATTAAAAAGTTCTTAAAACAGTGGGCTGAAAAACATCCCACTTTTTGAATAAAAAAAAACCATAATTCTCAATCTCAATCATTAGTATTTTCATACTAAATGCTTAAAAACATCAAAAGTTCAACAACTCCTGAACCGATTTTAACAAAACTAAAACTGTAAAAAAGTTCAGGAAGTCTTCTCTCCTGCAAAAAAAAAATTGCAAAATTATCTCTATCGGTTCAAAAGTTACAGATTTTTGGGAGATGAAAAACGATTTTCAGCCACTGTGCGGCCCTCACATGAGAGTTGTAATCCATACGCGGTCGGATATAGGTGGTATAAATAGTAAGGAGATCAGATGGAGTAAAGTATATCTTACATCGTCTTAGAAAACCGAGGCACTTGAATGCTTCTTTCGACACCTTGAATATATGTTCTGTCCATCGGACATCACATTGTATCCTCATGCCCAGAACATCAAGAGATTCTGATTCCTCAACAATTATACCACCCATATATACAGATGAGGCACCCCGGTTTGTCGAGCGTTTATGCGTCAGCACGCAACATTGGGGTTTCCGAGCATTAAAAGCGACCCTATTCGCACGACCCCATTCCGGGACTATGTCAAGGTCTCGGCCAAGTATATCATTCATATTCTGCTCCATAGCTTGGTCTGCATTCGATAAGTACGAATGGCAAATGTTGCTGTCATCTGCAAAAGAGTAGATTGCGGCACTCGTTTAATGAAACCCCATCTACAACAACTCGTATAGTGCTGTAGATTTAAACTACAGTACTTTTCGCTTATAGTCACATCCTTTAGTTGCAACCCCAACGTGGACTATATCGCTAATGTAACTATAAGGCTAATTCACATATATGCCACTATGACGCATAGAACCGAATTCGAATATAATCACGTTATGTGAATAAAGGAAATTAAACGCCGCACAGTGGCTGAAAATCGTTTTTCATCGGCCAAAAATCTGTAACTTTTGAACCGATAGAGATAATTTTGCAATTTTTTTTTGCAGGAGAGAAGACTTCTTGATCTTTTTTGCAGTTTTAATTTTGTTAAAATCCGTTCAGTAGTTGTTGAGAAATTTAAGGTCAAAGTTGAACTTTTGATGTTTTTTAGCATTTAGTATGAAAATGCTAATGATTGAGATTGAGAACTATGGTATTTTTTTATTAAAAAAGTGGGATTTTTTTCAGCCTACTGTTTTAAGTACTTTTTAATCTACATAACTGCCGAATTTCGTTAGCATATCTTTGTTCATGTCAGATTTATAGAATGTCAAACCTTAAAAATATTATTTTTTACTCATATTGAAAGCCCTTTTATTCATTTACACTATATTTTAATAATTTTAATGTTTGATATTCTATAAATCTAACATGAATAAAGGTATCATAATGAATTTTGGCAGTTATGTAGATTAAAAAGTTCTTAAAACAGTGGACGGAAAAACATCCCCATTTTTGATAAACAAATACCCAAATTCCCAATCCCGGAAAACGGCTTTAAATTTTTTTTTGTTCAATAAAGGCAATATAATTTACCATTCGATATTGCTCAGAAGAAAATAATGGACATATTAGAAAACATGACTGTTCTAAATGTATAAAAAACGGTGTGCTGAATTATTAGAATTTTTTACTCAAATAATTTTTTTTTTTTTTTTTTTTTTGTTTGAAAAATTTGATTTGGAATAGGGCATATGGGAGTAAAAATGTCAAACTGACTATAAATTGCTTCTACAAGCAACACTTAATGTTTTCTTTCGAAAAATATAAAAATTTTTATATATTTCTGGAGAAATTCGTATTCATATTTTCTTTATATGCATATACATTCGCCTCGTATATGCCACTATACCTTTAAAAAAAAATGCATAGGCATGTAATAATACCTATGATCATTTTGTGAATAGGTTTCTACATTATCAACTCTACAACAGGTTCAACTGGAACCAGTTCCACTAGAAAACTTTTTAGATTAAACAAATAAATAAGTGTAAATTTTAAAATTTTTTTTTTCTTTTTTTATTTAAATAACAATAAGGACAAAAGAATCTTAAGAATCCGTTTTGTTCTCTTGGGACTAGCGATAAAAACTTTTTCAATAATATCGACTTTTGTGAGTTCTTTTTGTGATCGCAGTTGATATAGCAAAGCTTCTTGAATACTTGTATCTCCGATTTCTTCGTTGATATCCTTAAGCTTCCGCCTTTTAGATCAATCGCTACAGTTCTCAAGTGATTTCTTTGGCCTCCCAAGGTTCTTTTCATTTGTACCTTCTGAAGATATCTGGACACTGAGTTCGCCATCTAACCAGTTTGCAAAACTGTTGTAAAATCTAGGTTTACTCCATCCAACTTGTTTGAACCGCTTTTTTAAGTTTTTGACGAAATCGATTATTTTATTTTGCAGTTCCGATCGTATTTCATTGCTGCAGGAATATAAATTGAGTTTTCCTTCAATGTAACTTAAAACATCTTCCTCCTTTTTATTTTTAAAATACTCTTCGGATAATTCTTTATAGCTGACGCTCTCCATTTTTATAGATGTTTAAAAATTAGATTGTTATTGCTTAGATATATTTTAACAACTGAGATTTTATTCGAATACCACTGGCTTTTATACATAGCTTGCGTTATACTGTGTTCCTAGGTAGCATAATAAGGTAGAATAAAAAAATAAATTGGGCTAAAGTAGGATACGCTTAAAATCCCACAGGTATTGGTAATTATATAATATAAAATACCTAGCACAACTTGGCTTGGTACATTTTTATTCCAGTCATATGAATAGGTAAAATAAAAAGAGCAAAATAAATGTTGCGAATAATTTTACACAAACTAAAAAAGTTTTCTATAGGCTGGTCCAAACAGGTACAAAAGTGCATTTGGGTTTAAAGTAGATACTTTCACCTTCCTACAGCTAGTAAAATCTCTCTTACCCCTTTTGACCCTCATAAATTCTATACTTCTGAATTTAAATTTGACTACAATATAGAACCTGAAAAAATATTTAATAACACAGCAGGTATAATCGGTATACTGTATACAGTAATACAACATAACATTGTTTAAAGACTGCTTTACTACCAATATAAAAAATGTTGAACCCACTATTGATAAGAGTTTGACATAAAACATAATCCATCCGATTAAAAAACTGGAAAACCCGTTATAAAATCAAGCCAAAAAATCCGTTTTATCCGAATATCTCCAAAGGCAAAGGAGATAACCTTAAAATTTAAGCATATTTTTTGCAGCACACCTTAAATTTAATTTTTTTTGAAATCCATAAAATATTTTTGGTGAATTTTTTAAAAGTTTGAATTTCCGAGGTTACCAATTTTAGAGGTCCGCAAGTCACACTCCCGACCCTCCATTCTTTCAATTCAACTCAAAAGCTATCCGGCTATAACAGTTTAAAATTTCATTCAAATATGTTCAGCCGTTCATAAGAAGCAAAATAATTTTTCAAAACAAAACGTTCGAAAACCCTTGTGTTATATTTCAGTCATATGAGCAGCTTAAATAAAAATAGCAACAAAAAAAATGTTGCGAGTAATTTCATTAAAATGAAAAAAGTGTTCAACAGCCAGTTCCAAACAGTTGAACAAGTATATATGGGGTTAAAGAGGACACTTTTGGCTTTCTGATGGTACTAAAATCTCTTTAACCCATTTTGACCCTAACAAGTTCTACTCCTCTAAAATTCGGATTTAACTAAAATATAGAACCTGGGGAAACATTTAATAACACATCAGGTATAAATGATAGAGTGATGTAATGAACCACTTTTTAAAGACTACTATCCCACTAATATAACAAAAAAATTTCGACCCATTATTGATAACGGTTTGCGAGAAATCATAATTTAGTTCTGATCAAATTTACAAAAATTAATTTTTTTCTAAAACAACATAAAATATTTGTTTCCAGCAGCATGCCACAGCCACAATTATCAATATTTTAATCTAGTTTTTTGGATACCTTGGTTCTAATATGTTTGCTATCGAATGGCATAAAAATTTTTGAAATCGGCGATGACAAAAAATTAGACTTTTGGCCGATGAAATTCAATTTTCAGCCACAGTGCGCCGACATCAGGCTTATGGTTTTACAACAGAGTTGCATACTATATAAAAAATAGGTAGTTCAAATAATAACAAGATATTTCATAACTGATACCAACGGCAAAAACTAATTTTTTACGAGTAGAGAGTTGATGACAAAAATTAAATGATTTAATTCATTCTTTCTTTGGATGGATTTTTGATTCGAAAACTAAAAAGAACTAAGTAAATTTTGCTAATGTGACTATAACGCCATTAATTTGCTATACTTTTCCCTTTGACAAATGCTGATAAATGGCATATATGGCAAATGTGCTTATATCGCTAAATGGACTATAACGTTAATACTTTATATTAAATTGTCTAATAGCGGAAAAATAAGCAGATAAAATGGACTATATCGCTTATGTGACTATAAGCGTAGTGACTATAAACGAAAAGTACCGTATTACTTTTTTATAAATTTAAATTTGAAGGTGCAAATGACTTGCACTCTTCGTCTTTGTTTATTTAATTGTCGTAAATTATAAATTATTCTAGCTTAATACAAGTTTGTGTGTATTTTAAATAGTTTCCCACGTTGGAAACAAATCAATCAAGTAACATTTCAAAATTATGCATGATTGCATTTAGTGTGACATACGATATTTGGATGTCAGTCACTTAAAGTAATAAGTTCATTATTACTAAAATAATACAATCATGCTTCACCTCCATTTTCATAAGAATGCTCATAAACAAAATGTTGTTCTATGGACATTATTTTGCAACAATTTGAGGTTTTTATTAGTAGTTTTAGCTGTTTTATAAAATTTATTTTAATTGTTTTATTAAAGTTTATTATTTTTTTTTTTTTTTTTTGTTAATTTTATTATTCATTTTATTTTATTTTAGCCGTAGGATATAAGTTAATTCAATTTTTATGAACTATTTGTTCCTTTTGTGTTTTATTATCTACTATGGTTATATTATTTCTTATATCTATTTTCTTAATTTTATATGGTCCCTTATACTGGTTATCTAACTTATGTCCTGCTTCATTTTTTTAGTAAAACTAAATCTCCTATTTTAAAATTATGGTCTATTATTTTCCTATCATAATTAAGTTTTTGTTTATTTTTATTTCTGTCTAATAATATTTGGGCCCTCTTATATGCTACTTCTAACCTAAATTTTGCCTCTTTGGCAGTGTCATCTATATTATATAGCGGATAAATTCTATCTACTTTATCAAATTGTTGAAATTTATTTGGAAGTTTTGAAAAAACTAATTCATATGGACAGTAATTATGCACTGTTGAAGGTGTTGTGTTAAAACAGTATGTGAAGTATTTTAACCATTCATCCCAGTCTGTTTTGTCCACTGAAATATTCATTAAAAGTCCTATGACTTCATTCTATTGTTCCTAATTCTTGATGATGGTAAGCTGTTGAAGTTAGTTTTTCAATCTATATCTTATCTATATATATAAAAATGAAAAATGTTTGTATGTGTGTTTGTTTGTTTGTTTGTTGGCTTATAGACTCCGAAACTACTGAACCGATTTTCCTGAAATTTTTACAGTAACATCACGTCAGCCCTAAAAATAAAATAGGCTACTTATTTTTTCGATAGGGGCAGGGGAATTGGTACCCCCCATAGAATGCCAATATTAATTATCGCATATCTTAAGAGCCGCTGGACGCATTTTGCTGAACTTTTGTAGTAGGATCTTCTGAGCCCCGAAATTGAAATAAAATAGCAGCGGGGGTATTGGAATCCCCCATAGGACACCAATGTTTAACATCGCATATCTTAAGAACTGTAATAGTGAGAATGTTCAAACTTTCTAGAAGTCACTCTTATGGTATACTACACTTTTGAAAATAAAAATAAAGCGGGTAGGCGCAGGGGGGAAATACCTCTCATAGGATGCATACATTAAATATCGCTCAACTGAAGAACTATTAAAGGGAGAGCCTTCAAACGTGGTTAAAGCTACTATTATAGTAAACTATAAATTTCAATATAAAAATGGGCGGGAGAGACAGGGGAGGAGCAGTACCCCTCATAGATAGAAATATTAATAAGAGCCATTGTACGCATTTTGTTCAACTTTTGGTAGTATGATCTTCTGAGCCCCGAAATTGAAATAAAGTAGCAGCGGGGGAAGTGGTTTTCCCCATAGGACGCCAATGTTTAATATCGCATATCTTAAGAACTGTTATAGTGAGAATGTTCAAACTTTGTAAAAGTCACTCATATGGTATACTACACTATTGAAAATAAAAATAGATAGGGGAAGGCGCAGGGGGGAAATACCTCTCATAGGATGCATATATTAAATATCGCTCAACTGAAGAACTATTAAAGGGCGAGTCTTCAAACGTAGTTAAAACACTATTATGGCAAACTTTAAATTTCAATATAGTAATGGGCGGGGTAGACAGTGGAGGAGCAGTTCCCCTCATAGATAGAAATATTAATAAGAGTCGCTGCAAGTATTTTGTTGAACTTTTGGTAGTAGGATCCTCTGAGCCCCAAAATTGAAATAAAATAGCAGCGGGGAAGCGTTACGCCCTATAGGACGCCAATGCTTAATATCGGATATCCGAAAAACTGTTAAAGTGAGAATGTTCAGACTTTGTAGAAGTCACTCTTATGGTATACTACACTTTTAAAAATAAAAATTAAGCGGGTAGGCGCAGGGGAGAAATACCTTCCATAGGATGCATATATTAAATATCTCTCAATCGATAAAGTGGTTAAAGCAGTGTTGCGAAGCGCACCGGGTTAAGCTAGTATGTATATAAAAATGAAAAATGTTTGTATGTTTGTGTGTTTGTTTGTTTGTTGGCTTATAGACTCCGAAAATACTGAACCGATTTTCCTGAAATTTTTACAGTAACATCACGTGAGCCCTAAAAATAAAATAGGCTACTTATTTTTTCGATAGGGGCAGGGGAATTGGTACCCCCCATAGGATGCCAATATTTATTATCGCATATTTTAAGAGCCGTTCAGCATTTTGCTGAACTTTTTGTAGTAGGATCTTCTGAGCCCCGAAATTGAAATAAAATAGCAGCGGGGGTATTTGAATCCCCCATAGGACGCCAATGTTTAACATCGCATATCTTAAGAACTGTTATAGTGAGAATGTTCAAACTTTGTAGAAGTCACTCATATGGTATACTACACTATTGAAAATAAAAATAAAGCGGATAGGCGCAGGGGGGGAAATACCTCCCATAGGATGCATACATTAAATATCGCTCAACTGAAGAACTATTAAAGGCAGAGTCTTCAAACGTGGTTTAAGCTACTATTATAGTAAACTATAAATTTTCAATATAAAAATGGGCGGGAGAGACAGGGGAGGAGCAGTACCCCTCATAGATAGAAATATTAATAAAAGCCACTGCACGCATTTTGTTGAAATTTTGGTAGTAGGATCCTCTGAGTCCCAAAATTGAAATAAAGTAGCAGCGGGGAAAGTGGTTTTCCCCATAGGACGCCAATGTTTAATATCGCATATCTTAAGAACTGTTATAGTGAGAATGTTCAAACTTTGTAGAAGTCACTCATATGGTATACTACACTATTGAAAATAAAAATAAAGCGGATAGGCGCTGGGGGGGAAATACCTCCCATAGGATCCATACATTAAATATCGCTCAACTTAAGAACTATTGAAGGCAGAGTCTTCAAACGTGGTTAAAGCTTCTATTATGGTAAACTATAAATGTCAATATAGAAATGGGCGGGGTAGCCAGAGGAGGAGCAGTACCACTCATAGATAGCATTATTAATAAGAGCCGCTGCAAGCAATTTGTTGAACTTTTGGTAGTAGGATCATCTGAGCCCCAAAATTGAAACCCCCATAGGACGCCAATGTTAAATATCGCATATCTTAAGAACTGTTAAAGTAAGAATGTTCAAACTTAGTAGAAGTCACTCCTATGGTATACTACACTTTTGAAAATAAAAATAAAGCGGGAATGCGCAGGGGAAAAAACATTCCATAGGATGCATATATTAAATATCTCTCAACTGAAGAAGTGGTTGAAGCAGTGTAGCGAAGCGCACCGGGTTAAGCTAGTTTTTAATAAATCACAAATAGAATTTTTATATTCTGTTCCCATGTCTTCATCGGACCATAGGTAAGTATAAAATTAGTAAATATAGCCTTAGCTATTGTTTTAGCGCTTTTGTCTGGTATTGGTATAGTTACTAAGAATGTAGCTAAATCACATATTATCGTGATTGCATATTCATTTCCGTAAATTGATTTTGGAAATGGACCTATTGTGTCTACATACACCGTGTCAAATGGTTTGTTTGGTGTTTCTGCAATGGTCATTGGACTTTTCAAGTGTTTAGTTGTCTTTGTTGTTTGACATGATTTTACATATTTAGATATGTCTTTCGACATATTTTTCCAGTAGTAGTATCTTTTAATTTTCTGTATTGTTCTATATGTTCCACAATGTCCACCTTCTATGGGATCATCGTGATGTTTCAGCATTATATCGAGAATTGCCTTGGCATTCTTACTATCTAGTTGGGTCACCACATTTAGTAGCGCTACTTTAATTTTATTCAATAATTTATTGCCCATATTTTTGAATTCATTTATAGAGATAAATTCAAAAATTTTCTCACTAGGTGCCACTTGTAATTTATAAACATTATGTTTACCGGCCACATTTTCGAGCCTAGAGAAAAATTGTCCTAAGTGAAAGTTCTCGTTAGTAAACAAATCTTTAATTTGTATATATGTTACTATAGATTTTCCTCGTTTGATATAACATCTCCCGGGGGAAATCTTTAGTTTATAGTATTTTCTGACGTCAGAGTTTGTTAAAGGTACATATATACTGGGCTTATCTTTATTACAATTATTTTTATGCTGTTTATTAGAACTACTGATTTTTTCTCCTTTATTAGCCATCGATCGAGTCGTGACTTAATACTGAAGAAACTTTTTGATTCATGTCTTTGAAATCATTTATAGTTATACGCGATAGCGCGTCGGCAACGCAATTATCTTTTCCCCTAAGATATTCCACTGTAAAATCATACTCCTCCAAGTCGAGTCTTATCCTTGTTAATTTTGAGCTTGGATTTTTTATTGAAAACAAATAAGAAAGTGGTCTGTGATCACTACGAACCAAAAACTTTTTTCCATAAATGTATGGTTTGAAATGCGTTATGGCCCAATATATGGCAGTTAGTTCTTGTTCAATGGTTGACTTATTGCTCTCGCCCTTGGTAAACGTTTTTGATGCATATGCAAATGGTAAATATTTTCCTTTATGTTCTTGTGTTAGAACTGCGCCGCAGTCATATTTGCTTGCATCTGTTATTATACAAAATTCCTTTTGGAAGTCTGGGTATTGTAGTAGTGTTGGGCTCATTTATGCTTTCTTTAAATGTTTAAACGCGATATCACAATCATTACTCCATTCAAAGGGTACACCTTTCTTGGACAATCTTCTTATATGCCTCGAGTGTTCTGAGAAGTTTGGAATAAACCTTCGAAAATAATTACAAAAAGCTATAAGTCCTTTAGCACTATCAGCATCTTTTGGTGCTGGATAATTTTCAATTATCGAATATTTACTATCATCTGGGAGTATTCCTTTGTTAGTACAATTATGTCCAAGGTAGGTTACTTCCTTCATAAAGAATGAGCATTTTTCTGGGTGTAATTTAAGATTGTGCTTCCTGCATAATTCGAAAACATTTTTTAAATTCGCTTTTCTGAGCAACCTAACACAACCAAGTCATCCATATAAAGGAATGCCTGGTCTGGTCGCAAGCCACTAAAAGCGAGTGTCATCATTCTTTGAAAAGAATTAGGTGATATTTTTAAACCATAGGGCAATCTAGTAAACCTATAAGATCCATTTGTTGTTGAAAATGAAGTCAGATCTCTAGAGTTTATCTCCAATCCAATTTGGTGAAATCCAGACATCAGATCCAGACATGAAAAATACTTTGCTCTGCCGAGTTGGTCTAGAATGTTATCGGAAATGGAAATTTGTCTGCCATTAATTTCTTATTTAGCTGTCTATAATCTACTACTAGTCTCCATCTTTTTTTCCCTGAATTTGGAACTGACTTTTTTGGTACCAACAGAATTGGGCTGTTGTATTCAGAATTTGATGGTTCAACTATTTTATCGTCTATTAGGTTTTTAACCTGCCTATCTATTTCCTCTTTGTGTGCATGTGGTATACGGTAGTTCTTGATGTACACCGGTTGTAAATCCTTTACTCTCAATTTTTGTTCATAAAAACTGTTAGTTGTGATTGTTTCCGATTCTAAACCGAAAATATCGTTGTATGAGGCACAAAGCTCAGTTAATGTATTTTTAAATTGTTCGGGAAAATTTTCCTGCAACATTTTTAATATTTCTGATTTTCTGTGTAGATTTTTAGTTGGATTTCTTTCTATTATATCATATTCGAAAAGGTTTTCTGTTTTTATTTTACTTTCATTAACTGTTGTTATAGTATTATTTGTATTTAGAACACGAATAAATGCTTTATTAGATTTTACCAATGTGTTTGTAATGAAAGCACCTGGTTCAAGTTCTTGATTTGGATCTTGGTGGTAAAATAATGTCATCGTAGTTATTCGTAATCGGTATTTCTATTGACTGTGGTATATTAAAGGGGCGTAGGATAAGGTAATCATTATTTTCATTGAAATCTAATATACAATTGTATTTTTTAATGAAATCCATTCCAACGATTCCGTCCTAGGGTATTGGAAAATCATTTTGTACTACTTGGAAGTTATGGGGTATCAATAAATTTTTAAATTTTAAATAAATGTAGTGCATATTGATTTAATTTTACCTTGTCATAATATTTATTTGGTTTAGTTTGAAATGTGTTTTTGTTATTAGTGAAATATCAGCTCCTGTGTCTATTAGTAGTGTTACTGTGGTGTTAGTTTTATCTATTTGAATATTAATAAAGAAGCAAAAACTGAGGTTCAGATTATATACATTATTATTTACTGAGTTTCTCTTAGGGGATGATTCGAGATTTCCGAATCATTTGAGTCTGTTGCTCTGACGTAGTTTCTAGTTCTACGATTGTTATTGTACCTTTGTTGGCTTCTGTTGTTGAAATTATTCCTATTGTTGGTGTTATTATTGTCGTTATTATTTCTTGGATAATTTTTTCTTTTATTAAATTTTATATGGCATTTTGTTGCCCAGTTGACTCTGTGCAACTATTTATTAATTTACCAACAGCGTCATTCATACTGTTAAATTGTCCTGCCTCCATGATAAGTTTTACTTTATCAAGGGTGCAGTTTTTAGTAAGTGCTTTTACAGCAACTTGCGTCGAGTATTTGGTTGCTAATTGGTATGGCAAACCATCTGAGATATATGCATTTTTTAAGGATTTCGCTAGGTTTTCTATTTCGCTACAATAAGCGTTTGGTGTTTTATTGAATTGTTTTGTACTCACTATTTTTGCAGAAAGGACTTCAACAGATTCGCCCTTCACGCTAACTTTGAGTTTGGTTATTATATCTGATATGTTTGACTCATTAGTTATTAAATTTCTAGCCGTTCCTTTTAATTTGGTTTTTATTAAGGATACTGCATCTAGCTCATGTTGACCCTTTATTGTATCAACTAAGTTTAATGAATCGATAAAGAATGTCAGATTTTCAGGCTTCCCATCGAAGTCTGTAATCAGCTTGGAAGCTGTATTGAGAAATTCAACGATTGTTTGGCTCATTTTGTCTGTTGTCGATGGTATAGTGAAGTTGTAAGGTTCACTTTCGTGTATTGAATTAGGTAATTCTATTGTTATAGCCTTTTTTGCTGCTATTTTTGTAATTTTATTTTTTAAATCTAAAAAAATGCATCTGCTGCAGCTTGATGTGATAATGTAATGGCCATTTTCTCATTAGGCAATTATCTTTTTTCCCAACGAAAAACTGCACATTAAAGAAATTTGGTTTTCTCAATGTCTCATTTGCTTCGATTTTATCGCAAAGCTAACCGGCACTCATCTGCCAATTATTTATTTTCCTTTTATTTGCCGTACAGATAAATTCAATCAGCTGAGTCCCAACTTTTACATGTATTTTGAGTGGCGTTGCCAGCTGAAAACAATGTTTTTTGTCGGTATATTGAGAAACCCAAAATCGCTAACGGACAGTTTATCGGTCCAATAAATTTATGTTGACATTAAGTAACAGGCAGTTTGTCGATACATTGAGAAAACGGCCATAAGTCTGTTATAATAAACGTTAAATAAAACTCGTATTTTCTCGAGATTTTTAAAACGGTTATTAAAATGAAGTCTTATTGTTTCTTCTCTGATAGGTTTATCAACATTTAGGCATTTGTATGTACGTTCGAATTCCTCCTTAATTAATCTGGCTTTTTTTGTTTGGTTTCATTCCATTTAAATCCTCTATTTTGGTTATTGTTATATATTTTCTCTGATTTTTTTTGCTTTTCTATACTTTATCTAAGTCATTTGCTCGACTTTCATATTTTCTCTTAAGGGATTTCTTATGAAGTAGGTACAATTTTAAAAGTAAGTCTACTGTACTAATAATTATAGATATAAGGAAAAGTGTCCACAACGAATCAATTTGTGTGGTATGATCTATAATTTCTACGTTATTCACTACATTTGCGTTCGGTTTTTCAATCTTAGAGTTTGGTTTTCCCATTTTAAAATGCTTTTTTTCGCAAATTTTTATAATTTTTAATGGGTTCCTTTTTTGTTCTTTTCTATCTTATTGAGCGTATTGTTTCCTCTTCTATTATAGTGGTGCTGTAGCTAAATATTCTTCTGTAGGTTCTCCTATCATTCCTATCAGTTTCCAATATTCTGACTACCATTCTACTGATGAAGTCATTATTTTAATTTTAATTTCACAATTATGAATATATTTAAGATTATACCATTCTATTATTTTTATTTCTTGTTGTTTATGTCTAAGTTGTCATCACTTGAGACATAAAATAATTTTATTATTATTATATATTTATGTTAAAAAAAAAAATGTTGTCCACGGCGGTTTAAGCCTATCGCCCTATGAGTTCACTCTAGGTGCACTTCATTTAAATTAATTTAAAGGTTACTTAGTTGTTTTTAGTTTTATTTTAATGAGCTGCTCCAACTCGGTTATTCTCCTCCAAAGATTTGTGGCATCATTCCTGCAGGGAGGGGGTTGTCTGTTTATTTCTCTCAATAACAGCGCCCGTTCTCTGTTTAGTCTGCAGAGTAGTCCTCCTCTGCGCTTTGGTTTTTTTACTTTTGGTATTTTCGATTCTTCTTGTTTTTCTGATATTCCTTGCTCTGTACTGCTCCAAGATCAATGGCTGTGGACCTCATTCAGACCTCTGGCGGAGACTTGGCTGTCCGCCAGGAACTGGTTTAAATGGAGTATCCCTTTTTTATTTGTTTTTCTCTCTCTCTGGGTGCTTTATTAGAGATACCCTAGGAGGCTTGCCTGTTTTCCCACTTTGGGTGCCTTATAGTGTAGCACTCCAAAGGACTGGCAGAGTGATTTTATTAATTTTGCTTTGGGTGCTTTATATTCGAGCACTCCAACGAATTTTAAGGATAATAGCTGTTTTTGGGTGCTTTATAGTTGAGCACTCCAAAAGTCTGGCAGGATCGCCATGTAGACTTAAACTATTACTTTTTTATAATTTTAAATTCGAAGGTGCAAATGACTTGCACTCTTCGTCTTTGTTTATTTAATTGTCTTAAATTATACATTATTCTAGCTTATATACTACTTATGAGAATTTAGCTTAACCTAATAATAATACAAGTTTGTGTGTATTTTAAATAGTTTCCCACGTTGGAAACAAATGGGTCTCAAGTAACATTTCAAAATTAAGAATCATTTCATTTAGTGACTGACAGTCACTTAAAGTAATACGTTCATCATTTCTAAAATAATGCAGTCATGCTACAGTGCGATCTCTGAGAAAACTCGATATAAATCGAGAGAAATTATCACCGACACCAAATGCAGCAAGTTTTGACAAGAGTACACCATGCCAGACTCTGTCAAACGCCTTGGAAATACGTAAAGCAGTAACGTTACTTTCGCCAAAATGGTGAATGGAACGGCTCCATTTTTCCGAAAACATAGCTAGTAAGTCTCCAGTAGAGCGACCTTTACGAAAGCCATACCGGCAGTCGCTACAAAAGAGTAGCAATTCCTCTCTGGATCTGACTGCTGATTTGCACGACTGATTAACTGGAATGAAGATTTTCATTCCAAGCATTATTACATTTTCAACCATTTTCGCCATGGCATTGACGTCATTGTCCAGGAAACAAAGTTTCCAATTGAAATGCCGAAAAAAGTCATTGAGCTCAGCCCAACTTGCTTTTCCGTTAACAAATATTGATCGTTTCGTAGCCCGTCGTGAAACGTTCCGAAGTTCGGAGAACGGAAAAGAGGCGAAAATGGTAGTTTTGAGGGTGCGAATAGAGGAAGAGGTCAAGGGTATTGTATTGGTGCCCATCAACACATGGAATATGTGTTGCTTCATTCACAAGTTGCACGAGGTGGTTGTGCGCAGCAAAAAGCTCAACAAAAAGAAAAATTGTGGACATTAAAATCACCAGCAACAACGCTATTGTGTCGGAAAGGGAGTCGAAGCCCGAAAAGGTAATATCCCTTACCGCGAATATTGCACGTTTATTGCAAAAGTCGATTCTAACCGGCCTCTCATCACAACATAAAAAAATTCAAATCACACCTGGAAATGTTGCTTTTCAAAGAAATGCAACTTTAGTTTATCCATTGTGGACAAAGTTCTCTCTGCATGACTTCCAGAGTCTCGGACAAAATTTTTAAACTAGTGGCTGCGACAGTCCAAAGTTGAAATAATTTCCAACGCTGAGCTGGTACAATCCCTGGGCCAAAAACGCAATGTTGCTGCAAATTATATTGTGCTTGGAACAAACGTTCCCTTTTTTTGAATGACGATTAAATGTGCGTACCAATGAAAATCCAACATATCGAAGAACAGTGCGAGGGCCAAAGTTTTGCAGCAAAGCAAACTATTCGTTTGGAGGCATTAGACAAAACGTTGCAAGATTTACGAAACAATCAAAGCCGATTTGGAGGTACGATGATTTGTTGTCAGGTGATTTTCTGCAAACACTGCCGGTGATACCACGATTAGGGTATTCATTCGGTTAACCGGTTAACCGATTAATTACTACCCGATTAACTGATCGGTTAATTTAAAATTGCGTTTTTTCGATTAACGATTAAACCGGTTAATTTCAGTCGATTAACCGATATAACAAAATTTTGAATTTTTTGTAGTATTATAACAAATTTGTTTGTGTTTTTTATTATTTGTTTCGTCTCATATTCAAAAGGTATGTGTTCAGAAAGTATTTTTTCATACAATATATTTTCTTCTAGCAATACATTCTTAAGATACAGTACAAAAACAGAAACTAAGGGATTCGGAAATGAACTTTTTTGCAGAATGTGCGGTGCTGAGCTATGCCAGATGATGGCCTGACAACAGAAGAAACTCTCGATAGTAACCGAAACAATTAGAAGTGATCAAAAATTTAAAAAATTAAAACAGTACTATAATGGCATAATAAAAGATTTTATATGTTTAGAGAAATCCAGGAAAAAGACTGAGAAATTAGATATTCTGTATTATGGATTGCTTTGGATTTCTCTAACATCTTCGATAAATGCAAGAATTTTTCTCCAAGTCAAGATTTAACAAATCTAAAGAAAATTATCGCTTAAATGCTAAACATTTAAAACAAATTATTTTTCGAACGTACGGGGTCGCGAACTTACGATTTTTTCCATATGTTTTTTTATTATTATCACCATGAATTTTCCCAAAAATATCTTAAAATTTCCTTAACAAAAACCTAATACTCAGTTTACAATTGATTGTAATGGAGAGATTGTGAAGAACATGTCCAAACATAACATTTTTTTTGCATGTAAAATAATTATATAAAAATGTCTTTAGATGTAGCTTTAAAAAATATAAAGTTTTCCAGTTTCCAGCCCAAATTCCTCAAGTAAAACAGCTGAGATATGCTATAAAAATCATTCTTTTATAAAAACACAGGCTTTTTTTTATAATAATAAACAATGAAAGACGATGCTTACCAACATTCTATTCTTTCATCCTGGTAGAAAATTCTGTGGGAATGCCCATATGTATTAATTAGTATTGAATTTTCTTTGTTTGCTCATTTTAGTTCGAGAATTGTTTTGTTTGTTATGTTATTGTTTTTTTTCACTAATAAACTCCAAATAATCAATAATTTTTGCATTTTTATTTATTGAAATTACTTAATTTATAACAAAACTTTATTAATCGGTTAACCGATCAATAGCAATATTAACCGATTATTGACCGATTAAACCAAAACCTCGGTTAATTAATCGAGCGATTCACCGATTAAAGCAAAAGCCCGATTAAATGAATACCCTAACCACGATCAACGCCCGCCGATGAATTTAATGCATGTTTGTGTGGAAACACGTTAGGAATCTCAAATTGACTCTGAACATGCGGTTCAAGCTGCAGAGCAATCAATCTCCAGCCGTATTTTCCAAACAGTTTCTGGACGTAGGAAACGGCAAATCCCGGTCGATATTTCCATTTCTGCCAGTTCACCGAATGAAAGTCCGAACTCATCCGAAAGGTGTTTTCAAACATTACAAAATTACTGAAATATAATTGGTTGAGCAAACGTGCTATAAGCTGCGAAAACGTTGATGTCGACGAACTAAATTTTAAGATTCAAAGTGAAATCGCTGGCGAATTAAAGACGTACAAATCGGTAGATTCCGTTACTTCTCAGAACGATGTCGTCAGCTATCCAATCAAATTTTTAAACTCACTGGAATTTCCCGGATGACCGCCTTATCACGAACTAAAAGTTGGATAATGTTCCGAAATATAAACCAACCACGTCTTTGTAATGGCACCCGACTTACGGTAAAAGAGTGATGAATAACGTCATCGAAGCAACAATGCTCAAAGGAAAGTACAAAGGAGAAAACGTTTTGATACCTCGGATCCTAATGATTCCAACTGACTTGGCATTCGATTTAAACTCTAGCAGTTTCCAGTAAGGCTCGCATATGCAATGACAATCAACGAATCTCAAGGGCAGTCATTGCGTGTTTGCGGCATTAACCTTAACATTAACCATTAATTCATGCTTCTCGCATGGTAAATTATATGTCGCCTGTTCCCGCGTAGGAAGTCCATTAGCATTATTTGTTTATGCACCAGATAACCAAACAAAAAATGTCGTATATCACAAAGCATTGCAATAAACAAAATTATGATATCCTAGCAAAGCAATCGAATAAGTTTTACTTTTCTTTACGGGTTACCTGAATATTGATCTTACCAACTAAAATGTAAATAGAACACAATAAGATTCACAGCATATATATACATACAAACATATGTATTTTAAAATCAAAATCAATTGTAAATCAAACATATGTAATGGGTGGTTTTTTTAGCTATTAGCTTTTTGGCAACAATGGTTTAAACAGCTGACGCACGTTTCGTGTTTTGTTTCACTGCCGAACATCTTCAGTTTGGTCTATAATTTAACCATGAATCGTCTTACAAACGAACAACGCTTGCAAATTATTGAATTTTATTATCAAAAGGCGTGCTCTGTTAAGAAAGTTCATCGCGCGCTTCTTCCATTTTATGGTCAGTTTAATCGGGGTCAATGGGTACGTTAATAAGCAGAATTGTCGATTTTGGAGCGAAGATCAGCCAGAAGCATTGCAAGAGCTACCAATGCATCCAGAAAAAGTCACAGTTTGGTGCGGTTTATGGGCTGGTGGCATCATTGGACCGTACTTCAAAGATGATGCGAATCGTAACGTAACTGTGAATGGTGAGCGCTACTGTGAGATGATATCCAGCTTTTTTTTTGCCCAAAATGTAAGAGCTTGACTTGCATGACATGTGGTTTCAACAAGACGGTGCCACACAGCACGCTTAACAATGGACTTATTGAGAGGTGAGTTCGGTGAACATTTTATTTCACGTTTCACGACCGGTCAATTGGCCGCCTAGATCGTGCGATTTAACGCCTTTATACAATTTTTTGTGGGGCTATGTTAAAGCTCATGTCTATACACACATGCCCGCTTCAATTGACGCATTGGAAGACAACATTGAAGCATTAATTCATGAGATACCGGCCGAAATGATGGAAAGAGTATGCCAAAATTTGACTAAGCGGATGGATCATTTGAGGCGCTCACGGTCAACATTTGCATGAAGTAATCTTCAAACATTAAATTAAATTTTTCTGAATTTAATGTGCTTTTTTTAACTTTCCTATAGCTCTTAAAAAATCACCCGATATATGAACAACATTTTAATTTAAAATACTTTTTTTCCTCTTTTTAACGGATTTTAAAAATCGAACGCAAACATTTTTTCTAATTTGGACAGGACAACGTCTGTCATAATATACATAATATACAAAATAAAAAAAAGGATTTAGACATCCATTTAATTACACTGATTTAGGTACATAATAATATAACGTTTAATGACATTAACATTAACAGAAAAATCAATTAGAAAATAAAAATCATTATAATGTTTACACAATTTACTTAGAGGATCAGAATTAGCATAATTAGTTTGCAAAACTTGTAAATATATTGGAATGTAGAAACGAGTTGATCGATGAGGTACATTAAAATTTATGTTGCTGAGTAGGAAGTCAGAACAGACTGCACCATTTATTAGGTTGAATAAAAATGAAACGCTAAGCACAGTTCTTCTGCTCTCCAACGTTGGTAATTTTATAAATGCAAGCCTTGTAGTATAAGGAGGAATAATGACGTTAGGATTCCATGTTGAATTACCCAAGCAAAAAAGAAGGAATTGTTTTTGGACTGATTCAATAATGTTTTTAAGATAATCCGCACTCGGATCCCAAATAACAGATCCATATTCCAAGATTGGTCTGACTAAAGATGTATATAACCGCTTAGTAATGATTGGTTCAGTAAACTCCTTAGCCCATTGTTTTATAAAAGCTAACATACCTCGAGCTTTGTTTACCATCATATACATATATGTGTTTATTGAGATTTAATTTAGGATCTAAAAGTATTCCAAGATCGGAAAATTCCTTAACCAGTTCGACTTGATGTCCACCCAGTGAAAAGTTAAATAAAGCGTTATCGTTACTTAAATAACGCATATGTTTACATTTGTTTAAATTGAGTTCCATTAAATTAAGCACGTACCATTGAAATAGTTCTTCCAAATTATGTTGCAGCAAATTTTTGTCAATGTTATTGTCATAACTATGAAATATCTTCACATCGTCAGCATACATTAAGACGTTACAATATTTAATTACGCACGGAAAATCATTGATGAATAAGGAAAATAAAATTGGACCAATATGGCTTCCTTTGGGCACTCCAGAACTTACGATAACGTTTTTTGATGTAGTATTATTAAAAACAACATTTTGTTTTCGGTTTGTTAAATATGATTTAATCCAATTTAAATTCCAGAGTATAAAGCCCATAGCATGAAGCTTTATCAGAAGTAATTTATGATTGACTTTATCAAAAGCTTTACTAAAGTCCGTGTAGATACAATCTGCAAATTTCTTTTTAATAAATCCACGATTTACTATAGTAGTCAGCTGCATGAGGTTAGTAATTGGTGAACGACCTTTTCTAAAACCATGTTGACAGGAAGATAGTAGAGACGAGATTTGATGAAAAAAAAAAAACACATGAAAAATATTTTTACAGATTCGCGACATCTTCATTTCTTTTATTTAATTCATGCGGTCATATGTATATCTGACGCCCAAAAGGATACGATTGGCCATATAATAAATATAAACAATAATCTTAAGATTGGAAGAATTTAAAATCAATTTTCTCAAACTAAAAAAAATGTTTTCATTTATATTATAAACATTAAAAATTTTTGCATTTGCGACAAACGTATACTGAACTGTTTATGAAACATTTTCTGCATTTGCGCCAAATTATGTTGAACTGTTGAGCAAACAACTTTTGCAATTCCGACAACAGCATACTGAACCGTTGGGGCAACAAGTATGTCTTTTTAGTCAAAACTTTTGTTTTTGCCTCAACAAAGAATTTGCACTTTGGTGCAACAGAAACAGACTTGTTGCTACAAACGCAAAATGTTGTTGGGCACAATCCGAACTTAAATTCTATTTGTATCAAGTTCAGTGTTGCCACTTTGTGGGTAATGACCCGAATTTGGTATAATTTTTACTGTCGTGGGAAGAGCGTGGGTAATTTCTCTTAGGTGTAATTCAGGTGTAATTTGGCATTTTTACTTCAGATACCCAAATAAAATCAAGATTCGATTTCAGTGATGACATTTATTTCTTTTTAAATATTGTTGATAAAAAATGCACAGTCTTCCAAACCAAAGTCTCGGGTTCTTTTAAGGAAAATACTTCAATCATTAAATATATAGTTTCAAAAGTTTGGTAATAAATGTATATCGTAGTGATTTAGAACTTGGAGCTTATTCAAGAAAGTTATTCAAACAACAAACTAGCCTGAGGGTAGAAATGTTTCTAATATTCCACCATATAATTAATTTTATTTGTGTCTGGAAACTTTCAAATGCTTTAGTTTGAAGAATATTAAACGTCCTAAACAGTTGTTAAACGGAAGTACGAAAGAGACAGTTGTACAAAACCCTGCAGGCATTTAGTTTACTAAATATGGTATAAAGGGTATTTTTTAAGACCATGCAACTTAAAATTATAGAAAACACAAAACAAATGAATTTTAATTGCAAATTTATACACGGCGCTACCATTTGAAACTGATTTAAACAAATAGGCATCACCGCGCCTGTCCTTGACGAAACGCATCGCAGACGTTCAATTTCGTTCCTCTTTTTCGATCATTGCTGGCTGCATGTCACGAATAAATTAACAATGTTGGCTTCCAATATGTCAATTGTTGCTGGCTTATCAGCATAATTTGTGAAAAATTGCGTCATTTAAATCATAAAGTCGATTGTTGCGAAAATTTTCAAAGTAAAGTTTGTTGTGTTTTTGCTTCTTTGTAAATGTCTTTTATTAAATAAAACTCAAATTTTATATCAGGTGTAATTTCATTTAAATCGGGTAATTTTGCTTCATCGCAAGTGTAATTTTGAATTTTGCTGGAGGTAACACTGATCAAGATCAAATTTTCTTGGCATTACAGCCTTTTTTTTGGTGTATATGTATATTGAGATGATAGGTATAGGGGTAGAAGGATATTAGGATTATTTGTCACTGGGACAATATACTTTTTATTGCATAAACATTTTCTTTTCCTTTTATTTTATTTAAACAAGGAAACATTATTAGGAATTGTGTCACATTTTTTTAAAATATGCTTAAATTTGTACTTTTATTAAGAAATTATGCAGTAATTTTTTGTTTGTTTTATAGTTGGTGTTAAACACGACCTTTGTGAATGTTTAAACAGCCTTAGGGATGGTTTGTCTTTTTCAGCAGATTTTAAATTCTATTAAAATCCCAATTATTGTTTGAGTGTATTCTATGTTGACATCAAATATTTACACATATAAAATTACAAAATCTGTGTGTGTGCTTTTTTTTAGCCACAGGCAAACACATCAGCATTGTTGTTAGTAATTTGGTTTAACCGCCTTTTATCTTCTAATTTTACGATACTATTTACCCTTTGCATTTGTAATTTCAAGAACAACATGAGTTTAAAAATTTTAATTTGAAAAAAAATTAGGAATGAAACAAGTCTGCAAAAATATAATGTTGGTGTAGTAAGAATACATTTTATTGACGTATTATGTTAAAACGACCAAGATTGATAGAAATAAAGATTACGACATCAGGCTGGAATACAAATTTTTTCTGCTCATGTAGGAACTACCCCAGCAAAAACTTACATTGCAAAGTAATGAGTTAAAAAGCTAATATAACGACTCTTCACTACTTATACATTGGCATTTTAACTCATTGTTTTAACACGGTGATGTCATTGGAGGCAAGTACTTACCACCCTCGCTTACAAATAGGGAGTTAAATAAGTCATTACCACATTCGCTTACAAATAGGGACTTAAATAAGTTATTACTCCGATGTCACAAAATTACAACTAACATGTCATGAATTTAAAAAAAATTTTTTTTTATTATTTTTTTTTTAAATTATTTTTTTTTTAAATTTTTTCTTATTTTATTTTATTTTACTTTACTTTACTTTATGTTTTTTTTTTCTATTTTTTCTTATTTTATTTTACTTTGTTTTATTTTTATTTTTTTCTGTCTCTGGCGGGATTCGATCGCGCAACCTCGGTGCTGATAGACTAGCTCACTACCAGCTAGTCTACCGGGGCAGTGTAGTTTTTGTATAAAAAAACGATGTTTTTACTCAATTAAGAGCGTAAATATGAGATTAAATTATTGGAGGCAACTACTTACCACCCTCGCTTACAAATAGGGAGTTAAATAAGTCATTACCACATTCGCTTACAAATAGGGAGTTAAATAAGTCATTATCACATTCGCTTACAAATAGGGACTTAAAAAACTTATTACTCCGATGTCATCAAAATTAAAACTAACATGTCATGACTATAAAATTTCAGTACAGCATAATTTTTCATATTCAAATTTATTACAAATTGTTTTTTATTTATAATAAAAAAAAACAAATTGTAAGAACAAATATTTTAAATCAATTTGTATTAGATTTGAAAAAACTTCAACCGTAGATGCATTTTATTACGAATGAATTATAAATTTTGTTAATCAACTCATACACCAGTACTTAGGTATCAGATTATATGTCAGCCATTACCAAACTACTTCTATGTAATGCAGATGGTATGAAGTAGTCATTGAAAAGTAAGTTGTTCAGTAATGGCAAGTCATTACCAAGTTTTTGCTGGGACGTTCTTATTGGCTAAATATATTTCGCTTTCAAACTGTTATGTTTATGTGTAAGCATGGCAGTAGGACAATTTATTTTAAATAATTTAAAAACAGAAAATTTTACTAGAAGTTACAGTGATTCAAGGATAAATGCGATCATGAATAGTGTCTAAAGCCAAACGCTTTTAAGGCTTTTTAGCGAGAAATGCATTTAAAAGAATCTCGGTTTAATTCTTTACTGGCGCATTTAAAAGCATCAAAAGTTGCAATTGCTTTATTACATTATAAGTATTAGTTTTATTCAATTTAATTAAGTACTAAAATGGTTTGACTAAAAATAATACTCGAAAATAGTTGGCCAGCTCACAAAGTTTTCTTAAGTGCTAAGTACCTACTACAGTACTATTTTAGCATAAATAGCACTGCTATGAACAGCTGTTGTATTAGTTATGAAATGATAAATTAGTATAATACAAAAGATAAGGACGACTGATGACTTGTGAATGAGGCTCCAAAATTGTGTGATATCAAGGCGTTATAATCATGAATAGTTAGGCAACATAATTTTTTAGTTTAAATTTAAATCAAGAAATATTGTTACAAATTTACATACCCAGTAAAAACTTTGCCTACAAAATAATGTGCTGAGTAACCAGAAAAAATAAAAGCACTACTTACAATTCTACTAAAAGAAACAATGAATTTAGCAAGGAATGCCCCAAAATGAACGCATTCAAAGAAAGTCATTATTTTTTACCTACATACATCCAGAAGCTACTAAAGTTGTTATAGAAGTAGCTATAGAAGAAAGCTTCATACATTCAAAATCAATCCGAAGCGGTATGAATAGTACGGTGAGTACGGATTTTCTTGAATCAAGTACAAAAAGATCGATTCAAGTACGGATTTTTAATCGCAAAATACTTAAATTATCCATATTCAATCCCGATTTCGTACTTTAAATAATCCGAAAATGAGACTGATTTAAGTAAAACTAAGATTGAATCAATCTTAAAATGGGCTTGATTCAAGAATTATAAAGTTGACTCCATCCCGAATTAGACACCCTACAGAATGACAAAACACCAACATCATGCCCGATATGGTGTTTACTTCAGAAATCTTATGTACATATTTAACAAAAATATAAACTAAATGAGAGGCAGGAGTTCAAATTTACTTTTAACCCTTCGTGGTGTACATGAGTCTGGCCAGACTTTTTCGCAATGTGTATAGAAAGTCAAAACAGCAGTGCATATTAATATACAAAATGATTCAATTTAACATTCCATTGTTTCTTGTAAATCTTGTTAAAGTCTTTTTGTATGATAGATATTTCTGCGTTTCTGTAGGAAATTCCTTTTCTGACTTAAACAGCATCCCAGCAGGTGTTCCGCAGGGCTCTGTTCTTGGACCAATTATATGTAATATCTATTGTGCTGACATGCCCTCAATTAGACCATGTAAATTCGCTGCTTATGCAGATGACATGGCCAATTTACTATACTCATGAACTCAGTCAGAATATTTTGATTGGAGGAGTATTATGCTAAATGGAGGATAAAAAGCAATCCAAATAAGACACAAGCCATCTTTTTTACAAGGAAAAGAAAACCTTGTTATTTACCTAGTAGTAATCTCACTCTTTCTGGCTGCAGCATTAATTGCTCTAACAATAGTAAATATCTAGGAAAGAACCCAACCAATTGTAGGGGGATGTAAGAAAAGATAAACTCACTGTTTATTGTTGGTGTTTTGTTTAAGCTTTGATATTGTTACAAGTAAGACTTTGAGGGTTTAAAATTCTTATTCGCTTTAGGGTTTTATTTGTATAATATTTTTAGCTTTTCTAAAATCTTTGGAAAAGGTTTTCTGATGATCTGGCCTAAGCAACCAGTGAAATGCGCATAGAGGCTAGCTTTCCCTCAACAATAAATTTCGGTGTATTTATCAAATATGGAAAATTGAAAAATCTTAATAGTAAATTTTGTATTCCCGTAAATAACTTTGATAATATCTAGGAATTTGTTTAGATACTAAACTAACTTTCAACTCCCATATATTTCATATTCTTGATAAAGTCCATATATATAAAAGAATATTATATCCACTTATTAGCAGAATTTCCATTCTAAGTAATTGCAATAAAATGTTGATAATTAAAACAATATTCCAGGCTACTATATTTTATGGTTGTCCTGTTTGGGGTAACTGTGCTAAAACCCACATTAAACGTCTTCAAGTAGTACAAAACAAAATATTGAAAATGGCTCTAAAATTACCATGGCATTTCTCTACCAACATGTGGATTTTCCGAAAATCCACTTATTAAATATACTAAAATTTATTATTTGTTGCAACCAGGCTTAGAATTGTTATAATTTATATTTATGTATGTCTCCTTGTTTTCTTCATATTGAAGGTTTTTGCTAATAGTTTTCCTTCAAAATCATAAATTATTTATAAATATATTTGAATTTAAAAAGTAATTTCAATTTTTGGGAATACAAAATTTTAATTTCAAAAGATTTTGTTATTCGTGCTTAATTCCCAGTTTTTATTCTTGACAAAAACACTTGAAATTTATTGTTGATGGGATAAGCTATTCCTATGCATTTCACTGGTTGCTTAGGCCAGATCATCAGGAAACTTCATCCATAAAGATTTTAGAAAAACTAAAGATATTAAACCAAATAAAACTGTTAAACGTATAAGAATTATAGCAACAGTTCTACTTACGTGTAAATTAAAATAACTTTAACTAAAGCATGGGAAAATTAGTGTAATATGATTTAAGTTTTAAGTTTATAAATATTTCCCATGCGTTGGGGTGTAGTACCTTTTAAGCGGCTATTTATGTCTGCTCTTTAAAGGTATGAATTCATGCAAGTAAATAATATTTAAAGGAATGTATTCATACGATCAAATAATACTGCAAGTAGCAAAGAAAGCTACTTAATAATGAGATAATGAGTGGGAAAATAATAACAAATGTTAAACTTTTAAAAATTACCATTCTATGGTGAAGGGAAATAAATAATATTTTTAATTTAAACAAATACTTCTTCGGCATCTTCGGCATGCCAATGGGCAATTCTCTTTCGCCTACTATAGCAGATAAAGTACTTGACACCTTACTTGACGATGCAATCACGGAACTTAGAAATAAAAGTATTCACATAAAATACATAATAAAATATGTGGACGATATATTAGCCATAATCAACATCAAAGACAAAGATATTATTCTGAACACCTTCAATAGTCACCACCCCAAAATTAAATTTACAGTAGAGCTTGAGAAAAACTGTGAAATTGCGTACCTCGATACTAGACTACATAGAGAGCAAGATGTGATTAAGTTTGACTGGTACGCTAAGGAAACTTCATCTGGCAGAATAATGAATTACAACGCGACACAACCCAAAAACCAGAAAATCAGCACAGCAAAAAATTTTATATCAAGAGTATTAAATATAAGCGACCCGCAATATCATAACAAAAATATCGACAAAATCTCAGAAATACTATGTAGCAATAGTTTCCCTAAAAAATTAATAAATACACTTATCAACGATACACTTAAACATGTACAATATAAAAACATTAATAATGATGACAACCCTGAAAAAGACAAACAATTTTACAGTGTAAAATACATACCTGGCTTGACGGATAATAGACACATAAGGACAACAATAAAATCAGAACAAATAAACTTTGCATACAAACCAAATACAACTTTAAGTGCAATATTTTCAAGAGTAAAGGCGCCAATAGAAAAACTACAAAACAACAAAGTAATGTTGTTTACGTAGTAAAGTGTAACGGAAGGGATGATCAGAACTGTAACTTAATTTATATAGGAACAACAAAACGCTCACTTGAAAAGAGAATTGGAGAACATCAAAATGATATATTAAAAAGAAGAGAAACAAGTGTATTATCGCAACACATGATTCATTCCTTTAAAACAGAACAAGTGACAGTGTTGGATTTTGAACGAGGGGAGAGGAAGAGATATACGATAGAAAGCTTGAGAATACAACAAAACATAATGTAAACAATGAACCACAATGAAGATGTTGACAACATTATTGCCTGTTATAGAACCGCAATATAATTAGTTATGTGATATTAACTTTAAGTTGTGCTTTACTGGTTTTTGTTAAACGTGTTTGTGCAATTTAATTTTATTAAAAAACCTGTCGATGTGTATAATGTAAAATAATATATATTTTTTGTAAGTTGTTTTTGCTTGTTGTGAAAAAATAATTTTTGTATTAATGTTATCCTTTTATCATTTTTATTTAAATATACAAACCTTGAAAAAGTCACCAAAAAAGTGACGAAACGTCGGGTGAAATGTAATAAAATTGTTTTATTTACATCAACATCATTAGGTCTTATTAGCTTACAAAAAAAAGCTAAACTGAAAATTAATAATTAATTGGCCAAAGAAAGAAATACGAATAAATACTTTATCATATTCAATATTTTTCTATTTTTCGAATTTATTTTATGAGCTAAATTTCAGTTATGAAAGATTTTTGTAATAGTCCTATTCCTTCAATTGTTAGGAATAGGGTTGCCATACGTACTGTTTTAAGCAGTACATGTACTGATTTTTTGCAATTGTACTGTTTTATGCACAACTCCTAAAACAGTACGCAAATGTGCTGTTTTTTACACTTTGTACAGTTTTTTGTACTGTTTTTTTTTTTGCTCCGTCTATATTTAACAGTACTGTACCCATGTTCTGTAACTATAGTGAGAACTTCTTGCATCGAAAAGATGTGAAACAAAATATTCCATCGTTTCTCGAAAAGTGAGAAAAATTTGTGTCTGTAACTCATGTCGAAAACTATCAAAAGAGATTACGTCGTTACGTTATAAATGTCATAATATTGCACTCGAAGCCGAGGTGACATTGCAGACGTTCAGAACGCCAGTAACACATATCGTTGACGGCGACCAAAATTTACTTAAATTGAACATTTTTCAACGACGGCGGCGAAAACACAACCGTCGGCTATGCCAAATTGTGTAAAGAGCGACTTTAATGTTTGTTGACATTCGTATATTTTATAAAAAGGTTAAAAGCAAAATAATAAAACAATGAAAAATGTGACAATAATAAAATATTATTATTATTATTCTTTGCATTTTGCATTTTTAATTGTTTTTTAGTGTTAAAATTTTTTCTCGCCCCATTTTTATTCGTGAGTTTATTTGACAGTTCAAAACGGGAACTTTTCTCACCAAAATGTAACAGACACACTTTTTCTGTAAATTGGCGAGTAGTTTCCTTACGTGACAGCTTGTACTCGCCAAAAAAAGTTACAGACACAGTTAAGTGAGAAAAACAACATTGAAACCAATTTATGGCATTTTTGTTTCATTTCACACATTTCAATCGAAAACTTTCTCGACGCGAGAGTTACAGAACATGGGCACTGGCTTACAAAAATTATGTTGTGTTAAAAAAAAAGTTCTAAAATAATAAGAGCTTTTACGCTGTGGTCATTGTTTTCTCATAAATACACAGTAGAAATCTAAATTATAATGGGTGGCTCGTAGCAGTGGTATATTTTCATGTTGTTATGATTTTATGGCTACCTCTTCCAATAGTCTTTAACTTTAACCACACCTGAGAAAGACAAAAATAAAATCTAAATTTTTTTTAAGTACAAAAAAATACTTATTCCAACACAATTATCGTTAATTTTTAGAATCACGTGAAATTGAAAACAAACAAATTTGGAAAATTCTCCGTTTGAGGACCACTTTTCTTTACCTAAACTACTGAAATAAGAAAAAGATAAGTTAATTTTTACAAAAATTTTATTGAAAATTTTCATCGTTTTCAATTTCACTTGATTTTAAATATTTTCAGATTTTGTGAAATAAAAATTTACCAAACTATTTTTTTTTGGATTTTATAGATCAATGGCCAATTTCACCAAGTTCAGGTTTAATTAACTTTCATTATAAAATTCAAAAAACCTATTGTTTTAGTAATAGTTAATTATAGCTGAACTTGGTAAAATTAGCCGTAAAAAATTTAAAAATTGTTTAAAATTGGAAAATTAATTTAGGAAACAAACATTTTCTCAAATTCAATATGATTTGTGCAACTATGTGTGTAGTGAAAATTGCTTTAAATACGAATATGTTTGAAAAAAATCGTACTTACACAATCAATGAGTTAATTACTTTGAGCTAAGTAAGGATTTTCTCCTTTCTTATATGGCTTACAGCAATGTTATCGTTTTCCTGGCCAAATGCTTCGTTTGTGGTGTTTGCTTTTTAAACGCAAATGGAGTAATTTCATATATTTATGAAACGTTACACATTTTAAGTGTATTTCTTCATATAATTGTTGTTGCATATTCAATCAAAAGTTTAAAATATTTACCCCAATTTCACCAAGTTCAGTTAAAACTAACTATTACTTTAACTTCCAGCTTACAATATGTTTTGACAGCTTGAACTGATAGTTAATTATAGTTGAACTTTGTGAAATTGGTGGTTACTAATTAAAACAAATGGTTAAGTTTTCGTCAAAAAAATGTACTGTTTTTTTGTATCCAATGTACTGTTTTTCCGAATTTAAAATCTGGCTACCCTAGTTAGGAATGACTTTATACACTACCTGACTGTTATGTATATATTATATTATATATTGCTATCCAAAGGATAGCTAAGGTAAAATGCAACAAGAAGATACAATATAATATTATGGTAGTGTATAAAGTCATTCCTAAAAATTGAAGAAATATAACTATTACAAAACATCTTTATAAAATACATAACTGTATTAGAATAAATTCGAAAAATAAAAAAATTTTGAATATAATTTTTTAATTTCGTTTGAATGATGAATTTTATTTTCATTAAAATTCTGACTTGTTCCTTTTTCATAGCAAAAAGTTAAAAGTAAATCAATCAAACTCATCATTATTAATATTAAACATTCATTAAAAATCAATAAGATTTTGACAAAGGCAATTTATGATTGATTGATTTAAAACACCAGTGGAGAACAAGTACCTAGAACTAAGCAAACTTGACAAAGATGAGAACGTTTCTCTTTTGCCATATTCTTTGTTGTTTTTGCAGCATTTGGACAAAATAAATGAATATAATTAATTAAACCATTTGCTGAACTGCTGTTGTTTTGACAAGTGTTGTCAGTTTTTCCATTGAGTGTCTATATCTTGCAATTTTTTTTATAATGCTTAGCAATCAAATTCCGCTTAAGTTTGTACAGTTAAAAAAAAATAGTTATAAGTACAAGATGTAAAGCAGTTTATTTTTAAATCCACATATGCACACGACATAAATTTTTCATACATCAAAGTTTTATGCGTTTTTAGATTTTTACAGTTTAAGCCCTCGTTTAAAATGTTATTGTTTTGCCTTAATATTTTTCACGAACATTTTATAAAGTTTTGGGATTGGTTAAAACATTTTTTACACAATTAAAACACATTCGGAAAAAATACAAGACCAGTTGGCTTTCAGTAACAATTCAGAATTGAAAACTTTATTTTAAAAATGGTTCTTCAATTAAATGACAGTATAACAGTTGGGAAACAATTTCCCAAGCTGTTTGTCGTTAGAATTTAGATTTTTAAGTTAGCAGCTAAGTAAAGTAATTAATTCATTAAAAAAAACTTCAAAATTTAATAAAACCAAAATTCAATAAAATACAAACAAAATAACATTATTGAAAAATGAACTTTTATCCACAAAAAATTGGTCCATCATTTGACTTTAGTTATATATTAGATATCTAACAAAAGTTATATAGTATTACTTAACAAACAAACTGATAGTCAGTGTAATCTCATTATACTATTGATGGGTCCCCTCAGAGTCCCATAAGAAAAGCACTAAGTTGCTTTAAGAGTTCATCGCCATTGAACGGAAACATTTGAATTGTTCCTTTATGCCAGATTATAAAAATTTCGTTACAATTTTTATATCAGAAAAAAGTTTCTTAAAATTGGTAAAATTGTGCTTTTTGGAAAAAACATTATAAAAAAAAACAATTTTTTTTATGGTTTGATATTCAGTAACACTTAAAATTTTGAAAGACCGTTGGTTGGGTTGAATTAGGAAAAAAAAAATTATTTTTTTAAAAAATTTTAGGTATGAATATAAAAAAAAAAATAATTTTGGCGCAAAAATTGGATTTTAATGTTCCACTGTTGTATGTTCGATAACAACAGTAAATGATTAACGCAAAAATGTATATGATTAATGTTTACACGGAGGAATAGTCTTATAATCGTAAAACGTCCTCATTAGTGTGACCGCAAGTTATATGGGCAATTTTTTTTTCGTATTTTCACTTGGCAAACCCCTTAAAATGATTCCAAATTAGAAAAAAAAATATATATAAAAAATTTTAGATCGTTTGCATAGTTATTAGCCGTGCCTTGAGCCCACAAAGTTTGCTAAAATGCTATTTTTCTCACTATGGGTCGCTTTAATTGTGGATAACTTCCGTAATATTTATTTAAGAGAACAACCTTATTCACAAATATTCTAGGGCTATATCTTATGAACAATGTTGCTCTATATTAGTTTTCTTTAGCATGAATATTTAATCCAGAAAGAACCAAATTAAAAAATAACACCGAAATTTTCACATATCTTCGCATTCTTTGCCTGGTGATTACACTACGTGACAAATTTTCAATAAAGTCGTGACCAAATGATTCTGACAGCTAATCTTTATGTAAAACTTTCCCCTGAATCCGAATATGAAGTCAGAATTGTCAAAAGTATAACAGTTTTTGAGATATTCCAAAATAACCGTTATTTGTGTTTTTTAAAAAGATGATGTGACTGAAATGCAAATATCTTCAACAATTTTGAACGGACTATGTATTTCTTTCTTTTTATTGAGAGGTTATAAAATTTATTAAATAACCATGGGTCGTTTGAAGATATGAGTCATTAAATGGCAGAGTTATATATATATATATATAGTGGACAAAACTTCAAACTTCATTACACTGCTTTACAAATTTTTAATTTGGAAAAATACCAAGAACGCCACATGCCTAGATAAGTTAATTGGGACCTCCTGAGCGCAAACACTGTATTTTTTTTCGAAATACCGTTTTTTAGATAACGGTACCTTTGTGTTTTTCGGTGTATGGTCCCACTCGAACCCTTGTGGAGCCCAAAATCCTAAATAAAAACTTTATTTTTCATCCGATTTTTTTTCAAATTACGCTTAAAATGTTGGTAATTAAATAAGCTATTTGGTCCAAAAATAAAACATCCCAGATCTTCACTATAACGTAGAAAAAAAAAAAACGAAATAAATATGAAAAATATTGAAAAAAACGTAGAAAATAGGCAAATTTTATATTTTGAGGTGCCATTACTCAGCCATTTCTTATCAGATAGAAATTTTCAGCATATCAACGGAAAAGGTATTCAATTACCGATAACGATATGCCATTTATTTCGATCGGACTTTTTGGTTAGGCTCGACAAGGGTTTGAGTGGGACCATACACCGAAACACACAAATGTACCGTTATCTAAAAAACGGTACTTAGAAAAAATAAATTACAGCGTTTTTCGTGTTCAGGAGATCCCAATTAACTTATCTAGGCATGTGGGTTCTTGGTATTTTTTGGCTGTAAACAAGTGTTATAAATTTTATGATTTCGATCAATTTGGTCTTTTCAAGTTGTTTTTTAAACCAAAAAATTAAATTTTTAAGTTTTATAACTTACGACATTAGCCTATTTCAATACGAACATTTTGTGCCCAATAGGATCCAGATCGGTGCAAAAATTACATAGTTACATAAGATTAATTGAATTAACCCACCTTTCAATTTGTATCAAAGCACAACAAATAAATGAGACTATCAGCCGTTACAACCAAGTACTATAGTGCAAGAGTAGTGTTAACTCCTCATTATCTCATAATAAGTAGTCTGGGGTTACACCACTTCTGCGCTGATAGCCTCAAATATACAAAGCTAAATTTTGAGTCTTGTTGGTCGCAAATTGTCCATATTAAAATAATCTAATGTCGCATTGAATAAGACATTAGGATTTTTAAATCATTAGCTTAAAAACAATAACTTGAAAAGAGCAAAATTGAACAAAATCATAAAATATATAATGAAGTTTGAAGTTTTGTCCACTATAACTCTGCCATTTTATGACTCATCTCTTAAAACGACCCATGGTTATTTAATCATATATATCATATATATTATTTCTAAAGCACTTTTTTTTGTCGGTTGCAAATATCTCCTATACCACCGCATCAAATTTAATGAATGATATCTCATTTTAAAGCTTATTTCTAACACTAATGACGAAAAATAATTAGAAATTGAAAAATTAATATTTTCATTGATAAAAATTACGGTGCGAAATAGTCGCACGGGTCATCTAGTATGTATATTATTTCTAAAGCACTTTTTTTTGTAGGTTGCAAATATCTCCCATACCACCGCATCAAATTTAATGAATGATATCTTATTTCAAAGCTTATTTCTAACACTAATGACGAAAAATAATTAGAAATTGAAAAATTAATATTTTCATTGATAAAAACTATTTTTAATAAAATGTATTGAAGTGACTAAAATTTCTATTAACTATTTTCATTTTATGTTACAAAAATGACAACTAACGGTGCGAAATATTCGCACGGGTCATCTAGTAAATTTTATAACCTCTCAATAAAAAGAAAGAAATACATAGTCCGCTTAAAATTGTTTAAGATATTTGCATTTCAGTCACTTCATCTTTTTTAAAAACACAAATAACGGTTATTTTGGAATATCTCAAAAACTGTTATACTTTTGACAATTCTGACTTCATATTCGGATTACACAAAGATTAGCTGTCAGAATCATTTGGTCAAGAATTTGTTAAAAATTTGTCACGTAGTGTAATCACCAGGCAAAGAATGCGAAGATATGTGAAAATTTCGGTGTTATTTTTTAATTTGGTTTTTTTCTGGATTAAATATTCATGTTAAAGAAAACTAATACAGAGCAACATTGTTCATAAGATATAGCCCTAGAATATTTGTAAATAAGATTTTTCTCTAAAATAAATATTACGGAATTATCAACAATTAAAGCGACCCATAGTGAGAAAAATAGCATTTTAGCAATTTTTGTGGGCTCAAGGCACGGCTAATAACTATGCAAACGATCTAAAATTTTATATATATATTTTTTTTCTAATTTGGAATCATTCTAAGGGATTTCCCAAGTGAAAATACGAAAAAAAGAAATAACGGTCACCCTAGTCCTCATACTTACACCTATTTGTCTTCCAATCTACAACAGTTCTACAAAGGGACGAGCATGTAACATTTTTTTTTGATATGAAATATAACACAGTACAACATTTTTCAGTTAATTGATTGCCAACTCAATTCTGTGAACTGTATGTGAAATTAGACCCAAAAAGAAGCATTTCTGCATCATTCGTTTTGTCTTCTTACCTGCGATTTGAAGTTAGTATCGATTTGAAGTTAGTACTATCGTATAGGGGAATTTATCACGTTTTAGGCCCTGTTGTTTGACATAGCTCGACAACCACTAGCCCAATTTAGTTGAAATAAATTTTAAAAAATTAAGAATTACAATTCCCTTAATCTGTTCATATATTGTTTTCCTATACAAGTAACACTTTCGAAGTTAAAAATGAATGTATGAAGGGAAAAAATTATTTTTTGCCTAAAAATTTAAATTTTTTTTTTTAAAATACATAAAAAATCCAAAATGGAAAAAAGTTTCAAGTCTAGTTATTTTTTCGCAAAGTCACATAACCTATGAGCAAAATGAGACAAAGATCATAAAAATCGATGCACGCGTTTCGCTTTTATTCGCAATTGAGTAAAGGTATGAATTTCAAAAATCAGTTATAGCCACCACCCTTAAAATAAAAATATAAATTAAAAAATTATCATGCAAAAAAAAACTTTATTTATAAAAACTTAATGAAAATAAAATAATATGCAATTAATACGCAATTATAATATGCATAAAAACAAAATTTAGAACATTTTTTCAATTATTGGCAATATCCATCCTTGTAGAAGTTGACGCTTGTGGTTCTGATGATCTTGTTTTCTTCGTAGGTTGTTCATATTCATGGTCTGAGTCTGTATCGTCATCCGAGATACACATACTATTCAAGGGCGTATTTCTTTCACTGTGTCCACCAATTTCAATGTCTTCATCTTCGGTGCTTTCTTCAAACTGCATAATTGTGGAACTCCACCAACAAACCTCCGCAAGCAATGCATCCAATTTTTTGCTTTTGAACCGCTTTTCAAATGGCATGGTCACCTGGTGGAACCTCTCTCTTTGTTCGTCTGATTCCTGAGGTGATTGTGCCAAAAAAGTATCGAGGTGGTGGTGCAAGAAATGCAATTTCAGCGTCATGGATGCACCGATTTTTTCGAAATAAAACAGCAACCTGTCCACTCGTTGCTGTATCTCTTCTCGCTGGACACGGTTCTTTCCTAGAACGCCTTCTATTACTTCTTCCAATGCGTTCCATGCATGTTGGTGGTCGTGATGCTCTGAAAGCAAATGTGTGAAAGAATCAATTTTGATCAATTTCCGAATATCAGGTCCATTGAGAATACCTGTTTTAAATACATAAGAAAAACGAAAAAATTATTGGTAATGCGAATGTATAGAAATTAACAAATTTAGATATGACAATATTGAAATACAGAGTACTATACGTACCGTTTTTAATTTTCTCATCACTGAGTTTCGGAAAGATGGATTTCAAACAGTCAAAGGCGCCGTTAACTTTTTTGACCACCACTTCAACGAATTTCCCAGCTATTCCCAGTTTCATGTGGAGCGGTGGCAACAAAATATCATCCAGGTCCTTTATCATAGGTTCATTGCGTAATTTTAATTGTGAATCCCAATTACAAAGGAAGCAGAAGTATTTTGGATATCCGCCCTTTTCTATAATCCCTTGTAGTATGTTGACCACCTTCAGATCGCAACAAATGTTCCATTTGTGTTCATCGTATTTGATTTTCTTCAAAATTTCGCCCAATGCTTCATACGTTTCCTTCATAGTTGTGCTGAATCCCAATGGAATGCATGGTTTTTTATTTTTTTTGTGCAGCAGCACAGCCTTCAAACTAGTAACTGAACCATCGATGAATAAACGCCAGTCGCCAGCGATATAATCCATTCCCAATTTTTTCACTAAACCTGCGATATCATGGCAGTACGTTAACGTATTTGCTTCGTCAACGGAATAAAATTTCTGAAAATCAGCTTGGCGTTGTCGGTATGATGTTGCGCTGACATTTTGCTGTGTGAGTTTTCTTCTCTTCAAAAATGATGTCAGCCATTCGGAGTCGTGTTGTGATAGTCCCAGCTTGGCCACAATGTAATCCATTTCGATTTGTGGTAGCGGTTGTGGTGCACTATTTTCAATATCGGGTATCCAATCAGCATCATCCAAATCGGTCGGATTGGTGAAAACGGTTTCGGCTAGCAGGGACACAGTATCCGCACTCGGAGGTTTAGGTGCATCGGTATCAGCAGGGCGTTGCACTGGAAGTGTGGCAGTAAATGCAGCAGTGTATACTTTTGTTTTCAATTGTTGTCTGTTTAATCCAGGACGAAAATTTATGCATGCATATCACCTGGATTCATCATGTCCAGTTGTGTCTTCCACCCAAATTACTGGCTTCATAAAAGATAACTTTCTACTTTTTCCGTGAATCCATTTTAGAAGGGTAGTATAACAACTGTTGCACACTGTGTTCGGCGTAAAATTTGCACCACTTAAATCTGCTTCATCGAAATAATTACAATACGCGGTTTTGAATTGCTCAGTAAACAAATTTTTTCGATCTTTTTTCTGTATTTTTCGGACGATATGACCACAAACGTAACAATATTCATCCAAATATGGGCACTTGTTGTTTTCCATATTGATATATTTTATGTTTTGTTGTTATTCACTTTTAAAAAACTGGAGAAAAATCACTTTTACTGTTCGCGTTCGTCGGCACTGGCTGAATGCCAAAAATCGATCAATGCACACCTATAAATACTACGTATTTTTGAATATTTTACTGCCAGGTACTTATAAATGGGCGCATATTTTAAGGGCGGCTGGCTATATACCTGATTCAGCACTTGTACGTTTCAAACTGTGCAAAACTTTCCAAATAATGACCACCCTTAAATGTGGGTGCAATTTCTGTAAAAAATCATATAGGTAGCCACCGGAAAACCCCAAATAATAAAAAGGTCCACTTTCCGTTTAATTGTCCACGTACATTTATTACCGCAATCATAAAAATCAAATAACCTTTTGTTTATTCCTTTTTTTTTTTAATTCTCAGAATAATGAAAAAGGTGTCAATGTTTTCTCCAAATAATGTTGTGCATATCTCGAGCAAATTTTTGAAATTCATACATTTACTTAATTGTGAATAAATGACAAGCGCGTGCATCGATTTTTATGATCTTTGTCTCATTTTGCTCATAGGTTATGTGACTTTGCGAAAAAATAACTTGACTTGAAACTTTTTTCCATTTTGGATTTTTTATGTATTTTAAAAAAAAAAATTTAAATTTTTAGGCAAAAAATAATTTTTTCCCTTCATACATTCATTTTTAACTTCGAAAGTGTTACTTGTATAGGAAAACAATATATGAACAGATTAAGGGAATTGTAATTCTTAATTTTTTAAAATTTATTTCAACTAAATTGGGCTATTGGTTGTCAAGCTATGTCAAACAACAGGGCCTAAAACGTGATAAATTCCCCTATACGATAGTACTAACTTCAAATCGATACTAACTTCAAATCGCAGGTAAGAAGACAAAACGAATGATGCAGAAATTCTTCTTTTTGGGTCTAATTTCACATACAGTTCACAGAATTGAGTTGGCAAATCATGTGTTGTACTGTGTAATACTTACTACAAAAAAAAAACGAAATAAATTCTTTCCTTTTTAAAAACATAAATAACCCTTTAACCACTGAAAATCAAATACGAATTATAATAATGAATTAGGCATTAATATGGTATTTTGTAAAGCAGTTTTCGCTTTTGAAAAACATAAATGAATCTTGCATTTTGTACAAAACGTATGTGTATCTAACTTTTTGCAATGTTTACATGACTTTTCTGAACCCCATTCAGGAAAATTGTTAAATTTATCGTATCTCAAGCTCACAGGAGGATGAATTGCATTCATTCCAACAGAGCTGCTTATAGCTGGCTCTTCGCCAGATGAAGGACGACCGATATTTCGTTTTCCAGTAGAAATACACAGTTCCTTAGCAATTTGTAAGCGAAATTCGGACATAGTTAGTTCGTTTCCTTTTCGGTTGCCATCAGAGTTTTCTTTGTTTTCGACATTTACGTTACATTACGCAAAATTATTTTCGCCCTAGTCACTAACACCGTCTACATACGGTGTTCACAAGCAACGAAATATAATCGAGATTTATTGCTCATGAATCAAACTAATTAAATAATATCAATACAAATATACATAATTCTTACTAGAAAAATTCCCGGCTAGAAATATATTTTTTTAAATTTTTATTTTCACTAATATTGCGCCGAATTTTTTTGGCAGTTCTCACCAAAATCGAATTAAAAATTAATATTTTTCTTCAACTAACACAGCGACGATGTTCAAATTAACACTGCTGGCTAAGTAATTGTATGCTTTATAAGAAAGCCTTTGACTGTTTAAGTGGGGGACTCACAGAATTTATAAAAACTAAAATTTTGTGATGGTCGCCTATAGACGGTGTTAGTGGTTAAAGGGATAACTCATTTTATACAAATTATGTACATACATATGTACATACTGCTGACATACAAACATTTTACTGCGGGGTGTATAAAATATGAGCACCCTTTTAAACAAATATTCTTAACAAAAAAATATTTTATCCTTTCACTCCAAAAACTTGACATATAAATAAATCAATATTTTGTGTACATTTTGTTCTGAACCTGAAAAAAAAATTAAAAAATTCCTTAAGAAATCTTTAAAACTAAATGTTTTGGACACATATAAAAATGTAAAAAAAGATTTTATGGAGCCATTATGAAATTATATTGCATAATAAGATGAATCCAATAAACACACACAACACGTTGTAAAACTAAAAAGGTTTAAAGAAAATAAAAACATCTCCTTTTTTCTATAATGCGATGAGTTTTCTTCTAAAAATTATACGTAAGTACGTCAGTCAGAGTGCTCTGACTACTCACGTAATTGAATAACAAAAAATTGTGTTTTTTATCGATTTCCAACTTTGTTGATATTGCAATTCTCAGCAAAGGAAATCCGAGTGCAGAGTAGTTTATTAAAGGTATAAAAGTTTTATGTTAAAATTTTGTACGTTCATATACAGGGTGGTGCATGAGTAACGATATGATTCAATAAGTGAATAGAATTTTAGTTTACGTTTTATTGTACCCTCCACAACAAGTTGTCATTCCGTGTGAAGCTTTTATTATTATTTATCTTATACCATAAAATATACATGTACATACATATGTATATTCTGGATACCTGTACTGCGATTCACTAAATTTTATAACGATATTCGAATCGTTAAAATAAATATAACCATAATTTATCGAATATGCTATTCAGTAAATTTTTTAACGTTATTCGCTGTCGTTTAAAGTCAGCTGTTATTTTAAGCAATTTTTTGTCGTTATTTTAGCGACAATAAATTAGGTTGTGTTTATTTAATCGATAAAATGTATTTTATGTTTAAAATAGCTAACATACATACAAAGATATATTCATATGTATACGTATGAACAAAAACAAAATCTTAAATTTAAAATTTACAAAAAAGCATATAAATGATGCAACAGAACTGGGGCTGAACGATGTTTTTCATACAGTTTGACATCATATTATGCCAGAGAATGCGGTCGAGAAATAAAATCAATTTTATTTTGAGGACATTTTTTCTAATGCTATAACATATTTTTTTTTTATTTATTTATTTGATTAAATCTATGGATATGAATCCTTACAGACTACTATATATTACAAAGTTTTATATAAAGGTATTATTAACGAAAAAATTTTGTTAAGACATATTAAGTATTGAAAAACACGATAATATTGCGTTTAATTACATTTAGATTAATTGAAAAATCGATTAAGCTTTTCAATTCATTGAAATTTTTGCATATTATCCTCAAAGGATCAGCATCAGCATAATTTGTTTGAACAACAGGAAGGTGCAGAGGAATTAGGTGTCGGGTAAAACGTCGTGGAATATTAAAATTTATGTTACGAAGAAGGAAGTCGGAGAGGACATCGCCATTAATCAAATTAATTAGAAATGCCACATTTAGCATAGTCCTTCGTCATTTTAAAGTAGGTAGTTAAATTATTGATAGCCTCGCAGTATACGAAGGAAGATTCCCAGCATAACGACCAAATGAGCTCCTCAGGCAGAATAAGAGAAACTGCTTTTGAACAGATTCAATTCGGTCTATGTGCATGTTAACTTCAGGATCCCAGACAATAGACCCATACTCCAAAATTGGCCTTACAAGGGATGTGTATACATAGTTGTTTCGTTACATTAGGATCTGTAAACTCTTTAGACCATCGTTTAATATAAGCAAGCACACCACGAGCTTTATTAATCGTCATTGTAATATGTTTGCAGAAATCTAGCTTAGGATCAAGTAGAATACCAAGATCCAGAAATTCTTCAACAAACTCTAGTTGATACCCGTCCAGGAAATAGTGTAGTATTGATGTGCAATTTCGAGAAAATCGCATGTGCTTGCATTTTTTTAAATTAAGCTCCATTTGGTTATATTTACACCATGCGTAAAAACTATTTAAATCCTGCTGCAAATACTCCCCATCTGAAGATAATTTGTAGCTGAGAAACATCTTAACATCATCAGCGTACATCAAAACATTACAATGCTTCATTACAAGCGGCAAGTCGTTTATGAAAATCGAAAACAGCAAAGGACCTAGGTGACTTCCTTGGGGTACACCGGAGCTAACAGAAATTTCTTTGGATGTGGTATTATCAAAAAGAACACAATGTGTCCTGCAGGTTAGGTACGACCGTAACCAGCACAAAGCGTTGCTAGTAAACCCTAATAACTTCAGCTTAGTGAGAAGTAGGCTATGGTTGATTTTATCAAAAGCTTTGCTGTAGTCAGTATAAATAACGTCCATAAGTTGGCCATCCTTAAAAGCTCGATTTGTTAGAGTTGTTAGTTGTAAAATATTTGTTACTGCAGAACAACCTTTCCTGACACCATGCTGGTATGGTGATATGATTGAGGATACACTGTGGCAGAGAGAGTCTGTTAAGCATTTTTCAATAAGTTTGGCAATTGCACTCAATTTTGCAATGCCTCTATAATTCGTTATGTCCGACTTGTTTCCTGATTTAAATATCGGTATGATAAAGGATTTCCTCCGAAATTGGGGGAAATATCCGTATTTTAATGACACATTAAACATGATAGCCAAAGGAGTAGCCAAAGCATGAGCACAAGTTTTTAAAACGCAAGCAGGGATACCATCAGGTCCACTACACAATGACGATTTTATTGTTTTCAAAGATAAAAGAACCTGAGACGTATCAATAGATGAAAATGATATTGCCTGATGTTCCATCAGACAAAACGGGTATTCAGTTGATGTATCGTACTGTTGCTTAGAATATGTTGTTGCAAAAAAATCGGCAAACATATTGCTTTTAATCAAATTAATATTAGACTCATTAATTAAATACTTCGCAACTCTTGGATAGCCAGTAGATTTTCTTTTCGAATTTACAAAATTATAAAATGATTTTGGGTCACGTTTAAAGTTCCTTTTCATTTTCTCAAGGTAATTTATATATAGTCTCCTGTTGAGAAGATTATATTCTGCTCGAGATACACAGTATTTGCTATAATCATAAGCTGTTCGATATTGCTTATATTTTTTATAGCATTTGTTTTTAAAATTTGTTAATCTTGATATATGAGGAGAATTCCACGGTGGACCTGAATGTTTAATCACTAGAAGTTTCGGCACACACTTCTCAAAAAAAATTATGCATAGTAGTATAAAATGTATTAATCATAGAGTCAATTGAAGCTGGGGTACCATTAGGAATGGATAACAGTTCAAGCCAATTAGTGTTGGTCAACAAATAGTTCAGGTCATCGTAATTTGTTTTCTTAAAACATAATTTCTTATCGTTTGTATCATCCTGATTACAAAAGGCATCAGACAAAATATTGTGACTAACTTCAAGAGTAGGGTGGTAGCGATCCTCTGGTCTAGTAACTGGTAATGTTCGAGTAATGGTGCAGTTGGTGGGTTCGTTCACAAAAACCAAATCTAGAGTGTTTCCATAATCATTACAAATACCATTTTTTTGGAAAAGACATAAATCAGATAAATTATTGAGAAACTCTTCAATAAGGCATCAGATTTTATTGGTGCATAACTGTATGAATCTGGTAAAAATTTCGAAATTACTGCTGACAAGTTAAAATCACCAAAATCGTAAACGAAGTTTAGACACAACAGATTTTATGGATTCAAAATGTTTCATGTAAGTTAGTTGATCAGATTTTGGGGGAATGTAGGAACATGTTAAAAATATATGTGGGCTATTTAGTTTTATCCGAACACAGATAAACTCAATATCGGAAAATGTTCAAATTTTAACTCATCAGATTGGAAAATATTTAAAACAGCAATTAAAACGCCTCCACCAGTAGTTAAAGTTTCTCTGTCACGTCTAAATATATTAAAATCATTGCAAAGAATTTCGGTATTTAAAGTGTTTCTATTTAGCCAAGTTTCAGTGAGAACAACTATATGGTGATTTAAATTAAAACTTTCAATATAGAGGTTAGCCAGTTTAATGTTTATACCACGAACATTTTGATAAATAATATTTAAGTTTTCATGCAAAGTTTTTTTGGTTTGTAGACTCATGTGATGAAAGTCGTGCAACGTTGTTTGCTCTACGATTTTCTCTTTATAAAAATTCGCGAACGAGTGCATTATTTGGCCAGAAATTGCTTCAGCAGCTAAAACAGGAATTCCACCACACTTGAAATGGATTAACCCATTACACAGCCAACAGGCTAGCATCCTTTCATCATCATTAACAATAGAAAATTTTTATTCATACACTTCATTGTATAAAATATAGCAATAATATTTATGTATTAAAAGTTTAAAAATAACGGCAAAACTAATTGGCAATTTTAATTTGGCAACAGTGACAGTAACCATGTACAATAGCTTGGCAGCACTTTTTTAAAACAACCAGTATTTGGCAGAGCGAAACAGCTGGTTTTGTTTATAATTTTAATGCGTGTGTGTGTATTATCTTTGCAAAGATTTATCTCTCTCTCTTTTATTTATTCCAGTGAATTGAGATATTTTTTTGTATTAATTTTATCAAAAACGTAAATTTAAAAACAATTTATTGACAAAGGCCGTTTAAAAATAACAAAAACTGCAAATGATCACGACACAGTGAAACCAGGACAAACGGCTAATTAACACCACAAGACGATAATAAGCCTTATTACAGGTTAAAACTTGGATTAAACAGCAGCGGGTAGAAAACACATCCGTCTTGATCGACTTTTGCTGGCTATATAGACACCTATTCTCTTAACAATGCTACCATACTTTCATTCAATTTCATACATTTTGTAAACAAAGAAAAATAAAAACAAAAGAAATGAGAGAGCATTTGAAGTTACTGCCGACGTTTTAATTATGGGCTTTAAAATCTTTGCCTGCAGTTGAAGACTCAGTTCTGAACCATCATTTAAGAACAAAAACAAAATTCTAAATGTAAAATTCACAAAAAAAAAAAATATAAAAACCACACAATAACTCTTCCTGTTACTTGTGAGTCTGGCCAGACCGTTTTCAATGCATTTTGAATGAAAAAACATGTGTTACACGTGGGGTTAAGAACAATTTCATTTGTTCTCTTTTGTGCTTTTCGTTTTTTTTTTTAATTTTTAAGACAGAGATGTTACAAAAATACAGCTGTTTACTATCGTTAAAAAAGTTACAGAATCACACTATCGTTACTGCAAGCGAATATATACATATGTCGATATAACGATTGTCGGTTCGTTAAAAGTTAGTGAATCGCACCACTGAGTAATTCTACGTCGATTAAGCGATTTCGTACGTCTCTTTCTTAAAAGAAATAAACAAAATCGTGTCATTTTGTTTCTAGTTATCCCAAGCATTATAGCATTGAAATCCAGCAAAATCGGTTAAGTTGGTTAAGAGTTATGAACCCAAATGTGGAACAATCTGCCTAAATAATTAATAATTTTGATACAAAAACTAATATAATTGGTGTAAGAATGCACGTGGTGATATAGGATTTTGCACAAAGTTATTTTATATTAACAGAAACCATGTTACCAAAGTTCGTAAAGATCAGTTTATAATTGAGCTTGCCTCCCATATAAAGCCCACTCTCTGAAAATACATTAGTTCGCATAACTTTGTATACGCTATAACGGATAACGCTATTGTAGTAGAATTTGGCCTGTCACAGTTTTAAAAGACTAGAAATTACAATAAAAACATTTGGCGAAGGTCGGTCCATAATTTATCCCTTTAGAAAGCACTCTCTTAGAAAACATTTCAATACGCATAAAACCGCAGGAAATATAGAAATTGTGGTACAATTTGGTAAAATTTAGCTATATACACGATGCAATTTTCTGCTAATGGGTCCATAATTTACCATAGGTCCCATGTAAATCAGGCTTCTGAAAAGCACTTTAAATGTATAACACGCTTAAATAAATTTTACTACGGTTGTAAGATTATCGAAATGAGAGTTTACGGGTTATATTTTTAAGGGCCATTATTACAACTTGAAGTTAGCTAAAGTTAAGATTAAATTGAAAGATAATTATGTCATCTGTTAACTGTCGGATAACAGCTAACGCTAAGTTATAATAATGGCCCTAAGAGGTTATACCGGCGCTAATAAACGCCACTGGTATAAAGTTTAATAGGGCATTTTTATGCTCCCACTAGTGCTGGTTTTTACTGGCAGATTTATATGCCAAAATAAAAAGAAAAGTGCCGAGTTTTAAGGCAGTATATTTAGTGTATTCAATTCAATTTTGTTTCAATAACGGTATCTATAAACTACAATTATCGATAAAATAGTTGTTGCTTAAAACTACTTTTCCAATAACCAATATAACATTAGGGTAGAGTTAATTAGCATGGTTTAAAATAAATATATAAATATATTAGCATTTAACCCGCTCCTTCGTTAGCTTCGAATTTTTCTTCGTGGACATTTTTTATGCCAAAGTTTATTATTCCAGGCTTAAACTTCTAGCATTTAACCCGCTACTTTGTAGTCGGACCTTTTCACCTGTCCTCTTATGTTTTTAATGAAAAATGATGTGCTAAATTTTTTAGATCTCTTTTAGTCAGATTTTTAGCTTCAGGAGTTTAGGATGTGCGATGATGAATCAGTCAGTAACTACAATTTTATATTATATAGATAGATGGAGAAGAATGTTGTGAAAAAAGTAACAAAATTAGGAACGATTTTCACACCTTTATCGTTTGAATTTAAAAAAAGGTCTTAATCTGTTTTGTATTTTTTTGGACAAGCTACAAATGTGATATACTTTCTTATTTATTTAATGCACAAAAATATATATTAAATTAAAAAAGTGCCAGTTAAAAACCAAATAGTAGCAAAAACCCTGTTAAAGATTCTCATTCACTCAGGGCCTTGCATGTTCAAAGTTCAATATTAACGGAATTTCAAAAAGTACCATTTAAAGAACAAAAAAGTACCAACAACTGCCCTCATATAGATTCCTATCCACTCATTACATTGCATATTGAATTTTATATTTCTAGTTCCAATAATAACGGAAATTCAAAAAGTACCAGTTAAAGAACAAGAAATACCAAAAAGCACTTTTACTGATTCTTATTCACTCAGGACCTTGAAGGTTAAATTTTATGTTCAAAAGACCAATATTAACGAAAATTAAAAAAACTACCAGTTAAAGAACGAAAAAGTACCAAAAGCTCCGTCTTATAGACTCTCATCCACTCATTGCATGTTTAATTTTATGTTTATAGGTCCAATACTAACGGAAATTCAAAAGGTACCGAATAATGAGCAAAAAAGTACCACAAACTTCACTCTTTTACATTTATCCTTTCAGGACATTGCATCTTAAATTTTATGTTTCTATACGCAAAACTAACGGAAATTCAAAAAGTACCAGTTAAATAACAAAAAAGGAACAAAAAGTTCCGTCATGGATTCTTATCCACTCAGGACATTGCATGTTGAATCTTATGTTTTAAGGTCGAATATTAACGATATTAAAAAAAAACCATAAAGGTATAAAAAATTTCAGTATTGTAGTGGACGCCCACAATTTAGTACGAATATGTCAATGAATGGAGAAAAATATTTTTTTAAAAAGTAGCAAAGATAGTTACGATATTCACCCCTTAAATGTTCGAATTTCAAAAAAGTACCAAGTTTCGAATGTGGTATAAACTTGGTTTTTATGTTTATTGGTTCAAAAGATAGATTGGGTATTAAAAAAGTACAAAAATTCAGGTTTTACCCGTTTACTCTCTAAAAGGGCCGAATTTCATAAAAGTACCAGACCCATGTCCGCTTATTTTTCTAAAGAACAACGATAAGTATTAAATTTTTTTTGTATCTCTTTTTGTTTTGAAGACATAATGTAACCGAATTTTCCCGTTTTTTTTACCATTTTTACCTCCTAATTATTCAAATTTCCAAAAATCACGTCTTTGTGGATCGATTTGAGGAGTGACCAATCTCTGGTAAATATTCCAAGTTTTTAGCTTCAGGCGTTTAGGCTGTGCGATGATAAATCAGTGAGTAAGTCAGTCAGTAACGTTACAATTTAAATAATCTATCTATATACATAGATAGATTATTTATAAAATAAAGTAAACAAGTGTATTGTTTAATAATAAGAAAGCTAATTATACTACACTGTATTGAAATTCGGTCTCATTTATATCTACTTCTATAACTTCTTCTTTCTGGATGTATGTAGGTAAAACAAATAATGACATAGATTTGAATGCGTTCATTTGGAAAAATTCATCGGCTCTTTCAGTGGAATTGTCAGTAGTGCTTTTAGTTTTTTCTGATTACTTAACATATTATTTTGTAGGCGAAGTTTTTACTGGGCAGTTCGTCTATGGAATAAAAAGCATCCTAATAATAAACAGCGATATTGTGTTATGACCAACGAAGACGAGATTTATGCTTTTTTGGGATGCTGCTAATTGCTAATGTGTTCCACGCGAATTCTCAGCCAGCAAAAGAATGGTTGGCGAATTATAATATGACAATTTATAAGGCCACTATGTCCTTGAATCGGTTCCAGAATTTAACTACTTTCATCCGTTTCGATAACAGTGGTACTCATGCTGAGAGGCTAAATCAAAGCAAATCTGCCGCCCTGGATAATGTATGTACTCATTCTGATGGCCAATTTTGAGACTGCGTTCACTCCGGATTGTCATGTAACCATCGAAAAACAGTTATTTCCATATCGCGGGCGTACTCGATTTACTCAAAATATTCCGAGTAAGCCTGCAAAATATGGAATAAAAGTGTGGTAAATTTGCGACTCTGTTTCAAATTACACTTTAAAAGGTATAATTTATACGGGGTAACCACCAGGTGGCCAGCGAGAAATGAATCAAGGCGAACGAGTCGAAATGAAATTAATGGAAATTTAATTTTGTTTTATTTTTTAAAAAAAAATTTTTCGTTTTAAATGCAAATTTAAATATGCGCATTCTGAATTTTTAAATAATAATCGAAAAAATTCAAAAATAATCCTGGAAAGTAGTCAATTATTTTTTCGATTACTTTTGATTAATTTTAATTATTTTCTCGTAATCCTAACTAATCTGAATTATTTTTGGATTATTTGTAATCATAATTAATTAATAATCAGGAATTGGTAAAAAGAGAACTATGTAATCAATACCATTCTTTTTAAAATTTAATCTAATTGATTAATAATCGTAATTTCCATCAATTTCATTTCGACTCGTTCGGTTTGATTCGTTTCTCGCTGGCCACCTGGTGGTTACCCCGTATAAATTATACATTTTAAAGTGTAATTTGAAACAGAGTCGCAAATTCACCACACTTTTATACCATATTTTGCAGGCTTACTCGGAATATATTGAGTAAATCGAGTACGCCCGCGATATGGAAATAACTGTTTTTCGATGGTTACATGACAATCCGGAGTGAACGCAGTCTCAAAATTGGCCATCAGCATGAGTACATACATGGTAATAAGTAGTTATTAAGATTATTTATAGTTGACGACATTGTAATTAGCAATTAAGTGGCAACATTGTAATTTGTAATAGGAATTAAGATGACATTGCATTTTAATCAATTGAAGCGTTGAGAACCTTATAGACAATCAATAAATGATAATCCTTTTAAATAAAAAACATAAAATTTTATTTGCTAATAAATAACATCAACCATTGATGTTATAATCCAGGGCGGCAGATTTGCTTTGCTTTAGCCTCTCAGCACGAGTACCACTGTTATCGAAACGGATGAAAGTAGTTAAATTCTGGAACCGATTCAAGGACATAGTGGCCTTATAAATTGGCATATTATAATTCGCCAACCATTCTTTTGCTGGCTGAGAATTCGCGTGGAAAACACCAGCAATTAGCAGCATCCCAAAAAAGCATAAATCTCGTCTTCGTTGGTCATAACACAATATCGCTGTTTATTATTAGGATGCTTTTTATTCCATAGACGAACTGCCCAGTAAAAACTTCGCCTACAAAATAATTTGTTAAGTAATCAGAAAAAACTAAAAGCACTACTTACAATTCCATTGAAAGAACCGATGAATTTTTCCAAATGAACGCATTCAAATGTAAGTCATTATTTGTTTTACCTACTTACATCCAGAAAGAAGAAGTAGATATAGAAGTAGTTATAGAAAAGAGCCACTAAATAATTAGTGAAGGAAGCTATTCAATTTGAAAAAGTAAGCGAAGATTTTACTGGGCGCTTCAACGTTTTCTCTAGGTTTCCCGCACAATAATACTGACGATTTCAGGAGACAATAATGACTTGGCCCTTTACGAGTATAAGTTGTAACATTATGACATCGAGGCCTTCCAGATGGTGGAGGATTTGAATTCCACATATTAACGTCTTTGGACCCGTACATAGCGTCCTGAGAGATGGATGCTTGAATTGTAGTTTGAGCTTGAAGGGCAATGGCTTCTCTATACAAATCCTCAACGTCATCATGGTTGTCATCCAGAACGGCCTCTAACTCGATTTTCTGTTCCATGTCTGATGCTTCATCAAAATCTTTATCATCTGGAAAATAGTCATCATCTTCTTTGTCGCCACTTATTGCAAATGGATGCCCATAATTTGTTCAATTTGTGCCTGAAGTCGCTCATGTTCTTCCGGACTCACATTTGCTGCACTTAGCTAAGTAAGCATATGCGACATCATATCATCGTAATCCATAGCTCCGTCAGCAGGTTTATTGTTTACATCAAACGGTAAAACAATTTACATGAAAAGCTCATATTGGTCTGCACAGATCCATGTGAGCTTGATTAACGAAAGTAGTTTAAAATTATTTTTTTACAACAAATAAACTACAAATTTTAATTTTACTACTATACTTTGTCTAGCACTCTATATTTTAGGAAGTAATAGACTAAGGAGCCTCAGCTAGTTTTTAAAAACGAGATAAACACATTTAAAAGTCGCTTGGTTCTGGCCAGACCCTTATGAACATCGGAGGGTTATACAAATAGAGCATAAGCCCGTGAACTCATGATAAATAAGAAGAATGCAGAATCATGAAGAATGCAAACAGGTTATCAATTATCAAATCGATGAACATCAATAATAACAACAAAAAATGAAAAAAAAACCACTAACATTAAAAAGTATTTCCATAATTTCGTAAAATAAAAAAAAAATAATCAAAAACAATCAAAAGTAATATTCGAAAGTAGTCAAATTATTTTTCGATTACTTTTTATTATATTTTTGTAATTTTTATTAATCTTGATTATTTTTCGATTATCTGTAATCGTAATCAATTACTAATCGTGCGAATCAGAAAATAATCATAATTTAAACATTACTTCACCTTTCAAAAAAAAAAAAAATCTAATTACTAATTATTATGATTAGTAATCATTACTTAACAGCTATGCCAGAATTTAACCTACATTTCTATACCCCATTGTACACACATATGGATACGGTCTTGCGAACTACAGCAATTTCTGTGACCCAGCACATCCAACATTACTGAAATTAAAGAAGGTGAATCTTAAAGAATTTTCGACAAATAAAGCAGTACAGGCCACATAAATTATCTAGCACGTCAGGTTATCAATTAATTTGGAGAAGGTAAAGGTATTGCCATTGTTATGAACTTACTGTGGGTGAACGGATGCTGCAAAACGAATAGGCGACATAAATAGACTAACACCTTAGATTTCTGCGTAAGTTAAAAGGTTAAACATTAGTAAATAGCCGCAACATAAACTACATAGTTTAATTACCTGAAAATTGCAACTTAATTTAAAAAAATGGAAGAGCAGGTAAATGGTAAAAAAAACCAGCACGCAGCTATATTTTACATGAAAATTACCTACATTTTACCTGTTAATTTATTGCCGGTATGTTATCCTTTTAAAAAGTGTGAAAACAGGAGTTTTTTATGTTCCAAAGAAATGCTAATAAAAGATTAAATTTGTATTTAAAAAAGGGTTTTTATGTTTCAAAGAAGTGGTAACAAAAGATCATTTAAAAAACTTCTACCAAGAGTATAAAAATGCATGCATTCATAATTTTACCTTCATTGTTGTTTAAACAATGATTAAGTTCAGTTATAAAGTTCTCGCAGATATATTTTTTCAACAGACAGATGAAAAAGATTTTGTGTTACACATAATGAATAATCCATTCTTTAACCCAATAAAGTTTGTTTACAAAAAGGAAACTAAAGATGTCATAACTGAAGAAGTTCGAAAAATAAAAGATCAAATTAAAGAACTTCAACCGGCAATATTTAAATTTGATGACCAATGCATTGAAATTAATTTTCAAATGTTCCTAACAATGATCGATGGAAAAGTTGCACAAGCATTAACCGAAACAAAGTCTTCGTCAAGCTGTACCATATGCCAAAAGATATCAAGTCAATTAAGCCAACACCCCTCACAAGACAATAGTTTCAATGAAGCATACGAATTTGGAATGTCCCCTCTTCATACCAGAATTCGTTTTATGGAGCATATTCTTAAATTGCGTTATGATTTGGAATTTGGCCCGTTAGGCGAAACAGTGAGAAAAAACAAAGAAAATGGGGAAAAAAGGAAGCAAGCAAAAAACAAATTCAAGAAAAATTCCTTCACCTAGGCCTTATAATTGATCAGCCAGAACAAGGAGAAGGAAATTCAAATGATGGAAACACTGCAAGGAGATTCTATTCCGATCCAGAAACTGCAGCATCTATCACAGGAGTACATTTTGAATTAATAACACGATTCCAGATCATTTTACAAGTTATATCATGTAGCAGAAAGATAAATGCAAAAAAATTTGGCCAGTATGCAAATGAAACAGCAATTCTTTATAACAAAAAATACTCTTGGAGACATATGCCAACCACAGTTCATAAAATTTTATACCATGGGAAACAAATAGTTCAACACAATATAATATGGAAAATGAAACCCAAAGCTATTTAGAAGAAAGTTTTACTAACATTGTTTAATATAAAATTGTTTATAGATTATAATTTGTTTTTGATTTAAGTATATATTTGTATTAATATATAAAAATAAAACACACATACATCTCAAACCAAAAATAAAAGATGAATTACCTAAAATGTTATCGATAGCCAAGAATGCTATTTGGGCATTTTTCAAAATATTCCTTTTCAGTTTTATCCTTATAACAACTCGTCTCGTCCCAAAAAAAGCCAACCTTTGGCCCCTGTGAATATTGGGACCAAAAAATTTACAGGCGCCAAATATTGGCATTTTCTGACAGGCTCTAAGTTCGACAATAAAAAATAAGTATCAGTTGTAAAATACAAGAGAAATAATGATAAATTTAAAAAAATCATATTGCAAATATTCAACATTTACACCGAAGCTCAACAAAAAAACGAATTTTTCGTTTTATAGCGCAAATTAAAGCCTTACATCGCACCTATCGAGCAAAAAAAATCGCATAAAAAATACCGATCCTGTCAAAAGTTATGGAATTTTGACCGCCTTCTTTTTATTTTTAATGCTATTTTACGCCTTGAGTACTATCCTCAAAAATGGAAGGTTTCCTTAGTTACCATGATACCAAAGCCAGGTAAAGATCATACAAAAGTTGAGTCTTATAGGCCTATTAGCTTATTATCAAATATGTCAAAGTTGTTTGAGAAATTATTAGTTTCAAAATTAACACCGATTTTAAGTGTAAATAGATGTATTCCAAACCATCAGTTCGGATTTAGAAGAGAACACAGCACAATCGAACAGACTCATCGAATAGTAAATGTCATAAGAAAAGCATTTGAAGAAAAAAAATATTGCTCAGCACTCTTCATCGATGTTTCGCAAGCTTTTGATAAAGTCTGGCATGAAGGCTTATTACATAAATTGAAGCAAAATTTACAAGCAAACACACACAAACTGCTAGAAAGCTACTTAGTCGGTCGTCAATTTATTATTAAGTTCATCTCAGCCCATTGCCGCTGGAGTCCCACAAGGCAGCATCCTGGGCCCCCTATTATACTACATTTATACTTCGGACATCCCAACAAGCAACTATACACAAACTTCAACATTTGCAGACGATACAGCTTTCCTAAGCGTCCACGAAAATCGTTATGAAGCATCGCGTTACTTACAGCATCATATATTTCAACTAGAAATATGGTTACGACAATGGAGGATAATGGTCAATGAGCAAAAATGCGTACATATAACATTCACTTTGCGCCGGGAATCTTGCCCCCCTATTAAAATCAATAATCAAATAATTCCTCAACATTCGCATGTAAAATATCTCGGTATACATCTGGATCGGCGATTGACGTGGAAATGCCATATAGAGGCAAAATTAACTCAAATGAAACTAAAAGCCATTCAAATTCATTGGCTTATTGGAAGAAATTCTGTCCTTAGTCTCGATTGCAAGCTTCTACTTTACAACTATATCTAAAAGCCTATCTGGTGCTACGGTATTCAGCTATGGGGCACTGCCTCGGCCTCTAATATCGACAAAATTCAAAGGCGCCAAAATAAACTTCTTCGAATAATCACAGCAGCTCCCTGGTATGTTAAAAACTCAAACATTCATAAGGATCTCAATGTGCCATTAGTTAAAACTATGATTACAAAATATGCAATAAAATATTTAAAAAGGCTTGAACAACACTCAAATCCACTTGCTCGAAATATTTTAAATCAAGAAGAGACACTGCAGCACTTACCCAATTAGATGAGCGATAAACACCTATATAAGTGAACAGAACCCGGGATGAAGAAAATTTTGTCTGGCACTGGCAGGACATAAAATAACGTATTAGGTTAAAATGCAATAATTTTTACTAAATCCTACCCCACTGTTGATTTCTTAATGTTATACGTGAATTTAGCATTATTTTATAATAATAATTACAATAATTTTATAATAATATAAATAATCTTGAATTGAGAGAAAGTTGTCTTTTTACTGTGTAAAACTTTTGCAGAAGTGGTTTCCTATATCTTTTAAAAACTTGTTAATATCATCAGAAAATGCACACTCATATGCAGCCGCTGATACTTAATTTATAATGTGGCATAAGCAATCGTTCAATGAACAAGTGCAAACATCTATTCACAATAGCGGAGTTCAGTGTTTGGTGCAAATGGTCTTGCAAAAGAGCAAATGCAAAATATCAAAGCTGTTTTGTTAAATCCAACAAAAAAAAAAGAGTTTCCCTAAAGTTTCATAAAAAAAGCTACGACAATTTACATTTTCCCAAGACTATTTGCACCACACACTAAACTCCTCCTGTATTCATTGGACAGTAAATACGAGTTGCCATTTTATATCAATAATAAATATGTAGGTTTGAAAAATTTTAAAATAGTACCAAATGAGTCCGGGGGTACCAGCGTACTTTTTAGTTTTGAATTGTACCAAGAAAAGTCCAATTGTACCAACATTATCAACCCTGCTTTCAATTAATAAAGAACTCTAACTGCTGCCAACATATTTATTAATTATAACAGTGCTGCCAGAAGTTTTTCAAGAAAATAAATTGATTTCGCTTAACACCCTGTCTGTACAAATTACCACGATGCTTAACCCGCCGATCATACGAGCAAGAAGTTGAAACATGGACATGTTTAACTTAATGTTGCTACGTGTGTTAAAATGAGCAAAATGTAAATGAGTTGCAGAAAAAGCTTATTATAAGAGATTTCCAACAACATGACAACATTTGATTGCAAATGAATTATGCGCCCCATACACTTTTCAATTTAATTGTCAACTGAGTCTTTCAACTGAATTGATGCTTGGCCACGCACTTCATCAACTGAGTTGAAAGACTTCAAATTAATTTTAAAATTTAATGATATAAAAGACAATTTTTACAATACTTATTTATTTAATAGACTCGAGCACACACAGTACAATCGAATTGAAAGACTTAGTGGTAAAAATCTTTTGATTTTCCTTCAACCAACTCGACAACCGTCAAACTTATCAGTTGACAAAGCCATACACGCTTTGATTTGGAGAACAACCGACTCAGTTGGGCTGATTTATTCTCGCTATAGTTTTGTAGGTCTTTTGAGAATGATGTCCCTTAAATATTGTATTATTAATTAAGTCTTTCTGCCTCTAAAACGCGAGTGCAAAAGTAGCTCATTTAACCCTTCTGCACTCCTTGGGTCAATTTGACCCAATTTTGGTTTTCAAACGCAAAATTTGTCCCTTTAAATATAATATATGGACGTGAAACTTCAATTTATCCATTACAGGGACAAAAATTATAAATTTAAATGAAAATAATAAAATTTTAGTTTTTCCTTCCCCCTCCAAAAAACACGATTTACACATATTTAATATCCTTTGGGTCAATATGACCCAACATGCGATATTGCAAGTTTAATTCCACTTTAAAATTTGTTTTCTATTGAATTGAGTTCATCTTCATTCAGAATCATCGATCAATAATTTTTTCGGTCAAATAATCAATAGAATCGCTTTTGTTTTTATTACACTTAAATATGAAATGCTGTTAACATATTATTGTTGGGTCATATTGACCCAAAGGATCATAGGCAGGGCACATATCCAAGGGATGCAGAAGGGTTAAATAGCATTTTAAACAAAATTTCAAAATTTGTCAGTGTTTTGTTCGAAGAATAAAGTGTTTTAAGCAGTGCAACATTTAACAAAAGCAATTAAATATTATATAAGTAAAAAACTTTTTGTAAATATGGCATATAAATTTAAAGTGAGTGCTCGTAAACAAAGTAATCTTATTATAGATTAAAAAAGTATTTTTCTTAATACGACTTCTTAGCTCAGCAAGTAATATTATCGCAAGGGATTAAATTTTATTATTAAACAATTTTTTAACAAGCCTTTTATAATAGTAATCACAATACTTTCTAAGCTTAAGGCTTATGATAGCAAGCTTGCTACAAGTTCTTTCTAAATCGTTTTGGTTTGTTGGGTTAAGTTCATGTTACCGTTCCGAAAATATTAAAACTATTCGATATTTTATGTTTAGAAACACAATGTTTTATCGTGTGCATCGATGTTAAAAATTTTTCTTTCTTATTTTGTTGTGTGCAGTGCTTTTGCAATTCACAACCGCCAGCAACTTACAAAAGACAGAAACAATTAAAAACAATAAGTATGGTCACTTAAAAATGCGCAAATAATTTGCGCACTTTTACAGAGTTGCTGAAAACGAATTCGCTTCATTTATACAATGACGCCAAAAATGTGACAGTACGCAAATAATTTGCGCACTTTTACCGAGATGTCAACAACTATTTCTCGACATTTGTTAATGACGCCTTACAATGTGCCAGTGCTAGAAAAGTACTACAAATTTAGCGCTTTTTTACATTAAACTAACTTCAAAAAATGGTATAAATCAGCAACGATTTCTGCTGACCATTTAAGATGGACCCACTTTTCTCTGGAACGGCTCTGATGATTTTTTTGAAAATTGATTTTTTTTTTATATTTAAGTGGTATTTTTCCATATTCCATTGAGCTTTTGCCCTGACACTGCCTAGTTTGGCTGTCATAAATCAGCAACGATTTCTACTGACCATTTTGGATGAACCCACTTTTCTCTGGAACGGCTCTGATGATTTTTTGAAAATTGATTTTTTTTAATATTTAACTGGTATTTTTCCATATTCCATTGAGCTTATGCCCTGACACTGCCTAGTTTGGCTGTCATAAATCAGCAACGATTTCTGCTGATCATTTTGGATGAACCCACTTTTCTCTGGCACGGCTCTGATGATTTTTTTGAAAATTGATTTTTTTAAATATTTAAGTGGTATTTTTCCATATTCCATTGAGCTTATGCCCTGACACTGCCTAGTTTGGCTGTCATTAATCAGCAACGATTTCTACTGACCATTTTGGATGAACCCACTTTTCTCTGGATTTCAACCTATATAACCTATATCTATATAAATATTTCTAAAATCATATCCAAAAGATCCGTTCATTGTCATTTCCGGCGTTGCCACTAAATCCCTTGATTTTTAATTTCCGCCGTTGCTATTAATCGGTGCTATCTTGGTGCACGTAATTTTTTCTGACAAACCAACTGACTCAGCTGTGTCAGAATTCTATGCCGGGAAGAAACCGGCAGCGGCGGCCCACTATTGACGGAATCATTAGCCGGCTGAACTTAATTTTTTACAATTCCGATATATGTATGATCATTTCACCATTGAATAGAAATTATATACATATACACATATATACATACACGTATTCAGGTTGGTACTAAAGCTGCTTTTACACGATCTGTATGTTGCAGTGGGTTTGTGAGATGCAAAATCCATATGTTATTGCACATGTCTGTCAAAATTTACAAATACAGAAGGTTTAACATTTTAGCTTTCACACGTTCCCCTGCAAATAATATTGGACTACCTGTTCCATTTTGATCAAATGGAGAACTCCCTGGACTGGTCCAATGTAATGCAAGCATGGACCATGTCATTGTTAAAAAATGTTTGTAGTGAGACGACATGTCTTCGTTTTTTAACGATATGTTTTAGTACACCATGAAGTAGTTTTAAGACTATTTTTTGTAATCCAAAGCTGGGCTATATGGTCCTGCCCTAGGACATCGTAATGTTTAATAGACCATGTTTTTTCCATACGTTTGGGTTTCTTTTGGACTAGTCCTAGTCCCTTGTGGGCTACATTTGACACGCGTGTTTGGACAAGTCCTATTATTTGCAGGGTAGTTTTTGGTTTCATCTGACATAACCTTAAATCGTTAATAACAACAAGTTATTTACATATTTATATTCTTATGCACTTTTAATTTTATTTCAGTTAATTAAAAATGTTGCTTTTTAAGAATATGTGTAAATATATAGATAAATAATGATATATGCCGCCACAAACAAATGACTTGCCGAACAGCTGATGTCAGATTAAAATAGAACACGTTCTAATTCAAAAAGTTTACACTGCTAATTCCATCTGACATTTACAGAAGCAATCTTTTTTGCGTTTACACGACAAGTATGTATTTTGCAGTGAGAAATTTGACAAGTACAAATACTGTAACGACGTGTTTTCCACCTTATGCTGGGGTAGAGCTCGCGGCTCCCAGGGTTCGTTACAAAAATTTATTTAATGCCCAGAGAAATGAAACACCGGACTCGCTCTTTTCACAAAACGTTGTAAACCGTACGCTTAGTTTATTTCTCTTAGTTTCATAAGTTACTACAATAGTCGATAAATTAAATATAACTAATGACGGAACCGACAACGCACACGAGGTTAGCGATGTGACAGACACGCCGTCTGTGACAGAAAGGCCAACGTAGCCAAGGGAGAAGCAGACGGCAAGCCAAGAGAATTTAGTCTACACCGCTGTTCTCTTGTCTTGCAGTCGTTCGCGGGCGGTCTACTACACGTCGAGAGAATTTAGTCTACACCGCTGTTCTCTCGAGATGCAGTATCACCCTGCTCTCTAGCGCGGCCTCACGATAGTCAGAAAACAAACCAAGAGAATTTAGTCTACACCGCTGTTCTCTTGCCTTGCGATCTTTGCCGACAACAAGTTGTATCACACGAAAGAGGTGTAACCTCTCTTCGATAATAGCTAGATATTATTTAGCTATAGAAGTGTAACCTCTCACAGCTAAATAAGATCCTACCTGATTGCCGGCTGCCGACTGACTGAGTGGTTTAATGGTACGTACTCCGCTTTTATACTGTTTGCCGGTGTACATTTACACACACATACTAAAGTAGTTATAAATCATGGTTGCTCATAAGTGTATGTTCTCGTGTCCCATTCCTTTCTACTTGCCAACAGATGGCGGAAGCCATCGGTCCGTTAATTTCAAAATTAGTACATAAATTAATTCTTATTTAATACAAAATAATTAAAGCACGAAGATAATATAAATTATAGAATTCACTGTAGCAAGAAAATTAAGTTAAACATAATATGAATTCATTCACTCAAGGATAATATAAGCTATGCAATACGGTGTAACACAAAATATCATAATAAATTCAAATAATTATGATTCATCTTTGGCCGGATTGGTCTGGTGTGGTGGTGTAGTCTAGGGCATGTGACTCAAAAACGAGGGCTCCGACTTTTGGTCGTCACATTGCCTCCGGTTTTCCCCAAAACAAAGATGTAAGCCCTGTCTGGCCTGGAGGCGGCTGGAGTTAAGGATGTGGATGAGATCTGTGAAGATGAGATTGGTGATTTTGCAGGTGTGGGTGACACTAATGATTTCGGCGGTGAAAATGATGATGTTGGTGATTTCACCGGTAGAGATGATGAGGATGAATGGTCAATGATGAGTACTGCTACTGCAATACGGATCTTCCTCGTCACTAGGGTTTTCGTCTTTTTTCAAATCACTGCTGGATAGGCAGGTTGCAGCCTTAGCGGGTTGCGGCGCCGTCGGATGAAAACGGCGATCTTTGGCAACAACGGAAGACGGCTACGGACGGCAGCTGAGGCCTGGGATGTCGGCGACGGGTGTGGCGTCAGGCGTCGGTGGCCTGCGGCAACTCGTCGCCGCAGCTTGTAGTAGCGTTGTTGCTGTAATCGGGTCCTCGTCTATTCTCTTCTTCTTATGGTGGAAATCACTTTCAGCTCTTGGGCCCACTCATGCGGTTGGGGATTATAAGGTTATCATATGCAAGCAGTGACTTCGTCTTAGAAAGCATTTAGTTGTCGTGTTTCTCGTCCTTGATGAGGAACATTGGAGAATATCTTTGCGCTTGCCGAGTTTCTCGTCCCTGGGTAAGGAACATAGGAGAATTACCCGTAATGCTAATATGCTGGCATAGATGACTCACTTAATCTTGGGTACGAACTTATTGCATTGGTTGTGTTAAAGGTTATGCTGATGACGCTGCTTACAAATTTGGCCCATCGCTTTCTTAACTTCTCCACATTGTCGGTCTGGTCCAGTTGGAACCCCTTCAGGCAGGATAGCAATTCTTCCGTCTTAAGGGAGTACACCCATGATGTCCACAACATTTTACTGTGACGAATCAGGCTGTTGAGGAACCTGGAACTCACTATTACAGTCTTCTCTTTTTTTTAAATTATCGTTTAATTCTTTCCCGATTTTAAGAAAATTGTTTTTTACTCCCGTTACTTTCGATCTTCTTCGCGCTACGAGATTTAGAAGTTGTTTTTTTTTTTATTACGCGTCGAGTAATTGTACACGCAGAAGGTTTGTTCGCACCGTTATTTTTTGTCTTCTTCTTGTTACGAAATTCGAAATTGTTTTTGTCCCACGTGGGTTATAACAGTTCTCGCGGTATTTTTCAAGTTCTTCCCGTTATTTTTTTTCTTCATCTTACTAACTAGTTTTTCTACGTATTTTTGTTACATGTTTTAAACATAGTTTTTTTTTAATTTTTATACCGGACAGAATTTATTTTAATTTTTTTTCTTCGAGTTCAGTCTATCATTTTTTTTTTTTATTTTTTTCATTCTTTTTCTCAAGTTCTTTTTCTCTTTCCCGTACAAGAGCCGAGAGTGAGGTTTCTCTGGTCTGAGACGATTAACACAGTTTTTGCTGCTAATGTTTCTGCTCGGGCGTTATTGTAACGACGTGTTTTCCACCTTATGCTGGGGTAGAGCTCGCGGCTCCCAGGGTTCGTTACAAAAATTTATTTAATGCCCAGAGAAATGAAACACCGGACTCGCTCTTTTCACAAAACGTTGTAAACCGTACGCTTAGTTTATTTCTCTTAGTTTCATAAGTTACTACAATAGTCGATAAATTAAATATAACTAATGACGGAACCGACAACGCACACGAGGTTAGCGATGTGACAGACACGCCGTCTGTGACAGAAAGGCCAACGTAGCCAAGGGAGAAGCAGACGGCAAGCCAAGAGAATTTAGTCTACACCGCTGTTCTCTTGCAGTCGTTCGCGGGCGGTCTACTACACGTCGAGAGAATTTAGTCTGCACCGCTGTTCTCTCGAGATGCAGTATCACCCTGCTCTCTAGCGCGGCCTCACGATAGTCAGAAAACAAACCAAGAGAATTTAGTCTACACCGCTGTTCTCTTGCCTTGCGATCTTTGCCGACAACAAGTTGTATCACACGAAAGAGGTGTAACCTCTCTTCGATAATAGCTAGATATTATTTAGCTATAGAAGTGTAACCTCTCACAGCTAAATAAGATCCTACCTGATTGCCGGCTGCCGACTGACTGACTGGTTTAATGGTACGTACTCCGCTTTTATACTGTTTGCCGGTGTACATTTACCAGTGTTGCCACTTTGTGGGTAATTACCCGAATTTGGTATAGTTTTTACGGTCGTGGGTAGAGCGTGGGTAATTTCTCTTAGGTGTAATTCAGGTGTAATTTGAAATTTTTACTTCAGATGCCCAAATAAAATAAAGATTCGATTTCAGTGATGACATTTATTTCTTTTTATATATTGTTGCTAAGAAATGCACTGCCTTGTGAACCAAAGTCTCGGTTTCCTGTCAAGAAAAGACTTCAATTATTAAACATACATATATTTTCAAATGTTTGGTAATGAATGTCGCAAGATGGACCCTTAGATTTGGATAAAGATGCCTATCATAGTGATTTAGAACCTGAAGTTTATTGAAAAAAGTTATTCAAACTAAAAACTTGTCTGGGGGAAGATATGTTTCCAATATTGCAACACATAATTAATTTTATTTCTATCTTGCAATTTTTTAATGCTTTACTTTAAAGAATATTTAACGCCCTTTACAGTTGTAAAACTGAATTACGAAAGGGACAGTTGTATAAAACTCTGCAGGCATTTTGTTTACTATAAAGGGTATTTTTCAAGACCATGAAATTTAAAATGGTAGACAACACAAAAAAAATTAATTTTAATCGCAGATTGATACACGGCATTACGATTTGAAACTGATTTAAAACGAATAGATACCGCGCCTGTCCTTGACGAAACGCATTGCAGACGTCTAATTTTGTCTTTTTCGAATAAAATGAACAATGTTGACCTCCAAGACACCGATTGTTGCTGGTTTATCAACATTAACCACTGACTTATCAGCCCTACGGAAAACAATCAATAAGTGTCACATCGCACGGCCTTGAAGTCTAATTGACAGTTTATTTTCTCTAAATCAACACATCGCTTTCATTTGTGAAAAAAAGTTGCGTCATTTAAATCATGAAGTCACCTTTAAGTTGCAAAAATCAATTGCTGATTTTCAAAGTATATTTGGATAATTTGGTGGCGCTGTTCAAGCATGAATCTATTCATGATGATGTGCCTGATCAAAAAGTGAAAAAAGTATGACAGTTCGTTTGACAGCTAACCTTTCGTAAGCTCTATGGGGCTAAAAAGCATCCTTTATAAAGCAATGACAAGGAAAATTTTAAACCTTCCCAAGATACATATATCAACCAAATGTGGAAGTTTAACTCATTATTTTAGCAGTTTTATTTAATGTTTTTTAGTTTTTTTTAAGTCTTTAATGTTATTTTTGTTAATTTAAATAAAATTAACAGTTTGACTAATATTGATCTTGTTTTAATGAGTTTGTTGTGTTTTTGCTTCTTTGTAAATGTCTTTTTATTAAATAAAGCTTAAATTTTATATCAGGTGTAATTTCATTTAAATCGGGTAATTTTGCTTCATCTCAAGTGTAATTTTGAATCTTGCTGGTGGTAACACTGACATTTACACACACATACTAAAGTAGTTATAAATCATGGTTGCTCATAAGTGTATGTTCTCGTGTCCCATTCCTTTCTACTTGCCAACAGATGGCGGAAGCCATCGGTCCGTTAATTTCAAAATAAGTACATAAATTAATTCTTATTTAATACAAAATAATTAAAGCACGAAGATAATATAAATTATAGAATTCACTGTAGCAAGAAAATTAAGTTAAACATAATATGAATTCATTCACTCAAGGATATTATAAGCTATGCAATACGGTGTAACACAAAATATAATAATAAATTCAAATAATTATGATTCATCTTTGGCCGGATTGGTCTGGTGTGGTGGTGTAGTCTAGGGCATGTGACTCAAAAACGAGGGCTCCGACTTTTGGTCGTCACAATACAGATCGTGTAAATGCACCTTAAAGGTGGAAGTACATAACACGCGTTAGTTCGTCGACAAGTATCGTGCGTTTAAAAACTTTAGCGCGTAAAAAATTGCAAGTTACACAACACGCGTTACAAAAGCCATTCCTGTCAGCTGTTTTTTATTTGTTTACTTATTTGTGCTTTAAAAACGAGTTCGAAATTATATCAAGATTTTGTTATTTTATTGAATTTATTCTTTTTATGTAAATATTGTATGTTTTTTAAGCTCTTCAATAAGTTTTTCTTTCATGATTCACAAATTTGTTAAATTATTCTTTTTATTGTCAGCTGATTACTTGCCAAAAATACACAACGCGTTAAAAAGTTCAAAGTTAACCAAGTTGTATGTTCGATGAAAATACACTAGTTTAACTTTTTTTGACAGAAGACGACAGAGCGCGCGAGCACTAACGCGTGGTATGTACTTCTACCTTAAGCTGTTTTTTCTGTAAAATCGTAACGGTACCTGATGTGACAGTGGAAGTGTTGCAAATAAATTAATTTATTAAAAAAACGAAAATTAAAAATGATGTTATCAAAGTTTTTCTTGAGATTCAAAAAATTTATTAACAAGATTTCGTTTAAATGTGCTAAATTCTCATTTAATACTATGATACACTGAAATCTATTGTTGATATTGTTGAATAGCGTATTCGTTATTCCTGTCCGCATTTTACTGGTTGCTTAGGCGAGATTATCAGGAAACTTCATCCAAAGATTTTAGAAAAAGTAAAGATATTAAACAAAACTGTTAAGCGAATAAGAATTATAAGCACCAGTTTTACTTGTAACAATATCAAAGCTTAAATTTAAGCTGTTTTTACTTATATAAAAAACGTTTCATTATAATATCCTAAGCCGTTATCTTCGCAGTTAAAGAAAAAAATGTTATGATGGATGAACTCTATTACGGCCCAAAAAACAATTTTTGTGGCGGCGGCACACTTTTTTGAAATCGAGAACTTCCTTGGTTTCTGCAATAACTATGCGAAAAAACAAACTATGTCAGAAGCAAATTACAAGCTCGTTTTTTTATCGAATATTATAAACCTTATCTAAAACAGAAACTTTGACAGATATGCACAATTACATGTGACTTGCAAATTGACAAGTCAGATGTAAAAACCATGTCGTGTAAACGTATGTACATTTAGATGCTACATGGTGCCCAAGGCCGGACCATACCCCACAGTGCTTTCTCTTTTTAGTTTAAAGGTGACTCTTGTGGCAACTAGTGATAAGCCCGCTAGCTGTTTGCTGATCTTAATCGTTTTCTTGGTGCCTTGCAGTTTCGCTGAATTTGGACAATTTAACCGTAGTTTAGCATATCGAGCTTTGAACAATTATATCTCAGTATGCTCTTAAAAACAACCAAATGCGATATTATAATAACAAAAATAAATATATATAATATGAAACCAAATAAAGTGCTGCACTACTTTAGAAAAAATAAATAAAAACCCTATTCTGTAAAATTAGACTTTTGTCGCTTACGATATAATCGACAAAAGGGCTCTATATGACTTTTCTCATTTTCTTTCGCCCTCAGCAGTCACATCGACCTTTGGAATCTATAAAATTATCTTTGCAGTCTTCAGGGCTAAGGGAAATGAAATAGTTTCTGCAAACGATTAACATCTTTTGAAATTGGTGAAACACTGTTATTAAAGTAATTTTTGAGAATACATAGCAACTAGGTTATCGTCCAACAATAAATTTCAATGTTGTTATCAAGAATGAAAATTGGGAATTAAACACGACAAACCAAATCTTATTAATTGGTGAAAAACGTAGACGTTGAGATCGCCGATAACATTTATCGTTGACGGCGAAGAAAATTTACTAAAGTTGAACTTTAACCTTCGCTGTTTGCAAACGAGCTTTGAAAACATTCGTATATTTTAAAAAAATTTTAAAAGCAAAATAATTAAACAATAAAAAATGTGCCAAGAACAAAATATTATTATTATTATTGTTCTTTGCATTTTTAATTGTTTTTTAGTGTTAAAATTTTTCCTCGTCCCATTTTTATTCGTGAGTTTATTTGACAGTTTAGAGCGGGAACTTTTCTCACAAAAATGTTACAGACACACTTTTTCTGTAAATTGGCGAGTAATTTCCTTACGTGACAGCTAGTACCCGCCAAAAAAAGTTACAAACACAGTTAAGTGAGAAAAACAGCTGTTTGTTTTAATATATGGCATTTTTGTTTCATTTCACATATGTATTGCAATGGAAAAGTTTCTCAACGCAAGAGTTACGGAACATGGGCACTGGATGCTTAATATATTTTAGACTGGTTCTTATTTGGCTTTAAACTCTTTTTATACTCTCCACCACAATGAGTTGTGAAGAGGGTATATTAAGTTTGTCATTCCGTGTGAAACTTTTTTATTATTCATCTCAGACCCAATAAAGTATATATATTCTGGGTCCTTAAGTAATTCTAAGTCGATTTAGCCATGTCCGTCTGTCTGTCCGTCATTTGAAAACACACTCACTTTCGAAAACCTTAAAAGAACTAAACAAACTAGGCGGCAAATTGCTTGTAGTTATCCTAAGCAGTTTGGGATTGAATTTCAGCAAATTCCGTTTAGTAGGATCAGAGCTATGAATCAAAATGTGGAACCACCACCTAAAAAAAATTGATAATTTTGTTACAAAAACTAACATAAATGGTGGAATAATGCACAGAATACATAATGACATAAGATTTGGCAAGAATCCGTCTTATTTAACTGGAAATCACGCTGTAAAATGTTGTGAAGATCGGTCCATAATTTACCCTAGGCCCCATATTAACTCTACTTCCGGAAAACAGTTAACTACGCCTAAATCCGTAAAAAATAATGCTATCATAACAAAATTTGGAACATAAAAGTTTTATAGGACTAAAAATAAGACCGTGAAATTTCGTCAAGATCAATTCATAATTTACCCTAGGCCCCATATAAACCTTACTCCCGGAAAACAGCTTAGTACGCCTAAAAACGTAAAAAATAATGCTATCATAACAAAATTTGGTACATCACAGTTTTATAGAACTAGTAATGATACTGTGAAATTTCGTGAAGATCGGTGCATGACTTACCATAGGCCTCATTTAAAGCCCACTCTGGTAAAATAATTAAATACGCGGTAAGCTTTCTTCCAGTTTACGGTCCATAATTTACCTTAGATTCACCGCTGTACTGAAATTTATGTTTTTAATACCAGAAATCGTACTGCAGAATTTGGGATGATTGGTTCATAGCTTACCATGGCTTTTATATAATTTGTTCTCCTGAAAATCATTCAAGTTCAGCTTAAACTGATATTCTACTCAAGCTTTTTAAAATTGATTCTGATTGTCGGTCAATAATTTTATGTAGGTCTAAACCGCAACAAATTTTAACACAGATGTCTGTTTTAAAAAAGATTATAATAATAAATAGACATTATACAGATATTACTCCTCAAACATTCGAATATAGCACACTAACTTGTTTTAAAGCAGTACCTTTTAAATGGTTAAATATAGCAAGAAAATGATTCTGTAAATAATTCAAATAGATATTTAAATTCTAGCACGTGCCGCACTCAGCTTTAATATAGTTAATTACATATACATAAGTAGGTGAGATGCAAAACTCGTTCGTTACACTTTATTCAAATTTTGGGAAAATGCAGTATGCACCAAATTAGTTGAACTTTTTTGATTCTGGAAGTGTTATGCCATTCTTGATCAATAACCCAGCAGTAGAAAATTTAAACCAACTGAAATATAGAAAAATAATAGATTAAATTTGAAATTTTGAGCTTTTTTTTGCTAAAAATTTCACCCAACTCTGTAAATCATTCTTAGGAATATTAAATATATTTTTTATTAATACATGCAGAGGCGGCTTCAGTTGTCACTTGTATAATTTGTATAACACACTAGTTGTTTATTCTAAATAAACAATAAACAATTTAATACTGGAGAATATTGTTATTAACTTGACCCCAGCGCTATCTGCCGGGTCAACATTTCATCACGAAACTTATTTTTGTTTAATAAATAGGTATATTTTGTATAAAATCAACAAACTCGTACCAAAAAAATTTAAATATCATGACAACAGCGCAACCTATCGGGATAAAACTTAAGATAAACCTGGCTCCCTGTCAAAGTTTGTTGCCATTCGTTCTAGCGGTTCTTGAGTTTTAGGAGCACATACACGGCAGAAACGTTTTTGTATAAATAGATTTTGAAGTGAAAAGTAAGGGAAAAAATTCTTTTAAGCCTTGTATTATTTTTGGGAAATAGCAGACCTTGTGTAACGTAATTTTATAAAGGATTTCATCGACATAAATAGAAAATATTAGTCATTTTAAATATTCGGACAAAGGCAAATTTTTAATACAGAAATATAAGAATTTGTGATTTTCAACATGATTTTGCGGTCTGCTGTAAAGTTTTCAAAATGTGACTTGGTGTATTTTATCTTCCACCTGCAGAATTAAAAAAATATGAATTTTTAAACAAATATATTGAAATATTTTTCTGCAGTGTACTCGTCCCATAATCAACATAGTTATTATCCAAGACCGAAATAAAAAATTGCAAGTCTCTATTTTCTTTTCAATTTCCGCCAAAGTGAGTAGAAAAAATCATTTTTTTTTATCATTTTTCGGGTTAACCCCCACAGTAATAGGAATTATATCATGAACAATGCCATGTATTTTTCCAAGTTCCTTTTCCTTTTTTTCTATTATCATTCAATTTTTCAAAAACCGATGAAGTCGTATGGGATGTCAAACTTTTTTCATAATACTTGTCATTGTCATCACACATTCATTCACACTATCAGACTTTTACACATTACATGAGTTTTTGACATGTATTAATACAAAGTATAATAGTGTAAACTAGCCTTTAGGGGTACTTTATCATACAACCCTACAAGAAATAAATGAGCGAGTAGTCACATTTTTCATTTCGGTGTTAAGAAAATGAAAAATGTGACTACTCGCTCATTCATTTCACTTACTTATTTTGAGGAAAATACAACACTGTCGTTTTAGGTTGTTCAACATTTTCAATGCATTTTCGTCAAAATACTTATAATTTATTAAGTATTTATTAAGATTCAAGTTAAATGTCCACAAACACTATTCCCTCTTTCCTCCTTCCCAAACCTTATTTTCCCGATCAAAAAAATCAAAGTTTATTTATTATTTGCCTTCATTTGCACTGTGAAGTATACAATTTTTCATACTTCTGGAATTATTTATATTATAAGGTTGTGTCTATAATTTACTGTGTCTGAAATACATACGGATGTACATGATATTACTTATACCGGGTGGCCCAAATAAGACCAGCTGATGTGAAACACAAATTACTTTTTTCTTTTTAACATAATTAATTTTTTCTTTTTGCAGATTATAACTGAACTCTTGGAAATTTCAAATGAATACGTACAGCCAACAACAACGCATTAAAATTATCTATTTTTATTATTCTTCTCAACGATCAATTTTTCTGACGCAGCGAAATTATCGCCGTTTGTTTTAACGTAAGATCAGCGCGTAAGAGCGTAAGAGGTGCTCATCGAAATATTCATACTGAAGACAACGTGGGAGCTGTGCAGCAGAGTGTTGCAAATGATCAATCTGTCTCAACTCGTCGCCTTCTTACAGAACAATGATCGTTGCAATTACTTAAGCTGTGATATATTTAAAGTTTAAAGTAATATAGAGCAATTCCATATGAAAACGATCAAAATTGGCAAATTTTTGGACGACCCCTCTCCGATTTTAAAATAAATAAATTCAAACGATTGCCCAGCAAAAAATAATGTACCTACATATTTTTTTTTTTTTATAGTGACTGGTTTAGTGGTGGTGTACACCACTGTCATGTGAAAAATTGAAGAATTCTTCATAAGGGACCTCATTGAAAGTTGAAAAGCGATCGCAACGAGTGATAGCTCGTTGGAAAGGTATTGAATCAGGCTTTAATTGAAAAATAAAATTTTCCTAATTTTTCTTAGAAATTTACCTTTAAATTTTCCCATGAAAATTAAATTTTCCGATTTTCCACAGAAGCTCCTAAATTTTCCGGCTAATTTTTTTTTTTGGATTCCTCATAATTTTTGCTTTAAGAATCAGCAATAAAAAAATGGGCCCCGACTCCTTGTTTGGACAGGAGAAGAGCATTTAAGAGACCACCTTGTTAAAAATACATTTTAAAAATTATTTTACAGTTAAAAATACATTTATGAAGAAAAAATCTTTCTTATTTTGCTGCTTATACTTAATTACAATATTTATTAAAAATTTCAATTGTCTTGGCATCATTATAAAATTAAAGTAACTTTAAATTTAGCACGTCGGCAGACGAAGAGTACCGCTTTACATTAATTGACATATCAGAAATATTTGGTATGAAGCAATGAAACTTTTGCGTTCCAGTTATAGTTTTGACATTATTATATCTGTTTTGAATTCGTCGCTCCATGGCATCGTGTTCTTTTTGAGTGCATAAAGCTGTGTTAATGGCAATTTCCTTGCTTTGCATCCACGAAAACAAATGTTGTACATTTAAGATCTGGTCAGTATATGGCCTTTGCAAACTTGCCTTAGTCGCCATGCGTTTTAGGGTTCCCCCTAACGCATCGCATGGGCCCTTACCGTGGGACGTCGCGAAAAAGTGCCACTCGACCTTGCAGTTTTGTTCTTCTTCAATTATGCAAAGTCTGAGAAAAACGTTACTTTGTCGATTGCATCGAATTTTGATCTTAAGAATTCAAACAGTTTCATTTGAAATAAATAAACGGACACATAATTATGTGCTAAACTCTCCGCGACAACAACAAGGCTTACGGTCTGTAGTTCGTTATCTTCATTTTGGGCTAATTTCTCCTTACTTTCCTTTAGAAATTTCGATTGCATCTCGGATATGAAATGGTGCGCCTTCAGTTCATTCAACTTGAATCCGAATTCCTCGATGAATTCCGGAATCTGCTTTACCACGGTCTCAAGGGAACATTTGCCGCTGCTAATTATCCACTGTTTGAAATGCACCTCCTGAATTAACAGCTGTTCAAACTTTTCCGCCAAATATTGCTCTAGCTCGTCAATCTTCGGACAATTGTCGCATTTGGACAGATGACAATTTTCCGTGGGGTATGCGCACAACGACTTCGACAGGAGGTCCCTATATGTTTCAATTTCACCGTGAAATACTTTCAATTTCTTGCATGGAAAGAAAATTAATTTGATGTTTTGATCAAACATGCAAACGCAGACTGAATGCGTTCCGTGCCTGTCTAATGCCAGCACGCATTCTTTTGGTCGTAGGATGGCAAACTTAGAAAATCCCACTTTTTCTGCTGGGTATTTCTCATTGAACTGATGGTATGCTTCGGATAGATTACATAATAATAATCTGCGCTGCTTGTGTACTTTTTCTCCATCTTCACGTGTGATAACATAGTCACGTGTACCTGGGCAGGCGCGGCTGTTGTCATCATTGCAGTAAAAATCTTGAATCAATTTCACCGTTGCTTCGCTGAGGGTCCTTGAGCCAAATTTCTTGGTGGGAGTCGCCAATATGCCCTTCTGTCGAACTAATTCTTTGCTTCTTCTCGCGATGTAAAAAGATGTTTGAAACTGTTCAGAAATCTTGCGTATAGACCATGATTGAGGCAGCACAGATAAAATGAGATATTTCTCCGGAAAAGTGGTCGCTAAATTGAATTTTCTTTTCAACTGCTCAATAATTTGTTTGCCGTCATCAACGTCATCTGCTTGACTGCATTCGTTATCAGAGCCTTCATCAAAAATTGTCGCGATTGCACTCATAACCTTGCCTTTTTTCTCTTTCCTGTATGTTTCACTTCGCAACTTTCTTTTTCTAATAGGCGTTTCACCTAAAGTGGTAATAGCCTCATTCAAAGGACTCAAAGACATATTGACCATCGGAATGTCTGCCTCACTATCAGATGAAACATTTTGTTCACTTGTCATTTCACTCTCGGATTGTGGCTGCATTTGTTTCAATGCATTTGCTTGTTGAGACAAATCGATTTTACACTTGGGGCAAATGAATTCTGCTTCTTCACCGTATTGTATATTTAATTCATTCATGTATCGCTTCGAAACACCAGTTAATTTTAATACTTTTATCTTTTTCGAACGATGTCCACTCTTGTTAAACGGATTGCAGCAAAATTTATTCATTTTACTTTAAATTGTCTTTACAGCTTCACTCTTTACTTTACAAAAAAAAATTACACTTTCACGTTTAGTATTCAACTGAAATTTGACTTAGAGTGTGTGAAGTATTTATATTTATTTTTTGGTAAAAAATAGGTAAAAAAAATAAGCGATATTTGCTTTTCTTTAATAGGAAAATTTGCGTGAACTACTGGTCATAAAATGTTTTTTAAAGAGGGACTTAATTGGTTACTGCCAATAAGCCGACCACAGGTCATAAAATGTTTTGCAAATTTTTTAAATTACCAGGTAATGAATATTTCGCCATATTTATGGAAAATCCGTGTTTTATGACTTGTTTCTGCACGTGTCATTTTAGGCGAAATATTTATTACCTGGTAATTTAAAAAATTTACAAAACATTTTATGACCTGTAGGCTCAGTCGGGTTTGGTGTGCCATTACATGCCACTGCTGCTATTATCCATGGATTTATGGCCGATCTGATTTAATACCTTTCCAACGAGCTATCACTCGTTGCGATCGCTTTAGTAGTTTTTTTTTAAAACAACTTTCAATGAGGTCCCTTATGAAGAATTCTTCAATTTTTCACATGACAGTGGTGTACACCACCACTAAACCAGTCACTATAAAAAAAAAAAAAAATATGTAGGTACATTATTTTTTGCTGGGCAATCGATTGAGACTATTTATTTTAAAATCGGAGAGGGGTCGTCCAAAAGGTGATCGCTTTCATATGGAATTGCTCTATATATTTTTTAAATATTAAAATTAATATCAACAGATTTTGTTGTTCGTGCTTAATTCCCAGTTTTTATTCTTGACAAAAACACTTGAAATTTATTGTTGATGGGATAAGCTATTCCTATGCGCATTTTTATTAAAATTAATTTTTATATTTGTATGATCCTGAGTACATCTAAAACTTTTTAATGTGATTAAATTTTCATATTGAAATCCCTTGAAAAAGTCGACAAACAATCGACGAAACGTCGGGCACAAAATATTGTAATTAAAAATTGAATTTTATTTACATTGAAGAAATTTAGGCCCTATTAGCTTGACAAAAATAATATTCAATGATCGACAACTTTTTGCGGCCAATGGTGGAGCAACATCCTAATTTGTGGTTTCAACGAAATAGAGCCAATGCGCATACTGCTAGGCAAACTATGGACATGCTGTGTGAAATTTTTGGTGAACACATAATTTCAAAAAATTCAGATTTCCCTTGGCCTCCTCGTTCACCAGATTTAACTGTGCCCGATTTTTTTTATGGGGTTATTTAAAAGACAAAGTGTATGTTAACAAACAGCAGACACTTGGACAACTCAAGCAGAATATTCAAGACGAAATACGGCGCCTGCAACCAGAAACATTGCGCTGTTAATGCTAAATGCGCTAAAAAGAGCCAATGCCTGTATCGAGCAAAATGGTGGTCGTTTGTCTGATGTCATATTTCACTCATAGTCACGTTAAATTTCCATAAAATGTATTTAACATATAAAAATAAATTATTTAAAAAAACCGTTATTACAAGTATAACTCTTTAACATCACTAGGTCTTATTTGGGCCACCCTGTACATATCCTTGTTAAGCATACATTGCCAAATCACCTTTAGCAAAGAAGAGTAAAGTAATAAAAGTTTTCAGTGTACTTTAGGGGTATAACCAAAATAAGAACCTATCATTACGGTATGGGCAATGTTATACTGATATTAAATCGATATCAGGGGTCATTTCGGTCCAAAAATCTTCGGCACCGAATGGAATTTCTAAAACACCAAACATTTTTTTTTTTTTTAAATTTTTATTACAAAGTAAACAAATTTAAACAAACTTAATTAAATAACTTATACATTCATAAAAAAAAAACGAAATGCAAAGACCAGCATGGCTTTCGACGTTAGAATTATGGATTTCCTGTAAAACTGAAAAAACTATAAGCTAAAACTTCATCGCGATCGGTGCCGAACCTTTTTGAACGCTCGCGAAAAAAGGAAGGCACATTTCTTCATATTTTTTTATGCACTATCTCACTATGATAGGTCCTTTTTGATATTTGCAAAAAAATGCAAATGGTTGTATCCCTAGTGTACATATTTTTATATTTGCAAACCTTAGTTTTGGGGTTTACATTCATTTTTTATGATTATTCTCAAGCACGTCATTATTTCATCGTTTTTTTATGCAAAAGATAAGACATGCATACCCAACAAACACGAAGTCAAACCTTTGATATGAAAAGACTTTATCATTTGACATCAAACACAATTCTCAAACGTTTTTCAATTGTTTGATTTAACATTTAAATTCAAATTTATAATGATTTGAAAATAAACATTTGATATCATTTGTTTTATCAATTTGATGTCAAATTTTTGTCAAATGTTAAATTTAAATGAAAAATAAACTTGGCAATACTAAAGCGAAAAATAAATGTGATCATTAAAAATGGCGATTATAGTTACATTTTTTACTTTGTGGTTACATGTGTTTTACTATTAAAAATAAATTTGAATAAATTTTTGTGAAAAATAAAAATTATTTGTGAGTAATTACAATGATTAATAATACGAAAAAATGGAAAATAAAACGGGAAAGTGGAGAAAGTTTGTTGAACGATCACGGTGCTACAATCCTCAAAATAAAAGGGAGCCAAGTAGTTTGGCTTTCCAAGAATTAGAGGACGGAAAGAACATTATTTCATCTTTTAGCTATGGTGCCGAATGTTTATCTCACAGTTTATTTAAATAAATAACAAATTTAAATTAAAAAAAATAAAATATTTTTATTTATATTCCACATTGTATTATAATCCACATTTGAGAATAACGTTTGAAAGCAAGTTGAAAATAAAGGCATTTTTCAATTTGAAAATAATTTCCCCTTTTTGTTGAGAACGCTATGATTTTCAAACCACGTTTCTCAATTTTTGCAAGTATTTAAGCAGAATAATAAACCTTTCGTTCCAAAAGATTTTTTAGAATGTTTTAAGTTTTAAAAGAACAAAAACGACGTCGTAGTAATAAATTTTAATCTATATATATAAAACAGGATGTGGGTATGTATGTTTGTATGTATGTAACTTGTGGACTCCAAAACGGTTGGGCCGATTACGATTAAATTTTCAGAGAATCTTTAGAACATTCAGGCGGATGACACTGTGAAGTCGGATTTTTGATTTTCGGTCTTCGGGCGGAGGGGCGCGGCAAAACCCAATTTTCATATTGCACCACCAACGACATATACATACATATATTATTATTATACCCTCCACCACAATTAGTTGTGAAGAGGGTATATTAAGTTTGTCATTCCGTGTGAAACTTTTTTATTATTCATCTCAGACCCCATAAAGTATGAGGGGTATAGATGCAAAGACTGCAATGTCCACATTTATAGTTTTCGTAATATATAGTAAAAACCTCTAGCTCAAAGTATATTCATATTTAGGTATTGTATATCATGCTATTCAGTAAATAAGAATATGATGAAGATATGACGCAAGTTTCAACCAAATCGATATAGCGGTTTGCTGGCAATTATAATGATAACATTGGAGATTGCTGTGTTTGCTCTAATCAAATGGACATTGCTGCTTTTTTACATGGGCAAGTACTGAAAAATATCAGTAGTTATAAAATTCTTAAACTTAACAAAGACGTAGTTTTTTCTTGATTGATTTGGAGGAACTTCATAGCAACTTAGCTCCATAATTACGACTAATGACAAAGTTATAAAATGAAGAAACTGTTTCATAAAAAAATAATTTGTTAGTTTTTTTAATTTCATTTTAGTTTTGATTTGTAAAAAAGAAACAGAATAAAAAAATAGCCTGTACTTTCGCAAATAGTTGAGATAAAAAGAGCTTAACAAACTGTGATCAATGCAAAAACGACAATCTCCAATGGACATTGCCGTTTTTGCATCAATTCTTAATTATTGAACATACTTTTTTATGGTATAAAAGTGTTTCCGGTAATGTTATATTTACTAATTGGAAGCATTCATTGAATACAACTTAGGGGTTTTATTAGTTACGTTATATATTCTGGGTCCTTGAATAATTCTAAGTCGATTTAGCCATGTCCGTCTGTCTGTCCGTCTGTTGAAAACACGCTCACTTTCGAACAACTCAAAAGAAATGAACAAACTTGGTGCCAAATTGCTTGTAGTTATCCTAAGCAGTTTGGGATTGAAATCCAGCAAAATCAGTTCAGTAGGACCAGAGCTATGAATCAAAATGTGGAACCACCACCTAAAAAAAATTGATAATCTTGTTACAAAAAATAACATAAATGCTGAAACAAGGCACGGAATGAGATAAGATTTTGCAAAAATTTGTTTTATTTGACTGGAAGTCATGCTGGTTAATTTCGTGAAGATCCGTCCACAATTTACCCTAGGCCCCATATAAACAATACTCCCGGAAAACAGTTTAGATCACCTTAAACCATAATTAATAATGCTATCATAACAGAAATTGGAACGTCACAGTTTTAAAGGACTAGAAATGACGCTGTGAAATTTCGTGATGATCGGTCCATAATTTGCCCTAGGCCCCATATAAACCCTACTACCGGAAAACAGTTTATTCGCCTAAAATAATAATAATAACAAATCGTCACAGTTTAAGATAATAATAACATCAAACAGATATTAGTCCTTAAACATTCGAACTGTCGGTGGAGGGTATCAAAGATTCGGCACTGCCGAATATAGCACTCAAACTTGTTTTTTAACTTGTCATGTTAAGAAGTTCCAAAGATATTTAACAAAAAAAAAATTGTTAATAATGATCCAATATCAAAAATTTAAAACTTTCGAAATGTTGCATACAAAAAACATTGTCTATCCGATGACCTTAAGATGAAGAAATAAATAAATATAATTTCCAATTTGCCTTAAATACATGCGTTTTTTTTTTTTTTTTTTTTGATTCAGCCCATATCTACACCATATGTAAGTAATTCTGTAAAAAAAAACTTTATTAGGTATTCCATGGATTTTTATTTAAAGGCCGTAAATTTCTTTAAAATCTCAATTTAAATCGTGTGGTAATACAACTCTAATGTTTGCTTAGGGCCAGCAACGCGGACCGGGTTATCCAGTACATACATAAAAGAAGTTAGAATAACAGAAGATTTGATATTGTTGTTGCGCTGCTCTATTTTTATATTAATTGATAAATCATGAAATAAAGTGTGCTAGTCTTACTTATATACAGGCTGTCTGACGATGGCTTTCGGATGGGCAATTTAAATATCGATTAAAAAAAAATAGTCGATATATATCGCCGATATTTAAAATACTTATATACGATATTTATTTACGATTATAAAGTTCGATATTTTAAAGAAATCAAATTCAACATTTTAGTCGTTTTTCAACTGCTTACAATACCTAATATTGTTTTCTTTTTAAGGACTTATTTTTTTACTAAGCCTGTGTTCATACGGCTCATGTCTTATTGACAAGATTGCTACTTGATGGGTTAGAGGGACAAGGGGAAAAGAAACGAGTACACAGATGCATTTACGTTTAGCTTTATTATTCGTTGTTTAATTTGGTTTTTGTTTTCAATATCAAATAAAACAAAATAAAAAAAACATGTCGTCAACATGACATGATTCATTTGAACGCCAATTCAGGTTCAAAGAAGAAAAAGGAACAATCTTGTCAATAAGACATGAGCCGTATGAACTCAGACTAATATTAAAAAAGTTTTTACAGTTTTCACAGTCAAGAAGAAAAAAACATAAACAAATGTTTTAATTTGGTTTTGGTATAACAATACATATTTTTCGTTTAGCTGCATTTCACATAACTGCATTTTTTGCATATCTGCACAAAATACAGAGCATTGTGTATGATGGCTAAATTTTGTTAGAAAAAGAATCGTGAACGTGCATTTTGCTTAAGTGCATATTTTGGATAACAGCATTCGATTTTTGGTCAACAATGTTTATTTTTAATACAAAATATTATTTTTAAGTGCCTCATAAAAGAAAAATAATGAATCATATCGCTATTTTATGAAAAAGAAAAGCAAAAAATTTAAATTGAAAATACAGTTGATCTGGCAGCTATATTCAATATTCGAATTGTCGGTGAAGGGTGGAAATGATTCGGCACAGCTGAATATAGCACTCTAAATTGTTTTTAAATGAACTGTTTAATAAACATATATTAATATTAAATTTGAAACTGTATTGAAAAAATTTGTTGAAAGTAATGAATGCAAGACTAAATCTATTTTTGTAATAAGAAAAAAATTTTACATAAGGGCACATATATTCAGGTAAGTAAGCATTATTTATGGTGCTAAGTGAATACTGCGTAAGAGAATATTTTGGGTACCTGCACGAATTTTCGTGCAAACTTGAATGTGCAGCTAAACGAAAAATACTGTAGTTTGTTTTTGTGGCCCCAGGTCTACACCAAAGATAAATATCTTAGCAATTTTGCAATAACGTCGGCAGAATAACAGCGCAATATTGCTTATGGCTAAGGTTATGTGAAAGGCATGGGAAACGTGTTTATGTTTACTCATAATTTAAAAAATTATGTAAGTAATTCTGACGGATTTTCTCAAAAGTTATTTTTATTATACATTAGTTAAGAATTAGTTTAATTTATTAGTTATCTTATATTTATTAGTAAGTTATTTTGTAGTTGTTTGTTATTTTATTACTTTAAATTCTTATTGTATTAGTTATGCATGGTTCAAGTGTAAAAATCACTGTACAGAATTTTCTAGTACAAATGTTATGTTAAAATTGTTATGCATAATTGTACTTCAGCCCCACTGTAATTTATTGTTAAGCCTTAAGGCCCAACCAGAATGTGCTTAAGTTGGCTTAGGCAAATTTACGAATACATGTAAATCATCTGAGACAAACCATATTCAACTTTAGGAAACTTTTTGTTTAATTTTAAGAAACTGTCATGGCTTAAGCAAAGCGCGAAACTGATCGCACATTCCGTACGGAATCAAATGTTTGTTGATTTAATTTTTGTTTTTTTAAATACATTTTTGTTAATTTGTGACAGTAGGTTAATCAAGGCTATGCATATTATGGTTGGGCCTTTAAAGTATATCTTAGTTTATTGATATATAATACAGGGTTCCCTGTTTTATTTTATACCTTATCCCCAAAATACCTGTGTTTTATCCCTAAAAATCCCCACGGATCAATTTTAACATTTATATATACGATTAAATTCATTTGTGTAATATTAATTAAACTTACTTATTTAAACTTTGAGTTCTACCTACACAGGTATGTTTAAAGACTACGTCACTTAAAAAAAACTCACAAAAAAAGAATTATGCAAAAATTAGATAATGCAATTATGTTTTACATGTTGTTTGTATTTAAAAGTTAGCATTTGAGAAGATAGAATACATTTGTCACAGCAAACTGAACTATTTTAAAAGTATCTATTCATTATAAGAAGAGCTTCTTATGACTCATACTGCATAATGTTGCTTTTGTTCTATATATCATAGAAAAGACTTGGTCATAACAAGCGTTAAATGTTGGTACAGAAAGCATATTTAAAACTATTTTAGCAAGCTCTTGAAAGGTTTCGAACCAACAGCGTCTTGGTATGACAAAGTTTTTGAACCAAGAAAGACTTTAAATTGTACCCACGTCTTGCCATTGCACAAATGTCATATATAATAACAAAAATCCCCTGGGGATTTTCACGAAAATTTTATCGCCAATTACAAACAAAATTCCCAATTTGGGGATAAGTCTGAGAACGCTAATGTAATAGCTCAATTTAAATTCAGCTTTAGAGTTAAGGTACAACGTTTATAACTATAGATCAGAGCTGTAAATGAATCATTCATTTTTGAATTAATTCGTGAATCATTCATGCATTGAATTAGCAAATTTTGAATTAATTATTTTCACACAATTAAATGAATTGAATGAATTTTGAGTCAATTCAAATGAATTAGACAGAAATGAATTACAATTTGTTTTCCAATTCAAATGAATTTGTAAAATGAATTGCAATTCGTTTCCAATTCAAACGAATTTCTTAAAGTGAATTGCAATTCATTTTACAGATTCATTTGAATTGAATTGATTTTGAATTAATTCAAACTGAATTAGAAAAAAGAATTAGCAATTCATTTCCAACTCATTTGAACTGAATTGATTGAAATTTGAATTTATTTTGCATTGGAATGGAATTGTCAGGTAGCGGCAAAATAGGAATTAAATTATTAGGTATAGGCGAAAATCCTATCAAAATGGAAAAATTTTGTTTATTTGCTAAAAGAAACTTAAATTTTTATTTTTATTAAATAGTGTAAAATATTATTAAAAGTGGTTTAACAATAATTTTTTGTCTAAATAATCTCATATTTGTGTATTGTGGAAAATTTATTTTTTTAAATTCAATCGAATATTAAAGATTTTAGCAATTTTGAATCTCAACAACATTTTTTGCTGTCAAAGCTATGTTCGTTTACTCGAAATTCTTACTACTTTTACTACAAATGGAAAATTTGTTTACTTTTCTATTAAAAACTTCAAACTGCAATAAAATATAGTCAATTTTAATAATTCCCCCTAGATCTGCTCTTGAATTCGATTGATTGCAACTCATTTTTTATTTCATTCATTTGAATTGCAATTCATTTTTCTAATTCATTTAATTAAATTCAAAATCAATTCAATTTTAATGAATCTGTAAAATGAATTGCAATTCACTTTAAGAAATTCGTTTGAATTAGAAACAAATTGCAATTCATGTTACAAATTCATTTGAATTGGAAAACGAATTGAAATTAATTTCTGTCTAATTCATTTGAATTGACTCAAATTTCATTCAATTCATTAATTTGTGTGAAAAGAATTAATTCAAAATTTGCTAATTCATTAATGAATTAAAATCAAAAATTAATGATTCATTTACAGCTCTGCTATAGATACATATCTTTAATTAACAAAATAGACGTAAGGGGTAGAACGTTCTACAGCAATCTATATGTTAGGGCTCGAACGTTGACGATCATATGGGCGACACAGTCGTTTATGATCATATGGGCGACACTTTCGTTGACGATCATATGGGCGACACTGTCATTGACGATATATGAGCGGCAATATCGCTTATTATGTCGTGAACGACTTTCCGGACACTTGAGTGAAAAAGTCGTCGGCGCTTTGCTTGAATGGTCGCCTACGCGTCCTCAAGGATTTTATATGTCACGCGTCGTCAAAGATGTCTTCAAGATTTGGCCAACTGGGTAGACTCACTTTATTTCACTTAATTTTCAGCAGAAAGTGTTTCTCTCGGCTGTAGGAAATATCGCCCAAAGAAAAATCGCCCAAAAAAAAAAGTGAAAAATCGCCCAAAAAAATTGCATGTAAAATTGGGCCTGATTTCATATGAAAAATGGCCCAAAATTTTTGGGCTATTTATCGTTATTGTTGGGTGATTTTTCGTTTTTTAAATTTGGGTGATTTTTCATAATGACCCAAAAATGTTGTATGAAAAATGGCCCAAAAAAAATGGGCTATTTTTAAAATTCTACCATAATCTTACATAGCAGAGAAAACCATGTTTTATTATGGTTGCAAACAACAAAACTATTTTTCAAGAAACTAATTTAACCATTATATGGTTGTCGGCGACAATGATTTGGTTAAATTAAACATAATGTCGGTAGAATTTTTTTAAAAATGGTTTTGTAGCTTTTTCTCTGGGTGTATATATTAAATATATACATATATATCGAAAATAAGGATTTTCTTTTCTATGGTATAACAAATACTGGCTTCGCTAACTAAAGCTTCTCTGTATCGCCGGCCTTCGGCCGGGCGCAAGAATTTTCTCCTCTATGGTATAACAAAAACCGGCTTCGCTAACTAAAGCTTCTCTGTATAGCCGGCCTTCGGCCGGGCGCAAGGATTTTCTCCTCTATGGTATAACAAACACCGGCTTCGCTAACTAAAGCTTCTCTGCGTAGTCGGCCTTGTTCGGAAACAAGGCAGTTTTTCGAAGCTTTACTTAGCGAAACCGGTTTTTGTTAGACCATAAAAGAGAAAATCCTTGCACCCGGCCGAAGGCCGGCTATACAGAGAAGCTTTAGTTAGCGAAGCCGGTCTTTGTTATACCATAGAGGAGAAAATCCTTGCGCCCGGCCGAAGGCCGGCTATACAGAGAAGCTTTAGTTAGCGAAGCCAGTATTTGTTATACCATAGAAAATGAAATCCTTATTTTGGATATATATATTTAATATATACACCCGGAGTAAAAGCTATAAAAATATTTTATCCATATTATATTTAATTTAACCAAATCATTGTCATCGACAACCATATTATGGTTAAATAAGTATCTTTAAAAAAATCACTTGAAATTTTAACGGTATTTTAAAAAAAAATGTACACATTTTTGATTATAAGTTAAGTTACGTTATGACATGTCACCTAAATTTATATGAATAATAAACACTTTTTTGCAAATTTAGTAATTTTTTTTTTTTTTTGGGAAAAAATTAGTTTTTGCTTTTTGGGTCATTTTTCATTTTTTTTTTGGGCCCTTTTTCGTTTTTTTTGGGCAAAATTTCATATTTACCTTTTTGGGTCATTTTTCATGTTCGCTTGGGCGATTCTTCATTTGGGCGATTTTTCATTTTTTTTTTTGGGCCATTTTTCTTTGGGCGATATTTCCTACAGCCGTTTCTCTCACTTTAATTTTATTAATTATTTAAGCAAAAGCTAACTTTGTGCGGGCTTTTTCTCTACGCAAATATCGTGATTGTGACATTTTAGTTATACTTACCAATTAACAATACTAAACAAAAAGCCAATCACAATTGTTAAAAAATAACAGAGCAAAACTATAACCTTTACCACGCACTTTGATGATTCAACTAAATAATTTTACATGTTTTTTGTTTGTGATTTTTTTCTTTTGTCGTTATTGCCCGGTTATTTTTAAGAAATAGAAAATTTTAATTATTGTCTATCATCTTTTATTTTTCGCTTATGTTGTCCTCAAACAAGTCTCATGGAAGACAAGATGACCGACAATTGCATGCATTTTGTCGTCAATGTGGTTCGAAACACGACAAAATGCATGCAATGGTCGCTTATGTTGTACTCAATCAAGTCTTATTGAAGACAAAATGACCGACAATTGAATGCATTTTGTCGTGAATGTGATTTGAAACACGACAACATGCATGCAATGGTCGCTTATGTCTTCCTCATTAAAGTATTATTCAAGGCAAATACGATTTTAAACACGACAAAATACACGTTTTGTTACTTAAGTTGTCGCCATCAATGTTATATTGAGGACATCGTAGACGACATTTGCGTCTAGGACCATTTTGCCAACTGGGATGAAACACCAATTCTGGAAAATAAATTTACTCGTGTGAGACATTAACTATGTGTTTTGTTCTGGTTTTTTAACAAAAAAAGCGACGGCGACCTGCTTGTTTGAAAGCTAGCATACAATTGAATGAAATTATGTCTTTTTACAATTGTTTCGTTAACCTGTGTGTGTGGAATTCACGAAAAGTGCTCGGCCCCCGGGGGCATAGTGTGATGATCGTTGGTCAAGGATCATTTTGCCAACTGGGTACGGTCATTGAGATCCCACAGTGTGTATTGAAAAGTTGACCGTACATAACTGTGTTATAGACTCACAATTGTTGTGTGTTTTGTTTTCATTCACACCAAATTATACATTGCGTTGATTTGTTTAAATCTTAACACCGAGTTGTTTTTCATAATGTATTATCGAATTGATTTAAAAAAAAATACAGTATTTGACACAACAATAACTTGGTGTGGAGAACTGTGAACAAGAAACAAATGCATTCATGCAGGGCTTTAGTGTATAGTGCTAAATATAACAATTTCAGTGAACATTTTGCATAGTGAAAAAGAAGCATACAAATAATTTTAAATAAAAAATCTATTTTTTTAGCAGCATTGCTTTTTAATCTTTTTGCTTAAAGTTCGTTGCTTTTATTAAAACTTATTTTTGACAAAAAAAAAAAATCTTTTAGAAACACTTCGAAATTTTTTTTGTTAAAAATTCATAAATTTATAAATTATTAAAAACTTGGAAAATGCAACTATTCTGGTGATTTTATTCACCAAATAATTAATTTAAGAATTTCATAAAACGCAATATTTGTCCCCCTAAGAAGTTGTGATAAAGGCCAAGTATGTCTCGAGAAAATGTTAAGGACAAAAAACGAATTGAGTTCGGTCATACATTTTACCTCACTAGGGGCGACTCTTGAGCAGTTATGGGACTTGTTCTTCAATATATTTCAAGTCTGTATTGAACATTTTGTATGGGAGCCCCCTTAAGGAATTGAGACAGCGGATAGGCATTTCAGATATAAGTGATGGAGATACAAAATAAAGTGGGGTTGGTCAAACATTTGAACCACCTAGGAGCATCTCACGCGCTGTAATTAAGAATTTCAAATTTAAAAATTTCAACCATACAAATATGGCTGTTTAATAAAATTCTTTAATTTGTTTGTAGCCGCAAGTGTTCTCTTTAATATGACATAAAAACCATATTTGTGTGTAAAATGGTTTTCGAGATATTGAAGAAATAAGCTGAACACATTTGGCTAATTCGGCGAAGTTATGATATTTTAAATATGACATAAATTTTGTACCTTATAGGATAAAAGAAGGTTCCTTTTCACCCCTCTTGGCCAATTTGACATGGAATTACCCATTTGTAATTTTTAGTTAAGTTTCGAACGTGATATAATGTTTGTTTTTACGTTTATTAGTTTAAAAGATAAACGGGGTAACAAAAAGTACCAAACTTCAGGTTTTACCCGTTAAGCCCCTAAAAGTTCCGAATTTTCAAAAAGTACCAGACACCTGTCTGCTTATTTTTCTAAAGAACAACGATAAGTATTAAATTTGTTTTCTGTCTCTTTTAGTTTAAAAGATAAGATTGAAGTTCGAATGGGAGGTTTAGCGCCCCTGGACCCTATCCTAAGCCCATTAGTGGAACCTTATATAGTGTATGTCCGTTAGGAGGTACCATTTTTTTAAAGAAATTTTAAAAATCTTACCGGCACACAGTGGAAAATCGTAGAGTAAGACCAGCCTATAACTCATTTTTAAGAAGGTTCGAATTACACCAAAAATTTTTTTTTTATCGAAAAGCTAAGATATCGAACTTAATAATTTGAGGAAAATATTTGATGTTTGGTCAATAGCAATACTCGGAAGTAAAGACCGTATTCACATATTTTTACGACAACGATTTATAACTATAAAAATAAAACGTATTTCAGAGCATATTTTTAATATAATTCACATTACAATTAAGGAGTTATATACCATATTGGAAAGGTGATTTAATGTAGATTCCGATTTTATAAAAAGCGGATCAGGTTTTAGTGAAAACGTTTGAAATTTAAGCTTCTGAATGATGTAATGTTCTTTTGGCTGCATGTAAAAACTTCGGTAAGGCTTTTAATTAGGAGCTCTGCTTAGCTCTGCGCTCATATGTAAAAAATTGTAAAGCTTAATATACTAGTAAAATACTATAAAAATATTAGCTGCGTATTCCTGCTTAAACAGAAGTTGCATTCAATAATGTTAAAAAACTCAGTTATTTAGATAATTGAACAAATGATTTTTGTTAAAGTAGCTTTGCATTGTTATGTCATTTTTTTTGCTACATTAAAAAAAAATTTAAAAATTCAACAAAAAATAAAAATCCCGTTATATAAAAATGTTGACTAGCAGACTATTGATGGAAAGTTTAAGAATTGTCACAATTAATAGGTATATGTTTTTTGGTTATACCTACTGTCTTTTTTTTTTTTGTGAAGAGATTATTAAAAATCAGTATTATATGCATTAAAAATGAATAATTTTAAGTGTTCAGTGCTTCAAATAATTGATACATATATTGAAAGTGGGAGAAATACACAAAGTAATAACTTTTTTGTTGAAAAAAAATTATGAAGAAAATATAAAATATATAGTGAATAATATAAAAAAAAACTGTCATACCAAGTTTTAATAATTGGTGGAAGAAATCAAACAGATCTTTGAAAATATTAAAAAAAAAATGCTGAGTGGCTAAATGGAGACTTTTGCAGAACTTTGCCAGCAATAGTGAAACCTTCAATATGTACGGCGAATCGAGGAAGACCCTGTAACTCTTATGAAACATCATCAAAATCATCAAAGAAACGTAAAAATACCTTTCTATGTAAAGATAATGGGTTCCAACATGGGTTCTTATATCCAAGGCTTGCGATCGATGGGAGAATTAGAAGAGGCAAACATTATTGAACTGCTAAGATCTTCTTCTAAGCTTGAAAAGAAGGAGATTCTTAAAAACCTGGAAGATTCCGAAAAGGGTGAATCTTTCGATGATTTAGAGGCGTTAAGTGTATTTATTGATCTTGACCTGACAAAAGTACAATACACTGTTCTTCCTCCATACTATAAAATTCAGGAAGCAAAAAAAAGTTGCTGCCTTCCGCCAGCTTTACTAGAAGTAACAAATACTTATGCTAGAGTTAAGTCTTTACAAGATCATACTTCAACCAGGATTTTAATGATTGATGCTGTGGATAATAAAAGCTTAATAAATCTAACTCTCTACTGTAAATGGGGTTGTGATGGCTCGTCAGGTCAATCAGAATATAAACAAGCGATTCCAGAGGAATCTTACCTAATATCTGATACAAATCTATTTATAACATCTTTAGTTCCAATTAAACTTGTAAGCGAAGAAACATGTGATATTATTTGGGAAAATCCAGTCTGTTCATCTGTTCGATATTGTAGCCCCATCTCAATAGAACTTTGCAAAGAGACACCAGCAAAAACTAGAGAAATGGTAGATAATATTGAGACTCAAATAAAGTTATTGTCACCAACTATTATTTCAAAGAACAACAAAAATATAGCCGTAAACCATAAACTGTTTCTTACAATGATTGATGGTAAAGTAGCACAAGTTTTAACCAATACTCCATCAAGTGCATCATGTACCATATGCAAAGCGACACCTACTCAAATGAATAACTTAGAGAGAGTAGCTGCGAGACCAGAAGATGAAAATGCTTTTAAGTATGGGTTATCGACCCTCCACGCGTGGATAAGATGTACGGAAATGATTCTGCACATTGGTTATAATAGTGAATTCCAAAATTGTTCAGCGTTAACTGAAAATCATAAAGCAATAAAGAAGCTTAAAAAAGCTTATATACAAAAACGCTTTTGTGAAGAGTTGGCATTAATTATTGATAAGCCAAGACAAGGAAGTGGTGACAGCAATGATGGTAATACCGCTAGAAGATTTTTTTTTTAATTTTTCACGATCTGCTGATATAACTGGAGTAGACGAAGAATTAATAAAAAGGTTTCACATCATTCTTCAAGCTTTATCGTCTGATTTAATAATAGACCCTGGAAAATTTGGCGAATATGCAATGGAAACAGCAAGATTGTATATAAAAAAATACAACTGGTATCATATGCCATCATCTGTCCACCAAATATTGATACATGGGGAAAGCATTATAAAAGATTTTGCAGTGTTGCCTATTGGTCAGCTGTCCGAAGACGCACCAGAGTCGCGCAATAAAGACTACAAAAATTATCGTTTACATCACTCTCGAAAATGTTCGCGATCAGCCACTAACGAAGATGTTTTCAACAGACTTCTTTACACCTATGATCCATATGTAACAAGTATAAGAAAACCATCCGCCAAACTTGCAAAAGATTTGGATGAAGATACGCTTAAACTGATGAAGTAACCACAAAAATGTCACGGTTAAAGTACAGTCAAATCCCGATAATTCGTACCCCGATAAATCGTAATTCCCGATAATTCGTAATAAACTGTCGGTCCCTTGAACAAATCTCGTTAATTCGTAAAATTTCCATACATTTTGGTCCCCTCGATAATTCGTAATTTTTTTTCGAAGAAAATCGTCTTTACACTTTATAAATCGTAATTGTTTGCTAACTACCACTTAAAATTCGTAATAAAAACAACAGAAACATGGAAATAATGATTTTTTGTTTACCTTTTTTTTTGCGTGGGTTTTTGCTTGTTCGTGTGTTTATTTTCTTAGGATCAGTTTGTTACATAAATAATTTTTATAGGTATATTTTATTTTTAACAATTGTCTTTTATGTGTTTATTATTGTTTTAATAAATAAATTGAAAAGCCCCGTTAATTCGTATTAATTTTATTTAAACCCCGGTAAATCGAAATCCCGCTAAATCGAAAACCCCTATAATTCGTAAGAAATGGCCGGTCCCTTGCGATTACGAATTATCGCGATTCTACTGTATTACTTAAATATTTAAATTCAACCTTTTTCATTTTTCGAATTTATTCTATGAGCTAAATTTCAGTTATGTATTTTATAAAGCTTTTTATACCCACACCACAATAGTGGAGAGGGTATTATGCATTTGTGCTGATGTGTGTAACGCCTTAAAATATTGGTCCTAAACCCACCTTAAAGTATACCGATCGTCTTAGAATCACTTTCTTAGTCGAACTAACGATGTCCGTCCGGCTGGCTGGCAGGCTGGCTGGCTGGCTGTCCATGTAACCTTGTGCGCAAAGTACAGGTCGCAATTTTGGAGTTAATTTGATGAAATTTGGGTCATAGGTTCTTATTGGCACAAGGACCAAGCCTATTGAAAATGGGCCGAATCGAATCAGGACCACGAAGGAATTTAGGGGGAAATTTCTTCCTCTCAGAAACTATCAAACCGATTTAAATTTAATTAAAAACATAGATAAAACCTTCTCTATATAGACACAAAATGTATGCATTTTTTAAAAAATAGGACCACGAGGGGAGATAGGGGCAATTTCTGCCTCTCAACCCGATCTTAATGAAATTTAAAACATACATAGATCCATCGACACATTAGCTATACAGTTTTTAAAAAAATAGGACCACAAGGGGAGGCAGGGGGAAATTTCTGCCTCTCACAAACTTTCAAACCGATTTTCATGAAGTTTATAAACATAGATAAATCTATATTTATATGGACACATAAGCATGATGTGTTTTTAAATAATTTGGTGTAGGGTATCATATGGTCGGGCTTGACCGACTATGCTTTCTTACTTGTTTGTAATAGTTCTATTCCATCAAATTTTCTGCTGGTGTCTAATAATTGTAAATTTTTCTGAACATTCAATATACCTCATTGCTTTCCAAAGGAAGGCTAAGGTAAAATGTAAACAGAAAATACAATATAACAGTCTGGTAGCGTATAAAGTAATTTCTGAAAAATTGAAGCAATAGAACTATTACAAAAAAGCTTTATAAAATACATAACTGAAATTTAGCTCATGGAATAAATTCGAAAAATGAAAAATGTTGAATAAAATATAAAGTAACCTTCGGAAGGAAATAATTCCCAGTTTCTATTTGTTTAAATATTTAAAGTTATACTATACCTAACAGAATATTTATGTTAATTTAATTTTATAAAATCAAAACCCAGTTAAAAATGGGGAGAGGGCAAATCAATAAAATTATATTAAGTTAGGTGTGGGTTAAAGTTACATCACATAAATTAAAAACATTACAAATGTTAATATAATAAAAAAATTTATTTCAAGTTAAAGTTACTAATTTGTACCAAATACATATTCAAGTCATCTCTATATACTTACAAAAAATTAAATTCTTAACTTTATTGTGAAATAATTTCTGGTTTAATTTGGCTCATATTTTATAGAATAATTGCAAAAACATTTAAGATTATTCGTGCAAAATTTCAGAACTCTATCTCTAAGAACAAAAAAGTTACAGATTTTTGATCCGATAAGGACTAAAATTTTCCACTGTGAGACAGTTCCGAAGATTACCTCTTACATACATACAAACTTTCATGTTTATAATATTATTTAGTATAGATGGCATTGTCGAAACGTCTTTACAGCAAAATAATTAATTTTTAGTTACACTCACAACGAAATATGCTGTAAAATTATTGTCAGTCACTTTAATTTGTTTTGATTAAACTATCCAGCTTCATGTTGAAAAATGTTTTTGCCATGTCCTAAGGTGGCCTTTAATCGTGTGGTATTAAATTGTTAACTTTTCAAATGCTTACATAAAAATTTCTAATAAACAAAAACGATACTTCTTTCTTTCCTTGCTATAACAATAAAAATGATGTTCATTTTCTATTTATCTCTTAATTTAGTTCTAGAGTTGGTTCAACGTCATCTAGAACGTACATAACTAAATATAAACGTAAAAAGTAATGGGACAATGAAGAATTCATAGTAGAAAATCCCCTTCACTTAAGGTGACCATCCGTTCGGTATTATACAGAACTGTGTGTATTTTAGAGGTTTGTTCTGTGTAAATTATGTTTTGGTTAAAAATCTTAACAGAATTATGTATGTAAATGTAAATATTCTGTATTTGTACTAGATTATGGGGAATTCACAAGGTGTGCTATCAAGTCATATTGTCATAATATCCAAATATTTTACAATAGTTTAAAAACATTATTGTTGTGTTTCTTGCAAAAAAATCCCAAATTAATAGGAATTTTTATGCTGTGTTTATTGTTTTGTCATAATTAATTTAAGCCAGTTTACACTATCTCACAAGTCTTACGTATTCCAAAATACTTTGTGGGATAGAAATCTAATGAGTTTTGTTACGACTGTCAAAAAATCTTATTTAACATGACAGTTTTTGTTCACATCATCACACAAAGTACAAACACTCACACATGAAATTAAGTGCAACTCTGATCCAATGAAAAGTATAATTGTTTTCCTTTATTTTTGGCCACTTACTTTTATTTATATTTGTATATTTGCTTATATATACTTAGCTGGTGAGGCCTAACTCTATTTGTGAAAATAAAAATGCAAAACTTTTTTATTTCATTTTTCCCGACGTTTCGTGAATTTTATGTTCACTTCTTCAGGGGATTCCTCTATTAAAATAATATAAAAAACATCAACATTTAATGATACAATAAATTGAATGTAACTAACTTACATTAAAAAAACAATTTTGTATTACATTAATAAAATTTTCAATATTTTCAATTAGGCTTAAGTTCATGAAATTTAATTTTTATTAAATTATTTTTGTGAAGAAAGGAATTTTACAACATGAAAATTAATTAAAATTGTTATTGATAATCTTTCATTCTTGACGTGGCTCGGGCTCGAACCCTGGCCGGCAGGTTACCATGACATGCTTCGATCGCAACCACTCGATCTCCTCAGATGGATTTGCCGTCTTACATAAAATTTTTTAAAAAATGAAGTATTATTGTTTAGAAATTTCTCAAAAAACGATGAAGTCGTATGGGATGTCAAACTTTTTTCATAATACTTGTCATTTTCGTGACACATTGCATTCACACTATCACACTTTGTCATATGACTTGAGTTTTTGACATCTATTAATACAAAGTATAATAGTGTAATCAAGTCTTAAAGCGGGCCATACACTTGCAATATTATTGTGTTGACTTTCGCCATATTATTTTCATTTTGTACTATACTATGCAATAAGCCGCACATTGGTTGATTTCAGTCAATAACAAGTTAGAGTGCTATATTCGGCTGTACCGAATCTTTGATACCCTTCACCGACAGTTCGAATGTTTAAGGAGTAATATCTGTATGATGTTATTATTATCTTAAACTGTGACGATTTGTTATTAATTATGGATTTAGGCGACTAAGCGGTTTATATGGGGCCTAGGGTAAATTATGGCCCGATCTTCACGAAATTTCACAGTCTTTTTCCCAGTTCTATAAAACTTTGATGTACCAAATTTTGTTATGATAGCATTATTTTTTACGGATTTAGGCGTACTAAACTGTTTTCCGGGAGTAGGGTTTATATGGGGCCCAGGGTAAATTATGGACCGATCTTCACGAAATTACACAGTTTTATTTCTTGTCCTATAAAACTTTGATGTACCAAATTTTGTTATGATAGCATTATTTTTTACGGATTTAGGCGTACTAAACTGTTTTCCGGGAGTAAGGTTTATATGGGTCCCAGGGTAAGTTATGGACCGATCTTCACGAAATAACACAATTTTATTTCTTGTCCAATAGAACTTTGATGTACCAAATTTTGTTATGATAGCATTATTTTTTACGTTTTTAGGCGTACTAAGTTGTTTTCCGGGAGTAAAGTTTATATGGGGCCTATGGTAAATTATGAACCGATCTTCACGAAATTTCAAAGATTTATTTTTAGTTCTATAAAACTTTGATGTACCAAATTTTGTTATGATAGCATTATTTTTTACGTTTTTAGGCGTACTAAGTTGTTTTCCGGAAGTAGGTTTTATATGGGGCCTATGGTAAATTATGGACCGATCTTCACGAAACTTAACAGTTTAATTTCTAGTCCTATGTTACTCTGACTTGCCAAAATTTGTAATGATAGCATTGTTAGTTAGGGTTTAAGGCTTAATATACTGTTTTCCGGGAGTAGGGCTTATATGGGGCCTAGGGTAAATTATTAACTGATCTTCACGAAATTTCACAGCGTGATTTCCAGTTGAATAAAACGAATTGTTGCGAAATCTTATATCATTCTGTGCATTTTTCCACCATTTATGTTAGTTTTTGTAACAAAATTATCAATTTTTTTTAGGTGGTGGTTCCACATTTTGATTCATAGCTCAGATCCTATTGAACCGATTTTGCTGAATTTCAATCCCAAACTGCTTAGGATAACTACAAGCAATTTGACACCAAGTTTGTTGATTTCTTTTAAGTTTTTCGAAAGTGAGCGTGTTTTCAACAGACGGACAGACAGACGGACATGGCTAAATCGACTTAAAATTACTCAAGGACCCAGAATATATATACTTTATAGGGTCTGAGATGAATAGTAAAAAAGTTTCACACGGAATGACAAACTGAATATACCCTCTTCACAACTAATTGTGGTGGTGGGTATAAAAAGGTAAACATAACCTATAGGAATAACATAAACAGCATTGTACAAAGTTGCCAAAACATTTCACTTTCTTTGATTGTACCTTCCAATATCACATACACATCGGCGATATTATTTTACAATACGTAAAATTGAAGAATTTTATTGCAAGTATATGAGCCGCTTTAGTAGAAATCCAAATTAAGAGGGTTGTTCACATCACTAATATTTTTTTCTTGCTTTTATTTTAATCCATATAACTTAAAGACTACCTAATCCTCCATATTTATATATTAACATTGCTTAAACAATAACATTCCCAATTTTTTAATGTTGTTTAATTGTTTTTTTCTTTTTTAAAAAGAATAAAATGAAAAATGCAACAAAAAAAACTCACTGGATGGAGCAATCCGAATTAATTTTTATTCGCTTCATTTGTATTTAGTAAGATGAATATTGCGCCCCATACACGGTTCAATTCAGTCAATTAACTCAATTGACAACTTCATCAACTGAATTGAAAGATTTTAAATTTTTTTTAAAATTTAATGAAATAAAAGACAATTTTTAAAATACTTAACTACAAAAATTTATTTTGACAGCTGACCAAGAGACTTGGGCACACACAGTACAATCGAATTGAAAGACTTAGTAGTCAACTTGAAAAAATCAAAATATTATGCTTTCGTAATTAATCAGAATATACCTGTGCTGAGCGACTGAGCCGATCCGCATTAGTTTTGTAGCCGTCGCCGTTGATGGTATAGGCTTATATCCGAAATTAACCTGCAGCTAGCAATTTTTGCAACAAAACACTTGCGGCGTCAAATTATATCGCCTTAGGACTCTGATGTTTGATAAACAAACAAAATAAATTTTTTTTGTTAGGACCAGCACTCAGGGAATAACCCCTACTAATGCATTGCATTGTGTTGGAACGCTCAGCCCAGCGTGCTTTTCCGTAAACAGATATTGATCGTTTCGTAGCCCGTCGTGAAACGTTCCGAAGTTCGGAGAACGGAAAAGAGGCGGAAATCGTGCAATGATCCGAGTTCCAGACAGGTGCTAGAACCTCAACTTCGTACTTTTGAGGGTGCGAAGAGAGGAAGAGGTCAAGGGTATTTTGTTGGTGCCCATCAACACATGGATTATGTTACGATATTGTAATTGAGAAATATTTAGATTTTACTAATTTTATAAATTTACCCATAAATTTGTTCACTTATGGCCAATTTTCAGGATTGATATTAAAACACATTTATTTTTAAAATCGTTTTAAATACAAAATTCTCTTCTTCACTAACATCTTAAGTGAAACTTAAGTCACCGATGTGGTACACTTATGGCGATTTCTTTTCTGAGAAATATGTTGCATAAATGTTACATGACCTACACAAAAGAGATAGAGCATGTAACATTTATGCAACATATTTCTCAGAAAAGAAATCGCCATTAATTTCAACTTAAGTTTCCATTGTAATATTTTAGCAAGGTGACCTCAATATCCCAACAATACAACAACAACAGGCAAAGCATTAACAGTCAGCTGTTTTTTTCAGACCACCTTGTAAATAAATACACTTTTTTATATTATTTTTTTTGTATTTAGTAGTGCTACCATACTTTTATCTTAATTAAATATCACTTTTTAAATAAAACTAAAAAAAACAATCATCATCATATATATTATTTCTAAAGTACTTTTTTTTGTCGGTTGCAAATATCTCCCATACCACCGCATCAAATTTAATGAATGATATCTCATTTTAAAGCTTATTTCTAACACTAATGACGAAAAATAATTAGAAATTGAAAAATTAATATTTTCATTGATAAAAATTACGGTGCGAAATAGTCGCACGGGTCATCTAGTCTGTTTTAAATACGATTTAAGTTTGTTATGAAAATTAACTTAATATTGATTTAAATACTATCCTGAAAATTGGGCATTAGATAAACAATCCGACTGCAAAGTTGTTCAAACGTTATTTCTTATTTGTGAGAACGTTTTATTGTATGTTTTCTTTAATATTTATCTTTATTAAAAGAGGTGATATTTGATAAAAATTATTCCAAAAAAATGTTCTTACATGGTTTGTAATCTAAAGAAGAGTTCGAAGAGAAATATGTTATTCGGATAAACGGTAAATTTTTATTTTATTTTAATCATTATTCAGTTAAATTATTATGGAAAAAATTTCACGTTCGAAATGTCACGTATCGACCCAGATTTGGGCTTAAAAAAAAGAAAATACAAAAGGTTTTGGAATCAAACCAAGACATTTTAATGTTACATTGCTACGTAAAATCCTGAAAGTAGTTTGACTAAAAAATTGTGCCAGGTTTCGCTGAATTATGTCTTGTTATACATGGCCAAAAAAACTACATCTGTTTTTTTCACGTTCGAACCACTACTTCTTTTACCATTATCTTTGACCTAGAATCGCGCCCTCCATAAACTTTACCATAGATAACAGTGCTTTCATAGTGCTATAATTTAAGGGTTACGAGAAAGTAAATATATTTTTTGTTTAAAATGTTATTGCATTTTTGATGCGTACGACTGTCACGTTCAACACTTTGGAATTATCCATATGTGTTGGTTCATTCACTAGTTGCACGAGGTGGTTGTGCACAGCAAAAAGCTCAACATATTGGCCTTCATAAGTTGTACGACCCGAGTGGTGAAGCCAAGAAGAATTGTGGACATTAAAATCACCAGCAACAACATTTCTCCGCCGGGACAATTCTCAAGAATCTTCGCTATTGAGTTGGAGAGAGAGTCGAAGCCGGATAAGGTAATATCCCTTCCCGCATTTGGACTTCTGTTAAGAAAACCGAAATGTAAATAGTGTGTATCGATTTTGAATTTAACCCAAAGACAGTTAAATTCCTTATCAAACATGCCCATTGATTGCTGGCATTGATACACAACTTCTTTGCGTATGTAAGTGTATTGCAAGACCCCGATGAAGATTAAAGAGGGAAAGAAGGTGAAACCAGGAATCTGAAAATCAAGTAGATCGGAACTTTCAGATACCTGAGTTTCACATAAGGCGAAAACATCCGGCCGTTGTAGATAAACGTGAGCATAAACAGAGAAAAAATTCGTGTTCAGCCCACGTATATTGCAAAAGTCTATTCTAAACCGACATCTCATCACAACATAAAAAACTCAAATCAAACGCAAAGTACCTATATCGATGGAAAATAGTTAGGTAAGATCTAATTTAATTTATTAATTCATGGATTAGAATTAAAAAATATTTTGATGTTAGGTAAATATTTATTTTTTTATTTTAGCTGATTTAAACTCAAAATAGCACACTAAATTATGAGGGGTTGTTCACAACAGTCGTATATTTTTATGTTATTATTTTAAGACTTATGAAATTATGACACCTTGTGAATCCCCCAATTATATTTAAGTTACGAGTAAGATGAAGTTAGTTTGTTCATTTATATAAAAGAATATGAACAAATCTGAAACAAAACAATCACTAAATAAATGTCGAATAAGTTAATGGAAAACATATTGATTTAAAAGTCAGTATTGCCAGTTGAAGGAAAAGAAAAACATTTAGGAAATATAAAAACAAACAAAAACAAGTTAGAGTGCTATATTCGGCTGTGCCGAATCTTTGATACCCTCCACCGACAGTTCGAATGTTTAAGGAGTAATATCTGTATGATGTCTATTTATTATTATTATCTTAAACTGTGACGATTTGTTATTAATTATGGTTTTAGGCGACTAAACTGTTTTCCGGTAGTAGGGTTTATATGGGGCCTATGGTAAACTATAGACCGATCATCACGAAATTTCACAGCGTCATTTCTAGTCCTTTAAAACTGTGACGTACCAATTTGATCTGTTATGATAGCATTATTTATTATGGTTTTAGGTGTACTAAACTGTTTTCCGGGAGTAGTGTTTATATGGGGCCGAGGGTAAATTATGGACGGATCTTTACGAAATTTAACAGCGTGAGTTTTTTAGGTGGTGGCTCCACATTTCGATTCATAGCTCTGGTCTTACTGAACCGATTTTGCTGGATTTCAATCCCAAACTGCTTAGGATAACTACAAGCAATTTGGCACCAAGTATGTTCATTTCTTTTAAGTTGTTCGAAAGTGAGCGTGCTTTCAACAGACGGACAGACAGACGGACATGGCTAAATCGACTTAGAATTACTCACGGACCCAGAATATATATACTTTATGGGGCCTGAGATGAATAATAAAAAAGTTTTACACGGAATGACAAACTTAATATACCCTCTTCACAACTAATTGTGGTGGAGGGTATAATAACCATGAAGAGTAAAAGCAACAAGGTAAGGAAGTACACAAATATTAATATAACAAGAAAAACTGAATTTGAGCCTAATTAAAAATATTATAAATTTGACTTGGTTTTCAAAGTAAATTTGAAAATTTTATAAAAAAATTTTATTTTGTTTTTAAAAACATTCACTACCTTAAAAAACATTTTTGAACACTAAGTTTTGCTTGGAATATATAGAAAAATTGATTAGTAAAAAATTAAAATTCCTTTTCAAATTACATGCAATATTGTAAAGGTAAAGGTATACACAGAAAAAATTATTGCCGAATTATGTTCAAACAAATGCTTGTTTGAAAATTTTTTTAATTTCTATAAATTTTTTTACTGATTCAAACAATATTTTTGTTTGATTTTTATTTAACCAACAAAAATGTGGACAACTCTTCAAAAATATAATAAACGCGTTATTGGTGTTAAGTTTTCATAATTTTGTATGAAATATTTAACGCTCTTTAATGTTGTCGTCTTTTTGCAATTTTTTTATTTGATCGTAAGCAACACTTCTTTATGTGAAATATAAGAACAACAACAAAAAAGTGCAACTATAAGAAAAACAATAGCAGAAACAACATTACAAGAAACAAAATCCCGTATTAAATTTTTTAAAACTGTTTGGTTAAATACATCAAATACAAAAATTGAATGATGACGAAAAACATATCGAGTCGGTCTGCTGCCGTTTTTGGTTACATTTCTTCTTTAGCAAAGGAAAGGATACAGCTACAGAGAGTGATAAAGAAAAACATTGTGTTGTGTGTATAAATAAGACTTCGTTCAAAAATTATTCCAACAAAAAAATGTGTCTCAAAGCCAGCCGGCGGCTCTGCTCTGCTCTGCCATCATCTTCTCTTACAGTGCTTACTTGTGTGCGTGTCATTGCTTGTGCAAAAAATTTTTTTTTTATTTTGAAATTTAGTATATGAATTTCAGTAAACTTTTTGTTTGATTCAGTTAAATTATTTGTCTGAAAAAATCAGTGTTTTTTTCAATAAACAAAATGCAAATAAATTGTTTGAATATGCGAATTTGTTTATAGGACCGATTTCAGACAAAAAATTGTTTGATTCTACAAATTTTTTGTTTGAATTGGAAAAATAATTTTTTTGTGTATAGTGGCAACATTGCTATTGTGTATTTATAAAAAAAATGAAAGAGAGTGAAAACTATAAAATAAAAGTCGTTTCATTGAACCATAATATGCATAGCCTTGCTTAACCTACTGTCAAAAATTATCAAAAACTCTCTCAAATGTACTTAACAAAACAAAAACCAAATAAAAAAACATTTGATTCCGTACGGAATGTGCGATTAGATTCGCACCTTGCTTAAGCAAATGACAGTTTCATTAAACTTAGCAAAAAGTTTTCTTAAGTTTAATATGGTTTACCTCATATCATTTGCCTGTATTCGCACATTTGATTAAGCCATCTTAAGCACATTATAGTTGGGCCTTAAGTCTTCAACTTCAGGCAAAAATTTTAAAGCCCATAATTAAAACGTCGACAGTAACTTCAAATTCTCTCTAATTTCTTTCGTTTTCTTTTGTTCTTATTTTTCGTTGTTTACAAAATTTATGAAATTGAATGAAAGTATGGTAGCATTGTTAAAAGAATAATTGTATTTATCTGAGAGCATTAGAAAAAAACGTCCTCAAAATAAATGATGAAACAGAACTGAGTCTTCAACTTCAAACAAAAATTTTAAAGCCCATAATTAAAACGTCGGCAGTAACTTCAAATTCTCTCTCATTTCTTTCATTTTCTTTTGTTCTTATTGTTCTTTGTTTACAAAATGTATGAAATTGAAAGAAAGTATGGTAGCATTGTTAAGAGAATAATTGTATTTATGTGAGAGCATCAGAAAAAACGTCCTCAAAATAAAATTGATTTTATTTCTCGATCGCATTCTCTGGCATAATTTTATGTCAAACTGTATGAAAAATATCGTTCAGCCCCAGTTCTGTTTCATCATTAAAATTGATTTTATTTCTCGACCGCATTCTCTGGCATAATTTTATGTCAAACTGTATGAAAAACATCGTTCAGCCCCAGTTCTGTTTCATTATATATGAAACGAAATGTGTTTGCTGGTAGCATGAATAAAACAACAGTTTGTTCAGTAATCTCAATTTTGTTTGAACATGAACTTCAGTAAATAAATAATTAAATGTGTTTATGAATGAAGTTGTTCATCCAGCTCTTTAGTAAATATTATTTTTCAGCAAATCTCCCTTTAATAATCCACTTTAAATTTCACTTGGTTGACAATTTGCTTAAAATCCGATTTTTGAATACCAGAAATTTGACCGCCATTGTCGAAAGATTTCAACAATAATATTGGATATAAGACGGACTAAATACATGGTTGCCTCATAACTGCAATGCTAATCAATACATGTATGTATTAAGTCACTAATGATTATTGTTATGATATCCTCTCAGTGCTACCGTCCTAAATCCCCAAGCCACATGTTCCCAAGTGGTTAAAGAATAGTAACAAAAAAAAAAAAAAAAAAAATGGCGAAAAATATTTTGAGGATTATACCTATAATAAATCTCAATGAAATAAAGAAAGCTCGAGGTCATGAGTTTTTTAAATAATTTTTATTATTTTGAGTACATCCAATATTTCGATTTTCCTTGAATATCATCATGAGGGATAGTCTAAGATAACAATTGGGGGATTCACAAGGTGTCATAAAGTCATATGTCTTAAAATAATAACATGAAAAAATACGACAGTTGTGAACAACCCCTCATAATTTAGTGTGCTATTTTCAATTTAAATCGGCTGATTGAAAACAAATATAAAAAAAAATAAATATTTACCTAAAATCAAAATATTTTTTAATTCTAATCCATGAATTAATAAATTAAATTAGATCTTTTCTGACTATTTTCCATTTTTCAGACGCAAACCACAAACAAATTTTTTTTGTTTGCTTACCAAACATTGAGTACTGAGCCGATCTAATTTGACGCTGCAAGTGTTTTGTTGCAAAAATTGCTAGCCGCAGGTTAAATTCGGATTTTAGCCGGATAAAACTATAAGATCAACGGCGACGGCTACAAAATTATAGCCGCTCGGCCCAGCCGCTCAGCGCAGGTCTTTTCTGATTAATTACGACAGCACAATAAACATAGCAAGCAAAGTTTTATTAATTTAAGACACTTTTTGTTAACAAAGCAACACCAATATTTTTAAACCATTGTAAAATGTTAGAACATTCCCAGCAGTAAAACTCAGAAGACCTTCTTACTTCAGGCCTTTTTAAAGGCCTGCTTAAAAAATTTTTTGATTTAATTCTTACGTAACTGCTAAAGAATACCTCATAGAAGGCCTCGGCTCTTTGGTATAAAAGAAGGAGTAACATTTTTTGTTTTGTTTTTTTCGCCAAAGCGTAAGAATTCAGATCCCGTTATAAAAACAAAGTAGGTACCAAGGCCCATCAAACAGGTCTGCGCAAGAAGCCTGATGATCATTGTTTTCGTTCTTTTGAGCTTTCAAAAGTTGTTTACATAAACGTTTTTTCCTTTTGCTTTGTATATGTGGTAGTAAGTTTTTGACAGCTTAAAAGAAAAAAGTTTTTGTTTTTGTACAAGTAAGCAGACCTGATAGCTGGGCCTTGGTAGGTACATATTAAAATACAAAATAAAAACAATAATTTAAATCATTTTAGTTGAGTTTTGTTCATTGTGGAAGAAGGTACCTACTTGTGCTAAAAAAATTTGTTTAACAATATTTAGCAAATTTGATTATTTCAATAAAAAAATATCACATGTGTTATTAAACTACAATAAGTTTAATAAAATAAAAAGTTAAGTGTTGTTTCATTTTCTATATTGGAGATCTAATATGTACTTAAAATCCATTCAGTCTTCTTATTTCATTTATAAGGAAATATGGGCGATTCTATTCTAGACAACTTTTAACATCAATTTTCAAATCACACTATTTGACACGTTTTTGATGCCAATTTAAGTAAAATATATATATTTAATAATAATATAATTTTTTTAGACGTAAGCTTACATATAAATTTGTTGTGCACTTCGAATCATTAAGACTCATAGATTTGGCGCGAACAGAAAATACATTGAATGTTGCACCCGTCATGGCTTAAAGAGCAAATTTCTTATTATTGGATTATATTTTTCTACGATGTTTAATTTGATAATCTTCGTCTGATATCTCATCTTTCCCAATAAAAAAGAATAATAAAATAAAAGTTTAAAAATTAACAGAGTTTTGTGTTTTTGTGGTATAATCTTATGAAAGTGGGCCAATTTGGTTGCACCCGTCATGCACTTTAAAGCTCTCTCGTGGCTATTTGATCGTTTCATATAAATTCTTGTAAAAAGATAGCAATAGTATATAAAAAATGTTACCCCTTCTAGAAATAACTTTATTGCAAATGTGTTTCTTTCCATTAGTAAAATACGTTTAAAGCATCTTAATGTTGCACCCGTCAGAATAGAATCGCCCATATTCCTTAATGTTGTAGACTAATAGCCCGTCAATATTACCTTTAATCAAAGGCATTTGTAGAAGGATGGTCTAAAAGGCATTTTAAGAGCCATTAATTGAAAGGCCTTTTAACATACCTTTCTTAAAAACCCTTCAAGATAACCTTTTTTCTAAGGCCTTTTGGCAGCCATTCTCTGGAAAGCCTTCTAAAAGCCATTTTTTTGAATGCCTTAAAGAAGCTCTGGCGAAAGAAAGGAAAGCGGAAGGCCTTTTCCGCAATGACAACGCGTGCAAAAAAGATATGAGTATGGAATGGAGCGAGAAGGCCTTGTTTAGCCAAAAGAAGGGGTACAGAGGCCTTCTAGAAGGTCTCCGTACTCCTTCTTTTTCCTCTGGGTTATGACAATACAACAAGATAGCACACCTTGTGAATACCCCAAATATATGTATGTAAGTTTATAAAACATCAATACAAACACAAAACTCAAACAAAATTCAAACAGTAATAACAATAACAACAAGAACTTACTAAATTATACATAAGAAATCACAAAAAATTACCTATGTATGTGTGTAGTGTTTACTTCCATCGTCATAATTGTACTTAATTTTCATATTGCTTTGTCTTATTAACTAGAACATATCTATGTACCTATATTGTTTTGCACAGCCACTCGCTACAACGCTCATGTTCAGCATCTCCACCATAAAGCGTCGCACAGTGCTGTGGCCCATAGACATACATAATTAAAAAAAAACAAATCTTATATTGTACATAAAAATGTACGGATCGATAGATATAAAAATAATTCAAATGGATTTTGAAGAATTTTTAAGATAACCTCTTTTTGGCGGCGCTAGAAAGCGCTAAAGTTTTAGAATTTAAAGTAAAAATGGCTGAACAACTACTTGTTCTTTAAAGCACGACATTGAAATTTTTTCCTGTAGTAGTTTACTATATTAAGAACTAACTGTAAAAAAATTTTATTGAATTATTTTCTCATAAGTGTTTTTTTATTGGTTTGAAAAATGCTTATTATTTACTTAAGCTCTAAAAATTTCTTAACTTTGATGGAATATTAAAAAAAAACAAGTAAGAGTGCTATATTCCGCTGTGCCGAATCTTATATACCCTTCACCATTGTGCGAGTAGAATAGAGAGCAACTAAATAATTTTTACATATACATATACATACATATTTACAATACTTACAACTTCATTATAAATGAAATTTAAAAAGCGATAACTGGTAAATATTTTTTATTATGAAATAATAAAGAAGGGTGATAACGAAAATCATATTGGGCATTATGCTAGTATATGTAAACAAATACGAAGGGGGTGGAGAGGGGATAGGAAGAAGAGGCGACAACCGGATTTGAACTTCGCTTTGCATAAGGACCCAGAATATATATACTTTATAGGGTGTAGGACCTTCGGTGAAGGGTATAAAAAACAATCTTAATTATAAAAAAGAGTAATTTTTGGGATTTCAGTATTTTGGTCATAACTCTGCTATTTCTTAACCGATTTGACAGATTTATATACCGACGTGTTAAAGAAGAAATTTGCCAGTTATTTTGGCTATAAAACGTGGACTCGGGAAGATCTATGGTTCCTGAAAATGGGTATTTTTCAAAAAAAAAATTAATATTTTGGTCATAACTTTTTCGTTTCTGAACCGATTTTCCCGACTTTTTCAGAAAATATTTTCTATTAAAAATTTCCGATCCTCTGATATATAAGGCGTAACCATAGGTCATATTACAGTCAACAAATTCAGGTTTTTATACAATTTTTAATACTTTTTGTATGAGAGGTACCACGCCTACTTCTCCAATCCCGCCCACATTTTGTAGGATGGTGTATATTTACAACCTAAATGTTTGTACCTAATTTTAAAGCTTTGGGTCTTGCCGTTCTCCAGATATACAGAAAAAAGTAATACAAATACAACAACCACAAGGGATTTTTTGGAAAAATTAGAGGCAGTCGTGGTTTTTTGGTCATATCTCATCCATTGTTGGACCGATCTGGCTGAATTTCAATAGCAAGAAATGGTGGACTATATGCGACATGAATGTAAAACAACGTAGCCGCTATCATGTCTGGAGTCTCGGTAAAACACATTTCAAACGTAAGACGGACAGACGGACGGTCGGATATCGTTAAATCAACTTCTCTCCTCATAAGGACCCAGAATATATAAGTTAGATTAAATAAAACTATAAATTGTGAGTGCTACTTTAGAACTAAACTTTATTTACCAAAAACATTCTTATAAACTAAAAATCAATAAAATCGAATTTGATAGAAATTGTTTACATTAACAAAAATTTGTATTTCTTAATAGTGTTTATAATGAGAAAAATAATATTGTATTTCACAACAATGTTGCAATAGGGGAAATATTTACTTGTGTGGTAATTTTATAAAAATGCTTATTTCTACTTTTTGTTTATTGTGACCCACTTAAAAATAATGCTTACATTTAATAAATTAATTTTGTTCAATAAACTGTTGAACGCAGTTTATTGAACCTTCAAATGGAAAGAACGAAAGAAAGGGAAATCCAACAAAAAATAAAATAAAAATGTTTGTTACGTTAACTCTTCCCCCTTCAAAATGATCGTCCCGATCATCAAGTTAAAAATAAGGGATTTGTGAGATTCTTGATATGGTGTAATTTTTGGGTTCATTGATTTTGTCAGGAATATTTGAAATTGGTGAGACAACATGCAAATTGTAATTTTCAGAGTGATGATTCTCATTTTCGTGTCTTTTATTTATAAAGATAAAAATAATCACAACTATTACGACAATTGTCACTGAGTAACCTATTACATCGGACCATTTGCTTTGAAAATTCAAGAGTGCAATAGCATTAGTGTTGTTTACATGCATTTCTTTAACCAATTCTAAAGTAAGAGCATCTTCGATATAGGGATCTGCTACTCTTGGTTGCACCACTGGTGGTAGAGGATTAAAAAAAATTACTTCCGGTAAACTAAAATTTTTACCATTTACAGTTACCGTTTCGTTGTGAAATTTTATGAGATACGTACCATTTAGATTATAAGGTTCGTTGTCACCTATAGAAATGGTACCATTAAATTGGTTTAATAAAAGAGCGCCAGGCAGAATTTCCTGCACCATAGGCAAATGATAATTATTTGTAAGGGTACAATTGGCAGGTTTACTCCGTATTAAATTTGGTAAGCATTTGGAGTTGCTAATGTTCTCGATCTCTTCGTTCTTGCATAGTGTTAACTTATTGAAACTTTTACATTCTTTCTTAATTCCATAAAATTCTTCTTTACATCTCAAAACCTTATTAAATTCTATCTTACTACTAGTTTGTTTAAATTTTACAGGAGTGATTATAAGATTATTACAGGGTTCTTTATTTGTTGTGGGAATACTTATAATATAAAGGAGAGAATTATGATTAGTGGCTATTTTAATTTCACAAAAATCGAAAAACTCCTCAATGTTTGAATACGTATTTTCTTCGGTGTTCAAGATATTTTTTACCATTTCTATTTCGTTATTGGATAGTATAAATGAGTTCAGAACTCCTACCTTCGCCCAATGCATAGCATATTGTAAATTAATAATTTCTTCCTTTATAATTTGCAATTTATACTTTAATTTGTTTACTAAAGATTCTTCGGGATTCATAAATCTATTGGATTTTAAAATTTCGTTAGTTCTATTTGTTATTTCATTTAGTTTTTCTAGAGTCATTCTGTTAATAACCACCTGTCGGTTGTTATTTTCTAAAGCGTTGTTTATTTTTTGTTCTATTATTTGGAAATCGCTATGGTCCGGATTACCGGCAACCCACTTCCACGCGGAACCGATGAAATCTAGGGACCTTTTGTTTCTTGGTTTTAAGTATTGCAAATGGTTTTTGATTTGACTTGTTTCATGGATAAGAAAAGGATAGATAGGATGGGAAGCGCTCACATTCGTTCTTATAATGGTGCCGATACTGTCCATCAATGTTTCGTAATTACTCAGGTCGACGACATGTATCAGTTTAACTGAACCCGATTGAATTCTAGCAAAACTTACATCAATTGCCACTATTTGTGACCTAGTGTAGTCCAATATCTTAACTTCACCCAGAATAATATTTATAAATAACGACCTAGAGAAAAAAAAAAGTAAAGACAATAATCAAGACAAAATTCACGTTTTAGTTTTTAATATTATTCTTATGAACTATTCGTCCAGTCTCTGTTACTACAACCGTATTCTTATTCTCTTTAACTGTTTCTTGTTTATAGTTTTTTGATAATTTTGTGCCTAACCTTTTATTTTGTTTAACAAATATTTTTTCTCCCACGTCGTAATCTTTTGGTTCCTTTCTATTTCTGTTATGGTAACCTAAATCAGCCAACTGTTTTTTTCTCAAATCGTCGATCGTTCCTGCCACATCCCTTTCACGTTCTGCTGTGCTTTGATAACACCTTTTTCCAAAAAATGCCTCCAAGGGCTTCTTTCCAATTACTGAGTGAATCGTATTGTTATATTCGTAGACAGATTTGGCAAGAAGCTCAGGTAAATCGTTACAAATTTTTTCAGACTTAAGGCATCTCATAATTTCCGATAAAGTGGAGTGAAACCTCTCAATTTGCCCGTTGACAGTACTGGCGTATGGTGGAATGCGGAAGGTTTTGACATTAAACTGATTTTCCATTATAAACGTTATGGCTTTTGAGTTAAAAGATGCCTCATTGTCCATTACAACAATCTCCGGCATTCCAAAATTCAAGAGTATCTCGCATAATGGTTGTTTGAGATCTTCCGTGGCCCTTGATTTTAAAACCTTTGCTTGGGCGTACTTGGTTAGTTTATCAATTGCTGTTAGAATAGGTGTTTTCTCAGTGATGTAAATATCAATATGAATTATCTGTCCTGGAAATTGCGGAATAGGGGTTTCTTGTAAAAGGATATTATTGGGATGTCGATCATATTTGTTTTCTCTACAAATTTTGCATAACTTCACTATTCTTCTGACCTTTGCTCTCATTTGAGGAAAGTAAAATTTTTCCAAAAGCTGGGCTTTATTTTCATCAGCCCCTCTGTGTGCCCTATTGTGTTCATTTATTATTTCTACGTCCTGTTCTGAGTCGCTACAAATGTCAGTAACCATTTTTCTTGTATAGAGAACTCTATATTTATGGAAACGTTGGGAGAATATTTCTTGCGCTTTTCCAAGGATCGTATCTGTAGTTTTTACGCAGTTTATCACAGAAGGGTTAAGGTATTTTTCGAAAATTTCTTCTAACTTCTCTTTAGAAAAATCTGGCTCTAATACCATGTGCCTGTGGTATGTTGGAAAGACAATTTGGAACTCGTCAGCTGATGAACTGTGTGGTTCCATAATTATTTGATTTTTAAACGCATTTATAGGCGTTTCTGTGTATTTAATCCAGTTTATGGGAGAACTTTGATCACTTTGCTGAGTGGCATTTGTTGAGTCTATGATATGCATTTCTTGCGGTGGTCTAGACAGTGCATCCGCGACTGCATTAGTTCTTCCAGGTTTATACAAAAGCTCGTAATTGTACTCTTCTAATATTGCTTTCCATCGTCTCAGCTTGCTATTGGTGTTTGTACTTGAGAGTGCGTGTGTCAAAGGTTGATGATCCGTAAAAATCTTTATCCTTGCTGCTCCATAGAGGTAATTTCTTAAACTCTTAAGTGCCCACACTACTGCCAACATTTCTTTCTCGTTTGTGGCATAGTGTTCTTCGGCCTTGCTTAGGGTTCTAGAGATGAACGTAATTGGTCTTCCATCCTGCTCCAGCACTGCACCTATTGCGTAGTTGGATGCGTCTGTAGTAAGCTGGAATTCTTTGTGGAAATCTGGATATGCCAGTATAACATCTTCTGATACCAATGTTCTCTTTATTTTATTAAATGCCTCCAATGCTTCGCTGTTCAGAATAACTGCCACTTTACTGGACATAGTTTTCGACATTCGTCCCTCCTCCCCTCTTAAAAGAGCCGTTAAAGGCTTTGCTAATTTAGCATAATCTTTTATAAATCTGCGATAGAACCCTGACATGCCTAAAAACGATCTTAGTTCTTTTAAAGTTGTTGGAGCAGGGATGCTATTGATTGCTTCTATCTTTTGTGGATTGGCTCGTATTCCTGATGCGGATATTATAAAGCCTAAAAATTCAACCTGAGGTTTGAGGAATTCGCATTTATCTAGCTGCACTTTCATATTTGCTTTTTCGAGCGTTTGAAATATTTTCGAAACGTTTTCGAAATGAGACTGTTCATTTTCCCCAAATATGATAATATCATCAATATAGACATAGCATATTTTTCCTATGTGTTCTCTCAATATATCGTCCAAGCATCTTTGGAAAATTGATGGGGCGTTTTTGAGCCCAAAAGGCAACCTAGTAAATTCGTATTTCCCATTATTGATGGAAAATGCAGTCTTCTCTATATCCTTTTCTCTGAGTGGGATTTGATGAAATCCACTTTTAAGGTCCAATACGGTAAAGAATTTATTCTCTCCTAATTGAGAGAGGACCTCATTTATTTCGGGAATTGGATAACGATCCGGGACGGTTATTGCATTGAGTTTCCTATAATCAATAACTACTCGATATTTTTTTGAGCCAGAAGCATCCATTTTTTTCGGTACAACCCACACTGGTGAGTTGTAAGGAGACTTTGAAGGTCTGATAATACCTTGATCTAGTAGTTCTTGGATCTGGTTTTCTACTACTTCTTTTAGATGTGCTGGGTATGGATAACATCTAGAGTAAACGGGTTTATCAGTTGTTGTTCTTATTTCACCTTTCACAGTTGTTGTGTAGGTCAGTTTAACATTAGGTTCTGAAAAAAGGCTTGCAAATGATTTTACTAGTGCTCCTATTTGTTGTTTTTGGGCTCCCGTCATGTGATTGGTTCTTATTGGAATACTACTTGTAATGTTGTTAACGCACTGCGAAATTTGTTGTTTTAATTGAATTTTTATGGAATTTTTAATTGTCATAAAGCTTTTGGCTGTGTAAATGATTGCTGAAAGTTCTTTTAAACTGTCGTTACCCAGAATAGCATGGAAAGACTTAAGAGTTGGTAAAACAAAGAATTTTAAATTTGTAGACTTAATACCGAAGAGGTTAATAAATGTATGTTGTGTAATAAGGACTTTTCCCCCTGCTGAATTTGCATAAAAATTTTTTTCATTAGGAGTAGCTGATTTTACTAATGATGATTGAATGTAATTTTTGTTTGACCCTGTATCCACTAAGATTTTTAAAATCTTACCGTCTTTCGTCTTTGCCTCAAAAAAAGGCAGAGACGAGTTTATTCTAAAAAATGGATGTCCGCAAATTGTTCTCCAATTCGTTCTGTTTCATATTTAAATTCGTCGTTGATAAATTCATCACTGTATTCTTCAAGCGGTTGTAGCTCTTCTTCTGCTTCATATGATGCCATAGTTAGGTTATAATTGATTTCTTCATTTTTTTCGGCGTTTTCAGTTTCTATATTAAGATTTCTTTGATATTTTCTACCTTGGTTTGTTGTCTGATCTGTTGGTCTTTTCCCAAAAAATTGGTCATTGGCTCTTGGTCTGTTCATATAATTAATATTTTTCGACTGGAAGGAGCTGTCAACTTCCATAGGCACGGGTTGAGGAAAAGGCTTAGGGGCGTTTGGTCGTGGTGGGGGTGGTGGTGGGGGTTTAGGGAAGGTGTTAGGGTATTGCCTCGGAAAATTTTGAGGTTGGTTTGGATTATAGGTGGGTTTGTATAGGTGTCCATGGTCGGGATATTGGTATCGGATAGGATAATAATTTTGATGTTGAATAGGGTGATGAAATTGTTGTCGATTGTTTGGGTTTGGGGATGTAGTATGTGTAATAGGCCTTGTAGGTTTGTAATTATTTTGATTTTTCTGAGTGTTTTGTGAAATGTTTGAATTTTTATTGAAGGCATGATCGGTCCTAAAGTTTTGGTTTTGTAATTTTAGACACAAGTGTAATGCTTGTGGAAGGCCGTTGGTTCTCGTATGCACAGGAGCCTTGAGAGGTCGCCTCGTAACCCTCTTATGAAGGTGTCAAGGGCCTTGTCCCTATAGGTTTGAATTAGCACATCCATAGCTTCTTTTCCTATTGTCATGCAGTTTATGTTATTAATTATCAAAGATAGGTGTGAATACACCTCTTGATAAAAGTCTTGTACTGAGAGATTACCTTGGACAAGGGTTGTTAGTTGATACTCGAGGGTACCTATGTCCCTTTTGTCTGCATAGTGTATTGTCAGACAACGTAAAATTGACTGCCAACATAAAGGGGTATTAAAAGATTCAAGTACCGAATCCGCAGCTCCAGTAATTTTATTCCTTACAACGTTTAAGATTGCAAAGTATTTGGGTGTTCCCTTTTGTTCCTCATAAATATTCAGAACCCGTTCTACACTCTTTCTCCAAGAACTAAATTCAGAATAGTTACCGGAAAATTCTCGCAAACAACGCACGATGTCCGGAACCTTGTCCAAGTCGCTAAGATTGTCTCTATATTGTTCTTCAATTACTTGGTCTGTCGTTGACATTTCTAAGTTTGGATTTAAAATGTTTCCTACTAGATTCCTACATTGTTCCCTACACAACCGAGTAACTAAATTTGTTATTGTCGCTTCTAATGCTACATTGGCCTGAGGAGCGTTAGCTGGGTTATGGAAATTGGCTTGGTTGGCTGAACCAGAAGGTGAGTTATTTTCTAAAATTGATGGTCGTATTAGGTTATTAGGATTAGCCATTCTTGTAAAATGTATTACCCTGTATTTAAAAGATCTATTTTTCCTTACTAAAACTAAAATGTTTTATTAATTAAAAATTTTATTTTGTTTTCTCTGTGTTTATATTTTTCCTTGATCTTTGTGTTTTAATAATAAATTTATATTGAGTTCTTAATTTGTTTAATTGTATTATTTACTTTGGCATTAAAAGTAATATCAAAATTTATATCTTATTGGTAACTTACAATAGAAGTGTTGTAATTATCATGTTGTTGTTGGTTTCTCTTGTTTTGTTTGTGGTGGCTTTTAGATTCTTCAAATTCTTGGCTTTGGCTTTTAGTTGCTGTTGCTTTTGGATTCTTCAAATTTTCTGCTTTGGCTTTTATCTTTTAGATTCTTCGAATTCTCTGCTTGTACAATTTGTAAATAGTTTCTTTTTTCATACACACATTTTTTTGTTTAAATTGTGTTTGTTAATGATAGTTTTTATTTCAGATTTTAATGTAACTTTGTTTAATCTTTTAATTTTGTAGTTTCTCAAAAGTTTTAAATAAGTTTGTTGCAGCTTATTTGAATTGTGTATTATCGGTTACGTTTATTAATTTTTTACTAAATTTATCTTTATTTATTTTAATTAAACAATTTTTTATTTCTACTTAAAGATTTAGAACATTTTTACTTGATCAATTAGTTCTGATTTGATATTTACTTATTTACTTATTAAATTGGTATTTTTTTGCAATAATTTTGAGTGATTTTTAAGGACCTTTTCCTTTTTATGCCCTTTTTTTTCACTTTAACTTGTAACAATATTGGGTGCTTCTTGAGGACCACCTTTTAACACTTAAAAATATTTATTTTTATACTATAAAATAGTTTTAGCTTTGGTACTTCTTAAGGACCGTTTTTTTACACTTTAATTAAATTAATTTTTGCTTTGGTACTTCTTGAGGACCGTTTTTTACACTTTAATTAAATTAATTTTTGCTTTGGTACTTCTTGAGGACCGTTTTCGTTGGGCGCCAGTTAGATTAAATAAAACTATAAATTGTGAGTGCTACTTTAGAACTAAACTTTATTTACCAAAAACATTCTTATAAACTAAAAATCAATAAAATCGAATTTGATAGAAATTGTTTACATTAACAAAAATTTGTATTTCTTAATAGTGTTTATAATGAGAAAAATAATATTGTATTTCACAACAATGTTGCAATAGGGGAAATATTTACTTGTGTGGTAATTTTATAAAAATGCTTATTTCTACTTTTTGTTTATTGTGACCCACTTAAAAATAATGCTTACATTTAATAAATTAATTTTGTTCAATAAACTGTTGAACGCAGTTTATTGAACCTTCAAATGGAAAGAACGAAAGAAAGGGAAATCCAACAAAAAATAAAATAAAAATGTTTGTTACGTTAACTTATATACTTTATAGGGTCTAAGATCAATATTGTAGAAATTACAAACGGAATGACAAACTTATATATACCCTTTTCCACCTGTGGTAAAGGGTATAAAAAGAAAAATATCGTCTATGAGTTTTTTCTGATTTCGAATATTTATGGCCATTTTCTCAATGTATCGACAAACTGTCTGTTACTTAATGTCAACATAAATCTATTGGACCGATAAACTGTCCGTTAACGATTTTGGGTTTCTCAATATACTGACAAAAAACAAAGTTTTCAGCTGGTAACGCCACTCAAAATATATGTAAAAGATGGGAGTCAGCTGATTGAATTTATCTGTACGGCAAATAAAAGGAAAATAAATAATTGGCAGATGAGTGCCGGTTAGCTTTGCGATTAAAACGAAGCAAATGAGACATTGAGAAAACCAAATTTCTTTAATGTGCAGTTTTTCGTTGGGAAAAAAGATAATCGCCTAATGAGAAAATGGCCATTAGACTGTTTTCTAATAACTACAAGAAAAACAATTGAAAAAATTTTACCACAACTTGAAAAAAAAAATTGTTTTTCCAAATGGCTATTTTCATGATTTTTGCTCAAATTTTCATAGTTTTCAGAAGTTTAAAAGACAATAAACTACAAATACTGTGACATATAAATTCAAACTAATACCGTTCAATAAAAAACAACAAAAATCAAAATATGTATAAAAAATTGTTTGTGTTTGTCTGCATTTTACGGCAAAAGAGGGCGCTGAAATCACAAATGCCCTTGGTTTTTCATTGTTTCAAGAAAATAATTGTAAAAAATTCATTTTCTGGATTACAAGATTAAAATTTTTTCTGTAACAGCTAACTATATTCTAAACCAAATTTAAAAAATTTTTAGGTGAATTATTCTCCTATAAATATTTTTTAATGGTTTGAAAAATGCTTATTTTTTACTTAAGCTCTAAAAATGTCTTAACTTTGATGGAATATTAAAAAAAAGATAAATATCGCCTATGTGTTTTTTTCTGATTTTGAATATTTAGACTGTTTTCTAATAACTACAAGAAAAATAATTTAAAAAATGTTACTCAAATTTTTAATAGATTGGAAAACAAAAAACTTTTTCTTTTAAGCTGTCAAAAACTTACTACCACATATACAAAGCAAAAGGAAAAAACGTGTATGTAAACAACTTTTGAAAGCTCAAAAGAACGAAAACAATGATCATCAGGCTTCTTGCGCAGACCTTTTCAATGGGCCTTGCAAGAGAACAAGTCATTCTGAGGGTGACGTTTACAATCAGCTGGGCTACGTACAACATGGGGTGTTGCCAGATGCCACCACCTGTGGTCAGGTTGCACACGATGAAAATACTGGGAAACATCAACGACCGGTTTACACCAGCCAGACACCAACATACACCCCGCCTTGCAACGATGGTGCAAATAATTATTAATAACAAGGATATATTATAATAAAAAAACAATATATTTCGGTATTTTAAAGTAACCTTAAGACGGAAAAGAATTCAGATATTGCCAAAAGATACTAAAAATTAAAATTAGCAAAAAATTAATCCACAAAAAAAAAATATTTACAATGATTAAATAAAGATAACTGAACAATATGAAAAATACCAAATAGGAACAAAATTAAAGTGAGATCGATTCAGTTCATAATTCACGGCTTTAAAAGAAGGCGAGGATCAAAATCATACGCCCATAAGGAGCCACAAGACCAGTGTCCCCCAGAGAGCACTAATCCGAGCCGTCTTCGTCAGCCTCCCCGAAATAAGCAAACCCGAACACCGTGTCTTGAACCAGGAGGCCGCCTGGCTTGCCTGATGCTGGACCGACAAGAATGCGACCGATGACATCTGCACCCAAGGTCATGAAATACGGGAGACTTTTGTTCCACCGACGGTCGGCCGACCCATCATCTGCCTCGGCGCGATAGTATCGCCGAACGTCTACACTTGGGCTACACTCATACGACCGGTCTTCTACCGCCAGCTCGACCTCGAAATATTTGCGCTCCGGCCCATGGAGTATTTTCATCTTTGTTCGGCCGCCCAATATTACGCACTGCAGCTCTTCCGCTTCGCGCAAAATGATGGACGATCTTGAAGCCCAGGGGTCTATCAGCGTCCGCGTTCTTATAGGCTTTTGGCCTCGCTTTGCAACCACTGAGAGCTGGGCCGTCATTTGGACCCAAATTTTTCCTTCTGGCGTTGGGTGTAGCCAGCTATGGTGGGCTTGCTTGCAGTGCCTACAGCGGTCTAGACTCCTGCACTGACTGCTGGAGTGCGACTGGGCCAAACAATTATAGCACAAAGCATATTGGGCGACTATCCGAAGCTTTCGGTCTACCGGCACGGTGACAAACTTAGTGCATTGCCGAATTGCGTGAAGCTTGTGATCCAGGGGGCACTTATAGTTGTCGTTGAACAACACTCCGGCCATGACAATCTAGAACAAAATAGACATTAAAATTAAGGGTGAATTTAAATAAAAGTTTTATTGGCGCTCGTGGGGTAAAAGAACCAATTTGTGGATCGGCCGAGTAATTACGCCATTTTGCGTTTTTAGATCGGCTACTCGCACCTTGCCATCATTGCCACGGTAGATTTTAACGGTACGCCCTAAACGCCACTCAGTGGGACCACCTGGTTCGCCTTTCAGAACCACAAGGTCGCCTTCTTTAAGGTCTAACTGTGGGTGCTGCCATTTATTGCGCTTATTTAACTCTTTTATTTTCTGCCGTTGTCAGAATACATGCAGCTTGGGCAACCACGACGGGCGACGAAGCGAGCCAAGGCTGCTAGAAAGGCCGGGGTAGACAGATCGCTAACCGCTTCAAGGTGAATCGCCTTCGTCGCGAAACAAACAAAGAGACACACGTAGCCTTTTGAGATTCTACAGTATCTGCCAGTGAAGCTTTTAATCTCGAACGGGCCAGCAAAATCAACGCCAGTACTCGTAAAAGGGCGACTGAGGGTAGTTCTTTCTTCCGGCAAAGCAGCCATTATCTGATTTTGCAGCTTTTTTCGATAGAGAACACAGGCTTTGCAATTACGCACAACTGTTTTTATCAGATTCTTCGCTCGAATGATCCAGCACTCCTGCCTGACTACATTCAAAATTAGCCGAGGGCCTCCGTGAAGGACTAAAGTGTGAACGAATTCAACATACAGGCGCGCCAATCTACTGCCATACGCCAAGATAATAGGGTGCCTTTCATTGTAGGACAGACAAGTACTAGAGCTAAGACGGCTATTAGATCGAATAATATTGTCTTTATCAACAAAAGGGGTAAGTGTCAACAGGGGGCTGCGTGATTCGATTTTCTTATTCGCTTTAAGACAGCGGAACTCCCTGAGAAGTGAATTTGTTGAGAAAGGAAAAATAGACGACTTCTTACGAACTTTAACTCACTAGCCGAGATCTTCAGTGAACCATAATCGACGTTTTCGCGCCTTTGCTTACTGGTAATGGCAATAAAACGAAACATATAAGCGATTACGTGATACGCTCGTGATAAACTAGAAAAGCGATCTAGTATATCTTCTTGATCAGTCGATCTAGCAACAAAAACTTGAGCTCCTTTCGACTCTTCTGTCGTCTCGAACTCCGCGGCGCCTGCAGGCCACGAAGATTGCTCCAAGGTAAGCCACTCAGGTCCATGCCACCAGAGCCTATTTTCTATCAATTCCGCAGGGATCAGCCCCCGGGTTGCTAGATCGGCAGGATTATCGCCTGACGCTACGCGACACCAATTTTTATTCCCTACTTTTTCTAATATTGTAGCCACCCTATTTGCCACGAACGTTTTCCAGCTACAAGGCGGTTTTCTCAACCACGCTAAGACAATTGTGGAATCGGACCACAAATAAAGGGGGGATTTGTTCACGCTTAAAGTAGGTACCACACTGTCGACTAAATTTGCCAAAAGAACTGCTCCACATAACTCCAAACGAGGCAAAGATGGCTTTTTTATTGGAGCCACTTTTGTTTTACATGTGAGCAAACTTGACAAAACTTTATTTCCTAGCTGTACCCTTATATATATTGTAGCTGCATATGCCAACTCAGACGAGTCACAGAACCCGTGAAATTGTATAGTACAGCCAGGCGAATATTGAATCCAACGTGGAAGTTTTATTTTTTCAATATCCGCATAATTCGCAACAAAAATCTGCCATTTCTGCAGAGCCACTGGTTTGATAGCCTCGTCCCTGTAGCAAATTTAAAAAAAAATTTATATTTTCATATAAATCAATATGGTCGACATGTTCAGTCGCTTGGAAATTTGACAGGGCTTAGCTCGTCGGAATTGGGAGGGTTCTTGAACATATCTGACCTTTAATAACTACATAAACAAAAGTATAATATTTCCAAGACTTTGCTACAAAAAAAATCATAAAATTGGGCTATTGCAAAACTAATATTAAGAATTCAATTAAAATATCTATAACGTATGATAGGTGTATTTACCACAATTAACACTTTCTGAATTAGCCCACCCTCATTTACCTAAAATACCACAGTGTTAATTATTCTATGCTAGGTATTTTCCTTAAAAGTTCATTAAAATTTAACAACTTTCAATCCGTAATATCTGGCTTGTTGTCAGCATTTCCAAATAAATAAACTACTACTCCATTACGTTCAGTTTAGCCATTTCAACTCTCTTACAATTTATTTATATCCAGTATCTTAAAATTACAACAAAATATATGCCTAAAATTATTATATATTGTATGTATCTTTAAACTTGATCAAAAAAAAAACAATTATTAAAACAATATCTTGAAAAATTATCAATCCATTAATTGATTTTTCTATTAATCGATAGCATGTTAAATAAATACGTCTGTATATTATAACTTACAGTTTCCATTGATTGATACCCTCTATTTTTACACCTTCTTATTTCGTAACTGGTGGTTTGAGCTCAAAACATCCATAACACGCAACTTGGAACGAAAAAGAAAATCGTTAGTATGAGCATAATAAAAATTTCAAAAACATTAAGATATAATATACGTTTGATTATTTGTCTAACATGCCAGAACAAATAATTTTATATTTAAATATAGATTTAAGTTTTAATTATGTTAGAATATTTATAAAAAAAAATCATGTAGGGTACATGTTAATTTACCATTCTGTCACTGCTAAATTTTAATAAATTATATATTTATGTATGTAATTGCATGTGTAAATTTAACAGTGCGATGGCAAAATAACAGTTTACTTAAAATGTATAACAGTTTGAAATGTTAAGAGATACTCTCTTTACATCATTAAATAAATTCATATTCGTCATTAATATTACATTATATTATACAGGTTAATATTTTTATTAAGTTTGTTTCAAAATTCAATTTACCACTTGCAAAGCTTTTTGTTAAAATGATGACGTCACACCTTGCCGTTTTGTTATTTCTTTCCTTTTTTTTTTTTTTTTTTCTTAATTTGTCATTTCGTTTGATAATTCAATTCTTTGAATAAAAAAAATTATACATCTATGTTCAATTAATAAGCACATATAAATTAATCAAGTGAGATGTAAAACATTACATAGATGTTGAAATACTTGAATTTACTTTATGATCACTGATATTTAGTAGACGTGATAAATCCTTTTAGGTTATGATAAAATTAAATATTAATCAAGCTTAGTTAAATCGATGTAAGATTATTCGGTTGATGTGATTAAGAATTTAGACGAATCAATGCAATCCACTTTTTAAACACAATTTTATTTTTTTGCCATTAATTTGCCCAGTCGGCAATATTTCTTCCTTCACGAATTTTATTTTTGTTTGCTTTTCCAGTGTTGGTTTTTTTTTTTTTTTTTTTTTTATGCATTTGCCTTCTGCTCAAGCTGAATATAAATGGACGGACTTTGAACCGTGATCACGTTTTACGAATGATAGAAAAAGATTCCTTTATTAAAACCCTATTAAAATTATTGATACAATATCTCAAATAAATTTTAAAATATGGAATTATTTTAATTGCTCTTACCAATTTAATTGGGTTTTATTCAAAAATATAATTTATTTGTTTTGAAGATTCGATGTAAAATGTTTCGTTGTTATATCGATGAAATATATTAATTTTAAATACTGTTGTTCTTATGAACACAATTAATTGTATAAAACAATTTTCCTCTTTTTAGAATTTTTTTAAGTAATTTTTAAAAAGCAACTTAACACTCTCGAGTTTAAGAATTAAAAGAAATGAACGAAAACTTTGCTTAAGCTCTACATCTCGGTCAAGCTTCGATATTCATTTAATGCTTGTTTGAAATTTATCGTTTGCCAACTAATAGCCAATGATGTCAACTCATTAATTAATGTTTTAATGATATCATATGTCATGACATTAATAATTGTTGCATGCAATCATGTTAATGATTGCCTTAATAATTAATCAGTAATGTTGCACTATACAGAGTTATGGCACCATAATATTACTTAATAAAGATTTTAAAATAATATTATATAAACTAATATGTATTGTAAGTATTATAAAAAGTAAAATTTAATATTATAAACTTTTATTTTAATTCGAATGAGAATTAAATTCCTAGATCCTATTAAATATTATAAACACATAACAATTTTCTTTTCTTCTATTTGCAAAAGTTTCGATAAATTTCAAAATCTGTTACAAAACCTTCTGTGTAGAACTAAGTTACTTAGGGCGAAAATAAGGATAATCAGATTTTGATAATTTTGAATTCGTGGGGCTCGACTACACCCTGAGAATTATTATTAGTTAAGCCGGGCTATATTAATTTTGAATTCTTCATATTGGCTTAAGGTCCTTTGCATGATACATGCCAATATATTTACCAGAAGGAGTCTCAAGCTCATAACATGATGTTCCAACCTTCTTTCTGATCTTACATTTAACATATGGTGGAAGTAACTTAGCATTTATCCCTTTTGACATGTCAGATTGCTGAAAATTCTTCCTCAAAACATCCTGCCCTGGTTTATATAATATATCCCTGCTTCTTAAATTATATCTCCTAGAAGCCTTCTCGTGTGCGATATTTAGGTTTTCCCTTACTTTTTCATGAAGAGTTGACATTCGACAATCATTAGGGACCACATTCATTTGAGGTTCATTAACGGAATTAAGATTCTGTAGAATTGCATAGGCTGATCCATGAGTTATCATATGGTAACCAAAGGTACAAAAATATGGTGAACATTTTATTGCATCATGATAATCGCTTCTTAATATATTTGCTATTTTGGAAACATGAGTATCCCATTTATCTTGTTTTTCTGTTATCAACACACGAAGTTTAACTAAGAACTCACGATTCGTCCTTTCGGAAACATTCGCCTGTGGGGAATATAAAGCCGTTTTTATATGGGTTACACCGTGAACTCTTAAAAAGTCGGACATTTGTGATGATACAAATTGTCTGCCATTATCCGAGTGGATATACTGTGGAATGCCAAATTGGTGAAAGATATTTTCCTCTAAATACTTTATTATGGCAGAACTAGTGGCCTTTTTAAGTGGCTTTAAAAATATATATTTAGTAAAATGGTCTATGGCCACGAAAACCGAGGAATTACCCATTTTTGTTCGGGGATAAGGTCCCAACAGATCCATGTATATTCTCTGAAATGGGCGTTCAGTAATAATTTGTCTACCCATAGGTGGCCTAAGTGTTTGGTTGGTTGGCTTAACAAGTTTACATATTTCACAGTTGGATATAAATCCTTTAATATCAAGTGTCATTTTCGGCCAAAAATATTTTTCCCGAATTCTATTTAAGGTCTTCGCAAAACCTCCGTGGCAAGATAAGGAAACATGATTTAGCTCAATTGCCTGTTGGCAAAGTTCCTTTGGAAGCCATAATCTCCACAAGGACATTTCATCGACATATTCACCCTTGCGAAACTTAACCCTTTGGTAAATATATCCATCAGAAACTAAAGTGTCAGGAAAACTTTCAGGTTTTTCAGAAATTACGGTTCTCAACTTAACATAATCTTTTGAATTAAAACTCTCAGAATTTAGGTCAATCTCAGAATGCAAGGGTGGAAAAGAAATTTCATCTACGTCTAACCTAGATAAGGCATCAGGTACTACGTTTGCTGAACCTTTTCTGTACTCTACTTTGAAATCAAAACTTTGTAACTTTAAACTCCAGCGGCCTAAACGACCGGACAAATCCTTCTGGGACATTAGCCAGCGAAGGCTGGAATGGTCAGTGACTATCTTAAATGGGAGACCTTCCACATATGGACGAAATCTTTTTAGGCACACTATAGCGGCAAGACACTCCAGCTCTGTAACAGTGTAATTTTTCTGGTTTTTATTTAATTTTTGCGAAACAAATGCTATTGGGTGTTCTTTGCCCTCCTCATCCTTCTGTGTCAGTACCCCACCCACACCTACTCGTGATGCATCACACTGGATGGTGAATGGACGATTAAAATCAGGCTGAACAAGAACAGGGGCAGACGTTAAGGCCTCCTTTAATTTAGCAAATGCTGCCTCTGCTTCCGGGGACATGTGAAATTCTTTCCCCTTCTTTAAACAGTCAGTTAACGGCGCTGCCAAGTCTGCAAAGTTAGGTATAAATTGCCGGTACCAGCCTGTCATTCCTATATATCTTCTGATTTGCCTCTGACTCTTAGGTAATGGAAAATCTACTATCGCTTCTATTTTAGACTTATCTGTCCTCAAACATCCCTGTCCCACTATGTATCCAAGATACTTAATCTCTTTTTGGCAAAAGCGACTTTTCTCTACATTGATTGTTAAATTTGCACCCTTGAGACATTTGGCAACCTCTCGCAACATATAAATATGGGTTTCAAAATCCTTCGTACAAACCAATAAGTCATCGAGATAAATGAATACGTTTTCACGGAGCCGGCTAGGTATAGTCTTGTCCATCAAACGACTCATTCTTTGTGCGGCGTTACACAGCCCGAAAGGCATAACTGTAAAATGATACAGTGGCCGACCAGGTACTGCGAATGCTGTCTTTTCTTTGGAACACTCATCTAAAGGTATTTGCCAAAATGCATCCTTAAGATCAATACCTGTTATGTAGTGAGTATCCTGCAAACGACTCAAAAGTCCATTAATATGTGGCAATGGATATGCATCCTTTTTTGTTAATGTGTTCAATTTTCTGGAGTCTAGACAAAGTCGTATCTTACCAGGTTTTCTAACCAAAACTATAGGGCTACAATATGGACTGTTGCTTTCCTCAATTACTCCTAATCGTAACATACGGTCTAACTCGGTATAAGCCTCTGCCTGTCTAGGGGGTGATAACGGATAATGCTTTATCTTAAAAGGTAAGGAATTTCCCGTGTCTATAATATGAGTCTCTAATGAAGTGCGGCCTAAACCCAGCTTACTAAATGCAGGAAACTCTTCAACTACACGCTTTAACTCAAAAAGTTCTATATCCGATAGACCGTGAATATTACTATTACTAAATGTTTCACTATCAAGTGAAATATCTGAAACAAAAAGTTGGGGAGCTATATCAAAACTTTTCCAGAAGTTTATACCCAAATAAACGGATTGCTTTAAGTTAGGAGCTAAATAATAAAGAATGTTCTTTGTTGAATTCTTGTAAGTAGTTGGTATTTCTAGAAAACCAATGACATTGTGTTTTCCACCATCTGCCGTCTTCAACGTGGTAAAAGTTGGTGTATAACCCAATTGAAGTTTTGTTAGAAGTTCAATAGAGTCTTTACCTAGTACACTTATTGATGCCCCGGAATCAAGTAAACCAAACAATTCAACAGTACCTAGATAAATTTTCGCGTATGGCCTACTATCTCTTACCTCATCTAATACCGTCGCCTCAACTATTCTTGCAAACGCCCTTCTTTTCTTGTATCTTTCCCTACATTTTTTTATTTTCCTAGAAACAAAACTTTCCTTAAAAATTCGTGCTCTTGTTTGCTCATATCGTAATTTCTTTTCATGAAATGAATCGGTGTTTATGTTGCCATCGTTTGCCTCCTGAAATTTAATATTCTCAGCATAATTCTTCAAAATTGTTACATTACTATCGTCTGCTTTATTCGAACCTAGACTATTAACCTGATCGAATAAATTTGTATTTGAGGGGTTTTTGGGGGAGAACGAGGAACCCTCTTCTACTCGTTCGTGTTCCTGTTTTTCGAGTGCTTTTTGCACTGCGGTGTAGTTATGTTTTTCTCTCCACATCTAAAGCAGAAAAGGTTGCGTTTTTCAATTGGGCAATCGTAAAAGGAATGACCAATTTGGTCACAGTTCCAGCACTTATAGTGCCTGGTATCCAAGTCCTTACGTTCTTTATTATGGTTAGCCTGGTATTTAAGTGCCGCTATTTCCTCATCTTCGTCAAATATTGCATCAATATTATCGGTGGTTTCTAACTCTGATACCTGCTTTTTTTGAAATCTCAATTGTTGTTGTCTACTAACATATTTCTCAGCCTTCCTAGCACAATCTCTTAAGTGGTCTAAGCTAAAGAGATCTGTTGCAAATAAAAGTGAACCGAGAGATTCCTTTACATTATTCTTAATAAGATCAATTAATTTGGTCTCATTCATAGGCTGTGAAAGACGAACATTCATTGCTATCATATCCGAGTAATAATCGTCAAAGCTTTCTTTTGGCATTTGCCGACGTTCTATCATGCGCACGAGCTTGTCACAATCGTTTTCTAATTTCCCAAACTGCTTTGTCAACGCAAACTTAAGTTCGTCAAAATTAGCATTTGGGTGTTGTTTCAAAAACGACCAAAACCAAGTATCTGCTTTGCCCTTCAGAAGAGTGTGAAAATTTGAACTAATATAACTGTCTGTGCTATGATACCTCTCTTTGAGTGTATTGACTTTAAAAAGAAAATCGTTGACGTCATCTGAGCCATCATAAGTGACGTTCCACTTCTCAATTCTAACGGAGTCATTTGAGGATGCACTCCTGCCAGATTCGGTATGGATACTGTGGTTGTGAAAAGAGTTATTGTTAGAAGTATTTCCATTAACGCCAGGAATATTGGGATTCGGCGGCTGATTAATATATGGGTTAGAATTTCTGTTTACAGTTCCTAAAAGAGAATGTCTCAAACCTGAAATTTCGCCCATAAATGCGTTGTGGTTTAAAGTTAAAACACGTTCTAATCGTGTGGTCAAATTATTTAAATCATTTGCATTACTCATAGCCGGTTGCACTTGTTGAGACCCACTGGTAGGTAAATTGCTACCCTCATTTTCATTACCCATGTTAACAGCCGACTCTGCCGGATGTAACGAAGCTGGTAAATTAACGTCTCTAAATTGTGCCATTATTGGACCTTGAGCAATTTTCGATCTTGAATCAGAGGGATTATTTAAATTTTCTTTAGATTGTACAGAATAGTTGGGATTTCGGGTCCTAGATCTAGTTAAAATGGGACTTTGGCTTATGCGTGGTCTAGGAATAAAAGGATTATCAGAATTCTCATCAAATGTATAATCTATCTGACTATCACTGGTAGGTTCTTCAACATCCTTTGATTTCCCTTTTCTTTTTGACATTACCTTACATAAAACTAAAAAAAAAATTCTAAAAAAAACTATGCTAATAAAAAAAATAATATGTATGTATATAAAACCAATAATAATTTAGAAATGCTGAAACAAAGCTTCAATTACGGATAACTACAGATATTTTATAAGAATTCTCCCTCCAAGCACTTGGTAAACTACTTGACTATATTCTATTGTTGCTGATGAGATTTTCTATTTGAATAGAACAATTCATGACTTACCTAAAATATGAATCAACCTATTGCAACTAACATGAAAAGATTTAATTTAATCAGTGGAAAGTAGCGGAATCTATATTTAATTTTGACTAAATATCAAACGACTTACTTTTGTACACTGTTAAATAATGAGAGCATAAATTTGACTTATCACCGCCATATGGATACACTGTATCCATAATGTCTTGTAAAAAGTAAAAAAAATATATAAAAAGAATAGTAAAATGCGAATTTAAATCCGATTTACTAGCATAAAATCAGATTAAGACTAATCTTACTATAACTTAAAAGTTGAATTCGACATCTTGGCCGAACCCGTTGGGCGCCATTTTTATTTATGTAGCAAATTTAAAAAAAAATTTATATTTTCATATAAATCAATATGGTCGACATGTTCAGTCGCTTGGAAATTTGACAGGGCTTAGCTCGTCGGAATTGGGAGGGTTCTTGAACATATCTGACCTTTAATAACTACATAAACAAAAGTATAATATTTCCAAGACTTTGCTACAAAAAAAATCATAAAATTGGGCTATTGCAAAACTAATATTAAGAATTCAATTAAAATATCTATAACGTATGATAGGTGTATTTACCACAATTAACACTTTCTGAATTAGCCCACCCTCATTTACCTAAAATACCACAGTGTTAATTATTCTATGCTAGGTATTTTCCTTAAAAGTTCATTAAAATTTAACAACTTTCAATCCGTAATATCTGGCTTGTTGTCAGCATTTCCAAATAAATAAACTACTACTCCATTACGTTCAGTTTAGCCATTTCAACTCTCTTACAATTTATTTATATCCAGTATCTTAAAATTACAACAAAATATATGCCTAAAATTATTATATATTGTATGTATCTTTAAACTTGATCAAAAAAAAAACAATTATTAAAACAATATCTTGAAAAATTATCAATCCATTAATTGATTTTTCTATTAATCGATAGCATGTTAAATAAATACGTCTGTATATTATAACTTACAGTTTCCATTGATTGATACCCTCTATTTTTACACCTTCTTATTTCGTAACTGGTGGTTTGAGCTCAAAACATCCATAACACGCAACTTGGAACGAAAAAGAAAATCGTTAGTATGAGCATAATAAAAATTTCAAAAACATTAAGATATAATATACGTTTGATTATTTGTCTAACATGCCAGAACAAATAATTTTATATTTAAATATAGATTTAAGTTTTAATTATGTTAGAATATTTATAAAAAAAATCATGTAGGGTACATGTTAATTTACCATTCTGTCACTGCTAAATTTTAATAAATTATATATTTATGTATGTAATTGCATGTGTAAATTTAACAGTGCGATGGCAAAATAACAGTTTACTTAAAATGTATAACAGTTTGAAATGTTAAGAGATACTCTCTTTACATCATTAAATAAATTCATATTCGTCATTAATATTACATTATATTATACAGGTTAATATTTTTATTAAGTTTGTTTCAAAATTCAATTTACCACTTGCAAAGCTTTTTGTTAAAATGATGACGTCACACCTTGCCGTTTTGTTATTTCTTTCCTTTTTTTTTTTTTTTTTTCTTAATTTGTCATTTCGTTTGATAATTCAATTCTTTGAATAAAAAAAATTATACATCTATGTTCAATTAATAAGCACATATAAATTAATCAAGTGAGATGTAAAACATTACATAGATGTTGAAATACTTGAATTTACTTTATGATCACTGATATTTAGTAGACGTGATAAATCCTTTTAGGTTATGATAAAATTAAATATTAATCAAGCTTAGTTAAATCGATGTAAGATTATTCGGTTGATGTGATTAAGAATTTAGACGAATCAATGCAATCCACTTTTTAAACACAATTTTATTTTTTTGCCATTAATTTGCCCAGTCGGCAATATTTCTTCCTTCACGAATTTTATTTTTGTTTGCTTTTCCAGTGTTGGTTTTTTTTTTTTTTTTTTTTTTATGCATTTGCCTTCTGCTCAAGCTGAATATAAATGGACGGACTTTGAACCGTGATCACGTTTTACGAATGATAGAAAAAGATTCCTTTATTAAAACCCTATTAAAATTATTGATACAATATCTCAAATAAATTTTAAAATATGGAATTATTTTAATTGCTCTTACCAATTTAATTGGGTTTTATTCAAAAATATAATTTATTTGTTTTGAAGATTCGATGTAAAATGTTTCGTTGTTATATCGATGAAATATATTAATTTTAAATACTGTTGTTCTTATGAACACAATTAATTGTATAAAACAATTTTCCTCTTTTTAGAATTTTTTTAAGTAATTTTTAAAAAGCAACTTAACACTCTCGAGTTTAAGAATTAAAAGAAATGAACGAAAACTTTGCTTAAGCTCTACATCTCGGTCAAGCTTCGATATTCATTTAATGCTTGTTTGAAATTTATCGTTTGCCAACTAATAGCCAATGATGTCAACTCATTAATTAATGTTTTAATGATATCATATGTCATGACATTAATAATTGTTGCATGCAATCATGTTAATGATTGCCTTAATAATTAATCAGTAATGTTGCACTATACAGAGTTATGGCACCATAATATTACTTAATAAAGATTTTAAAATAATATTATATAAACTAATATGTATTGTAAGTATTATAAAAAGTAAAATTTAATATTATAAACTTTTATTTTAATTCGAATGAGAATTAAATTCCTAGATCCTATTAAATATTATAAACACATAACAATTTTCTTTTCTTCTATTTGCAAAAGTTTCGATAAATTTCAAAATCTGTTACATCCCACTCGATCTTATCAAGCCACATTTGCTGCATTATAATTTTCGCCATAACTACCACCGGAGCTAACCAACCTGCTGGATCGTACAGCCGAGCAATGGTAGAAAGAACATCTCATTTTGTGTATGAGTTTTTAAGTGCTATCTTTTCATATGCAAAGAAAAACACATCTTCTGCCGCATTCCAGCGAATCCCTAACGTTTTCGTTGTGCTTTTTTCGTCGAGCGACAAAAATGACGAACATAACAAGTGCTCTGGGGGCAAGTTTTTTAAAATCTGTTCAGAATTGGAGGTCCATTTTCTAAGCTCAAATCCCCCCATCTCCAAAATAGCAATTAACTCATTTCGCGCCACCAACGCATCATCAACTGAATGAGTACCAACTAGGGCATCGTCTACATACATATTTTCTCGCAAGATTCTAGCACCTAACGGAAACCGTCTCTCTTCATCATTAGCCAACTGTAGAATGGTTCTAAGGGCCAAGTATGGGGCACAATTTACCCCAAAAGTCACCGTTTTCAATTGGTAATCAGTAAGTTCTGCACTATCACTACTACGGAAAACAATTTTCTGGAAGGGCCTATGTGTGGGATTTACAAAAATCTGCCGGTACATTTTTGAAATGTCCGCATTAAATACAAACTGAAAAAATCGCCATCTCAAAATTAGATTAACTATTTCAGCTTGCAAAATAGGGCCAGTGTACAACAAATCATTTAAACTTCTGCCATTTGCCGAAGGACTTGAGGCATTAAAAACTACCCTCAATTTCTAGTTGTACTTTCTGGCTTAAAAACGCCATGATGTGGTAAATAATAACCCGGGTCACTTCTAGCATTTTCTGCTTTTTCCATGTGCCCAAGAGCTATATATTCTTTAAGGACCTCATCGTACTGGGCCTTACGCTCAGCATTGCGCATTAAAGATTTTTCGTTTCTCAAATATTGACAAACAGCTATATGCCTATTGGGACCAAGCGAAAGCAAACTATTTTTAAAGGGCAGACTAACCGTGTATCTCCCTTCTGAGTTTCTAGTGGTAGTAGAACTATAAATCGCCTCACACTTTTTATCCTCTTCTGATAAAACACGCCTATGAGAAACTTCTTCTAACTCCCAAAACTTCGACAATTGGTCATCAATGGCTACTTTTGTCATATGAGACACACTAACAATTCGAGGGGAATCTCTAGTAGTCGTTGGACCTGTTACTATCTAACCAAAAATGGTTTCTTGAGCCACTAATGACTCAAAAACACCATGCCTTACTCCACCACGAAGAATAGAAGGATAAAGATCACCTCCTAACAATAGATCTATCTCACTGCTTTCATAAAACTTCGGATCAGCATAAAATAATTCGGGTAGCTCAATCTCTTTTTGGGGCAGAAAGGAATGCGTTGGAATGTCGCCAGTTACACGAGGGACAACTAGGGCCTGTATATTAAGAGACATGGTCTGATCGAAAAGAGAAACAATCGTAAAAACTGCCATTTTCGAAGATGTGCTAATTATATCTCCGCCTAAACCTGACACTTCCGCAGAAACTGGCTTAGTTGGCAACTTCAATAATCTTTGTATTTTTTCCGAAATAAAACTCTCGTCAGAACATGGATCTATCAGCGCTCGTACCTTGTAACTTGTACCAAAACTAATAATGTTAACCCAGGCTGTGGCTAACATAACCTTTTTTGCAACAGAGGTATGATGTGATTGAACTACACTAGAAGAGCCTGCACCATTAGTGGACTTTATTTGACTTTGACTATTCTGAGCCTGACCTTGTGAATTTGTGTTTGAATGACTTTGATGACTATTTCTATTTTTTACTCCTTCTTTATGTATTAATGTATGGTGTTTCTTTTTACACTTCGAACAACTATTGGGACTCGTGCAATCCCCATACATATGCCCCATAGTAAGGCAATTGAAACAAAAATGAAATTTTTTCAAAGTTGAAACACGGTCCTTGTGGTCCATGCTCAAAAATTTATTACAAACACTAATCTTATGATTTTCCTTACATAATTTACATGTGTTAGAGTCAACTTTTGTGTGATGCACCTTAAATTGCTTAGCTTTTGTAGAAATATTGTTGTTATGTGAGATGCCCGATTGGGAACCAATAGCGGCTACACTGTTCGCCACTATAATGTCAGAAACACTTTCAAGGGCATGAAATCTATCGGTCAAAAAATTATTTAATTCTTCCCATTTGGGAACCTCTGTTTTATTTTTTACCGATTGCTCCCACAAATGTAAAGTATTTTCTGAGAGCCGAGACGAACATTGAAACACAAAAATTGGGTCCCATGAGGCAATATCTACCCTGTACAATTTTAGCACCGAAATACAATTGAAGCACAGCCGCGAATAACGTTGTAAACGCCACATTTTGCAAAAACTGTTTTTTTGCAGATGACTTTTTACATTCACTTCTTACACAGTTTAAACATCAAATCAACAAAAACTATGCACCTTCACGCCTTCAAAATGGCGTACAAAGTGTCAGCCAGTGGAAGAACATTGCAAGTTACTAACAAAATGATGAAACCGAAATGGCTTTGCAGTGCGGAATAATGTTTTAAAAGCCTTTTGCATTAAAGGTTTTATTATCATTATTTTTAATAATAGAAAAAAAAAATTTTTAAAACAAATAATGCTGCCTATCAAAAAACGTTTTTTTGCTCTCCTGAAAAATTATTATTTTGTAACTTAAGACGTTATTCGCGGCTGTGCTTCAATTATTAATCTCCCTTTGGAGCCTTTTTATTTCCGCAGCCGTTTCTCGTTGACATGGAGCCAAATTAAACAGAGTCTTAAGCTGACTATTTATTAACACTCGTTTATTCTCATATTGAGATTTTAAATTACCCCACGCAATTTCAACATTTTCCGCTGTCAATGAAATGTTTCTATTTATATCCCGTGCCTCACTATCTGTCTTTTGAAATAAATAAAACAATTTTTCTACTGGACTAAGTCTGGAATTATTTATGTAGATTGCCGTAAACATGTCCCTGAAGGTGGGCCACGAAACGTAATCTCCATGAAAAACGCCAGTATCACAAGGGGGTACAGGTATAGAGCACAGGTTGGAAACCACTGTTTTATTTTTCTGTCTCTCATTTTCTAATGCCTGTCTAGCATTGGCCAAAATATTTATACACCTCACATACACTTTTCGCACCTGAGGAAATTTTGTCTGCACCGACACTAATTCCTTTTTCGCCTCTATGGTGTCCGCTGAGCACTCATCAAAAACTTTTTTAAACTTATCCCAACTTTTATCTAATTCGCCCTTTTCAAAATCAAAAGCCTCGTTGGTATATGTTGAAAAGTATTCTTTTTTCAACATAACCTCAATGTTCACTATTTCCTCTGCTGCTCGAATAAATTTTTCAAAAGTCGACATTTTGCTTTAAATAGGCGCACTACCGAACAACAAAAAAAAAAAAAATTAGCGAAACAATTTTTTTAAACCACCAAACAAATTCCAACGAGACAAAAAAATTAGCACTTCTTCAATAAATTGTTAGAAATTTTTCACCAAAAAAAGTTAAGTTTAAAATTGCACCACGATTTTAAAACGCAAAAGTCCCTTATGTACAATGAGAAACACCCAAAAGAAAATTTTTATTTAAAAAATCCAAAAGTTGGCCGTAAGCAAAGGGTCAAGTGTAAAAAAATTCAAATAACGTTTCTTAAAAATGGTTACAATAATAAACGGGATCTATGTAATATTTTTCAATGCCAAATTAAAACAACAAAACACTTGAATAGCGGTCCCTTTTTCAATATTTAAAAATCGCGTGTTAACCTTTTCAAGGTGATCTTCACTTTACTTTGCCGAACCACACATTAGCACGAGTCTCAATATATACCACTTTTAAAATATCAGAAAATTGAATTTTACGCACCTTTTGTATCTCCAAATTCCCGGTAGAAGGACCAAAATGTTTGTGTGGTATGGAGTTACCTGGTGGAATCGCTGGTTCTAGCTGATAGGCACGTCGTGGGGACTTCAGTTTGCTGGGCTTGTGTCTCAATGATCGTTTGGTTGGGGCAGGTTAGTTGCCGGCACATGCACACTGGCTGCCCTTTATTAAAAAACCACCCTTATTTTCGTGGCTCACTGGCACTTTAGGCTTGTGACTCTTTTTGTTTTAAATTAAAAAACACCACCTTTTCTTTTCTTTTAAGTTGTAATTTTATTTGTTTTTCTTTATTTATTAACTTTTAGTTTTAATTTAAATTTTGCTTTGTTTTTTTTTTTAACTTTTACACAAAGCCGGCGTCTGGCTGGTTGAAGTTTTTGTTAGCAAGAGAACAAGGCCCATCTATCAGGTCTGCTTACTTGTACAAAAACAAAAAACTTTTTCTTTTAAGCTGTCAAAAACTTACTACCACATATACAAAGCAAAAGGAAAAAACGTGTATGTAAACAACTTTTGAAAGCTCAAAAGAACGAAAACAATGATCATCAGGCTTCTTGCGCAGACCTTTTCAATGGGCCTTGCAAGAGAACAAGTCATTCTGAGGGTGACGTTTACAATCAGCTGGGCTACGTACAACATGGGGTGTTGCCAGATGCCACCACCTGTGGTCAGGTTGCACACGATGAAAATACTGGGAAACATCAACGACCGGCTTACACCAGCCAGACACCAACACTAATTTTATTGCAATCAAAATCAGCTTATCAAATTGTATTGGAATCTTTCTATTTTTGAACATAGCTCTCATACAAATCATTCTCCCGAAAAAGCTTTTAATGCCAGCTTCCTTAAAAATATTAGTATTTACATACAAATTGGCGACAATTACTTTTATGATAGCTACTAAGTCATGACAAAATGTTGTCCAGATAGGTCCAAAATAAACTATAGGTTCCATATAAACCCTCATCCAAAAAACTCATATACGGAGCTTAAGATATCTAAACAATATTCGGGAGAAAGAACTTTTAAACGAATCTCAACCTCAAAACATAATTTTGTTCTGGAGGGTCCATGATTGCCCAAATAGATTACACTCTATGAAATTTGTTTTTAAAAACTATGCTATTAGCCATCACATGGTCGGGCTTGACCGATTATACTTTCTTACTTGTTATTATTGCAAGAACTTGTTATTATTAAAAGCGCTTGAACTTTTAACTCATTTTTCATTAAATGACGTTTTTGTAATTTTCACATTAATAATCCAATTCTACCAAAATTCGGAATACATATATATCTAACAAATATCAATTTTCATACCAAATTTTATTACGATTGGATAATTTTTGTAAGTGTTATAGCACTTTTAAGAAAAAGGATATATGGCAGGACCTTGAGTCCTTGTTCAGATTTAAATGAAAATTTACACAAACGTTGTTAATTGTGTGTGTATCAGCATGTCCATTCTTTGTAGTTTTGTGGGCATTATTGATTTCTCCAAAAATTCATATTTTTCTTAACTAAGCTATTTTATGACAACTCCTTCTATTTATATCCCTCGTTATATGGGGACAAAGCACTGTGCGTCGTGCGTAATTCTTGTTGTAATATTCGTACATCATCAAAATTTGATGAGTGATTTGTAAAGAAAAAGTCGAATATAAAAAAACCAACTTTGATTATAATAAATTTGAAGTGAGCGTATTGGAATTTGGGAAATTTATAAATTATTTTAGTATGAAAAAGATATTTGAAACGTAACATTTTCGTATGACTTTAATAATAATAAAACTGCTGTTCTGTACTTTTGTTTTAAAAATATGGTCACCGTAGCCGTACTTCAACCTGCACACAGTGTCATTTAAATTCTTAGCAGATTTAAGCCAATGTAATCCTTCTAATAATTTTGCTAATGCCAATTTAAAAACTGTCCTTAATATTGCAAAACACATTTCTGCTATGGGATATTCATAGAACTAACGTCATTTGGCTAATTTCTAAACGTAAGTACTCGATAAGCTGTTAAATAATATGAATAGTTGTCGTTTAAATGGACAATTTTAACTATTTAAAGAGAAAAAATTAATTTTATTATAAAATACTTTTAAAAATAAATTAAAATATATTTAAAATTAAAAATTCAATAGAATTTTTAAACGTATTTATGTTTATATGTACATATAAACATACATGTATACACACTAGGGCGGATCGATTTGTATGGATAAAAAAAAAGATTAAAAATCGTATAGCAAAAACTTAATCTACATAAAATTCTAAGAAAATTTCCCGATGAAAATAAAATCCTAATCCGCGCCTTTCGACTTGAAAATTATTTTCCTGTTCTTTCGTTAAAATGGTTTTCTTTTTTTTTTTTTGATATACAGCATAAGGTGGGTCGAAAAAAAAGTTGTGCAGTCAATCAATGAAGTTACTAAAACTGGAAAAAAATTGTTTTGCCACGCCCCAAAATACAGCCCTTTTGCTTTTTAATATGCATATCGTTGTTCATGGATTGACAATGGCTTTATTTTTGCCTTTGGTGACTTTTTAATCCGAGCTCAAATTCTGGGCGCCACTTATGCCATCTCGGATCCTTCCCCAACATGTAAAATTTTTTTCAAGAAAGCCCTTCCAAAACGTAGTATGTATAGCATTTAACATGCTCACTTTTATGACACGCCTCCAAATAAAGCCACTTTCTTCCTTTTCACATACATTTTACATTAAACCAGGTAGAAATAAGCCTATACAATCAGAGTAAATGGTATAATATTTAAGTGTGAAAAACTTAAAAAAAATTGTTTTTGCCATGTCCTAAATTACAGCGCTTTGTTTTATCTATAAAGCATCGCCATTTAAAGTTCAATTTCATCGTATCGTATATCATTGTTAATGGCTAGAAAATGGCTTAATTTCTGTATTTAATGCTATTGTAATGTAACTTCAAATTCTAGATGACATTAAAGAAATATCGGATCCTTCCCCTCTAATGACCAATTTTTCATAAATAAAAAAGAATTCCTTCAGAAACATTATAAGTAAAGTTTTTTATATTCTCACTTTTAACTCATGCCCTCAAATTATGTCCATTTTATTATTTCATCATCAGGCCAAGTTTATATCGCATAGGCCATTTTAACCATTTCTTTAATTATTTTGTTGAAAAGCTATTTTTGGTCCAGCTTGCCAAAAAATACCTTTTTTCAGCCTAGAAGAACTTTTTAAATAAGCTTACCGATTATTTATTTATTTATTTAATAATGATTTTATCATTTAATGACTAATAACAATATTGACTTAAAATTAATGAATAACAATATGCATTTTAAAATATACTGCAACTTTACAGAATATATGTACATAAAAATAAAAATTTACGAATTAAGAAAAACAATAATTTTATGCTTAATGGAATTTAAACATAAAGAAAAATCAACAAATTGTGACAGAGAATCCTCGAAAACGGATTAGCAATAGCGTTTTTTTCTCTATAAAATTTAACAAAAAGCAGATTATAATGACGCGTATTGCGACAAGGTATATTAAATTGAACAGACTCTAACAGAAAATCACAACAAACATAACCATTAATAAGATTAACCATAAAAGAAACATTTAGCATTGTAGGACGACTTTTGAGCGATGGTAATTTTATTAATGCCAGTCTACTAGCGTAGGAAGGAAAGTTTGTCAAGTAAGTCCAATGAAGATCACGTAAACAGAATAATAAAAATTGTTTTTGGACCGATTCAATACGAGAATTGTGAATGTTGTAAAATGGATCCCAAATGATTGAACCATATTCTAAGATTGGTCTAACGAGTGATACGTAAAGTTGCTTCGTTATGTATGGATCGGTGAATTCTTTAGCCCAGCGCTTAATAAAGCCAAGAACGCTTCGAGCTTTATTTACAGTTAATGTAATATGAGAAACAAAGTTTAATTTAGGATCCAGTAAGACTCCAAGATCAGGAAACGAATCAACCAACTCCAGTTAATGACCACCCAAAGCATAATTAACAGCAATACAGTTATTTCTATAAAAACGCATGCATTTGCATTTCACAAGATTCAGCTCCAACATATTATGATTACACCATAAAAAGAAGTTATTAAGATCCGATTGAAGATAAAAATGATCAGCAAAAATTTTTTACATCGTCAGCATACATCAATATATTGGCGAACTTGATAACGTAGGGCAGATCATTAATAAACAGCGAAAATAAAAGTGGGCCAAGATGACTGCTTTGGGGAACAACTTTAACTTTATCAAACCCTTTACTGAAGTCAGTATAAACAGCATCAGCTTGTTTCTTTTGTGTAAATGCACAATTAATTCAAGTTGTTAAATGAAGTACTTTGGTTGTAGTTGAACAGCCTTTTCTAAAACCATGCTGGCATGCTGCCAGTAATGACGAGGTGTGATGGCTAAGGAAATCAGTTACAAGTTTTTCAAAAAGTTTTGGAGTAGCACTTTATTTGGCAATTCCTCTATAGTTTGTTATACCAGATTTAAATAAAGGTTTTATAAACGAATCTTTCCATAATACGGAAAAATAACCACATATAATCGACGCATTGAACATAAAAGTTAATGGCGTAACTAATGATTCAGCACATTGATTTAAAATACATGTTGGAACAAGATCAGGACCATGACTAAAAGACATCTTTAGCCTTTTTAAATAAACCAAAATATCATTGCTGTTAAAAGTAGGGAAAGAGATTGTATGGTTTGATGGGAGCATATAGGGATAACCATTACTATCATCGTATGCAGCATCAGAATAAGTTGTGGCAAAAAAATCGGCAAACATATCACATATGACCTCAGTATCTCCAGATTCTTAGCAACAAAATTTCATAACGGATGGGTATCCATTAAATTTTTTTTTAGAGTTGACAAATGCAAAGAATGATTTTGGGTCACGAACGTAATTATTTTTCACCTTATTTATATATTAATTATATAAAGCATGATTCAGCAGATTATATTCTGAACGACTGACAGAGTATTTTCCGTAATCAATAAAGGATCCAGACTTTTTGAATTTTTTATAATTTTTATTCTTTCGATTTTTCAGCCTAGTAAGCTGTTTAGAAATCCATGGCGGTCCAACTGGAGTATAAACAAATTGTTTAGGTATACAAATATCAAAAAAGGCGTACATTTTTTTATAAAATATAGAAACCATCACACCAATATCCGAGCTGTTGATTAATTGAGAAGGTAAGACGTTGCTCCAGCACGTATTTCTTATTAATTGGTTTAAAATGAGGCAGATTAGAAATGCAAAAAGTGTCATTTAAAACCAAAATAAACTTTAGGTAGGTAGGTAGAAAGGCTGGTGTAAAGTCTCCTTCACACCTTCACCCAGGGACCAATATGGTCCAATGTGACGCCTTATTTAGAAAAAGATAGAAATTAGGTGAAGTAAACAGCGAAGCACAAATCAGAAAAGATAGTTAGAAAAGAAAGTTTCGGACCAGACCTAGAGAGATCTTACAGCACCCAGTCTCCTCTCGCGCAGCCAGGGCATCCCCATTACGAATCCTATCAGATTCTCCAGTCCACAACCCGAGACATCCCCTAATTCGACCAGAAATCTACTGCCCAGCCACCTCAGCCTACTGCCCTGACACCTGGGACAGTGGCACGGAATGTGCTCTACCGTCTCCAACTCCTCAGTATCCTAACTCAGACCCTACTCCTGCCCAGCAGCGACCCCGAATCGGACTTTCTAAGCACTTTCTAAATAAACCTTAACTTTAATATGCAAAAATATGAACTTTCACCAAAATATGCATCAATATGCAAACACAAATTGATGCCATTTAAACGCTAATTATATGATTCGGAAAGATAATTGGTCGACACCATTCTTAGACTATCGCAAACTTATTTGTATATATAAATATCCAAGTCATATCGCACAGTTTGGAGAAAAATATTTTTTGATTTGAATATCAAAAAAATCGCGTTATAAGAAAACTATGTTCAAATAAATACTCATAACTTTTTCAATATTAATGATGAAACAGAACTGAGTCTTCAACTTCAGGCAAAAATTTTAAAGCCTATAATTAAAACGTCGGCAGTAACTTCAAACTCTCTCTCATTTCTTTCGTTTTCTTTTGTTCTTATTTTTCTTTGTTTACAAAATGTATGAAATTGAATGAAAGTATGGTAGCATTGTTAAGAGATTAGAAAAAAACGTCCTCAAAATAAATGATGAAACAGAACTGAGTCTTCAACTTCAAGCAAAAATTTTAAAGCCCATAATTAAAACGTCGGCAGTAACTTCAAATTCTCTCTCATTTCTTTCATTTTCTTTTGTTCTTATTTTTCTTTGTTTACAAAATGTATGAAATTGAAAGAAAGTATGGTAGCATTGTTAAGAGAATAATTGTATTTATGTGAGAGCATCAGAAAAAACGTCCTCAAAATAAAATTGATTTTATTTCTCGACCGCATTCTCTGGCATAATTTTATGTCAAACTGTATGAAAAATATCGTTCAGCCCCAGTTCTGTTTCATCATTAAAATTGATTTTATTTCTCCACCGCATTCTCTGGCATAATTTTATGTCAAACTGTATGAAAAACATCGTTCAGCCCCAGTTCTGTTTCATCATTTAGTCCAAACCGAATAATTTTTTTTGTATTTTTTTCTTTTTTTGTCTACTTTCTAATAAAAAATAGAAAAAAACTTTGAAATTTGAAATTTGGGCTTGAATGCGATTTTCGGGATTTAATTTTCCAAAAAAAAATTTTTCACTGTTTATACTCTTTGATTTTCTTGAATTTTTTTTTTTTTTTTTTTTTGTACAAAACTATGATTTTTTTCCACAAATTCATGGGATTCAAAAAACTACTATTTTTTTCTCATTTTTTGAAGTTTGTTAAAAAAAAATCATAATACATAAACCGCAATTTATTTGTTTATTAAAAAAACAATGATTATAATTTTTTGTTTTATTTTTTTTTTTTTTTACAAACATATTCATTTTTGATGAAGAAAACTTTTTAGCAATTATTGTTCCAGCATTAGAAAGAACTATTGAATGAATTGTTTGCGTTCCCGGAATTGATTTAGCCATTTCATATCATAAATAAAAAGTTTGTTTTGCGTCAAAATAATGCTGTTCTAGAGAAAATTTTACTTCAATGTTTGCCAAATTACTTGGCTCGGATGCCCATTCATACAATTCCAGAGCTGTAGTTATTTGTTTATTAATTTGTCTCTGAAGACTTACACTTCCGGCAATTCTTTTCAATGTGGCTCTAAAACAGTCACATGGTCCCTTACAATGTGCTGTTGCAAAATAATGCAATTTCGCAGCAATCTTAGATTCTTACTTGTGAAAATAAAGGTTTTCAAAACTTTGGAATTCCTGCGGAGCGCCAATTGATAATAATTTTTTTACAAAATCAGTAATAATTCTTCGATATACGTATAAAGCAATTGCATCTTGATTATTGCCTTCAGAAATTATGACCAGACTTCAATGTGTGAGCTTTCATTATTATGCTTGAAATAAATAACTATTTCAAGTACAGGGTGCTGCGTTCTATATAAAAAGTTTTCAGAAAAATCACAAACCACAGCAACTTCATCTTCTTTTGATTGTTTTCTTTGATTTGTTTCAAAAAAGCAGATTGTTTTTTTTTTGCTTTAAAATCACGTGTTGAAAGACTGAAAAGAAGATTGCAATATGTATCAATGAGTTCCGAAGAGTTCTTCACAACTATCTCGAGGCTGCAACCAGGGTTGGATATCTAATACTTATTCGTAATATTTTCAATAGCATTGTTGTCAAATACGTCGCCTAATATATTTTTAAGGACATCGATTTCAGGACAATCTAAATATTTCAGAAAATAACAATCTGATGATGGAAAAGGACACATAATCCGTTAAAACGTTAGTTTCGTTATTAGTTAATACTGCTAAGAAGTGTTGCTAAAACTTTGTGACTAAAAATGGCTAAATTTACGGAAAAAAATGGCTAAAAGTTTTTTTTAAATAAAAACTCATTAAAATTCAATAACAAAACAGAAATAATAAATTTAAAGTTGTTTACGATGAAATTGTAAGTTAAGATCAATTTGTTAAATAAGAATAAACGTAAATTAATGTTTTGATAGATATTTCAAAAATCAATTCATCGATAAATTCGATGTCGTTATTGTTCATTTCATAGGAATCACTCGTGCCTATTAGTTTTAAATAATTTGAAGGTAAATCATAATCACGACAACATTTACCCAACACCTTTTGAGTCCTGTGGCCGTATTCTGTAATTCGCTAAAGCTTAATCTCTATCGCTAAAAATCTATAAAGTTGATTTAACGATCTTTGGCAACGAATACAATACTGTAACGTGCATTGCTAGATTTAACAATGCCATTCAAATTAAATTCGCAGCAGTTTTGGCTTTTAATGTCATCCCTAAAAATTTTAATTTTTGCATTCTCTAAGGCATTTTAGCGATCGAGATTAAGCTTTAGCTAAGCAAGTTACAGAATACGGCTGCTGATCTACAATAAAAAAGAAGTAAGAAAGTATGGTCGGTCAACCCCGACCACATTAGAACCTATGTACCACGTTTTATTAAATTATCTGCAAATTTGCGACCTGTACTTTGGCACAATGTTTACATGGACAGCCAGACAACGTATACGTAAAGGTGGCTTAGGACCAATATTTTAAGGTATTATAAATATCAGCACAAACCCATAGTACCCTCTCCAATACTGTGGTACCAATAATATGGTAAAAATATTTACCCAATTGATAAATTCGAATTAACGGTTGCTTAATGTAACCTATTTCTCAAATAACTTTTAACGACGTTTACTGGGCTAAACACCCTCTCTACTTCAGCACTAGACCATGGAAGTGAGAGAAACCTTATAGTCAATTCTGAAATTTCTAAAAAAAATTTTTTGCCGCCTGCATTTCTTTATTGAAATACATACTTGCAACTACAAAGAAACAGCGATGTTTGTGTTAATCCATTTTATAAATTTAATATTGGAATACTGTTCCTTTATTTTGAAAGATGTTTCATGATCATAATTTGTAGCGATTTTCAACATTTGTTAAAGTTGTAATTTAATTGTTAAAAATGGTTATTTTACTTTTATAAATTTTTATAATAAATTAAAAATTATTCTTTTAAAAGAAAAAGGGCAAACAAATTTTTATGGCTAAACAAGTTGAAAAAAGGCTAAAAAAAATGGCTAATTGCTAAACTCAATTTCTAATGGCTAGACAGGGTGAAAAATGGCTAAATCTAGCCACTAAATGGCTAAATTGGCAACACTGCTGCTAAGTAAGCACCTATCATGAAATTAAATTATGTGTGCGCGAAAAGGGTGAGGGTGCTATTGTCAGTAATATTTTGCTTAGATAAAAGTAAAAAACCGTATTGAAATAATTCTTATCCATTTTATGACTATTTCGACATAAATGAATAAGAATTAAAAAATATATCCGGCGGAATCCTAAAAAGTTTTGCACAGTGGTTTATATCAAAAATTTTTGTTTTTAAAAGTTCAAAAAATTAGAAAAAAATAGTAGTTTTTTGAATCCCACAACCAAATGAAGCTTAAAATTTGTGGAAAAAATCATAGTCTTACACATACAAAAATTCAAGAAAATCAAAGAGTACAAACAGTGAAAAAAATTTATTTAAAATATTAAATCCCGAAAATCGCACCAAGCCCACTGTGCAAAATTTTTTCTATTTTTTATTGGATAGTAGATAAAAAAAGAACAAATACAAATTATAATATTTGGACTTATATTGAAAAAGTTATAAGTACTTATTTGAACATAGTTTTCTTATAATGCGATCTTTTCATACCCTTTACCGAAGGAAAAGGGTATATATAACATTGTCATTCCGCTTGTAATTTCTTTTTCGTCTGTCTGTTGAAATGGGTTTTCCGATGGCCTTAGATATGATGGGGGCTTGATTGGGGTATATTTATGTCAGGTAGTCTTATTTTAATTTTGCTATGGAAATTCAGCCATATCGGGCCAAAAATGGCTGAGATTTTTTTTCAAAAACCCCCTGTTGTTATTGTAATTTTATTTCTTTTTCCTGTATATCTAGAGAACCGAAAGAGCCAAAGTTTCCAAATAAGCTACAAATCTTGTTTTTATTTTTAAAGAAATTTTTTTTTTATAATGTTTTAATTTTTTTATGTTCTAAAAACGATTTAAAAAAAATATTTACTAGTTTTTGCTTTTTAAATTTGATTTATAATAAAGTTTTGAAAATATATATGTATATGTAAAAATTATTTAGTTTTTGTCTAGTTGCTCTGTATTCTGCTCGCACAATGGTGAAGGGTATATAAGATTTGGCACAGCCGAATATAGCACTCTTACTTATTGATATTCGATATCTCTGTAACCATGAATAGAGAAGGAACATCAACACAGTAAAAAATAAAGGAAATCAAAAAATATTTTTCTCCAAACTGTCCGATTTGACTTGGATTGTCCCATATATACAGGTACATATATATTAGAGCGTCCCTTATCTTTAAAATTTTCGAAAGGTTGACAGGGCACCCGCAATTTTTTTATATGACATAATTGTAATTCATATGTAATTTTACGCCCCTTCGACCACGCCTTCCCTCAGCGACCGGGATTTAAAGACAAAAATATAGTTTTTTTCGTGATCGGTCTCTTTTTGTGCACGAACATTTTTATTTTGGTAATTTTTATTGTTAACCAGCTATCCCGGCAAACGTTGTTTTGCCACATAACTTATTTCTGTCAGATGTAACAGTGTCTGCTAGCCAAATTTTAAGAAAAAATTATTGGCTATAGTTCTTTCCAGATGTTACACTATTTGCGGATATGCCAACAAACCTGAGCACGCATACCTCTATATTTACTAGCGTTAACCATGACCCAAAAGTCGAATGGCAAAATCTGCAGTCCAACATCAATGAACTAGAGACCTGGCTAGAAAAATGGAGAGAAAAGGTTAACCCTTCTAAATGTGCTCACTGAACTTTCACGCTCAGAAGACAAACGTGCCTAGCTGTAAAAATAAATAACATCACTGTTCCGGTAGAAAACCATGTTAAGTACTTGGGAATTCAATAGACGCTTGAGCTGGTCTCGTCATATTGAAGAGAAAATAACGGCTATGAAACTTAAAGCAGCTCAACTACATTGGCTAATCGGTCGAAACTCAAACTTGTCTTTAGACAACAAAATTCTCTTATACAAGTCCATCATAAAACCAATATGGACATATGGCATCCAATTATGGGGTACTGCATGCGCATCTAACATCCAAAAGCTTCAAAGAAGGCAGTCTAGAATATTATGTACGTCAAATTGTCTGCGCCCCATGGTATATACGTTATGATATTATTCACAGAGATCTCAACGTCCCCACTATCCAGGAGGAAATTAAAAAATATTCAATTAGCTACATAGATAAACTAATGGCCCACCCTAACTACCTCGCTCGTGGTCTGCTTCAGTTCGAAGGTCACCCGAGGCTAAAAAGAACCGATACTTTGAGCCTAACTAGAAGACATTTTTAAAATTTGAATACAGCAGTTAGTGGTTACATTGGTAACAACTAATAAACAACAAGTAGAATTAAGAATTGAATACATATTGTAAATTTAAATTAATTAAATTAATTGTAAATTAATTTAATAAGATATAGGGAGGCGGAGCTTTTACCTCTCTTGTCCTATTTAATGCGCTGTCCTCTTTCCGATGTTACAGTGAATGCATTTTAAGAAAACCAGTTGATAAGTTAAGAAGATAGAGGGAGAGGGAGCTTTTACTCCTCTTGTTCTATTTAACGCCCTAAATAATAAAAACTATAGGCTATAGTTCCTTCCAACTGTAACACTATATACCTGCGTAAGTAATTTCAAAAAAATCGGTTGATTAGTTACGAAGATATAGGGAGGGGGAGCTTTCAGCCCTCTTACCCTATTTCACACCCTATTCACTATTCTCTTTCAGATGTTACATTGTCTGCATGCCAAATTTTAAGAAAACCGGTTAATAAGTTTAGAAGATTGGAGAGTGGGAGCTTTTACCCCTATTGCAATATTTTGCGCCCTCTAGCGATATAATATATACTCTGCCGTTTCGGAGGAGTTCATTTTGTTGATATTTGTATGGGAATATAAATACATGTTACGGAATGAATGCAGTGTTCACTAAAATGGCTATAACCCATGAACCAATACACATTTGAAGACCGTTGATACATAAAAACGACTTCACCTTCCACGTGAACTTTACAGAAACATAATCGGTTCACGCATTTCAGAGAACATCAATTACTAACACAATGCAACTTAGGGTACGTTCGTAAATGCATCAAAACTGTGCATCACTGCTGCAGTGATGTAACATTTTGTTGCTGATGCGTGATCAACAGTTGCGCTTGTGATGCTGATGCTTTTTTACTGCACAGCAGCTGTGCAAAGTTTGAATTTTTGAACACGAGCTAAAATTTAAAAGTTTTATGAGCGAACAAAAAATAATAAAAAAAATGTTATCAACAATAGCGATGGCAAATTTTATTAAAAAAATATTTAACCAAAAAGTAATAGTTTTCTTATAAATTACAAGAAAAAAGCATCGAAAAAGAAAAATAAAACTATTTCTTTACTAATGCGCAACTGATGCGCATCAACTGCATTTACGAACGCACCCTTATTTTTATATTTTTATTGTTAATAAGAGAAATTTCAAATAAACAGGCAGTATTTTAATCATATGCCATAGTTGCAACATATTTTCTTTTCATATCACTTTTGAACAATTTTGATGCATTTTTCTATGATGTTCCACGCATTGCAATACATAGTGGGTTGGTTCTTCTTCCACTCTTGTGAAGTTAAAGCTCTTTAAGCGCAGTCATTAACTGCTTTAAAGTGTATGGATCAATTTTGGTTTCAAAAAGGATGAATTATTTTACGAAACATCTGGGTATTCGGTGACTAATTCAATGTTTATTACAAGGGAAACCAGAAATATGCTCAAAAAACAATACTAAAATTATAATCTGTAAAGCCTAAACACCATAGTATTTAAAGACCAATTCGAAAAAAATTTAATCTGCTGTAACATATTTCTTGGGTGAACTTAATCTTAATGCCAACATAATAAGATGGCTTACGTACACAAAGAGTCTAATTTGGAAAGAAGTTTTTATGGGGAATATATTAAATTAAAGACCGATTCTTACCATTTACATAGAATTCGTCCTTGGTACAATTAAAATGTCTTTACCAATTTTGATCAAATTATGTACAAAATTGCAACTTGTACTTTGCGCACAAGGTTAACATGGACAGACAACCAGCCCGACGCACGGATGGGCATCGTTAAATCACCTTACAAATGGATTATCAGTCGATCGGTGTACTAAAAGATTGGTTCAAATCGCCAAAAAAAGTAAGTTTATAATTGCTTTTTTCTTAATTTTTGCTTTTATGTAAAATATGAAGGTTTAAAATAAAATTATTTTTAATGACAACCTGCTTTTTCTTCATTTTAGAGTAAAAATTAAATGTGGATGGTGAAATTAAAGCAATACGTTAGGTATATAAATAGATATTTAAAACAGAAAAGCCATTTGAATTTCGAAAAAAAAAAAATTTGTTTGCTTCGAAAGCTTGCAAGAGGCAACTTAATAAATAAAATATGTATCAAAATATGGCTTAAAAAGGCAAAATATGCACTTAAAACATAAAAAATGCTGCAAAGAGGCTCTTTTAAATAATTTATGCAAAAATATGCTCCAAACGGTAAAATATGCCAAAATATGCACTAACAAATCGACGCCAAAATTCATAAAAAGCTCTAAAACGGATAGATATATTATTTCTGCCTTCATTGGTCGCACAAAGAAAAACATGTAATTGCATATTTGCGGTTTCCCTGTTTATTACATATCGCCTAGATATATTATTGATTTTTAATGAAACAAAGTAAGGCATTTTTTTATCTGTGCGAAACGAAGTAAAAAAAGTGGCGCCGTGCAATAAAGCCATATGGCTTTATTTCCAAATAAATTGAGAAAAAAGCCATATGGCTTTATTACCACCACCCAAGTGCAATAACACCATAATCGTTTAGCAACCAAAGTGGAAATAACGCCATAACAGTGTAATTGTTATAGTAACAAATTGGCAAAAGAATGAGTTGCCATTGTCAAGTGTTAAAAAAATATGGTACGGTAGGTGGAAGGGGGAGAGCGCGTCCGGTGGGCGCTCGCAGCGCGGACTTGGGACAAACGCGTCAGGTGCGGCCGGGCGCAAGTATTTTCTCCAATATTGTATAACAAAGACCGTTTTTGCTAAGTATAGCTTCTAAAATCTGCCTTGTTTTCGAACGAAGGCCGAATACGCGTAGAAGCTTTAGTTAGCGAAGCCGGTCTCTGTTATACCATAGAGGAGAAAATCCTTGCGCCTAGCCGAAGGCCGGCTATGCAGAGAAGCTTAAGTTAGCGAAGCCGATCTTTGTTATACTATAGAGGAGAAAATCCTTGCGTACAAAAGTGTTTTCCTTATATTTTTTATATAAACACCCAGAGAAAAACCAACAAAACAATTTTTAAATAAATTGCAATTACATGAAAAGAAAAAAATTTAAATGGGAAATATGGCCATGTATGGCTTTATTTCCTATGGCTTTATTGCACGCGTCAAAAAAAGTATCATGACAAAAGAAGATATAATAAAAAAAAACATTCAAAATAATGGGTAGTTAATTTATTCTTTTGATTGAACATATCGCTTTGTATTTTCGAGTTTGGTTTCTTTTGTTACAGTAGCCAAAATGTTATTTTTATACCCTTCACCGAAGGTAAGAGGGTATATATAACTTTGTCATTCCGTTTGTATGTTCCACAATATTGATCCTACACCCTATAAAGTATATATATTCTGGGTCCTTATGAAAAGCGAAGTTCAAATCCGGTTGTCCGTCTGTCCGTCTGTCCGTGTGTATGTTGAAATGGGTTATCCCAAAACCCCAGAAATGATGTGGACTAGGTTGATGTATATTTATGTCAAATATACTCCGTTTAAGTTTGCTATTGGAACTCAGCCAGATCGGTCCAAAAATGACGGAGATATGAGCAAAAAACCACGACTACCTCTAAATTTTTCCAAAAATCCCTTGTTGTTGTATTTTTTTATTTCTGTATATCTTGAGAACGGCAAAAGCCAAAGTTTCCAAATTAGGTACACACATTTAGGTTGCCAATACACACCATCCTACAAAATGTGGGCGGGATTGGAGAAGTGGGCGTGGTACCTACCTTATAAAAACCTAAATTTTAGGGCTGCCATATGTCCTATTGATATGACTTATGAATCAAAATATCGGTTTAGTAGAACATATTTTATAAAAAAGTCGGAAAAATCGGTTCAGATACAAAAAAGTTATGACAAAAATTTAATTTTTTTTTAAATACCCACTTTCGGGAACCATAGACCTCCCCGAGTCCAAGCTTTATAACTAAAGTAAATGGTAAATTTCTTTTTCAACACGTCAGTATATAAATCTGCCAAATCGGTTAAAAAATGGCTGAGTTATAACCGAAATACTGAATCCCCAAAAATTACTCTTTTATAATTAACTTTCTTAAAATATATATTTACAAGTTTATATAGAGCAATTCCATATGAAAACGATCAAAATTGGCAAATTTTTGGACGACCCCTCTCCGATTTTAAAATAAATAGTCTCAATCGATTGCCCAGCAAAAAATAATGTACCTACATATTTTTTTTTTTTTTATAGTGACTGGTTTAGTGGTGGTGTACACCACTGTCATGTGAAAAATTGAAGAATTCTTCATAAGGGACCTCATTGAAAGTTGTTTTAAAAAAAAACTACTAAAGCGATCGCAACGAGTGATAGCTCGTTGGAAAGGTATTGAATCAGGCTTTAATTGAAAAATAAAATTTTCCTAATTTTTCTTAGAAATTTACCTTTAAATTTTCCCATGAAAATTAAATTTTCCCATGAAAATTAAATTTTCCGATTTTCCACAGAAGCTCCTAAATTTTCCGGCTAATTTTTTTTTTTTTTTGGATTCCTCATAATTTTTGCTTTAAGAATCAGCAAAAAAAAAATGGGCCCCGACTCCTTGTTTGGACAGGAGAAGAGCATTTAAGAGACCACCTTGTTAAAAATACATTTTAAAAATTATTTTACAGTTAAAAATACATTTATGAAGAAAAAATCTTTCTTATTTTGCTGCTTATACTTAATTACAATATTTATTAAAAATTTCAATTGTCTTGGCATCATTATAAAATTAAAGTAACTTTAAATTTAGCACGTCGGCAGACGAAGAGTACCGCTTTACATTAATTGACATATCAGAAATATTTGGTATGAAGCAATGAAACTTTTGCGTTCCAGTTATAGTTTTGACATTATTATATCTGTTTTGAATTCGTCGCTCCATGGCATCGTGTTCTTTTTGAGTGCATAAAACTGTGTTAATGGCAATTTCCTTGCTTTGAATCCACGAAAACAAATGTTGTACATTTAAGATCTGGTCAGTATATGGCCTTTGCAAACTTGCCTTAGCCGCCATGCGTTTTAGGGTTCCCCCTAACGCATCGCATGGGCCCTTACCGTGGGACGTCGCGAAAAAGTGCCACTTGACCTTGCAGTTTTGTTCTTCTTCAATTATGCAAAGATTGTAAAAATTTTTTTATTCTTGTACTGAGAAGTTTCATTTGAAATAAATAAACGGACACATAATTATGAGCTAAACTCTCCGCGACAACAACAAGGCTTACGGTCTGTAGTTCGTTATCTTCATTTTGGGCTAATTTCTCCTTACTTTCCTTTAGAAATTTCTATTGCATCTCGGATATGAAGTGGTGCGCCTTCAGTTCATTCAACTTGAATCCGAATTCCTCGATGAATTCCGGAACCTGCTTTACCACGGTCTCAAGGGAACATCTGCCGCTGCTAATTATCCACTGTTTGAAATGCACCTCCTGAATTAACAGCTGTTCAAACTTTTCCGCCAAATATTGCTCTAGCTCGTCAATCTTCGGACAATTGTCGCATTTGGACAGATGACAATTTTCCGTGGGGTATGCGCACAACGACTTCGACAGGAGGTCCCTATATGTTTCAATTTCACCGGGAAATACTTTCAATTTCTTGCATGGAAAGAAAATTAATTTGATGTTTTGATAAAACATGCAAACGCAGACTGAATGCGTTCCGTGCCTGTCTAATGCCAGCACGCATTCTTTTGGTCGTAGGATGGCAAACTTAGAAAATTCCACTTTTTCTGCTGGGTATTTCTCATTGAACTGATGGTATGCTTCGGATAGATTACATAATAATAATCTGCGCTGCTTGTGTACTTTTTCTCCATCTTCACGTGTGATAACTAGTCACGTGTACCTGGGCAGGCGCGGATGTTGTCATCATTGCAGTAAAAATCTTGAATCAATTTCACCGTTGCTTCGCTGAGGGTCCTTGAGCCAAATTTCTTGGTGAAAGTCGCCAATATGCCCTTCTGTCGAACTAATTCTTTGCTTCTTCTCGCGATGTAAAAAGATGTTTGAAACTGTTCAGAAATCTTGCGTATAGACCATGATTGAGGCAGCACAGATAAAATGAGATATTTCTCCGGAAAAGTGGTCGCTAAATTGAATTTTCTTTTCAACTGCTCAATAATTTGTTTGCCGTCATCAACGTCATCTGCTTGACTGCATTCGTTATCAGAGCCTTCATCAAAAATTGTCGCGATTGCACTCATAACCTTGCCTTTTTTTCTCTTTCCTGTATGTTTCACTTCGCAACTTTCTTTTTCTAATAGGCGTTTCACCTAAAGTGGTAATAGCCTCATTCAAAGGACTCAAAGACATTCGGAATGTCTGCCTCACTATCAGATGAAACATTTTGTTCACTTGTCATTTCACTCTCGGATTGTGGCTGCATTTGTTTCAATGCATTTGCTTGTTGAGACAAATCGATTTTACACTTGAGGCAAATGAATTCTGCTTCTTCACCGTATTGTATATTTAATTCATTCATGTATCGCTTCGAAACACCAGTTAATTTTAATACTTTTTTCTTTTTCGAACGATGTCCACTCTTGTTAAACGGATTGCAGCAAAATTTATTCATTTTACTTTAAATTGTCTTTACAGCTTCTCTCTTTACTTTACAAAAAAAAAAACACTTTAACACTTTCACGTTTAGTATTCAACTGAAATTTGACTCAGAGTGTGTGAAGTATTTATATTTATTTTTTGGTAAAAAATAGGTAAAAAAATAAGCGATATTTGCTTTTCTTTTATAAGAAAATTTGCGTGAACTACTGGTCATAAAATGTTTTTTAAAGAGGGACTTAATTGGTTACTGCCAATAAGCCGACCACAGGTCATAAAATGTTTTGCAAATTTTTTAAATTACCAGGTAATAAATATTTCGCCATATTTATGGAAAATCCGTGTTTTATGACTTGTTTCTGCACGTGTCATTTTAGGCGAAATATTTATTACCTTGTAATTTAAAAAATTTACAAAACATTTTATGACCTGTAGCCTCAGTCGGGTTTGGTGTGCCATTACATGCCACTGCTGCTATTATCCATGGATTTATGGCCGATCTTGTGAAGGCAGGCAGACCATATTCACTACACACTCAACTTGGGGCTCTTAAAAAAAAAATTGATTTTTTCTTCATAAATGTATTTTTAACTGTAAAATAATTTTTAAAATGTATTTTTAACAAGGTGGTCTCTTAAATGCTCTTCTCCTGTCCAAACAAGGAGTCGGGGCCCATTTTTTTATTGCTGATTCTTAAAGCAAAAATTATGAGGAATCCAAAAAAAAAAAAATTAGCCGGAAAATTTAGGAGCTTCTGTGGAAAATCGGAAAATTTAATTTTCATGGGAAAATTTAAAGGTAAATTTCTAAGAAAAATTAGGAAAATTTTATTTTTCAATTAAAGCCTGATTCAATACCTTTCCAACGAGCTATCACTCGTTGCGATCGCTTTAGTAGTTTTTGTTTAAAACAACTTTCAATGAGGTCCCTTATGAAACCACTAAACCAGTCACTATAAAAAAAAAAAAAAAATATGTAGGTACATTATTTTTTGCTGGGCAATCGATTGAGACTATTTATTTTAAAATCGGAGAGGGGTCGTCCAAAAGGTGATCGCTTTCATACGGAATTGCTCTATAAATGTTTATATATAAATATAACTTAAGTAAATGGTAAAATTCTTCCTTAACACGTCACTATCAAATCGGTTAGACAATGGGTAATTTATGAGCAAAATACTCAAAAAATGGGCTAAAAAAACATCAAAATTTTTATAAATACCTAAATTTTAGGGCTGCCATATGTCCTATGGATATGACTTATATACCAAAATGTCGGAAATTTGTATGAGTTATAACCGAAATACTGGGGTCTATTCACCGCATACGATATCGAGCAAAATTCATCGAAATTATTTATTTTGGTATCTTGAAACTCGATATCGAATGAAATGTATTGAATTTGAAATAATATCTTTCGACATCGAGTTACTCGACATTACATTTATCGAGTTTTCATTCGATACGCCAGTGTCTATCGTATGCAAAAAAATTCAATAGTTTATTCGATACGATAGTATTGAGTGCAGTGATTAGACCCCTGAATTCCCGAAAATTACTCTTTTTATACCCTTCACCGAAGGTAAAAAGGTATATACAATATTGATCCTACATCCTATAAAGTATATATATTCTGGGCCCTTATGAAAAGCGATGTTCAAAACCGATTGTCTCTTATTTAAAAAAAAAAAATATTTACTAGTTTTATTTAGTTTTTGTCTAGTTGCTCTGTATTCTGCTCGCACATTGGTGAAGGGTATATAAGATTCGGCACAGCCGAATATAGCACTCTTACTTGTTTGTTTTCATTTCAACTATGTCATCAAAAAGAAATAAAGTGATGACTTCAAATGTTAAATAATACAAAAGCTGACAAAATTTGTTTAAACCAGCATTTTATATATTTTGGTCTACACATTCATACCTCTTAACAGCTTTTATAAAACGAAAATCCTGTTGCAATGAAAAGAGAAACTTTTTGCAAACCTTCGCCCTCTTGTATGATTTCCGTTAAAAATAATATCGAAAGCTCAATTAATTCACGGTAGTCACCTCGCACAATTGGTTTTTCGAGCTTAGAAAAGTAAGAGCTGATCAACTTGTTAATCTGCGATGAATTTAGGTGGTTTCTTGGAATGGAGATACCATTTTGAATATCGCAGTGCTTGATGTTATTCCAGTTTTTTTTTTAAATTTTTTAAAGAGCGGTATGTGAACATTAACCGTAACCTGAGAAATTTTGATTATAAATACAGTTTTTAATACCAATTCACATTCATGATGCCTGTATCCAAATAAAAGTAAGCCCCTTTTTAGTGATTGCTCCAAAAATTTCTCCTGATTTCCATATACTTTAACACTACAGTTCCATAAGTTATTCCCAAGAACAGAGGCCATTTCAGGAATATTATTTGTAAAATATGCTTCAATATTTTCTGAACTTTTGTTCTTATCTTATTTGCATTGAAGCCTAAAAATTATGTATTCGCTTACATTATGCCCAAGTGCTTCTAGAGCAGCTTCTAAAATATACACTGAGTCGCACATACTAAGTTGACATCTCCGAGGGCAGCTTCAAGTTCCTTTTTGCCCTTTTTTGGAGAGGAAACAGATTTTGTTAAAAAAAAAGAGCTGTGGTCTTTGATCTTGATGATTTTCAATAGAAATTTAGTGACACGGTTGTTGTATTTTTCTTTTCCACTCTTTTTCTTTCTTTAAGTATCCGAAGTTTTGTTCTTTCTTCTTTTATCCATAGATTTAAATCCACCAGAGAGCATATTCTATTAGATTCCTGTTGCCGCAATTGTCTTCATCGACTTTAATTATCTTAAAGGCATCACGGAGCGCTATGTCAAAGAGATTGCTCAAGGTGCGCACAAATAACATTTCTTATCTTTAAGCACCTTAAGAGGTCGTAGAGGCGTGAAATTACATATGAATTACAATTATGTCAAATGGAAGATAATTAGCGGGTACCGTGTCAACATTTTAAAAATAAGCGACAGTTTAAAATATATATGAAGAGCTGAAATCCAAAACTCTCTACTTGCACCTGAAGTCCTTTTTCACAAATCTCAAAAAAAAAAAACGTTTTAAAAGCTAAAAACTTTTTCAGCTGATTCTTTTTTGTTGTTTTATTGGACTGGCATGTAGCCCATTATTGCAAAAGCTAAACTATTTACCTTGAATAATAAAGCGGCAGCATTTTATTTTAAATAAGTAGGAAGTTGCGTTTCATGCAAATTATTTTAGTCGGACCTACTTCCCGGCTTATAGCCTTTTTACACTGATCAACATCTAACATCTACCATCAATTTCCCACCATTTGCGAAGATGTTAACATCTTTCCATAAGAAATACATAGGGCTAAAAAACAACATCTTTCACCATCTTTAAAAGATGTTCCTATCTCATTTTATTCCACTCTACATCTTTCGATTATTTTAGTGTCATCACTATAAAAGTGTCAATAAGTTCTATTATTATTGTGGCATCACTGACAAAATGGAAGTTGCTTTGAAAGCAGCGTTACCATTTGTCAAGTTTTATATCTTAATGCAATGTTTTTTTGTTAAGTATTTTTTTATATTTTTAAACAAATTGAACATTTTTGAGTTTTCTTTTTAAATGTTGGCACTTTTGTGAGAAAAAAACATTTTTAATTTAATAAATTTTTTTTTTCAAATATGGTGACATTTTTGTTTGATGGCAGATGTTAGATGTTGATCAGTGTAAAAACCCTATTAAGAATGTAAAACAGGATAATTGCCCAATAATAAATAAAAAAAATTTATGAATATTATGTAGCACAACTGAAAACTAAAATTCAATTAAAAAGTGTATTCAGCTTAAAATGAAAAAATTAAAATTTTTAAATCTTCTTTTTTGTTATTTTCTTTACCGTTCTCTATTTCTTCTTCCGAAGCATCACCTCTGCTATCCAAAATACCTCGGCAAAACCTTTAACTTTCTATTATTTCTCGCCAGTTTTAACTCAAGTGCCTTTAAAAAAGTTTGTCCACGTCAACCAACTTTTCCGGGTTTATGTTACAGAGTAAGGTAATAAAAAAAGTGTCTTCCCTATTATTAAAATGCTTTTTGGAGCTGCACTAGTAACTGTCGACAGAACTTGCTCCTTCTTTAGCACAACAAATACCCTTTTGTTTTTTATTTTCGATAATAATTCGTATGCTTTGGGTAAACCTAAAAAGTGACGACAACACAAAACATTATAAAAAATTACAATATAAGCAAATTGTGGCTGCAAGGTACGAGCTTTATTCTGTTTTATGCAAGCAAGCAGACAATGCAAATAAACATTTTTAAAAATCCCTTAAATTTTCAATGCAATTTACAGAGGTCAAGGAGTCGTTTGTTTCTTTTTCACTTCAAATACTAAAGCAGCGCGGTATTATCTGTCAAAAGTCATTGCTGTCATGATTTTTTTTTTTTTAAATACAAGTAACGAGCTTTTGAACTCAGCGCCTCATATAATTTATATCTACTTATTTTACTTAAGCCTAGATTACACTATCTCAGAAGTCTTACGTATTCCATAATAGTTTGTGCGATAGAAAACTAATGAGTTTTGTTGCGACTGTCAAAAAATCTAATGAAACATGACAGTTTGTGTTCACATCATCACACAAAGTATAAACACTCACACATGAAAAAAATGCAACCCTGATCCAATGAAAAGTATTATTGTTTAGAAATTTTTCAAAAAACGATGAAGTCGTATGGGATGTCAAACTTTTTTCATAATACTTGTCATTTTCGTGACACATTGCATTCACACTATCACACTATGTCATATTACTTGAGATTTTGACATGTATTAATACAAAGTATAATAGTGAAATCTAGCCTTTACCAGTTAAATTTAGGGTTAATACTCTTTTGTTGATCAAATGCGATATGTACAAACGTATTTAGACACCCACAATATTATTACAGTAACGGACTGTGGTTTATTTAAGAAGTATTCCGTGCAGTTATTTTTAAATAAATAAACAATTTCTTTTTTTTTAACTTGTTCTAAAGCTTCGTAAATTATAAGATCAGGCGAATGTAAGAAAAATATACAATTTCATTGGCAGACAAAAAAAAAATTGTCGGTTCACAGTGAAAAATGTTGGTCATTTTCGGATCAAAAATCTGTAACTTTTGAATGGATGAGTATTTTTGTAAGATTCATTTTTTGTTGAATGGCTGGGACTTAAAGCTTTAATTTGCATTTTCAATCTTTAAAATCGAATTATAGAAGAAAATGTAATAAACAGTTAGAAACACATTTTATATTCTTTTTTGAGTTTTTGTATTAAAGTAATATGTTAAGAAGAGTAAGAAAATTGGCAGCACTAGTTTAAACAGCTGACGCACGTTTCGTGTTTTGTTTCACTGTCAAACATTTTCAGTTTGGTCTATAATTTAACCATGAATCGTCTTACAAACGAACAACGCTTGCAAATTATTGAATTTTATTATCAAAATGCGTGCTCTGTTAAGAAAGTTCATCGCGCGCTTCTTGTGTTCAGCGACGAAGCTCATTTTTGGCTCAATGGGTACGTTAATAAGCAGAATTTTCGATTTTGGAGTGAAGATCAGCCAGAAGCATTGCAAGAGCTACCAATGCATCCAGAAAAAGTCACAGTTTGGTACGGTTTATGTGCTGGTGGCATCATTGAACCGTACTTCTTCAAAGATGATGCGAATCGTAACGTAACTGTGAGCGCTACCGTGAGATGATATCATACTTTTTTTGCCCAAAATGCTTGACTTGCATGATATCTGGTTTCAACAAGACGGTGCCACATGCCACACAGCACGCTTTACAATGGACTTATTTAGAGGCGAGTTCGGTGAACATTTTATTTCACGTTCGGGACCGGTCAATTGGCCGCCTAGATCGCGCGATTTAAACCCTTTAGACTATTTTTTGTGGGGCTATGTTAAAGATCATGTCTATACACACATGCCCGCTTCAATTGACGCATTGGAAGACAACATTGAAGCATTTATTCATGAGATACCGGCCGAAATATTGGAAAGAGTATGCCAAAATTGGACTAAGCGGATGGACGATTTGAGGCGCAGTCACGGTCAATATTAGCATGAAATAATCTTCAAACATTAAATTATATGGACCGTACTATCGCTTTAAATAGAGATTTCATGAATTTTTCTGAATTTTATGTTTTTTTTTTAACTTTCCTATAGCTTTTAAAAAATCACCCGATATATGTATTTGTATTAACCACTGACATTTGTTAATAGCTTTTAAGCTTAGTTTTTTTTAGAAATTGACAACCTTCGGCCCGAAGACTTTCAAGCCCCAATATTTACAACGGCCGAAGGTCGCATTTTGCAGTAGAGTTACACTTATATTTCATTGGCAGCAAATTTACGGTACTTAAAAAATTCCCATGAAGTGTAAAGCTTATATTTTTTATTTTGGTGGTTATTTGAATAAGTTTTTGGTACAAAATAGTTTGATAGTTATTATTTATTTACAATGAAATAAATAAATTTTGCTGGATTTTACCAAACAGTATAGCCTGTATTTTTATATACAAGCTTAATTGCAATTATGTTAGATTCTCTATAATTAAAATCCTGGATGTTATGTGATCAAGTAGATCTCGTAAAGATTTTACTTTAGAATAATTAATTGTAATTTCTATTTATGCTGGTGGTGGATAGCAACTTCGTTTTGCTTGCTAAATTTTATATATGTTGGAATAAAAGCAAATATTCTTTCCAAAAAAAGATTTCTGAAATACTGTATTAAGCTCTTGCTAAATTTAATTCATTTCATCAAATGATTGAGTAATTTCAGGCTTCCATAGTCTTTAAAACCTTTTTGGTTTTTGAAAAAATCCTCAATAGGTCAATAATTTTTGCTTCATCTCCTTTGTGAATTGACGGCAGTCCTTGGGTATACGAATCATGAAAATGATAAACTCCATTATCCTTACATAAGGATGTATTTTTACGTTTTGTTGTTGATTTTGACGTTGTCTGATAAGAGCTGCATGGTCTTCCTCAGTTTTGTAAAGCGTTTAAGATTTACTGTTGCTAGCAAAGTAACAAAACATTTTGTATATAAACAATCTTCATTTCTTACAAGAAACACTTTAACAGTTTATTTTTTTTTTAATATTAGCTGCATGTATGCTTCTGAAAACTGGTATTTATTTTTATTAAAAACTTAGTAACACTTAACAGATTCTTACCACTTGCAGTGAAAGCAAGCATTAATGTGCGCATTGAACACTTCCTTTTTAAATCCGTTGTTTTTTGTAAAAAAACCAAATCGTTTAAGCCAACTTTTAAGAGGTTTAGCTTGACAAATCACGTAAATTATTTTTTTGTTTAATAAGAAATGCAAAACTGCCAAGATAAAAAAGCTTATTAAATTAAAAATTTTGTTTTTTTATTTCTAAGTTAAAGGCACGATTTATATTTTGGATAGGAAGTTAAACTTTGATTTTATGTTAAAACTAGATCGGCGGCAAACGGCGCCAACAGTTGAAATCAAACACGTTCCCACGAAAATCGGTTCTACACACCGGAACGACTCGGCGTTTAACGAACACCGACCAAGGAGTGTCAACCCAGCAATGCCTGTTCTTCAGGTCTCGCTGCTACAACAACACCAACAACAACAACAGTTAAAATCCTAGTCCAAGTTGCGTAGGGCAGCCAAAACACATTATTTATTTCAAATGAATAAATTTGAAATCTGCTAACAATGTATACAAAATTCATAACATACATAGAAACCAGTGTTACCACCAGCAAGATTCAAAATTACACTTGAGATGAAGAAAAATTACCCGATTTAAATGAAATTACACCTGATATAAAATTTAAGTTTTATTTAATAAAAATACATTTACAAGGAAGCAAAAACACAACAACCTCATTAAAACCAGATAACTATTAGTCCAACTGTTAATTTTATTTAAATTAACAAAAAATAACATTAAAGACTTAAAAAAAATTAATAAAACATAAAATAAAACTGCTAAAATAATGAGTTTAACTTCCACATTTGGTTGATATATCTTCGGAAGGTTTAAAATGTTCCTTGTCATTGCTTTATCATGGATGATTTTTAGCCCCATAGAGCTTACGAAAGGTTAGCTGTCAAACGAACTGTCATACTGTTTTCACTTTTTGATCAGGCATATCATCATGAATAGAATCATGCTTGAACAACGCCACCAAATTATCCAAATATACTTTGAAAATCAGCCATCGATTTTCGCAACTTAAAGGTGACTTCATGACTTAAATTACGCAACTTTTTTCACTAATGAAGGCGATGTGTTGATTTAGAGAAAATAAACTGTCAATTAGACTTCAAGGCCGTGCGATGTGACACTTACTGATTGTTTTCCGTAGGGTTGTGAAGTCAGTGGTTAATGCTGGTAATGTGTCTTGGAGGTCAACATTGTTCATTTTATTCGAAAAAGAGAAACAAAATTGGACGTCTGCAATGCGTTTCGTCAAGGACAGATGTTTTAAATCAGTTTCAAATGGTTGTGCCGTGTATCAATCTGCGATTGAAACTATTTTTTTTTTGTGTTGTCTACCATTTTAAGTTTCATGGTCTTAAAAAATACCCTTTTAATTAATAAAATTAATTATATGTTGCAATATTGGAAACATATCTTCCCTCAGGCAAGTTTTTAGTTTGAATAACTTTTTTCAATAAACTTCAGGTTCTAAATCAATATGATAGGCATCTTTATCCAAATCTAAGAGTCCATCTTGCGACATTCATTACCAAACATTTGAAAATATATGTTTGTTTAATAATTGAAGTCGTTTTTTAAAAAGAAACCGAGACTTTGGTTCAGAAGGATGTGCATTTCTTAGCATTTCTTAAAAAGCAATAAATGTCATCATTGAAATCGAATCTTGATTTTATTTGGGCATCTGAACTACAAATTTCAAAATATACCTAAATTACACCTAAGAGAAATTACCCACGCTCTACCCACGACCGTAAAAATTATACCAAATTCGGGTAATTACCCACAAAGTGGCAACACTGATAGAAACTAAAAAAATAATTATAAATATCAAAAATGCGCCTTGGAAATGGTATTTTATCTCTCCAAAACCATTAAAGTTGAAAGTAGTATGTTCTGCCACCATTTTCGAATACTTCTGTTGACATATTTACTGTAATTATTGCTTGACACCTCATGGTTTATTTCAAACATTTGCAAAAATCAATTATGAGATAATTGAATGGCAAGAATTACCAGATCTGTTTTTAGACAATGATGCCATTGTCAGATGCATAAACTTCGCAAATATGATAATTAAAAATAAGCGTCCAGCGTCTGATAATAACCTGCCAATTGCAACTAAGAGTGCTCACACGATTGTAAAACTCCTAATAAGATTGTTGTCTTACAATGGACGGAAAATGCTAACGACGTTGCCAAACAAAAACTGCCAGTTCACACGAATGTAAGACATTTTTTGGCGCATTTTACTGGCAATATTGTTAGATCCGACTACCAGCTGTACGACGCTTTACATTTATTCAAAAAACTAAGTGCACATTAATGCGGATTTTCGGTTGCATTTAATATTATCCGTTAATTCCGTTTAAGTATTCTGTGAGTAAAATTAAACTGTAATTGAAAATATAGTTTATAGTTGAATTAATTAAATTATGAAAAGTCATTTATTTTTTACGGGTTTAAGTCAGCTTATATTTTAACCTTTAAGATTACATGCACTTTTTGTCAAAATTAAATGACAAAAAAATAGACCGGATTTTAAGTGAATTTTCATTATTTTTTTATTACAGTTTCAGTTCATTTAACGTACAGAATATTTTGAGTGTAGTTACAAATTACCATCACTACTTTTGGAAATTTTTACACTTCCCAAATGAACTTTTTACCTCAAAAACCAATTATTGGGCCTATAGTGCAGTGTTTAGAAATATAGAATAACGTTTTCTGACACTTTGGGTATAACAAAAACTAAAACCGATCCTTAATTCTAAATATTACTTCGATGTTCAAAATCATTTTAAGTGAAATGCGCTTGTCGAATTTTTCATAATTCATATCTTAAATTTTAGGAAATATCCGACTTTGAAAATCCAAATTGCTATTTTTGACCTACCTTGGTCTAGAACATATTTTGTAATTATTTAAAACTCAAATTTATCATATTTTTTAATGTTTTTTTATTTTTGCTCAAATCTCAGCCATTTTTGGACCGATCTGGCTGAATTTCAATACCAAAATTATAATAAGAATACCTGACAGAAAGATACCCCAACCAAGCCCCCATCATATATGGGGGCTTCGGAAACCCCATTTCAACAGACAGACGGACAACCGGATTTGAACTTCTTTTTTCATAAGGACCCAGAATATATATACTTTATAGGGTGTGGGATCAATATTGTAGAAATTACAAACGGAATGACAAAGTTATATATACCCTTTTACCTCCGGTCAAGGGTACACTGAAAGAAAAATGCTTCATATATTTAATGAATCATTTTCATAAAAAAGTTTTCCTTGGGTAAATGAAAATTTTCATTGTCTAAATGGAATTTCATAGGTTTGATGAAGTATTTTCGTTAAAATCGCTTCATTAGATTTCGTAATTACGTTAAAAATTTTCATTGGATATATGACAACTTAAGTTTGTCCAAGTTAAACAAAAAATTTTAATTGGGAACTTAAAAAAACAATATACAAACATAACTATATTCATAAATTAATACAAAATTATAGTTTCCTTAAAAAAATGTTTAATTGTTATTTAAAAAATGTAAGATTTAATAACTTCATACATCTAATGTTACATGTATGCCATTAAATTTATGAAATCAAAATTTTTTTTTATAAAAGCAACATATTTCAATAATTGCCTTCATAAATTTAAATTTTCATTATGACAATAAAAATGTCATAATAGTAATGAAACAAAAACTTTCAATCCACTTTCAATCAACGTTGTTATTGTTATTATGGACAATTTAATGTCATATTTACGGTCTTAATTGAGAAAAAAACATAGTTTTTTTATACAAAAACTACACTGCCCCTGTAGACTAGCTGGTAGTGAGCTAGTCTATCAGCACCGAGGTTACATGTTCGAATCCCACCAGAGACAGAAAAAAAAAATAAAAATAAAATAAAGTAAAATAAAATAAAATAAGAAAAAAGAAAAAAAAAATAAATAAAAAAAAAAAATAAAAAAAATAAAAAAAATTTACTTTATTGAAAGTATTCATCCAATGAATAATATTCATGGATCTTATGTAATGTTTCATTAAGTCCTTTTAATGAAACAGGTTTCATTGATCCAACGAAGCGCTGCATAGGTTCCTTTATAATGCAATTTTTCATGGGATTAATGTCAAAATTCGTTAGTATTGCGAAGAAAATTCTTTCAGTGTATAATAAAGATTTTATTGCATAAACAAAAATTTATATTATTGCCAAAACTCATAAATACATTTTTGCAGTTTTTTGCAAAATGTCTTCAACGAATTTTAAAATTATATTCTGTTCTCGATCATTTGATGTACAATATGTTTACTTTGCTATAACAATTTTTAATATTTTTATGTAGATAGCACTTTTTTACCAAAAAATAACGTGTGTGTTACATAGCGCAATACTATATTTATGAAAAAACGTTTGGGAATTTATTTTTTCAAATTTAAGTGACAGATGACCCTTCAGTCTGTTAAGTTGTTTCTATAAAAACACATTTTCGAAAAATTGCAGATAGTACTTTTTGAATAAAAGCTCACGATATACTTTTCATTGGATCTAAAATTCAGGCAAAGGTGCCTTGAATGCTTAATAGATACACAGGTACTGAAGGGTATAATGTATGCACATGTATTGCTTGTCCTACTTTCAGAACTGTTTATTTTAATACTGTGCCAAACTTTTCGTTAAATAATTTTTTTCTCATAATAAAAAGGGTGTCCAAAATTGAAGTATCATTTTATTTTTGCTGCAATTTTATACCTGGAATTTTTATTTTCACATTCTAAATACATTCCGGTTAGTTATAATGATACGTTATACGAAGAGACAACGTGTTTTTATTATTAAAACATTTTTTGAAAATGGCAAAAGTTTTCAAGAAGTAATTTAGAAGAAAATTCGGTATAGAAAATGCTCCAACAAAGCGTGTCATTAAGCTGATGGTTGAAAAATTATAAGACACTGGATCTGTTCATGATACCCGAAGCAGAATTTATGAACGTAGTTCAATTAAGCATGTAGCAACTGTGAGCAGAAGAGTTGAAAAATATCCAAAAACTTCTATTTGTCATCGTTGGCAGCAACTAAACATCAAACGATCCACATTCTCCAACATCTTGCATTGTTAACTCCATTTAAAGGCGTAGAGAATATTTGGTTTCAACAGGATGGTGCTACTTGCCACACAGCAAGAGAAACAAAGATATTTTGAAAGAAAAGTTCGAAAATCGCATTTATTTTCTCGTAGAGGAGGAGTGAGTTGGCCCTTAAGATCGTGCGATTTAACACTTTTACATTTTTTTTGCGGGGCTCTTTTAAATCGAAAGTGTACAGCATTAATCCCACAATAGTTCAACACTATCGAGCAGATATTAACCATTGGCAACAGTTTATTGAAAAACGTGATTGAGAATTTTGGTAAAATATTGGGAGCCTGCCGAGCCAGTGGGGGGTCACTTGATCGACATAATTTTTTATTTTTAACCTATTTGTAATAAACTAGGTTAGTTAGGTAAGGTCGAAAAAAGGATGAAGCATCAAAGATGCAACCTCGTTTCAGTACGATGTACGATATACACCTGGGCCACTACCTGGCCTGTTGTGCGCTCCTTAAGAAACATGTAATAAACTAAAATAAATATATTTTTTATGTCGCAAAAAAACTTTTTTTTTATTAAAATTAAAATGATACTTGAATTTTGGACACCCTTTTTTAAATTACTAAAGGAATATTTATGACTAAAGTTTTCATCGATGTTTAAGGACAAACATTTTTCAAAAACTTTTTATTATAATCAACACTTTTGTAACGAGTTTTGTTTGCAGATGACAAAAATTTTCTGTATTGTTTTCTAAGAAACTGCTTGATAAAAATCTTATTGTTATACTTTGTCTTGAATATTTGCAATTAATTAATTCAATGAAATTATTTATGCTTTGTGCGAATTCCAAAATAATTTAATAGGACATAAATTAAAATAAAGAAAGCGTGTTGCAAACAGTGCTGCCAACTTTTCATGACTAAACAAGCAAAACTGTATTCAAAAAGACCTGACGAAATTTTTGTTACAAAAACTGGTAACCTCTTAAGACCCTGGGTACACATATGTGTACCTTAACTTCTTACAAGTTTTAAAGACTAGCGACATCGGTCACACTAGAATAGAACTTTATAACTTGCTTTAAGCTACTGCGCCTCAAAAAAATATCAAAAGATGGTAGGGATTAGAAGTTTTAGCCATTATTTTTGAATTTAACAGTTTGGAAAAACCATACTGTTTGGATAATTTTCCTCAATCGTTTAGAATTGAAGTGCACATATGTGCACCTCCTTTTTCTACCTCTTTAAATAAAAAAAATTAAAAAATAATAAAAACCAAAATTTAAATTACTCAATCTCAGCGTTGCCATAATTAAGATTTTATCTTATTTTTAAAGATTTTTTGAACAAAATAAGATTTGAAGATTTTTTTTTTCCCAAATTAAGATTTTTTATTTTTAGAAATAAAGATTTTTAACTTTAAGTTTGTTCAACATACTTAATTTTTTTACAGTTTTTTAAACAGTAAATTTTTAAAACCATGATGTTTTCTATCAGCTTGTTGTGTATTGGTTTTGCACACTTTTGTACTAGGGAATGGTAAATGGATTCCAAAATCGATTTTCGATTTTTCGATCCACTTTTTTTATTTCGGTTTTTGAGATCGATTAATCGAACCTCAAAATCGATTATAAAATCGATTTCAAAATTGTTTAAGATTAATTTGCAAACTTTTTCCTAATATCACAAAGGGGATACACCAGCATTTTTTTGACAAACTTCTAGAGAAATTGAACTAAGATTTTTACGGCTTGTAGATAGGTCTGACTACTGTTTATAATTTCCCTGCAAAAAGTGAAAATGGGTTAATTTTGAGATGCCCTTTAGAGGAACAAGTGCGATACGTATGTAGATTTCATATTAAAATTGTGTTCTTGTGTAGTCAATCAGACCTGTCACATAAATCAATTCCGTTCGAAAGTGAATTCGAATCTTGCTTCACATAAAACGAAATCACTTTTGATTTATTTCTGTGACATGCCTGAATGTATGGATAGTATGTCAAAGGATTATGACAATAGTTCCTGATCAGTGGCGACTGTTTCTTCGCAAAGTTACTATTAAGTTAGATTTAGAAAACAAACGTTTGCATGTCATTTCACTCTTCTTATAACTAGATTTAAATGTCGCTCACACACTGGTCTGTTGGAATATTAGCGTATTTCAACAGAAATGTCATGGTTTAATTCACCTAATGTGTTTCTATAATATGTTGATTTTCACAAAGCTTACTTTCAATGTTTGGTTCAGTACAATATGTTTGGATTGTTTTGTTCACTGTCCATTGATTACTTTAATTTCTGAAAAACAAGAGCCCCTATATTAAAGTTGAAAGTAAACCAAGGGCACTAATAGGTAAATACGTAAAACTTCAACTTTAAATTCAGAAAACTGCATAAACATACCACCTACACACGTATGTACGCACAAAAAAAAATCTCAAGTTATATTGTGCGTGCCCATAATTTATTGATTTAATTAAGATTTAAATTAAAAATTGCCAAAATTTTTATAAAAATTAAAAAATCGATTTTAAAAGCCCAATAATCGATTTCAGTATAAAATCGCATACGTAAATTCGATTGCAAACAAAATTGATTTTCGATTGGAATCGAAATCGATTTACCATTCCCTATTTTGTACTCATTGTCTAGCATATACAAAAATGCATCATTATTTCTAGGCAAACAAAATATTAAAAAAGCATCATAGATTAGCGGTTGTTCATTTCCGGAATATTGATGAAAAAAAATTTGTTTTTATATTTTTATAAAAATTAATTTATTAAAGAACAAAAAAGTTCATGTATTTAGTACCAAAAGGTAAAACTAATGGAACTTACCATAGGATTGCCGTCTTGATCTGGCCACACTAAATTCGGGGTTTCCTTGCAATATTTTTCGAATAAAACAAAAAAAAAAAAAAAACAGGGGTGTGAATTCTATAAATGAAATGTGCGGAATCGAATGAAACTAATTTGGATTATATTGGAGCAAATTAGTGGGGTGAAATTCTTTTAAATGTAAAAGTCTATGAAATTACCCTCTTGGCCAGACTAAATTCTTGTTTTCTTGCAATATCTTTTAAATTGGACAAAATATCAACAAAAAAAAAAAAAAAAAAACAGAAGCATGAATTCTATAAATGATATATTCTGAATTGAATGAATCAAGTTTAAATAAAATGTGTTTTAGATGCGAAAAAGCAATGTGCAAAATTAAGGACTACATATTCGATGACTTGCATGTAAAATAAAATAATACAGTATAACCCGGTTAATTACCCCACGCTTAAATGCCTTTCACGCTTTTTTACCTCGAGTTTTAAATCCCCGTTTTTTTTTCTTCCATTGTTTAAACAAAAATCCACGTTTAATTGTCATACGCTTAATTACCCGATTCGGATAATTGTCTAAAAAATTTAACTCCCAAAACAAAATTATACCTAAATTTCATTCGTTTAATTGCCTCAGTACTATTTGCCAAAAACACAGCAAATAATGCAACCACGTTTTACATGTTAATAGTTTGAAAATATGCACTAAAATTTTTTTTTAAAAAATATGCCTAAAAAACAAAATATGGCTTGATTAAAAGCAAAATATTCAACAAATTAATATTTGCATTAAAAGTTATGTTATGAGGTCAAGATTCATATAAGAGTTATATCCCTGCGGGAAATTAGTGTTAATTGGTCCCACAGACTGGTCCTGGGAGTTGTGAAAATAGAACAGGTACAAAAAGAAAGAACTCATGACCAGTGAAAGGAGAACCAATCATGTAACTGGTTTATGAAGAACAAAAAGGTAGAAAAAAGAATGAATTACAGTAAAGTCTTCACCGGTGGTGTGATGCATTTTTTTGGGACTTTCTAAATTTTTGGCTCTTGAATTTAATTCTAGGACTTGTTTTATTGAAATAATACTACATCGTATTGATATAATACTACATTTTAGTAACTGTCACTAACATGTCCATTGAGAATAGATTTGTGACTGGTCAAATGGTGTCAATTGACCCCCTCCAATGACAACCCCATGTAAAAGTGATAGGTCTTATTCATAGAAAGTGTTAAAACTAGAACCGGTCTCTACCACCAAATACCTATCACGGGACTACTTTGGTGTCAGTTCGCTTCCCTCTAGGGATATTATCTAAATACACCAAATTTATGAGATATTTTGTCTTAAAGAGATTAAAGTTTGAAGTTTGCATGGGGACTATGTGATATTATAGACCGATTCTTACAATTTACATAGGTTTTGTTCTTATGACAACTAAACGTATTTACCCAATTTTATCAAATTATCTAAAAACTGCTACCTTTTCTTTCGCACAAGGTTTACATGGACATACAACCAGCAAGATGGACGGACGGACACGAAAAGATTACTTAAACAAGTGTTTCTGATTCGATCGTTTGCTAAACGATGCGTATAGGTTTCTATGTTATAAGTTGCGAAAAACATTTATCTTCAACAAAAACTTGCTTTGGCTTAAAATTGTACAGTGAAAATTTAATGTAGGTGGCGAAATTAAAGCAACAGAAAATTCATCTGTTAACCAGAATTTAAAGGAATTTTTTTTTGCTTAACATGTATTAAAATATGTTTTTAAAACTTAAAATATGTGTGCAATAAAAATGCCGCAATGGTTAAAATAAATTATTTACAAACAAATCGATACCAAAATTCATTAAAAGCTCTTAACGCATAAATATATTGTTTCTGTATTCATTGGTCGCACAAGAAAAAGCATGCAATTGCATATTTACGGCTTCCATGAGTAGTAGTAGGGTATGATAGGACATCTCAAAAAGCACTACAGATAAAATTTAAGACAACAAATCCCATTGTTTTTTATTGCTATCTCTTAAGATTAAGCTGGTACATGTAAAAATTCCTTTCTTAAATTTTTTCATACATCAAAGTTCTGTGGTTTTCATGGGCAACCGCGTATGTCTATTTTTTTGATTTTGAAATGTTGATGCCATATTGCTTAATTTTAAGCGCTCTTTACATTTTTATAAAAAGTTTTAAAAACAGATACCCCATGCCGATGTTTTAGCTCAATTACAAAGTTAAAAAGGTGCAATATCTAACCCATAGTTTGATCTAGAATGTTTTTTTCGGCTCTCCTGAAAAATTTTATTTTAAGACATACGCGATTGCCCATGAAAACCACATACGTCTAATTACCTCACTGAGGTTTTTTAAACGAATTCGCTTGATTACCTCAATGGGGTAGTTAAACGTATTCTTATTATAACCTCAACGAGGTAATTAAGCGTATTCGTTTAAATGCTTACCCCGCATAATTACCCAAAAATATTGGCATTTTTGTCGAGGTAATTATCCGTGGAATACTGTAAAATTATATAATAAATTCGTATAATTTAGCATAACAAGCATACGTTCAATAAAAAATATATTTATTTACTTTACTTTTTATTTCATTGGGCTTAGCTGTTCTAATTGTGGTCTGCCCAGACCAAGAGAGAACTTAGTGGGGAAAAGTTACCGAGAATCCTAGGGTTACGAAGCTTTTGATTTAAAAATTCCACATTCCATGTTTATGATAATCTTTAAACAAAATATATATACATATGTGCTTAAGAATATCTTTTAAAAGGTGTACCAACATTATTTTAATAACAATTCTATTAGGAATATTTATAGGAAAATCCATATTTTTTAATGAGCTTTTTTTAAATGCAATTTTCTCAAAATGCCTTCGATTTAACAACGGTATCAAAAAATTAAATATTAAATTGAGAACCTTAAGATTTCATATGATGTATGAGCTTCATAGCTCCCTAACTAAAAAATGTTTGTCCAAAATTTATACATCTCTTATATTTGTCTGTGTTCATACGGCTCATGTCTTATTGACATGATTGCTACTTTATAGGCGAGAGGGACGAGGGAAAAGAAACGAGTACACAGATGCATGTACTGCAGAGCGACTCATACAAAAAAGTGATTTTGTTACCCCTCTGAAAATAAAGCATGATATGTTTTATGATGATTCTCAAAATATTTTGGTTCTAGCGTTGACCATCTGTGAGCTGGACCATTTTTAAAAAAGGTATTTTTTTAGCTTTTCAAATATTTTTGTACTTTGCTCCAAGACGACATCAATAAAATTTGGTATCACCGAAAAGAGTTTTGAAGCAGCTTCCAATGGTATATAAAACTTGACCACTTGCGACCTACTAATTGAGATCAGGGACCGTAACAGTTATGCCTTTTTTCATAAAAGTCAGATGAAAACAGTTATTTTTTGATTTTTATTTTTTCGATCAAAAATAACTGTTATTTTTTGATTTTTATTTTTTGAACAAAAATAACTGTTATTTTTTGATTTTTATTTTTTCGATCACATATAACAGCTATTTTTGGATTTTTATTTTTTTGAGCAAAAATAACAGTTATATATTGATTTTTATTTTTTCGAGCAAAAATAAAAGATATTCTCTAAATAAAAGTACGTGTTTTAATAATTTAGATGACTTTAATAATTATTTTAATGTGCATAAGGAATTCCTATGATAATTACACACTAAAATAAAAATTTAAACTCAACTACCTATAAATTATTAAATCACGTACATTTATTTACAGAATAATTTTATTTTTGCTCGAAAACAAAAATAGAAAAATAACCGTTATTTTTGTTCAAAAAAATAAAAATCAAAAAATAACTGTTAAGTTTGATCGAAAATATAAAAATCAATATATTTTATAATTGACAAGTGCATGAGGAACAATATGGTATACTTGAATCAGTTTTTCGACATTTATTTCTATATGCTTTTTTTGTTTTAAAATTCCAATTTAACTGTTATTTTCGGTCCCTGATTGAGATATTTAACTGAATACATATTTTCGTTTCGGGTTTTAATACAAATTCTACGTATGTGGAAACAATGTTCTGCTTTTGAATTTAATCTGTTTTAAAATAATGTTAATTTCTGTTTGTTTTTGTGATACCAAATTTTATTGATGTCGTCTTGGAGCAAAGTACAAAAAAATCGAAAAACTAAAAAAAAGACCTTTTTTAAAAATGGTCCAGCTCACGGATGGTCCAAAATATTTTGAGAATCATCATAAAACATATCAAGCTTTATTTTCACTTTTTTCAGCTCCAAACATGAGTCATGAGTCGGTTTAATGTACTGTATTTACACACAGAAAAAAATACCAATGTTAAAATAACATGGCGAAATGTTGATTGAGAATTATGGTTAATTTCTGCAAAAGTATGTACAAATATTAAAATAACCTTAAGTCACGTTTATTTAATATTATTCACTGTTAAAATAACATTGTTCAATATTGAATCTATAAAAACCTGTTTTATATTAAAATCAAACGTTTATCCTTTTAAATTAACATGCATACATACTTTAGTACGTACATTTTTTTATTTTCATGTTTAAAATATGTAATAAAAAGAAGACAATTCCCGTATTCTTTTAATTAAAATTATTTAGTTAAATAGTACATAAAGTTTTCAAAGTAGAATGATGACGAAAACCATATCGGGCCATTCTGCTGATGCTTCTGTTAACAAAGGAGATACATAATAAGTGAAACATGTGTTACAGGGGTAAGTGTTTTGAATTATAAATAAATAAATAAATGCATATGTTGTCTTCACACTGTTATATCACACTCTAACCAATTTGATTCTACATGAAATTCACGTTGTTTCAACTTGACATAACTTTCATTCATTGTGATTCGGATTGTTATTTCAATACAGATGACATTTTGCTCTAACTTTACTGCAATTTTAAATTAACATGAATTATAGTTAGTTTAAAAGAAAAAAATGTTCGCAAGTTATTGTAAAATCATGTTAAATTAACATGAAACAACAATGAAGCAAAATCACGACTGAAAAATGTTAAAACAACCTTGTTTTGAACGAACTTACATTGATCTTTTTTGTGTTGTTTAATTTTCTTTTCAATATCAAATAAAACAAAATAAAAAACATGTCGTCAACATGACATGAATCATTTGAACGCCAATTCATGTTCAAAGAAGAAAAAGGAAGAATCATGTCAATAAGACATGAGCCGAATGAACTCAGACTTAGAATTTAATTAGTTTCTATGAAACTTAAATCGTCCAAATCGGTTAAGCCGTTCTAAAGTTATGCGATCAGCAACTGACAACATTTCATTTTTATTATATAGATTAAATGGATTTAAAATGTATTTTTAGAAAGAATTTAATGAAAAATATAACTAAAAACACAATTTTAACCTACAATCTAATTTAGTATAAATACGGCAATTACGTATTTTAATTAAAATAGTATCAATAATAAGAAATATTTTCGTTTAAAAATTAATAATTTTTGCCCTTGTTATAAAAATTTTAAGATTTTTCTCTTCAAAATAAGATTTTTTTTCGCCAAGTAAAGATTTTCCTTCCAATTCTTCTGGCAACGCTGCTCAATCTGTTCAGTTCAGATCTAAAGAAATTAAGGATTTACGTTGAAGTAATTCATATTTGAATACCTGAGGTAAACATAAATATGTATGTGCACCCGTAATTTCTAAGACTTCAAATATAATAAAAAAATAAAATATACAGTTGTCTTATTTGCTGCCCAAAATGTGTAACAAATATATAAGAAATGTAAAATCCAATGGGTTAATGTAAGCGACTGAAGAGGGTTAATGACAAAATTTATTCTTTACAATAAAATTGAAAAATTAAAGGATATTGTAAATACTAAACTACAGTCAATATCTTTTTTATTGACACAATATGGAAAATTTTTAATCCAAATTTTTGATATTTTAATCAGGTTAAAGTTCATTGAATCTAATTTTCATTAAATTATTTTTATGAAGAAAGGAATTTTACAACATGAAATTAATTAAAATTTTATTGATAGTTTGTCATTCCTGACTGCGCTGGGAACCGTACCTAGGTCTTTCACGGACAAGTTGCCCTTACGTTTCGATTGTAACCACTCAATCTCTTCAGAGGGTTTGCCGTTTAACACTCACCGCCATTGACGATGGCTGGCAGTCAATAGTGAAACATAAATCTTAAAACCAAATGGTATTTAATCTTTGGTAGATCGAAATTTGCTTTGAATGATTATCTATTTTAATTGCTTTTACATGTTTTTTCTTACTTCTGTTTTTTGAACTTTTTGTCAAGAATTCTTCTTGAAGTCGAAAGTAAATTTGTCTGTTTTTTTATGTTTTTGGCTTTCTTTTTCTTGTTGACCTTTTTCAGCACAACTTGATAGGCAAATGTTAACAAGGAGCTTGTGCCTTAGCTGTTAACAATAATTAATAGTGTGGTTATTTTATTGAACTGTTTATGGTGTTTAATCCAAATTTTAAGGCCAAAGTAAATTGAATTTATTTTTCATTAAATTATTTTTATGAAGAAAGGAATTTTACAACACGAAATGAATTAAAATTTTATTGATAATTTTTCATTGTTGACTAGAAAATGTTAAAAATTTCACAAAGGAGCCCAAAATTTTTTTTGTTGGAAAACAATTGTAAGTTTGATTGAAGCATGATTTCAAAAATCAGCGGTAAAGGTTGTAGACAAAAGGACGAAAGTTGTAAAAAACTTCATATTTTAAAAGTAATTACACACCTTATTTTTAATTCGAAGTGTTAAACAAACTTGTAAAAGTTGGAACATTTTTGGTACAATTTTCGATTTTTAGTTTTAATATTCTCAAAAAGATAAAAATAGCAGTAAGAAACGTAAAAAATATAAGATGTTTATTAAAACTTTAAAGGGTCTAGAGCGTTATATTTGGATCAAAAGACTAAAATTTAATAAAAAAAAGGTCCTGTATTATTACAGAATAGAACAGGTGCTTAAAATATGTATAACATTTAATGAGATATTTGCAAAAAAAAGCAGTAAAAATTGTAAACCAAAATGTTGCATCAAGTGGTTCATTTGTGAAAATCTTGACTGCCAGTCCAATATCCTGCAAGTGATTATCGTTATGTAATAGGGCTGTGTGTGTCCTTGTTTTGTTTTCTTTACATTTGAGTTTTTTGCTGCCGATTCTCCTCTTCCACTATAAAAGTTCACGATTCCCAATTGACTTATGAACCTTTTAAATCATACCTCATAAAAATTAAAACCTTTCACTTCAAACTTGCGATGTAACTAATTTTTTTATAAAATACCGTTAGGTTTTTGATGCACTTCTATTAAATTCAGCTGTTTAGAATTACTTGAATTGCCGCCCTTTAAAATTAGCAAAACGAGACAACACTAAAAAATGCATGGAACAATTCAAAGAAATTTGTTAATAATTCTGTGGCTTATTGCTAAAAGGGCAAACGTCACAATATTGGCTTTTGATAAAATTTAAATTAAAGTTTTTTATAGAAGAGTTCTTAGTGTTCGGCACGGTAGCAATATGGAAAACACAAACGCTAAAAGTGTTTGTATAGTAAACACCTTAAATAAACGTTTCTCTGTTTGTGATCTTCGTACACAATAAAAATAATGTACTAATCTAACTCAACATAAAGCTGAGTACATTTCATTGCATTCGGTTTGTCGTTGTGTTCGATTCAGCTAATTAATAATAATAATTATATTAATAATAATAATTATAAATTTTGTAAAGGTCGAATAGAAGTCAATTTACATAAGACATTAAGATACATGGTTTGGGTAACTTTTCAAGTGACAATAAAAAATCATAATATGGAAAATGGAGGGTACTTTGTTGATATTTGTATGAGAATATATAGGAAAATTTAAATGCCATATCTCCGGCACCACTTGCAATCTTTACATTAACCATCTACAGACTATCCCCAACGTTTTTGTTGAAATCGGTCTTCCCGTTTTCACAGTTAGTGGTGACATTAAAGTGTACACTTCTTTTTATATGTGTATATAGAATTAATTACATATTAAGTTAAACATATGTATTAGATGTGCATCGCTTACGTTACAATTAGCTTAAAGTTACTGAAAAGGCAAGAGCTGTGGTAAAAAAGTTAAGAACGCCAATTAAAAATATATTATTAAAATGTCATTATTTTACCTCTAGTTGATTGTGCCACTCGTTGGTCGTCTACCTTTGTAAATTATAAAATGAACAAATTTTAAGAAAACGTATCAATATGCGATGAAATATGGAAAAATATAAAATATGCTGTATTAGTTTTACAGCCACGAAAATTCTTCAAAAATAACAGTTAAGATTTGTAGACGTCTTTGATGACTGGTTTGCATGTAAAGTTGAACTACAGAAAGTTAAGACAAATTTTACATATAATTTATTTTATTTGGATCCGCGTTGTAATATTTTTTCAAGGGCAATTTTGTTGACCATGCAATTGATCATACTGTAAAAATTAGTGTGAAGATGCACACAATTAGCCAAAGTAGTTGCTTAGACATAGGGATGCCAATCCCGAAAACCCGAATACCGAATTATTCTAAAAATTTAAGTCCCGAATTCCGGGATTATTACATAAATATCCCGAGATTTTGGGTTTAGTAAAAATATGCTAATTTTTTTTTTTTTTATCAAATACAACTATATTTAAATAAACGCGAGTCACCCTGGCAATGAATCTAATTTTTAACTGGTTACAAAAATAAGTCGCAAGTGAATATATGTTACATTCAATGAAATTTGTACCACAGAACACAAAATCAGAAGATGAAGTTCGGTGTGGTCTTTTTTCTAAGTTAATGATATAAGAACTGCGCACGCAAAATGCAAGTTGTGCAAAAAGGTGTTAAAAACTTTAGGGGGTTCTACCAAAGGACTTTTGACACAAAATTTTTTACGTTTATTTTATAAGATTAATACTTGCATATATATTTGAGATAAAATAAATCAAATATTTTCATATCCCTGCAGATAACGAGACTAGTCCATACATGCATGTAAAGAGTAGTCCATAAAGGAGTAGGAGTACTCCAAAACTACTCCAAAGATATGGGTAAAAGGTGGTCTATATAACATTACGATGTCCTAGGAGGGGACCATATAACCCACCGAAGTAGTCCCTAAACTACTCCATGGAGTACTAAAGTGGGTTAGTTTTAAAATTACTCCAGGTTACTACAGTATGGAGTACACTTAAGGGGTAGTTTAAGCATTTTTCTTTTTAATTTTTTACTAATCGCCTTTTATGGTGTGTACTGTAGTCTAATATTGCTATTATTAAATATATTTACTTGGTATTTTAAATTTGTTTAACCTTTTTTTCACAAATTTCACAAACTTTCACTTTTAAATAAACAATTAATAATGGACACCATCAGGGCTACCAATGTGTAATACTGTAAACTATAGAAAAGTATACATCATGCAGTTGTTGGCAGCACTGCATGTTAATTTCTTATTACATGGTCCATACTACAGTACATTGGACCATGTTGTAAGTAGTCCATTTAAGCCACAATGGACCGCGTAGTCCAATATTATCTGCAGGGATAGCATATACATATGTATGTAGATATTTATTTGCGATACCACTCAGAAGTGTTGAATGCGAACATTGGTTTCGTCGGCAGCATATGTTTGCAATAAAATAAGGTATCAATTATCAGATGTCATTAATTTGTTTTTTTTTTTTAATATAAGTTTTAATACATAATTCTTCCATCCCAATAAAAAAAATTATCATGGTAACAGCCATTCCTAAACCAGAGCGAAAAGCATTTTCTAGCTGTCAAAAATGCATATGCCCATACAATTTGTATAAAGCATCCCTAAATAGCGCGGCGTCAACGCTTTGCAATTGGAAAATCCGATTTTGTATTTTTCTTTTTTAACATTTTTTTGTTTGGTGAATTTAATTGTCATACCGAACCGTCATAAAAGTTGCTTTACCGGTGTACCGATACCGATGTAATTAAAATACCGATACCGAATAAAAAAAAATTTAATACCGAAACCGAAACCAACTTGCTAACATTATATTATTTGAGATACCTAATTTTCTATCCAATAACCTTGATACTATTTATCATTTTTACTACATTTCGAAATGTCCTTTTTCATTAATAAGATTTCTTTATGACGTGCTCAATTCCAAATTTTAATTTTTTATAAGTACACTGAAACTTATTGTTGAGGAAAAGCTAATTTATATGCTTATTTCACTGTTTACTTAGGTCAGATCATCAGGAAACCTTTTTCCAAAGATTTCAGAAAAGCTAAAAATATTATACAAATAAAAAGCTAAAGCGAATAAGAATTATAAACACTTAAAATTCTACTTGTTAAAATATCAAAGCTTAAACAAAACACCAACAATAAACAGTGAGTTTATCTTTCCTTGCATTCCCTTACAATTGGTTGGCTTTTTTTCCGACTCGAATTGTAATTGAAAAATAAGGGCACATCATTCATAGAATTACAGTGAGTAAATATTCATATTGGGCAAGCATTCACTACATTCATACACAATATCGACAACCTGAATGAATGAAAACACACAACCATCCACAAAAACAGTTTAACACTTACTCATGCTCAACTGTTAAATTCAAAACAAATAGGACGTGGATCGCGATTCATTAAAAACGCTTCATTGGCAACACTGGTTGCAAAACAATTATTGTCTTGGACAAAATTTTAAATTTCCAATGTCCATTACATATTAAAAAAAACCAGTTAGAGTGATATATTCGACTGTCCCGAATCTTAAATACCCTCCACCTACAGTTAGAATATTTCCGGATTGGGATTTATATGGGACCTATGTTATGTTATGGGCCGATCTAAGCGAGATTTGAAAAAGTGTTTTTTAGTCTTATAAAAGTATGACTGACCAATTTTAGTGATAATTGCATTATTCGTTACGGTTTTACGCGCAGTTTTTTAAGAGAGAAGGCTTTATATGGAATCGGGTATTCATTCGGTTAACCGTTAATCGGCGAAACGATTAATTACGACCCGATTAACTGTTCGGTTTATTTAAAATTGGCTATATTCGATTAACGATTAAACCGGTTAAATTCATTCGATTAGCCGATTTAACAAAATTTTTGATTTTTTATAGTGTTATAAAATTTTGTGTTTTTAATTATTTGTTTCGTCTGATATACAAAAGGTATGTGGTCAGAAAATATTTTTTCATGCAATATATTTCCTTCTACACATTTTCCAGTTGTAATTCAGAAAGCGTTAATTGTAATTCAAATTAGTCAATTGTTATTCAGGAAGCACAGGAAGTGCTTTCTGAATTACGATTAAAAAGGGTGTAGCAATACATTCTTAAAATACAGTACAAAATCAGAAACTAAGGAATTCGGAAATAAATTTGTTGCAAATTGTGCTGAGCTTTGCCAGGATGAGTCAGAAGATGACCTGACAATAGAAGAAACTCTCGATTGTAACAGAAATAATCTTTTAACAGTATTATACGGAATAGTTATAAGTATTAAACATATAAAATCCCACCAATTGTAGGGGAATGTAAGAAAAGATAAACTCACTGTTTATTGTTGGTGCTTTCTTTAAGCTTTGATATTGTTACAAGTAAGACTTTGAGTGTTTATAATTCTTATTCGCTTTAAGGTTTTATTTGTATGATATTTTTAGCTTTTCTAAAATCTTATTTTCAGTGTTTTTATAAAATATTAAAAATTGGGAATTTAGCACGTCGTGCAGAAATCTTATTAATAATAAATTTTGTAATCCCAAAACTAACTTTGGGAAGATAATATATGTTTGAAGAAATCCGGAAAAAGGGTTGAGAAATTATATGTATAATCTGTATTATGGGTTGCTTACGATTTGTCCAACACACAGGCCAACACTCAATTTGCTTCTTTGACTAGTTAATTTTGGTGCGCTGAATTCAAATCTGTAATCAGTTTGTCTCTATCAGCTCTAGTTTTCATGATATAGCTTATTTGTGTTTTTAAAAAAGATGATGTGACTGAAATGCAAATATCTTCAAGAATTTTAAAGGGATTATGTAATTCTTTTTTTCTAGTGAAAGGTTATAAGATAACCATGGGTCGTTTGTAAACATTGGTCAAGAAATGACAGAGTTACAGTGGACAAAATTTAAAAATTTATGAAAAATTTTATGATTTTTTGCAATTTTGTTCTTTTGAAGTTATTTTTTTAAAATGAAACAACTGAAAAGTTTATTGTTTTATTACATGGGACATTAGTTTATTTTGATACGAACATTTTGCGCCCAACGAGACTAATTTCTGTGCAAAAATGACAAAGCTACAGAAGATTAATTGAATTAACCCACAACAAATAAATATACAAAGCTAAATTTTTAGTAACAATAAATATTAAAAATTGCTTGAAATTATTGAATTTCTCTGTGGATTAACTTACTAAATCTTCAGTAGCTTTGTCATTTTTGTACCAATCTATGTCTTGTTGGGCTCAAAATGTTCATATTAAAATAATCTAATGTCGTATGCAATAAAATATTAGGATTTTTAAATCATTGGTTAAAAAAAAATAACTTGAAAAGAACAAAATTGAACAAAATCATAAAATTTTCAATGAAGCTTGAACTTTTGTCCCCTGTAATTCTGTTATTTCTTAACCAATCTTCATTTTGTCGGGCTGTGTAATAATCGCTTCAGTCCAAAACATTTAAACCAAATTATTTTTCTAAAAGATTATTAATTAATATCCCCTTAAACTATTCAAATAATTAAAAAATGATCTCACAGTTAATTTTTAATTAATACATAATATTTTGTTAAATTTAAAAATATGTACCACACATTAATTAATTATTTTTTTGTTTGCTCGTTTAAGTTTAAGAATTGCTTTGCTTGGTATGTTTTTTTTTATAAACTTTTGATATTTATTGAAATTCCTTAATTTATAACAAAAATTTCTTAATCGGTTAACCGATCAATAATAAAATTAACCGATTAAACCAAATCCTCGGTTAATAAATCGAGGGATTAACCCATTGAAGCTATGGTAAATTATGGACCGATCCTCAAGTAATTTTTTGGTATGATATCCACTCACGTAAACGAATTTAGGCAAATCTTATATCAATATGTTCATTCTGCCACTTCTTATGCTAGAGTTTGTGACGAATGTATCAATTTTTTAGGATGGTTGCTTCACATTTTGGATTCATAACTCTTTTCCTACCGAAGCGATTTTGCTGGATTTCAATCTCAAACTGCTTAGGAGAACAACAGGCGGACAGACGGACCAACAAAGCTAAATCGATTTAGACTTACCCAAGGGCCCAGAATATATATACTTTATGGGGCCTTAGATGAATTTTAAAAATGTTTCACACGGAATGACAAACTTAGTATGCCCTCTTCACAACTAGTTGTGGTAGAGGGTATAAAAAGCAATAAATAGCAATCACACAATACAACATTTGTGAAAATTTTAAAATTTATCTTTTAAAATTCTTTGGGTCTTAACCATTAAAATCTTTTTATTTATATTTTTGGCAAATATTTTCAAAAGAGTGTTCTCAATCCACCTGTACACTCCTAGTAAGTAGGTCTAGTATGTACTTACATTAAATACATTGTTGTAAATTTTGGGATGAAAACTTTGCAACAAGCATTTGTGGCAAAGATATTGATACTCTTATTTATTTTGTACTTATTTTAAACCATCAATTTAAAATGAAAAGGGGAGGCTAAAGATAAAAAGGAAACAAGCAAAGGGCAAGACACCAGCCCAATAAAGTAAATTGTTGTTTCTTTTTTTTCTTTACAATGAGTTATTACAGGTAAAACTTTTCAAATCTTGACATATAATTTTGGTAGCAATGTGTATAATTAAGTGGGTTAGGAACAAAATAAATATTTGTTTTAGAAATGTGGAGGTATTTTACAGATGGACGTTTAAAGCTTAGTAGGTGGGATATATGTATGTATGTATATTGGAGAGTAAATCACTTCTTCTTTAAAACAATAAGGTGGATTTAATATGTATGTAAACACTGTAGGTACATTGATTGTTTTGTATAACTTAATGGCGTGTTCTTAAAAAAAAAGTTTTAAATAAAGATAAACATTTTAATGTTGGATGTTACTATGCGCAACATAATTTTTAATAATTTTTTTTATACTCACTATAACTCTAAGTCTAGACGAGCAATTTGTTCGGCAATCATTGCCGTAGCAACGATCAAATTCTATTGCCAACACTGGATATTAACGTGTGGACTGCATAAATATGTATTTGAACACATGTTCAGCAACAAATGTTATAATATATTGCTGAGCAATTATCTTTTAACACATGCTGTCAAAATCAATTATTAGTTACAAAAAAGGAAAAATTTTAAGCTTAAAACATAAAATTTAAATACAAAATTTACAAATTAATAATAAACAAATAATTAAAAATAAATTGGTTGCCAAAGAAAATGTAAGTATTTATTTACATACAAATTCATGTTTTGTGTTTAGACATACGTTTACTCCACTCTGAAAAAAATGTTAAACATAGAACATTTCTGTGACGTCATTCTGCCGACGTTATTGCTTATGTTTAAAAATACAAATTGCGCGTATAGACGTAGGGTAAGATCTGCCCGTTTTTAATTAAATTCAGAATAATTAGTATTGTGGTTATTTTGTTGAACTATTTATGGTTTTTAATCCAAATTTTTAATATTTTTAATTAGGCTTAAGTTCATGAAATTTAATTTTTATTAAATTATTTTTATGAAGAAAGGAATTTTACAACATGAAAATTAATTAAAATTGTTATTGATAATCTTTCATTCTTGACGTGGCCCGGGCTCGAACCCTGGCCGGCAGGTTACCATGACATGTTTCGATCGCAACCACTCGATCTCCTCAGATGGATTTGCCGTCTTACACTCGCAGCCATCGACGACTGCTGACGTCACTAGTCAAACATCAATCCTTAAACCAAATTGTATTTTAACATTTGGTAGATCGAAATTTGCTTTCCTGAATGATTATCCATTTTTAATTGATTTTACACGTTTTTTCCTTTACTTCTGTTTTTCGTACTTTCGTCAAGAATTTTTCTTGAAGTCCAAGTACATTTTTTGTGTTTTCACTTTGTCTTTCTCTTTTCTGTTGACCTTTTTCAGCACAACTTGAAGGACAAATGTACACATAGAGCTCGTGCCTTAGCTTTAGGAAAGCAAATTTCGATCTACCAAATGTTAAAATACAATTTGGTTTAAGGATTGATGTTTGACTAGTGACGTCAGCAGTCGTCGATGGCTGCGAGTGTAAGACGGCAAATCCATCTGAGGAGATCGAGTGGTTGCGATCGAAACATGTCATGGTAACCTGCCGGCCAGGGTTCGAGCCCGGGCCACGTCAAGAATGAAAGATTATCAATAACAATTTTAATTAATTTTCATGTTGTAAAATTCCTTTCTTCATAAAAATAATTTAATAAAAATTAAATTTCATGAACTTAAGCCTAATTAAAAATATTAAAAATTTGGATTAAAAAATAAATTCAGAATATTTAAAATTAATGTTAAATTATAGTCTTCACAAAAAAAATTATTGCCGAATTATTTTCAAACAAACGTTTTTTTTACAACATTTGATAAAAATTTATCGTTTCACTTAATCAATATTAAGTTCACTAATAAGCAAATAACTTCTTCACAATTTTAAATCAATATGCTCCGGTTTATTGTAGTTTTAGTGCAATTTAAATAGGGGGATGTAAGAAAAGATAAACTCACTGTTTATTGTTGGTGTTTTGTTTAAGCTTTGATATTGTTACAAGTAGGACTTAGAGAGTTTAAAATTCTTATTCGCTTTAGGGTTTTATTTGTATAATATTTTTAGCTTTTCTAAAATCGTTGGAAAAGGTTTCCTGATGATCTGGCCTAAGCAACCAGTGAAATGCGCATAGAAGCTAGCTTTCCCTCAACAATAAATTTCAGTGTATTTATCAAATATGAAAAATTGGGAATTTAGCACGTCATACAAAAATCTTAATAATCAGCTTTTTAGTTTTTAAAAAATGAAAAGTAATTTTAATTTAAATTAATGTTTTCTTTACAGCTAATGAATGCCATATTCATTTGTGTTTTTTAAATACCCAAGTAAATTCACCAAAAAATTAATATTTCCGGCATTCACCCTGACATCACGTATATACCCGATAGAATCCCACCTATACTAATGTGGATATAAAAAAACTGAAATACAAATAAAAAAAAAAAAAAAACTTCAAAAATTAGTAAAACCTATTCAAACAAGTCTATTAAGGAATGGCTAAAGCACCTTAAGTTAAAGAATGGATGAAAGAAACAGATGAAAATACTTTTTGAAACTACTGCAAATTGTTTCTAAGTTTAGTGGCCTGTAGCCCGTTTCTGTATTTCTCACATCGTAAAATTTTTCGCATGAAACGTGTGAATTGCAACAAAAATAGTGTGAAATGAAACAAAAAATTGCTTTTCTCACACAAGTGTTTCTGTATCTTTTCTTTGCGAGAATTATCTGTCATATAAATAATTTTCCAGCAATTATTGGAAGGATGTGAGAAAAAGTGTTTCTGTAACAATATTTTGCTAAAAGTTTCTTACAAGAACATTTACAAAAGCAAAAAGAAACCAAGCTTAATAAAATAAACGTACATCCTTTTTTAAAATAAATATATATATATATATATATATATATATATATATATATATATATATATATATATATATATATATATATATATATGTGTCCTTTATTATCTAAATATAAATAGAATTACATTTCTGAACACCATAAATACTTAACTAAAGTTCAGTGTGAACATAGGGCGTCAACAAATTCTCTCCATCTAATTCTATCTCTGGCAATTGTTTTTGTTTGATTCCAGGATACTCGAGCAAGTAAACATTCTTGTTTAAGGCCACGAACCCGGGTGTTACGGGGCCTACCTTGGCGGCGTTGTCCTTGGGGGTTCCAGTCGAGGGCTGTTCTTGCAATTTCTGTTTGTGGTCTTCGCAATATGTGGCCTATCCACGTCGACTTCCGTTTACGAATATCAATGTGTACTGGCAAGGAGTTTGCTCTTTGGAGCAGAGCTTCATTTGAAATACGATCTGGCCAGTGGATGTTAAAGATCTGTCTTAGACATTTGTTGGTGAAAGTTTGAATTTTTCTAGTGGTAGCTTGCGTTAAGCTCCATGTGATGCAGCGGTAAAGTAATACTGACTTCACACTGCAGTTAAGAATGCGGATTTTGGTTTTCCGAGAAATATTATTTCTTCGCCAAATTTTAGATAAGGAAAAGAAGGCTACTCGAGCTTTATTAATGCGATCGGTAACGTCAGCATTTGAACCACCATCCTTAGATAACAAAAAGCATCCACATCTTCAATACGCTGGTCATTTATTATTAATGGGGTAACGATATCTCTACCTATGCGCATAAGTTTTGTTTTACTTCTGTTAATTTTTAAACCAACTTTTTTGGCGTTTTCAGACAGACTTATAAGTTTAGCTTCTATATCCGAGAAACGATGGGCCATAAAGGCTCAGTTAGGCGAACGTTCCTGTACCGTATCTGTACTGTATTCATCAGCTGTTCGCTTTTTGTTATATGAAAACCAATACAAAAGCTTACCGAAATGCAACGTACCGTAGTTGCAACGTACCAATCTGTATAAAATAGAATTTCATGCCGTTGTTACGTGACATTTGTAAGACAGTGATGGGCGGCTTGTATGTTACATTGAATGTGGGTAATTTTGCTATTTGTTTTTGGTACTTTTTTCAGTATATCTAAGTCATTGCGACAAAACAACTTACAATTCAACATACATATTTCCAAATATACATATGTTTAGATGTTTAAAATAAACAAATGCATATACACATACAATGGAAATGTGAAACATATAAAAGAATTTAAATGGTATCAAAACTTTGTTTGGTGTATGCACATTTACAATATATGTATGCTAAAAATTTATATATGCTAAAATACAAATTTATTTAATGTAAATCTATAATATAATTATTAACATTTTTACATACACAAAATACCATTTAAATCACGTGGTACCTTTTCTGCACAACGGTCACCATTTGAACATTTTTGATTTCCATCACTGTGTGTTTTGTTTTATGTATACCATTGCTTTTTGTTTATGTATGAGAAAACAAATGACACGTTTTTAAACGTTCTATAAGTGCACCAACGTGCTTACAGTACGGTGCGGTACATTACGGGTACAGCAACGTTCACCTAACTGAGCCTTTAGACATATGTATGTCATCGGCATAGTCTATGGCATATAGAAAATCAGACAATGTCCAACGAATACCGAATGGTACATCTCTGTTGGTTTGTTCCAATACGCAATCGAGCAGTAGCAAAAACAACGTAGGAGACAGGACACAGCCTTGACGCACAACTGTGCCTGGAACAAATAACCGACTCTCATTTCCATTGAAACGTACCCTACATTGAGCGTTCCTATATAGCTCACGTATCATGATTACTATTTTATCAGGAATTCCCTTGTAGGTTAATGCAGACCACATAGAGTTTCGGGATATAGTGTCGAATGCACGTTCAAAATCGACGAAAAGTAAATAAAGAGGGGTGTTATACTCAGCGAACTGTTCAATTATAATGCGCAAGGTATTAATGTGGTCAGCACACGATCGACCTTGTCTAAAACCAGCCTGCTCACCACGCAATATCTGATCCACAATTGGGGAGATTCTATGAAGAATGAGTGTTACCATTTATTCGTATAGAGGTATATTAAAGTCGTTTCCGGGCCCACTAAACGTTATCGGATTCGCTCCAAATTTTACTTCTTTACTTTTTTAATATAAAGGAACAAAAATCTGCCCGGCGAACTTTTTAATTTTTTTTTTTTTTTTAAATTTTGTAATTCCCTATGCTAATCCCCGCGAAGCTTGACGCTTGTTTTCAGGAAAGAAACCAGAGTCTCTGGCGGGAATCGAACCCGCAACCCCGGGGTTGATAGACTAGCTCACTACTAGCTAGGGGAGTGCCCCGGTAAGCTAGCTTTAAATTTAGCCATACAAATAAGAACACCCTTAATATATATATATTTACAAAAACCGAGATCAAAATGGAAAATTTTTATATTAAATCAGCTTTGATAACAGTATTATATATATTCTGTGTTCTTATTTTTGCGAAAAACCTAGAATTGATAGTGACAACGTTGTTTTATATTTATATCGTATGTAGTCCGAAATAGTATATTATTGAAATTTAACAATATCGGTTTACAAATGGCTGAGATATAAATCTTTAATATACCTATTCCTATAATTTTTTTTTTTTTTTTATTAACTGAAATAGACTATGTTGAATAGCTGGTAGTTAAAATTAAAAAAAATCGGTTCATAAATGAAAGGGTTATAGACAAACAACTTTTTTCTTGAAGAAATAATGGTTTTGGCACAAAAATGACCATATAAGATAAGAATATCAATCATAATTAGTATTGTGGTTATTTTGTTGAACTATTTATGGTTTTTAATCCAAAGTTTTAATATTTTTCATTAGGCTTAAGTTCATGAAATTTAATTTTTATTAAATTATTTTTATGAAGAAAGGAATTTTACAACATGAAAATCAACTTAAATTGTTATTGATAATCTTTCATTCTTGACGATCAATCATATTTTGTTTATGTACATATATAAAAATGTTCAAAATAAGCCAAGTCGGACTATAATTTTCCCTCGAAATTTCGCTTTTGCCTATACATTTTTCAGGGAAGAGGCAAACAATTTCGAGGACAATTTTCACAATAGGGATAAATAGCTGCCTTGTTTCTTAAGATATCTTTTTTTCTAATAAACAAACATATAAAAATATTTAAAACTATCTTATTTCGAAGACTAAGGGGCTTATAGTGTAAAACGCAACCCAACGCCAAGAATTTCATTGAAAGCAAAAATCAAAAATATATTATAAATGTGTTGTTACTTTCTACAGAAATTCATATTGTTTTTTCAATTTTCAACGCCACAAAATATGAAGTGTTTGAAATTTAAAAATTCAATATGAATTTAAAAATTCAAAATCATCAAATCGTCACTTTGCTAATTTCGGAACCAAAAATCGTCAAAATGACGACAACTCGTCAAATCTGGCAGCCCCGTTTTTATTATATTTATTTCTTTTGTTGACGTTTCGCTTTTATTTGACACTTAGAGGGAGTTTACACGGTGTCTATTCAGACATGTCTGACATTCTCTTTTGAACATGCTTCCAAAAACCTATTGTCTTTTCACGATGTCTTTCCAAACATGTCTGTTTTCATGTATAATTGTCTAATCTTCTTCATATACATTTTCGTAATTTTAAAGTAATGCTTATTTCAGTCGAATGAAAATCTATATTGAACAAATTTAAAATAAGTGTTTTGTGAAAAAAATATATTAGAAAAAAAAAAATACTAAAATGGACGAATCGGTAATAGAAAAACTTTTTAATATGACGGAAGTTGTAATTGAAAATTCGGTTCTGGACAACAGTGAGGATGAAGAAATTGTTTTGGCTGCGCTAGATTGCTTGGAGTGTGCAATTACGTCACCACCCACCAAAAAAAGAAAGGAGTGGGTAAAACAATGGCGGAATGATAGAGTGGAGCGAGGTGCATATTCATTTCTAATGAAAGACCTCCTGAAAGATATGTCGTCATTTTTAAATTATATAAGAATGACTCCAGAGACATTCAACTTTATTCTTTTCAAAATAGAAAATGACATTAAAAAACAAGATACTACAATGAGAAATGCAATAACTCCTGCAGATAAATTAGCTGCCACTCTTAGGTATTTAGCTACTGGAGAATCCTTTAAGAGCACTAACTATCAAACCAGGTTATCGGAACCATTTCTTTCGGCTGCAATTCCCGAAACATGCAAAGCAATTTGGAAGAATTTTAAGGATGAGTACTTAAAGGTTTGTATATTTAATAAAAAAATACAAGGTAGATTGCTATATTTGACTATGTCGAATCTGTGAAACACTCCACCGATAGTTATAATACTTCAGCAGTAGGTTCTATATGGGATATATGAGTTTTTAAGCAATCTTTATTCCTTATAAAGAGCATATTATATAGTACAAAATCTTAAATACCCTTCAGATTTAATTATCTAAGTAAATTATTAATATTTTCCGAAGTAGAACATAAATGTTTTGAAGATTTTGTTCTAAGCTGTATCTAAACATTGACCAAATATGAAAATACCCACAGGTATAGCTTCTGCAATACCTTTATTTTGCATTAATTTTAATAGTTTCTTACAGAAGGGTTTGTGCCTCCATTACGTCCATTTTTAACACCATTAGCTTTTTGTTGGATTTTAATTGAAAATAAATACAATGATATTCGTATGTTGTCAGTTGTAATACAATTAACATTTTATTTATTCATTTTAAGAATTACATCGCTTTTATAAAAAACAAAAATAAAAAATTCATATTCAATAGTTTTTCTAAAAAAACAAATAAAATTGCTGAAAAAAAATTAACTATATTGTATACATATGTACATAGTATATATATATATATGTATATATATATGTACGTATCTTATATATATATAATGTTTTAAAGTTTGAGATATGAAAGCTGATCAAAAACATTAATAAACAGTTTTTATAGAAAAAAGTAAGTCTAAAAGTTATTACTATTTTAAAAGGCACTAAAATCATAACAACAACAAATTTAAAAATCATCATCATCGAGCAAACCCATCATTGATTGTTGCAATATATCAGGTTTAGACATCGATGAAGATTGACTGCTGCAATCTTGACCTTCGTTGGATATTGGCAGAAATACGGACTCCGGTGGTGGAGTGTAATATGAGCAGCTTGGTTGGGTTTGATTTTCAAAATCTGCAAGGGATGCCTTTCTTAACGCTTGCTGTATTTCCCATACCGCATATTGTCTAATTCGGTCGTTTTTTTATTGCCGTTATTTGAAAAACAACTTCTTTACCAAGCCACTCATACCTGCTTGTTTCCGTTCTTCTACTCACAAGTTTTTTTAAATTTTCCATTTTGTCTTCCAGAGCAATATGTTTTTTCTAAACAACAAAAGAAATGTAAAATAATTTATTAGGTCAAATATTTAATTAAATAATTTATTGCATTTGAATTAAAAATAATAATTTTTTTAAATATTAAATTCATTGCCCTAAAATTAAAAAAAAAATTTTTGTTAAACGCTTTTTATATATAAAATTTTACAGTTTCCCACGACAAAAAGTGAATGGGAAGCCATTGCAGAAAACTTTGCAATCAAATGGCAGTTTCCGAATTGTCTTGGCGCATTAGATGGAAAGCACATCAATTTCAAGGCACTTCGCAGAGATGGTTCCTATTTTTTTAACTATAAGGGCACAAATAGCATTGTTTTGCTAGCTCTGGTAGATGCTGACTGCCGATTTATATATATAGATGTTGGATGTAATGGGCGCACTCATGATGCTGAAGTTTTGTTGCAAAGTAAACTAAAAACTATCATTGATAATGCTGATGACCACTTTCCACCAGGCAAAGTTATTGGAAATGGGAGAAAACTACCGGATTCAGCGGAAAATTTTACATAAAGATAAGCTGTCAGATTCATTTGGTTACGACTTTGTTGACATTTTGTCACGTAGTGTTATTTTATTATCTTAAAAATTTTTAAAAAAATGTGCTTGTCGATGATTAAAATTTTAATTTATAAAGTTTTCTTGCAATAGTCTTATCCCCACATTAAACAGAGTTTGCCTTAAGGGCATAATAAACCACACTAAATGCTTGGCAAACACACAGGTTGTTTCCGTTTGATGTTAGCCAATAAACAACACAAATATACCTCGTACAAACATTAATTTTCAACGTCTTTACTTTGCAAAGCTTTCGCTGAAATTAACAACAACCATTTTTAAAATGATTAAAACCGGTCGGTTTCTGTTTTCGGTTTTAAAAATATACAAGTAAAACAACATACATGGGCACTAAGTACTTATTTTAAATTTAAAGAATTTTGAAATACCTTGCCATTGTTCCAGGCTGTTATCTGTAAAGTTTTTTTTTTTAAATGAAGTACGAGTATTATGTATAATTTGCCATTTTCTTTTATCATAAATATATATATAAAGTAAAAGCTAAAACCGAGGTTTTTTGGTCGGTTTTCGGTTTTTAGGCATTAAAACCGAACAGCAATCCCTAGTTTAAAATAATTCTATATGTTGAAGTGACTTCAACAGGGTTGTGGTTTTTGTAATAATAATTTTCTTTCTTTTTTTTTTATTTTACTTAATTGTTAACTAACCCCTTTTGCTCAGTGTGATCGAGTACTTTAGTTTTTTTTTCATTTCCATTCCTTTCGTTAACTGCTCAATTGGAATATGAGTTTTTTTTTTTTTATTTGTTCAAATACCGTTTTAAGTTCTTTTTATTTAGTATATAAGTTTAATTTGTCCAATAAACAAGCAGCTAGGAGCTGCAATACTCATTTTGAAATTAAAATCTGAACTGGTGTTTTTCTTTTGATACGGTTTGATACAAGAAGTAAGACTCCCAGTTCTACATTTGGTCCTTCGAAAAGTCCTAGAAGAGCTAGGACTGGATATCTGGTGGAATTTGTCCACTACTTTTGGCTGCGTTATTTGTTCAACCGTAACAACATAACCTACAATTTGTTTGGCAGACAACGAGGTCTGTAAAAATCTTCCATCCGATCAATAGAAGATAGCGAATCCCTAACGCTACAATTGCATCAAGGCAATAATTTGGTCATCAGGAAAGAGGTCTGTTGGTAAAATCGTCATATAGAATTGCTTTGAAGAAGACATCACCCACAATCATTAAGGGCATCCTACAATAACAAGGCCGTTAATTCTTCAGATAAATCTACTTGACACTAACATTTGAAGACGGTAAAAACAAAAAGAAATTATTGGGTATGTATAGTATTATGTTACATTTAGTGCAATTGGGAGAATATCTAGGAATTTACATAAACAGGGCTTTAAATCTCGTGAAGAAATATCTACTTGATCATCCACCAATTTATTTCAATATAACCTCAAAATTATTAAATAATCGCTATCGTATCATCACCGATAAAAAATTCCCCATGGTACCAACACTGATTACATTTTACCCTGCAGATAACGAGACTAGTCCAAAACTACTCCAAATATATGGGTAAAAGGTGGTCCATTTAACATTACGATGTCCTAGGAGGGGACCATATAACCCACCGAAGTAGTCCCTAAACTACTCCATGGAGTACTTAAGTGGGTTAGTTTTAAAAGTACTCCATGTTACTACATTATGGAGTACACTTAAGGGGTAGTTTAAGCATTTTTCTTTTTAATTTTTCACTAATCGCCTTTTATGGTGTGTACTGTAGTCTATTATTGCTATTATTAAATATATTTGGTATTTTAAATTTTTTTTTTACCTTTTTCCACAAATTTCACAAACTTTCACTTTTTAATAAACAATTAATAATGGACACCATCAGGGCTACCAATGTGTAATACTGAAAAGTATAGAAAAGTATAAATCATGCTGCTGTTGGCAGCACTGCATGTTAATTTCTTATAACATGGTCCATACTACAGTATATTGGACCATGTTGTAAGTAGTCCATTTAAGCCACAATGGACCACGTATTCCAATATTATCTGTAGGGTAGATACCCTGCAAATAAAATTGGACCACCTGACCCATTTTGATAAAATGGACTACTGCATGGACTAGTCCGATGTAATGCAAGCATGGACCATGTCATTGTTAAAAAGTGTTTGTAGTGAGACGACATGTCTTCGTTTTTTAACGACATGCTTTCGTTTTTAAACGACTTCAAAACTAATCCTCTTGAGTATACCATGGAGTAGTTTTAAAACTACTCCTTAGTGGTCCAAAGGTGGGTTATATACCATGGAGTAGTTTTAAAACTACTCCTTAGTGGTCCAAAGGTGGGTTATATGGTCCTCTCCTAGGACATCGTAATGTTAAATAGACCAGGTTTTTTCCATACGTTTGGGTTACTTTTGGACTAGTCCTGGTCCCCTGTGGACTACTCTTTACACGCGTGTTTGGACTGGTCCTATTATTTGCAGGGTATACACACACACAAACCTACAAAAAACAATAAGCAACCTGTCACTCTCTTTTATATTGAATAATTAATATGCGCCAATTACTTTGTTTTGTTTTCAATCGTTCCGCTAACTCTATTAGCATTAAGCAGAAAAGGAAAACTGTATAGGCACATACTACAACAACAACATTGAAAAGGTGCATACATTGGAATGTACAAAGAAAAGAAGAAAAAATCAAATACATAGTTTTTCTTAAATAGTGAGTTTAGCACGCGTACCTACAAAATTAAATTAAAATTAAATAAAATAAAAAGTAAAAAGAAAAAACGAATTAGAAAATAAAAAATAGAAAACAAAGTGAGGAGTAATAATTGAAAGTGACAATTTAATAAATATAAAAGTGCCGAAATACCTACAGGAAAAAATTTGAAGTAGGTAGAGTAGAAAAGTGGACAAGAGTTTGCAAATAAAAAAAAGCGACTTTGGTAAAACATAAAGCTTTAATTTAAAATAAATTAAAAAAGGAAATAAAATCTCAATTGAAAATTAAAGCAAGCAGTGAAACTGAAGATAATTAAATAATATTCGGGAAACTTTACAGGAAAAAACAACAACAACAAACATAACAACAGGCTCTACAGCAACAACAATGGCCGGCATAAGAAAGCCACAATTTGATTTTAGCGAAAAGAAAACTGTAAGTTGAAAAAAAGTTTTTTTATTGTTGTTTTTTTTAATACTTATTGAAAAATTAAATAATCGGGGCTGTAATTGTGTGTGTATAAATAATATAAAATGAGTTAGAGGAAAATAATTTTATAGAGAGTAGTGTTGGTAAACGTTCATAAATTACCAAGCATAATACTACGAAAAATTAAAACATTAAGGCGGTCCATGAAAATAAACACGAAAAATTCTACTTGAAACAAAATTTTATTTTGGTATAAAGGATTTCTTTAATATTTCTTTAATATTGTGGTGGTGTAGGAAAATAAAATACGAGGCCCGCAAAATAATTCATTTAAATAAATTTAATAAATGAATAAAATAAATATTTATTTTAAGGTGAGAGCGACAAATTTTCGTAATAAATAAAGATTTTTTAATTTTGGCAACTTCAATTAGTTTTTCGGAGATTGAAAATTAAGAAGGCGGTGCTAAACTAAAGTAAAATTTTGGCAACCAATATTTTTTGTAAAGATTTATTACTGCAAAAGGTGACCATTCTACATTTCTTCTGTGAATTAATTATTTTCTGGGGAATTTAAAGGAGTTTTTTCGTTTTGATTTGAGACTTAAGTGTGTGAACTTAAAGCTTCAAAATGGCCGCCAAGAGGAAATGCAAGTATGAAATTCAACAACTTGCTAGTTTTTGCAACAATTTTAACAAAATACCGACAGAAAGTTTTACTACTTCATTATTGGAAGTCAAGTTGACAGAATTAGAAAGAAGGTGGTTGAAAATGATAGAGAGTTATGATGAATTCATAATAAATGATGAAAAAGTAAAAGAAGAGGAAGATCTTCAGGATGAGGTTTCTCTTAAATATGAAGAGGTTAGTGAACAGTGCCAGGTTTTGAAAGCCAGAATATTAGACATGGTAAAGGCCAACGCCCCTGAAAATAAAACATCAGTTTTTCGGCAATTATCGCTAAAGCTAACACCGGTGGAAATCAAACTTTTGAAAGGGGATTTAATGAATGGCCAGCGTTTCGGGACATGTTTCTGGCAGTAGTAGGAAATGAGCCTTCAGTAGCTCCAGCCCATAAATTGTATTACTTGCACAGCAAAACGAGGGGGGAGGCCTACCAACTCATAAAAGATTAAGAGTAAGTAGATTCTAATTTTGAATTAGCATGGAAGGCATTGAAAAATAAATACGAAAATAAATGAATTTTGATAAATAAACAAATCAGGAAGATTTATGGCATTCAGTCCCCTCCAACCGAAACTTTAAAATTTTTGAGGTCACTTAAGAATACCGTAAGTGATGGGTTGACTATAATGAGATCATTTGAGGTAGAAATTCCTAGTAATGACCCGTTTCTTATGCACATCTGTACTTCAAAATTACCAGAAGAAACTTCACGTGCTTGGGAAATATCATTAAGTAATCACAAGGAATTACCCACTTGGGATCAACTTAGTAAGTTTCTAAACGAAAGAATTGAGACGTTGGAAACATTTACTAATTTACGTAAGCCGACTACCAGAGAAGCTGGTACCTCTAAGTCGCAAAGTTTTCTTACGCAAGAAAAAGTTCACAACAATAATTTTAGTTGCAAAAAAGTGCAAACAGAATCATCCGCTTAAATTCTGTAAACATTTTAAGTCGTTGACGGTACAAGAGCGTATAAAATTTGTATATGCTAACAAATACTGTGCCAACTGTTTATCGAACAGTCACTTTAAATCGAAATGTTCAAGTACAAGGAATTGCTCTCGATGCAACCAAAGCCATCATACCTTGCAACATTTAGATAAAACAGAAATGGGTGAAAGTTGTCCTCCTCAAACTACATCCTCGCAACCTCATCAACGAGATGACGAAAGGCCATCTGGGTCAGGCACTCAAGAAAATTCAGATCTACAAACTGCGCGAAACGTGCCAGGTCCAGCCACCGAACAAACTCAAACATATTTTTCGCAACACAGGGGTACAACAATTTTACCCACCGCTTTAGTAAAAGTACAACATGAAGGTGAATTCTTTACTATAAGGTCATTGTTAGACGCGGGATCGGAAACAAGTTTCATCTCGAAACGTCTTCAACAAAATCTTGCTTTGTCATTGGAAGCTCAAACCTTTCAAGTATCTGGTCTCGGTGGCACAATAGTAGGCAAATATACCGGCATATGCTCCGTTACAGTTCGGTCCCGGATATCAGATTTTAAGATAAAAATTAGGGCAATTGTGGTTCCTAATCTGACGCATTTTTTGCCTTCTAGGCCAATCCGAACTTTCAATTTAGAAGAAATTAAAGCTCTGAAATTGGCTAACCCCAATTTCTTTAAGCCAGCTGCCGTAGACATGATTATCGGTAGTGATTACTTGCCATTTATTAATTTACCTGGGGTAAAAGCGAATATCGGAAAAAGTCAAGAGGCAAGAGAGTCTCACTTCGGGTGGTATTTATCGGGTCGTAAGCCAGTCTCAGAAATTAGAGCCTTCGAAGACTTTTTCAAGCAGACCACTCGTCGTCAATCAGATGGGCGTTATATAGTTCGACTCCCATTCAAGAAAAACTTTCCAAATGAAGTATTATTAGGCCCTTCAAGAAACATAGCATTAGCACAATGCTACAGAATGGAAAAAACCTTAGAGAAGGATCCAGGTCTTAAGAAAGAATACGAAAAAGTTCTTCAAGAATACTTAGATTTAGGCCACATGGAAAATGTAGTTAGCATAGAACTTAAGCAAGAAATCCATACGGCGTTTTTCCTCCCACACCACGCAGTCGTAAAACCTGAAAGTAAATCCACAAAGGTGCGTGTGGTCTTCAATGCCTCGAAAAAGACTGGAAGCGGGTTCTCCCTGAATGACGTCTTATACCAAGGTCCTACGCTACAGGCAGATCTAATGCAGGTCATTCTACGCTGGCGAAACTATAAATACGTGTTTACAGGAGATATCCAGAAGATGTACCGTCAGATTTTGGTCCATGAAGACGATCGTCCGTATCAAAGAATTTTGTTTCGTAATGTTGCGAATGAAGCTGTAAAAACGTTTCAATTGAAAACTGTGACATTTGGAGTCAATTGCGCGCCATTTTTAGCGATAAGGACTCTACTGTAGTGTAATGTAGTACCTAAGTAAAACAATGTAATTATTTGCTTTATATTTTTTGTTGCCCATGCAAATCTACACCACCCTAATGTATTATTGTAGCGGAGGTGTAGTTTGCATGCAACAACTATTTCTATTGAAAATTGTAGCTTTAAGGTACCGTTATCCTTGTATAAAAGATAAGTAATTTGCAATAAAGAAATCATTAAATACATTGCCTTAAACCTGGCACTTTCCTTTTTTTTACTTCGGGCATATAAAACTGCCCTTAATAGTTATATACCAGTGGCGTTAATTAGCGCCGGTATTTAAAAAACATTTTAAACAGAACACTAAAACCTAAACAAGGAAAGATTCACTGCGGTGATCTTACATGGCGATCCTGCCAGATATTTCTAAAATAGAAATAAAGAAAAAGGTACCTGGCGTGCACAGCGTGCCAGTGCACATTAAAGAGGGACCACAGCCAATTTCGATAGAGGAGTACCAAAAGAGGGTATCAAAGAGGAAAGAGGAAGAACTTACTCAGATTCCTAGGGTACATTTGCCGCGGCATCGAAGAGGCGGAAAGTTGGTGATGCTACGTCGCGAGTTGGCCGCGTTGAGGAATGTGGTAAACGCTGACCCACCACCATCCTGGCAAACAGCGTCCGAAGTTTGGCAGCAGATTGGAGCTCTGGAAGCCCAAATGGAGCAGTACAGAAGTAGGAAAGCAAAGCATTTACCTGACTGCTAGTAGTTATTTTAATACCTTGATATTTTTTTTTTTTGCTGCTTGTTTAACAACAAAATTTAATTTGTTATTTTGAAATTAATAAAAATGTGAAAATTTAAACAATAGAATTTTAATTGTTATTAAGAAAAATTATAAAACAAAAGAAAACTACAATCACTTAGCTAATATACAAAATATTGGAAGTAAATAAGAAAGCGAAATGTCAAAATTTAATTAGTGCTGCCAAGTATGCAGAGGATCGATGCTGCAATACACAGCTGTTTAGTAGAAAAAAGTAGTACCTGTTTAGGGTTGCCAGATTATAATACTTAATATACGTTATTTTTGTATGGATTAAAATTTTAAATTTGAAGAACAATTTAATGAATTTATTTATAGGTTTTATGATATGCTTAGAGAAATTTTATTATAGTGTTGTATTATATTTTTTTTCTTTTTTTATATATTAATGGAACAGATTGAAGAGTTTATTGAAGAGTTACGAAAATTCGATGTAAATATAAAGAAACAGAAAAACAGAGTTTACTCTTTACAGTATAAAGTTGAGAAGTTGGTTAGATTGGAATTAATAAAAGAGGAGTTAGATAAGTATTCTGAAGCTTTAGAGAACGAGGAATGCAAATCGTTGGTTGTAGAGTTGCAAAAATTATATGATAATGCCATTGTATTGGTGCACAGTTTGAATGTAAAAGATAGTAAGGAACAGGTCAAGAATTCAGAAGCTGGTCTGGTGGAAGGCAATATGGCACATTTCGACATATCGGTGATAGGCAAGAATCTGCAGGTTTTTAAGGGTTCGTATGAAGCTCTGGAGGACTTTTTGGTTCAGACAGAACTTTTACACGATCTTTTAAGAGCTGAGGATAGAGAAATATACATTAAATATGTGTTTAATTTTAAGTTGACGGCACAGGTTAGGAGCGTCATAGGGCGTGCCAACAGACCTGTAACTTTTTCTGATTTGAAAGATTCATTGACTACGGCGTATCCGAACCCTAATACTTTGCAACAGGTTTTGTCGGAATTTGGTACTTTGCGGCAGGGCAACGCCGACATAGCTACGTTTAGAGAGAAAATATCTCTTTTGTCAGACCAATTGAGTAAATTTGAAATACAATCCCTTGAAAACCATACGCAAAGGGAAAAGGATGTTGTATATAAATTGAGTGAGGGCATGGCCCTTAACGTTTTTATGAAGGGGGTGAATCAAGAGTTTCAGGACCTTTTGATAGCAAGCAGCCCAAAAACATTAAATGAAGCTGTGGAAAAATGCATAACTTCCGAAAGAACCAAAGCTACCAATAATATTTTTAGGATTGGGAATCCGATAGTTAGAGGCAATAGCCGTGGCAATAACCCACATGGTTACCACAGTTATCGAAGTTACAATAATGATGACAGAGAAAACAATTATCGAAGTTACAATAATGAAAGTAGAGACAACAACCCACGCAACAATCGTGGCGGTAGCCGTGATTATCGGGGACACTATGATAATGGTAACCGTAGTTATCGAGGTCACACGCATGATAATCGAGAAAACAACCAGCGCAGTTATAGCCAGCACAGTGGTAGATTCCAAAACGGCAGTAATAACAACAATACCCACGGTAGTGGTAGCAGTTACCGAAATGATAGGTATAGAGAAGGTGGGGATAATGTCAATCGCAATAGAAATGACAGGGAAACTAGTAGGGCCGGATAACAGAAACTGTTATCCTGGGCCTAAATTGTACACTTTTTGCGCTAGTAGTAATAACCCGCTTACCATAGCGTATAAGGGTATAAAGGGGAACTTGAGCTTTTTAATAGATACAGGGGCAGACATATCAATCTGCAAAAAAGGGGAATTTGATATAACGGATAGATCAAGCATTTCAACGTTGAGTGGTATTACTTTAGATACGATCGAAAGCATTGGCACTACAGATTTAGACTTACACTTTGAGAATCGTCATATAAGGCATAGATTTCATATGGTGCCTAATGATTTACCAATACCAACTGATGGGATCATTGGTAGAGATATTTTAGAAAAGTTCAAATGCAAAATAGATTTTGAAACTTATACTACAACTTTTAATTTGTCAGATGAGGAGTTGATAATACCAATTACACCCAAATGCGTATACCATGCTAACATTTGTATACCGGCACGTTCAGAATCAATAATACCCATAAGCATACGTACAAACAAAGAGAGCATAATTATGAATAAGGAAATAACCCCAGGAGTTTTCGTGGCAAGTTGCATTATACCAGCGGTAGGGGCGCAGCATATAAAGGTTCTAAACACCACTAGTAACGATGTCCACGTAAGCAGTATAGAGTTGGATCGAAGGGACTTAGATGATTACCAAGTATATGGGTATGGCGACCATGTTACCACGAAAAATGTGGATAGAGTAAAAAGGGTATTAGAGGAGTTGAATATTGAGCCGATAGAGCCTGTGGCAAAGCAATCGTTAATGAATATAATCGCTGAGTATAATGAAATTTTTCATGTTGAGGGTGAGAAACTCACTGTTAATAATTTTTATACACAACATATACAAACAACAGATGATACGCCGGTTTATATTAAACCGTTCAGGTTACCAGAATCACAGATGAAAGAGATAAATGATCAGGTGGACAAAATGTTGAAAGATGGGATCGTTGAGCATTCGGTAAGCCCCCATAATTCACCACTATTGGTAGTGCCTAAGAAATCAGCTGACGGCAAGCGCAAGTGGCGTCTGGTTATAGATTTCCGTAAATTAAACGAGAAGATAGTGAACGACAAATTCCCTTTGACGAGAATAGAAGACGTGCTTGATAAATTAGGGAGAGCGAAATATTTTTCTACGCTGAATATGAGCAGTTCGTTTCACCAGATCAATCTAGACGAAGATTCTAGGCCTTTGACGTCCATTTCCACAAGGAATGGTCACTTTCAGTTCACACGCTTGCCATTTGGTCTTAAAATATCGTCTAACAGTTTCCAGCGAATGCTAACAATAGCGTTGAGCGGCTTAAGCGCGGAAGCATTTATATATGTCGACGACATAATCGTTTTCGGATGTAGTGTACAGCATCACCACGATAACTTAATAAAAGTCTTTGAGCGTTTGAAGCAATATAACTTGAAGCTAAACACTGGCAAGTGTTGTTTTTTAAAAACCGAAGTGGTTTATTTAGGTCACCATATAACCGATAAGGGAATCCGTACAGATCCAAGCAAGGACAGTGTGATAAAGAATTACCCAGTACCAAAGAATGCGGATGAGGTCAGGCGATTCATTGCGTTCTGTAATTATTACAGACGGTTTGTTAAGGACTTTGCGCAGATAGCGAGAAATTTGAATCAGTTGTTAAAGAAGGATAAACCTTTTGTATGGAATGAAGGTTGCCATGAGTCGTTTGAGACACTTAAATCGAAGCTGTTCTACAGTACCCGGACTTTGAAAAGCCCTTTGTTTTAACCACAGACGCGTCTAATTTTGCACTGGGAGCAGTCCTCTCACAGGGAGAGATTGGCTCAGATTTACCCATATCATATGCAAGCAAATCATTGTCAAAACATGATTTAAATAAATCCGTTATTGAAAAGGAGCTTCTGGCCATTCGTTGGTCGATTAACTTCTTTCGTCCGTACCTTTACGGTAGGAAATTTTATGTAGTTACGGATCATAGACCGTTAGTGTCATTGTTTGCACATAAGAATCCGTCGTCCAAAATGACTAGGATTAGACTTGACCTATGTGATTATGATTTCGAAATATCGTACAAAAAGGGCAAAATGAACACCAACGCTGATGCGTTGTCAAGAATTGTTATAGACACCAACACGTTAAGAACTATGATTCCCACTGAAATAGAACCCGGCAAACATAATGTGTTGGCGATAACCCGTAGTATGAATAGTAGGTTAAATCAACAAGTAAACAAAGACGGCAGATGTATTTCTGATGAAAGTCTTCGTGAACTTTTTGCATGGGAATGCACGTCAATTTCAGATATAAAAGATATGATGAAACTAAGGTTTGAAATGGATAATGAATTAGGAGAGCCTCATATAATAGTTACTGATATGGAGGTAGTAATAAGGTGCTGCGATAATCCAGTGAACACTAAGTTGTCTCTGGAGAAACTTCTACCGATAACGCTATCCAAAAGTATACAGAAACTTGCTTTGAGCGCGGCTGATGCTATTTTTAAAATAGTAAGTATTGAAGAATTTAAGAACATTTTTAATGAGATATGCAGGAAAGAGGGTGAAAATTTGAAAGTCTTGATATACAAGGCACCAATACGCATAACTGATAAGAAATTGCAGAACGAGTTAATAGATGAGTACCATGATTCAGCTATAGGCGGTCACTTAGGTATCAGAAAGACCGCACTGAAACTGAAACAGAGATATATATGGAAAAATATGGGTAAAATGATTAAAGCGCACGTATCCAGGTGCGAAGAATGTAAAGTCAACAAACAAACCAAACACACTAAGGAAAAATTAGTTATCACTGATACACCGGGGAATAGTTTTGAGGTAATTTCGATAGATACAGTAGGTCCACTAAGATATTCGAACCAATTTAGATACATCCTTACTATGCAGGATGACCTTACCAAATACATTGTGGCGTGTCCTCTTGAGTCCAAAGATGCCAAAACGGTTGCAAAGGCTATAGTTAATAATTTTATTTTAGTGTACGGCCACTTTAAGATACTCAAATCAGATAGGGGTACAGAGTTTTTAAATGCTTTAATGTCTGAAATATGCATTTTACTGAAGATTAACCAAGTTTTTAGCACGCCCTATCACCATGAAACGCTCGGCTCGGTGGAGAGAAACCACAGGGTGTTAAACGAATTTATGTTGAATTTTTGCAAGAACGATGAATGGGTACCATACTTCTGTTTTGCTTATAATACAACACCACATATAGACACAACTTATACGCCATACGAACTGGTATTTGGAAGATTGCCAAGCTTTCCCGATGACAATGTTCTTGACTCAAAGCCTGTTTACAATACTGACAATTATGCCCAAGAGCTAAAGGCGCGATTGCGATTCTCTTTAGATAAAGCAAAAGAATATTTAGAAAACTCAAAGAAGAAAAGAGTAGATCAGTGTGTGGATACTAATCCTCTAAAGTTAGGAAAAGATGATATGGTTCTTGTCCGCAATTTTAATAGAAAGAAAAACCAACCACCATATCATGGTCCATATAAAGTAGTTGAAACAAAAGGAGTAAACTCTGTTCTAGACTTAGGGGATACAATTAAGGAATTTCATAATAATAATTTAAAGAAGTATTAAACACAATATGAAGATGTGTATTTATAAGAATGTATATATCTATAAAAAAAATATATATGTATATATCTAAAAATTTTAATTTTTGTTTGCTGAAATGTAAAATTTTTTCTTAAGGGTTAGGGTGTAGTGTAATGTAGTACCTAAGTAAAACAATGTAATTATTTGCTTTATATTTTTTGTTGCCTATGCAAATCTACACCACCCTAATGTATTATTGATTATTGGAAATGTAGCGGAGGTGTAGTTTGCATGCAACAACTATTTCTATTGAAAATTGTAGCTTTAAGGTACCGTTATCCTTGTATAAAAGATAAGTAATTTGCAATAAAGAAATCATTAAATACATTGCCTTAAACCTGGCACTTTCCTTTTTTTTTACTTCGGGCATATAAAACTGCCCTTAATAGTTATATACCAGTGGCGTTAATTAGCGCCGGTATTTAAAAAACATTTTAAACAGAACACTAAAACCTAAACAAGGAAAGATTCACTGCGGTGATCTTACACTACATGAGCTCAGTAAAGATTCTCGAGGTATGTTTCATAAAGCCTCAACAATTTTAAAAGATGAAGTCTACGTGTTACAAGATTTAGCGGTGGACACACTCTTGAAGAAGTCAGGCTCAAGCAAAGTGAGCTGACTGAAGTTTTGAAGTCTGCTGGATTTCCATTGAAGAAAATCACAGCCAATAAAAATCAAGCACTTGAACATTTATCCAGTGAAGATCTTTTAGATCGCGATTTTTTGAAGTTTGATGAAGCCAGCACCACTAAGGCTCTAGGTATCCGATGGAATGCGTCATTGGACTCGCTTTACTATGAAGCTCAGCATGTTGAAATCACATCCTCCACAACAAAAAGAACGATCTTGTCAATTATTGCAGATTATTTGACCCTCTCGGTTGGCTAGGCCCTATTGTGATTATTGCGAAACTGCTCATGCAAGAATTGTGGCAGGAAAAATCCGACTGGGATGAGGGCGTCACTCCATTAATACTTAATAAATGGAACACATTTTTGAAAAATTTCTCTTATATTGAAAATATAAAAATTCCAAGGTGGGTAGACTTTGCACCGCAATGTAATGTACAGCTACATGGCTTTTGAGACGCCTCTGAGAAGGCATATTGTGGCTCCTTATATATCAGAACGGAGAGCCCAGAAGGCCATATAAATAGTCACCTGTTAGTTGCAAAAACAAAGGTTGCCCCGATAAAAAAGACTACAATTCCTAAGCTCGAGCTGTGCCGAGCTCTTTTACTTGCAAAACTAATGAGAAATTTTGTCCTAAACTGTAACTTCACTTACGAATTATTCAGTTCGGTTTGTGCTTTGTTGTGATACAGACGTGTATTTTTAGCCCCGCATACGATTTGAACTATTAATTAATCACATTTGATTTTGTAATACATAAATATAAGCAGCGAATGGACGCTTAAAAAAAAATAATATATTTTGTTATTTAAATTACTTAACATAATAGTGAGCAATTTAAAACGATAAAATTAAATAAAATAAAACAGTAAAAATATATATGTATGTACGTATGAATGTTCATACATGTGTATACATATTCTGAACAAAAACATTTAAATTTAAATTTCTTGTTTTTTTTGTTGTTGTAAAATACAATAAATAATAAAAATATTAAAGCAAAGCAAAACGGTGAAAAACAAAAACAACTCTTTGCATGAGTACGAACAGTGAAACAACACTAAGACAAAATGAAAGAAACGTTTACGTTTTAGTTCAGGCAAACGAAAATAATGTAGAAATAAATAAAACAAATCAAAACAATATTAACTACCTAACGGCTAAGCCAATTACTCGAACACGTTCCCTCTCACCCTCGGTATTTACACAAACGGTGGATAGTGACTCATTAAAAAAACTACAACAAGATTTGGTGACAAGTGTTGCCAGGCCAGCAAGTATTGCCGTGACGTCAAAAACAAATTTAGTGGGCAATGATACAATGAACTTAAACACAAATGCAATGGAAAACCCCCCTGTAAAAAGTTGTCAAAAGCCTACAGTACAAGTTGGTATGGACAGGTACATAACAGTGCTTAAACGGGGACGCAGCCCTACCTCTGCAGCAGTTGCTTCGGCCTCAAAAGTACCATCTTTTGATAAAATAAATACTCAAAATCGTTTTGCAATTCTGGAGGATGAATCATCTGAAGCACCAAACGTCATTAAACCATCCAAGCCTCCCCCGATATATCTAAGGGAGCAAAATTCAAATGAGCTCATAAAGAGTTTGATATCGGTGATAGGTGAAAATTCGTTTTACGTAGCGGCTATAAAGCGTGGAAGTATAAACGAGACAAAAATACAAGTCAATAATGAGAATGATTTTCGCAAAATAGTAAACAACTTTGAAACGCTTAAAAAAAATTTTTATACCTACCAACTGAAAAGCAGTAAAGGTCTACAGGTAGTGATTAAGGGAATTGACTCATGTGTGGACCCAGAAGAGGTTAAAACATTCCTAGAAGAAAAAGGCTTCAAGGTAAAACATGTAGTAAATATTAAAAATAGAGAAAAAATTCCCCAACCACTTTTTCGAGTGGAGTTTGAACCCGGTGACGTAAAACTTAAAAAAAACGAAACACATCCTATTTACAATTTAAAATATATTCTCTACAGAAGAATAACTATAGAAGAGCCGCACAAAAAAAATGGACCTGTTCAGTGCTTAAACTGCCAAGAATTTGGCCATACCAAGGCATACTGCTACTTACCCCCTGTCTGCGTAGTATGTGGTGAACTACACGGTACAGTTTCTTGCGATAAGTCTAAAACCGACCCCAACGTAAAAAAATGTAGCAACTGTGGCGGTAATCACACTGCCAATTATAGAGGATGCCCTGTATATAATATTGTCAAGCAGACGGTTGGACCGAAAACAAATACCCCTCAAATGCAGGTTGCAAATCAGGTAAACACAAATGCAATTCAAGCCCCCCAGCCTAGTAATAACAGAACCTCTTACGCTAACGTCCTAAAATCAAACCATCAGCCAATGCAAGGTGCCTCGCCAAGTAATGATGAAACTCCGGTTTCTAATTTAAGTCGTTTAGAAAAAACCATGGAAACATTAGTGCAAACAGTAAATAATTTTACGAACACAATGGGTAATATGATGCAGGAAATGCTTAGAATGCAATCGATGTTATTGCAAGCTGTACTTAACAAACCATGAACTGTTTAAAAATTTGTTTTTGGAACGCAAACGGCATCCGCCAACATAAAAATGAATTAGAATACTTTCTTAAAAATAAACAAATTGATGTCATGATGATTTCTGAAACTCATTTGACCTCAAGAAATACGTTTAAAATCAATGGTTATATACTATATGATACCAAGGACCCTCGAGATAGAGCTTGTGGAGGTTCTGCCATCTTAATAAAAACTCGAGTCAAACACTACATTATGTGTGATCACCGTGAAGACTATCTGCAAGCAACGACTATTTGTGTTGAGGAGCTAAATCGAAACATTGTAATTTCTTCTTTATACTCTCCACCTAGATTTTCCATATCAGAAGGCCAATATTATAAATCAATAGGACCCTGTTTTCTGGCCGCTGGCGATTATAACGCTAAACATACCTTATGGGGGTCACGACTTATAACACCAAAAGGTCGTGTTTTGCTTAACACAATCTCTAAAATGGGTTTAAATGTGGTCGCGAGCGGGCAACCAACATATTGGCCTACTGATCAGCAAAAAATTCCAGATGTTATCGACTTTGGCGTGGTTAAAAACATCCCCACAGAAACGATTCATGTTGAAGCTTCCTTAGAATTATCATCCGACCACACACCTACAATTGTTACTATATCGAACCCAAATAGAATTGTATTTCAGTCAGGTTACTTAGCGACGCCAGCCACACAAATAAATTGGTTAAAATATAAAAAATTTCTCAGTGCCCATTGCACAGAAAATATTCCGCTTAGTACACCGGAGAATGTGGATCTCTCTCTTGTTAACTTTGACAGTTATCTTAAACTAGCTGTTCAACACTCCAGCGTTACCCCCAAAAAAATTAAAAATAATAAAATATGTTCTTCAGATGTCGAGCGGCTCTTGACTGAAAAAAGGAGAGTTCGAAGAGAGTGGCAACTTTACAGATCCCCGCAACTTAAGATTTTATTAAAAGAATGCACAAAAAGGCTAAGAAAGTTGCTACAGAATCAGAAAACGGCTTCTCTAGAAAAATATCTTAAGGAACTTGATGCAACTCCACAATCTGACTACTCATTATGGCGTGCAGCTAGAAATCTAAAAAGGCCAGTTATATCTAAGCCACCATTAAGAAACTTGAATGGTAGCTGGGCAAGAAATGATAATGAAAAAGGAAACCTATTTGTAAATCATTTGAAAAACGTATTTACACCAAATATATCTCACAATATTGCGGTCGAGTTACCACCTGTTGATGCTAGAGCAGCTATTCCCCTCAGATTTGAGATAAGAGAAATCGAAAAGGCTATTTGTGACTTAAACACTAAGAAGGCACCTGGTATTGATAAAATCAGTAATAAAATGCTTTTGGAGCTACCTCGCATAGCAAAGAAAATTATTCTTTTTATTTTTAATGCTATTTTACGCCTTGAATACTATCCTGAAAAATGGAAGGTTTCCTTAGTTACCATGATACCAAAGCCAGGTAAAGATCATACAAAAGTTGAGTCATATAGACCTATTAGCTTATTATCAAATATGTCAAAGCTGTTTGAGAAATTATTAGTTTCAAAATTAACACCAATTTTAAGTGAAAATAGATGTATTCCAAACCATCAGTTCGGATTTAGAAGAAAACACAGCACAATCGAGCAGACTCATCGAATAGTAAATGTCATAAGAAAAGCATTTGAAGAAAAGAAATATTGCTCAGCACTCTTCATCGATGTTTCGCAAGCTTTTGACAAAGTCTGGCATGAAGGCTTATTACACAAATTGAAGCAAAATTTACCAGTAAACACACACAAGCTGCTAGAAAGCTACTTAGTCGGTCGTCAATTTATTATTAAAGAAGGAAATTTCTTAAGTTCACCTCAGCCCATTGCCGCTGGAGTCCCACAAGGCAGCATCCTGGGCCCCCTATTATACTTAATTTATACTTCGGACATGCCAACAAGCAATTACACACAAACTTCAACATTTGCAGACGATACAGCTTTTCTAAGCGTCCACGAAAATCGTTATGAAGCATCGCGTTACTTACAGCATCATATATTTCAACTAGAAATATGGTTAAGACAATGGAGGATAATGGTCAATGAGCAAAAATGTGTACATATAACATTCACTTTGCGCCGGGAATCATGCCCCCCTATTACAATCAATAATCAAATAATTCCTCAACATTCGCATGTTAAATATCTCGGTATACATCTGGATCGGCGATTAACGTGGAAATGCCATATAGAGGCAAAATTAACTCAAATGAAACTAAAAGCCATTCAAATTCATTGGCTTATTGGAAGAAATTCTGTCCTTAGTCTGGATTGCAAGCTTCTACTTTACAACTCTATCTTAAAGCCTATCTGGTGCTACGGTATTCAACTATGGGGCACTGCCTCGGCCTCTAATATCGACAAAATTCAAAGGCGCCAAAATAAACTTCTTCGAATAATCACAGCCGCTCCCTGGTATGTTAAAAACTCAAACATTCATAAGGATCTCAATGTGCCATTAGTGAAATCTATGATTACAAAATATGCAATAAAATATTTAAAAAGGCTTGAACAACACCCAAATCCACTAGCTCGAAATATTTTAAATCATGGCGGCCACACTCGCTTAAGAAGAAGAGACACTGCAGCACTTACCCAATTAGATGAGCGATAAACACCTATAAAAGTGAACATAACCCGTGATGAAGAAAATTTTGTCTGGCACTGGCAGGAGATAAAATAACGTATTAGGTTAAGATTTGATTAATTATTGTTAGTTCATATTTAATATATGAAGATTCAATAAACAAATAATGACAAAAAAAAAAAAAAAAAAACTTACGAATTATTGCTGTGGACAGATTCATCCATAGTGCTAGGATGGTTGCAAAAACCCCCAAACAGTTTAAAAACATTTGTCGCAAATCGAGTTGCGCAAATCTCAAACATTGTTAGCCTAAATCATTGGAAACACATAAAGAGTGAAGAAAATCCTGCAGACTTAGGCACAAGAGGTTGTTCTCCTCAGGAGCTAACGGACAACAAATTGTGGTGGCATGGGCCCCCCTGGCTTATTAGTCCTAAAGATATTTGGCCGACACCGCGCACTTTTGACCCAACAGATTTGGAAATCAAACAAGTAAAAAATTTTTATCTAGAAGCTCAGTATAAAGACCTTCTTGAAGATTTCTCCTCCTTTGAAAAGGCAATACGAATCATGTGTTATTGTCTACGATTTATAAATCGTCTTCTGAAGAAACCATTTTCAACAGAAAAATTTATAACATCGGATGAAATTGTCAAAATGAAAACTAGCTTATCTCCATAGCGCAAAGAATCTACTACGAGAGTTCCAGTGTATGCAAGATAAGAAACCTATAAGTCGAAAAAGCCGATTACTAACCTTAACCCGTTTCTCGACAGATCTGGTATAATGCGAGTAGGCGGCAGACTAACTAATGCCGGATTGAGTTATGAAGAACGCCATCCGATTATTATTCCAGAGGGATCCGCCTTTGCAAAACTCCTGGTTGATTTTACACATCGGCACGCCGAACATCACATTATGCTTCGAGCTATCAGGCAAGGCTTTTATATCCCTAGACTTAAAAATCTTGTGCGTATTCGCGGATGCAGGACGTGCACCATCTACAAACATAAAGTCAACAATCAAATCATGGCGTCGCTCCCCCCTGAACGAGTCAACTTTTCCTTACCATTTACATATACGGGAGTGGACTTTGCTGGCCCATTCAACATAAAATCCTCCACCTTGAGAAATGCTAAAATTCTTAAAGGATACGCAGCGGTTTTCGTTTGTTTCTCGACTCGGGCTGTACACTTAGAAAGTTGTTCAGACCTCTCCACTGATGCCTTTTTAGCCTGTTTTGACCGATTTGTTGGGAGAAGAGGACTTGCAAAGACCATGTTTTTGGATAATGGCAGGAATTTCCTAGGGGCAAGTAGCGCGCTTTTGAAAAACCATAATGAATTTTTAAAATCAACAGAAAAGGCTTTGGCTGAAAAATATGGGTCTCGTGGAGTCACTTGGTCCTTCATTCCTCCCTACGCGCCTCATATGGACGGCCTCTGGGAGGCTGCTGTAAAAAGTATGAAGACTCACCTCAAAAAAGTTGTTGCCAACCTCTCATTCACATTTGAAGAATTCTCCACTCTTCTTGTTCGAATTGAAGCTGTTTTAAACTCCAGACCATTGTCCTCTATCCCCGAAAATCCAAATGAAGTTCTACCACTAACCCCGGGATATCTACTTAGAGGTGCCCCAATTGTTGCTCTACCTGAAGCTCCTGTAGAACCTCCCATAGAAAAGTTGTCATATTTGAAGCGGTGGGAGCGACTCAAAGCCCTTCAACATATCTTTGCTCGAAGATGGAAATCAGACTATATCACAGAACTCCAAAAACGTGTTAAATGGAAGAAAGAACGAGATAACCTGAAACCTGATGATATCGTCATAGTCAAGGAGGACTTTATACCGCCTACTGAGTGGCTCCTGGGTCGTGTCACTAAAATTGTCCAGGGTCGAGATGGGAAAATTCGAGTAGCAGAAGTTCGAACTAAAAATGGTACTATATTACGCCCCATAGTAAAGTTGTGCTTGCTTGCAGCCACTACTCAGCACGAAATGGAAATTTCCTCTAATGCTACTCACTAATTTAACAAACTCCCTTTTGCCTTAAGAAATCTAGAAATCTCAATTGCACTCTATGTCATTTAATACTTTATGTACTTCTCTGTTTCCTTTTCTCAACATCTAGACTACCGGAAAGCCAAAGTGCCACCTCTGCAGCCTTAATCATCCACTTAAGTACTGCCGCACGTTTAAGGGGTTGAGTCCTACCATGCGACGCCTCTCCATTCTCAACAAGGGATATTGCCTCAACCGTCTGGCTTTCGACCACGTAAGGCATTGGTGTCCATCCCGAGCTCGATGCCAATTCCCGCTACCGCCTGACAATTTCTGTAATGCCAGGCACCACAACCTCCTACACAGGGATGCGCCCGAGGTTCTCTCCTCCAGCTTTGAGGATGATCCCAATCCCATGCCTTATGAGCTATCAGACAGTCCCGAAGACGACGGCAGCGGCATCAAACCCGGTATCCCCGGAGTCTACTACGGGGACAGTGTACAGAGCGATCAAGTGGGTCAGCGTTGGAGCGATTCGGATGAATGAGGACCCCCCGGTCAAATCATTTCTTAGTGCCATCCCCATAAACAGTTCCACTCGTGCCCGGGAGTATGTTGAAGTGACTTCAACAGGGTTGTGGTTTTTATAATAATAATTTTCTTTCTTTTTTTTTTTATTTTACTTAATTGTTAACTAACCCCTTTTGCTCAGTGTGATCGAGTACTTTAGTTTTTTTTTCTTTTCCATTCCTTTCGTTAACTGCTCAATTGGAATATGAGTTTTTTTTTTTTTTTGATTTGTTCAAATACCATTTTAAGTTCTTTTTATTTAGTATATAAGTTTAATTTGTCCAATAAACAAGCAGCTAGGAGCTGCAATACTCATTTTGAAATTAAAATCTGAACTGGTGTTTTTCTTTTGATACGATTTGATACAAGTAAGACTCCCAGTTCTACACTATATAATTAATATAAAACTAAAAACTATATACATACATATATAAATGCATTCACACATACATACATCCTTCTTTGACAAAATTTTGATTTACATTATTACTGAATAATTATTAAGTCTTGTATATCTTCAATTCTTGTGTATTTAATTAAACGAACTGTATTCAATAAAATAACTTTAACAAATACGTTCCCAATTTATCTGGTTTTAATTTTTAATGGAAACTTGTTCAATATTAGCCCAGGCCATTATGTGGGTTTTCTATCTGGGCAACAGTAGTGTTGTGTTCTGTATTTTGGTTTCAAAAATATGGAGACGATATCTATACCACTAGTCTTGAACTTCTAAATAATAAAAAAAAAATGTAGATGCAAAACATATATATACATATCGTCATTTTAAAGACCTAATAACCTATCTGCGAAAATTTTAAAATTGACTTTTTTATGGATTTTTCTTCCCTATCTCATAACGCATATGTGTGCAAAATTTTTAACATGTAATATTAAAAATGACAAAGTTTTTTTACCTAGATGACCGTTACGCAAAAAAAAAGAGAAAAAAAATCATCAAAAATCACGATAAAAGTTTAATTTTGTTGCATAGTGCAATTTAAACAAACATTAAGTTTTTTTTTTTTTTACTTAAACCAGTAAGGCCCATTTTCACAACTTACCGATAGCTTAAAGTAGACTTTAAATGGCCTTATAAAAAGTGTTCTATTATTATAACTTTACTTTAACCTTAAGTAAACGATAAAGTAGATTAAGGTTAATCCTACCTGGTAGGTTAAAGTAAAGTTGTAATAATGGAGAACTTTTTATACGGCCAATAAAATCCTACCTTTAGCTATCGGTAAGTTGTGAAAACGGGCCTTAAAGAAACTATAACTGTTATTATTGAATATATATAATATTCATATGTATATCATATTCACACTAATTAGTAATGAAGATAGGTTATTTGGTTAAAGATTTTTACATTTCCAAATAACCTAACAAGAAAGTATAGTCGGTTAAGCTCGACCTAATGATACCCTACACCACAGTCTTTAAAACCAAATTTTCGAGAGTGTATGGCTGTATGAATAGGGATCTATCTACATTTTAAATTTTATTAAAATCGCTTTGATAGTTTCTGAGAGGAACAAATTTTCCCCTATCTCCCCTCGTGGTTTTACGATTTGGCCCATTTTCAATACGCTTGGTCCTTGTGCCAATAAGAACCTATGTCCCAAATTTTATCAAATTATCTCCAAAATTGCGGCCTGTACTTTGCGCACAAGGTTACAAGGACAGCCAGCGAGCCGGACGGACAATGTTAGTTCGACTCAGAAAGTGATTCTTAATCGATCGGTATACTTTAAGGTCTAGGACCAATATTTTAAGGCGTTACACACATCAGCACAAATGCATAATACCCTCTTCACTATTGTGGTGTGGGTATAATAAAAACTAACATAAGCTGTCCCAGCGGTAAATATTGAAAGGACCGCAAGTAGCAGGCCTTTTTGAAGGCCTCTATACTCCTTTCTAAAAGATTCGCTTCGCATGATATCCTGCCTTCAGAAGTATGCCTTCTAGAAGCCATAAACTTCTTTTTAAAAGACCTTCTGAGATATTCAGTACACATTCGCTACTCGCTTCTTTGAGAAGGGAGAAAGGAAGGTGTTCAGTTTTATTTACTTTTTATTTTTAGTGACCTTCCTTACTCCCTTCTTTGGGAAGGGATCGAAGTTGTTTTTAAAGGAAGTGTGGAAGGCCTTGCGCCCAATGACAACCTGTGTTAAAAATAAATAAGTATGGAATGCGGCGAGAAGGGCTTCTGACTGCTTGTGACTGCTAAATAAGGCCTTCTATTAGGCCTCTTTACTCATTCTAGTTACCGCTGGGGTGTTTTTATAAAAACAAAATTTTCTCAACCGATATACATATGTATATTTCTGGTTTCATTTTAATCAAAATGTGTAATTTTCGTTTCAATATTGTAAATAGTTTTAATTTTATAACGTTTTTTCCCTCCTGTGAACTTTTGAAAACTGCAGATAGGTTATCTCGTCTTTAAGGTGACGATATACAATACAAGGTAGGCAAATATGTAAGTACAAAATGCATTAGGATGGTGCCAATAATGCATTGATACATTCTGAAACACGTTTAGAAAAAAAAAACACGCTTTTATTACATTAATTTCGTTTATCGGGTAAATATCATACATGGGCATACTGCATTACTTTTTTACTGCATTACACGTTTCAGTAATCAGTAAAAAGTACTGATTACTGAAAAAAAAAATCAGTATTCAGTAAATTTTACTGGTTATTGAAAAAAAAAGAAGTATTCAGTAAAAAGTACTGATTACTGAAAACAAAAATCAGTATTCAGTAAATTTTACTGATTACTGAAAAAAAAATCAGTATTCAGTAAAAAGTACTGATTACTGAAAACAAAAATCAGTATTCAGTAAAAAGTACTGATTACTGAAAAAAAAATCAGTATACAGTAAAAAGTACTGATTACTGAAAAAAAAAATCAGTATTCAGTAAATTTTACAGTAATCAGTAAATGATTGATAGTATATACCAAAGTATACTAAGTAACACGACTCTTTGACAATCCCTCTCAGCAGGTACCTAGTAGTACATAACTCAAATATGTGTGAAAAAAAATGTACATGTATTGATAAATTTTTATTTTTCACCAGACATACAGGGTTTCATAAAATATATTAATTTTTTTTTTTTTATTTAGTACTTTTTTTACAAAAATATTTTTAAATCGTATTGATTAAGTAGTATGCATATTGATTTATATAAAACGCAGTAATTTAACATTAACATTAACGTAAAATAAATACAAAAATCGTTTTAAAGTTAATATTATTTAAAAATAATGTACTGTAAAAAAAAATTTGCTACCTTTAATAATTTCTTTAAGAATACATTTTCACCTTTTTTTACCTCGATGTCAAAATCAAAATAAATCATTAACAGAAAATAATACTTGAAAATTTTAAAATTAAAAAATACAAATAGTTGCAAATATTCAATAGGGTATTATCGTGAATTATTCATTAACACAAGACAATTTAGAACACTTTTTCGGGCACATACGTCGTGGAGCAGGAAATGTCGACCGTATTACAAGCACAATGTTCTGTAGTCTTTTTCAAAAACGGTGGGGGTTAAATTTTGTAATTTATTTATCGTTGTTCTTAAGAAAAATAAGCGGACGGGTGTCTGGTACTTTTCTGAAATTCGTCCCTATTAGGGAATAAACGGGTAAAATCTGATTTTTAGTACTTTTTTGCCACCCCATCTATCTTTTGAACCAATAAACGTAGAAACAATGTTAATATCACATTCGAAACTTATCAAACAAATACGTATATGAATTTGGTACTTTTTCGAAATTCGAACATTTAAAGTGTGAAAATCGTAACTATTTTTTTACAAAACATTTTCCTCCATTCATTGACATATTCGTACTAAATTATGGCCTGCCACTAAAATACTGAAATTTTTGATACTTTAATGGGGGAAAAATATAGTACCCGCTACTAAAGTAGCGGGATAAATGCCAGAATTTAAACAAGTTTAAAGAAGACGCTTACGAAGTAGCGGGTATATGCTAGTATATAATAAAGATTTGCATTAAAAAACAGTTTTTAAAATTAATTTAAATTGTATTTCATTTAATTACTGTTGCTATTACGTAAAAAAACCAATTCATATACCTTTTTTTGATCAGTTATTAAATGCAATTTAAGTTGTTTGATAATTTTACGCTACATTATTTATAACATTTTTAATTTTTATTCATTTAATTATGTATGTTAAAATAAGCGCCACTTTTGTATGTAAATTTATACAAATTAATTTAATTTTACAATTTTTATACCCTTCACCATATATCCATATTTATATGGACCTATTAACATAACTTTCTGTCCTTATTGAACCATGGTGAAGGGTATATAAAATTCGGCATATATTTGTTTCATGATAAGTTTTATAAAGAAAAAAATATATTGTTAACTTATATACCCTTTTACAAAATTTCATCAAATTACTTTCAAGTACTTTAAACACGGATGTAACATTAACACTCAGGCAGTCAACTAGTTGAACGGACATGATTAGATAGAGTTATAGAAATGTTACTCTGCAATAAAAGAAAATACTTTGCAATTTATGGCGATACAGAGCCCAGTAAAAACTTCGCCTACAAAACAATCTGTGAAGTAATCAGGAAAAAGTAAAAAGTGTACTGAAAGAACCAACGAATTTTACAAGGAAAGCCCCAAAATGAATGCATTAAAAAGTAAGTCATTATTATACCCTTTACCAAAGGTGGTGAAAAAGGATATATGTATGTATTTAAGTTCCTTTCCTTTTGTAATTTCTACAATATTGATATTAGATCCTATAAAGTATACATATATGTTCTGGGTCCTTATGATGAGCGAAGTTGATTTAACAATGTCCATCTGTGTGTTTTTTTGTGAAATAGGAGTTATCTTAAAGTTACACATTTCAATAACCATAACTTTGTTTTTGAAATTATGTGTTGAACAATGTAATTTAAGCATTTAAAAAGTTTATGTAACCTTTTCCAAGTTTAATTTTTTATCCCTCTTTTAAAACACATCAATACTAAAATTAGCAACTCTGATAAACTAATTTAAAATCTACCATAAAAAATTTTTACGTCAAAAATTATAAATTTTTTTTTTTTTTATTTGTGCAATAAGAACTGATTTTAGCTATTAAAATGTGAAAAATATTTATAAAAAATTAATATAATTAGATGTTTATGTAATAGAAATCTGGAACAATCCCAATTTTCCAAAATATTTGACGCAAAAATTCGTGACATTTCTTTGGTTTTTGTTTCTCTCAAGTGTGTTGAATTCACACAGGAAATGTACATGTGAGAGAATAAAATTTAAAAAAAGAGTCGTATTACTTATTATACTTTGGTATATACTGTGGCGTGTTTTCACTTTTTTAAATAATTCAAAAAGGAAATGTGTTATTGGGTAAAAAAAATTTATTAACATGGTAAAAACAACGAGTTATTTAAATTAACAATGAAAAAAAAAAAAATTAGATGTATTTGTGAATACATGCTGTGCTATATGCTGTTAGCTTTTCTAAGCACAAGCATTTCAAAATTTTTGTCGCTAAGTTTTTGTGTTCTAGAGCGATTCACAATCCCAGCAAAAGAAAACAGTCGTTCTACAGGTGCAGATGAGGGTAGTGGGGTATTATATTTTATAAAGACGTTTTTTATTGCATTGTGCTTATGCAGGCAATTTGTTGTTGTATCCCGGTCGGCCAAATATAAAATTGTTTCCTCGAGATAATTTCCCACATCGCTTAAATTGGACTGTACATCATCATCTGGTTAAGAAAATTGGATAATCAAATATACATATTAATATAAATATCAAAGGAAAATAATGTGCAAAAGTTAACATCACCTTCTTCTCCAAAATCTAAAAATGAATTTTCCGGCGTTTGAGGCACAATACGGGTTTCAGTATCCGGTATCTTTCCGTATTTTATTAGGTATGTATTTAACATTTGTTTTTCAAACCTATAGGTATACACTGTTCATACAATGTGTATGTATTATTTTTAAGGCAGACGGTATATACTATCAATCATTTACTGATTACTGCATTTTTTTACACAAATCAGTAAAATTTACTGAATACTGATTTTTTTTCAGTAATCAGTACTTTTTACTGAATACTGATCTTTTTTTCAGTAATCAGTACTTTTTACTGAATACTGATTTTTTTTTCAGTAATCAGTACTTTTTACTGAATACTGATTTTTGTTTTCAGTAATCAGTACTTTTTACTGAATACTGATTTTTGTTTTCAGTAATCAGTACTTTTTACTGAATACTGATTTTTTTTTTTCAGTAATCAGTACTTTTTACTGAATACTGATTTTTTTTCAGTAATCAGTACTTTTTACTGAATACTGATTTTTTTTTCAATAATCAGTAAAAAAAGAAAATACTGAAAAAGTACTGGTACTGCAAAATGCCCATCTATGGTAAATATTATCATTTATCAAAACTGATGTACATACTTCTATTACTAGAAAGCGATTCGTTTGTGTTGCACATGTTGATCCTACTTTTAATAATAAAACATATCCGGTATCGTAAAAGAAAGCTTACACGTTTATTACAAGGGGGTTGCGTTTCGGCTTGGCTATATGGTGCAGCAGGTTCAGAGTTAATTTCAAAACTTGTGTCACCTTCATCAGTCTAAAAAAATACAAGCAATAATTTTAATCAAATGAATAAATACTGACCATGTACTTACCGCAGAAATATTTGACTCTGACTTCCTTACTGAGCAATGCGGCTTTAAAAACTTCAACTGCTCAAAACACCAAAGCTTTGGTAGAAGTACATCGTCTGTACCAACCCCACTTCTTTTGCTACTAGCTATATCACGGGATTCTTTAATATACTGTGCTCTCAAGGTGTGGATCTTTTTTTTTATTGCATCAACGGTGATGCCTTTGTTCATTGCCTGAAGATCTTCACAAATAGTAAATTAAGATTTTGCGCGTTTTACCCGGTTTAAATAATCAGGATTTCGTACATTGTACAAATTTTCATTTGCCTCATATTTTATTATTAATTGCTCCACAATTTCTTGATTCCACATATTTTTCAATTTACAATTAAAATTTTTAATTTTATTTCCAATTTTTTTTATATTTTTCTCTTTAATTAAAATTTTTATTTTCTTTGATTTTTATTTCCAACTAGCTGACCCGGTCCGCGTTGCTGGCCCTATGCAAATATTGTTGTATTACCAAACGATTTAAATTGAGCTTTAAACGAAATTTACGGCCTTTAAAATGTTCCTTCTGTAAAAACCTAAGTTGGACCATGGCGATGATTTTAAAGAAAAAATCATCCAAATCGGCCCAGCCGTTCTCAAGTTATGCGCTTAATAGAAAAAGTGGGCGTAAAAGTAGGCGTGATACATTTTTCTTTCGATGAAAACGTAAAATGGATTAATACGAACATTTAAAAGAAAAATTAGTCAAATCGATGAAGCCCTTTTTTTTAGGTAAATCGAAAAAAGTGGGCGTGGCAAAATTTTCTTTCCGTAAAAACCTAATTTGGACCATGGCAATCATTTTAAAGAAAAAATCGTTTGAATCGGTCAAGCCGTTCTCAACTTATGCGCTTAATAGAAAAAGTGGGCGTTAAAGTAGGCGTGGTAAATTTTTCTTTCGATTTAAACTTAAAATGGATAAATAGGAACATTTGAAAGAAAAATGTCAAATCGATGGTAGCCGTTTTCTGATTTTAGGTAATTCAAAAAAAGTGGGCGTGAAAGTGGGCGGGGCAAAATGTTATTTTCGTTTAAATCTAAGTGCGACCATGGCGATCATTTTAAAGAAAAAATCGGTCAAGCCGTTCTCCAGTTATGCGCTTAATAGAAAAAGTGGGCGTAAAAGTAGGCGTGGTAAATTTTTTTTCGATGAAAACTTAAAGTTGATTAATACGAACATTTGAAAGAAAAATTAGTCAACTCGATGGAACCGTTTTCTGATTTTAGGTAAATCGAAAAAAGTGGGCGTAAAAGTGGGCGGGGCAAAATTTTCTTTCCGTGTAGATCTAAGTTAGACCATGGCGATCATTTTAAAGAAAAAATCGTTCAAATCGGTCAAGCCGTTCTAAAGTTATGGTTTTTGCCACGCCCCTCCGCCCCCAGACCGAAAATCAAAAATCAGACTTCCCTATGTCACCCGATTGAATATTCTGAAGATTCCCTGAAAATTTCATCAAAATCGGCCCAGCCGTTTTGGAGTCCATAAGTTACATACACACATACATACACACATCCAATTTTATATATATAGATAGATAGAAGATAGATAGATTATTTTTCGTCATATACTGTCACCTCGAATGAAAAAAGAGAATAAAGCAACACAAGAAGAAGAAAAAAAGTACAAAAAGAAATACGATTAACAAACATGAAAACTCATTTCGTGCTTGTTTGGCAACTCCTCTTTCTTCTCTACCCCGATCGCCTACAAACAAAACAGACATGTATGTCAGACATGTCTGAATAGACACCGTGTAAACTCCCTCTTAATTACTGGAAATATTCCAGTCAAAACAGAATCTGTATTGGCTGTTTTTGCATTCAAATACAGAAACAGTTTTTTCTCACAAATCGAGAAACGATGGAATTTTTTGTTTCACACTTCATGTAAGAAATTTTACGATGCGGGAAATACAGAAACGAGCTACTGGAGCAACATGCAGAAACAAGAAAGCACAAAAATGGTGCTGTAATGCCCGTAAAAACCATCCAATCCTTTTTAAAAGAATTTGTTACAAGTTTTAGCAGAGGCTGTAATAATGTGGTGTACAAAGTTCAATTACACCTGTCGATCATTTGACAAACAGTTGTAAAAGGCACTTTGACACCTCGTCAAGTAACTCAAAGGACAAAATGCAGCTACAAATGTGCTTGGGCCTTACTTTAATGATTTATGAAGATTTTCCTTTATTTTCTATATAAATTTTTTAATATTTATGCATTTATTTAGCATTGTTTAGCATTTTTTTTTCAAATCTAGCATTTTTCCCCAATAAGTTTTGGCAACACTGAATACAGCAAACGAGAACATTTTTAATTGTTATTCTCTGGTTTTAATCCAAATTTTTAATATATTAATCAGGCTAAAGTTCATTAAATTAAATTTTCATTGAATTATTTTATGAAGAAAGGAATTTTTACAACGTGAAATTATTTAACATTTAAACTATTTGTTATGAACCTCCTCAGTTATACCATGTTCACACGGACAGCAATATTCGTGTTTCGCTCTCTTATTCCTGTTTCGCGCCCCAAACATGATTGAAACGACTTGTTTCCCCATACAAAATTTTGTGAGCGAAACAGGTCGTTTCATTTTGAAACAGGCTGCGAAACAGGAAAAATGTACTATCATCTCCAATTTTGATAACATTTATCGTTAGTTTATCTGAACTAGCTCTCAAAAAAAAGCAAAACAAAGAAAATAACAAAATAAAAATTCATGTCTAATAAAATAAAGTGATAATTATAACATAATAATATCAATAAAAGTGTTAAATAATACATGTTTAAGTTTTATTTACTTTTTTTATCTATTTAAAAAAATCACACTAACAACACAAAAAAAATGTCAAAATGAAACAGGAATGAATCGTATGAACAGCATGTTTGGCAAACTAGTTTCAACGAGTGAAACGAGTGGTTTATAACGTCGTATGAACATAGCATTAATGATAATAATTGAAAAATGGGGTCTAAAATCGCTTGAAATGTATCACCGCTATCTAAGATGATCATTTGGAAATCGATCGATTTCCATCACACATTTCACAAAAATTTTAATAGCATTTTATTTTATGAAAACGATCAATGATGATATGACTCTCCGATATTTTCTTGTGGTAGTTTTTTTCCTTAAAAAATCCAAAAATATTAATTATTTTCAGTTCCTGAAAATAAATTTAGCTTTGTGATCAGGATTAAAAGTTCTTTCAGAATTTGGAGAAATAATCTTTTTGTCATTTTCCTGGTTCTAAGGTAATAACGAACTGGTTTCCAAAGACTTATTTAATAAAGGGTGGTCCAGCCATAATGCTCGATGTTAATTGTGAGTCACACCTTAACGTTAAGTTTTTTGCCCAGCATAATTTTACATTTCTTTGATTCAGCGCTTGACAAATTCAACCATGGAGGTCTACACAATTGAGCAGCACGTTGAAGACATTTACAAAAATGGGCGTTCAAATCAAAATGCATTTCGTGAACATCGTGGTTTTTTTGCATAATCGAACAAATGTCTCCACAGTCGGGAGAATTGTGCACAAATGTCAGCAAACCGGGTCGGAAGGATATGTAAAAATACCTGTGCATGCTCGCCCAGTTCGTTCTGCAGAAAACATTGCTGTTGTTCGCGATAGTATGGCAAAAGGGCCTCCAACCACGACTCGACGTCGCACATAGGGGTTTTTTGCCAATCTAGCCGGACATTTTTGTTTTAGCTTATATTGCTTCTTAAAAGTTACTGAGTGCCCCTAGATAGATAAAACTTGGCAGAAATATGTGATATTGTCATAGGCATGTAAACCTCAAAAATAAATAAAATCGAACCAAGGAGGAAAAGGTTCCCCCTAGAAGAACTAATCCAACCTCTGAAAAACGCAATTTTTTTTAAAGTTTCCCCATATTTTTGTTTGGCAACTGCAACTTTTAACGTCGGCGAAAGTTAAAAAACCTAAAATTAGACCCATGAAATCGTTAAATTACACTTTTCGCCCCCGCCCCCTTTTGAGGGCGGTTACATAAAATAATGTTTAAAAAAAATGTAAATATTAAAAGAAATATTAAGGCCTTAATACTATAAAAATTAAATTTTTGAACTTTTATGGGTAGGGGGAGGTATCCCTCCAAACCCCCCCCCCCCCCCCGGAACGACATTGTAAAAATTTTTTTTTTTTGCTAATTTACCAAATATATTAATTTTTAAGATTTTATGTGACTTTTATGTATTTTATAGTATTTAATTTATCTGAAAATAATTAATATATTCGTAATTATAACTTATTTATAATAGTAACAGCAAATTTTATTTAAAATAACTTCTCTTTTGCACTTAGATGATGATGAGTGCCATGGTTCTTCTTCGTCTGCTTCTTCAAAATCCTCTTCTGAATCTGAATTCTCTGCAGAGCCAAGTACAGTTGGAAGCATAAAATAAATTGCTTCTTTCGTAAAGGGTAATGACTTTTTTTTGGAGTTGGTCTTATTCTAGTAATCAGTGGGTCAGAACTGAGCCAAATTCTATTTATAATATCTTTGTTACACTGAACCCTCGAAAACTTTCTAGCAAAATTCTGCCTGTAAAGCGGAAAATGTTTATTTCGTGCCTAAGACGCTTCTTCTGATAATAGCCCGATAGGCAACAATGCCTCACTCATTACAGTTGCGCCATATGTTCTATTTTTTTCCATTTTACTCTCAAAGCTTCAAAATGGTTCTTATAACAATTTTATGCTATAACCACAAAAAAACTAAGTACCTAGAGGCCATATTTGATTTTTTATTATAGATTATTTTTGTTGTAAATGATTTTAAAAGTTATGCAAAACAGGTGCATTTATTTTGCTCCATAAAATAACGTCATTTAGCGGCCGCACAGGTGGTTAAAATCCGTTACTTACTGTTTCGCACATCCCATTTTTACATAGGTAATATTAGTCTTAGATGTAATAATTTAAATAAAAAACATCTACGTACAACCAAAACATTTTATGACTGACGAAAGGGTTTCTATCATATGTACCTATGCAAGATGGACAAAAACAGAAAAAAGGTGAAATGTACAAAAAATCATAAAAAGCAACAACGCGCAAAGTTTTTTTTTTTTTTTAATTTAAAAGTAGAGATTTCAAATTTTATCGTGATGTATAAGATTTTTAAGAACTCAGCGGGCTTCACCTTCAAAAACCTTTTAATTTTTTTTTTTTTTTACAAAAAAGTGAACAAAAAAATCGTTTTTTTTAATTTCGAACTAATTTTTTTATCATAAAAACTTCTAATAAAATTTTTCAAAAAATTTTAATAATTAGTTGTTTATATAGTCTTTCACAGATAAAAAAATCAATGTAAAATCTGTATTCGTTTATCTACAAAAAAATATATTGTAAACCTCCCAAAACCGTAAAAAGTCAATGAACACGCATGCAATTTAATCAACTTTCCTGGTTTTAACAGTGTCCCAAAACCACAGCAAAAGACTTGAAAATTCACTATACGATGCAGAACTATGTTGTCTGTCGAGCTGCGTACTTAAATTTTTCCATTTCTTAAATTTAATTATTTGCTTAGTGTCCGGCTAGATTGGAAAAAACCCCTTTGTGCGTCGTGCCCAACAATTGAAGATCCCACGAACACAACTGGTGCGAATTTTGAATAAATAATTGAATTTACACGCTAACAAAGATCAATAGAATCAAGAGCCGAAGCCTACTGAACACTTGAAGCGTCGTCAATGCGAAAGAAATTTAATAGCCGTATTTTCTCACGTCGATTTGATTTGACACCGTTGGACTTCTTTCTTTGCGGGTCAAACAGTGGCCGTGAACGTGGTTCGCTATCGCGAAATGATTACGGACTTCTTGTTTCTAGAAATTGAGGCTATGGACCTGGACGATATGTGGTTCAAACAGGATGGTGTAACTTGCCACACAGCCAACGAAACAATGGCTTCTTTAACTGGCCGCCAAGATGGTGTGATTTGACAACGTTGGACTTCTTTCTTTGGAATTATTAAAAAGAAAAAGTGGACGTCAATATGCCAATATTAATTGAAGAACTAAAGGATGAGATAATCCAGCACATACTTACCACATTTAACATCAATTATGTCTCAGAGTCATTGAAAATATGTTCCATTGGATAGAGAATGCCACCGAAGCCGCCTTTGGCCGATATTTTGTTTCACACACAATAGTTATAGATCTTTCTTTTATAATAAAAAATATTAAGATAATTCTCTGAAAACTTTTTTATTTACAATTAACATTGTATGTTTTGGTTGGACCACCCTTTATATACTTTAAATTGGTTTGTGCCAGAGGTGTAAAAAACTGCAAGCAATTGTAATTGAAATCAAAATGACTTCAGCAAAACGGATTTTATTCCTTGCTTCTAATGTGCTTTTAGATTTTAAAATTATATATTTCCAAAATTGCAATATTTTGTGATTGGAATCAATTCTTCTGAATTCAAAACTATGGAGAAAGTCCAACGAAATAATATGAGCTTAGAATCTAGCGGTTGTAAACAAAAATTAAAATTGTTGGTGATTCAAAATTAACAGAGTCAGCTTTATTTCTAGAAGAAGGAGTTCCATCTGAAGAGAACGAAGTTTTGAATTTTGATTGCAGTTATTGGATTTGATTGCAATTAAACTTTTTCAACCAAATCGATCAATTAATAAATTAATTGATTTCAAGCAATTCTTTCAATAGTTTTTATTGCATTGATGTCGTGATTTCGAATTGAAATCATAAAATCAATTTTCCTAATTTATATGCAATCAAAAATTTAGCAATCATTAACGACAATTCATGTGGTTGCAATAAAAACGAAGGCAATCTTTTTCTGTTCTGGTTTGTAACAAAAAGCAAAACATTATATTTCTTTGAACTGGTTTTTTTTTATTTATTATAGAAACCACAAAAAGATGGCTGCTTTTTTTCTTTTTAGTTCATTTATTCTATTAGAGTTTGTGAGCACAATTTTAACAGATGTGATTTGGTTTTTTTCGATGCGCACTGTGCGATGCTCCGTAAAAATCTAATTTAATTACATAATATTTTGAGTAATATTTTCTTGAAAAATGCCATTATTGTAACCATCGCATATCTAAAACAGTAGAAGAAATTATTGGAAAACAAGAAGAAGTATATAAATGCTTGCACACTGCGAGCTAATAAATTGATTTTGTCTGTGAACGTGAACTGAAAGCACAGAGCAATTTCTAAGGCATTTTATTTAATTTTTATATTCCAATTTATTTTTATGATTTATTATTCGGCTTTGAATAATTTTATTTTTAGGTTTTTTTCACTTACGATTTATTATTTAATTTGTTTGCAAGTGCTTGTATACAGTGTTTTTCTAAATACATAAGCATCTTTCACAAATAGTCAGTGCTGCCAGTGTTGTAAAATTTGTCAAATTTAAATTTATATGTCTGTGTGGTTGAAGCAAAATTATTGCTTTACACCAAGTGAAAATGTTGCTGCTATTGCAAATCAAGCCTAATACCATGTTCACACGGACAGCAATATTCGTGTTTCGCTCTCTTATTCCTGTTTCGCGCCCCAAAAATGATTAAAACGACTTGTTTCCCCATACAAAATTTTGAGAGCGAAACAGGTCGTTTCATTTTGAAACAGGCTGCGAAATAGGAAAAATGTACTATCATCCATGGTGGAATAAGCAGGGGGCATCGTTACAAATACAAAATCACAACAAAAATGGAAATTGTATCACCGTTTACGTTAAAAAATAGTTTAAACATAAATCAAAGCGTGTCGCTGAACGTGATGAAACAAACAAATTTTTAGCCAATTTTTAATTTAATTATGGTCAATATCTTATTTATTTTAATTTAAAATTATCAAAAACTTTGATAAAATACAATCATCACAGCACAAATCGTGGACTTTTTGTAAACGTAAGCAAAACTTTGACATAAACCTAGACAAACAATGTAAGAGCAAAAAATCGTCATCTGGCGTAGTGCTACCACCTGTTTATTTCATCATGCTATCATCTCCAATTTTAATAACAGTTATCGTAAGTTCTAGCTCTCAAAAAAGTCAAAACAAAGAAAAAAACAAAATAAAAATGTATGTTTAATAAAATAAATTGATATGTAATAATAACATAATAATATTAATAAAAGTATTAAATAATATATTTTTAAGTTTTATTTACTTTTTTTTATCTATTTTCAAAAGAATCACACTAACAACACAAAAAAAAAAAATTCAAAATTGAACAAGAACGAATCGTATGAACAGCATGTTTGGCAATCTAGTTTCAGAGAGCGAAACCAGTGGTTTATATCGTCGTATGAACATCGCATAATAGCTTTGTCTCATGTCAAAATTAAACATCTACCATTAATTTGCGAAGATGTTGAAAATTTCCCATAAGAAAAACATAGAAAGCTTGTTCCTTTTTAAATCTTTCGATTTTTTTAGTGTTATCACTAGAAAAGTTGCAACAAGTTATATTGTTATTGTGGCAGCACTGACAAAATGGAATTGTTTTTAAAGCAGGGATTTCCATTTCTTTGCACAATTGTGCACACCAATATTTAGTCGTTGATGTGGCTTCGACAAGTGTACATGTCTAGCGGATGCTATATTATTTTGTTTCAGCTAACACTCGAAAAATATTGTGCTTTTGGCAACATCCAATGCTTTGCGTGCAATTTTTATTTAGAGTTTAAATTTTAAGACTTAAATGTAGAATAATATAACATTTCATAAGTTTACGTGCAAAGCAAAGAACTTTGTAAAATGGTAATTATTTGAGATTTAAAATCAATTTTTAATATTTCAGATAAAAATGCGTTAACCGATATATTATTAAGGAAAAAATATTGTATTCTATTAATTTGTAATTTTCAAATAATATCTACATTGTTTTGCATTTAAGCTAACGATATGTGTTTTGTTTGTGAAAAAAAATCTTTGATGCCTGTAAAAGGGTCCCTTTTTCATTCGTTAAAAAGACGTACCTAAATGCAGAAATTATTAAGAAAAAAAAAAATAGCCACAAGAATTTGTTGGTACTTTGTGCTTGTAAAAATATTTTTGTTTCTGTGCCAATCGCGTCGGTGGGGTTTTTTTTTTTTCTTTGAAAACACTTTTCTTAAGTAAGTAAAAATATTTAAAAAACAAGTAAATAAAGTCTTGTTCTCAGATAAAAGCAAATGTGACAGCAGGTTCTAATTTTTTCCCAAATTTTAACTGGTGATTTTTCCAATTTTCCAAAAACTTCACTTGTTTATAGAAATCTCGAAATCGAAAAAAGATATGAATATGCCGAAATATTTGAAACACTTTTCAATAATTTTCAAGACAGGTTTCAAAATTTTGTAATTTTACAACCGCTATTAGATCTTTTCGAAAACCCTTTTCGTTGCGATGTAAGCAACTTCGAATTTGATATTTAATCAGAACTAATCATACTACGAAGCGAAGTAAATGCTCTAGACGAAAATAATATTGTAGAGTTCTGGAAAGATTTGGATGGCGAGTTCTATCCTGACTGAAAAAAATTCATTTGAAAAGCATCCTGCTATTACGAAACTGCCATAAAAGTATAAATTTAGAAGATTTTATTTTATAAGTTGTATAACACAAGGGAACAAAATTAAACATTTTTTGTGTTGCTAGAAAATGTGTAGCAGTTCTTTACCAATTCAATGTCGCTGATTTTAAAACTGCACTTTTTTTCTATCAGCTGTGATTTGCGTGCAATATTTATTTTTTATGAATTTTTAAAACATAAAAATCTTTAATTTTTTTACAATTGTTTGATAAGATATTTGACACTGATTGAGAGTCAAATAAAAAAAAAGTGCAATTTTAAAATCAGCGACATTGAATTGGTAAAGAATTGCTACAGACTTTATATCAACACAAAAAATGTTTAATTTTGTACCTTTGTGTTATACAACTAATAAAATATATTACTAACATTTTATTTCGACTGTTGTTGAATGCATTCTCTCAATTTTTTTACTCTCTGGTACTCACTAATACACAACCAAAAAATTTTTGGAAATGCCTGTTTTAAAGCATCGTTACCATTCGTTAGGTTTTTACTCTTGTGCAAGGCTTTTTTTGTTTAATTTTTTTTTTTTTTTTATTATTAAACAAAATGAATTCTAAATACATTTTGGTGTTATCTTTTAAAATTTTAGCACTTTTGTAGAAAAAAAAAGTATTTAAAAAAATAAAAGTACAAAGGGCATAAGGGTTAAAATTAGGGAAGTAACGATTCGCATTTTTGCCGATATCATCCCGATACCGATACTCAAAAAGAAATATCGGCGATACCGAAACCGATACGAATATTTAATTTGAGTTCAAGGTAAAATTGACAAAACTCAAGAATAATTTTTTTTTTACTTTACAAAATTATAGTGTAAGAAATTATTAATATTTAAAATTGAAATTAATAAGATTTTTATTAAAAATACAAGGTATTCTCAACTTTTGCGAATATCGCAAATCCACCCGAACCAGACTTGCGGTGGAAAATAGTCTCTCAGATGCGACAGAACTTATTTGAAAACTTAAGTATTTCTGCAGCAAACGGATCTGCTCCTCTAGAAATATTAGGAGATATAAGGTTTGTCTCGACTTCTTCTTAAGAGGAATTACAGGTGAGGATGGACAGAGGATCATCCTCCCCGGAATTTCTTATAATTTGTTGACAAGCGCTCCTTAGACCGTTTTTAACTAATCCGAACTTTTACTAAGTGTAGGGGTGGCCATGCCTTCCACAATTTTAGAATGCATAGTCATAGCAGCCTAGTAAGACGTTTTTCCGATACGGTTGAAGCCAATTCTTTTTGAAATATTTGAAGAATTTTAGATAAACAGTTGGTTTCATTATTCTTTAAATCATCAAATCTTTCATTCAAAACTCATGCTAACTAAGTAAGTCGCCAATTGTTACGCATCTAAACTATTCTATATCTCAGATTGTTCATTTATTATATTTTATAATGTTCAAAGACTGTTAACTAGCGGAATAACGTCAGGCAATGTAGCAGAAGTGGCTGTGCTTAGGGATTTTGTAGCCTCTTCGAAGGACTCAAGAATTTCACCAAATGATTTTTATTCTCAGACACATGTCATTGAAATAAGCATACACTCAAAATATTATGCAGCTAAATTCAAAAGAAAATTCACTTCAAGCAACTAAAAATTTATTTAAAAACCCGATCACTTACATTTCATTTAAAATAAAAGAATTTTACATTAATTTTTAAATTTTTTATTTATTAAACAACATATTCCGTAAAATTAAATTAATAGTTTAGTTTAAAAGATTTTGTTATTCGTGCTTAATTCCCAATTTTTATTCTTGATAAAAACACTGAAATTTATTGTTGATGGGATAAGTTTTATTATGTTTGGTTTCAAAAAATAAATTTTAACCGACAAATAAATAAATAAAGTTTTTGTAAAATAACTATATTTTTAATAAATTTCAATAGTATGAATCCACAATCAGTTACTGTAATAATTTTATGAGTGTACAAATCTAAATATGTTAATTTTGTGCACTAAAAATGCATAAAAGATGCATTTATGGGGCAAAACACAATGGCTAAAGCTGGAAGTCCGCACTACGCGTTCAATTTGTTGATGCGTGTAAGCATCTGTCAAAAATGTAGAATCAGTGTTAAATTGTTTTGACAAGTTACACAGCCAACGCGTATAATGCATATACGTATAGAACGCATTGAGTGTTATTTTTTTCCACATTTGCATGCATCTGAAAAAAATCAAGAGTATTTCAAACGCATTGAACGCGTATTGTGTGATGACGGCCCTTTGAAATTATATTTTTACTTACGTTTTCGTTTGGGTGTACAGAAATTTACTGTATTGAAACAATTTTTGAAAATAATATTATAATTGTTCAAAAAAAAAACTTGAAAAATACATATTCATTTATTGGTTCGATAGAATAGTTTTAACAGCCGTAGAAAAAGTATTACTGTGAAAATTTATATAAATCAACCTTCACGAATTCTGTCTGATTTCTGGAAAGTGTGTTTGATCACAGGAAATAAAATAATTCAATATTATTGGTAAGAATCTGCATAATAAGAACCTGTCATTTATAAAAAGAAATACGAAGACCAATATTTTTATTCAAGCTTTTATTCGCGTGATTAGATTAACGCTGAATTTTAAATTTACACTTTGGTTCTGAGTCTTACCTTCTTAACCACCATCACCATCCAAACTGCAGATACATTACTTTTTCATCGACTATCAAAATTTTTTTTTATAATTCAAAAACTTAAAATTTATCTAATTCTTATTTCCAATTTTCTAAATTTAAAGTTTTCTAAGTTCCTTAATCTAAAATCTCTAATTTCCTAATTCTTCATAATTTTATAAGTTACTAAATTTAAAATTTTCATAACTCTTAATTGAATATGGTCACCTAAATTTCTTTGAGTTTAAAATACAACAGTCTTATTCAAAAGGACATCCTACATACAGATATTACATCAAACCCCCATTAACTTACATTCAAACCCATTACAACTTACCTCATACATTTAAATTTTGGTTTTGATTGTTCTTATTTTAATATAATACGAACCTGCTTATAAGTCTCCTGACGCCAGCTGACATCGATGGACCAATTACCATTACTGTAAGTTGAGCTTTATTATTCTATCAACCAATTTTGAAAATACATACATACATATTATTTTATTCTATTGTAACGTAGTTTTATCGTCGGCTTGAGTAACTCAGACGAGTCCAAGGTCTACTTACGGTTCCACAAGCCTTAAGTGATAAGACAAAATGGATTTACCCTTTCGGGGGGTTGTAATTAATGTGTTCTTTATTCAATATTTCTTAGTTTAACAATTATAATTTCACGAGGTATTAACTACGATAACTACACTGCGCCGGCTTCAAAGGATTCGTCGTTGATCGTGTCGCCCACGCTGGGCTGCCAGGTTCGGGTAATCGGCTATTTGATCAGCTTCGGGTTATCGGCTTCTAAAGAGGTTCGGGTAATCGGCTATCTGACAGGGTTGTCAGATGTGGCGATTTCTCGCCAAACGTGGCGATTTTGAAACGTGTTTGGCGATGGGATTTTCCATTTGGCGGCTGGCGACTTTTGTGGCGATTTAAAAAAAAAGTTGGCGATTTTGTTGGCTATTTTTGATAACAAAAAATGTTATTTCTATTCTAGTATTTTTATGTATGAAATTATGGCTCGTGTAAATGGTGTGTTAAGAACATTTTAGTGTAGCGTTTTTTCTTATGTAAATGTTTTAATCTGGCAGCCTTTCACTTTTATTTTCTTGTTTGCTATCACATTGAAGTGAATGCACACACATAAATGTATGTATATACAGACGTATACGTATATGAAAAAAACTTTTTTTGTATGTTTAAAAAAACTAACGGTAAACAGAAGATAATTTCATAAGTTTGTACAAAATAATTAAAGTTTTATCATGGCCTCCTCAACGAAAAGTGCAAGAATAGATCGTCGACATAAAAAGGAATGGGAAAATCAAAATTGGGCGAAAGGTACATATAATAACACTTAGTTTTTAAAATTATTAAATTTTTATAAAATTTGCAGGTTGGCTGAAGCCACTATCAGACTCTCCATTGAGTTATCAGACCATAAGTAATCCAATGAATACATCGTGGTGCTTTGCATGTAAAATTGCATTAAGATCACATAAAATTGATCTGCAGAAACATGCTGAATCAATGAAACATAAAAATAACATGGCCGTATTTTTCAAACAAAATAGAATGGATCAATTTGGTAAGTAAAGTATTTCCCTTCCCCTATGTTTTTATGTTCTATATTATGAAATATTTATTTTGCTTTAAGTGAATCTTTCTCAATCTAAAGAGTCTAAAATCATTGACATACAATTAGCTGTTTTCATAGCAAAACATAGCTCGATTGCATCTGTAGATCATCTTAGCACATTACTGCGGAATAGTTCAACAGATACTACATTTGAAGAGCTCAAATTGCACAAAACTAAGTGTAGTGCTATTATAAAAAGGGTTGTTTCACCTGCACTGTTGGAAAACCTTGTAAAGGATATTGGTAACACAAAATACAGCTTGATTGTCGACGAATCTACGGATGTTTCACAAACAAAGTGGATGAGTGTATGTGTCAAATTCTTCGACACAGATAAGCTTATATTAACAACAAACTTTTTGGGCCTTTTTTTGGTAGAAGAAGCCACAGCAGAGCACCTTTTCACTAGCTTATCATTGTTTTTAAAAAAAATTGGCATGAAAATCTCGAATATGATTGCAATTGGAACGGATGGTGCTAGTAATTTATGTGGTAAAAATAAGTCATTGTTTACTCTTTTGAAAAAAGAAAATCCACAAATCATGCTCGTAAAATGCATTTGCCATTCTTTACATCTTTGCTGTTCGAAAGCTTCAAAAACGATTCCAAGCAATGCTGATTACTTGATAAAAGAAGTATATAACTATTTTAGCCACAGCCCACTACGTACGCTACTGTATAAGCGAGCTTTTGATTTGATTAATACTGGTGTTGACAGCAATCGTTTTAGAAAACTTGTGCAAATTTCTGCAACTCGTTGGTTATCTTATGGAGCGGCTATAAGACGGATTTTGGAACAATGGGTGGAGCTCAAGTATCATTTTGCACTTATTTCAACAGCTGAAAATGATAAGACAGCCCAACACATTTACAAGGAATTATGTGACGAAAAAACAAGACTTTTTTTGATATTTATAAGTCCTATAGTAAATGAAATGAACCATTTAAATCTTGAATTTCAGTCAGATAATATGGACGCTGGAAGTATGCATCAGAAGCTGTATTCTACTCTTCTTTCATTTTCCTCAAAAATTTTCAAGCCATCAATTTTAAATGAAATACGTAATAGTGAAAAATTAATAACTAATGTTAGTATAGCTATTGATACACCAAACACTTTTCTTCCGATAAATGCCATTGATTTTGGCTCATCATTTGAAACTGAATTAAGTAATGTTAAAATGGCTGATGAAGATATTGAAAATCTTCGTGAAGAATGCTTTTCGTATTTAAAGATGCTCTTAAAAGAATTAATAAATAGAATTCCTGAAAACATGAATATATTTAAAGTTTACGAACATTTTTCCATTATAAAATGTGGCAATGTGTTATCACAAACAAAATTCGTTGTTGTTAAAGACATTTTAAGGATTTTTATGGATCCAAACGTACCGTTTGATGTTTATGAAACACAATGGACAAAATTACCGTTCGTTAATTGGAAATCGTATTTTAATGATGATATTCCATCTAATTTAAACCAGTTTTGGCCAAAAGTTTATAGCTATAAGGATACGGCAGGTACGTACCATTTTAAAGAACTTGCTCTCGCTGTAATATATATGTTAGTAATTCCAACTAGTAATGCCTGTGTTGAAAGAGTATTTTCAATAATGAACTCCACTAAAACTCGACTTCGGAATAGAATGCAATACGAACTTCTTGACGCGTTATTACGAGTTATGGATTATATGAATGTAAATAGTACATGTTGCACTTCTTTTGTACCTTCACAAGATATGTTAAATAAATTTAATTCCCATACAATGTATTCCAAAAAAGAAGACAATGAGGAATGTCTCGACGATGAAGTATATAGAGTTTTAGATATATAAAAGAACTTAAACTACATAAATACTATGTATGAATTTTCAGTTTAATGCTAACAAAAAATTTTTCTGCTGCTTTAAGTAGACTACTATAAATTATTTTATAGTAAACATTGTTCCTTTTTTGTGCTTACTAATCATATTTATTTGTTCTAAATAAAAATTAACAAAATATTATAATGGCGACTTTTTTTTAATTTTTGGCGGATTTTAGGGATTTGGAACAAATTTATTTTTTAGGATTTAAAAAAATATTGTTAATAATTTAAAAAATTTAAATTTTTTTTTTTTTTAACTGAAAAATAAAGGCTTTGGCGATTTTGGCGATTTTTAACTTTGAATTTGGCGAAAAAGGTCAAAATCAATCTGACAACCCTGCTATCTGATCAGATTCTGGTAATCGGATTTTAAACAGGTTCGTGTAATCGGCTATTTGATCAGGTTCGGGTAATCGGCTATTTAAACAGGTTCGGGAACTCGGCTATCTAATCTTTCGTCTTCGTCGGGTGGTCTTTGTCGTACGCCGTTGTGTCGCGTGCGTTAATTATACCTTAATTATATTTCAAGCTACTTTCTACCATGCTAGTACAATATGTGGGAACAGTCAGCCAAAGACGCTGGGAGAACAGTCAACCGAAGTCGCTGTGAGAACAGTCAACCGGAGTCGCTGTGAGAACAGTCAGCCGAAGCCGCTGTGAAATTTATTCGATACTTTACCCAAAGGTTAGGTATCTTCCAAAAATGTTCAACCGAGTTCACTTTTGTGAAATTAGTCGGCTCTTCAATTATAATAATTTCCGAGACTTGTATGGCAGGTTCTTGTCTTGTGTGAATCGCGCCGACTGTAACCAAACCTTGTCCATTCATATATATTTAGAAATAAACTAAATAAGAATTATAAATGAAATAAAAAAAAACAAGTGTATGCAACACTGTTGGGATCTCACAATTCTTAAATTGTACCGTCTCAATGGCAAAATTGTACCAAGATGACATAAATTGTACCAAATTTTCGCTATAAAATAAAATAGAATACATAGTAACTCATAAATAACACTTTCCTATTCAATATTAAAAAAATAAAAACAAAACAAGTAAAAGAGTATAGTCGGTTAAGACCGACCATTTGATAACCTACACTAGAGTATATCAAGATACATTTTCGAGATTTGGGACCCACCCGGATTGAGGGAAATTTTAATCGGCTTAGAAAGTGATATTGAATCGATCGGAGTACTAAAGGGTGTGTCTTTTTAGCGTTACACAATTCAGCACAAACGCAGAATACCCTCTGCACTATTTTGGTATGGGTATACAAAATAAAGAAGAAGCAAAAATATCTATTAAAAATTTTATTATTAAAAGTTAATACACCTCAAAGAAATGATAAAACTTCGTGGGCATTTTTTTTTTTAATTGTACCAAAACAGGATGAATTGTACCAGTGTACCAACAAAGTTTCGATTGTACCAAATTTGGTACAATTGTACCACAAATCCCATCAGTGGTATGCAATGGCATGAGTGTATGTGGTTGTTACAATAGGTGCGTTCAGTATTATTTATTTATTTAATTTATTCGTCTATGGAATTAATCCTTACAGACTAATTATACAACACAAATGTTACTAACTCACATAAAATAACACTACGTGACAATTTTTTGACCAAATAAATTTGACGCCTAATCTTTATGTAAAAAATAAAAAGAATTGTCAAAAGTAGAACAGTTTTTGAGATATTCCAAAATAACCGTTATTTGTGTTTTTAAAAAAGATGCTGTGACTGAATGCAAATATCCAAAAAATAAAATTTTAGCCTATTTCAATACGAACATTTTGTGCCCAATAGGATCCTGATCGGTGCAAAAATGACAAAGATACAGAAGATTTATTGAATTAACCCACAACAAATAAATATAAAAAGCTAAATTTTTAGTAACAAAAATATTAAAAATTGCTTAAAAGTATTGAATTTCTAAGTGGGTTAATTTACTAAATGTTCTGTAGCTTTGTCATTTTTGTACCAATCAATGTCTTGTTGGGCGCAAAATGTTCATATTAAAATAATCTAATGTCGCATGCAATAAAACATTAGGATTTTTTAATCATTGGTTTAAAAAAAATAACTTGAAAAGAGCAAAATTGAACAAAATCATAAAATTTTCAATGAAGCTTGAACTTTTGTCCCCTGTAACTCTGTCGTTTCTTGACCAATCTTCACTAGCAATCTATGGTTATTTTAGAAATTTTATAACCTTTCACTAGAAAGAAAGAATCACATAATCCGTTTAAAATTTTTGTAGATATTTGCATTTCATTCACATCATCTTTTTTAAAAACACAAATAATGGTAATGAATATCTCAAAAACGGTTCTACTTTTGACAATTCTGACTTCATATTAGGATTCAGCGGAAAGTTTTACATAAAGATTAGCTGTCAGATTCGTTTGGTCACGACTTTGTTGAAATTTTGTCGCGTAGTGTAATTAATTATGAATTTAAAAAAAGTATTATTTTACTTTTAGTAACGTTAGTATTTAAAGAAAAATCTATAAATCTATACAGTTCATTAAATTGAATACACATTCTCCTGAGAGGGTCAGCGTTTGCATAATTAGCTCTAAAAACCCGAACGGATAATGGTGAGAAGTAACGAGTTGGTCGTTGAGGAATTTTGAACGAAATATTGTTGATGAGAAAACCAGAACAAACATCACCGCTAATAATATTCAATAGAAACGAGGCATTTAACATAGATCGTCCGCTTTTTAAGGTTGGCAGCTTAACAAGGGCGAGTCTGCTGGTATATGATGGAAGACTTAATGGGTTTAAATTTAAACTTCGAAGGCAGAACAACAGGAATTGTTTTTGCACAGATTCTATCCTGTCGATATAAGTTTGGTACATAGGGTCCCAGCATACTCCAAAATAGGTCTCACAAGCGATGTTTATAAAGTTTTAGTTACATAAGGGTCATTGAACTCTTTAGCCCACCGTTTTATAAAACCAAGTACTCCTCTGGCTTTGTTTACCATAATTGTTGTATGATTAATGAAACTTGGTTTAGGATCCAATAAAACACCAAGATCTAAAAAGCTATCCACTTTTTTTAGTTGATAATTGCCCAGCATATAATTTACAGATATCGGTCGCTTTCGGACAAAACGCATATATTTGCACTTTTTTAGATTCAGCTCCATTAAATTTGAATTACACCATTTATAAAACGAATCCAAATCATTTTGAAGCAAATCATGGTTAAGTATTCACTAATACTCAGGAAAATTTTCACATCATCAGCATACATTAAAAAACATGAAAACTGAATAACTTGTGGAAAATCGTTTATAAACAAGGAAAATAAAAGCGGTCCAAGGTGGCTGCCCTGTGGTACCCCGGATGATACGTTTATATTTTTCGAGGATTCCTTGTTGAAAAGTACGCTTTGCTTTCTATTTGTTAAATATGAGTTAATCCACATTAAGCTAATATTAGCAAATCCCATCAAGTGTAATTTCTTTATAAGAAGTTTGTGATTGACTTTATCTAAAGCTTTGCTGAAGTCTGTATAAACTACATCTGTATGTTTTCTTTGAAGAAACCCGCGTTTGACTATTGTAGTAAGTTGTTAAAGATTTGTTGAGGTTGAACATCTTTTTTGAAAACCGTGTTAGAAGGGAGAAATTAAAGTGTTGACTTGATGACATAGGTGATCCGTTATAAGTTTTTCAAAAAATTTTGGTATAATACTTAATTTGGCACTAACTCGATAATTTGTAATGTCGGACTTGTTTCCAGATTTAAGTAGCGGAATAATGAAAGAATCTTTCCATATATTTGGAAAATACCCATATTTTATTGATGTATTAAACATAAGTGTCAATGGAATAGCTAAATCTTCTGCACATTTAATTAAAATAAAACTAGGAATTTTATCAGGTCCACTTTTGTAGGAAATTTTAAGCTTCCTTAATCCACTAAAAACTGTAGAAACATCAAGTAATGGAATATTAATTGTTTGATTAGCGGTAAGTGTATATGGATAAATGTTTGAATCATCAAAAATTGCATCCGTATATATAGTTGAGAAAAGGTTTGCAAACAAATTACTTATAACAGCATCATCACTGGATTCATTGTGCTGAAATTTCATTATAGCGGGAAAGCCAGTTGTTTTCCTCTTAGAGTTAACGAATTTGTAAAATGATGTTGGATTATGTTTAAAGCTATTTTTCATTTTGATTAAATAATTTGAGTAACATGATTTATTCAGAGTAATATATTCAGCGCGACTAATACAGTATTTCCCATGATCGACAAGAGAACCAGATTGTTTGTATGTACTTTTTGAAATCCTTATTTTTTTATTTTTAACCTTAGCCAGTTGCTTGGTGTTCCAAGGAGGCCCGGATAGTATTTTGATAATTCGTTTCGGAATACATAAGTCCATAATTGAATACATCGTGTTGTAGAAGGCAGCAGTCATATGATCAATAGCAGCAGTTGTGTTCTAGGGACAAGTTAATAGGTCTGGGATAACCTAACGTACTATTTAGAAGTTCATTTAACATTAAGTAGTTTGATTGCGTGAAACAATAACATTTATCATTATTTTTAGAAGATTTATTTACAAGTCCAGATAGAACGGATATATTAATTTCAATGGTAGGATGATATCGGTCTTCAGGAGTAGAAATTGGGTTTGTTCGGTTTATGTAACACTCCTCAGTTTCATTGCCAAATCTTAAATCCAATAATTTAAAATTATTATTAAGTATACAGTTAATTTGAAAAAGACTCATATCATGTAAAATATTGAAAATATCATCACACTTATTATTTGGTTTAGACGGAACGAAATATTTATCATCAGGTAAGAATTTCCAGGCTATTGAAGGTCAATTGAAATTACCAAGAACAATAACTGAGTCATCCGGATTAGCATCGCGAAGAACAAATTTAATAGCTTCGCATGTGTATCATATAAAGATTATTTATAATTAACATTAATGTTTAAAATTATGATAAATGAAAATTAAGTATATAAACTAAAATAAACTTTGCCTGAATATAAAAATAATTTAAATGTAAGTTTATTGTATTTAAAAATAGAGAAACTAATAAATTTATTTGAACGTGAAAATATAGTACTGGGGAACTCTATTTCCACGTTACACTATTTTAAACGTAACATGAATATTCAGTTCTAATAATATTTTAAATTTGCTATTTTTTTTTTAATTTAAATATTCATATGACGTTTAATACTTATTCCATTTTCACCCTACATTCTGCCAATACCGGATAAATGTTATCCAACATCTACGGTCACCACATTGCATTATAATTAGATAATTTCGTGGTAGTTTAAAAATCGTAATTGTCTGCATTACTAATGGTGTTTTCTTTTCTACAAAAAAATGTGACATTTTATTTAAAAAAATGCAATTTGGTGTCTGTTTTACTCCCCAAAAAGTTGAGTTTTTTAGAATAAAGCAAGCCACCCTTTACGGAAGCAAAATTGTTAAGAAACATACACCAATTTGCACTTTTTTTAAAATAAAATGTCACATTTTTTGTAGAAAAGAAAACACCATAACTAAGTAAATTAGGTTGACTATTTTTGTTTATTTTATTATTAAAACAAGAAAAATATCAAGTTAACTTATCTTTAATAAATATGTTTGAGTTGTTATAAATTTTTTTTAAACATGGAGTTTTAAATTTGTTCTTAATTATTACGAAAGGTGAAGAATTTTATCTTTTTTTATTGTTGGGCTGACATACTATATCGTAATAATGTCAGCATGGAGGACGGGTTTAGATATGTATATCCAACTTCCAACTAGAGATACACAACAAACATCGACATGTTTATCGCTATCCTGTTGTTTTGAATTGACTACCTAAAATTTAACAGACATATTCATAAAAAGTTCTTATTTTAAGCTTATAGTATGTAATAACTATCAAGGGCTTTTTGTCTTATAAACCTCCTATAAAAATTTTTATTCATAAACGTACATTAACAGCGTTTTTACTATTATCTGTTTGTAGCGATTTTGTGTTTAAGTATGGCAACTTTCTTTATATTTTGCTGCCATTTTATTACTAGTGATGCATCAACATTCTATTCGGTTCACATGATATTCTATATTAATTTTGTTTTATAATTTTTTCTTAATTGTAGAACTTAAAAATTGTTGTTATCAAATAAAACTACATATTCATTTAGTTTCTGAACAAAATGTTGCCGAAAGGTATCATAAAAACTTTTTTTTTAACCTTTTTTAAGAATGTATTGGATTAATAAATTTGTTTACTTCTTATTAACATCACTATTATTATGATTTGCTTATTTTATTTTTTTTAATATTTTTGAAAAATAATTTGTTGTTTTTAACAAAAAAACAACTGGTTGCAATAATCTAATAAATAATTAAGGAGAATATCTGCAATTGGCCTTGAACATATTCATTAAATTCATATACATTTTTTTTTTTTGAAATAATTAACAATATAACTTAAAGGCTCAGTTAGTCTTTACTTTCTGTTCTGTTACGAATCAGCTGATTTGTTTTTGTTATTAAAAAACCTGTGAAGTTGATTAGTTTTTCTGTTCTGTTGCGGTTCAGTTTGTTAAAATCAAAAAATTGTTAAGTAATTGTAAGTGACAGCAAAATAAATAACAACAAATACATATTTATATTGAAATAAACTATTTTTTGATTTTAAAAATTCATAAAATTTAATTTTTTCAAATTTATGTGCATTAAAGTTATTGAAATAAAACAATGGACGGTGAAAAACTAATAAATTTGTCATAAATGTCTGATAAGTTGCTACAGAAAAAGTAACTATTACAATTTTGAAACAGAACGGCACGGAACAGAACAGAAACAGAAAGTAAAGACTAATTCTGCCTTAAATTGGTTGTCTAAAATAAAAAAGACAAGTAAGAAAGTATAGTCGGTCAAGCCCGACCATATGATACCCTACACCACAGTATTAAAAGACACTTCATGCTTATATGTCCATATAAATATGGATTTATCTATGTTTATAAACTTCATTAAAATCGGCTTGAAAGTTTGTGAGAGGCATAAATTGCCCCGTACCTCCCCTCGTGGTCCTATTTTTTAAAAAATACATCCCTTTTGTGTCCATGAAGATATGGTTCTATGTAAGTTTTAAATTTTATTAAAATCGGTTTGATAGTTTCTGAGAGGAAGAAATTTCCCCCTATCTTCCCTCGTGGTCCTACGATTTTTCCCCTTTTCAATAGGCTTGGTCGTTGTGCTAATAAGAACCTATGACCCAAATTTGATCAAATTATCTCCAAAATTGCGACCTGTACTTTGCGCACAAGGTTACATGGACAGCCAGCCTGCCAGCCGCACGGACATCCTTAGTTCGACTCAGAAAGTGATCCTGAATCGATCGGTATACTTTAAGGTGGGTCTACAGGCGCGGATTCAAGGGGGTGGGAATAAGGAAATTTCCCCCCCGTAAATTATAAAAATATATTGTGTTAATTTCGATAATACAAGAATTCCCATAATAATATTTTTTTTAATGTACAAAATTTTTGGAAATCCCAGCAAGGTTTTTTTTTTGTTTTTATTTTATGGAATCTCAAACGAAAATTTCAGTAAGTATATTTTTATTTGTTTTTTTTTATTAAATCTCTAACGATTTTCAATAAGTATCCACATCTTAATCCTAATAGTTATTTATTAGATATTTCCAAAGAAACATTTAGTTTACCGTATTCAATTACTTATTATTCTACATTCAATCCCAGCGGGTGCCATCTATATTCAAAGACTAAACGTTTGACTTGATAATGCGTGCGGCTAAATTATTAAAAAGCCTTAGTATTTGCAATATTTATGTATAAATGTGTTTTATGAATCAAAATTCTATTCGATAATTTTTGACGAAAGCACTGATTTGTCGGGGAAAAGCCTGATTTCCTTATCTTTTAGATATTTCAACATACAACAAAAAATTTTTACGGAAGAATTTATTGGCTTTGTTGTAAACGCATTTGAAGAGGCTTCAAAAGATATTGCTGACGTTGATGTGTCAATTGATGCGAAGGCAATATCATCAATAGTTCTTAAAACTTTGACAAATTTTGGTATTGACCTAAAAAATTGTGTAGGAGATGGAACAGATGGGTGTGCTCTGATGTCAGCGGAAAATGGAGCTGTTCAAAATTTCTGGAAAAGCGAAAAATGCGAAGCAAACGCCTTGCTATTCCCATAAATCGAACAACTTAATATCTAAAAGCAATAAAGTGCCATTAATACAAAAAGTTTTATCATTTGTTAAAGAAACGACATAATTTTTTAAATATAATCATCCCAAGAGAAAAACAGTTTTAGCAAAGTATTTGGGAGCCAAACTCTCTTCATTATGCGTCTTTGCAACAAGTGTACATCATATAGTAGAGCATTTGGAAAAAATATCTAAGTGGAAAGGTAGTACCTCTACCTTTATATTAAGGAACTCAGTTAGTACTTTTAAATGTATTTGCGGAATATACATATTAAGTGTGATACCTATTGTAACACAGCCACTTAGTATCATTTTACAAAAGCAAGATAATCATGTGCCTTGAAGAAAAAAGAAATAAAGCCGAAGAACAATTAAAAGCAATTTTTGAACAATTTAAAGTTATTTGCGTTCAAATCGAGGTTCCTATCGAAAAGACAAGATTTGAACGAAATAATCACATCCAAAATGTTGAAGATTACTACCGAGTTGTAGGTTACATTCCTCTTATTGAATTTATTTTAGAAGATCTCATAACAACTTTCCCAATAGATATCCCAAATGTATTGAACATACCTAAACTTCTACCCCAAAGTGTAATCAAGTCATATACAGATACAAAACTGTTAAGACCACACGCAGAGAAAAAATATGGTTGGGCATGGTTACGGCAACAACACTATGTTTTTTGTAACAATATATTGTTGTCGTACACAAATAATTGTTATTTTTATTAAATATCAGCAATATTATAGTAACTGTAAACATATTAATGTTTATCGCAATTATAAATTTGAGTATTGTTGACCGAAAAATAATTATTTTTCTAACAACTAAATTATGATAACTTTCAAAACATATTATATTACTCAAAGCCATAACATGATATTTAATAGCCATAACATGATAACTTTATATACATTTATATGCATTTATCATTATTATAATATGATAACTGTAACTTTACTTTGAATCATAATATGATAACTTTTAACCATAACATAATCACTTTGCATCATAATATGATTACTTCTAATCTTATTATGATTGCCATGACAATAATATGATTACTTCTAAACTTATTATGATTGCCATGACAATAATATGATTACTTCTTAACTTATTATGATTGCCATGACAATAATATGATTACTTCTAAGCTTATTATGATTGCCATGACAATAATGTGATTACTTCTTAACGTTTAATGCTTAACAGGATAAAAATATGATTAAGGGAAAAATATTATGATGTAATATTACGAATATATTTGGTCATAATATGATTTAATAATAATCGTAATATGGTGACTACAATCATGAATCTTATCATAATATGTTGCTCTTAGAATATGTTTACCACAACCATATTTTTTCTTTGCGTGCACAACTAGCTGATGAGCTGATTATATTTGGTAAAAGAGATAAATACCTACTAAGATCTAAACATGAGCCTGATCTATCAGATAACCTTCTAGATGCTTTAATAAACTGTGATGAAGATATCTACCCAAATCTAAGAAAAATATGACTTTTTTTGGAAAAAATTTTTCCATCCCACCACGCAATGGGCAATTAAGTATTGATAATGAAAATAATTTTTTATGCCATTTTGGCCAAAAAAGTTTCCGCACCAAATGCAATTTCTAAAATTTTTTTTTTAAATTGCCATACACATTATATATCGTCATCTTAAAGACCTAATAACCTATATGCAAAAATTTCAAAATTGAGTTTTTTTATGGATTTGTATTCCCTATATCATAACGCATATGTGTGCAAAATTTTGAACACGTAATATTACAAATGACAAAGTTTTTGTACCTAGAGGACCGTAACGCACAAAAAAAGAGAAAAATAACTCATAAAAAATCACGATAAAAGTATAATTTTGTTGCATAGTGTAATTTAAACAAACATTAAGTCCTTGTTTTTGCTTAAACCAGTAAAAGAAACTACTACTGTAATTATTTAATGTATATAATATTCATGTGTAAAGAAATTTTTATTTATTCATACTAATTAGTACTGCAGATAGGTTATTTGGTTTCAGATTTTTACAATTCCAAAAAACCTAAGTGTCATAACATAAGTTGTGATTAGAAAAGCAAAATTTTCCCAACCGATATATATTACTGGTTTGATTTTAATCAACATGTGTAATTTTCGTTTCAATATCGTTAATAGTTCCAATTTTATAACGTTTTTTCCCTCTCCTGTAAACTTTTGAAAACTGTTATTTCGTCTTTTAGGTGACGATATTGTACATTTATCGCTTATATATGCTATATATTTCAGCCCCCATGTTCATAAATGATTATAAAATTTAATAAACGTTTATTAAGGAACATTTTCATAGAAATTTTGGTTTTCAAGCCTTTATTAAATTTAAAATATTTTTATGGATACAGGCATAAATACACAAAATAAGCAACTGTATAACAAAAATGTAAAGTTTTTTTTTTGGGTTTAATGAAAAAACTTTTAAGTTTAAAGTGCGAGTTGATTTACATAATGGAAAAATATCTTGTGCAACTTAATAGCTCGTTCCGCGATTTACTACGCTGCTGAAAATTATCACTGTTTCATATATCCGCCAAACAACTCATCTATCAAAACATCTATCATTTGCCATTAAAATTTAGTTTATTAAAAAAACCGCGAAATAGAGTCGCGATTTTTTTTGCGCCCTTCTTCCTTACAAATGGTAAGATCTTGTTATATTCATGAAATTATTACAAAATACTTAAAATTTTGTAATTAAATGTTAATTTTGTATAGTAAGGAAAAAAATTTAAATTCAACACATTATCGCGTTTGGTGCGATAACTTTCTTCACGATTGCGAAATATTACTTTTTCATTTCTTAATAATTTCTTTCACGGTCTATACGGCTATGCGATAAAGAATTTGATATTCGCAAAAATTGCAAAAAGTACTTACCTTAATACACTTATTGTTTTTAATAAACTTTTAAAAACAAATTTTTTACTTTTTTGTATCATACAAAATTCCCCAAAGGCTCAAGCTGGATCCGCGCCTGTGGGTCTAGGACCAATATTTTAAGGCGTTACACACATCAGCACACATCCACTATTGTGGTGTGGGTATAAAAAATTAAGTAAAATGTATTTAACATGTCCATATTAAAAAATAAAACATTTTTTTTATTATTTTTCAACATATTTCACAAAAATAATATCATTAAATGCAAACACTTATGAAAATGTCACTTTATTTTTGGTTTAAAGAAGGGCAAATCCAACAATAAATTTTCTTACTTTATGAATGGTTTATTAAAGGTTTAATAGATTATTTTTCGTTTATGAATACAACTTTAGCAATTTTTGCTTAAAAACGATTAATTAATCATAAATAAGTTTTTGTGAATACGGCTGTAAGTCTTTTGTAATAGATTCGTAACTTCGTTAACTACTTTCGAATGGGATCAAATCACACCCACCAAAACGGCGAGCATAGCCGAATTATTAGGTAGTTCCGTTCCTAAGAGACTAAGACTGAATCTAATTGGAATCGTTACAAATGTGGACCTCCAGCTTAAGAATTCAAAGAACAAAATTTATTATTCGGTTTTGATTTTATGTTCTGCTTTAAAATATGTTATTTCTCAAAGTTGTTATTCGAAATAAAAAAACTCTAAAAAAGTAACGGCGTGTCGACAGTAAAATATCGCTGCAGTATCGGTGTCTGTATTCGTAATATCCCTAGTAAAAATTACGTTAAGATATATCGAAGTTTTATTTCTAAAAAAGATGTACAGTATTTATCGGATATAAGAAACATAAAAAATCCACGAAAAAAGTTTCTTATAAGCGTTTCTTTCTTATATACAATTATTTTATATAAGAAACTTATTTCTTATATAAGTAGCTTTGGCCATAAGACTTTCATATTTTGGTTTTCTGTCTCTTTTTTTGATAATATTTCTAACTTTTAAATAATTATTTTCTATGTCTTTTGAGTTTTTTCACTATTTTAGATGTTTTTACAATTTCGCTTCTTTTTATACCGTTTTGTATTTCTTTAAAAATTTTAACTTTTGTTTTTATTGGCAAAAAACACAAAGCTTCTCATGAGTACGAGCTCGCTCATCTAAAACTAAAAGTAAAAAAAAACTTTTTTCTTGTTGTAAAACTGTCAGAAAACAGCGTTGTCCATGCAAACTACATAAATTCTGTGTTGCCGTTGGAAGTTTCTTATATAAATTCTTTTTCTATACATTTTGTGGTTTTGGTGTTTAAGAAAAATGTTCTTTAATCAGTTTTTTTCTTATAAGCGTTTTTCTTATATGAAACCTTTTTTGTTAGAAAAATCACTAAAAAGACATGGCGTTTTTGAAAATGTTTCTTAAAAGCGATTTGTTCTTATATGAGATGTTCTTATATCCGATAAATACTGTATACATTTTTTAGGCAGCTTACCGTTTGGTGACACGTGTCTTAAAAAAAATTTTAGCGTAGTTTTTAACATACATATGTCATATTTAACAATTTTTTTCTTTCTAAATAGTTTTTATGTATTAAACGAATAAAGTACAGTCATGGGTAAAATTTATACTGATGAATTTTTGTATGTTCTATTGATTTTAGTTTGAAAATTTAAAAAAAAGTAAGTTTCTATATTTTAAATCTCCTTCTACTGTACTTTCCTCATACATATTTTTGATATTTTTTGCAATTGAGTTTTTTTTATTCTTCTTCAATTTTCCAAGTCATTTAGTTTAATTTAGCAGAAAATATGAAAATATGGCAACACGAACCCATTCACAATTTAACTCAATAAAAATGTATTTGGTGTCGTATGATTAATATTTAATTCATTAATCAATTATACGCTGATTATATGCAAAATAAACACAGCCTGATGCTTAATAACGAAACTCAAAAAAATTGTTCAATGTGTTTATACCTTTCACGGAAGGTAAAAGGGTAAGTATAACTTTTTCATTCCGTTTGTAATTTCTACAATAAAAAAAAAGTATTTTTATATGTTCTGGGACCTTATGAGTAGGGAAGTTGATTCTACGAGGTCCGTCTATCCGTGTGTATATTGAGATGGGTTTTTTGGAGCTCAAGCATAAATTTGGGGTCAAATATTTTTAAGCTTTTTGGAACAGGTCCCTCCAGTCGAGATTTCTTTGAAAATGGGGGTTCCGACCGTTTTTCTAACTTTATTTATAAGTTGGTTAATAAGCAGGTTGTTTCAATTTTATGACGAAATATTTCTCTAGAACATTTTCGAAATTTTCTAATAACTTTTGGATAAATTCTATAAAAAACAATTTACAACTTTAACAATTTTTACAAAATTTTTAAAAACTACAGTCGAACTTCTATAACTCAAATCATTATTATCCCAAAAAAAACTTCGACTTACGAAGACTTCGAGTTACAGAAAAAAATTTAAAAAAAATAATCAATTACAAGCACACGTCTATAGTTTGAATTTTTTATTAAAACAGGTAGTTGCTGAAAACTACATACAAACCTACAGTGAAGTAAAATATTTTGAAATTAGTGAATGAAAATTTATTTATTTTTTGTTATTTTCAGTAAAAAATTACTCTAACTTGTTTAAAGCCTTATAGTGCTCATCAGTTGTAGTGTCATTCGTATTTAAATATAAATTCAATGTTTGGAAAGAATTTGGATACAGGATAGTAACGCTCAACAATATCATCATCTGTCGGAAAGTCAGTTGTGCAAAGCTCATTATCTACTTCAATATAATCCTGAAGAGTAGCATTACAAGTTATTTTGTTTGCTTTTAAATATGCTTCGTAGTCAGCTTCAATTTCGTTTTCATCAATATTCCTCAAAAACATTAGAGGCATGTCATCTTCTTCTTCCCATTCAGAATACTGACCAAATCCAGCTTTTTTGAAGCAATTCGCTATGGTTTGTTTACTGACATGAATATCCCAAGCTTTTGTGACATGATTGATACAATCCAATAGTGTAATATCCTGTTTTTCGTTTGCCTCTATGCGCCTTAGTGCTTCTTTTACTATTCTGCTACGATAGAAAACTTTCAAGTTTTGAATTACTCCCTTATCAAGAGGTTGTAATTTAGACGTCATATTCGGTGGAAAAAATGCCAATTCAATGGCATTCAATTTTCTTTGTAGGCATTTGGATGTGCTGGACAATTATCAATAAACATTAAAATTTTTCGGCCACTACTTTGAAGTGCTTATCTAATTTTAGAACCCATTCTTCAAAAAGTTGTCCAGTCATATAGGCCTTGGAGTTATAATCTACGGGTAACCACTTAACACCACGAAAGCAGCGAGGTTTTGCACTTTTTCCAATCAATAGAATTTTAAGTTTTTCAGAACCATCCATATTTGCTGCCAGCATTAACGTAACACGCACAGTGGCTGAAAATTTTATTTCATTTGCCAAAAGTCCAATTTTTGTTTGTCACCGATTTCAAAAATTTTAATTTGATTTAATAGTAAACATATTAAAACTAAGGTAGCCAAAAAATTTGGTCAAAATATTGGTAATTGTGGGTGAGACATGTTGTTAAACACAACTTTTTTTTTAATTCAGAAAAAAGTATTTTTTTTAATATTTAATCCGAAAGAAATTATCATTGCACAAAAACTATAAGCGATAATGACCTGCTTGCTTTTCTGCTAGGTTGGTAGTCTTGTTATCTTTAAAAAGGTAATATTTGCGACTGTTGTGTTATTTATATTTGAGATGCTAGGACATATTTTCTAAACTACTATATTTTTGTCAAATTTCAACTTTAGTACAATAGAACTTTTGCGGCCTAAAAGGGACCAAGAAGGTGAAACCACTGATAGAAAGGTGAAAGTGTTTTCTTTTACCCTGTATATACTCTTGTACCCGTTTGGACCCGTCTGTTTAACACTTTTTTAATTTTAATGAAATTACTCAAAAAAAAATTTCTAAACTACTATATTTTTGTCATATTTCAACTTTATAAGAATAGAACTTTTGCGGCCCAAAAGGGATTAAGAAGGTAAAACCACTGATAGAAAGGTAATTTTAATGAAATTACTCAGAAAAAAGAAACAATTTTTTAAATTGTTTTTTACAATTTTTTTTATTCCGCAAAAATGTTTGCAGAAGTAACAGAAATCATGTGCTATTGTCTTCAAAAAAATTTTATGATATACGGAAAACTGATCGTGATCGAACATAATACAGGTAGTACATATAAAAAATTTTATTAATGTTACACAATCAGAAAAACGTATAGCTACCCTGATTCATCCTTATCCGTTACACTACGTTCACACTAGCATATTCTATAGTAGAATAAAGAGCTTATACACGCGTTTACGCTAAACAGGTATATTGTGACTCCCACCTTAGAAGGGCTTTTTAAATTTTGTTTGGTCTTTTTATTTTATCTGTTTTTATGACTCTAATAATAGTCCATGACCCTATAGCTATGCAATGCGTTGTTAAATTTGTGTCAGGTATTTTATAGCATATAAATAAAAGGATTTTAAGTTTTTTAATCCTTTTTATTCTACCTGTACTTGGTATGAAAAAAAGTATGAAAAGGTTTAAAAGCAAGTGACATTCGGATGCAAACTCAGTGGATATAATATATCTGAGCAATAACAACGTTTTTCATAAACATGGAGAGCTTCAGCTATAAAGAATTGGCCGGAGAGTATTTTAGAAACAAAAACGAGGAAGATGTTAAAAATAACATTCGAAAAAAAGGAAACTTAAATTCCTATAGCACTGAAATACAATCGGACTTAGAAAATAAATTATATGTTTTCATCAAACATTTAAAACAGCGATACAGGAAAGTTGATTACAGCAAAGATAGATTTTATAAGAGCTTTGCAAACTGGTTAGAGAACGAACTTTCTGTCCAGATCGCTTCAGAAACTTCAAATCAAAACACACGTGGGAGACCACAAAAATCGCTGGACAACTGTAGCGATAGATCCAAGAGGCGGAAGCTTAAGGATAGAAATGAAGAAATCGGATATGAAAATATTCAAGATACTTTCCTACATCAATTGCGATCACAGAAACAATTGACAAAAGTGGATATGATTGAAAAAGTTGTTAAAGCTAGTCCATTGAGAACAAAACGGATTCTTAAAAGTATACCAACTCCAAGCGATGCAAAACAATTCACAAATGAGGAGGCATTAGCATTATTTCTGGATTTGAAATTAACAAAACAGCAATATATACAGCTCAGATTGCGTGCGATTGAAAAAGGCTCAAATCTGTATCCAGCATATCATCACATAACATCTGCTAAAATGGACTGTTTGCCATTAAAGGACACTATTACAATCACATCAATTTCGGCAGAGGTACAACTACAATCTCTACTTGATCACACATCCGAACGCTTGCTACAATCAATAAAAGGAAATGAGTCAAAGAAATATGGAAACACAAAGTTAATTCTTTTTTGTAAATGGGGATGTGATGGTTCTTCCGGACAAAAACAATACAAACAAGTAGTATGTGAAAATATTTCGGACTCAGATATGTTCATGGTATCATTTGTACCATTGCGATTAAAATAGATTTTGGAAGATTCAGAGCCTTCGACAAGTACAACGCAAACAACGGATATTTGGAAAAATGAGACACCATCTTCTCCGAAATATTGCAGACCTATAAAATTTAAATTCAAAAAAGAAACTCATGATGCCATTAATAAAGAAGTTAGTGATATCAAGGCCCAAATTGCAATGCTACAGCCATTACAGTTAGATTTAGATGGGCAGCAAATTGAAGTTAGCTACCAATTAGTGCTAACAATGATAGATGGAAAAGTAGGCCAGGCTTTGACTAACACGAAGGCTGCATCCAGCTGCATCATATGCCATGCAACATCAAGCCAATTAAACCAAGTCCCGACAAAATCATTAGATAATACTGATGCATATGAATTTGGATTATCACCACTACATGCAAGAATACGACTTATGGAACACATACTTAAAATCAGTTATGATTTGGATTTCGGATCTTCAGGATCAATAAGAAACAACGAAACCAACAATGAGTTAAGAAGTTCAAAAAGGAAACATGTTCAAGATGAATATCGCAAATTTGGGTTGATTATAGATCAGCCGAAACAAGGGTCAGGCAATACAAATGATAGCAATACCGCAAGAAGATTCTTTTCAGAACCAGAAACAGCATCTGAAATAACAGGTGTTGATTTTAACCTAATTTTTAGATTTAAAATAATCCTAGAAGTACTTGCGTGCAATGAAGAAATTGACTCTAGAAATGTTGGAGACAACAAAATTACTAAATATTTATAACTTTTTTTTGCTTTCAACTCACTAAACATGACTGTTTTTTTTTAAATTCCAACGGACACATACATTTTATTTGTTTATTCGACTTAAAACTTTATAAAAATTATATAGTTAACAGAAATATCTTCGATTAATCGGTGTAAATTCTTCGATTAATCCTTTAATCGAAATTAGCAATTTTAAATTATTCGAACAATTAATCGTCTAAAATTGTTCGATTAATCGAACAATTATTAGTCGATTGAACACCCTAGTTCTACCTACTGCACCACTGCGGCACAGAATATACAGAGGCGTCACGAGACAGAAAATATTGTGTTTTTTTCTGTCTTTTTCTTCGAAAGCTGCCCTTTTTGCGTTTTTTTGTTTTGATTATGCAATTTGTGCAGATAGTAGCGGCCTGTTTTTACGCATTGTCACTTCACTAACAAAAAACGTTTTCTTTCTCTTTCTTCGAAAGCTGTCCTCGCAAATGATTTAGGCATTTTTCATACGTCACTTTTTTCATCTCTGTATACTTTGTGACTGCGGTGCCCGTTAGCCTACAGTCAAGCATCAATCTTTAACCAGCAGTACTGGTGGTTCGAAATTTGCTGTTATTATCACTTAAATTTCAAATTACATGTTCCCACCTTTCGTTTGTTTTTTCGTATTCTTTCTGTCAAGACTGAAAACCTGAATACATTTGTTTATAATGTTTTTTGTCCACTTTCATCGACATTTTATATGTACAAATTAAAGTACAAATGTAAACATTAGAGCTTGTGCCATAGCTATTTTAAGAATAATTTTGAGTTTTTTGAGAACAATTCCAAGTTGTAAAATTCCTTCCCTCAGTGAAAATAATTTAATGAAAATTAAATTTAATGAACTCAAGCCTAATTAAAGAATATCAAAAATTAAAAATTAACAGTTCAACTTAAATCAAAATTGTTACGATTTAAGTTATACTGAGCTATCTAAGAGTTAACTATTGATCAGGGAAATCAAATTATGTTTAAAAACTATTAATTCATAGCTCAAGCGGAAAGGAAAACGACTGAAAGTATTGACGTCTTAGGGGAATACAATTTCTGGAAGGGCAAACAGGAACTTGAAACTTAACATTAGAAGTAAAAACTCTGAAACAATGTTACCGTTGTACAAATTTAGCATGAAAAGGAAATTCAATTAACCACATTTAAATTTTTTTTTTTTTTTTTGCTTTCCTTAAACTAAAATTTTTTTGGCGAACTATTTATAGTTATATTTCCAGGGTATCACGCAAATTTTAGGAGCCTCAACCGCAAAGTCCTCGTTCGAGAGCTTCCGAAATCCGCTCCAGAGTATATTGGTCTCCACCAGTAAACTTCTGAGTTGTTTCCTCCACCAGTAAAACGTCTGAGTTATATTTGGTTCTCCACCAGTCACATTGAGTTATTAATGGTTCTCCACCAGACAAAACCTCAAATTGAGGTTAAAAACGATTGCACAAAATTAATGGTGACAGCCGCAAAAACCGTAACTCGGTACAGTTATATGACGCCAAGCCATTAACCAATGCAGGTGACACCGCAAAACGCACGAAAAGCAGACAAAGAAGAACGACCTGATTGTCCTTTAAAAAAAATGGCAACGAGCGCAAGCTTCTTCTCCACTCAGAGCAGTTTTACGAGTGTGACCACATTTAATATAAAATATTTTTGCCGTTTTATTCCCCTTATCCGCAGTGCTGATGGAAGGTAAGTTTGTCATTACATGTTTCGGTGATAGGTGCAAAAATAAACCATTTTTTGCTTTTTTCAATTATTTTGGTGATCAAAACCTTTTTTTACTTTTTTCTGTGTGCATGCACCAATTGTCATTCCATTTCAACAAATTCGTTTTATATTTATGACTGGCCTAAATTTATTGTAGGCCCAATATTAAGACCACTGCCGGGAATCAACTAAATAAGCCTTAATCCGCAACAAATATTGATATTGTGGTGAAATTTAATTGAAACAAGTAAGAGTGCTATATTCGGCTGTGCCGAATCTTATATACACTTCACCATTGTGCGAGCGGAATACAGAGCAACTAGACAACAACTGCATTTTTTAACCGATTTGGCAGATTTATATACCGACGTGTTGAAGAAGAAATTTACCATTTACTTTAGTTATAAAGCTTGGACTCGGGGAGATCTATGTTTCCCGAAAGTGGGTATTTAAAAAAAAAATAATTTAATTTTGGTCATAACTTTTTTGTATCTGAACCGATTTTCCCGAAATGTAAAATATGTTCTACTAAAAATTTACGATATTTTGATATATAAGTCATATCCATAGGATGTATAGCAGCCCTAAAATTTAGGTTTTTATACAATTTTAAATTTTTTTTGTGCGGGAGGTACCACGCCCACTTCTCCAATCCCCACATTTTGTAAGATGGTGTGTATTGCCAACCTTAATGTGTGTACCTTATTTGGAAACTTTGGCTTTTGCCGTTCTCAAGATATACGGAAATAAAAAATACAACAACAACAAGGGATTTTTGGAAAAATTTAGAGGTAGTCGTGGTTTTTTGCTCATATCTCCGTCATTTTTGGACCGATCTGGCTGAATTTCAATAGCAAACTTAAACGGAGTATATGTGACATAAATATACATCAACCTAGTCCACATCATTTCTGGGGTTTTCGGAAAACCCATTTCAACATACACGCGGACAGACGGACAACCGGATTTGAACTTCGCTTTTCATAAGGACCCAGAATATACTGTCAGCGTCAAAATAAAGTGTACAACTGGTTTTCCAATATAAAAAGTGTTATTTTAGCAAAAAAGAATTCAAATTTTTAGAAGTTTATTATCATTTACAAAATTTTGGACAATATTATTACAATTTAAAATTAAAAATTTGAAATACTTTAAAACAACAAAAACAGTACAATAAAAAACTAATATACTCCGTTTTGTACGCGTCAAAAAAAGTGTACAGTTTTAAAATACTAAGAAAGGTGAAGTGGCTAATACTTGGATTGATTTCTTTTTGCTTTAAGGACGGCTTCTAGTCTCTTTGGCATCAATTCAACCCATTTTAAAGTTAGCGCAGTAGACAATTTTGAGTACTCTTCCTGCAGAATTTTATTCAGAGAGTGCTTGCTGCTAATGTTTTTTTATTAATTTGTCTGTCCAAATGTTTCCAGATGCTTACTTGAGTTGGTATCGAGCGACTATTGGGTTGATCCATCTGTTTTAGGACGTTTTACAAAAGCTAACCCTATCACGCTTCACTTTAGATACTATATTTTTTCCGTTGAATTTCTTATTTCTACCTTTTATAAAGTTTTTTTTTTGTCCAACTTGCTTTTGTCACTTTTTGGAGCAACGTTTTTTTCCCAGATGACAGCAAGCTTGAAGTCTGATCAAATTTGGCTAAATAGAAATTTAACTTTTTATAACTATCATAATTTTTTATATATTGGAGAACAAGCTGTACACTTTATTTTGACGCTCACAGTATATACTTTATAGGGTGTAGGATCAATATTGTGGAACATACAAACGGTATGACAAAGTTATATATACCCTCTTACCTTCGGTGAAGGGTATAAAAAACATCTAAAGACACTCGTCCCACATAGTTTGACTAAAATTTAAAAAATGTTTTTTTGCAAATTTCCCGAGAATTAATAATATTCTTACTGTCGGTGGAGCGTATCAAAGATTCGCCACAGCCGAATATTGCAAACTAAATTATTTGCTCTCAAAAATAATATTTATCAATATATCAACTTTTAGGTTTTTTTTTTTTGTTCTTTGTTTAAAAAGGAAAAAGGATATCACATAGACATAAGTATTACTGAAGTAAACTCTTATAGAATCGATTTAACAAAAGTTTTTGCTTGAAAAATATTTGTGGCATTTTGGGAAAACATCTTAAGTTGAGATAAGATAGCAAAAAAGTTATTAAAAAAATCTGTGAAAAACTCATTTTTATCAAATAATAAAATAAACCAAAATTAACCCTTATGTGTGTGGACAGGTACCTGTGTACCTATTGCGTTTTCAAATCGAAATTTTTTATAAAAGATTTTAGTCTACAATTCTACAATTTCATGAGAACTCCTAACTTTTTGTTATTATTATATTTTCATAGGTGTTTATATACAATATCAGTTGGGGGGGGGGGGGGGGGGGTCGTGGCATATCAATTTGCTTTTTGCAACCTTAATAGGGTGAATAGGTACCTGGGTACCTGTATACGTTTTATATGGAGGCACATGAAAAAAATTAATTAGTTGCTTTACTAACGTGTGATAATCTAAATTATTTGACTTGGTTTTTAGAAATACCATTAAATAAAACTTTATTTGATAAAAGAAAAATTGTTTTACAATAAAAAAAAATTTATTCAAGGTTTATTTTTGATAAAAAAAATTATTTTTCACAAAAAAATTTATTTCAAGTTTTAACACAAAAAAAAATATAATTTAAATATAAATAAAAGACATAGAAAAATTAATCCAAAAAGTTGTTACATATGGGACGATTGATTGAGTGCTCGTTACAAATAGGCTTGAAGCAATTTTTGCAAGCCTTTCGAGTTTTTCTCTGCTTCTTTGTAAGCTTAGAGCATATGTAACAACTACCCACAACCGCAATACGGCCATTCTTATCTCGAGTTTCTACATTAGTAACAGCTGTTGTTGAAATATCTCGCCCCAATACAACCTGTATTGCTGAAGAGTGGAATCGATTTTTATTACATTTGAATTTTTGGCACGTCGTTCAATGTTATCCTTACATAGTTCAAAACTTAAATCTTTCAAAAATAGTCTGCGACGGTCAGTTGAAATAAATTGGACATTGTACTCCATGTAAACGATGTATGCTGCTAATGCTGCTACATCGATAATATTGAAAAATAATGCTAACGGCCATCGGCATGTCCTACGTTTAGAAGTATATTCTCCCAATAGCTTATCCATATTGCCGACACCTCCTTTAGTTTGGTTGTAATAAGTTATAATTTCTAGTTTAGCAGCTGTAGTGGGTTCTGTTACAGGCTTTGTGTGCATAATAGATAACATTACTACTGCTTTTTTCTTTTTAGGAACGTAGGAGCACAAAGTTGCCTCATTTCTGAAGGCAAAGTTGGTGGAATTTATTTGCCTGAAATAATAATATTTGCTTGTCAATTTAATTTTATTTTTCATAGTCAGTGTATCATGCACGCATTTATTTTTATGTGTAAAATTAAACTTACCTGTCTTTATGTGGCTGCATATTAGCTGGTAGAAATCTTTTGTTCTTTCTTACTGTTCCAACTAGAGTTAAATTCCACGAGTTAAGTTGTCGAGCCAGTTGTAAGGATGTAAAAAAAATATCTGTAGTAACATTTCTTCCGGAGTTTTTATATGGGCTAACAAGATCTAAAACTGTTCTTTCCCCTATATTTGTTTGACGCTCGTCTTCTGTTGGTTTACCTGTATATAATTGACCTTGTAAGGGGTAGGAATTACTTGCGTCACAAGCCCAAAATATTTTTATTCCGTACTTCTCAGGCTAAGACGGCATGTATTGTGTGAAGGCGTTCGTCCACGATAACCATATAGCTGCTCGTCAACTGTTATACATTCGCCTGGCTTATAATTTCTACGTAAATTGTCATTAAGCATTGCCCAAATATCTCGAATGGCTGCAGCTTTATCAGTTGCGGCACGTGAAGTACGAGTAGCATCGTTGTCAAATCTGATGACACGCAACATCTTTCTAAATCTATCAAGAGGCATTGCAACTCGAATCAGTGGTAGATGAATAGGTTTCCATAATTCTGACAAATGCTCCTTATTAGATTTGAGCACTCCACAAAAAATTAAAATTCCAAAAAAGGCGTCTAGTTCTTCTTCTGTAAATGGTTGGAATATTTTTGTTTGGAAACTTTTGTGTCATGTTAAGATTGTAATCATCAATATTTGTTTTCCTTTTCGGTTTGTTTCGCGTAAAATTATGTCACACATTTCGGTCGACAAAAAGCTTTTAAATATTTTAAGTATTCATCGTCGATATCAGATGGTGAAAATTCGTCTTCATCACTTTCACATTCACACAACATTTCACGAATTTCGGTTGACGAAAATCTATTAGAACGTGTTCTTATATTTTGATCCATTTTGCGGAAATAAAAAATGCACTTTTAAAAAACTAGGCACCTTTACTTGGTGAAAAATTATTTCGAATGAAACGCTTTATGCAAAATCAATGTCAAAATGTCAATAAAAACTGCGGAGATGTGCGTATCTCATATGTATGTGCAACAAAAGAAAATACGTAGTGTTTTCTCATTCATTGTACGGGGAATCACATAATAAGATTTTTATTTTTTTGCTTCAGATTTAAAAATATATTTATCTTTCTAGAAGAAAAGAAAAAGGGAACCCCCAACATTTATTGTGTGCTCATACATTTTATAGGAATCACAGAATAAGGCATTTATTATACACCAAAAAAAAAAAGTTTGTAATATCAGCAACTTGGAGGATCCTAGCAGAAAAAGTTGCGAAATTCAGCAAAAGTTGCTAAATTCAGCAAAAAACTTGCTGAGTTTAGCAATTTTTTTGCTAATGTTAGCAACTTTTTCTGCAAAGATCCTCCCAGCAAAAAAGTTGCGGATATTACAAATTTTTTTTTTTGGGTGTAGGATTTTAAAAAATATATGAAAAGGGGAAAACCAGAGTAAAATTCAAATATTATATCATTAACCATCGATTTTTTGTACAATACAGGACAAAAAATTAGATTTCTCATACAATTTGCATGAAGGTACCCAGGTACCTATCCACCCTATAGAAGGTGTTTTTTTTTCCACACACATAAGGGTTAAAGAAAAATTTCGTTAAAAAAAAAAAAATTTTAAAACGTGAACAAAAACGTTTTTGAATGAAAATTCGTATGATTAATAACATCTTTTTTTTAACTTTTTTAAATTTGACTTAAGACGTTTTGCCAAAATGCCACAGATATAAATCTGGCATTTTGATTTACAATACTTTAATTCGAACAAAAAGGGATTTATGTTTATAAATGTTTTCCTCCCAACACTCCAACCTTCACATACAATAAAGTATTTATATTCCAAAATATTTATTTCCGAAATCTTCGAAGAATTTGAAGATTATCTTTGTGTGTTTATTGTCATATTTTTGTTGTCAGTTAGAAAAAAAAGATATCATAATTTACATTCGAATTTTTTCCACAGATTTAAGATAAACATATGTACGTATGTCGAATGTCTTAAGAACAACACACAGACTATAAAACTTAATAAGATGCTTGGAGCCATTTTTCAATATTATGACAAAACTGTTGGGGTAACAGCTGGAAAAAGAAAGAAATATGCTTAACGGAGTCCTGACGGTATTGTTAACGTTTTTCTGTGTTTAAAGATTTTAATAAAAATCTTGTTTATCAGTTATCAGTTAAATAGGAAAAAAATTTATATTAACTATTAAGGTTCAAAAGGCAAAATGTTTGTAGGTTTCTGCACAGTGTGCACAATGAGTCACGCTTGTGTACAAAAAAAAATAACAATACACTTATCTAAAAATCTCAAAGATATCGAGAAATTTTCTTTGTGGTGCGAATAGCAAATTTGGGAAAAAAAATTAATGCAAGAATATGTCTGTGTCATAAAGGAACAAGTGCTTAAGTCGACTTAAGCGAAATTTCAGTTTATGGCAGCTCTGTAATCTCAATGCTAAAAAGTACTCATGAACAAAATAACAATTGTTTTGTTCGATTTTTTAGGAAGTTATGAAAAAATTATCACTCAATTATAACAACTAAGAAAACAAAAAAAAGCAATTTGCCATTTCAGTTTTTTGCACGGGCTCCTGCAAATTTATTATTACAACTATTTTCGGGAATACAGAATTTATTATTGAAAAGATTTGTCTATAAAGTGGTAAATTCCCAATTTTTATTTTTAATAAATACACTGAAATTTATTGCTGGGAGAAAGCAAGTTTCTATTCTTTTCAAAGTCCAATAACATTTGGAGTAAAGGATTAAGTTTACTTCCAATCTGTGACGTTAGTTAAGCCCTTATGACACTACATGTTTTATTCAATAATTGATATAGAATTGATAGAAAGAAACAGTAAATAACCATACCTGTACCTCGTTTCTGTATTTCTCGCATCGTAAAATTTCTTACATGAAGTGTGAAACAAAAAATTCCATCGTTTCTCGATTTATGAGATAAAAGTGTTTCTGTATTTGAATGCGAAAACAGACACAACAAATTCTGTTTATACTGGAATATTTCCAGTAATTAAGTGTCAAATAAAAGCGAAACGTCAACAAAAGAAATAAATATAATAAAAACGGGGCTGCCAGATTTGACGAGTTATTGTCATATTGACAACTTTTTGTTCCGAAATTAGCAAAGTGACGATTTAATGATTTTTCTAAAAAAGTGACGAAAGCCAAAACAAAATCAAAAATATTTTATAATTTTGTTGTTACTTTCTATAGAAATTCATATTGAATTTTTTAATTTCAAACACTTCATATTTTGTGGCGTTGAAAATTGAAAAAACAAAATGAATTTCTGTAGAAAGTAACAACAAATTTATAAAATACTTTTGATTTTTTTTTTGCTTTCAATGAAATTGTTGGCGTTGCCCCTTAGTCTTCGAAATAAGATAGTTTTAAATATTTTATTATGTTTGTTTATTAGTAAAAAAAATATCTTTAAAAACAAGACAGCTTAAATTTTTTTATTTATCACTTTTATTGTCCTCGAAGTTGTTTGCCTCTTCCCTGAAAAATGTATCGCCAAAAGCAAAATTTAGAGGGAAAGAAATGGACCGATTTGGCTTATTTTGAACATTTAATACTTCTTATATACATTAACAAAATATGATTGATATTTGGGTGTATCCAAAGTAACGGCCGTTACTTTATAAATGTGCTGTTTTTAAATGTCTGAAACAAACATCATGTTTTGTAAAATTTTGCACAGGATATGTCAAGTTAAATATCTGATTTGTTTAAATAATACATTATAAAAATTACAAGTTTTTTGCGTGTGAATTCATTTATTATCGGTGACAAAAAAAAATATATTTTTGTTAGTATAAATAAAATTAAAGTTAATCTTTAGGAATATGACACGATACATTTATTTTGTATAATAGCGGAAAAATTAATTCAAAATAAAAATTTAATTTTTGAGCTATAAGGGGTCAATTTCTGTGGAAACACCCTTTTGATATTCTTATCTTATATGGACATTTTTGGGCCAAAACCATTATTTCTTCAAGAAAAAAAGTTGTTTGTCTGTAACCCGTTCATTTATGAACCGATTTTTTTAACTAAAACTACCAGCTGTTCTAATAAGTCTATTTCAGGTAAAAAAAAGAAAAAAAATTTATAGGAATAGGTAAATTACAGATTTATATCTCAGCCATTTGTAAACCGATATAGTTAAATTTCAATAATATACTATTTCGGACTACATACGATATAAATATAAAACAACGTTGTCACTATGAATTCTAGGTTTTTCACAAAGCTGATTTAATTAAAAAAATTTACATTTTGATCTCAGTATTTGTAAATATATATCTATTTTAAATAAGGATATATGTTTATTTTATTAAGCTTGGCTTCTTTTTGCTTTTGTAAAAATATTGGCCCATAATCATAGTCAAACGCTAAAGTCGGTTCTATTTAAAAACAACTTTAAAATAAAAACATTCTTTTAAATATTTTGCTACTATAGTCGAAACTAAAGTATGTTTTAAATTGAACCGACTTTAACTGGGTGCCACCTCAAATGTAGCAAATTTTTCATACAACATACAACAAAATATAAGCAAGTGGCAACTTTAAGCAGCCGACATTGAAAATTAAAATATACATAAAACACTGCATATCTTGTACGGTTGAAACACGCAATATGATTTTATGTAGAAAGCAACAACAAAATTACACAATTAGGGCATATACATATGTATTTTGTGTTTCTTTCCATACAAGTTTTCCTGCAAATCATTAATAATTGCAAAACATCAGCCAACATCTTAAACATAAACATTTTTAACTTTTTGCAAGTACTTTTTTATTTGGCGAAAAACAGCTGATGCTGTTGTTAAATGAGTTAAACACAACTTCAGCTGGTTTTAAAATTAACATCGGGTTTAACGTGTAAAGTATGCTTTTGCTTGTCTATAGTAGATCAAAATCATATTTTTATACCCTTCACCACAGGTGTAAAAGGGTATATATAAGTTTGTCATAACGTTTGTAATTTCCACAATATTGATTTTAGACCCCATAAAGTATATATATTCTGGGTCCATATGAGAAGAGAAGTTGATTTAACGATGTCCGTCTGTCCGTCTGTCCGTCTGTCCGTCTTACGTTTGATATGTGTTTTCCGGATAATCCAGACATGATAGCGGCTAGTTTGTTTTACATTTATGTCACATATAGTCCACCATTTCTTGCTATTGAAATTCAGCAAGATCGGTCCACAAATGGCTGAGATATGATCAAAAAACCACGACTGCCTCTAATTTTTTCCAAAAATCCCTTGTTGTTGTTGTATTTTTATTGCTTTTTTCTGTATATCTGGAGAACGGTAAGAGCCAAAGTTTCCAAATTGGGTACACACATTTTTGTTGTCAATACACACCACCCTACAAAATGTGGGCGGGATGGGAGAAGTGGGCGTGGTACCTCCCGTACAAAAAAAAGTAAAAATTGTATAAAAACCTTAATTTTAGGGCTGTCATATGTCCTATGGATATGACTTATATACCAAAATATCGGAAATTTTTAGTAGAACATATTTTATAAAGAACTCGGGAAAATCGGTTCAGATACGAAAAATTTATGACCAAAATATTAATTTTTTTTTGAAAAATTCCCATTCTCAGGAACCATAGATCTTCCCGAGTCCAAGTTTTATAGCCAAAATAACTCATATAGTCCACCATTTCTTGCTATTGAATTTCAGCAAGATCGGTCCTCAAATGGCTGAGATATGATCAAAAAACCACGACTGCCTCTAATTTTTCCAAAAAAAACCCTTGTGGTTGTTGTTTTTTTGTTTTTTTATTTGAAACATGTACACATGCTTGTACATGATTGTTCGCTTTAATTGAAAAATACATACCTACAAATTAAACTAATAATATGACGAAGTATATTCTATTATAATGCTTTATTATTAACAAGGTTAATAGCTCAATGGTCTGGGCGGTTGCCCAAGAAGGTTTGTTTGTTATATTGCCGGGGTTCAAATCTCGACATCTCCACCTTTACCAAACAAAAATATTTTAACTTTTTCCATAAATATTTCTATAAACGATTTTAAAATTATTCAGCGATTTTTGATTTTTTCATTTTATTGACAATATAAATATGCATCGTTCGCCTTACATGTGAAACAAAAAACATATTTTACAATTTGTTTTTGGCTTAAATTTAAATACCTAAGTATGTACGAATATGCAAAAGTTATTTATGTGTATTGGTAGGCATTGTTTTCATGATTGTTGCTTTTTTTCCAGTTATAGAGACGGATTGTCTCTTCTTACATTTCAATTCAAAAATCTTACACGTGTTGCCATATTATTTTTAAAAAATATTATTATTTCTAAAAAAAATCCCATTTGTTATTTGAAAACAAAACATTCAACAATAAGTATTTGCGTACGTAAATGTTTAATTTAATCAAAAAGCTAGAAACATTTAAGTTAGGATAATTTTATTGACGAACCCAATGACATAGAAACAGATCTTAAAATTTGTTCACAGCTTACTCTGACATTAGGCAAGGCAAAGAAATGCTAAAAATTATTTTGAAAACGCTACAAATAATTCTTAAAGTTGTTCATTATATTGTTTTAAATCCTTATACATTTAAGTGACTCATTTTAAACAAAATTAAAATAAATGGTAATATTTAAACAAGTATTTAGGTAGATTTGATAAAGCATCAGATATAAATACCACAATTGGTTAACCTTGAAATTGGAAGGCCCTCTAATAAAAACAAAATACAAACGGTTTTATAGCTATTTTGATTTAAAAGAATTTACAGACATATTTAGACCAGATTATTTTTTTTATATTTTAAAAAAACAGTCATCATTAATTGCGTAAAAGTTAGTTTATAACAATTTATTTTAGTTTTAATCGCTAAAGCGGATCATACACTTGCAATAAAATTGTTCAATTTTACGTATTGTACAATTATATAGCCAATGTGTATGCGATATTCGATGGTAGCACAATATATTGGCAACAATCAAAAGACTTTTGATTTTTATTGCACAACGAAAAGAAAGTGAAATGTGTTGGCAACATTGTATAATGCTGTTTATGCTATTCCTATAGTTTATGTTCACCTTTTTATTGAATGAATGAAACCATTGTGCGACTTATTGCATAATATAGGACAAAATTTAAATAATATGGCGAATATCATATACAGTAATATTGCAAGTGTATGGGCCGCTTAAGACTATTTCATCCAACTTTAAAAATTAATCAAAAGAAGCTTAAAACATTTTTCTAAAAAGCTAATAAAATGCCAAATGGAAATTTTACAGCTTAATCTAAGTTTTTTGTGCTGAATTTACTTTCAAAAATAAAAAATTCCCACACTACTTAAAAGTCTTCATTAAAAATCGCCCAAACATGCAGGCTTATCGTCTTGTAAAAAATAAAATGAAAATTTTTTTACAATAAAATAAGAATTATCCATTTCCATACGAAATTTCATTTTGACTACAACTATTTTTTTTAGTCAAAATTTATTATAATTTATTATAATACATAAAAAACTTAAGTTATATCAATACCTATTCTTCAATTTTTAAAATAATTCTAAAAAAGCTAGAAACATTTAATTAAAATGCTTAAAAAAAATGCGAAGCGCTTAATGAAAGTATTTTAGCTAAATTAAAATTTTTAATCTAAGTAAAGCTGCAAAATTGCCAAAATGGTCACACTGCTTAAAAACCATACAAACAAGCAGGGTTATCCACTCTAAAAAAAATTGTATTTAGGGAATATTAGAAATGCCCTCATCATATAATTTTACGACTACAAAAAACCGCTAACATAACGAACAGTCATCTAGTGTCGTCAAAATATTAAAAGCAATCTTTGCCTTTTTATTGCTGACATTGATAACATATTAGTCACTTTTTTAGACAATTTATACAAAAATATATTCATATATACCTATATACGGGCCTGTTCTGAAAGCACACCTGCGACTTTGTGGTGTTTTGAAAGTCATACCGTTGTTGTGTTTCTTGGTGTGCTTTCTGCAATTGAAGATCACACAAAAACGGGACGCTAAGATATCACACGTGTGATTTCAGTAGGCACATGTGATTTCAAATCACATGATTTGAGTTAAAGTGATTTTCAGAACAGGCCTGATAATATCTTCTGCACAAAAGCGATTTAAAAGCATACACAATTTAAGCAATTTCTTGGTATGTTTATGTTGTATTATTGATAAATAAAAAACATTTAAATTGGTTTGCGACTTTTATTAACCAGAACGAAAGTTTACGTTTCAAAACGGTTAATGGTAACCCTGTAAAATAGTTGTTTTTTTTGTGGTTTTTTTCATTTAAAATACTTGCGGTAAACTTCTTTTTTTTTTTTATTTAATATTACCTTCTGTATTACACACAAACAACAAACACATACATACTTTAATTTAATATAAATAATTATGGATATCAAATACTCAAATCAACAACGACTTCTCATGCGGTTCGATGGTCGAACGGTCTAAACGGTCTGCCTCTTAACAATGTCTTATTGATTTACTGGTTCGAATCCCATTCATTCCATTCTTTTTTTTGTTTTTTATTTTTTGTTTTTTTATTTTATAAATCTTTTTATCTAAAAAGAAATTGGTCAGTTTTTCACTTTTTAAAATTTTTTAAATATATTTATGAACTTCATATACGTATATTTTATACATATTTACGCCTTTTAATTTACCCTTTTTATACCCTTATTTTTATACCCTTCACCACAGGTGTAAAAGGGTATATATAAGTTTGTCATAACGTTTGTAATTTCCACAATATTGATTTTAGACCCCATAAAGTATATATATTCTGGGTCCATATGAGAAGAGAAGTTGATTTAACGATGTCCGTCTGTCCGTCTGTCCGTCTTACGTTTGATATGTGTTTTCCGAATAATCCAGACATGATAGCGGCTAGGTTGTTTTACATTTATGTCACATATAGTCCACCATTTCTTGCTATTGAAATTCAGCAAGATCGGTCCACAAATGGCTGAGATATGATCAAAAAACCACGACTGCCTCTAATTTTTTCCAAAAATCCCTTGTTGTTGTTGTATTTTTATTGCTTTTTTCTGTATATCTAGAGAACGGTAAGAGCCAAAGTTTCCAAATTGGGTACACACATTTTGGTTGTCAATACACACCACCCTACAAAATGTGGGAAAATCGGTTCAGATACAAAAAAGTTATGACCAAAATTATTTTTTTTTTTTTTAAATACCAATTTTCGGTAGCCATGGATCTTCCCGAGTCCAAGTTTTATAACACAAATAAATGGTAAATTTCTTGCTAAACACGTCGGTATATAAATCTGTCAAATCGGTTAAAAAATGGCTGAGTTATAATCAAAATACTGAAATCCCAAAAGTTACTCTTTTTTATAATTAAGTTTGTTTTTTTTATAATTAAGTTTGCTTAAATATATGTACACATATGTAGATATATATATATATATATATATACGCCTAAAAGCCAATTTAATGGAAATGTTATTTTTAAGCACGTTGGTATATAAATCTGCCAAATCGGTTAAAAATGGTTAAGTTATGTGCAAAATACTCCAAAAAAGGACTAAAAACATTAACATTTTTATAAAAACTAAAATTTTACAGCTGTATTATGACCTATTCATACGTTTTAAAAATTGTATAAAAACCTAAATTTTAGGGCTGTCATATGTCCTATGGAAATGACTTATATACCAAAATATCGGAAATTTTAAGTAGAACATATTTTATAAAGAACTCGGGAAAACCGGTTTTTTATAAATACCCATTTTCGGTAGCCATGGATCTTCCCGAGTCCAAGTTTTATAACACAAATAAATGGTAAATTTCTTGCTAAACACGTCGGTATATAAATCTGTCAAATCGGTTAAAAAATGGCTGAGTTATAATCAAAATACTGAAATCCCAAAAGTTACTCTTTTTTATAATTAAGTTTGTTTTTTTTATAATTAAGTTTGCTTAAATATATGTACAAATATGTAGGTATATATATATATGCCTATAAGCCAATTTAATGGAAATATTATTTTTAAGCACATTGGTATATAAATCTGCCAAATCGGTTAAAAATGGTTAAGTTATGTGCAAAATACTCCAAAAAAGGACTAAAAACATTAACATTTTTATAAAAACTAAAATTTTAGAGCTGTATTATGACCTATTCATACGTTTTAGATATCAAAATATCGGAAATCTTTAGAAAAACTCGGAATATCGGTAAAAAAAAAAGTAATGTCAAAAATATAGTTTTTTTTTAATACCTATTTTCGTGAACCATAGAACTTCCCGACTACAAGTTTTATCACCAAAGTAAATGGTAATTTTATACTTTAAGATGTCGGCATGACCAAATACTGAAATTCGATCAAAACTTAACGTGCTATATATTAATTAAACTTTTAATATATTTAATAGCACGCAATCATGTGCAAATAATTAAATAAAACTAAACGATATATATTTTATAAATATACATGTATATATACATGTATTTAAATATATATATAAACTTCTGTTCTTTCCAAACCATGGTGAAGGGTATATAAGATTCGGCATAGCCGAATATAGCACTCTTACTTGTTTTTAATAAAAGTTTACTTTAGAACTCTTAAAGTATGCTTTGTTTATGACTATAGTTATGGGCCATTTATTTTATTTTTTGTTTAATATGATATTTTCTCATGCCTTTGTGTGACTTCTTCAGGGAAAAACAATTTTTAATTGTTATCGGATTAAAGAAAATAAATAGTTTTATAAAAAATTATCCTTCAGCTTAACAAAAGAAATATAAATTTAAAGAAATTATTAAATACCCATGAACTTTAACTTTGTTTTTATTTGATTATGTTTTAATAAGTCGAAACAAATTTGTTTAAAATTTATTTTAAATAACACGATTTTTAAAACAAAAATGGAGGATCTTTTATATTTTTTTCTCAGAAAATTGACGATTTTGACACAAATTTATCTGGCAGCGCTGATTAAAACCAAAACAAGAAAAGGCTAAAAAAAATTTAAAATAACAAAATATAACAATGGTTTTTTGTTTATTTTCATCATATAAATTATGCATTCATCATTTATATTCCTTCTATTTTTTATTTATTTAAAAAAAATAGTATATAAACATATTTTAAATTCAAAATAACTACATTTTGTTTTTCTCGCCACCAATTTCAAATGCGACTTATTTTGACAGTTCTTGAAAGAAACTTTTCGCAAAACATTGTTATAGAAACACTTTTTCTCGCATCCTTCCAATAATTGCTGGAAAATTATTAAAATGACAGATAATTCTCGCCAAGAAAAGATACAGAAACACTTGCGTGAGAAAAACCATTTTTTGTTTCATTTCACACTAATTTTGTTGCAATTCACACGTTTCATGCGGAAAATTTTACGAAGCGAAAAATACAGAAACGAGGTACTGTTCTGTTAATTTTAATAAATGTTGCCAACTTTTCGTTTATGAGAAACCTAAAAACAAAAAGCGGTAAATCGCTGAATTTGCCCATAAACCGCTGATTCAGCAACACTTTTAATATTTCAAGCTTGAAATGTCAATTTTAATACCCTTTGTACACTTGCATACATTTCGGAGGAACGCATGGAATATGTTGAAAATGTGAAATACGCGTTCACACTTGAAACATCTAACGCTGGGACTCCACGTAGCAATTTTTATTGCTAAGTACAAGCAATAACGTCGGCAGAACAATGACAGAACAATGGAGCAATAATTGCTGATTATATTGCTGGAGAACACTTGTTATTGCTTTGCCATAAATTTGCAATTTTCACCGCGAGTAGTTGTACAAAGTTTTGTGCCTTTATTTATAACAAATGTTTCATGTTGTGTTTTGAAGTGATTGTTAAATTTTCTTTTTAAATCAATAAATTAAATTAATAAAATAATTAATTTTAACTGTCGTAGCTGTGTTTTGTATTACTTTTTTGTTTACTTGCGTATGAAAAAAAGCCTAGAACTTGTATTGTTCTATTGAAAAAATAAAAATATACAAAAAAAAACAAATGTGTCGTTTGTTTTTGTTAATATTGACGTTTATTTAAAAATATAATATATAAACACTTTTTCTGTATTTTGTTGAAGTATTTTTTCACTTGGCGGCTTTTTCTTAATTGATTTTTTAATAAATAAACACACTAACAAATAAACAAACGTACAGAGAAATGAAATGTCAGATAAATTACGACTGATTTGACAGCAGATTGCTAAGCAATAATTGCTCAAGCAATAAGAAGAGCAATCATTGCGCAATGGATTGCCACTCATAGCAATATGCGGTCTATACGTCGCAAATTTTATGGAGCAATCAAATTTGACGTTTGCCGCAATAAATATTGCTACGTGGAGACCCGGGGTAACATCTACTATCAATAAAAAATGTCACCATTTCTGAAAAAAAACTTTTATTTTTTTTAAATACTTTTTTTCTACAAAAGTGCCAACATTTCAAAAGATGACACCAAAATGTATTTCTAATTCATTTCGTTTAATAATTTTAGCAAAATTAAGCAAAATAAGGCTTGAAAAAAAGAAAAAACTTGAGAAATGGTAACTCTGCTTTCAAAGCAACTTCCATTTTGTCAGTGATGCCACAATAATAACAGAATCTATTGCCACTTTTCTAGTGATGACACTAATGGCGATTTCTTTTCTGAGAAAAATATGTTACATATTATATGTTACATATTATATGTTACATGTATATATGTAACATTTTCTAATGTTACCTATAATCACTGGAAGTGTTACATGATGTGCAATTTCAAAAGAACACAATTAGCTGCTTTTATTAACAACTATTACACTTTCATCATTAATGTACTTCATGAGCGATTTTTAAAGCTATTTGATTGGTTTATGCACGCTATTATGGCTTGGAAACAAATATTGACATCACTAATGGCTTAGCAAAATTAAAACGATAATAAAATAAATATAATTTTTTTGATTTTAATGTGTAAATATATTTATATTTTGCTTTAAAGCTATTTTTTTACAAAATTATACGCGGTATGAATTATGACCAGGGCAAGGGACTTCATGCAAATGCATGTTTGTTGTCGGCAATCTGAGACCCACCTAAAGTTAATATCTTTGCGAATCACAATATTTCCAGTAAAATGGCATCAATTTGTTAGTGCATATTTTTGCATATTTTGCTTTAAATGCATGTTTTTGCATATTTTGATATAAATGCATATTTTTCGTCATATTTCGTTATAAATTCACATTTTTCGTCATATTTTGTTATATTTATAAAAAAAAAATTGCTCTTTTCTTAGTTCTTTGTTTAGAAATATCTTTCTGTTCAAGGCGAATTCATTATAAGGTGTAGTCAGTGAATCAGCTGGCTATAGTTGTTTCAGCCCTGAAACAGTTAAAATAGTATGGGAAAATCTGATAACTTCGATATTTTCAAGGAGCAAAAACAACATGTTGGTGTTTGGTACTGAACTACCTACATTTTATTATAAATTCACCTTGTTTCTTTTACTTTTAAAAAGTAGCACATACAAAAATTTTACAATTTGTATAAATGTGCACATAATTGTAGAAGTAACAATAAAACAGTTTTTGACATTTCATTTTGTTCGCGGTTTTTTTTTACTTGAAGAAGCAGCAAATAAAAATAATGTTCGGAGAAGAAAAAATAGAACTCAACATAATATTTTTGATTTACGGTGTAAGAAGTATGACCTAAAATCTAAAAAGTATTAAAAAAAAATAAATTGTTTTTAAGGAAAAAAAAATGCCAAAAGAAAAAATATCAAAAAATAATCTTTTAAATAAGTGTTTTTTTGAGTCTTCAAAATAGAGGGAAAAGTACTTTTTTGCAAAGTTTACAAAAAGGTGTTTCATTTAAAAATTTCAAGTAAATCAGCACCTTCAAAGCCAGAAACGCAAAGAAAATCAACTTTTGGGGATAAGACTAGAAAATTTAGTTTTGAATTGTATAATGCTCTGGTGTCTGCAGGTATAACAATGAAACCATTCCTACGGAAACAACCCTTATAAAAACTTATATCGCCAAGTTGTACACTATACAACTATGTGACATTGTTGAAAGAATTAAGTGACATAATTTGTGGCTGTCTATTGACGAAGCAATGGACACTGAAGGACGTTTCGTTGTCTACGTAATTGGGATCTTGAATGCAGAAGAAGATCTTGAATGCAGAAGAAGAACAGAGTAAACACAAATTTTTGTTAAATATTGTAAAGTTGGAAAAGGTGGATCATGCTTCAATAGCTCGAACTTTCAAAGATTCAATTTCTCTTTTAGAATCCTTTAATAAAAATAAAATTTTGCTCTACTTGACCTTTTTTTTAAGATATCTTACTCAAAAATGTTACATGTCACATGCCAAGCTCATGCCATGCATGAAAGTTTTTAAAGTCACCTTTGCGTTTCAACCATGTATAACAAGATGGGGTACCTGGTTGCAGGCAGTTGAGTATTATGCCAAAAATTTTGAAGAATTTAAAGATGTGGTAAATAATTTTAATGAAAATAATGCAGTCGCGATAAAAAAGAAAACAATATTTTAAATGTACCTAATATAAAGGCTCAATTAGAATTTATACACTCAAACAATGGGTTTCTAGTCGAGACAATAACCCAACTTCAGGGGTTTAAATCATTGAACATCTCGGTTAAACTCGTTGATGACGCTGTCATTAAAATAAGAAAAGTAGAAGGTCAAATCGGCGAACAAATAAAAGCCAAAATTTATGCAGTTTTAAAAAAGAATATTTTTAATTTACCTTCCAGTAAAGAAAAAATTGTAGACAATATTTAAAATGACCACTTTTAAATATCCACCTATTACATCCGTTGATGTCGAACGAACACTTTCAATGCTTAAAACTGTTTGAAGACCAAATAGAATGAGTTTTACATTTGATAACTTAAAAAAAAACTTATTTATTTATATATGTAAATATATCTTGACCTACTACTACTTTTTAAACTATGTTTTAAGTTTTTAAAACTGAATGAAATGTATTTATGTTTTTTTTTTTTTTTTTGTTAAATATGGTTAAATAAATATATTTTTAATGCATATTTTTTACTTTTATTTTTGCATATTTTACGATTTTTAGTGCATGTTTTATGCGCATATTTTGCGATTTTAAGCGCATGAACTTCCTTGCCCTGATTATGACAAACAAAATAAAGCATTGATTGTACAAATAAAGAATTAAGTACCAAAGTTGTAAAACAGGGCAGCTTGAACACCTTAAATTAAAGTAAGGGTAAATATGCAACATGTCTTGCATGTTTTTCATCAACATATTCACAAAAGAGCTTGAAAATTTTTCACACAGTTGTATTTTTTGCACAAACGAACACAAAATTGTAGAACATGTAACATTAATGCAACATGTTTCTCAGAAAAGAAATCGCCATAAAAGAATCGAAAAATGTAAAAGGGAACAAAATGAGATAGTAACATTCTGTAAAAATGTTGAAAAATTTTGATTTTTAGCCCTATGTATGTATTTCTTATGGGAAAATTTAAACATTTTCGAAAATTGATGTTAAATGTTGACAAGTGTGAAAAGGCTATAAGTTGAACAATTTTAAATTTGTTTTGACATGACTTCATTTTTTATCGATAACCTTAGTAAAATCTTGGCAGCTTGCCATTTATCTTAATACAGCTGAACCCTTCGCACTTGGTAAATTTTTCTATTACTTTATATTTGCACTGTTCACCAAAACTTGAAGAATGCATTAAAAATGTAGTGTCATAAGGGCTTTAGGAGTATTTAAGTATAACAACTTATAAAAAGAATGACCGAAAAGAAGTAACGGTTTTTTTAGAATAACAATATATTTAAAAAAAAAAATTTTAAGTTTAAAATTACTTTCCACAAAACGTTAAGCCTGGACCAACAGATGAAAACAGAGAAGGCTTTACCACACAGGAACAAGATGACCTTAGTGAACTTCATGAAGCTGGATTAAACCGTGCGAAATGTTTTCAAACTCAATATAAAAAAAAATTTCTGTGAAATACAAACGAAAAAATGTTGATAGAGTTGTACTCTGTTTATATACAAAAAACATGCGAAATGTTTCTAGCAACATTTTTATTTTCCGTGCGAAACAAGCGCAGCTCCTATTATTTGGCACGGAATTTTAAGCAACAACTAATCATTTTTTGTAATTTTTTATTTTGTTTTTGTGAAGTGGATAGGGTACCCAGATTTTAAATTCGGAAAAACAGTACATTGAATACATAAAAACAGTACAATCAAGAAAAAAACTGTACATTTTTTGGACGACAACATTACCATTTGTTTTAATAAGTAACCCCCAATTTCACCAAGTTCAGCTATAATTAACTATCAGTTCAAGCTGTCAAAACATATTGTAAGCTGGAAGTTAAAGTAATAGTTAGTTTTAACTGAACTTGGTGAAATTGGGGTAAATATTTTAAACTTTTGATTGAATATGCAACAACAATTATATAAAGAAAGAAATACACTTAAAATGTGTAACGTCAAAGGAATTATTTCCAGTTTATCGCATTTCATAAATATACATATGAAATTACTCCATTTGCGTTTAAAAAGCAAACACTACAAACGAAGCATTTGGCCAGGAAAACCATAACATTGCTGTAAGCCATATAAGAAAGGAGAAAAGCCTTACTTAGCTCAAAACAATCAACTCATTGATTTTGTAAGTACGATTTTCTTTAAACATATTCGTATTTAAAGCAATTTTCACCACACACATAGTTGCACAAATCATATAGAATTTGAGAAAATGTTTGTTTTGTTTCCTAAATTAATTTTCCAATTTTAAATAATTTTTAAATTATTTACGGCTAATTTTACCAAGTTCAGCTATAATTAACTATTACTAAAACAATAGGTTTTTTTACTTTTATAATGAAAGTTAATTAAACCTGAACTTGGTGAAATTGGCCATTAATCTATAAAATCCAAAAAAAAAATAGTTTGGTTTATTTTTATTTCACAAAATCTGAAAATATTTAAAATCAAGTGCAATTGAAAACGATGAATATTTTCAAAAAAATTTTTGTAAAAATTTACTTATCTTTTTCTTATTTCAATAGTTTAGGTAAAGAAAAGTGGTCCTCAAAGGTAATAGGTATTTTTATAAATTTTGAACACGGATAATTTTCCAAATTTGTTTGTTTTCAATTTTACGTGATTTCGATTTCCAGAACATGCCCGAAAATAAAAAAAGTTCTAAAAATTAACGATAACTGTTTTGGAATAAGTATTTTTTAGTACTTAAAAAAATTTAGATTTTTTTTTTCTTTTTTAGGTGTGGAAAGGGAAAGACTATTGGAAGAGGTAGCCATAAAATCATAACAACACGAAAATACACCACTGCTACGAGCCACCCATTATAATTTAGATTTTTACTGTGTATTTATGAGAAAACAATGACCACAGTGTAAAAACTCTTATGGCCATTTTCTCATTAGGCGATTATCTTTTTCCCAACGAAAAACTGCACATTAAAGAAATTTGGTTTTCTCAATGTCTCATTTGCTTCGTTTTAATCGCAAAGCTAACCGGCACTCATCTGCCTATTATTTATTTTCCTTTTATTTGCCGTACAGATAAATTCAATCAGCTGACTCCCATCTTTTACATGTATTTTGAGTGGCGTTGCCAGCTGAAAACTTTGTTTTTTGTCAGTATATTGAGAAACCCAAAATCGTTAACGGACAGTTTATCGGTCCAATAGATTTATGTTGACATTAAGTAACAGACAGTTTGTCGATACATTGAGAAAATGGCCATTATTATTTTAGAACTTTTTTTTTTAACACAACATAATTTTTTGTAAGCCAGTTCTGTTAAATATAGACTGAGCAAAAAAAAAACAGTACAAAAAACAGTACAAAGTGTAAAAAACAGTACATTTGCGTACTGTTTTAGGAGTTGTGCATAAAACAGTACAACTGCAAAAAATCAGTACATGTACTGCTTAAAACAGTACGTATGGCAACCCTAGAAGTGGAGTTTATAACAAGCGTTTCAAAAATAAAAATGTAGAAAAGTGCAAAAATTAATAATCAAATGAAATTTTTTGTTTTTTTACTATAGAAAATAATTAAAATAAAATTGTTTTACTTTTTTTAATGACATTTATCAAAACACATGGTTTTGTCGTAGATGGGGGTAGTGCACTTGTTTAAAATTATTGTAATAAATTTGTTAATGTTAAGTCATGATCTGAAAATTTTCAATCTCACTACACATAAGTGACTATAATGTTAAAAAATGCATATGCATATCATCGGAAAAATCGATAACCATGCAAGTACAAAATTAAATTTTTTAAAATTTTAGTGATATTATGTTTTCGTACAGCTTTTTCATTGCAAGTTCAAATTTTGAACTACAAATTTGGATTGAGTGCAGATTTTATGCAGGCAATCACAGTTAGCGATAGTGAAAAAATTTACAATACCAATTAATTTTTTGGTGGCATGTCATAACGTCCAGTGTCATAGTGTCCATGGACGTTATGACACTCCAAAAAGTGTCACAGTGTCCATGGACTTTATGACACTTTTGAAAATGTCATAATGTCCGTTTGTTATACCATAGAGGATAAAGTCCGGTGGCATGTCATAACGTCCAGTGTCATAGTGTCCATGGACACTGTGACACTTTTAAAAGTGTCATAATGCTGCTGGAAAAACTTTTGCAAAGCTACGAATTCTTTGGAACACCCAGTCTATTACTCCACTTAATATTCGAATTCTACTTGCGAAATCTTGTTTAATACCTACATTATTATATGGATGCGAAATATATGCCAGCTGTGACTTACGAAGTCTAAAAAAACTTACATCCACGTATAACTCTATACTGAGATATGTTTTTAATTTGAGAAAATATGACCATATCTCTCAGTATGCGAAAAAGCTCTATGGAGTCACAATAAATAATTTGTTAATAATAAGAACCTTGATCCTATTACACAAAATTGTATATACCCGTAAACCACCTTACCTTTTTGAGAAAATTCAATTTACACGTTCTAGAAGATTAAATCACATTATACACATCAGACATCAAAGTTTAATATCTGAGTGGCAATTTTAGGTTCATTCTGTCCGTCTTTGGAACACGCTACCGTCGTCCATTCAACTTATAAGCAACGCTCTGCACTTTAAAAAAGAACTCTTCAAGTATTACGCATAATAACACTTGTCTACTTTGATTTTTGAGCCTTCGTTTTTGTTATTTTTATTAATTTTTGTATAATTAATTTTAAAATTTTTATAATTTTTTCTTTATTTTATTAATTTCTGGTAAACTTATTAAAATATACAAAAATCCTTTACTTTAATTATAAGATTATAAATCTTGTTGTATTGGAAAACCAATCAAATAAAACATAAAAAACTGTGACACTTTGGAAATGGACATTATGTCACTTTTAAAAGTGACATAAGGTCCATAATTACTTAAGAAGTTATATACAAAAAAATATCTACATACGCGCAGAGAAAACCATGTTATATAATGGTCGCAAAGAACAAAACTATTTTTAAAGAAACTAATTTAACCATAATATGGTTGTCGGTGACAATGATTTGGTTAAATTAAACATAACTCTGGGTGTATATATTAAATATATAGTTTATCGAAAATAAGGATTTTCTCTTCTATGGTATAACAAATACTGGCTTCGCTAACTAAAGCTTCTCTGTATAGCCGGCCTTCGGCTGGGCGCAAGGAATTTTTCCTCTGTGGTATAACAAACACCGGCTTCGCTAACTAAAGCTTCTATGTATAGCCGGCCTTCGGCCGGTTGCAAGGATTTTCTCCTCTATGGTATAACAAATACCGGCTTCGCTAACTAAAGCTTTTCTGCGTTATGCCACCAATTTTTTTTGTGCTAGTAAAAAAAATACCAATCATCACTAAAGCTGGTACAAATTGCAGTTTTATTTAGTGAGAGTGCAATGCTGATTTAAGTCAACATTTATTGTACTACCCCCATCTATGGTTTTTGCTAACATTGAAAAATAATGTTGCATACTTGCAGGATAGATAATATTGATACATGACAAAATGTTCGTGTCTATTTACATATAATTTATGAGCATCAACAGTCCTAGAGGATACGTGACATGAAGGGATTTTTTCAGCACATAACATTTAAATATGATAGGGAAACATGCATAGCCATGAAGGAATATTGTAATGAAGTAAGAAGATATGCACAAAAACAACAGGGACTAAAATTTCTATAAGCATGCAGAAAGTTTGGCATAGTTCCTAAACACACTATGGCTACAACAACACACGTAGCGAAACTTTTTCAATGCGCGACAATAAAAGAACATTTGGAGAGGGTCGAATACAATTTTCACAGAAAAATTTTAAATCTGGAGATATCACAGACAAATGCCGAGTTTTGACTTAACTGCCTTTTGTTTACGTGCACTTTTCACTTAACTGCACAAAATTGATAATTTTTGGAATTATTCTTTATAATTCCATACAAATTCCTTTTTTAAGTGCACTTTCCATACCTGCGCATTTAAGATAAATGCACAAAATTTTTGGCATTTTAAAATTATTTTCATACAAAAAATCAAAGTTAGCTGCACTTTGACTTAACTGCCCAAAATACATATTTTCTGGAATTATTCTTCGAAATCCTTTTTTACGTGCATTTTGTATACCTGCACATTTTTCATATTTTTGCGCAGCTTTAAAATATTTTCATACAAAACATCAAAGATAGCTGCACACATACAAATATTTGGTGGCCACTTTTTCACATAAATATCCAATTTAAGATGTTTATAAAAATATAAATCGCAATTATTTTGTGTTTTTTTCCATATATTTGTATGTTCTTTGTTAATTCTCATTGTTTTTGTTAATATTTCTTTTATATTAAATAAACATACATACACGTATAAAATGATCTGTTATTTCCCAGCTAGCATAGGCTGTTTGTTAGACGATTATGTTAAATATACAACTCCTAAAAGAATCTTTTGATGCTAATCTGATGAGTGACAAAAACATCTAAATCTCTTTTTAATTTTTTATTTTTTTTTTTTTTTTTGACGCGATTATCCTTAAATCTTGGAATGAACGTATTGAGATTCTCTGCAAGAGTCGTATAACAATTACTGGGCTACCTAAATAAGACCGTTTTTGAAGTATGAAAATGCTATTGCCAATACAATTTTAATAAAACAAACCGGCCTTAGGATCTGTTAAAAAGGATTTTCCGACAGGATGGTGTTGATTTCGCGACCTTAAGGTTTGTTTTATAAAAATTGTATGAAAATTAGAAGTTTTGGCATGAAAAATATGCTTGATGCCCTATTTAGGTAGCTCAGTCATACGGCATTTCACGAGTTGTAAAAAAATACTTACATGGGTCTCATACGACTATTGGCATGCTTTTTAAACGACTCGTTAGATAATCTCTACAGACATCATAAACGATTCCCTTTACGATTAATATAAGCGTTTTTCGCTGCGTTATGGAAGAATCTCTCATAGGAATCAGCACGTGAAACAGTTCCCCCGTGCGAGGAATTGTCTACAATTAAAAAATTAGTTCGTCAATCAAAAACACTCTTTGTGAGATTCCCAGTAGACTCCTAGACGATTAAAAATGCTAGCTGAGTTGAAATAATAAAATAATTTGTTTATTTTTCTTTTAAATCAAACACTTTACTTTAGCTGCACTTTTGTGCAGGTAACCACAATTGTGTATCTGCACATAACGGCAGGTAAATGCATTTAAAATAACTGCATTTTTGATTTACCTGCACAAAAAATCGTGCAAAGGAGATTGTGCAGCTGAGTCAAAACTACTGTACCACTTAAAATCACGTATAAAAACTTTTTGACGATAGATGATTTTGAGCAGTGTTCGAAAATAAACACTAAATATCGTTCTTTAATGTTCGGTTCGGTAGATTTGTGGAAAACACAAACGCTAATAGTGTTTGTGTAGAAATTCATTAAAAAAAATAACGTTTCCCTGTTTGTCATCTTTCGAACACAAAAATAATGCTGTTTTCATCATACTCAACAAATGATGAGAACATTAAATTCCGTTCGGTTTTTTTTGAAAATCCTCGAATTTCAATGTGTTCGGTTCGGCTTGTTAATGTTCGTCGCTTTTTGCTGATAAAAAAAAACCAAACACTTTTTACAAAAACAAAATACACACACGAAAAAACATTATAGAACATTAAAATATAATGTTTTTCTACAGTATCACTACAATTGTTCTGTTTTTTAACGAAGAACCGAACATTATATAATGTTCGGTTCTTTCTTGAAAATAGTTACGAACGGTATTAAGGTTTGTGTATGTTTACACAAACACTAAAAAGATAGATATCGTTCTTCGGTGTGTAAGCCGAACGCTAAATAATGTACTGTTTATTTTCGAACACTGATTTTGAGGCTTTCATGAAAAATCAGACTGATAGAAATAGATATATAAGCACGAATGCAAGACAAAAACAGACGAGTAAACTTAATACACTGAAAGAAAAGTTATTTATGAAGCTGGGATTGGTTTTTAATGAAGAATGGCTTGAAAACAGAACGGAAGTTGATATACCATGGGAATGCAGATGGTTGTTATCGTTAGGGAAAAAATTCGCTTTACCAATTAACAAACAGGGTTTTTCTCCACTGAAAATCATAGCAGATGTAGAACAGTGCATTCAGAAAATTGTAGAAACTACCCATGGGGAAAAGGTTGAAACAAGGACTAGATTGGCAAATAGAATTACACTTTTTAAGAGGAAAGTACGGAACACACCTAAAGAGAAATTAATTTTAGCCATTTATGAGAAAACTCACACATTTTTGAAGAGACATAAGGACCTAATTATACTCCAATCGGATAAACGAAACAAAACGGTTGCAATCTACAAGAAAGAATATGAAAGGAAAATGGAAAAATTACTACTGGAGGACAAAAATACTTACCAGGTTATGAATACGGACCCAACCAGCAAATTAGGCAGAACTAATAACAGCATTATTAGTCAATTATACAGGGATAAATATATAGATACTTGGCAAAAACATAGGCTCATTTGTTCGGCTGCAACAGCACCTAGAATTTACGGGTTACCTAAAATACATAAATGTGGGATACCTTTACGGCCCATAGTATCATCTATTCAAATCCCGTGCCATCAGTTAAGCAAACACATAGGACTCATACTCAAAAATATCATCTCGGAAAAATATAATGTTAAAAACTCTTTAGAACTAAAAAAACAGCTAAAGGACATCACCCTTGATGAGAATGACACATTGGTTTCTTTTGACGTAGTTTCCCTTTTCACCAATGTTCCTGTTTACACAGCTATAAAAAATATTTTGGATCAATGGGACACTATTAAAACGAAAACTAGCATACCAAAATCAAAATTTTTGGAAATACTGAAATTCTGTTTGAATGACAACAACTACTTTGCATACAATAACAAGGTATACAAACAGATTTTCGGTATGCCAATGGGAAATCCCCTTTCCCCAACTATTGCCGATATTGTATCGGATAATTTACTTGACGTAGCCTTGGCAGAATTACACAACAAGAACGTTAACATTAAATATGTGGCAAAGTATGTAGATGACATACTGGCTGTAATAGATATTAATGACAAAGACGATATACTTAAAGCACTCAATGGGTATCACCCGAAAATTAAATTCACCGTTGAAGTTGAAACGAACAGAGAAATAGCATACCTTAACACAAAATTACATAGAGGAGACAATAAAATAACGTTTGATTGGTATGCAAAAAATACATCGTCTGGCAGAATTATCAATTTCAACGCTACTCAACCAAAATCTCAAATAGTTAAAACTGCAAAAAATTGTATACGTAGAGTTCTTGATATTAGTGATGAACAATATCATAACAAAAATAAACATTTAATCACGAAAGTACTTAAAGATAATGCTTTTCCTACAAATTTAATTCAAAATCTAATATCTGCCTTTAAACCTATAATAACAAACATAAATGGAAACATTGATAAGGAGGAAAAATATTTTTACAGTGTAAAATACATACCGGGCCTCACGGACAATAAAAACATAAAAAGCGCAATAGATAATAATGACATGAGCTTTGCTTACAAACCAAACAAAACATTAAGTGCAATATTTACAAATACAAAAACGCCAATAAACAAACTACAACAAAAAAATGCAGTGTATGAAATACCATGCAAGGGAGACAACAACAACAGCTGTGATTTAGTTTACATTGGGACGACAAAGAGAAATCTGGAGACAAGAATGGGAGAACACAAATCAGACATAAACAAAAACAAAGAAAGCACTGCATTATCACAACACATATTACAAACAAAACACAAACCTGATTTTGACAACATAAGAATACTAGACAAGGTAAATAACGTGAGGAAAAGATATACTACAAAAACCTTAAGAATTCAACAGAAAATAAACAGAACAATGAATAAAAAAGAAGATACTGACAATTTAAGCGCCTGTTACAGAGTTGTTTTAAAAAACAGTAGATGACGACACTAGCTGTGGCTTTTATTATTTAAAAAAATATATTAATGTAACACAAAATTGTTTATTTTCAATGTAAGTTAGTTACATTCAATTTATTGTATTATTAAATGTTGATGGTTTTATTTTATATTAATAGACGAATCCCCTGAAGAAGTGAACATAAAATTCACGAAACGTCGGGAAAAATTAAATAAAAAATTTCACAAATGGAGTTAGGCCTCACCTGCTAAGTATATATGTATAAGCAAATATATAAATATGAAATAATCAATGTTGCTCAATTTTTCGCAGGTTCGAACAGAGTACTAGGCTTTAATCCACAACGGAAAAAATTATTATCTCCCAAGCTGCAGACTCATTGTGAAGGACCATATTAAGTAATAAAGATATTGATTGGCGTGGTGTATCGAATCCAGAAATATACAAAAAAATTATACGTTATTTTATCACGCACTCCATTTTTTAAATCATTATACCCACACCACAATAGTAGAGACGGTATTATGCATTTGTGCTGATGTATACTTCAAGAAAACCGATCGACTTAAAATCACTTTCTGAGTCGAACTAACGATGTCCGTCCGGCCGGCTGTCCACGTAATTAGCCTTGTGCGCAATTTTGGAGATAATTTGATCAAATTTGAGACATAGGCTATTATTGGAAAATGGAAAAAGCCTATTGAAAATGAGCCGAGTCGTAGGACAACGAGGGAAGATAGGGGACAATTTCTGCCTCTCAGAAACTATCAAACCGATTATATTAAAATTTTAATGATAGATAGAAACAAATTTATATGGACACATAAGCAAAGCAGTTTTCCAAAATAGGACCACAAGGGGATGTAGGGGGAAATTTCTGCACCTCACAAACTTATAATCATAGATAAATCCATATTAATATGGACACATAAGCATGATATGTTTTTAAATACTGTGGTGTAGGGTATCATAAGGTCTGGCTTGACTTGTTGTATATATATAAATTTAACCACAGTCACGCGCGACTCATGTGTGACTCACGTGTAATAAATCACGACATTTGCACATTTCTTATAAAAACAAATAAAACAATGTTAACTACAACAGTAATAAAATTATAGCAGAAGTTGTGAAGCGCTTTTTGTTGGTAAACTCAACGCGTGTTGCTACTAATTCGTACATAATTCCTAAGGCGCACCGATGCGCAGCATAATTTTTTCTAAAATAACGCTGATTTGTTAAATTTCTAAAATAAAGTTAAAATCTCTGCTCAGTGGAGCCGAATTAAAAACTTTATGTCCACTTAAACTGAGAAAATGCCTTTTTTTGCATTTTCTATATGAACTTGAAAAATAAAATATTTTTTTAAAAATGTAAATAAAACATTTGAAAAAAATACCTGATCTTAGAGGTTTCCTTGTTATATTTAATACTATTTAAAAATACTTTCGGTAAATCGCATTTAACTACGAAGAGTTTTTAGCTTATTTTGCCTATTTTTCTTACAATTTTAAATTTCAACGTGTCACTTCAAAAGCACCGTCATATATTTGAAAATTATTTTTCTGCCTAGTAATGTAGAATATTGTGCACGTTAACCGATTACTTTTATGGCGATTTCTTTTCTGAGAAAAATGTTGCATTAATGTTACATGTTCTATATTTTTGTGTTCGTTTGTACAAAAAATACAACTGTGGGAAAAATTTTCAAGTTCTTTTGTGAATATGCTGATGAAAAGCATGCAAAACATGTTGCATATTTTACCCTTACTTTTACTTAAGGTGCTCATACTGCCCTGTTCTACAACTTTGGTACTTACTACTTTGTTTGTACAACAGATGTTTTATTTTGATTATCATAATTCATACCGCTCATAATGTTGTAAAAAATTTGTTTTAAAACAAAATATAAAAATATTGACAAATTAAAATCAAAAAAAGTCTATTTATGTATATTATAATCGTAAATAAATATAAATAAATAGTTCAATAAAATAACCACAATACTAATAATTGTTAAAGCTAAGGCACGACCTCTATGTTTGCATTTGTCCTTCAAGTTGTGCTGAAAAGGTCAACAAGAATAAGAAAGACAAAAAATGAAAAAACAAAAAAAAAAAAAAAAAAAAAATATGTACTTTGAACTTCAAGAAGAATTCTTGACAAAAGTACGAAAAAACAGAAGTAAAGGAATAACATGTTAAAATGAATTAAAATAGATAATCATTCAAAGCAAATTTCGATCTACCAAAGGTTGAATACAATTTGCTTTAAGGATTGATGTTTGACTAATGACGTCAGCAGTCGTCGATGGCTGCGAGTGTTAAACGGCAAGCCCTCTGAGGAGATTGAGTGGTTGCAATCGAAACATGTCAGGGTAACCTGTCCGTAAACACCTGGGTTCGAGCCCAGATTGAGTCAAGAATGAAAAATTATCAATAAATTTTAATTAATTTTCATGTTGTAAAATTCCTTTCTTCATAAAAATAATTTAATGAAAATTAAATTTAATGAACTTAAGCCTAATTAAAAATATTAAAAATTTGGATTAAAAACCATAAATAGTTCAATAAAATAACCACAATACTAATAATCGTTTTAATTTTTATAAGCCATTAGTAAATATTTGTTTCCCACCCGTAATAGCGTGCAGAAACCGCTTAAATAACTTTTAAAATCGCTCATTAAGTACATTATCGATGAAAATGTAATAGTTGTAAATAAAAGCACTAATTGTGTTCTATTGAAATTGCACAACATGTAACACATCGAGTGATTATAGGTAACATTAGAAAATGTTACGTGTATATACTGTAACATATTTTTCTCAGAAAAGAAAACGCCATTATATTTCATAGTTATTTTTTTTGCGTAATGAGGCGTTTGAATTTTTAAAACGCAAAAAGAATTTCTGTAGAAAGCAACAACAAAATTCCAAAATATTTATGACTTTGTTTTTGCTTTCAATGTAATTCTTTGGCGTAACGTTGCGAATTATATAATTAGGGCCTATGAATCTTACTACACCATTTCCAATTATATTTCAGAGTTTTCTAACTATATTTCAGAAATTTCCAATTTAACTTAAAAAATTTCCAATTGTAACTTCTGAAAGTGTCCAATTGTATTTCAGAAATTTATGTTTTTATAGCTAATACAATTTTTTAAATTTACAATTTTTTAAATTGTCTGAGCCGCCATTTACTACAAGCATTTACCGTTTACCGATCTAGGGTTACCGGTACATATTCAGGGAACTGAGCGATTTGTACAATTGCTTACCAATGTTTCCCACGTGCCATAGAATGTAATCGAGATGATATTTTGGCTGTTACTATTAAAAGCCGCAACAGAATACCACGCATGGATAGCAAAAAGATATTTGGGGTATTCACAAGGTGTGCTATCTTGTTGTATTGTCATAATGTTCTAACATTTTACAATGGTTTAAAAATATTGTTGTTGGTTTTTTAACAAAATTAAATTAATAAAACTTTGCTTGCTATGTTTATTGTGCTGTCGTGATTAATCAGAAAAGACCTGCGCTGAGCGGCTGGGCCGAGCGGCTATAATTTTGTAGCCGTCGCCGTTGATGTTATAGTTTTATCCGGCTAAAATCCGAATTTAACCTGCGGCTAGCAATTTTTGCAACAAAACACTTGCGGCGCAAAATTAGATCCGCTCAGGACTCGATGTTTGGTAAGCAAACAAAAAAAAATTTGTTTGTGGTTTGCGTCTGAAAAATGGAAAATAGTCAGAAAAAATCTAATTTAATTTATTAATTCATGGAAAAGAATTAAAAAATATTTTGATTTTAGGTAAATGTTTATTATTTTATATTTGTTTTCAATCAGCCGATTTAAATTCAAAATAGCACACTAAATTATGAGGGGTTGTTCACAACTGTCGAATTTTTTCATGTTATTATTTTAAGACATATGACTTTATGACACCTTGTGAATCCCCCAATTGAATGTAAATTAAAGCTATAGGCACAAACTAAATTTATTTACCCCCGGCTTGGCCAGTATTTTTTTTATAAATTTTTTATTTTTATTATTATTATTATTTTATTAAGCTTGAGGTCTCTTTTTTTTAAAAAAATATTAAATTTATTGAACCAATATTTCGGCACTCCGTTGTGTGCCTTCTTCAGGGTTTTTTTCTTTAATTTTTGACAAATAATAACAATTTTAACAAATGAAATAAATTTAACAAAAAATCATAAAACAATTTTCAATTAAAAACAAAAAAGGTTTTCCAATTTAAAAACTAATCTATTACATTATAATAAATTATTAACTTCCGTTTATATTTTTACAAATTAAATGCCTATAATTTTGTGCTAAACTTTCAGTATCTGACTTAAAATTAATTCTCGATATTGTCGGTACATTTATAATTTGTAACATTTCTAACATAAACCTACGTTTATAATTATTTTCCGTATTTAAAACTGTTGTATTTTCAAAATCAGGATAATGGTTTAAATTTGCACAATGGGCTGATAAAGCTGTTTTTTGTGATGCAATGTGCCTATATTTTTGATCTGACTTATGTCCTGCTAACCTAGTTTTTAGTTTATTCTACGCTTGGTGGGCAAAAAAAATTGACCCACCCTACCTTACATGGCTAAGGCTTCCAATGAGCTTAAAATATTATATTCAAAACTGTTACATATTACTTGCTTGGCACATGAGTTACACCGAGTTGTAGAGGTAATTAGACTCTAATTCGATAATATTGGTTTATTGGTTTCATACGGGAAAAAAATATTTTTAAAGGCTCCTTCACGAGTTTCAATTTTTAATAAAAAGTATATTTTGGTGTCCTTACCACCGCAGCCAGTATTAACAAGATGGTGAATCTGGCTAGATGCTGTAGGATACTATTCAAAAAACTTTGAGGAATTTATGCATGTTTTTAAAGAACTTATTGCTACCGATGCTTATGCAATTAAAAAAGTAAGGGTGCGGTCGTAAATGCATCACTGCGCTGCATCAGTGATTTTAAATGGTTATATATTTATCAGTGAAGTAAATGTGGACCAACAAATTGTGAAATACTCCACAAAAATAATAGTCACACAATAAAAAAAATTTAAATTACTCTTTTGTCGCCGTTGAAAAAAGTTTGCTTTTCTAATGCAGCGCAGTGATGCATTTACGAATGCACCCAAAAAGATTAATTAGCATTTGTATTTTCCAACTGCGGATATATTGGTGAAACAAAAACTATTTAGTTCACTTAATACTCAAGTCTAATTAATTGATATTGCAGAAAGTTGTGGAAGGAAGAATAGCGCAACAAATTAAAAAAATCCAAAACGTTTTGCAAACAAAAAAAAAAATATCAAAGTTATTTTCGGGAATACAAAGTTTATTATTACAGTATTATTCGGATATAAGAACATCTCATATAAGAACAAAACGCTTATAAGAAACATTTTCAAAAACACCATGTCTTTTTTGCGATTTTTCTAACAAAAAAGGTTTCATATAAGAAAAACGCTTATAAGAAAAAAACTGATAAAAGAACGTTTTTCTTAAACACCAAGATCACAAAATGTATAGAAAAAGACTTTATATAAGAAACTTCCAACGGCAACACAGAATTTATGTAGTTTGCATGGACAACTCTGTTTTCTGACAGTTTTACAACAAGAACAAAGTTTTTTTTTACTTTTAAGCTGGAGGTCCACACCACGCGTTACTCGCTTTTTCGCAGCATACGCAGCTGTCAAAAAAGTAGAATCTGTGTAGTTATACGTAGAAAGTTACATGCACAAAAGCGTAGATGCCTTGAGGCGAAAAGTAGGTTTACTTTCTACTTTTGTAAGCGTCACAAGCAGCGTTCGAACAAACCAGCTGATTTTGACAAATTAAATTTTATTTTTACTTGTGCTGCTGCTGCATAAAAAGCGTTGCATGTAACTTGAAACGTAGAACTCAAGTAAGTGCCGGTTCACAATCGTCAAGTTTGACTCTTCAAGTCTTGAGCTTTTAGGAGAGAAGGGTAAGGAGAATGCCATTTCTTTTCCCCCCTCTCCTAAAAACTCAAGACTTGACGAGTCAAACTTGACGTGTGTGAACCGGCACTAAGGTTATAAAAGCATGCGCTGCGTGGAGGCGAAAACGCGTGTTATGGACCTCCAGCTTTAGGTTTAGATGAGCGAGCTGGTACTCATGAGAAGCTTTGTGGTTTTTGTCAATAATTTTAAAAGAAATACAAAACGGTATAAAAAGAAGCGAAATTGCAAAAAAAATATAATATTGGACTTTCAACGTTATCTAAAACAGTGAAAAACTCAAAAGCCATAATTATTTAAAAGTTAGAAACGTTAACATGGGGTCTTCCCCTGACAATTTTTTGTCATACCAAACGTCAAAGTCCATATAAAAAAAACTTTAAAAGTTTGGTCAGCGTTTTTTTTCATATGAAGTTTGACGTGATGACCCTATGTAACAAAAAAAGAGACATAAAATCATAATATGAAAGTCTTATGGCCATAGCTACTTATATAAGAAATAAGTTTCTTATATAAAATAGTTGTATATAAGAAAGAAACGCTTATAAGAAACTTTTTTCCTGGATTTTTTCAAGTTTCTTATATCCGATAAATACTGCGATATCCGTATGACGTGCTTAATACCCAATTTTTCATATTTGATAAATACACTGAAATTTGTTGTTGAGGTAAAGCTAGCTTCTATGCGCATTTCACTGGTTCCGGGTTGTGCTTTGTTGTGATACAGACGTGTATTTTAAACCCCGCATACGATTTGAACTATTAATTAATCACATTTGATTTTGACAAAATAAATGATATACATATTTTGTTATTTAAATTATTTAACATCCCTGTAGTAAATAAAATAGTCAGTTGCAAAAAACACTAACTATAAATTAACTTTTTTTTAAATGACTACAAATTGGTTTAAATCTCATGCAGATATCAACCAAAAAGGCACACGTAAAACACAAATAAAATCAAAATAAGTAAAACAAGCATGCCATGAAGTCAAATGAAAAAAATATATACAAACATTTTAAAATAATTAAAAAATGAATCAATACAAATCTGTTTATGTACTAGCAATTATGTGGCGTATTTATTTCAGGACTATTATACATCATCATTAAGGGCAGTTTAATGCAAAATTTTCATAAATAATTATTTCTATAACAAAATATATAAATATAAACATACATACATACATATGTATGCATGTTCATATGTACATATATTTTTTTGAAAAAAATTATTTAAAATTTAAATAATTTATTATAAACTGACAATACTTTTAATTAATTACAAATAGGTTGAAAAATAAGTAGTTAGTAGTCAGTTAAAAAGTCATGCAAAGATGGCCAATTGACTACTGCCTATGACATGCACTTAATCAACTAGATGTGGTTATAAAAAAAACAGTTTGAAGTTAGTTATAAATGTGTTTGACTTCCTTCAGGGATAATAGTGAACAATTAAAACGATAAAATTAAATAAAATAAAAAAGTAAAAATATATACATACGTATGAATGTTCATAAATGTATGTTTGTATACATATTCTGAACAAAAACATTTAAGTTTAACAGCCTGTTCAACGATTTCGAACGTTAACGTTCGCATAGAATATTACATTTAAAACAAAATTTCGAATTTTGTTTTTGTTTTAAATATAATTTTCTATGCGAACGATGACGTTCGACATCGTTAAACCGGCAGTTAATTTCTTATTTTTTTTTGGTGTTGTTGTAATACAATAAATAATAAAAATATTAAAAGCAAAGCAAAACGGCGAGTACGAACAGTGAAACAACACTGAGACTAAATGAAAGAAACGTTTACGTTTTAGTTCATGCAAATGAAAATAATGCAGAAATAAATAAAACAAAACAAAACAATATTAACTACCTAACAGCTAAGCCAATTATTCGTACACGTTCCCTCTAGCCCTCGGTATTTACACAATCGGTGGATAGTGACTCATTAAAAAAACTACAACTAGACTTGGTGACAAGTGTTGCCAGGCCAGCAAGTATTGCCGTGACGTCAAAAACAAATTCAGTGGGACATGATACCATGAACTCAAACACAAATGCAATGGAAAACCCCCCTGTAAAAAGTTGTCAAAAGCCTACAGTACAAGTTGGTATGGACAGGTACATAACAGTGCTTAAACGGGGACGCAGCCCTACCTCTGCAGCAGTTGCTTCGGCCTCAAAAGTACCATCTTTTGATAAAATAAATTCTCAAAACCCTTTTGCAATTCTGGAAGATGAATCCTCTGAAGCACCAAACGTCATAAAATCGTCCAAGCCTCCCCCGATATATCTGAGGCAGCAAAATTCAAATGAGCTCATAAAGAGTTTGATAACGGTGATAGGTGAAAATTCGTTTTACGTAGCGGCTATCAAGCGTGGAAGTATAAACGAGACAAAAATACAAGTCAATCATGAGAATGATTTTCGCAAAATAATAAACAACTTTGAAACACTTAAAAAAAAACGTTTATACCTACCAACTGAAAAGCAGTAAAGGTCTACAGGTAGTGAATAAGGGTATTGACTCATGTGTGGACCCAGAAGAGGAAAAAACATTCCTAGAAGAAAAAGGCTTCAAGGTAAAACATGTAGTAAATATTAAAAGTAGAGAAAAAATTCCCCAAGAACTTTTTCGAGTGGAGTTTGAACCCGGCGACGTAAAATTTAAAAAAAACGAAACACATCCTATTCACAATTTAAAATATATTCTCTACAGAAGAATAACTATAGAAGAGCCGCACAAAAGAAATGGTCCCGTTCAATGTTTAAACTGTCAAGAGTATGGTCATACTAAGGCATACTGCTATTTACTCCCTGTTTGCGTAGTATGTGGTGAATTACATGGCACAGTTCTTTGCGATAAGTCTAAAACCGACCCCAACGTAAAAAAATAGAGAAGCTGTGGCGGTAATCACACTGCCAATTATAGATGATGCCCTGTATATAATATCGTCAAGCAGTCGGTTGGACCGAAAACTAATCCTCCCCAAATGCAGGTAACAAATCAAGTAACCACAAATGACACACAGGCTCCGCAGCCTGGTAATAACAGAACCTCTTATGCTAACGTCCTAAAATCAAACCATGTGCCAATGCAAGATGTCTTGCCAAGTAATGATGAAACTCCGGTATCTAATTTAAGTCGTCTAAAAAAAACCATGGAAACATTAGTGCAAACAGTAAATAATTTTACAAACACAATGGGTAACATGATGCAGGAAATTCTTAAAATGCAATCGATGTTATTGCAAGCTGTACTTAACAAACCATGAACTGTTTAAAAATTTGTTTTTGGAATGCAATCGGCATCCGCCAACATAAAAAGAACTAGAATATTTTCTTAAAAATAAACAAATTGATGTTATGATGGTTTCTGAATTCATCTGACCTCAAGAAACACATTTAAAATTAATGATTACATACTATATGACACCAAGGACCCTCGAGATAGAGCTTGTGGAGGTTCTGCCATTTTTATAGAAACCCGAGTCAAACACTACCTTATGTGTGATCACCGTGAAGACTATCTGCAAGCAACGACTATTTGTGTTGAAGAGCTAAATCGAAACATAGTAATTTCTTCTTTATACTCTCCACCTAGATTTTCCATATCAGAAGGCCAATATTATAAATATTATAAATCATTAGGACCCTGTTTCCTGGCCGCTGGCGATTATAACGCTAAACATACCTTCTGGGGGTCACGACTTATAACACCAAAAGGTCGTGTTTTGTTTAACACAATCTCTAAAATGGGTTTAAATGTGGTCGCGAGCGGGCAACCAACATATTGGCCTACTGATCAGCAAAAAATTCCAGATGTTATCGACTTTGGCGTGGTTAAAAAGATCCCCACAGAAACGATTCATGTTGAAGCTTCGTTAGAATTATCATCCGACCACATACCTACAATTGTTACTATATCGAACCCAAATAGAATTGTATTTCCGTCAGGTTACTTAGCGACGCCAGTCACACAAATAAATTGGTTAAAATACAGTGCACATTACACAGAAAATATTCCGCTTAGTACACCGGAGAATGTGGATCTCTCTATTGTTAACTTTGACAGTTATCTTTAACTAGCTGTTCAACATTCCAGCGTTACACCCAAAAAAAATTAATAATAATAAAATATATTCTTCAGATGTCGAGCGGCTCTTGACTGAAAAAAAGGAGAGTTCGAAGAGAGTGGCAACTTTTCAGATCCCCGCAACTTAAGATTTTATTAAAAGAGTGCACAAAAAGGCTAAGAAAGTTACTGCAGAATCAGAAAAAAGCTTCTCTAGAAAAATATCTTAAGGAACTTGATGCACCTCCACAATCTGACTACTCATTATGGCGTGCAGCTAGAAATCAAAAAAGGCCAGTTATATCTAAGCCACCATTAAGAAACTTGAATGGTAGTTGGGCACAGGGTTATCAGATTTTTTTGAGCTCCATCGCCAAACCGGAGGTCAGAAATCGCCAAACGACAATTTTGTTCAGTTTTTGTAAATTTTTTAAAAATTAAATTTTGAATACAAAAAACGCTAGTATAATATTTTAGTCAAAAACTGAGAAAAATACAAAAAAGTCGGCGAAAGTAAATGTTGTGTTGTTTCTGTAATTTTTTCTAAATAACATAAAATGGAGATCAAATATGTATTCAGTTAAAAAACTTTTATTAAGTACACAAGTCTATAAGCTCGTACACTTCAGCCCCACCGATTTCATTACAAGAGTTTTGACCTGCATACATACTGCATATGTATTTGAATTAAAAAAGTTGCAAGTTTTTTTATGTTAGTAACTGCCCGTGTACAACTGACATAACTATCTGTTATAACTTGATGTTATAAAAGCGTTGTTAAAACATTTGCATTAACAAACGTGTTATAACATTAGAAAACTTCTAACATGATGAGTCTATACTTAACACTAACATCATATTAGTGTTAAAGTTAAACATTTCATGTCAGTTGTAGACCTCATATAACCCCGGGTCTCCACGTAGCAATATTTATTGCGGCAAACGTCAAATTTGATTGCTCCATTAAATTTGCGACGTATAGACCGCAAATTGCCATGAGTGGCAATCCATTGCGCAATGATTGCTCTTCTGATTGCTTGAGCAATTATTGCTTAGCAATCTGCTGTCAAATCAGTTGTAATTTATCTGACATTTCATATCTCTGTAAAGTTATTTATTTATTAATGTGTTTATTTATTAAAAAATCAATCAAGAAAAAGCCGTCAAGTGATACTTCAACAAAATACAGAAAAAGTTTTTATATATTATATTTTTAAATAAACGTCAATATAAACAAAAGCAAACGATGAATTTGTTTTTTTTTTTTTTTGTATATTTTTATTTTTTCAATAGAACAATACAAGTTTTAGGTATTTTTCATACGCAGATAAACAAAAAAGTAATACAAAACACAGCTACGACAATTACAATTAATTATTTTATTAATTTAATTTATTAATTTAAAAAAGAAAATTTAGCAACCACTTCAAAATACAACATAAAACATTTGTTATAAATACAGCCACAAAACTTTATACAACTACTCGCGGTGAAAATTACGGGAGGTACGGATATCGTTAAATCAACTTCTCTCCTCATAAGGACCCAGAATATATATACTTTATAGGGTCTAAGATCAATATTGTAGAAATTACAAACGGAATGACAAACTTATATATACCCTTTTCCACCTGTGGTAAAGGGTATAAAAAGAGTAATTTTTTGGTATTTCAGTATTTTGGTCATAACTCTGCTATTTCTTAACCGATTTGACAGATTTATGTATATACCGACGTGTTAAAGAAGAAATTTGCCAGTTATTATGGCTATAAAACTTGGACTCGGGAAGAACTATGGTTCCTGAAAATGGGTATTTTTCAAAAAAGGGTGAAGGGTATATAAGATTCAGCACAGCAGAATATAGCACTCTTACTTGTTTTTAATTAATTTTTCGAATTAAAAAAATTTTAAGAGATTCTTTTAGAATCGATTGATCTTTGAATTTAAAAAAAAAACATTTTGGAAAAAAAAATTTCATCTACAAAACCGGAAGTGACTAATTTACATCAAAATTTTTCTAACTTAGTCCTATTTTTCATTGAATCAGGGTTGCATTTTATTTCATGTGTAAGTGTTTATGCTTTGTGTGATGGTGTGAACACAAACTGTCATGTTACATAAGATTTTTTGACAGTCGCAACAAAACTCATTGGATTTCTATCTCACAAAGTATTATGGAATACGTAAGACTTGTGAGATAGTGTAATCTAGGCTTAAGCAATTGTATTCGTTTATATTTTCCGTTTGAAGACTACAGTAACAACTTTTATTTTTAATTTCATTAGCAACACAATTTGTTAAGGCTTAGTCCCATTCCATATTATGAAACATTTGCTTCAAAACATTTAAGTTTGTTGGTGAAAAGAAAAGACGAATGGAAGAGTGTAATTCGCTTCATATACAAGCTGTTTTTGTAAGTTTGTTGTTGAAAAAAGAGAGAAGGCATAGAAAATGTCTCAATGATGTAAACACAAAATTTGTATGCTATGGACACGAATGCAGTTTGAAAATAGAAATGAAGAAAGTTATTGCAACAAATGTTTCATAATATGGATGATGACTTACAAACAAAGTCTACTATGTATTTAAAAAAATTCCGTGATTGATTTTCGAACGTTATCCCATTTAGGATTGTTTTAAGTATATTTTGGTGTTATTCGTACTTGAATTTTTAAGTACGACTCGTACGTAAAGTAATCATAAAAAACTAAATTTATCCCGAGTGTTTTTCTTTGTGTGTACCCTCTTGTTGATCAAGTGCAATTGCTTTAAAATATTGAACTGATAATGATAACCATATGACGGACTTGATGGGTTATGAGGAATAGTATATCTTGTATTGTTAATTCAGAAACCAGAGCCTACGTCCCTAATTATTATGTTATATATGAAAAACAGTCAGCACAGTTCACCGGCTCTTTAGAGTTGGCCGCTTGATGGGGGATAGTATAGCAGAAGCGGCATAATTTACGAGTTTGAGCAATTTGTTCTCTGTATAACGATTTTCGTATTTGTTAGAAACGATAGCAGACTTGTATTTATAAGCAAATAGAAAATTTTATGAAAAAATTTTGTTCGTAATAGAGAATTGCTGCTTGGTAAGGGATTTTTTGTTGTCTATAAAGTATAAAACCAATTGTACCAAAATCGTAATACACAGTGCTAATTGTTCGAACTTCGCGGTAGCCCGCAAGCTGTAAAACTGGTGTTTTGGATTTTTTGTTGTGAAATGTCCATTGACAGATCTACAATAGAACAACAAATCTTAAAATATTTGTAACCCCGGGTCTCCACGTAGCAATATTTATTGCGGCAAACGTCAAATTTGATTGCTCCATTAAATTTGCGACGTGGCCAATCCATTGCGGAATGATTGCTTGAGCATTATTGCTTAGTCTGTGTTCATACGGCTCATGTCTTATTGACAAGATTGCTACTTTATAGGCGAGAGGGATGAGGGGAAAAGAAACGAGTACACAGATGCATGTACTGTCTTTACGTTTTGCTTTTTCATTCGTTGTTTAATTTTTTTATTGTTTTCAATATCAAAACAGCACATGTCGTCAACATGACATGAATCATTTGAACGCCAATTCATGTTCAAAGAAGAAAAAGGAAGAAACTTGTCAATAAGACATGAGCCGTATGAACTCAGACTTAGCAATCTGCTGTGAAATCAGTTGTCATTTATCCGAAATATCATTTCTCTGTACGGTTGTTTATTTCTTTGTGTGTTTATTTACCCCACGTCTCCATACGCTTTCGATTAGAACATGACAAGTCCATAACGACGGCAGAGCAACGGTATTAATTCGTTCATGTTCTTGTATGTGGCGAATACGTGTTTTGTTGTTACATACAGACATTGTATGGCCAACATCATAGCGCACATGGATGCTAAGTCGAATGTTTAGGCAACGATGGCAGCACATGGACGAAACATGAACAGTCTACACGAGTAGAATTCATGTGCGACATGCTGTTCTTACCAAGTTTATGGATGGTGGAGACAGGTAGTTATTAAAGACGCAATCAATAAAAAGCCGCCAAAAAAGTTTTATATATTCACCCTTATCGCGGTTGGCGTAGGCGTATTTAGGCGTATGTCGCATTTGTTGTCGTATTCAAAATTGAATGGTATCGTGAAAACTTTTCGCCTACGCCTACGACTCTCTATTTTTTGTAAGAGAGTCGCTTTGTAACAGATTACAAAATTTTTTTTTAATGAAACACCCTGTTATGAAAATGTCAACAAATCACAGCTGATCAAAATATCTCGGTAGAAGGTGAATTTGTCGCGAGCAGCTGATTAGTGTTTAAATTTTTTTTTTATGGATTTTGACATTTGCAGAAGCAAGTTCTTCATGTGCTAATGTCAAAAACCATAAAAAACAGTTTTAAGAATGATCTGCAGCTTGTAATGACTTCACCTGATTATTTTTCTTAAGCTGTTGATTATAAAAAACAAAAACGTTATAAATACAATTGCGCCAACAAAAATAAATATTTTTTTTTAACAAATATGTAGAGTATTGGTTTTTTTTCATCATCAGAAGACGAAGAAGATTTTAATAATTCGGAAAATCATCTAAAGAAGCATTTAAGGCAGCAATGCAATGTATTTTCTTTGCCTGACAAAAAGTAAGTATTTATGCATTTGCTGGACAAAATGTAAAAAGTCCATCCTTCAGGTTTGTTAGTTATTTTAGGATAATAAAGAGGCATTTAAATATGTACTTCCAACAATTTCACCTAAATTGAAAGATGCCACAAAGAAATCAGCCATTTCAAAAGATGTAAAGCTGACAGCAACTCTAAGGATTCTTGCTGAGGGCTATTACCAAAAAGGAGCTGGAAATGATATAAATGTCAACCTTTGCCAGTCTTCTGTAAGCGATGCATTTCATGAGTGCATAGATGCGATGTACAGCGAACTTTGTCCTCGTTGGATTTCCTTTGTAACAGAAGAGGAAAAATATGAAATCAAAAAGAATTTCTCTAGAAAAACTGGATTTCCTGGAGTTATAGGCTGTATTGACGGTACACACGTCGCAATAATACCCCCATCAGTTGAGCAACGATTTAAATATCTAAATAGAAAGGGCTTTTACAGTCTAATGGCCATTTTCTCAATGTATCGACAAACTGTCTGTTACTTAATGTCAACATAAATTTATTGGACCGATAAACTGTCCGTTAACGATTTTGGGTTTCTCAATATACCGACAAAAAAACATTATTTTGAGCTGGCAACGCCACTCAAAATACATGTAAAAGTTGGGAGTCAGCTGATTGAATTTATCTGTACGGCAAATAAAAGGAAAATAAATAATTGGCAGATGAGTGCCGGTTAGTTTTGCGATAAAATCGAAGCAAATGAGACATTGAGAAAACCAAATTTCTTTAATGCGCAGTTTTTCGTTGGGAAAAAAGATAATCGCCTAATGAGAAAATGGCCATAAATGTAATGGTGGTTTGCATTAAAAATATTTTTTTGTTGGTTGTAAAATTTATTCTAATTTTTATAAATTTTATGAAAAAGGTGTGTGATCACAAGCTTCGACTAAGGTACATACATTCAATCCCATTCTCCAGGGTCGTGCCATGATTCACTAATATGGAATGTAAGCGACTTAAAACACCACTTAAAAGAGCAATACCAGAACGGAGAAAGGAATACATGGTTGTTAGGTAAGTATTAATGTATTATAATTGCACATTTATTATATTTTCTATATGTACAAAGTAAATTTTTATTAATATCAATTTTCAGGTGATGCTGGTTATCCCTTAGATACATTTTTAATGACTCCTTTTCGGACAACAGTGAATGGCTCTCCAGAGAGTTACTATGACAATATTCATGCAAAAGGTCGAAATATTGTGGAGAGAACCATAGGTGTTTTAAAAAATCGCTTTCGCTGTTTACTGGTAGCAAGACAACTCCATTATACTCCAGAATTTGCTGGGAAAATTATTTCTGTTTGCGCTGCATTGCACAACATACATACATATGTATTCATTTTAATATTGAGTGGCCTGAAGGGCAAATGGACGAAGATATGGATGTACCTGACTGTAATGATGAAAATGATTCTAATGCTTCAAGCATTAGATTAAGAATAATGAATGAACTAAGAAATTAGCTTAAAAAATTCAAAAATAACTTTATTTTAAATAATTTTTATTAAAAACGAAGTATAACTTCTAAATGGAAATAATTAATTTATTAAAAAGAAAATATAAATAAAAACAAATAAAAGAGACTACAAGTCATTTCATAAAAGATCAATTTCAAGTTTCTTTTTTTTAATTTCAAGTTCAGCTGCTCTGATTTTTAAAAGTTCTTTACGATGTTCTTCTTTCCTTTTTAGCTCCTCTTTAAAGAGTTTCAGCTTTTCTTCTTTAATTTTGTAAATTCTTCTTGTATATTTTTCTATTTCCGTTAAACTTTTTTTAATTCTGAACTAATTTCTTTTTGATATTCCACTTGTTTTTCTAATAATTTGAGTTTTTCACATTCTCTGTTTTTGCGAACTTTTTTTGAGTTATTTGGATCCACGTTCTCATCACTATAGGCATTTGGAAATGTTTTAGAAAAAGAGCAAGGTTCTTCAATCAAACTCAAATCTCCAGTGGTGCCCGAAATATTTTTTTTACATTTTTTCGCCGGATACTAGTTTGAACAGTTTCTTCTATGACGATGTCGAATACCTCATCAGCAGAAAGCACTTGCTTCGGGGAGCTGGAACGAGCACGCTTAAGGCCAAAACAATTGAGCGTAGTTGCAATAAACTTACTGCAGCCTCTTCAACTGGTGACAAAGCAAATTGCTTAAAAGCTCCTCCACCTGTTGCATGACTTTCAGCCTTGTTGTGGGACAGCTTTTTCTTAAATTTAAACTTAAAATCACCCCAAACCTTTAACCAACCTTCGCCTGTACGGAATGGAGGTCCTATACTATTGAGTTCTTCTGCGACTTCATTCCACTCATCTTTTGTATTAATTTTATTTAATCCTATATTATACCCTTTTGCCAAGTACGGCTTTTTTCCATTATCTCCACCAACTTGGAAAATTGTGCGGGTGTGGTAATTTTTATGCTAAAGTATAAAAAAATAGAAAAGAAAAACAAAAATTGAAACAAAAAGCTTTAAAGCTGCTTTTTATATAACTTACGATTTGTTTGACTCCATTTTTAAATAATTTTTATCAAAAAATAAACTCTGTCGTGAGCAAAAAACTTAACGACAGTTTTTAGCGCTTTTGACAGGCAAATACGCCATCTGCGATACCGTTTTTGTAGTAGAATTATATTCAGTGTCGTATTCGCTGGCGTTTTTGCCAACCGCAATGCGATTTTCTAAAAACGCCTAAAAAACGCCAAAAAACGACACAAAATTGCCAACCACGATAAGGGTGATTATATTTTTAAATAAACGTCAATATCAACAAAAGCAAACGACGAATTTGTTTTTTTTGTATATTTTTATTTTTTCAGTAGAACAATACTAGTTTAACAAAGTTATTTTCGGGAATAAAAAGTTTATTGACCGTCCACCATAATTAGTTGTGAAGAGGGTATATTGAGTTTGTCATTCCGTGTGAAACTTTTTTATTATTCATCTCAGACTCCATAAAGTGTATATATTCTGGGTCCTTGAGTAATTCTAAGTCGATTTAGCCATTTCCGTCTGTCTGTCCGTCTGTTGAAAACACGCTCACTTTCGAACAGCTCAAAAGAAATCAACGAACTTGGTGCCAAATTGCTTGTAGTTATCCTAAGCAGTTTGGGATTGAAATCCAGCAAAATCGGTTCAGTAGGACCAGAGCTATGAATCAAAATGTGGAACCACCACCTAAAAAAATTTATAATTCTGTTACAAAAAATAACATAAAGGCTGGAACAAGGCACGGAATAAGATAAGATTTTGCAAAAATTTGTTTTATTTGACTGGAAATCGCGCTGTAGATCCGTCTATAATTTACCCTAAGCCCCATATAAACACTACTCCACAGTTTAGTGCGCCTAAAACCGTAAAAAATAATGCTAGCGAAACAAAATTTGGTACGTCACAGTTTTTTTGGACTCGAAACAACACTGTGATATTTCGTGACGATCGGTCCATAATAGAGTTGTGTCGGTCATGAACGACCCGGTTCAATTGAACGAATCAGTCAATTGAACGTTGAACGGCCGTTCAGTCTCATCGTTCAATATCGTTCAATTGGGTCTTTTGTATCAGTCGGTCACTTGTTTGTCGAACAACTGGATGAAAAGAAACAACAGTACTATTCTTGTGTTTATGTTTGTTATACCAGAATAATATACTTGTTTCTTTTATTCATTGCCACATTGCTTTACACATTTTCATAATACAATTAGGGTTGTCAAGCTTACCGATTTCTCGTCAAACGGCGATTTTCAAGATTTTTGGCGACCTAATTTTCGACTTGGCAACATGGCGTTTTTTTTGTCTGCTTATAAAATATATGGCGATTTTGTTGACTAATTGATAAAAGCTAGTTTAAACTATCACACAAGTCTTAAGTATTCCATAATACTTTGTGAGATAGAAATCTAATGAGTTTTGTTGCGACTGTCAAAAAATCTAATTTAACATTACAGATTGTGTTCACACCATCATATATGAACATGCTCTTGTTAAAATGCAAAACTGATCAATCGAAAAGTATTATTGTTTTGAAAAATTTCAAAAACGAAGAAGTCGTATGGGATGTCAAATTTTTTTTTTTAAATAGTTGTCATTTCCATGACACATTGCATTTACAATATTGCACTTTTACATATTACTTGATATTGTGTCATTATTAATACAAAGTATAACAGTGTAAACAAGCCTTAAGCCATGGACAAATTTACCGTTTGTTGTTTGGAAAGATTATTTCAATCTAATTAAAATCAGTTTTGTCTAAAGTTTTATAGCTATACGTCCGGTACGTACCATTTTAAAGAACTTGTTTTGACTGCATATATGCGTGTAATTCCAACTGCTAATGACTGTGTTGAAAGGGTTTTTTTTAATAATGAACTCCAACAATATAATGCAATATGAACTTCTTGACGCGTTATTACGAGTTATAAATTATATGCATGTTTGTAGCACTTTTTATACCTTCGCACGATATGTTCAATAAATAAAATCCTATGCAATGTATTAAAAAAAAAACAATGAGAATTGTCTTATTGTCTTACCGAATATATTTCCAATATTTGTTTATATTGTTTTAAATGAAAATTTATATTTTTGGTAAAATTAAGCGATTCGGAAAAAATTTATTTTAGGACTTATTTATAAATATTTTTAATAATTTGAAAAATATATAATTGATTGTCAAAAAAAAAAATTAATAATGTTTTTCATTTTCAAAGTCAAAATAAATCTGACAGCCCTGGCTGCAATTCACAATTTTTCTACAATTTATATGAGCACTGCCAATTTTTTTTTAGTGCAAAACCCGCCAAATGTCAATTTTTTTCATTTGAGCAGAAAATATTTATTACATTCATTAATTTTTCAAATGAGACCTATACAAAAATTACCAAATGCAATAATCGCCAGCGTTATTTATATTCATTTTATTTTAGATCACGCTATTAGTATGGGAATACCACTTTTAAAATACACTTTATTTAAGCACTCGTTTGTGAAAAATAATAAAAATTTAATCAAAAAACTTTGTTGTCTCTTCAACAAAAAAAATTAGTTAACAAGAAACTACTTATTTTAAAATAAAATCCAAAAATAAAATTCATATTAGCAGATGTTTTGAAAATATGTATAACACATATGTATTAATATATACATTTGATATTTGTACATTGCTTTTTTTATTCTTTTGATTGCTTAGAGCTTCTGCAATCGGTGTTATTAAGATTTTTATCTCCGTGAACATAACAAAGTAGTTAACAAAGTAAATCTTGTTTTACACAAAAAAAAAGAGAGCAACAAAATATGTCTCTCTTCTCCTCATTAAAATTGAGTATTTCTGGCAGAGCAGTACTAAACTTAGGTGCGGCCAAGTTAAAATAGCGAAATATTGTGAATAGATATGGCAACTTTGGCCATTTCATTGAGAATAATATCTTCTTCTTGTTTTCGGTTTATGGGAGAGTTTTCGGCTTTTAACAAAATAACAAAGTAAAACCGGAAATGTTATTTCAATATTAAATAATAAAAATATTGCGACAAACAATTAGAGAAACTAATATATTTAAATTAGTTTACAAATAATTGTGTTAAATGGATTCCTTAAAAGTATTATTTTACTCTATAATTTCCTTTCGTTTGTTGTTAAACAAAGTTTATGAAATAACTTTTTTGGCTAAAGGGCCAAAATTAGGACTTCCTCCGAAGGTTGGCTATATGTGGCTTATAGCAGAGTACTTAAGCTTCATTTTGGTATATCATTTATATTTCCCTAAAGTTTTTTGTTGAACAAAGTTATAAAAAATAACTTTCTACTAAACTTCACTCATTTTTTCTTTTGGCTAAGGGGCCAAAATTAGGACTTCCTCCGAAGGTTGGCTATATGTGGCTTATAGCAGAGTACTTAAGCTTCATTTTGGTATATCATTTATATTTCCCTAAAGTTTTTTGTTGAACAAAGTTATAAAAAATAACTTTCTACTAAACTTCACTCATTTTTTCTTTTGGCTAAGGGGCCAAAATTAGGACTTCCTCCGAAGGTTGGCTAAATGTGGCTTATAGCAGAGTACTTAAGCTTCATTTTGGTATATCATTTATATTTCCCTAAAGTTTTTTGTTGAACAAAGTTATAAAAAATAACTTTCTACTAAACTTCACTCATTTTTTCTTTTGGCTAAGGGGCCAAAATTAGGACTTCCTCCGAAGGTTGGCTATATGTGGCTTATAGCAGAGTACTTAAGCTTCATTTTGGTATATCATTTATATTTCCCTAAAGTTTTTTGTTGAACAAAGTTATAAAAAATAACTTTCTACTAAACTTCACTCATTTTTTCTTTTAGCTAAGGGGCCAAAATTAGGACTTCCTCCGAAGGTTGGCTATATGTGGCTTATAGCAGAGTACTTAAGCTTCATTTTGGTATATCATTTATATTTCCCTAAAGTTTTTTGTTGAACAAAGTTATAAAAAATAACTTTCTACTAAACTTTACTCATTTTTTCTTTTGGCTAAGGGGCCAAAATTAGGACTTCCTCCGAAGGTTGGCTATATGTGGCTTATAGCAGAGTACTTAAGCTTCATTTTGGTATATCATTTATAATTCCCTAAAGTTTTTTGTTGAACAAAGTTATAAAAAATAACTTTCTACTAAACTTCACTCATTTTTTCTTTTGGCTAAGGGGCCAAAATTAGGACTTCCTCCGAAGGTTGGCTATATGTGGCTTATAGCAGAGTACTTAAGCTTCATTTCGGTATATCATTTATATTTCCCTAAAGTTTTTTGTTGAACAAAGTTATAAAAAATAACTTTCTACTAAACTTCACTCATTTTTTCTTTTGGCTAAGGGGCCAAAACTAGGACTTCCTCCGAAGGTTGGCTATATGTGGCTTATAGCAGAGTACTTAAGCTTCATTTTGGTATATAAGTTTTAGAATTAAAAAAGCCGGCCAACAGGGTCATAAGTGGTGTATATATAACAGAGGCTTTGGTCACGATGTTTCCCACAATAGTGGTAAGGTCGGTTAGTCGCACAACATTTATGTCATACATGTTGTACTCCTGTTCTATACTTTAAAAGGACCTCTTGCCATTTATAGTGGTGATGAACAAGGTAGAAGCTAAATTTTAATTTCAAAAATAAAAATTGTAATGCTTTCTTCTATAGGTCCAAGACCATGATTTTGCCATAGAATGGAATTTGAATCTTTTCAGGAGTCTTTGGATAATGAACAAAACTATATTATCAATTTAACACGCACCATGTCTTTAACGTTAGATGATTTCTATAGTGATTTAAAAACCTGCGGTATATCTTCGAAAACTGGTGTGGGTTTTGATCGTTTTTTTTTTTTCACTTTAATAGCGGAGGGAGCAGAAGAATATGAAAAGTCATCAATGTTATGAATAATATAAAAAATTAATTGTTATTTCATTATAAATATATGTATGTGTTTTTTAATATTATAAAAAAAAAACTCAGACGATTAAAAATGCTAGCTGGGATATTATCTATATATAAATCGGCTAAGGCCACCAGTTAAGAACACTTTCCCCCCCTGTATGTCAACCGATTTGAACAAAATATACACCATTTGAGAGGTATTTACTCAAAGACATGCACAAAATATATTTTATTAAAATCTGTTCAATAATTATAACCCATCTCCCAGCAGAAATCAATGCTGGATTTTCGTCCGGGCACACCCCTAATATGTGCCAATAGGATAGAAAATATGATTGATGCAGTTTCAGCTCAATCGGATAACGCTAACATGTGTCCCATTGAGCATTAATTAAGAAAAACAGCGATTTTTCACTAAAATTTGTATTTCTTTATAACCGAAACCATTCTAGGTTTTAGGGACTTTTAATCAATTTTATGGCTTGTGTGAAATATTAAAAATTTTCGCGATTTTTGCAAACTTTTCGAATTTTTGCGCAGGTTTGCTGCTCTGTCGACCGACAAAAAGCAAAACCGACTTGGATTCTATGACACCCCTGTGTAATTCAGAAATGGATTTTAAAATCCTTCGATCGATTTTCATCACATACAAATTTTGTATGACTATTTTCCTTAATAAGAGTTTGTTAAAATTAACTATCGTTTATGAATGCGGGGGGTAAATATGAAAGTCTTGAATTCGATTCCCTTTTAATTGTAAATGTAAATGATTCCGGAATTATACAAAATAAATCATCACCATAGGAATTCCTTTCATTTGAATTTATACGTGATTATTTGATTGAAAATATCTCCTATTTATTATACAAAATTTAAGAATTCGTAATCTTTTTCTAAATTTCCTCAAGCTTGTATGTGTTGATTTTGCTAACCCTGGAATATTATTCATGTTAGCAGTAATGCCAATTTTGTTTTGTACTAAAATAATAATTACACTCTGGCAGCATTAAAAAGAATTGGCTTCGGTTTGTAGCTACCCGTCTCCACCATCCATCAACTTGGTAAGAACATCATGTCGCACATGAATTCTACTCGTGTAGACTGTTCATGTTCATCTTTCGTCCATGTGCTGCCATCGTTGCCTAAACATTCGTCTTAGCATCCATGTGCGCCATGATGTTGGCCATACAATGTATTTTCTGTATACAACCAAACGCACAACAACAAAAATTGTGGTCAATCAGAACATGAACATCAACAGGTATTCCCCACATACAAGAACATGAACAAATTAATACCGCTACTCTGCCGGCGTTATGGTCATGTCATGTTCTAATCGAAAGCGCGTGGAGACGTGGGGTAATGAAAATGGCGGAAATATTTAATCAAAGTGTAAGCGTCTTGTATAAAGGTTGTCCGTTTAGTGTAGTGCGAAATAACTTAAAAAAAATTAAATTGAAAAATCTGCCATCTGGCATTTGGTATTCCCGTAGATGACTGAAAATTTAAAGTGTTTAAATTAAGTGGTCATAAATAATAATAAAATCATTTTATTACACCTTAAATTCAAAGAAACAAATCAAATGGTAAGTAATTTATTTTGTGAAGACTGCATGTATCAGGGGTGTTCTGGTAATAGAAAACGCCAAAATTTGGAATTTGTTTTTAAACTTTTTATCTATTTTTTATATATCTTGTTATAAAAGTTTGTTTAATGGGGAAATATGTGTCTTAAAAGTCTTATTACAGAAATTTATTTAAAAACGATTTTTAAAATTCTTGCGTTTTCGATTTCCAGAACACCCCTGTATGTAAATGGGCATTTCCCCAGAAAATCACTGTTTATTGTTGGTGTTTTGTTTAAGCTTTGAAATAGTAACAAGTAAGACTGAGTGTTTATAATTATTTTTATTTACAGTTTTTGAAGTGCCCACATTGCCACCAAAAAATAATTTTGAGTGTCAAGATGAAGAAGGCAAATAATGAAATATATAACCAGCCGCCACCACAGCAGCCGTACTACTATCCACTTTCCTACTACCCTCAACAGCAGTATGTTCCCCAGCAGCAGGTGGCTCCCCATCAGCAGGTGGTTCCCCAGCAGCAGGTGGTTCCTCAGCAGCAGGTGGTACCCCATCAGCAGGTGGTTCCCCAGCAGCAGGTGGCTCCCCATCAGCAGGTGGTTCCTCAGCAGCAGGTGGTTCCCCAGCAGCAGTTGGCTCCCCAGCAGCAGTTGGCTTCCCAGCAGCAGGTGGTTCCCCAGCAGCAGCAGTCGCAATTGGCAACTGCAAACGCAGTTTAATTATATATACAGCCCAATTATGAATACAAATTCCCCGGGAGTTTTTTTCCTCTTCCCATTTTTACAATTGAATTAACATAGGTAAAATGGGAAAAGGGAAAATACACCCGGGGAATTTGTATTCATAATTGGGCTTATTTATTATATTAACTATTTAACTTTTTTTTTTTATTTACAAATTAATTTTTATATAAATATATATCGTAACTTTAATATAGAAAAGCCCTAACTAACATTTTCCTTACTTTACAGGAGAAGGAAAAAACTTTAAAAAAATTGTAGTATTGTAGTTGCGATTCTTTTTAAATGCAGTTTTTTTATTAAATTGTTTAGAGAATTTAATAAAAAACTGCGTTTAAAAAAAAATCACAACTACAAGACTATAATTTTTATTAAGTTTTTTTTTTCTTCTGTAAAGTAAGGAAAACGTTAGTTAGGGCTTTTCTATATTAAAGTAACGATATATATATATATAACGCCGCGGGCACGGCTCAAATATATTCACCCTTATTGTGAGTGGCGTATTTAAAATACGCCTATGACTGATTGATATTGTTTTTTTTTTTATTATTAATTAATTAATAAGTATTTTGTTTTTGTATTGAAGTTTTTTTATGTTTTTAATAAATGTTTTTATGGAATTTAAAGTAGAAAAATTTATTTAGTAAAAGACCTATTCGGCTATGTCGAATCTTGTTTACCCTTCACCATGGTTTATATTTACAGGAAATGAATTTAATGAAATTTGAGTCAACTCAAATGAATTAGAAAGAAATGAATTTCAATTCGTTTTCCAATTCAAATTAATTTGTAGAATGAATTGCTGCATTTCGTATCCAGTTCAAACTAATTTTTTAAAGTAAATTGCAATTAATTTAACAGATTCATTTGAATTTAATTGATTTTGAATTAATTTAAAATGAATTAGAGAAAAGAATTAGCAATTAATTTCCAACTCATTTGAATTGAATTGATTGAAATTTAAATTCATTTTGTATTGGAATAGATGTCAGGAGGCTTATTCTGATTTGCGATGCGAAAATCAATGCGATGCGAAAATTCATAAATGCGAACAGTTGCTATTCTGTATTGCGATAATCGCAAAGTTTTTTTTTTAATCGCATTTCAATTGCGAAAAGGTGACAAGTCGGTATTCTACATTGCGAAAACTAATGTCAAATTCGCAAAATTTATTCGACAACAAAATAGCATTCGCAAAGTACAAACATGTTAGTGAGAGATAATATTTTATTTATTTATTCATTCATATATTTATTATTTAATTCAGGGAAGCAAGCAATAAGACCACCAAACCGCGTCGATTTGATATAATGATGGAACTTGTGAATAAGCACAGCCAATTGGCAAGAGGCTATTTGAAAACACTAAATGCACGTCAGTCGGCAAATACTTTATGGCAAACGTTAACTGAAGAACTAAATATCAATGGACCACCTATTAGAGAAGCTGCAAGATGAAAAAAGTATGAAATATATAAACCAGTTCAAAAATATTTGACTTCAACTTTAATTTTAATAGGTTTGGGCCGATTTTAAAGTACACACAAAACATTTTCATTTTCTTCTTAGTCGAACCACAGTGCCACAAAAACCATTTTTATTATTTTTTTTTTTATTACAGAATGTCTAAAATAAATTTTTAAACAATTTTCACAGCCAAACACAAACAAATTAATTTATTTTTAATTTGACTTTTATTGACACTGACGTATATTTGAGCAGCGTTGCCACAATTTGAAATAAATTGCGAAAGCGATTGCGAAAGTCTAACAGAATACCAATTTTCTTTCGCATCGCATTTCATTTGCGCATCGCATTGATTTTCGCATCGCAATTCAGAATAAGCCTTCAGGTAGCGAAAGAATTTTCGGTTTCAAATCGTATCGTTTTTAAAATCCATTTCCATCACACACAAATCATAATATCGATGGTTTTCTTCCGCAAAGACGTAACTTGATTTTTTGTATTAACTGGGAAAGTAATCAGTGAATGCAGCTTTACAATTTAGTAATTTATTTGTTTGGCGGAATATCGGAATTTTTCCTAATTCTTGGATTATAAAAGAATATGAAGCAATATATTATATGTACATCGAAAGCGTACGAACGTACGTGCGTGACCCCAGGAAATGCCCATGCATGTTCATAACTTGTCAATAATTTTTGGACTTCTATTTAAGCCAAGCTTCTTATTTATTTCGCTTATATGAAAGTTTCTATTTTTATTTTTTTCATTTGGCAAAAACAAAAATTCAAAATATTTAAAAATCATTATTTAAACATATAAATTAGTCATATATGAATCCTTTTTCAATCACTCAAGTGATGAATCAGTTTTTATACTCTACGCCACAATAAGTTGTGAAGAGGGTAAATTAAGTTTGTCATTCCGTGTGAAACTTTTTTATTATTCATCTTAGACCCCATAAAGTATATATCGTTACCTAAAACGCAAAAGGCCCTAACTAACAAAAAATTAAAAATCGACTTTTTCAATAAATCTGATGAATTGCATCAACACTAATGTCCACAATAAATTTTAGAGTCTTTCAATCAAAATTAGCGATTTTATTAACAAAAAACAAACGGCCCTATCTACAAAAGATTATATGATACGCGCTAAAAGACCTTACTAACAATTTGCATAATATGCAACATTGTCAATTGCCAAAACAACTGCTAGGTTTTACAATAAAAATAGAAGAAAAATAAATTATAAACAGTTTAAGGCAATTTATCGATTGCCATTTTTAAAAGTAATTTGCTTCTCCTGTAAAATTTTCAAAATGTTAGATAGGGCGTTTTGCGTTTTAGGTAACGATATATTCTGGGTCCTTGGGTGATTCTAAGTCGATTTAGCCATGTCCGACTGTATGTCCGTCTGTTGAAAACACGCTCACTTTCGAACAACTCAAAAGAAATGAACAAACTTGGATATTTTGATGCAGTCTCTGCTTGATTACGATTTTCATCTTGTAACATGGAAACTTTGCATATACCATTCTCCCACATTCCCTTTTGCACTTGACCTGTCATTACATGATAAAATGTCCCTCCGCCGCTTTTTAAGCCCCTAACAAAATAACCTTCATAACGATTGCCATTTGCTATAAAAAAAACGTATAAAAAGTATCTTTATTCTTTGCAATAGTGCCATAAAAACGAAGTCTAAACTAAACAAGTTTATACAAGATAAAAATAAAAAAATGCATTTTCTAAACTTGATGTTCGTTATTAACATACCATTAAACATAACTCCCAGACCATGCTGAACATCAGATTTCCATTCACCCATATTCAGCCCAATTATGAATACAAATTCCCCGGGAGTTTTCTCCCTTCTCCCAATTTTCCTATGTAAATTCAATTGTAAATGTTTTTTTTTTTTAATTAATTTATATTTTATAATTATATTATATTATCGGGGGTGTGATGGAAATCGAAAACGCAAGAATTTTACAAGTCGTTTTTTAACAAGATTTATAAGTGTATTAAAAACAATTTAACAAGATTTATAAGTGTATTAAAAACAATTTCCAAATTGTTGCATTTGCGATTTCCATCACTCCCCTGCCTATTAATGTGCTGTTTTTACAACACAAGTGGCTACACGTTCAGTCACTTGTGTTGTGAAAACAGCACATAATACTTAACTATTTGACATTTTTAGGGTTTTAAAACCAAAGTTTCTTTTATAAATAGATTTAGTATATACTAATTATATATAATACAAAACTATTTAACTTTTTTAACGTTTTAAAATCAATCTTTCTTATAGATATATGTAGATATAAATATAATATATTACGCCGCGGGCACGGCTCGAATACATATAATAACTGGAGTATGTATAACTCATTTTAATGAATTGTTTTGCTTTTTTTTTATTATTGAACTGTTTTTGTTATGTTGTTTTTTTTTAATAAATGTTTTTATTGGATGTAAAATTAGAAGAATGCAGTACATTTATTAAGTAAAAGTTCTATATTCGGCTATGTCGAATCTTATTTACCCTTCGCTTCACAATGGTTTGTATTTACATATTACCGACAAATTTGAGTCGATTCCAATGAATTAAACAGAAATGAATTTCAATTCGTTTTCCAATTCAAATTAATTGCAATTCGTTTCCAATTCAAATTAATGTGTTCAAATGAATTGCAATTCATTTTAAATGGTTTAGAATTAATTCATAATGTGAATGTTAACAAAATTGACGACATTAAATATATCGTTGATAAAAATACTACACCATTTTTCATTTAAAATGAGAAATTCAATTTGATATTGAGAAAATTCCAAATGAAATTGAGAATTTCAATTTGAAATTGAGAAAATTCCAAATAAAATTGGGAAATTTTTATTTGAAATTGAGAAAATTCCAAATGAAATTGAGAAATTTAAATTTTTCATTGATAAAATTGAAATATCTATATAATTTTTATTATATTCATTCAACAAACATGCATAACTAACAAGGATCGAAAAATATGAAAATAAATACAAATCGCAGTATTATTGGAATGTCATTTGGAACTTTTTCAATTTCAAATTTAAACTTCCCAATTTCATTTGGAATTTTCTCAATTTCAAATTGAAATTCTCAATTTCACCATATGATACCATATGATACCCTACACCACAGTATTTAAAAACACATCATGCATATGTGTCCATATAAATATGGATTTATCTATGTTTATAAACTTCATTAAAATTATGACAAATATTATACAAATATTTCTCTATAACCCTTCGTCTTACTCATGAGTTACAAGATTTGATTTTCCGAAGTGAAGCTAAAGAAAAGGTTTTAACAACTTTCAAATTCTTGCGTTTTCGATTTCCAGAACACCCCTGTATGTTTTAAATTTCATTTAAATCGGTTTGATTCTTTCTGAGAGGAAGAAATTGAAAACAAAACTCTTTTTAATCGAATTATCCACTCAGAGCATTGTATCTTGAATTTTATGTTTCTAAGTCCAATAGTAACGGATATTCAAAATGTACCAGTTTAAGAACTAAAAAGTACCAATAAGCTTTTATAGAGATTCTCATTCAATCAGGACCTCGCAGGTTTAATTTTATGTTCATAAGTCCAATATTAGCGACAATTTAAAAAAAGTACCAGTTAAAAAACGAAAAAGTACCAAAAAGATCCCTCTAATAGATTGTCATTCACTCAAGACCTTGCATGGTTAATATTATGTTTCTAGGTCCAATACTACTGAAATTCAAAAAGTACCAGTTAATGAACAACAAAAGTACCAAAAAGCCCTCTTACAGGTTCTCATTCACTCAGGACCTTGCATATTTATTTTTATGTTTCTAGGTCCAATACTTATGGAAATTAAAAAAGTACCAGCTAAAAAAACAAAAAATTACCAACAACTTTCCTCTTATAGATTCCTATCCACTCAGGACATTGCATCTTGAATTTTATTTTTCTAGGTTCAATACTAACGGAAATTCAAAAAGTACCAGTTAAAGAATAAAAAAGCACCAAAAAGTTCCGGCATAGATTCTTATCCACTCAGGATACCAGTTGTAGAACCAAAAAGGTGAAAAAAGATATAAAACTTCCCGTATTTCCCATTTTGTTTCTATTTGTTTCCCCCATTAAAGTATCAAAAATTAAAATCAAAAATTGCAAAAATAGTAACGATTTTCACCCCTTAACGTTTGAATTTTGTAAAAGTACCAAATCTATATTCGCATTTTTTTTTTGATAAGTTCCGAATGTGGTATAAACTTTATTTCTAGGTTTATTGGTTCAAAAGATAGATGGAGTATTAGTATCTTTAAAAATTGAATTTTAATACACTTTTTACTCTTCTCGTCTTTATTCTTTTCAATGTTACATATCGTCACCTAAAATGCAAAAGGGCGTTACAACAAAGAAATTCAAAATCGAGTTTTTGACTGATAAGTGTATCATAATTAAATTACATGTCCCTATAAAATTAAAAAAAAATAGTATTGTTACGCCCTTTTGCATTTTAGGTGACAATATTTGTAAACAAATTGTAACATATTAGGTTCGTTAACAATATTCAGCTTCATTTGATGATCTCCAACCACTTGTAATTGACCACAATTAAATAGCAAATCCGTAAGATGTGTAACGAACCATTGATTATCGGCCGTCAATTGTATAGAGTGAATAACTTGATGCATTTCATTTTCCATAAGCGACAATATGACTTTCAGGGGTGTGCTGGAAATCGCAAACGCAAAACGCAAGAATTTTAAATGTCGTTTTTTAAGTGAGATTTCTGTAATAAAAGAATTTTATAACAAATATTATACAAACATTTCTCTATTAAACAGAATTTTATAACAAAAATTATAAATTTATTATAAACAGCCTCCAAATTCTTGCGTTTTACATTTGCGATCTCCAGCACACCCCTGTTTATCTAAATGTTTGAGTGTAGCTTCCTTGCCCTGCTGAGATTTAAATCGTGTCCATCTATCCAACCACAAATGGGCAGCTGTGCCAAGATCAAAATGTTTGCAAGCAGGATTTGTATAAAACAGATAACCGGGAAGATATTCGTACCAATAATACGAGTTTTGTATTTGAGAATTCCAAACGGTCATGTTGCCAGTCACAATTTGCACAAGTTCCTCCAATGGCGGTTCTATGCTTAAAATGTTTGCACTTAATTTACGTTCAGTATCCGTAAGCCAATATTGCCATTGGGATCGGAATTTTTGAATTGAAAATCATCCGTAAACTTAAAATATATTTGTAAATCTTGTATAGCATAATCGTTTTAAAGTTTAAAAAATAGAATACTTACATTGTAAGTGGGCATAGCTTTAAAAATTTGCTCCGCCATTTTAAAAGCAGTACTTTCTGCTTGAGGATCCACCACTATTATGGATAATAATCTTGAAGCGATGTGGTGGCTTAAGTCTTGGCTGTGGTTCGTGTCTTGGCCCGGGCATTTTGCCAGTAACTGGTGATTCCCGAGGCGAAGGCAAGGAACTTAAAGGACTTGGCGACGAAAAGTTATCCATCCCCTAAACCGAGGTGTTATGCGACCCGTGCCTATCGGTTGGTTTGCAGTCAGGGGTTACCGACTGTATTATTACGGAGCTTTGCTGATACCTGGGCACCTCAGCAAATAGACCACGCCCTTACCACGTTAATGGGGGCTATGACGTGGTGGACCTTTCAATTCCCCTACACTCGTGGGACCAAAATGAACAACAACTCCAAAAAACAAACACAACAAGAACAAGCAAAACAAAAACAAACACAACAAAAACAAACACAAAAAAAACAATTAACGATAACCGATGACGAACAGGCGAGAGAGAGGACAACGATTGACAGCGAGACGAAAAGGCCAGGGGCTGTAACAGCCCGGGCAACCAATGAAGATCGGCCCAAGCTGATCGGAAGTGGTATGGCAGCTCGACCAGAAGGCGGCTGTTCCAAAAACTGCGGCGAGGTACCTCTGAACTTCGCTCCAAGTACCTCCAAAACCGCTCAAGCCCTTTCCGTCATTGGAACGGATAAAACCCCTGCTTCGGGTGCTGCCAAGTTGGGTATGACTAAGTCGCCTGACAATGCAGCTTCCCATGTGTCTATTGTGCAAGGAGGGATGGCGATGATAACATCCAATCCCAAAGTTGCACCACCCCCCGCCAAACTCGGCGACCGCAGAAAGTCCCCTTGGCACAAAAACCCTACAAAGAGGGCATCGAACACAAGGCGTGCTGCCTTGCGTTTCATCGACATTCTCGGCTCCAAGAAAGCTGAACCCCTCACCAATGAGCAAAAAGCTTCATTGGCATGGGCAAAAGCCCACATAGCTGAGCTGCCAAGTGCTACTCCTCTAGTCCCTGGAAAGGTGACAATGCCTAAACGGCAACGTTCGGAGGAGGAAGCTGCAGCCGTGAAACAGCAACCAGGGACGAAACGTCCCAAAATTTCATCGAAACCGATGAACAAATCTTTTAGCGAGGTGGCCAAAGGTCACCTTGTACGAGCTATCATCGACAGAAGTGTTGATAATGGTGCCATTTCTCATACCAAGAGGGATCTGGTAAAACAAAAACTTATGGGTGTGTTCTGGACGACCCACAGGGAAAATCCAGGGCCACCCCCCTAATGCGATGACGCTGGCTGGTACCAGGGTCACGTGAAGCTGATGGCTTGCGCAGATGAGCGCTCAGCGCTGCTTCTAAAGCGGGCCATTGAACTACTAGGAGAGGTTTGGAAAGGTGCCAGGCTTGACGTGGTGTTAGTTGGAGAGATACCACGGAGGCCGAGATTGATCGCCACCATACCCGCCGAACCATCGGAACCTGAGGAGATCTCGAGGATCATTCAGTGCTGCAACCCTCAACTGCCCACACAGGACAGGAAAGTAGTGAAGGTTTCAGCTGCTGAAGGGTCCTCGAGGACGGCGATTGTGGTTATTAACCAGCAATCCTTGGAGCCACTGAGGGAGAGGCAGGGCAAGCTCTACTATGGTTTTAGTACGATCTTGCTCCGTGTCTACCGAAGTGACAACAAGGGCAATCCGGCTCCGTCAGTAAGTGAGGCCAAGCAACCTAAGGAAAGCATGGCTTGCGACGATGCCGTGGGCTCAAGTGACAAAGAAGATACCCAGTCTGTCTCAGGATTGGTGGGTGACTTCTTTGATCACTTGGGTGACATGGTTGATGAGGACGTGCTGCTGGAGTCTGACCAGGAGGACGTCAACATCACAGTGGTCGCCAAAATGGATCATGGTGAAGGTGCTACAGATAAACCTCCACCACTCTAAAGCAGCATCTGCTGCACTGCTCCTCCGTGTGGTGGAAAGAGGGGAGGAGCTCGTGATGGTCCAATAACCCTGGATTCACAAGAATCGGGTTTGCGGACTAAACCTAAAAGGCTACAAGCTATTGTTTGCGAAAGGTACAGGTAACATAAGATCTAGTGTCTTAGCTAAAAACTCTTTGAATATCTTCATTCTTTCTGATTACAGTGATGAAGATACTTCTACTGTCGCTCTTGAGACACCGGACGGTATAGTCTGGATGGTATCGGCGTACATGGCGCATGACCACGGGCAGGACCCTCCCAACGGGCTCATCCGTGATGCCGTAATAAAGGCTGCGGGCACTGGAACGCCGATCATAATCTGTGCCGATGCTAATGCGCACCACACTATATGGGGTAGTACGGACACAAATGTAAGAGGTGAGTCGCTCTTCTCCTTTATTATTAATTATAATTTAGGAGTAGTAAATAGGGGCTGTGAGCCTACGTTTGTTGTTGCAAATAGGTGTGAGGTTCTTGATGTCACGCTAGTTAGTATAAACCACATCAACTTGATCGAGAGTTGGATGGTATCGAATGACTGTTCACTCTCTGATCACAGATATGTGGAATTTAGTCTAGGGCTTAGGTCTTCGGGATCGATGGCTATATTGAATAGGAGACGGACGAACTGGGGGATTCAACACTCCTCTCTGATCCGGTCTCTATCTGACCCTCCTAGGGTTGATGATATCGGGGGGATCGATGCGGCAGTGGATCTGCTTTCGAACTCACTGCAGTTGGCGACGTCCTTGGCGTGTAAGCCAAGGGTGCGTAGGGGTAGGAACCGGCCACCATGGTGGGATCCTGACATTGCGCAGGCGAGCACTGACTGTCGTAGGCTGTTCAATGTGGCGAAGCGCCAAGGCAACTGGGCGGACTATAAGTCATCATTGAATAAGTTTAGAAACTTGGTAAGATCAGCGAAAAGGACTGCTTGGAGGAACTTCTGTAGCGGCGTGGAAGGATCCTCTGAGACGAACCGTTTACGTAAGATAATGGCTTCGAGCCCGATGGTTCCGACCTACGTCCGGAAATCGGATGGTAGCTGGACTACAAATAGTCAAGAAACACTGGAGGTGCTAATTGATACTCACTTTCCTGGAAACTCCCAATGGGGTATGCGGGATCAAGCGTGGGAGGCGACTCCCATTCCTATGTCCATTCCATTGGACTATGACAGGATTAAATGGGCTATCGATAGCTTTAGCCCATATAAATCTCCGGGTATGGATGGTATAATTCCGGCGGACCTGCAGAGGAATTCGGCCCTGATAATACCCTGGTTGCTGGCCATATACAAGGGATGCGCTAGATTTTCGTATCTTCCTGTGAAATGGACCCTGTGTAGAGTGGAGCCGAAGGACTACAGACCGATCAGTCTTGCATCCTTTCTTCTAAAGACTCTTGAGAGGGTTATCGATGTGCACTTGAGGATGACTATCCCAAGAGGTCTACTCTCTGCCTCTCAACATGCCTATACAAAGGGCAAGTCTGTTGAGACGGCTCTTCACTCTCTGGTAGGAACTATTGAGAGATCGCTCGAATTCAAGGAGTACACACTAGTGGCCTTTCTCGATATTGAGGGAGCCTTCAACAATGTCAACCCGGACTCTATCGTGACGTCAATGAGGAGTCTGGGGATCGATGTTGGCATATGTAGATTTGTGGACAATCTATTGAGGAATAGGGTCATTTGCTCTACGGTAGGTGAAACCAGTGTTCAGAGGCTGGTGAGCAGGGGCACTCCCCAAGGGGGAGTTCTATCCCCACTATTGTGGAACCTGACTATGAACACCATGTTGACAAAGATGGACAACATGAGGATCAAAGTAGTGGCGTATGCTGATGATGTTTCAGTGGCCATCACAGGGAGGCATTTGGGAGTTATGTCCCAGTGTATGGAGGCTGCCTTAAAGGTACTCAGCATCTGGAGTGCATCGTGCGGACTGGGTGTAAATCCGTCTAAGACGGAACTGGTACTCTTTACGAGGAAGTATAGGACCGAGGACTTTAGACTTCCAAGGTTAAATGGAACTGAGCTTCAGATATCTCACAGTGCCAAGTATCTGGGCGTGGTTCTGGATAGCAGGCTGTCATGGGGACTTAATGTCCGGATGAGAGTGGAAAAGGCAATAGTTGCCATTTATGCGTGCAGGGGTGCAATTGGCAGAAACTGGGGTATGAACCCGAGGTGTGTCAACTGGATCTTTGAAGCTGTGGTAAAGCCGACCCTGTACTATGGAGTCGTTGTATGGTGGACTGCATTGGATAAGAGCACATACCGCGCGATGCTTGAGAAAGTATACAGACTTGTCGCGTTGATGATCACGGGATCAATGCGATCTACTCCCACGAAGGCGCTGTTTACGTAATTGAACTGGCTCCCGGTGGACATAACGGCCAAACAGTTGGCTCTTTGCTCGGCGACACGGCTGCACGCAACGAACGGCTGGTCGACCCGTGACTATGGACACGCCAGAATAATCGGAAGTACGATTGTCCCTGACGGTGTGGATTACTGCACCCCGGTGCCGTTCTTTGGTGCGGGGTTCGTGACACAAGCGGCGCACGGCAACGTGCTGTCGGATTCCTTCCGGGAACCTACCCTAGGGGTTTATACTGATGGTTCAAGGAAGGGTGAGAGAGTTGGCGGAGGTTTCTTCATAGAGGAATTGGATGTGAAGGTTTCCTTTCGTCTGCCGGACGGATGCAGTGTCCTGCAGGCGGAAATCTCGGCTATAAGGCGGGCGGCAAACTGGCTGAGGTATCATCGCATATCGGGGGATATACGTATATTTACTGACAGCAAGGCTGCCCTTGCCTCCCTAGCGGGTGTCTACACGACATCTAGGTTAACTGTAGAATGTCGGATGTCTTTGAATGAGATTGCGAAACATTCAAGGGTAACGCTTATATGGATACCGGGTCACTCGGAGTGCCCGGGTAATCTAATGGCAGATGGGCTGGCCAGACAAGGTGGTCGCATGGATGACGCATTCATCGATCAATTTGTTGGTCTTCCAATGGCTCACTGTAAATTACTCATCAGGCGCGAGTCGTACAGAGTTGCGCAGATGCGGTGGACCTGTGAGTCCACCTGCTTGATATCCAGGATCCTTTGGCCTGGATATGATGAACGGAGAACTAGCTCTCTACTTGGTTTCAACAGGAACCAGATTAGGACGGTGATATCGGTTTTAACTGGACACTGGCCGGTGGGGACTCATGCTGCGAGGATGGGTCTGGAATTTAATGACTACTGTAGGAGTTGTCAGAACGAGGAGGAAGAGGAGACTGTTCTTCACTTCCTCTGTCATTGCCCTGGATTGCGGGGCATCAGGGAAAAATACCTTGGGGAACCGGTGTTTTCCTGTCTGGGGGATCTGTCCATGACAGAACTAAAAACGCTCCTTCTCTTCATTAGGAAGACGAAGTGGTTAGAACCTGCAGTGACGCCATCTGAGTGACTGATCTAGGGGATGGGCATTGGCGCCGGGTATCACAAAGGGACCACTGAAGGACCCAAGTGAGCTGTCTTTTGATGGCTGCCCATGGAACCTAACCTAACCTAACCTGCTTGAGGATGGAGCTGAAGAATCGCTCCTGCAACGTCAACTTGACCTTGCATTATTAAACCTTTCAAAGCGGGTCAGTATTCATCACTGCACTAGCATCATTTCTGAGCAATAGCAAGTCGGTTGCCAATCGCTCTGCTGTGGGAAAATGAAAACAAACCCACTCAAGTAATTGAGGCACTATTACATTTGATGATGTTTGTTCCATGAATAGTATTTCAGTTAAATGCATTCAATGGAAGAAAAGACCAGAGGCATCTTGTGATTTTTCCAAACAAGCTCTTATAATGCTACGATTTGTATTTGCATAGGGCTGCCAGATAAATTTGTGGACAAATCGTCAATTTTCTGAGAAAAATCGTCAAAATATCGGACAACAAAATTTAGTTTTCTTCAGTGTTTAAAAATGCTTGACTATTTTTAATGCTTTTGTAATTGCTTAACTTAACTTAAGAAAAAGAACACAGTAAAAGCAAAAGCAGAAAAAGTGAAAAGTTTATTAAATTTAATTTTCATTAAATTATTTTTTATGAAAAAAGGAAATTTTATTTACTCTCACTATTGAGGGATTCACAAGGTTGTCATAAAGTTGTAAAGTCATATGTCGTAAAATAATTACCAGAAATATATATGACTGCGGTGGGCAACCGCTTATAATTTACCTTTTTATTGTATAGTTATGACGAAACAAAGAGCACAGCATTTCAATTTTTAGTTTGTTTGAAACACAACAATATTTTTTTTAAACAATTGTAAAATATTATTTAGGACATTATGACGATATGACTTGATAGCACACCTTGTGAATCCCCCATATGTGTATGCTCTCAGCTTAACGCCCAAATTCGAAGCTACTAATTCATTAAAAATATATGTATGAAGTGCCAGCAACAGCAAAGAAGTTAACTTGCTGACTTGAAGCGCGTCAAAAGCAAACAAAAAACATAAACAAAATTTATTACTTGCTTAAGTTGTTGCGTTGCTGACTGAATAAGCAAATAACACACACATAGCGAGACTAAACAAATTATTTACTCTCTTTTTCTGCTTTTGCTTTTGCTCACTCTCTATCAAAGTGTTAAAAGGCATTCAAAAATACAGTTTTTGCTGTTGCTATTTTAAAGCAAGCAATTTAAACACTGGATTTCTTTACAGTTTTTATTCGGTTTTGACTTTGTTCCTTTTTTTTTTTTAAACAATTAAAATCAAACAATAATATACATAATTACTTCGTTTTGATCGTCCGCTATTGCATTTTTAATCGTAGAAGATTTTTTACACAGCCTGTTACTCTGTTTAACATTTCACGTGAAATGCTGTCTATATAAATATATAAAAATTGTGCGAATTATCTATGAAATAATGTTGATAGAATTAGAGATAACACAGCGAACGTGATTAATATATCACTTAAATGTATGGTTAATCATCTCGATTTTGAAGTGATTAAAGCTTAATTACGTTCGTAAAATTTAACAATTTTATTGTAACACCCAATTTTCATGATGATTTTTTCCCCTATTTTTGAAACATGTCTTTTTTAGTTTGATAGCGAGCGGGGGAGAGAAGTAAGCAGGGTAGAAAAAAAGACATGAATCGTATTTTCTGTGATTTTTTTGACATTCTTCTTTGTACTTAATTTTGTTTTTTAATTTATGTTGTATTTCTATTTCAAAATGACAATTGTTTTTTAAAATATAAAAAAAATAAACAAATTTAATTTAAAAAAATTCAATACATACATTCATATTTAATGAAAACAAAAAAATCAAACAAAATAAGAAACATTGTGAAAATTTAACATGTTTTTGGAAGTTTCTTTAAAAAAGAACTACAAAAAAGACATGTCTTTTAAATCATCGTGAAAATTAGGTGTTAGTGTATGAGCCGCTTAAATAAAATCGCCGCTTTTTAAGAAAAAAATCGGCACTTTCTAAAGAAAGAAATCGCCAAGTATGGCAGCCCTGGCCACAAGAAAAAAAATTAAACAGAGTTGCAAATTATGAACAGGTTTCGGAAAAAGTCTAGTTAACCGAGCTCCAAATTAAAATTAAATTACATAGGGTGATGGAAAATTGGAAAATAAAAAGAAAATATGAAGTGAAAAAAGTTGCGCAAACGCATCGTTTTCCAGTTATAGGCCTCGTAATTTTTCATATATGCAAACGATTTTACACTACATCTCACAAGTATGTGGCCATTATTTATATAATTTTAAAGCTTTATATATCTTTATATATATAGATTTAGCTACATAAGTATATATTTATGAACTAAAGCTTCGTATAGATTGAGGTCAGATCTTACAATGTGGTCATTTTCCTAACAATGATACCATTGTCAGATTCATTAATTTTACATATTTGCCAAATGAGCTTACAATGCTCACACAGTTCCAAGACATTTTTAGGCAATTTTAATGACAACATTATAAGATCTGACCATCGACTGTACGAAGCTTAAAACAGTTGCAAATTATGGACAGGGTTCGGAAAAACTCTTTTTTACAATGCTTTTTTCTATAGTTGTTTTTACATAATATTCGCTTCACAAATTCCTAGTTAACACAATTTTTTAAATTTATCATTATTTTTGCATAGATTTCCGCACAACCCAAGAGGTACTATGCTATGTGCGTTGCCAATTATTTTTAATGGCTGGCTTCCCCAATAGGCCTACATGCCATTATATTCTTATATTAACTTAAATTTACTTTGGTATATATCACAGAATCGACTTAAAATCTTATCCAACGTTAAGTAACAACATTTTTACAATGATAATTTCTTTTGTTCAATTATTTTACAAACGTTAGAGTTTCTTCTACAATGTTTATGTGTACAATTTCTACAAACGTAAAAACCACAATCTTTACATACATAAACATTTCCTTTATCACTCTTAAGGCAACCACAATGGCAACAAAATCTTGTTCTATCGCCCTGATATTTTAGTAACAATATCTTCATTTCCTTTCTAAACTCTTCGGGCTCACACAAATTTTTTAATGACAGATTTTTAAGTATTTTTAATGCATACTTTAAAACGAAAATTCCACAATTTGAGCCATCTTGTTGTGTTTTCCTTTCTGTAATTTCTTGATACTTCCACAAATGTGTACTAGTTCCGAACTCAGTTTTGAAGGTATTATATATTTCTTTACCTACATTTTGAGATAAAAATGAATTAACATGCATAAATTCATGTGTAGAAAACTTAAGTACACAAAGTGTAAAGTGACTAGATTTTAAAATTGGAACAAATAACAAATTTGGTTTATTTTGTATTAATATATTAATCGTGTCAACGTTTATTTTATCAACTTGACAAGGCATACAATAACAATTACTAGTTTTATTTTCTTTCATAATTCCTAAAAGACAAGCATCTAGCACAAAGTTTGTCAACCAATTTCCATTGTTCAATGAATTCCAATCGGAATCTTCTAAATAATCATAAAATCCAATTTCTATTGGATTAGATATATTATTAACTTCGCAAAATAATAAATCTAGTTTAAAGAGAAAAAATGTGTCTTTTGATTCTTCCATCAGTAATGACTTAGCAACTGGTGTTACTGATTTCGATTTATTTTTTTGTATAGCAGTTAGTTTTTTTAATGCCTTAGATTCCTGCATAATTTTTGGTTTAATTAATTTTTGTTTTTTAACATTTTTTTTGTTCCATTCTTCAACTGGCTCAATATGTAAAGGTGATATTGAATAACAGTGTTCTTTGTTTATAATTTCAACACTCAAATCCTTTTTATCGGTGGGTGTAAAACTAGTATAGGAATGATGTTTTTTTATATTTTCAACACTCAAAACTTTTTTATCGATGGGTGTTAAATTAGTATAAGAACGTTTTTTTATAAATTCAACACTTAAATCTTTTTTGTCGATAGGTGTTGAAGTAGTATAGGAATGTTCTTTTTCAACCTTTTACTATTTAGTTCTTCATTAAAATCATTAACGTTTGAAGTTAGTATAGCTTCGATTTCTTCGGATACTGATCCAAACATATTATAGTTGTATCGCAATTCCTTTAATGAACTAAGGTAGTCGATTCTCATTATTTTTACAAAAACGTCTGCTCTAACAGATTTTTCTTGCAATATAATATGCTTTTGTAAAAAGTAGGAAAATTCAACGGGAGCATTACTTATATGTTCTCCTGTTGGATCAACGTGAATACCCATAATGTTCGTCCACATAACAATAAAAGAACAATATTTGTTTAATATAAAGATGCACATGTCATCATTTCGATATTCATTTAAAATATTTCCTTTATTAATAACTTTTACATAATTTTCAATTTCACAGTAAATGGAAAAGAACATTTTTCGAAAAGGGCTATTTGATGAAATAGATTCTAATGGATCTATTTGCTCATCATCAGGAAGGTGGTATTCCTTGCCTATGTTTTCATCAACAAATTCTGTTAAAAAATCATGCAATATTTTAAAACTCCTTTCAAAATTAGGAGACTTGTATGGCGTGAGTAAAACTATAAAAATATGTTTAAACCATTGTTGACATTCTTCAATAGTCGTTATGCTAAAAGCAGCTATTAATGAATTCTTTAACAAGGGCCTTAAGATATGATTTTTACCCAATTTAGCGTTTAAGTCTTTACACATTATATGAATATAGTGGCATTTACACCACTGCAATATAACAAATTTAGGTTTGGAATTCGGATTAACTTTTAGGTTATTTAAGAATGAGGCGCAAGCATTTAGGTAATCTAGCAAAGTTTGATTATTAAAACTTTTTAATACCGCTCCATATAATGCGGCACTAACATCAGTGCAAACTCTTTTACAAAAAGACCATTTAAACTGATATTTTACTTTGTTTTCTTTTAGAAATAGTTTTAATGCATCAAAAAACCGGTAATTGCATCACGTGTGTGCCGGGATAAAATTGCCTCCGCAATAGGGATGATTTTTTTTAATCTGCAATTTCGCAGAACTAATTTATAAGTCAAAATTCTTTTTTCGGCACATTCTAAATGCCTAACACTTTCACCAGAAGCATCTAAATGTAATGTAAACTTACAATCTTCGAGGATTTTTTTATTATTTGATATGGTCTCAAATGTAAATTTTTCCCATGTATAAACTGCAAAAGGTGCAGCAACCATATGTATATAACTCTTATATGGACCTCTTTTCATTAAAATAAGAGAAAAAAAGGGATCTGGATGATAATAGAAATTAAAATTTCCTTCCGATTTTACTTTTCTTAATGCTTCTAACTTATGAATACCTTGAAAATTGCCCTTTTCAGCAATATCATCAGCAGCATTTAATATTTGCTGCTTTCTAAATAAGTACGCATTTTTATTCTTTAGTTTACTTTTCATAACAGATCTTTTCACCCCACGAATCTGACCTACATGCACTTCATTATCTGCATGTTTTAAATCTTTCGTTCTATAAACAACAACAGTTCCATTAGGACTTATTTCAAAACGAAATGTGGTACAATCGTTAAATCTACAATATGCATATAAAAACGTATTATCTTTAACGCGCGAAACACAATAAAAACATAAAATGCAAACATTATTATGCACTAAATATTCTTCTCTTACTAAATCTTCAAGAAGTTTCTTTTTAGTGATTTTATCATCATTAAACTCTTTTATAATATCTAAATTAATAGAAAATGAACAATCAAAATTATTTTTTTTAAAGTTTCTTTTAGGTTTTAAATTATTCGACCCCACGCAATACGTTTCTGTTACACTTTTCATCGGGGTTGGCTTCCTTTCTGTATTTTAGAAAGTTTGAAACATTCATCGAATCATTTGTAATTTCAAATGGGCTCAAAGTGTGATCGCGATTTTTATTCTGCACTTTCAATTTATTAGCAGAATCAGGTATATTTAAACAATTTTGCTTCTTGCAATTTTCTATTTTATTGCTTTCAATTAATGCACAGTCATTACTATGTCTTAATTTGTCATTTATTTTAATTAATTCATCTTTAATCATTTTAAAGTCACATTTAAATTCGTCGACAAATTTCATTTTTTCGCAAAAATCTTTACAAAAGTTTTCATAATTCTTCGATATCATTTTGATTTGATCTTTCAAGTTTTTTGTTGCTACATCATCTATATTGATTTCAGTTTCCGATATATTCTCTTCATTACAATTCATATCATTATATAAATTGTTCAAAGATTTTTGTTCCAAAACTGTTTCAGGATTTAATAAAATTTCATTTTTTTCTTTACAATTTCCATTCACGCCATTTTTAGACATGCCTAAGCTTTTAACCTTGCTATTTTTTAACAAGTATTTTGCCATACTACAGATGTTTCTTCTATTTTTAATATTATTTTGAATTTTATTGTATTTACTATTTTTATTTATAGCATTTAAAGAATTTATAATAATTTCAAATAATTCAAAATTTTTTATAGAAGAACTTATCTGCAATTCCTCTAAAAAATTACATTTTATCAGTATGGACTTTAAATCACTAATACTATAATTATTCTTACGCTTTTTCATTGGTAACTTAGCCTAAATATTGAAGAAAGAAAACAAATAATTAAGTTTTTTTTTTGGTTTTTTATTTGGTTTTTAAATGTTTAAATATTTCATTAAAATAACTAAAACATACCTTAAAAATTATCCTTCGCACGAATTCTTGCAAACCTTAAAACGAATTAAATACTGTTAAATAAGTGTGTTTTAAAAATATTTAAGGCCATAATTGTGTAAAACGCAACGCAACAACAAAAATTACACTGACAGCAAAAACAAAGTCAAAAATATTTTGCTTCGTACAGAAATTCATATAACGTTTTAAAATTTTTAACGCCACAAGATATGCATTGTTTGAAATTTGAAAATTCAATATACATTTCTGTAGAAAGCAACAACAAAATTATAAGCTATTTTTGATTTTGCTTTCAATGTAATTTCTGTCGTCGCGTTGCGTTTTACGCAATTAAAGCCTAAATTCTGAAAATAAAAAAATAATTTTTTGATGACTTACGTCGTCGCCTTCCTTCCTAAAAAAGTTACTCCGGAAAATATGCTAAAAAAAAGAGAATCAATTTAGTAAAATAAAACACTTCTGTCAAAGTATATAAAGGATCAGCAAGTCTTTAATCAACTGAGAACACTGCATGTTTAAAAAAGTACCAGGTGAAGAACAACAAACTACCAACAGTTTTCATATTATAGGTTATCATCAGGGAAACCACGTCCTTAACTAGCATTAAATTCCTTTTAAATGTTAACATTTGTTAACAATTTAACGACCGTACCTAAAATCCCTTTAAGACAAAAACCCAAATGGATGTTAATATCTAGATAATATTCGGCGCATACATCTCTTATATGAATTTAAACCTTTTTTAGGTTTTTTTTTAGATTTTGTTATTAAATTGTTGAATATTGTGTCTTCAAATGAGCAATTTGAGCAACAAATGCATAATACCCTTTCCACCCTTGTGGTGTGGGTATAAAAAACATTTGATTCCGTACGGAATGTGCGATTAGATTCGCACCTTGCCTAAGCAAATGACAGTTTCATTAAACTTAGCAAAAAGTTTGCTTATGTTCAATATGGTTTGCCTCATATAATAAACATGTATTTGCACAATTGCTTAAGCCAACTTAAGCACATTATATCAAAAAAGCACACATGTATACGCACGACTATACAAAATAAAAAACATGTCGTCAATATGACATGAATCATTTGAACGCAAATTCATGTTCAAAGAAGAAAATGGGAATAGGCGGCCTTCGGTCGGTCGGAAAGATTTTATCCTCTATCATTTAACAAACACTGGCTTCGCTTACTAAAGCTTTTCTGCATAGCCGGCTTTCGGCCGGGCGCAAGGATTTCCTCCTCTATGGTATAACAAACAACAGCTTTGCTATCTAAATCCATAGTAATTATTAGCTTACAAAAAAATCAGTCATTCAAAATACATAATTTACCTTAATTTTATTTTTCCAATTGTTCTTAACACAGATTCAGCTCTAATTTCTGTACTTTAAGAACCTCCACTAAAAATAAAAATTTTAATAAATAACATTTAAAATTTTTTTTGTAAATTTATAAAAAAAATTCAAAATACATACATACCTTTATTAACAACTATTTGTTCCTTCCCATAGATTAGATAATCTATTTCTGTTATTTAAGGCCTCCGCTGAAAGTAAATAATAAATAATAAAAATTAATAAATAAAATTACCAATATTGTTGTTGTCTTCTTCTTTTTCTATAATTTTTTAATAAAATATTGCCGTATTTATTCAATGATTTTGTACTAAAAGTGCTACCACAATTCTAAAAAACAATTTTTTCCTAAAAACAAGCATTTGCGGTCTGGCAACACTTAAAATAACACTCATTACTCTGTACAATTGAGTAACACTTCCTCTCTCTTTGACGAATAAAAAATTATATTACTCTCTTCAAATTGAGTACTTTGTTATCTTCTCGTCCACAAGATTTTTTTATATTCTTTTAAAATGTTACTTTTGTAGGAAAATAATTTTTGATTTAAATTTTTTCGAAATAAGTGTTTTTTAAATATATGGCAGCGTTGTGTAATACGGCAAAACTAGATGGTAGCGCTTTTTAGGATTTTTGACTATTGTAATTAATATACGTTACTAAAACTGTATTTTCCCAAAAAGTGAAAAAGTTCTACAAATTGAACATTGAAAGAGCAGAAAAATATTTCAATTTTTAAAAATGAAAATAATCCGCACAAAAAACCCAATAAGTATAAAGCTTAATTAAAAAAAACATTGAAAATTAATAAATCATTGCCTTTTCAGCTTGATTTATTGCAAAATTTATATTTTAAAATTTAAATTCATTTCCATATTTCTAAAAAGTTTCGGTTTTAAAAAAATTAACGCGCTTATATCTTAATATATTAGCACATTAATTGTCCTAGGCAACTTAATGTACGTCTTTACGTGTTAAATTTCGTTATTTAACGATTATATCGAGCCCTAACAGCGAAAATAGTGTAAGCGACATGATTTTCAATTTTCGTTTTTTTTTGATAAATTACTTTATTGGCAACACTTGCATCATCTCCTAAAATATCAAGGTCATATAATGTACCGTTACGATTTTATAGCCAAAACAATTTTAGTGTAAGCGACAAATTTCATACAAAATTTAATATGTAATAAAACAAAAAAGCTCTCTCCTGTAAAATTTGATTTTTGGCGCTTACATTATTTTCGCTGTTAGGTCTCGATATATATTATATATTTGATTTTGCGAAGTGAAACAAAAAAAAATAATAAAAAGTGATAATCAAAAAGTGTAAGTGAAAAAGTGTTTAAAAAAAGATAAAAATTTATTAGTGAATTTAAGTTTATTACTAAATATAACTGAACAAGCAGCTGGGATATGTCAGGAAAGAGGAAACATAGTTCAACATGGACCCATTTTACGGAGGATGGGGATCAACGTGCAAAATGTAAATATTGCAAGGCCTCCTTAAGCACAGCAGGCGGCTCTACAGGTAATTTAACTCGACATATGAAGAGCAAACACCCGCTTACTCCAATGACTATTGAAAGGCAAGAATTGACGCCAATGACTTCAGTATATACTGAAAGTGATGTGCCTAGTACTTACTAGCACTCGAATACCCCAACAGCAACAGACTATGAACCAGTTTTTGCGCAGGCCTCTACCCATAAAAAAAGTGTAAAAAATTGATAAACAGGTTCTTAAGATGATAGCCAAGGGACACCACGCCTTAAGAATTGTGGAAGAACCGGAGTTCAAAAAACTTATAGAGGAAGTATCGCAGTGCCCAGGCTACACCTTGCCGACAAGGAAAACAATTTCCTACAACTTGCTGCCATCTACTCATATGAAAATTTTAGAAGTGATCAAAGCCGAAGTGAGATCCGCTTTTGCAGTTTGTTTAACCACTGATGGATGGACATCCAAAACAAATGTAAGCTATATGGCAGTTACAGCCCATTATATTGATTCTAACACAAATTTGGAATCGCATTTGTTATCCTGCGAACAGTTTGATGAACGGCATACTAGCGAAAATTTGTGCAATTTTTTTAAAAAAAGTGATCTCAGACTTTGAATTAACTAACAAAGTAACGGCGATTGTAAGTGACAATGCAGCAAATATTACTTCAGCAATTAAACTTGGAGGATGGAGATTAATTGGGTGTTTTGCCCACTCCTTAAATTTAGTGGTGCAATCTTCGCTAAAGGATGTAAATGGCGTTGTAATTAAAGTAAAAAGAATTGTGGAATATTTTCATAAAAGCACGCAGGGTTTGAAAAAATTACAAGAGGCTCAAAAGCAAATGAGCCTTCCTGAATTAAAACTCAAGCAGGATGTCGTCACACGGTGGAATTCGACTTTCGAAATGCTTGAGAGAATATATAAAATAAAGGATTCTGTGATTTTAACCCTGTCCCTCAATAGACCAGATTTGACATTATCTCTCGATGAATTGGAGCATATAAAAGACATTTTGCCAATTTTAAAACCATTCTATGAAATTACAATTGAAATGTCTTCAGAGAAAAATGTAACGCTTTCCAAAGTTACATTGCTGTGCAATCTTTTGGAACGTTTTATTTCCAAATGCTTCTCTTTAAAACCCACAATATCACAAATGATAAAAACGCTGCAAAATGAGATGACACAACGTTTTGGCAATCTGGAGCATAACAATTTGTATACGGAAAGCACCATCCTTGATCCTCGGTTTAAAAGAAATAGCTTTAAAAATAAAACAACATATGATGAAACTATAAAAATCTTGAGAGATAGAATATGTCATGTTAGACTGCCAAACGATGCTGAAGTTATTGAAGAAGCGTCAAACATACTCACTTCTGCGACTGAAGAAAATTCCAGTATTTGGAATGATTATGATGCAGAATTTAAAAAAATTGTAAGACCGGATAATATTAAAGCTGCAACCATTAGGGAATTAGATAAGTACCTAAATGAGGAGTATGTGCAGAGAAAAGAAGATCCCTTAAGTGGTGGAAAGAACGGAAGTCATTGTACCCACATGTTTATATGTATGCAATGAAACGTCTCTGCATTATGGCGACTTCAGTACCATGTGAGAGAATATTTTCTGCAACCGGCCAAATAATAAATGAACGGCGCACAATTTTAAAGGCGAACAAAGTTTCAAGCCTAGTATTTTTACATAACAATATGTAAAGTAATTACTTTTTAAATATCATCAATAAAATATTGTAATAAAATTTATATAAATAAATTTAATAAATTCATACTCAAAGACACTTCTTTTATTAATGACTTATTAGTACTTTTCAATATTTAATATATAATTAAAAGTTATAAATCTTTCATTTCAGAGAAACATCTTATTAATAAAAACAAACTCCCAAAATCTGAGTTTATGGAACACTCAACGTGGATTACCTAAAAAGAGATTCTATTTAATTTCTGATTAATAAATTTTTACTTCTTTTCTTTTAGCAAAAGTATTTTTTTTATAATTGGATTCAAAAATAACGATGCTTTGAATTAAGGATAAGTGGAATATACCTACCGGAGATACCACTTAAAAAAAAATGCGCCATGTTCATTACCTCGCAGGTGGTGTGGAAATGTGAACATTAGGGTGGTTAAATCATATTCTAATAGCAATATTTTTGTCTTGTTAAAACAAATAAAAATTGCTAAAAAAAAAGACACTTCTATTTTTACTTCTAAGTATTTTTGAAAAAAAAGCCATTTTTAAAATTTTAATATTTTATTAACTTTCAATTATTATCAATTAAAACTGTAAACATTCTTAATTAAACTTAAAAAAACTTTAATAAAACTTAAAAGCAACAATTTTTTAAAAAATATTTGCAAAACATTGTTAAAATTTTCATTTAAAAAATTATATATTTATAACTTTATATTCGGCTGTGCCGAATCTTTGATACCCTCCACCGACAGTTTGAATGTTTTAAGAGTAGTATCTATATGATGTCTATTTATTATTAATTTAACTAAAAAAAACATACATCTGCATTAAAATTGGTTGAGGTTTAGACATATGTATATTAAATAATTGACTGAAAATCAGAAAGTTTTATGATTCGTAACAGTTTAAACACAAATGATTGTCAGGAATTGAATTTATATTGGAGCCATGGTAAGCTATGAACCAATCATCCCAAAATTATGTGATTTCTGGTATTAAAGGACATAAATTTCAATACAGCGAAGAAATTAGTTTTAGCGTTTGCAGTGAATTGCAGAAGGCTGCTTTAAATGGAAATAAGGGTTATTATGGACCGTATATCACAAAATTGCATAACATTTTTTTTTTTGCCATATAAAGCTAAGTTGGAAGAAAGTTTACCGCAATATCTATGTATATCTGCCACGGTTTTAAGCGTATATAATTATTTTACCAGAGTGGGCTTACATGAGGTCTATAGTAAATTATGGACCGATCACCACGAAATTTATTAGTGTGATTTTTAGTCCTATAAAACTGTTACGTATCAAATTTTGTTACGATAGCATTATTAATTATGATTTTAGGCGTACCAAACTGTTTTCCGGTAGTATGGTTTATATGGCGCCTAGGGTAAATTATGGACCAATCTTCACGAAACTTTACAGCGTGATTCCCAGTCGATTGCAACATTTATGCTACTTTTTGTAAAAACATTATCATTTTTTTTAGGTGGTGGTTCCACATCTTGATTCATAGCTCTGATCCTTTCACCCTCTCAATGACACAAAGTGGTTTTTACGGCAAATAATGGGTATGCCTTTTAACAAAAATAAAGTCATTAGTTTTCTTATCTAACTAATGCTCGTATAATCTTTTTAAGTTGCTTACTGCTGATCCCGGTTTCATGGGTGTACAGCTGGACAAGGGGTTAAACCATGGCCACAAGATTTTGTTTACCAATTGGTACACACAATGGATCATCTTTCTTTGCCTAAATAATGATAACACCATAACCAGGCCACGGGGTTATGGGGTCATTGACACTGCCAAAAACTCTGCGGAAAGAAGTAAAAAGATATTAATCAGCTTTTCCAATTTCAGCTGCAAATTTTAATAAAGCCACTGAAGTGTTTCAAAAAGTTTACCCCTATTCATAAAACAAAGTTTTGATTTACAAAGGGTTTATTCATAGAAAATTCGTTTTATAAACCTTTTGTAAGCCTGAAATGTTTTTTTATGAATATGGGAGTTTGTTTTTATAAAATTAAAATTAATAACTTACAAAAAACAATTAAAAACACTAAGCAAAATGTTTCTTAACATTTGCTTTGTTTATTGTTTTCTATTCTTGTTTACATACATACATATTTATTATACATATATGCTATACTCTTTTAACACATTGCCGTATTCAATCAATTGTGAATGATTGAACGAAAACCACACAAGAGCAACTGATACAAAAGACCGACTGATCCAAACGATCAACCGACCCAAAAGCCAAGTGACCTGAAATGACCGACTGAACGAAATGAACGAACTCGTTCACTGTTTCGAATTGAACGTTAATGACCGGTCACCTAAACGAACGATTAAGCCCAAGACTAGTCCATAATTTACCTTAGCCCCATTTAAAACCTACTACCGGAAAACAGCTTAGTACACCTAAAACCATAATTAATAATGGTATCATAACAGAAATTGGTACGTCACAGTTTTGAAAGACATGAAATGACGCTGTGAAATTTCGTGATGATCGGTCCATTATTTACCCTAGGCCCCATATAAACCCTACTACCGGAAAACAGTTTAGTCGCCTAAAACCATAATTAATAACAAATCGTCACAGTTTAAGATAATAATAACATCATACAGATATTACTCCTTAAACATTCGAACTGTCGGTGGAGAGTGCCGAATATAGCACTCTAACTTGTTATTAATACGATCTCCGTATGACGTGCTGAATTCCCAGTTTTTCATATAACTACACTGAAATTTATTTTTGAGGGAAAGCTTGCTTCTATGCGCATTTCGCCGGTTGCTTAGACCAGCTCATCAGGAAACCTTTTCTAAAGATTTTAGAAAAGCCAAAAATATTAAACAAATAAAACCCTTAAGCGAATAAGAGTTATAAACACTCTTATGGAGTTTTCTTTTCTGACAATAATGTTCCATATATGCTACCATTCGTGCGGGTTTTTGTTCCATTCTAAAAATATATGCAAAAATGTGAGAAGTTGTCGTTTTCCTTTCTAAACATGTTGCAACAATAAATGGCAAATTTGTTCCATTTCTTACCCGCAGTTATAACTGAGTGTGAGATAATACCCTTTTTTGCATCTGCGTAAAGTACTGTTTTATGCAAGCAAATATTTTTTTTCCTTGTGTTTGCGGACAATTTGCGTTATATTGTGATTTTTAGTTATTTTGTGATGGATATAAAAACTTTTTGTTTTTCGTTTATTTTACTTTTATTATATTTTTTTTGTCGTAAAATTTTTAACAATAGCTGACATTAATTATTAAAAATCAGTGCTGTTAACGCTTATTGGAATTGTAAGAAAATTTCATGTTGAAAATTGCTACAAGCGTGGTGAATATCGCTTTTAGTACAAAATTTGCATTCAATATTTAACACGCTAAATACACATTAGTGTTGAGTGTAAAACGTAGCTATTATTTTGTTCCATTGTAATTTAGAAAAATGTATCACTTTGAAAGGGTTCGTGTAACCTAATAAATATATTACACAACTATAATGCATCATTATTCTTTAGAAAAGAAAACACCATTAGTCTTACTTGTAACAATATGAAAGCTGAAACAAAACACCCACAATAAACAGTGAGTTTATCTTTTCTTACATCCCCCTACTACTATCTACTAATACTAGTTTAAGGTTTTTTTTTCATACGCAAATAAACAAAAAAGTAATAGGGCGATTCTATTCTAGACAACTTTTAACATCAATTTTCAAATCACACTATTTGACACTTTTTGATGCCAATTTAAAGTAAAATATCTATATTTTATAATAATATAATTTTTTTAGACGTAAGCTTAAATATAAATTTGTTGTTCACTTCGAATCATTAAGATTCATAGATTTGGCTTGAACAGAAAATTCATTGAATGTTGCACCCGTCATGGCTTAAAGAGAAAATTTCTTATTATTGGATTATATTTTTCTACGATGTTTGATTTGATAATCATCGTCTGATATCTCATCTTTCACAATAAAAAAGAATAATACAATAAAAGTTTAAAAATTAACAGAGTTTTGTGTTTTTGTGGTATGATCTTATGAAAGTGGGCCGATTTGGTTGCACCCGTCATGCACTTTAAAGCTCTCTCGTGGCTATTTGATCGTTTCATATAAATTCTTGTAAGTAGATAACAACAGTATATACAAAAATGTTACCCTTTCTAGAAATAACTTAATTGCAAATGTGTTTCTTTCTATTAGTAAAAAACGTTTAAAGCGTCTAAATGTTGCACCCGTCAGAATAGAATCGCCCAATACAAAACACAGCTGAGACAATTACAATTAATTATTTTATTAATTTAAAAAAGAAAATTTGTCAACCACTTCAAAACACAACATAAAATATTTGTTATAAATACAGCCACAATACTTTATACAACTACTTGCGGTGAAAATTGCAAATTTATGGTAAAGCAATTTCAAGTGTTCTCCAGCAATATAATCAGCAATTATTGCTCCATTATTCTGTCATTGTTCTGGCGACGTATTTGCTTGTACTTAGCAATAAAAATTGCTACGTTGAGACCCAGCGTAAAGCCAAAATACCAATATTAATATTTCCACTGAAAAGTTTTTTTTTCGTACCGTAATGCCAGTGATCAATTAAGGTTGTATTTTAGGCCCATGTTGTTTAAATATTTCCCCTTTTTGTTTTATTAAATGTTGAGAAAGTTAAGCTTTACACCAAAATACAAAAATATGTAATACATTTAACATTTTTCTGAGAAACAATTTTAATTGCTGGCGTGGCCTATTCGGTGGAAATTCCTATATAGTGTAAGAAATTCAATTTTTAGATATTTACATTTTATCACAAAAGTTAGTTTATACAGTACTTTTCGTTTATAGTCACTAATTATGTAGCTTATAGTCACATTAGCGATATAGTCCACGTTATGGTTGCAACTAAAGGATTTGAATATAAGCGAAAAGTACTGTGCAAAATTCTTAAACCAAGTAAAAAATAGATTACACTTTTTGTTGGTAGTGCCACTCTGAGAGTAAAATTGCTAGGCGAACGTTTTTATCTCATTTAACTTAGCAATGTTTATTGTAGACTACTTCAACAACACCACACAAGTTGGAAAAAACGATTTGCTTGTTGTGTGAAAAAACAACAAAAACAACAGAACAAGAAAAAAATATGTATCGCACTTGTTCAACAATACTGTATTAACTCAAAATTTTAAAATTCTCAGTAGAAGCAAAACAATTTTTAATTTAATATGAAAGGCATAGGAAAACATACTTTAAACGAACGATTTCTTTACAAAAAAGTGGACAAAATAGCTCGATATTTTTACAGTGGGTAGATATGAATAATACCTGTCGACTATTTTCAAAAAGTGAAAAACTAAAAATTTTGAGTTAATACAGTATTGTTGAATAGGTGCGATATTATTTTCATGTTTAAATGAAAATTTAACTTTTGCTTCTCATTTAGCTTATATTTATAGTTAAGTTTTAACATACGATTTTAAATGTAAAAACCATATCGCGCATGTTGTTGGTGTTTTATCATTTTGTAAGGTGTAATACGAGTTAGTATATCAATAAAAATAAATTTTTCTTTCTTATTCGGATAAAATCAACTTTATAATACTTGAATCAAGCCCATTTTGAGATTGATTCAATCTTAGTTTTACTAAAGTCAATCTCATTTTCGGATTATTTCAAGTACGAATTTGGGATTGAATATGTTTAAGTTAAGTATTTCGCGATTGAAAATCCTTTCTTGAATTAATGTTTCTGTACTTGATTCAAGAAAATCCGTACACACAGAAAAAAATACCAATGTAAAATTAACATGGAAAAATGTTGATTGAGAATCATAGTAAATTTCAGCAAAAGTATGCCCTTTACTTAAATTTATCATTATTTCATATTAATTTTAAATGAAAAATATTAAAATAACCTTAAATAACGTTTATTTAATATTATTCACAGTTAAAAAAATAAAAAAAAAAAATATTAAAATATAAATAAATCTGGATTCAATATTGAATCCATAAAAACCTGTTTTATATTAAAATCAAAAGTTTATCTTGTTAAATTAACATGCATACATACTTAATTATGTACATTTTTTATTTTCATTTTTAAAATATGTTATAAAAAGAAGACAATTCCCGTATTCTGTTAATTAAAATTATTTAGTTAAATAGTACATCAAGTTTTCAAAGTAGAATGATGACGAAAACCATAACGGGCGATTCTGCTGATGCTTCTGTTAACAAAGGAGAATACAAAATAAGTGAAACATGTGTTACAGGGGTAAGTGTTTTGAATTATTCTTAAATAAATGCATATGTTGTCTCTGAAGCTTTTTCACACTGTTAAAACACACTCAAACCAATTTGATTCTACATGAAATTCACGTTGTTTCAACTTGAAATAACTTTCATTCAATGTGATTCCGATTGTTATTTCAATATAAATTACATTTTGCTCTAACTTTACTGCAATGTTAAATTAACATGAATTATAGTTATTTCAAAAGAAAAAAATGTTGTTCGCAGTTATTGTAAAATCAGGTTGAATTAACATGAAAAACGTATGAAGCAAAATCACCACCGAAAAATTTTAAATCAACATTGTTTTCTACGTTTTTAACTTGATTTTTTTCTGTGTGTACTCACCATACTACTAATATCGCTTTGAATTGATTTGAGTACGGATTAACTGAAACATTTTTTTCCACTTTTTGGCAAAAGTCGAAGCGAAATATTGATATCTTCCCGCTGTAAAAATATCTTGCTTTATTTGTTCCTTTTTGGTAATGAAACGGTTGGTTTAAAATTAATTTTTCATATGCCTTTAATATAAAATTAAAGATTGTTTTTCTTTTACAGAAAGTTTTAAAATTTTGAGTTTTATTTTTTCCCACTGATAGTAAAACCAATAAATCAATCTTTTTCAGCACATAATTTTTGTAATTTTTTTTTTTTTTTTTTTTTTGTTTCACAGATATATTTTGTAAGACACATTTTATTAGAAAAGTCTGTTAGGATTAAATGTATTTCATAAAATAAATAAAATGTAATACCCCATTTATACTCCCCTTTTATTTTTTGTTCTGATACGTACAAGAATTAATAAACAGGCCTGCTTTATGTAATGTAGAATCGGGGAAAGTTGCAACACTTTAACTTCTATTACTCCAAATGAATTCTTTAAGAACTAATGTGAATAAATAAAAATAAATTTACTACAGTTGCACGTTCGTATACAATGTGTTTGTAATATGCCAGAGGACTTATTAGGCATTTAATAGAAAAAAGGTGAATAATACTTCTCGTGTCGTAAAACCTGTCAAAGTCAAAGGTTATTAGCCGCAGATGACATCCATGAAATTTTGTACAGAATCTTTTGTTTACGCAAGTCGTAAAAAGAAACAAAAAGCGTTAATAAAAGTAATACCCTTTAAAGGCCTTTTTCACAATCTATGATTAAATGTTAGTTGAAGTAAAATTGGCTTTTCACACACAATTTACGATGAACATAAAGACCACTAAGATTGTATGGGCGATACAAATGTCAAAGAATAAGCCGCCCCCTAGACCTGTTTTACATATTGTAGATATATGTACGTTGTGCAAAATATTAGGATAATAGGATAACGTAAACAGACGCCGCCATGACACTAAATTTTGATGGTGCATTTGCAAGGGGAACAAATAATTTTTTCGGTTTTTGTATAAAGTTTGCCATTAAATAATTATTTGTGCAACTAAAAGTAAAATGTAAAAGAATCGAAATGTGTACGTATTTATTGTTCTAATAAGAAATAAAAGGCTTAAATAACGTTAAAATTTCTCAGGCCACTTGAACAAGAAGTGTGGATACATAACTAACATTTTTGAGAAATATTTGAAAAAGAGCTACTTTTTAGTTAAAATATACTCGTAACAACTTTTTTTCAGTTTTTGTCTTCGTAGGATACCGTTAACCTATTCGCAGGTATGATCAAAAAACAACGGGTTTTTAACTGCTTTTTTAAAAAAATTTATCAAAAAGTTTTTTTTTTTGGGAATGCAAAATTTATTATTAATTTGATTTAACTACTACGTGCTACTGTCCCAATTTTAATTTTTGATATATACACTGAAATTAATTGTTGAGGGAAAGCTAGTTCCTATGAGCATTTCACTGGTTGCTTTGGCCAGATCATCAGGAAACCTTTTTCCAAAATTTGAAAGCGCTTAAGATATCGAGCCCTTATAGCAAAAATTATGTAACCAACAAAAATAAAATTTTACAGGAGTCGGTTTTTTTAAAATATTTTTGCTTTTATTTCGTAACGGTACTTCCCAGAGATAAGAGATTTTCAGAGATGATGCAAATGATCAAAAATGATCGATTTTCATCAAAAAACAAAAATCTAAAATGTTGTTGGTTACATCATTTTTGCTATTAGGGCTCGATATTATACAAATAAAACTGTAAAACGAATAAGAATTACAAGCGTTCAAGTCTTACTTGTAAATGTTATCAAAGCTTAGTCTGAGTTCATACGGCTCATGTCTTATTGACAAGATTGTTACTTTATAGGCGAGAGGGACGAGGGGAAAAGAAACGAGTACACAGATGCATGTACTGTCTTTACGTTTTGCTTTTCCATTCGTTGTTTAATTTTGTTATTGTTTTCAATGTCAAAAAAGCATACATGCATACTCACGACTATACAATAAAAAAATATGTCGTCAACATAACATGAATCATTTGAACGCATGTTCAAAGAAGAAAAAGGAAGAATCTTGTCAATAAGACATGAGCCGTATGAACTCAGACTTAGACAAAACACTAACAATAAACAGATCGGTGTGAACAAAACATACTTTTTTAACATACTTTTTTTCAGAGTTGTAAAAAAGGTATTTAGGACTAAGTGCCAAATGTAGTAAAAAAAAGTATGTATTTTCGTTCCCACGGCGTTTCTTGGTAATAAAATGTGGAAAATAAACATAAGGCTGCCATATTGGCAGAGTTATCGTAATTTCGACGATTTTTTGTTCCAAAAATAGCCAAATGCCGATTTTCTAATTTTTTTTCTAAAAAGTCACGATTTTAATCAGTCTATAAAATTAGACAATATTAGTTCATTTAAAAATATAAGGATTTAATACGTGTTATAAAACAAATGGATGAATTAAATTTTTAACTAAGTTTTCATAGACACACACAAAAAGTTTGTCTAGGAATTTTAACCAAGGGGTGCATTGGTAATTTATTTTTGTGTTAAAACAAAAAACTAAGTTTATTTACCTACGACATGCCGCGATAATTGGTAATTTATACAATAAGAATTGTCTTAGCTTTTTGTTAATACTTCTAATTGAGTTAGTTAGGTATCTTCTTCGAATTTTGTTATTGTCAAAAAGAATATTTTTTTGTGCAAAACCTTAATTTCAAAAGATTTTGCGAAAACAAAAATATATTTTTAAAAAGATTGATTAAAAACTATCTAAGCAACTTGGGACAAATTTTGCTAACACCAATAGGTAATAAGTTACATGGCTAAGAAAGAACACCTGTATGACCAAAATGTCAAACTTTGACGCCCTTTATCTCAGAAACTTTTTGACCGATCTTGTTGAAAATGTATGTCTTAACTACTATTTAATAGGACTAAGCTTGCTGCTAATTTCACCCAAATCGGAAGATATCGATTTAAAAATTGGGCCACTTGACATTAAATCCCCCATATGTATGTATATTATATTGTTTAATAAATATTAATAAAATACATGCAGTTCTTGTGATTTTTTGACGATGTGTAAAAAAAATATTTTTGTTAGAAACAAAGTTTTATTTCAGAAGGTTAAAGATTTTTGAAAAAAAAAGAAAAATATGAAAACACTGATTGTGAATAAAATATGTTTGTTCTCTTTTTCATAAAAATTTTATGGGCATTTGCTAAACCTTAAAGGGAAGTTCTGTTTACTTTTAATTCACGATAGGCTTTATTATTTAATGCATTTCTTTATGTGATCAAATTACCTCATTCTTCTGTCAATGTAGAGAAACATTTTATCCCAGTCAATTTTAATAAAATGGCAACTAAAGTGCTATATTTGTCTTTGCAGAATCTTTTATATCCTTCACCAAAACCTTGATTTCGAGAGCACACTTGTATGGCGACCAAGTAAAGATATGGACGGACTTGACTAATTTTTGATATTTAATAATTCGTAAATATACAAAATTTGTGGGCTAAATTTAATCCTCTAAGCTTACACGAGCGCTATGAGCCAAACTGTTAATTCGGGAAGAAAGTTTATTACAATGGAAAAAGAAGAAATAATAATTTTAAATAATATTTTATAAAAAGACTTCAATAAGTAAAGGTTTATACATAGGTAAAAATTAGAGATTTAAGGGTACAAATTACTGGCAATCATGTTTTTTGTTTATATCTTAATTATTTTAGACCGATTGGACTGCATTTTAATAGCAAACTATTTCGGGCTACATATTATCCAAATGTATAGCAACCTGGTCCCCATTATATATAAGGGTCTTCGGAATCCACATTTCAACAAACACATGGACAGATGGACATCGTTTAATAAACTTTGCTACTCATAGGAACTCACAAAGGTGTATATGTAGTTGTATATAAAATTAATATTGTACCTTTTAAATCTGTGATGAAGGGTATACAAATTGGAAATTTTTTTATAAAATGGCCTTATTAAAAATATGTTTTATTCTAAAGACTTTTAAAAATCAAACCCCTACATTGTTATAATGTTTTAATTAAACCATGGTAGAATAAGTACAAGGTATAGTCATTAAACATTTTGATCCCAATTTCAAAACATATTTAACGTCAAACATGAAAACAAACGTCAAAAAATAATACATTACATGGTTAAATAATAAAAACTCTCCCTAACACTGCAGTTACATGGTCAAGTTGTTCTTGATAGTCTTTTACATACACTGCTTGTCAAAATTTTCAAAAATTGATAGTTGTGACGTAGGCTGCATTAAATTTTTGAGCAAATTACTTTCAAGATTCCATCAAGAAAAAAATGTATAAAGAGAAACGAAAAATTTGCTCACTAACCTTGAAATCAGCTGTTTTCTTGAACGTAAATTGAAACCCTCACTGGCAAGAGAATTTTAAAGGCAAGTTCGTATCAATTTTTAAAAGTATGAGTGTATTGGTAAAAAGGTGTGAGTGTATTAAAACTTGATAGGCAAAACTTGATCGTGTAACCCTCAAGTAATGATCATACCTGGTACTTTTTATACTATAAATTAAACCTGATTTAGGCCCTAAATTTGTAAAACGCAAAAGCAACGCCAAAAATTATATTGAAAGCAAAAACAAAATTGAATATATTTCATAATTTTTTTGTTGTTTTCTATAGAAATGAATATTGAATTTTTAAATTTTAAACGCTGCATATCTTGTGGCGTTGATAATTTTTAAACGCAATTTGTATTTCTGTAGAAAGCAACAACAAAATTTTGAAAAATTTTTGACATTGTTTTTGCTTTCAATGTTATTTTTGGGATTGCGTTGCGTTTTACAAATTCAGGGCCTTAATTTAAAAAATTTTTGTATATTTAAAAATATTTATGTAAAAAATACCGTATGTCAAAAATTTGTTTGTTTGCTTGTTTTTAAATATAAACACAAAATTTCTTTAAAAATTTACGATTTTAAATTAAAAACTAGCTTGTAACTGTTTAAGACCAATAAATTTCGTGGTGCAAAAAAATTGAAACCGGTTTTCTATGTAAAAAGATCGTATGAATCGAAAAATGAGGTGATCACTTTCGAAAAATTACCCATTTATAGCCTATTTACCAAAAAATGTTTAATCCCTTAACGAAATTTTACGATGATTTTGCCCTTTATTTAAATCATGTCTATTTTCGTTTGATAGCGAGCGGAGTAGAGAAGTAAGCCGGTGTAAGTAAGACATGAATCGTATTTTCTGTGATTCTTTTTTGACACTCCTCTTGCACTCATTTGTGTTTTTTGATTTATGTTTTATTCTTCTTTCAAAGTGACAAGTGTTTATTTAAATATAGAAAAATAAAAAAATAATGTTTATAAAATTTAATACATATCAAAATTATGTCAAATAACGAAATTTTAAATATTTTCATATGAATAAGGAACCAAGGAAATCAGAAAAAATCAACTCTGACGTAAAAAACATTGCAAAAATTCAACATGTTTTTGGAAGTTTCTTTAAAAAATAAATCCAAAAAGGAATGTCTTTTCATTGTGAATATTTGGTTCCAGACAAAATAATGTACATATGCATAAAAAGGGTTAAATATAGTAATAACCACCCAATCGTATTAAAAAATCACAGAATTTAAAATATTCAAAATTAAAAAAATAAAAATATTTCAAACACTCAATTTACATGATGAATTTTATGACGTCCAATTTTAGACGTAATTTTTTGTTTGGTAGCAAGCGGTGTAGAGAAGAAAGAGGAAGAGAACAGAAATCATATCTATTTTTCTACTTCTCTTTCTTCTCTACTGGCTTTGTTAAGTCTGGGTTCACACTATGAAAGTTTTTTTTCAGAAAGTCTGAGTTGATAGGTGAGAGGAGAAGAGAACATGCTTTCCTTCTCTCCTTTCTCACCCATAAACTCAGACTTCCTGAAAGAAAACTTTCATAGTCTGAACCCAGTCTAATGGCCGGGATTTGTGTATACGAAAGTCTGACATAATTTTATTCAATATAAAAAATGTCTGCAAAACATATTGTCAATGTAGCGATGACAACACACATAGTACTCGTAATAAAAAACGATGTATTTGTTTCAAAAATAGAAAATGGCTTGAAAAATATTAGGAATTCTGAATGGAAAAATAAACAAAGATTTTGAGTCATGAAGAAAAAACGTTTTGAAAAGTTAATAAACATGCAGTCAGAAACCATACACAAGTGTTAAATAAATTAAAAACAGCTGGCAGAAACTGCTTTTATAACGAGCGTTGTGTAACCTGCCATTTTTCATGCGCTTAAGTTTTCAAACGCACGACACTCGTCTCCTAATAACCGCGTGTTGTGTACTTCTACCTCTAGTGCTATCGCAAATAGGTTTGACTAAGTATCAGAATACAAACATAGTACATGTTTTTTCTATTTGACACCTTATGTGTGTTCTTTATTCAGAAGCGTTAAAATAATTGGATAATATCATACGCCAATTGTTTTATTAAACTTTGCACGATTTTAATTTAGATTTATTTAAACGATAAAACATAAGTTTTTTTTTTTATCAAATAAGGGCTGTCATTAAGTTTAATAAACAATGGTCGGTAATTGCAACAGGCCAGATTTTTTCTTGCTACGATATCGAGCTCGCACTGTATTACTTTAAAATTTTTTATGGCCAATTCAAACTCAGCTGATGATGCTGATATTATTTTTACTGATGATACTATTAAAACATTTAAAAATGTTTATAAACAAATGTAAATTTTAAATGAAATTGGTCCACAATAAACGCCGTAGCCTTTTTTAAATTTGAAGGTACATATTTAATATTCGGCACAGCCAATAGCAACTTGTTTTGTGTTTAATTAAATTGAAAAAATGAATTAATAGTTCGAAATAGTGCTTTTTTAAATTTTAAAGAGCTTTTTGCTTTCAAAAAGTTGGCATCACTGGTTACAAGTAGAACTGTTGCTTATAAGCAGGGAAACCAGAAATATTCAATTGCATGTTTTTCCTTGTACGACTTATGAAGGCAGAAACAATATATTTATCCGTTTTAGAGCTTTTTATGGATTTTGGCATCGATTTGTTAGTGCATATTTTACCATATGCAGCATATTTTAGTTAAAAGAGCCTTTTTGCAGCAGTTTTTATGTTTATAGCTCATATTTTGCCTTTTTAATGCATATTTTGATACATATTCAATTTTTTAGATGCCTACAATAGCTTTCGCATCAAATAAAAAAAAAAACTTTTTTTTGGAAAATCTGTTACTTTAATTTCGACATCTACATTTAATTTTTATTCTTAAATTGTAAGACAAAGCAGGTTGTTATTAAGAATAAATGTTATGCGATTTGTATCTAGACCAATCTTTTAGTATTCCGATTGACCCAGAATCACTTTTTAAAGTGATCTAACGATGTCCATCCATCCGCTTGGCTAGTAGTCTGTCCATGTTAGCCTTGTGCGCAGAGTGCAAGTTCCAATTTTGTAGATAATTTGATCAAATATAGACGAAGTCTATGCAAATGGTGAGAATCGGTCTATAATTTCACATCCAAATTAGACTCTTTGTTTCCGCAAGCTATCTAATTACAATGGTCTTTAAATTAAATTTGTGTCAAAAATATTTTACTTCAAATTAAATTATTTTCGAATCGATTCCATTTGCTCAAAGCTCCCGTCCTAAACTAGCTTTAAATTCCTTTTAAATGTTAACATTTGTTAACAATTTAGCGACCGTACCTAAAATCTCTTTAACAAGACAAAAACCCATATGGATGTTAATATCTAGATAATATTCGGCGCAAACATCTCTTAAATGAATTTTAACCTTTTTAGGTTTTTTTTAGATTTTGTTATTAAATTGTTGAATTGTGTCTTCAAATGAGCAATTTTAATTTTTAGGGCATATTTTCAACATTTTTCAGGGCATATTTTCCAGTTTTTACTGCATATTTAATGCGCATAAAACGTGTTTTTTAGAGCATATTTCTGGTTTCCCTGCTTATAAGTCTTATACGTTTAACAGTTTTGTTTGGTTTAATATATTTAGGTTTTCTAAAATCTTTATGGATGAAGTTTCCTGATGATCTGGCCTAAGCAACCAGTGAAATGCGCATAGGAATAGCTTATCCCATCAACAATAAATTTCAAGTGTTTTTATCAAGAATAAAAACTGGGAATTAAGCACGAATAACAAAATCTTTTCAAATTAAAAATTTTAAACTGTATAAAAAACAACTTAATTTTCTAGTTAAAATACACATTCCATGAACGTATATTATTTATTTGTAAAAATATAATAAAAACAAACTTAAATTATTAATTGATCAAAATTCATAAGGACAATGTAAAGCGGCTCATACACTTGCAATAAAATTGTTCAATTTTACGTATTGAACATTTTGTTTTTTCATCCTGGTAGACCATTCTGGGGAAATGCCCATATTTAAACTTATGGCGGTAAAATTGGATGGATAAGTTACAAAACTTTTTCAATTAAACTCGTATTTGAATGACAGACAGTGGAATAAACGAAGAATACGTAAATGGATTCAAGTTGATTAAAGTAAAGCTAACCTCTGATGATGAAACGTGGGAAAATACAATAATTTTTTGCTTGAAATTTCTTTAAAAAATCTTATTGAGTTTTACAGCCTGTTTTTAAAAAATGAAAATATTTGTTCGTTCGTAACAAAAACGAACAAACTAAGTGCCGGTTCACACACGTCAAGTTTGACTTATCAAGTGTTGAGCTTTTAGGAGAGAAGGGTAAAGAGAATGCCGTTACTTTTCCCCTCTCTCCTAAAAACTCAAGACTTGACGAGTCAAACTTGACGTGTGTGAACCGGCACTAAGATTTAAGTTTTCATTAAATTAGAAAATATTTCCGGCGAGTGACAAAAAAGCTTTAATTTTCTTGGTTCTTATAAAATGAACATGTTCGTAATAAATGAAAACAAAAGTGAAAAGAAGCCGATAAGTAAAAGGCATTCGTTTAAAAAACGAATCACTAAAAATGGAAAATAACTGGGATATTTTAAAGAATGATTGGTATAAAATGGCAACTCGTTTTTACAGTCCTCTGAATATTGTGAATGCATTTACACATGCCATTGCCATTGCTGTAAGCCATATAAGAAAGGAGAAAAGCCTTACTTAGTTCAAAGCAATCAACTCATTGATTTTGTAAGTACGATTTTCTTAAAACATATTCGTATTTAAAGCAATTTTCACTACACACATAGTAGCACAAATCATATAGAATTTGAGAAAATGTTTGTTTCCTAAATTAATTTTCCAATTTTAAAGAATTTTTAAATTATTTACGGCTAATTTTACCAAGTTCAGCTATAATTATCTATTACTAAAACAATAGGTTTTTTGACTTTTATAATGAAAGTTAATTAAACCTGAACTTGGTGAAATTGGCCATTAATCTATAAAATCCAAAAAAAATAGTTTGGTTTATTTTTATTTCACAAAATCTGAAAATATTTGCTGCCTGTTTTAGAAAACGTAAACAAGTGAGTGAGTGAGAAATTATATTGAAAACAAAAACAAATTTTCGTTTTTTATTGTTGTTTTCAATATAATTTCTCACTCACTCACTTGTTTACGGTTTCTAAAAACAGGCAGTAAAATCAAGTGCAATTGAAAACGATGAATATTTTAAAAAAAATTTACTTATCTTTTTCTTATTTCAGTAGTTTAGGTAAAGAAAAGTGGTCCTTAAAGGTATTAGGTATTTTTATAAATTTTGAACAGGGATAATTTTCGAAATTTGTTTGTTTTCAATTTTACGTGATTTCGATTTCCAGAACATGCCCGAAAACTAAAAAAGTTCTAAAAATTAACGATAACTGTTTTGGAATAAGTATTTTTTAGTACTTAAAAAAATTTTGATTTTATTTTTGTCTTTCTCAGGTGTGGAAAGGGAAAGACTATTGGAAGAGGTAGCCATAAAATCATAACAACACAAAAATATACCACTGCTAGCCACCCATTATAATTTAGATTTCTACTGTGTATTTATGAGAAAACAATGACCACAGCGTAAAAACTCTTATTATTTTAGAACTTTTTTTTTTAACACAACATCATTTTTTGTAAGCCAGTTCTGTTAAATATAAACTGAGCAACAAAAAAAACAGTACAAAAAACAGTACAAAGTGTAAAAAACAGTACATTTGCGTACTGTTTTAGGAGTTGTGCATAAAACAGTACAATTGCAAAAAATCACTACATGTACTGCTTAAAACAGTACGTATTGCAGCCCTAGAGTAACCCAACACCGTGAATACCCTTTCTATTTTACTTACCACTATGAATACCCTAACTTTTTACTAAAATAACTTTTTCACGTTATAATTCTCATGTAATTCATTTTATTTTTGAATAAATAGACCAGGGAAATCCATTTCTATGTACAATTGTGTATACCTGTAAACTTCAAATTAGAATTTCATTTAATAGTCTTGTAGACAGCGATAACGGACGTGCAAGCGGATGAGTTTATTAAAAAAAAAGATAAATGATGCCATATAAAAAATATTTTATGATAAAAAATGCATTTAATTATTTTCAATGTCTCTTATGTTTTAAAACATTTGAACTTAAGAGATTGTATACTTTGAAAAGGCATTATGATCATTTCAATAATGATATTAAACAATATGAAGTAAAAGAAAGGGAAAGCCAATATAAGATTAAAAAAAAGGTTTATTTGGATAGCTTGAAAAATTGGGTATCACAAGAAGAAGAGCATGAAAATAGGATAGAAGAGTTAAAAATAGAAATATCAAATTTACTAACTTTGGAAATAGTAAAACAGGGAAGACCATTTTCCGATGGGGCATTTATAAAAAAGCTTTTCAATGCAGTTTTGGAAAAACTGAAAATCGATTGCAGCGTAATAAAAACGCTTCCCATGAGTCGAAATAGTGTCGTCAAGCGCACATAAATTTTAGCTGCACATATACAATCTGTGATTAGGGAAAAGTTAAAAAATTGTGAATATTTTTCTTTTTGCCTCGACGAAAGCACCGACATTAATGATCTTTGCCAATTGGTCATTTGTGTTCGATGCATAGATAGTGAGTACAATGTTTTTGAAACTATGTACTCACTTGAAACGTTTTACGGTAATGTAACAGGTAAGGTATTATACGACGTAGTCTTTGAAAACCTGATATCTGTTACACAAGCTTCAAAATTAGCAGGAGTTTGCACGGATGGTGCAAACGTTATGGCCGGGAAGTATGAAGGTTTCGTAGGACAGCTTAAGCAAAATGGAATTGATGTACATGCTTTCCATTGCAAAATTCATCAGTCCATGCTTGCCTCAAAATTTATAAGTGATCATGCCGCTATTAAGACTGCAGAGCGGATAATCAATAAAATACGGGGGGGTCATCATTCATTAACGCACAGAAAATTTGTAAGTTTTCTTAAAAATGTAAACGTCAATCAACACGACTTAAAAATGTTTACGGAAGTTCGTTGGCTTAGTCGGGGTGATTGTCTAAACAGGTTATTCGATCTTAGAAAAGAGGTGTTGCGTTTTTGGGAAACTGAAAATTTAGACGAATGTGAATTAATACAGTTGAATGATTATGAGTTCATTTTAGACCTTGCGTTTCTGGCGGATACAAGCAGTATTTTAAGTGAGCTAAATTTGGAACTACAAGGAAAGGGAAACAATTTAAGTGACATATATACGAGTGTTTTTAATTTTAAAACCAAATTATTTTTATTAACAAATGAAATAAATAATGAAGATTTTTCCAACTTTCCTAAAACTTTGCTTATTTATGACAAGAAGAAATATTTGAAAAAATCTGAGTATTTGGCAATTTTTGAAAACCTTTTTTACAACTTTCAAGATCGTTTTCAAGATTTTGAGGATATAAAACCACTACTTAACATATTCCAAAATCCCTTTAAGTGCGACATTGCGAGTTATGAATTCAGCATCCAGTCGGAACTAATCATACTTAGGAGCGAAATTAATCCTCTAGACAGGGAAAATATTATTGAGTTCTGGAAAAATTTAAACGGGGCGCTATATCCTATATTAAAAAAAAATTCCTTCAAATGTTTGTCGCTTTTCTCCTCAACATATCTTTGCGAACAAATATTTTCCGATTTAAAATACATTTGCTCAAAACAACGCAATAAATTAACATCCGCAAACCTAAAAAATGTTTTGTTGTTACGAAACTGCAATATAAATTTAGAAGATATTATTGGCAAATAAAAGTATTTATTATAGGCTAGTAAAATCTTCTCTTTTGATAATGGTGGTAAATACTTACAGAATATTTTTAAACTTAATATTTGCATTAGTATGAGCAAATGAATTTTCATTGTTAGAATTCGCAAAGGTATGTTGAGCAAAAAACGAAAAATATTGGAAAGAATTGTATTAGGTTGTAAAAAGACTTCAAATATTGTGAACTGCGCAATTTTTCCAAAAAATAAGCAAAGTTTCTGAGGCTCCAAATTAAATTTATTTAAATAATAACTGATTGTGTCTGTCCATAACTCAACATTTTTCGATAATTGTATTATTATTTATTGCTTTTAAGTCTTCATAGCAATAAATGTAAGTTAACTTTAAATGGTCTGATGAAAAATGAATGGAAAGCATGAACTATATTTCCTCGCATAATGCTGGCCCTGGTGTTTGCATCGCCCTTTCATGAAAATGTTTTGTAAGTTTTAATACCTTACCTGATTCCCAACAATTTAATCGAACATAGATGACCCTTAGAAAAGGTATTTAATAAGGCCTCGCAATAGGCCTCGCAACCGCATATTTCGCCCGCTGGGCATGTAAGAGATAAGCGTAATCTCACCAACACAATCATAATTGACATCACTGCTGTATACCCAACGTGTTGCTTTAATTTTGCCATCCACATTTAATTTTTACTCTAAAATGAAGACAAAGGAGGTTGTTATTTAAGATAATGTTATTTTAAACTTTCAAATTTTACATAAAAGCAAAAATTAAGGAAAAACCAATTATGCACATACGTTTTTGGCGATGTGTGCAATACGCAGAATTCTGAACGAATCTTTTAGTACACCGATCGACTGATAATCACTTTTTAAAGTGGTTTAACGACGCCCATCCGTCCGTCTGGCTGGTTGTCTGTCGATGTTTACCTCGTTGTGAGAAAATGGTACCCTACCGATGAAAGTTTCTATTTTTATAATTTTTCATTTGGCAAAACCAAAAATTCAAAATTGTTAAAAATCATTAAACATATGTATAAATGAATCAAATATGAATCCATTTTTAATCACTCAAGTGATAAATCAGTTTTAAATCTTCAAAACTGATCTGAAAAGAATCATTTGGGTGATTTTTGCAAAAAATAATCAGCCAAATGCTAGCTGGGTTATAACTTAAATTATTGAACAGATTTTAATAAAATATATTTATATTGTGCATGTCTTTGAGTAAATACCTCTCAAATGGCGTATATTTTGTTTAATTCGGTTGACATACAGAGGGGGAAAGTGTTCTTAACTGTTTTGCCTTAGCCGATTTATATATACATAGATAATATCCCAGCTAGCATTTTTAATCGTCTAAAAAAGTTTTTTTTTAACAAACACACATATATTTATAATGAAATAACAATTAATATTTTATATTATTGATAACATTGATTGCTTTTCATATTATTCTGCTCCCTCCGCTATCAAAGTGAAAAAACGATCAAAACCCACACCAGTTTTCGAAGATATACCACAGGTTTTTAAATCACTATAGAACTCATCTTACGTTAAAGACATGGTGCGTGTTAAATTGCTAATATAGTTTTGTTCATTATCCAAAATCTGTCATACATATGTAAGTCCAACTCATATGCACGACCTTTAAATCCTAATGCGGCACGTGTTAATATCAAATATCAACTTTAAACTTTTACATAACGATTTTTTTTGCTAAAAATAAAATTTTAAGAGGGTGCTGCATTAAAAATTTTGATGTCAAAAAATAAGGACCAGTCTAATATACACGTATATCGTTACTTTAATATAGAAAAGCCCTAACTACCATTTCCCTTACTTTACAGGAGAAGAAAAAAACTTAATATAAATTGTAGTATTGTAGTTGCGATTTTTCTTAAACGCAGTTTTTTTTATTAAATTCTCTAAACACTTTAATAAAAAATAAAACACTTAATGTGCTTTCCATCAATAGCGCCAATACAATTTGGAATGTTCCACATTGTTTTGAAATCGTTTGTAATATCCTCATATTGACTTATAGTTGGCTCGCTAACATAAATAGGAGATAAAAGTCGCCACATTAAATCACAAGTTTGTAAAACAATGTTTCGCACTGTTGTTTTTCCTAATTTGTGGCTCCAAGCAATTGACTGAAGGGAACATCTGTGTCCCAAAAATCTGAGAAAAAATTTTTCTATGTAAATAATTGAAAATACAAAATTTTTGGACTTACAAAAGCGTTATTGCGAGTCTTTTCTCTGGACCAATTCGTTGCCGTGGTTTCTTTAACTCTTTTCCAATTAATGAAAGCAGCAAGTCGAAAACATGGCGTGTCATCCTTGTGTGTTTAAAAAATTCCTCTTCATCCAAATTTTTTATTTTAATATAAACTTTTTTATTGTAACCCGCAGTTACGTAATCTCTATTTATAGGCCGTACACCCATCTTCTTAATCGACGTTTTCTTCCTTTTTTAAATTTTTTATAGCATTTTAGCAAATTCAGAACACTTAGGCACATAAACAAATCGTCCATTTCAATTTTTCAACTTTTTTATTTTAAATACCAAACTATACATGTGTATACTAAAAAAAATGGTTTGTTTATGTTGTAAGCATATGACACGTTTTTACTGTTCCATAATCTCTCTAACTGCTTTCGTTAAGTAAACAGTACAGTTGCATTCATGCTACTGTCCGCTAACTGGGGCTTTATTGATATGATTGCTACTTTATTGGCTAGAGGGACGAGGGGAAAAGAAACGAGTACACAGATGCATGCACTGTCTTTACGTTTTGCAAGAACCCTGGTGAGCATCATTCTCAGTTCTCGTGGCAACCTTTCATTGTATACCCGAATTTTCATATGGTCTAACACTAATTCTCTTGCCAGATTGAGCATTAAAGTTTTTCTTCTCATTTTTACGTCACTGTCAGTACACATTTGATGTAAGACAAAGGAATTAATACCAACCATGTCTAGTAGTCTTTTAAATACTACCATAGGCCATCGAAGAGTTTTTCTGCTGCATGAATATGTTGAACACTTTTTATCAACTTCGTCAGCTCCTCCTTTTGTATGGTTGTAATCTACTATCATAACAGGTTTTTGTGTGTCAGTATCTATTTCTTGGCCATGGTGAGAAGACGAAATCAGTAAAACAGCTTTATTTTTTTTCGGTACATATGTTAGCAAAGTATATTCTTTTGTAAAACCATACATGGAACTTCCGACTTCTCTATTTTTGCACGGTAAGAAAGGTATCTCAGGTTTATTTTTTTTAGAGTTCCTAAGAAAGTTAATCCCTTTTTTAGCAGAGCCTCCGTAAGTGGTATAGAGCTAAACCAATTGTCAGCCGTAATGTTTCGATTTGAGTTTTCGACAACTTTCACAAGTCTCAATACAGACTGAGTTGGTACTGCCAGTTTTCTTTCCTCTTCATTTAACCCTATGCCGTCAGAATTTTTGCCATAATAAATACAAGCATTGTAAATGTAGAATGTGCGAGCATCGACTAACAACATTATTTTAATGTCATACTTGGCTGGTTTCTGAGGCATGTAAATTATAAATTTGCAACGACATTTAAACGGCAGTTACATTTCATCGATGCAGAGGTATGGTCCGGGAGTATATTGAGATTGACTGTTTAGGATGAATTTGTTAAAGAAACTTGAAATTAGTGCAAGTGAATCTACCTTGAGACGCTCCGGTCTAGTAGTTGAATCATCAAATCTGAGGCAGTTTATCAGACAAGAAAAACGCAAATTGGACATCCCACAACGGAATATTTCACGGCCACTGCCATTGGTTGCGAATATTGTTCGAAGATCTGCGTCATTACATTTGATAACTGAGGAGTAGTACAGTAGACCAATGAGTGCTTTCATTTCCGTTACATTCGTATCCATAAGTTCTACCTTTGTAGTATTATTAAATTGTGATCGGTAACTACAGAGTTTTTGATTAGTATATTGCACTAAACATTCCAACACGGATTCGTCAAAAATTTTTGACCAAAGCTGCAAATATCCTGTAAATATAGAAGTATGCAGACGGCCTGATAATCTTACTATGTTGTGGAATGCTGTTCTGGATGTTTTTGGTCGCTCTCTTGTACTCCACATAAATCCTTTCTTACCTTTATAACAGTCGCTTTTGGGTCTTTCACTTCTTCAGAAATATGTTGTGGCGCAGAGGTAGTCGCAAATTGTTCTTCATCGTCTTCATCATTTAAAAATTCATCATTATCTAAAAGTTCCGTTTCTGGCAGAAATTGGAGTCATTGCATTCATCATCCATATCGCAGATCATGCTCACTCTTCTCCTCCAACCACGGTCGTATTAGCTCATCGCGGTTTTTAAAAGTGCCAGCTGACGTTCTCTTAGAACAGTGTGGACCTTGAGATGTGTTTGAATGCTCTATAATAACAAAACCAAAAAAAAAAAAACAATTTTGCAGACGTGTTGTTTGACAGACACTAAGAAAATATAATAATTTTACTGAGATGTTGTCTAGCAGACACTATGCAAATATAACAAAAATACTGATGTGATTGTCTCTCAGACACCTACCTTAATAATGATGTGGTTGACTCTCAGACAGTTTTTCGCTTTCGCTGGCACGTGTGCTTACATCAAACGATCTAAACATACTAACATACGCATGAGTACACAATAAGATGGTACAGAGAACGCAAGAGTAAATGTGTTAAAACTAACGGTACAAAATACTCTTTTGTGTTTGTTGGTGTCTGCTAGACCACCACATCAGTCGCAGAGGGTTAAAACGAATATTTCTTCGAAAAGCTTTGATAGGATTGATAATAAGCTAATCGGCAAGGTATATTTACACAAGGTAAACTCGTTGCTACAACAAGTACAACAAGACAAAAACAACACGCCAAATTGTTTTTGTATTTGGAACCATGGTGTCAAAAACACGCAACAATGTGCCTTTAAAATAAAAACACAAATTGAAAAAAAAACAACACGTGCAGTTCAGAATAATAAGCTGAAACAATTTTTAATATATTGTGCATTCCCAAGCATAAAAATAAAGTATTATTGCAAAAAAAAAAGCATTTAAATGTATTTTGTTTGCTTAGTAATCACAAGAATTAAAATTTCACAAAAATAAAATGTTTTTCACAATTTTACACTTTTTTAATTCAAAATGGCGCGCACTAACCATAAGTATGTAAACAAACACAAGGAACCAACATAAATAACTTTTGACACTAGGGTTCCAAATGGGGTAAACAGCTGGCAAACATATGGGCCAACGAGTTTACCTTGTGTAAATATACCTTGCTTATCGGTCTGGACGACGCAACCTGGCTAGCATCTTTTCCTGGCTTGGGAATCATAACAATTATAGGCCTCTTCCATGAGGATGGGAAGTATCCGACTCTTAATATCGCGTTAAAAATGAGCAGCAAGATTCTAGAAGCAGGAATGGTAAGTTTCTTATCATTGACCCTTTGATGCGGTCAGGTCCGGGAGATTTTCTAATATTCACTTTTTCTATTGCAGATTTTACTTGAGTTATGTTAAATTTTCAAGGTGGCCTGCGAAAGCGTTTAATTTTTCATTTGTGTTTTTGGCCCTAGTGCGGTTTTTCAGTCTTAATGGAGATTCTTGGGTTATATGGCATTTCATATGCCGTACAGCCTTCCATCAGCTGTAATTGGAGTTTTTTGTGGCATCTAGGCTGTTTAGATAGCCGTCTGTGGTTCTGTCTCGATTTGTTCCGAAGAGTTGTCAGGCATAATTGTAGTTGGGCCTTAGTGGTTGGGGAACGACTGTTTTGCCATTGTCTTCTTTTCTTAACTTCCTTTTTTCTCTGATAAGGGTCTCTATATCCGTCGATGTATTGTAAGGAGCACGTTTTATTGTCCGCTTAATTGGGGTTGCATTTCTTGCTGCAGAATCCAAGGCTTCTGTAAATCGGTCGACAGCTATTTGGATGTCAGATGAATTTTTTAGGGGAATGCACTGTGATAGGTGAGAGCTCACATACATTTTATACTTTAACCAATTTGTGTTTCCGTTTGGTTAGGAAATAAAGTTTGCAGCTGCGGCGTCAGAGTTGCCTTTTAAAATGACGATTAAAGGTGAATGATCAGACGATAGATCATAGGAGGAACTAACTAGTACCTGATCGCGCTTGATGTTTTTAATTACAGCAAAGTCAATAAGGTCTGGTAGCTTGTTGAAGTCGGTTGGCCAATAGGTAGGCTCACCACTCGATACGACATCAAAATTATTTGCAGTTACGGTATTGTATAGCTGATTACCTCTAGGACTAATAAGTCTGAAGCCCCAATATTTATGTTTAGCGTTGTAATCGCCAGCAGCAATGAATTTCTGGCCCAATGTGGAGAAGTTGAGAAATGTACATATCGTGTACAATTTTGTGCCTCGTGGGACAATAAACCGATGACAACGTAAGTTTGAAATCAGTAAAGCCCTTATGACACTAAATTTTTTATTCATTAATTGATATAGAATTGATAAGAAGAAACAGTAAATGCTAGAAAGAGCAATCTAGAAAAAATGTAAACAAAGTTTTTTATTTTTTTTTTCTTGTTATGGTTTTGTTTCAGGCATGGCGTTGAGAATTTTTAAAATTGTACCAACAACCTTTAAAAATTGTACCTTTTTACCCTAATTGTACTAAAAGATTTTTTTAACTTGAAAGTAATTTTATTTATGTTCTTAAAAAACCTTAAAACAAAAAGCGGTAAATCGCTGGATTTGTCAATAAACCGCTGATTCAGCAACACTTTTAATATTTCAAGCTTGAAATGTCAATTTTAAGTTGAACAATTTTACATTTTTTTTTTGACATAACTTCATTTTTTATCGATAACTTTAAGCTGTTATGATACTTGCTATTTTTTGTATTTTTTCTATATTGGAGAACAGTGCAAATATATTTGCATAGGAAAACTGACTAAGTGTAAAGAGTATGATTATATCATAAAAAATCTTGAAATTTCAAACAAATATACATGTGTTATCGATAAATAATCTAAGACTGTCAAAAAAAATATAAAATTTTTTAACTTAAAATTGACATTTCCAGATTAATTGTTAGCACTGTTGCCAATTTTTTTAGTTTTTGATCGAAAGAAACGGGTTTTAACTTTTTTTTGCGATTTTTAGCTTTTATGACGGTTTTTTGTGGGGAAAAAACGTGGGCAGTATTGTTTGTTTTGTTTACATTTTATCAAATTGTATTCTTGTTCTTTCTCGCATTTGTTGTTTCATTCAGTCAATCCTAAAAAAATCCAATACAAAAAATAGCAAGTATCAAAACACCTTTAGTAAAATTTTTGACAATTTGCCATTTATCTTAATACAGCTGAACCTTTCGCACTTGGTAAATTTTTCAATTACTTTATATTTGCACTGTTCACCAAGACTTGAACAATGTATTAAAAATGAAGTGTCATAAGGGCTTAAGATTTATAGATGTGGCCTGGATACAATCTTCTTCGAACTCTGGCAATGGTAAGTGTCTGATGTGTTTGTGCACAATTATGGCTGTGCCACCACAAGCCCGTCCGCTGCGATGTTTTGTGTCTTACGTAAGGTATCCATTTCCCCTAAAGCAGTTTTTATGAGTAAAGTGTGTTTCAGAGACAAGAAGTACGTCGATTTCATGCCTATGAAGAAAGTTTGCATCTTCGTGTTTATGTTGGCATAACCCGTTTGCATTCCAGAAACATATTTTTAACTGGTTCATTTGTTGTTGAGTAGAACTTGCAGAAGCATGTTCTGGTTTCGCATCATTTCCTGAAACATATTCTGCATAGTGGCCATGAAGTTATTCATAGTTTGAATTAAATTTTCAATTGAGCTAGGCAATAAAACTGGCAACACTTGCATCAAGTCGACGCGTCGCGACGTGTGTTTTGTATCGCTCTGTTGTAAAAGACTAATTTTTAGTGTTTTGAACGTTTTTAAAAATCAATAGCTTGTTTTAAATATTTTCGTTGTTTTCCGTCGTGCTGGTGTTATATAGTATAGTTCATGAAATTTAATTTTTATTAAATTATTTTTATGAAGAAAGGAATTTTACAACATGAAAATCAATTAAAATTGTTATTGATAATCTTTCATTCTTGACGTGGCTCGGGCTCGAACCCTGGCCGGCAGGTTACCATGACATGTTTCGATCGCAACCACTCGATCTCCTCAGATGGATTTGCCGTCTTACACTCGCAGCCATCGACGACTGCTGACGTCACTAGTCAAACATCAATCCTTAAACCAAATGGTATTTTAACATTTGGTAGATCGAAATTTGCTTTCCTGAATGATTATCCATTCTAATTGATTTTACATGTTTTTTCCTTTACTTCTGTTTTTTCGTACTTTCGTCAAGAATTTTTCTTGAAGTCCAAGTACATTTTTTGTTTTTTTTGACTTTGTCTTTCTCTTTTCTGTTGACATTTTTCAGCACAACTTGAAGGACAAATGTACACATAGAGCTCGTGCCTTAGCTTTAGCAATAATTAGTATTGTGGTTATTTTGTTGAACTATTTATGGTTTTTAATCCAAATTTTTAATATTTTTAATTAGGCTTAAGTTCATGAAATTTAATTTTTATTAAATTATTTTTATGAAGAAAGGAATTTTACAACATGAAAATCAATTAAAATTGTTATTGATAATCTTTCATTCTTGACGTGGCTCGGGCTCGAACCCTGGCCGGCAGGTTACCATGACATGTTTCGATCGCAACCACTCGATCTCCTCAGATGGATTTGCCGTCTTACACTCGCAGCCATCGACGACTGCTGACGTCACTAGTCAAACATCAATCCTTAAACCAAATGGTATTTTAACATTTGGTAGATCGAAATTTGCTTTCCTGAATGATTAAACATTCTAATTGATTTTACATGTTTTTTCCTTTACTTCTGTTTTTTCGTACTTTCGTCAAGAATTTTTCTTGAAGTCCAAGTACATTTTTTGTTTTTTTTGACTTTGCCTTTCTCTTTTCTGTTGACATTTTTCAGCACAACTTGAAGGACAAATGTACACATAGAGCTCGTGCCTTAGCTTTAAAAATAATTAGTATTGTGGTTTTTTTGTTGAACTATTTATGGTTTTTAATCCAAATTTTTAATATTTTTAATTAGGCTTAAGTTCATGAAATTTAATTTTTATTAAATTATTTTTATGAAGAAAGGAATTTTACAACATGAAAATCAATTAAAATTGTTATTGATAATCTTTCATTCTTGACGTGGCTCGGGCTCGAACCCTGGCCGGCAGGTTACCATGACATGTTTCGATCGCAACCACTCGATCTCCTCAGATGGATTTGCCGTCTTACACTCGCAGCCATCGACGACTGCTGACGTCACTAGTCAAACATCAATCCTTAAACCAAATGGTATTTTAACATTTGGTAGATCGAAATTTGCTTTCCTGAATGATTATCCATTCTAATTGATTTTACATGTTTTTTCCTTTACTTCTGTTTTTTCGTACTTTCGTCAAGAATTTTTCTTGAAGTCCAAGTACATTTTTTGATTTTTTTGACTTTGCCTTTCTCTTTTCTGTTGACATTTTTCAGCACAACTTGAAGGACAAATGTACACATAGAGCTCGTGCCTTAGCTTTAAAAATAATTAGTATTGTGGTTTTTTTGTTGAACTATTTATGGTTTTTAATCCAAATTTTTAATATTTTTAATTAGGCTTAAGTTCATGAAATTTAATTTTTATTAAATTATTTTTATGAAGAAAGGAATTTTACAACATGAAAATCAATTAAAATTGTTATTGATAATCTTTCATTCTTGACGTGGCTCGGGCTCGAACCCTGGCCGGCAGGTTACCATGACATGTTTCGATCGCAACCACTCGATCTCCTCAGATGGATTTGCCGTCTTACACTCGCAGCCATCGACGACTGCTGACGTCACTAGTCAAACATCAATCCTTAAACCAAATGGTATTTTAACATTTGGTAGATCGAAATTTGCTTTCCTGAATGATTATCCATTCTAATTGATTTTACATGTTTTTTCCTTTACTTCTGTTTTTTCGTACTTTCGTCAAGAATTTTTCTTGAAGTCCAAGTACATTTTTCGTTTTTTTTGACTTTGTCTTTCTCTTTTCTGTTGACATTTTTCAGCACAACTTGAAGGACAAATGTACACATAGAGCTCGTGCCTTAGCTTTAACAATAATTAGTATTGTGGTTATTTTGTTGAACTATTTATGGTTTTTAATCCAAATTTTTAATATTTTTAATGAGGCTTAAGTTCATGAAATTTAATTTTTATTAAATTATTTTTATGAAGAAAGGAATTTTACAACATGAAAATCAATTAAAATTGTTATTGATAATCTTTCATTCTTGACGTGGCTCGGGCTCGAACCCTGGCCGGCAGGTTACCATGACATGTTTCGATCGCAACCACTCGATCTCCTCAGTCAAACATCAATCCTTAAACCAAATGGTATTTTAACATTTGGTAGATCGAAATTTGCTCTCCTGAATAATTATCCATTCTAATTGATTTTACGTGTTTTTTCCTTTACTTCTGTTTTTTCGTACTTTCGTCAAGAATTTTTCTTGAAGTCCAAGTACATTTTTTGTTTGTCTTTCTCTTTTCTGTTGACATTTTTCAGCACAACTTGAAGGACAAATGTACACATAGAGCTCGTGCCTTAGCTTTAACAATAATTAGTATTGTGGTTATTTTGTTGAACTATTTATGGTTTTTAATCCAAATTTTTAATATTTTTAATTAGGCTTCAGTTCATGAAATTTAATTTTTATTAAATTATTTTTATGAAGAAAGGAATTTTACAACATGAAAATCAATTAAAATTGTTATTGATAATCTTTCATTCTTGACGTGGCTCGGGCTCGAACCCTGGCCGGCAGGTTACCATGACATGTTTCGATCGCAACCACAATAATAATTTTATTTGATTTTCATGTTGTAAAATTCCTTTCTTCATAAAAATAATTTAATAAAAATTAAATTTCATGAACTTAAGCCTAATTAAAAATATTAAAAATTTGGATTAAAAACCATAAATAGTTCAACAAAATAACCACAATACTAATTGTTATATAGTATAGTTCCTGGTTATCATCTATATGTCGCAAAATCGTATTTGTGCTTTGTTTGGTTGGATTCATGATTTTTTATAGTTAATGTAATTATAAAAGTCTACACACATTAAAAACTTAAATATGCAACTGTTTTAACAGCTGATCGATTTGCTAATCAACATATACAACTGTGAACGCACGGGATCGTTATTACCGACATTACTTAGTTCCAACCAAGGCGAATTCGACAAGGTAAACTCTTTAGAACATCTGTTCGTCAGCTGTAAAATCCGATTTGTCAATAAATTTTATTTTTTAATTATTTTTGTTTTTCATTTAAAAAAAATTGTGATTGTTGAAATTTGTGAAATTTTTTTTCTATTATATTACACAGTTATTTTAAATGAAGATCCTTAATTTGGACAAAATGTGCAAGAACAAAAAAATTGTGGCTTAATTCTCCCAGCTCCAAATAAAAAAGACAAAGGGGAATAAAAACGGGAAAAATAAAGTTTTCATATAAATTTGCGATTCCCCACAATATTTCCGAACGCATATAGCTAATACTGTTATAATTTAAGAGCTTTTAAATAGTTCTTTCTGAATATGAAAAGTTTATTTAAACATTCTTAGTCCATTAAGGAGCGGCGATGAGTTTGCGACAATACAAGAGCTAATAGGTAGTAAGCATATTAATTGCTATGCGGGGAAGCTTTATTTAGCGAAGTCGGTGTTTGTTATACCACAGATGAGAAAATCCTTGCGCCCGACTGAAGGCCGGCTATGCGGAAAAGGTTTATTTAGGGAAGCTGGGGTTTATTTGATTAAATTTTTGTTTACTAGTGCACTTCCGTAACATTTTAATAAAAAATTTGTAAAAATTGTTTTAGGAGCTAAAGAGTTAAAAACTTTTGGATAAATGATGAAACAGAACTGAGTCTTCAACTTCAGGCAAAAATTTTAAAGCCTATAATTAAAACATCGGCAGTAACTTTAAATTCTCTCTCATTTCTTTCGTTTTCTTTTGTTCTTATTTTTCTTTGTTTACAAAATGTATGAAACTGAATGAAAGTATGGTAGCATTGTTAAGAGAATAACTGTCTATATGTGAGAGCATTAGAAAAAACGTCCTCAAAATAAAATTGATTTTATTTCTCGACCGCATTCTCTGGCATAATTTTATGTCAAACTGTATGAAAAACATCGTTCAGCCCCAGTTCTGTTTCATCATTAAATTTTACATTTTCAGAAAGATATGTTCAAAAGATTTCAAAAGACAACAATATTGGCCACATACGTTTACAAATGGAGTGGAAAATCGTAAATTCATATGAAAACTTCAGAAGTCCAGTAGTCGGAAGCGATGCGTTTTCTATAATTTTGCCATTTAATTTTTTCTTTCTGCGTTGGTAAGCTAGACTTTTTTTTCCAATTTTTATGTACATATATGCTGGATCCTTGAGCAATTCTTAGTCTATTTAGCCATGTCCGTCTGTTCAAAACACTCTCAAAAGAACTCGAAAGACAAGAATAATATTGTTGTACAATTGTTTCCAATTCTCCTAAGCATTTCGGAATTGAACTCTTCTACAATCGGTTAAGTAGGAAACGAGTCAAATAACCAAATGTAAAAAAACGTGCCTTTAAAATTTATATTTCTCATTAAATCTTCTAAAACATAGAATCCATTAAATTTTGTTAAGATTGGTTCATAAACACACAACTTTAAATATAAAAAAATCAATAAAAATTTTTATTGTTTACCTTTTACTCACACTTTTCGTAAACAACTATTTTGACAAATCGGATTTTTTACACTAACAAAATGCCTGTTATTTTTGTTAGAGTTGTAATTGTTGTAGCAACGAGTTTACCTTGTTGAATTCGCCTTGGTTCCAACTGTATTGGCAAATTTATTTTTCGGCGTCGCCCTCTATTAACGACTAGATTACTGTTCATCTAGTCTAACCCAGGGAACAATAATATTTAAAAATGATCGCTTTTAAAAACACTAACATATATTATTTTTGACTATGGATTGTTTGAATGTTAACTGTAAAATATCTGGTGATGATCGTATGATATCCTGTTGGCTGTGCTCAGGATATTATCACCTTAAATATACAAAACTGAAGGCCCAGGATGCGGATGCGATTGCTGATCAAGCCAAGTCTCTTCAATGGCGTTGTGTTAACTGCAAAATAACAAATATGGAATTCCACAACTTTTTTAAAAGCTATAAAAACGAATTCGACCCACTTAGTAAAGATTTTGTACTGGTTCAAAATAAATTATCTAAATTTGGTAAATTATTTACAGAATTTTCTTATTTGGAAAAATTCGAATCTACGCAAAATCGTTCATCTCCTAACCGGGAAAAAATGCTATTAAATCTTCTGCAACTACCCTTAAATTCAATATCGTTAATTCAAACACCAACAACTTCGGTCGGAGTTAATAATAATGTGGTCTCTATATCATCTTCATCTTTGAATGTTCCTGCTCTAGAGTCCAATACCCTGAATTCAGATGTTACACCACTTGTCAATATTGACACTGGTCTCGCTAACAAATTTTCCACAATGACGCGAATGCCGAATAATTATGTTGCATGTAATCAAACTGTTCATAATCCACTACGAGCTGTTCCACGAAGAAAATCAGTTTTCATATCTCGGTTAGCTTGCGGCACGTCCTCGGTAGATGTAGACTACTACATAAAATCTAAACTTGGTTCGAACACGATATCTTCAATTCATCAATTTCAATTCGTACAACCACGATCAATTGCTTCATTTAAGGTTACTATTTCTGCCGATTGTTTTTCTTCTGTTTTGGATCCAAACTTCTGGCCCGTTAACACTTTGGTTCGAGAATATATTTACAAAGAAAAACCTTAATTCAATAACGTCGCCAATTTACCTCAACGTAATATTAATGTTCCAAAAAACTAAATAATGGTACTGCCAACGTTATGTCCTTACTCTATCAAAATGTCCGTGGCCTAAGAACTAAGTTATCTAATTTATATGTTGAAAGTTTTAACATCAATCATCAGGTGCTAGTATTTACTGAAACATGGCTAAATAATAATTTCCTCAGTTCTGAAATTCTTTGTAACAAATTCAAAATTATTCGCCGTGATCGTGAAACTTATGGCGGTAGTCCTTATTGCGGTTGCAAAAAGTTTATATGCGGAACGTATAAATATTGATTCATTGGTTGATATTGAATTCATCGCTGTTGTGATCAAGCTAAAGCATAAAAGGTTCATAGTAACAGGTTCGTATATTCCTCCATCATCCCCGCAGTCTCTTTACATTCAACACGCTTAAGCTATTAAATATATTGCTCAATTTTCTAATGAATTGGATACCCTTATAGTTATGGGTGACTTAAATTTACCTTCATTATCTTGGAAATTTGTCCCAGAGGATAAATATTACGTTCCGATTAAACTAAGTGACAGTTCAAAGGATTTTATCAACATGTTACAGGACATGGGTATATTTCAGATAGACGGAGTAATAAATGATTTTTCGAAAATTCTTGATTTAATTTTGGTACCTGATAAAGATGACTGTAATGTTAATCGCACAATCCCTGTAACTACTCCTGAAGACCGTTTTCATCCTGCTATTGAGTTAATCATAAACCTCCCATTGGAACACAAGTATATACTGCCTACCATACACGAAAAAGGTTTTGCATTTAAACAAACAAACTACAATGCACTAAATGAATTAATCGTAAATGTAGACTGGAATAGCATTTTAGCATTTCCTTCTGGAAAAAATACACATATGGATCACATATTTAAGGTGCTTTACAATAAACTTTTTGATTTTATGGATTTATGTATTCCAAAATATAAAATGAAATCTGAATCTGGCCCACCTCGGAATAATGGGCAATTATCTCGGGCTAAAAATGAATGCTACAAAAAATTTAAACGTTCTGGATCTTCTGTTGATTACACTATGGAACATTTTTGGGATTATTGTCTGGGGGGTGAGAAATTCCAAGTCAGGGTGATGGTACTAGGTCAGTATAGTAAAACCCTCAAAGGGTTTGGCGTTCGTGTGTGTCAGTTTTTTTTATGACATTTAAAATTTGTTCCTTATCTTGATGTTTTTTCGCTCAGTTGTAACATTTTGGCAAAACGTAGTTTATTATAACTCGAGAACCACTTGTCCGATTTTGCTAAAACAAACTCAATTTCTTTAATCCGTTCATATAACGTTTTTCTTTATAATCAACAGTTTTGCCGGTAAAAATAAATTTGTGGAGAAAAAAAAATATTTTTTTGCCTAAAAATTAAAATTTTTTTTTTTTAAATTCATAAAAAATCCAAAACGGAAAAAAGGATCAAGTGTTATTAATTTCATGTAAAGTCACATAACCTATAAACAAAATGCGACATAGATCATAGAAATCGATTAACGCGTTCTGCTCTTATTTACAATTAAGTGAAGGTATCCCATTTTGACAAGAATATTGATATTTGATTTTATTCAAAAAAGTGTCATTTATCGCCTTTTTTATAAATTTTCCCCAATAACTCCAGACTTCTGGCCATAAACTACTAAAAAAATTAAGTAAACATTTTTATAATTTTTTATTTTTATTTTATTTATTTATTTTTATTTATTTTAATAAATATTGCCTAAACTTTTTCGATGGTGGTTGTTCGGGACTAGTGGCATCGCATTCATCGCTATCATCAGTTTCTGAACCACACATAATGTCAATGTGTGACTCCACTGTTGGCCCTTCTGCATCTCCTGAAAATTCTTTATCATCAAGATCATCCTTGTCTTGCCACACAAGCTTACTCCACCAGCAAATTTCCGCAATTATTGCACTCGGCGACTTTTTGCCTCTTTATCTGCAAGTTTTTGTTTTATTAAAATGAGTTTGAAAAAATAAAAAATCAGTATTACCTCATTTCAAATGGCATAGCAACTTGATGATAGCGTTCACCTTGTTCATCAGACTCGGTAGCCAATTGTTTGCTGAAGTAGTCCAGATGATGATGTAAATAATGGATTTTCAAGGACATGTGGACACCAATTTCCGAGAATGCTCTTAACATCCTTGCGACAGAAACATCGTAGTTGTTAGAACGATGCTTTCCCAACAAGCCTTCTATTACTTCTTTGATTGCCTGCCATGCGTTCAATTCAGCGTCAATCAAAATATTGTTGAATGCGTCACTTTTAATCAGCTTTAGTAAATCTGGACCATTTAGTACGCCTGATTGGAAAAAATTAATTTGTTAAGATGGAAAATCATGGGAAATGAATGTGATATTATAACTTACCTTCTTTAATTTTACTTTCGCTGAGTCTCGGGTAAATTAGTTTCAAACACAAGAAAACTTCATCTCTTTTGGCGAAAGTTTTGATAAAATTCTTAACAATTCCAAGTTTAATATGCAGTGGAGGCAGCAATATCTTCTCCTTCGGCACTAGAGGCTCACGAATAATATTGGCCGTTTGTAACCTGCTGTGCTCTTTGAGTTTCCATCCGTGGAATGCATATTGGTCACCGGAAAATCGTGTGTCCCAATCGCACAAAAAGCACATATATTTTATATAGCCGCTTTGAAGACCGCAAAGTATTGCTACAACTTTTAAATCGCAGCATATGCGCCACATATGTTTGGCGTAGTTAACCATTTTTAAAATATTTTCCAGTGCATCATATGTTTCTTTCGTTTCTGTACTATAGGCGATTGGAACTGAAGGTTTTTTATTGGTCTTATGCAGTAAAACCGCCTTCAAGCTGAGCTTTGAACTGTCAATAAATAATCTCCAGTCATCTGCTTCATATTTTATTTCCATTGCGTCCATAAATTTTCCTACATCCGGGCAATATGCAGAAGTTTTTTCATCATTCACAAGGAATAAACTTTGGACTGTTGCCTGACGACTTCGATAAGCTGTGACTTTCACACCGGGTGCCAACAAATTGTTTGATTTCAAAATGGAAGCCAGCTCTTCCGATTTATGCTTTGTTAATTCCAACTTGGCAACAATTGAATCAAGCTTATTTTGATTTATTAAAATTGGCTCATTGGATACTGATGGCTCATATGGGGGATCATCACGTGCATGATATGTCGGAGCAGTCGTAGAAGAGAAAATATCTGGGCTAGAAGCTTTTGGCACAGAAATGTGGTCCGAATGAGGCCATGGTGTTGCGGCACTTGCAACACCAACGTAATTATACGATTTTCTTATCCTTTTTGCGGCTCCTTTATTCGTACATGCATAGCACTTCAATGGATTGTGACCTTCGCCAGGATTAGTCCAAGTCATTGGGATACCGAATGGCATACTTTCACGTCTTCTATTTTTCCAATCCATTAGACGATTGTAGCAGCTTTTACACACTATATTTGGTACCCAATTTTCGGTCACTATAACAATTTGGTTGAAGTACATCTCGTATGTTTGAACAAAATCAGTACTGAAATTTCCTCTTTTCTTATGTGTTGAGACATATTGACCACAGCAGTAGCAAAAGCTATTTATATCTGGCTTGCACAGTTCCATATTCTGTTCTCTTTTGTTCACTTTTAAAAACCTGGAGAAAAATCACTTTTACGGTTCGCGTTCGTCGGCACTTGTTGAATGACAAAAATCGATAAATGAACACCTATAAATACTACGTATTTTTCAATATTTTACTGACAGGTACGTTCCAAAACATGAGCACTAATAGATGTGGGTGGAATTTCTGTAAAAAAATCATACAGGTAGCCAACGGAAAACCCCAAATAATTAAAAAAGTGCACTTTCCTTTTTTCCTTTCAATTGTCCACGCACATTTATTACCGCTTATTACTTTGCTACCGCAATCATAAAAATCAAAAAACCTTTTGTTTATTCCTTTTTTTTTTGAATTCTAAGAATCATAAAAAAAAAGTCATAAAGGAGCATATAGACGACATGTTTTTGTCATCTGACATGTCAAATTTCCCACTGCAAAACACATACATGTTGTGTGTTACCTTTTTAACTTTGCTTCTGTAAAAGTCAGACGCAAAGTCATCTGACAAAATTTCAATTAGAGCGTGCTCTATTTTCTTCTGACAAACCATCTGACATCAGAAATCTATGTCGGGAAGAAACTGGCAGCGGCGTCAACTATTGACGGAATCATTAGCCGGCTGAAGTTAATATTTTACAATACCAAGATATGTATGCTCATCTTACCATTGAATATAATTTATGTAAATATAAACATAAAAACCGTTTAATTATAAAATTCTAAATTGGTATCTTTAAAATAAAAGAAAAAATGTTAATATGGCTAAATTATTTAACGGCGCAAATAAATATTTTCGTGGCGGCAGCAAGCTATTTTGAAACCGAGAACTACTTTGGTTTCTGCAATAACAATGCGAAAAAAAACAGAGACAATGTCAGAAGCAAATTACATGTACGTTTGTGACCGAATATTATAAACCTTATGTAAAACAGCAATTTTGACAGACATGAACAATTACATGTGACTTGAAAATTTGACATGTCAGATGACAAATACATGTCGTGTACGGGCGCCTTAAAGGAGCATATAGACGACATGTTTTTGTCATCTGACATGTCAAATTTCCCACTGCAAAACACATACATGTCGTGAGTTACCTTTTTAACTTTGCTTCTGTAAAAGTCAGACGCAAAGTCATCTGACAAAATTTCAATTAGAGCGTGCTATATTTTCTTCTGACAAACCATCTGACATCAGAAATCTATGCCGGGAAGAAACTGGCAGCGGCGTCAACTATTGACGGAATATTAGCCGGCTGAAGTTAATATTTTACAATACCAAGATATGTATGCTCATCTCACTATTGAATAGAATTTATGTAAATATAAACATAAAAACCGTTTAATTATAAAATTCTAAATTGGTATCTTTAAAATAAAAGAAAAAATGTTAAGATGGCTAAATTATTTTACGGCGCAAATAAATATTTTCGTGGCGGCAGCCAGCTATTTTGAAACCGAGAACTACTTTGGTTTCTGCAATAACAATGCGAAAAAAAAACAGAGACAATGTCAGAAGCAAATTACATGTACGTTTGTGACCGAATATTATAACCTTATGCAAAACAGCAATTTTGACAGACATGAACAATTACATGTGACTTGAAAATTTGACATGTCAGATGACAAATACATGTCGTGTACGGGCGCCTTAAATGTTTTTGCAAAGAATTTTGCGCATATCTCGAGCAAATTTTTGAAATGCATACCTTCACTTAATTGTTAATAAAAGCGAAACGCGTTCATCGATTTTCATGATTTATGTCTCATTTATTTCATAGGTTATGCGACTTCACGTGAAAGTAATAGGACTTGAAACTTTTTTTTACTTTTTTGGATTTTTTATGAATTAAAAATAAAAAATTTAAATTGTTTGGGCAAAAAATATTTTTTTTCTTCATACATTCATTTTTAACTTCGAAAGTGTTGCACATATAGGAAAACGGTATAGAAACAGATTAGAGAAATTGTAATTCTTAATTTTTCTAATTTTGTTTCATCAAAATCGGACAAGTGGTTCTCGAGTTATGTTAAACTACGTTTTTGCCAAAATGTTACAACTAAGCGAAAAAACATCAAACATACAGTGCAATATAAAGTTTATAATCAGTGCAATATTAGAAGAAGTAGTGATAACTGCTTTTTTAATGTTCTGTTTTTGAAAAAAATTATATGTAAGCATTGTTTTTGTTGCATTGAGTGTTTATTGTTGTTTATACATTTTGTTTTGTGCGTAATTTTCGTATTGGTTTGATTGTTATTGATGTTTTGTATTCATCTGTTTTTTGTATATATTTTTGTAGCTTTAACCCTGATGATGCTACTCGATGTTTTGTAGCGAAATATTGGAATAATAAAAATATGATTTTATAAAAAAAAAACAAAAAACCTGGACCTCGAGCTTAATTAATTACTTCTTTTATGTTAGAATAAAAAGGTCGAATCAAAATAAACTTAAATGATAAGGAAAAAAATTTAAAATGTCATAAAAAAAAACTGACACATACGAACGCCAAACCCTTTGAGGGTTTTACTATACTGACCTAGCACCATCACCCTGACTTGGAATTTCTCACCCCCCAGATTGGCTGTTGTACTGTGTTATTCAAGATATGCTGTAAGTCGAGCTGAATATACAAGAAAAAATAAGTTATGCTATGCACTTTACTTGAATAAAATCCAAAATAATATAAAATATGATCCGAAATCATTCTACAATTTTATAAACTCAAAAAAAGAACAACTGGTTATCCTACAGTGAAGAAATTTAATAAAAATGAATCATGTGATGCAACCTGTATAAGTGATTTGTTCGCTGATTTTTTTTCTACCACTTATTCAGATGCTACCTATGATAAAAATGGTAATTATCCGTTTCCGAAAGCAGAAAATCCAGCTATATCAATTTCGTTTTTTGATACCCAAACTGTCGCAAATGGTCTAAAAAATCCAAAATTCTCTTACAAATATGGTCGTGATAAGATCCCGAGTAATATTTTGATTATGTGTGCTGAAGCCTTATCTATCCCTTTAACAATATTTTTCAATACGTCAATTAAATTTGGGTATTTTCCGAAAATTTGGAAGGAATCTTTTATTGTTCCTCTGTTTAAGTCTGGCACTAGATCTGATATTGAAAATTACCGTGGTATTGCAAAACTAAGTATCATACCTAAATTTTTTGAAAAATTAATAACTTAAAATTTATATTACCAAATCTCAAACATAATGGGCCTCATGCATAAAACGTGAGCTTGAGCTCTGACTCGTTTTTTTGAGTAAAAGGTGCTTTTCGTATGCATAATAAAATTTAATGAATTTGCTTTTACTCGCTGCTTACGTTTGAACTCGTTTTGCTCAGTTTGAACTAAGTTAGATGAGCATGTGCTCATTTTCATATGCATAAGAACAAGCTTTTGCTTTCTTTTGTGAGCTCTTGCTCAAATTTTGTTGAGCATGCCTTATAGTTGACTCGCGTCCACTAAAAAGGAATCATGGCTGAATATTTTGTACCGCAAAGAAATACAAAATGTTATCAACAACGTTAAAAAATTTAGCAAGTGAGGATAAAAAATTGTACAGGTTTGTATTGTTCTGTCTTTTTCCGTGTACACACGTCTTTACGTTTAGTCCGTTAAACTTGTCCTAATTGTAAAAAAATAAATAAAAAAATTAGAGCACGTGCAGTTAAAAAAATAAAAATAAACATTACAATTATTAAACTCTGCAATAAACTAAAACAAAACTGAAATAAAACTAATTGAACAACAAACAAACAAAACTATGTAAAATTACAAACTCACTAATTTACAAAATTAACAACAAATCTGGAATAAATAATAAACAAACAACCGTTTTAAAACAATACAACAATTACAACATAAAAAAAGCAAGCAATACAATAAACAACAACAACAATAAAAAAATAAAAATAATAATTCGTCAGTGATGGCCTTTTTTCAAGGATGACCAAATCAGGGCTTTTATGGCCCTTTTTATGGCATTGTCTCTTGTGTTCCTTTTTTAACCGACCTTCTTATTTTTGTTAGTACGAATATTCTTGTGTTAATCGTTGTTGAACTGTTTTGGTGATGAAGGTATAACACTGATCACCAAACAGGTTTTTAACGACTTTTAACATAGCGAATATCGGTAGTTTGCTTTTGATTTTAATTTTTTTATGTTGTGATGAGAGGTCGGTTTAGAATCGACTTTTGCAATATACGTTGGCTGAGAGCGAATTTTTCCTCTGTGTATGCTCACGTTTGTCTCCACCGGCCGGATGTTTTCGCCTTATGTGAAACTCAGGTATCTGAAAATTCCGATGCACTTGATTTTCAGATTCCTGGGTATCACCTTCTATCCCTCTTTAATCTTCATCGGGGTCTTGCTATATACATACGCAATGAAGTTGTGTATCAATGCCAGCAATCAATGGGCATGCTCATTGATTTTTTCCTAAACCATCTGGCAACGCTGCTTTAAGTATTACTACGAATGACAAATACTGCGAGAAAACACTTGTGCACTCAGGCAATTATAACTCTAGGTCAGAGTTCCCAGTTTTATTTTAAGCCTTATCCCCAATTTATGATTTTTCATCCCCAAAAATCCACAAAATAGATATTTTCTTATCCCCAACAATCCCCACATTTTCTTAAAAATAAAATACATAATATTATGTCAATGATAAAATATGTATACATTGATTTATTTAAATAAATCTATTTGTGTAATATAATTAAAACTAATGTTATTTATTCTTTGAGTGCTACGTATCTATGTACACATGTATAGTATATAACAAGGGTAACGTAAAACCGCAAAAAAAAATTAAGGAGCGTATAGACGACATGTTTTTGTCATCTGACACGTCAAATTTCCCACTGCAAAACACATACATGTCGTGTGTCACCTTTTTAACTTTGCTTCTGCAAAAGTCAGACGCAAAGTCATCTGACAAAATTTCAATTAGAGCGTGCTCTATTTTCTTCTGACAAACCATCTGACATCAGAAATCTATGCCGGGAAGAAACTGGCAGCGGCGTCAACTATTGACGGAATCATTAGCCGGCTGAAGTTCATATTTTACAATACCAAGATATGTATGCTCATCTCACCATTGAATATAATTTATGTAAATATATACATAAAAACCGTTTCATTATAAAATTCTAAATTGGTATCTTTAAAATAAAAGAAAAAAATGTAAGATGGCTAAATTATTTTACGGCGCAGATAAATATTTTCGTGGCGGCAGCAAGCTATTTTGAAACCGAGTACTACTTTGGTTTCTGCAATAACAATGCGAAAAAACATAGACAATGTCAGAAGCAAATTACATGTACGTTTGTGACCGAATATTATAAACCTTATGTAAAACAGCAATTTTGACAGACATGAACAATTACATGTGACTTGAAAATTTGGCATGTCAGATGACAAATACATGTCGTGTACGGGCGCCTTTATGCGTCAATACATATTTATCATTTGCAAAACTAGGGAATCCATAATCTTCTAAAATTATAAGTCAATACAATTTTGTTTTACATGTTGTTTGTTTAAAAAGTGCATTTAAGATTATTGAATAAATTTGTCACAGCAAGCTGCATTATTTTAAAGTGTGCATTTATTATAAGAAGAGTTCCTAATAACTCATATTGTATTCTGTTGAAAATATTGATTTTGGTTGTATTCTATAGAAGAAACGCTAGTTGGTACAAAAATAATATTTAAACCTATTTCAACAAGTTCTTGAAATAGTTTAAAACCGCAAAAAGACTAAAATTTGTACCCACATCTTGACAAAATCGGTCTTGCCATTGCAAAAATGAAATTTATGAGAATATATTATCCCCAAAAATCCCTAGAGAAAAAAGTGTTTTTCCCCCAAAAATCCCCTGGGGATTTTCACAAAATTTTTATCCCCAATTACAAAAAAATCCCCAATTACAAAAAAATCCCCAATTTGGGGATAAATCCCCAAAACTGGGAACACTGCTCTAGGCAGCGTTGCCATTTTGGTGCCTTTCGGGTATTTTTTGGTGCTTTTTTGCTCATGCAATACCCGAAATTTTGTTAAACACCCGTTTTTGAAAAGCGGGTATTTATAGTGCTTTTAATAATTTCTCACAGTGCTTTTTAGTGCCTTTTACAATATTTATTTTTTTTGTACCATTTTTTAAAACTTCCATTATATTGAGGATGATTAAGATGAGATTTGCTATTTGGGGTACAATTTTGGGAAGGCCTGTAAAGATTTTAAGGTTTCAAATGATAAAAAAAAAAACTGATAAAAGAAAGTTGCATTCGTTTTACCAAAAACTTTATTTACGAGGTTAGAGCTAGGCTTCCTAGCAATTTGGAAATTTTACAAAACGTTTACTTTTTTGCGTTGACAACATATTTTGTTTATTAAAATTTGGGATGTCATTAAGTTTTATAAGGAATGGTCGGTCACTGCAAATTTTCGGTAATTGCAACAGGACAGATTTTTTCTAACTACGAAAATCTAGCTCGCACTTTATTACTGTTTTACGACCAATTCAAACCCAGCTGATGATGATCCAAATGATTTGGTTGATATAATTATTATTGAAGGTAATCTATGTATATATAAATCGGCTAAGGCAAAACAGTTAAGAACACTTTCTCCTCCGTATGTCAACCGTTTTGAACAAAATATACACCATTTAAGAGGTAGAAGTGCACAATGTATATTTTATTAAAATCTGTTCAATAATTTCAGAGTTATTAGCGTTCAAAATTGTAACTAACAAAAATGCAAAATAAATAAATAAAAATTTATTTTCAATTATCAAATAATAAAAAATTAGGGTGATCGATTACAGTGCACTCGCGATAATATGAACCCCCTAATATATGAACACCCCAAAATATGAACACTTATTTTCTTCCATTGACTACTCTAAAATATGAACTTGTGCAAAAGCTTTAAAATATGAACAGCTTAAAGTTGTATTTTTAACGGCTTTTATCTACCTACACAGTGTTAAAATCAAAATCAATTTTTATTCAACTGCGTAATAACTTGGGGATTTCCCCAGCTATCGCTTTAAAATTGTCTTCAGTTGTTAATCAAAATGTTTTACATACACTTTTTAGTTAGTTCTGACATAAACATGGAATTCTATATACATTTTTATATATAATTTTAGCGTGAAATTTGCTTAAATATGAATTTAAAAAAGCATCAATTTTGAATTTTAAAAAGAAAAATCTGAAATTTTAAAAAATTTAGAACATTTAGAAAAAGGTATTACTAATTTAGCGAATAAATTTGATTTTTTTTTTAAGTTCTTACTTTTCCTTCCCTCAGTGAAAATAATTTAGTGAAAATTAAATTTAATGAACTCAAGCCTAATTAAAAGAATATCAAAAGTTCTTACAATACGTTTATTTGACTTGTGCGGTCTTCCGAATACCCAAAAAATGGAAAATGCATGCATCGATCGATTTTGAAAATGAGATACAAAAAGATCACTGTTAGTGGACAAGGCAAATATCTGGAGATTTTTAAGAGAGCGGGGCGTTTTTGAAGGGAGATTAGATGCCATTCGCAAATATGAACAATCTTGCAAAAGTGAACTGGCTTTGTTTTAATTAGTTCATATTATCGCGAGTGCACTGTATTCGACATTTTTCAGAAACCGGTTTTCGAATATTTCGATTATAAAAATCAAACCAGGCAAAACAGTTAAGAACGCTTTCTTCCTTTGTTTGTCAACCGAACCTCTATGGGGAGAAAAAAGGGGAAATATGGGAAACTAAATTTCTTTTTTTTTACTTTTCTGTGCTTCATTTGATAATTGAAGCACAGCCGCGAATAACGTTGTAAACGCCACATTTTGCAAAAACTGTTTTTTTGCAGATAACCGTTAACCTTACTCCCTTACACAGTTTAAACATCAAATCAACAAAAACTATGCACCTTAACGCCTTCAAAATGGCGTACAAAGTGTCAGCCACTGGAAGAACATTGCAAGTTACTAACAAAATGATGAAACCGAAATGGCTTTGCAGTGTGGAATAATGTTTTAAAAGCCTTTTGCATTAAAGTTTTTATTATCATTATTTTTAATAATAACAAAAAAAATGTTTAACACAAATAATGCTGCCTGTCAAAAAACGATTTTTTGCTCTCCTGAAAAATTATTATTTTGTAACTTAAAACGTTATTCGCGGCTGTGCTTCAATTGTTAAATTTTCTGTAATATAGAACTTAGAAACATAATATTATAGGTGTAGATCCTGAGTGGGTGATAACCTATAAGATAAAAAATGCTGGTATTTTTTGTGTTTCATCTGGAACTTTTTGAAAATTCGTTAACATTCGACCTATAAAGATAAAATTATAAATTAAACTGGGTGAATAAGAACATGTTAGGGGAGCTTTTTGGTACTTTTCGTTGTACATCTGGTACTTTGATTAATTTTCGTTAATATTAGACATAGAAACATAAAATTAAACGTGCAACGTCCTGAGTGGATGACAATATATATAATCGAGACTTTTTGATACTTTTTTGTTTTTCAATTGGTATTTTTTATACGGAACTTACAAAATGAAATTAACTCACGTAGAAGATAATATATGAACCGGAGGTTGGTCCCTCGCCAAATCGATCCTCTTTGAAGGAACAAATAAATGCTCGAAACAAATAAATTCATATATCGTCATCTTAAAGGCCTAATAACCTATCTGCAAAAATTTAAAAATTGAGTTTTTTATGGATTTGTATTCCCTATATCATAACGCATATGTGTGCAAAATTTTGAACACGTAATATTACAAATGACAAAGTTTTTGTACCTAGAGGACCGTTACGCACAAAAAAAGAGAAAAATAAGTCATTAAAAATCACGATAAAAGTTTAATTTTGTTGCATAGTGAAATTTTTATTTATTCATACTAATTAGTACTGCAGATAGGTTATTTGGTTTCAGATTTTTACAATTCCAAAAAACCTAAGTGTCATAACATAAGCTGTGATTAGAAAAGCAAAATTTTCCCAACCGATATATATTACTGGTTTCATTTTAATCAAAATGTGTAATTTTCGTTTCAATATCGTTAATAGTTCCAATTTTATTACGTTTTTCCCTCTCCTGTAAACTTTTGAAAACTGCAGATATTATATATTATATATAATGGGTTGAAGTCAAAATAGACAACATTTTCAAAAATGGTTTGTTTATGTTTTTAAATTCAATACAAATGACGGCGTAGTTATAAGATTTATAACAAAAAAATTGTAACGTCGAAGGTCGTTTGTGTGGGTGAAATATTGGACAAAAAAACCCCCTTTGTCTTAGACCCATTCTTGGCTTTGAAAGTGATTCTGAGTCGACAAAAATCCTAAAGAGAAATTAAATCTGTAAAATCTGCAAATAAAAAATTTATTTTTTTAATTTTTAATATCACAAAAAAAATAAACTTATAACCGCCCGCTAAAATAAGTTGGACAAAAATTTGACGTTAAGGTGTGACTCACAATTCACATCGTGCATTATAACTGGACCACCCTTTAGTAATAATAAACCTAAAACGTATTCATACCTAAGAAAACTCGATAATCTATAAAGAGTTGCGTGAGTGCGTGACTGACTCATTTATCATCGCCCAGCCCAAACCGCTGACCCTAGAAACTTGAAATTTGGACTAGCGATTGGTCACTCCCCAAATCGATGCACTAAGACGGGATTTTTCGAAATTCGAATGTTTAGGGGGTAAAAACAGGAAAATTCGGTAACCTTAGGTTCGGTAACCTATAGGTTATTTCGTCTTTTAGGTGACGATATACTTAGATGAATTATGTTTTCTTCATATTTACAAAAAAAAAGTTATGGTCGAATTTTGACCATAAGGCGAACACTAGTAATAATAAATTTAAAAATGTTTATATACAAATGTAAATATATTTATTATTTAATCTTAAAAGAAAATGGTCCCCATCAACGCCATCGCTTTTTTTTAAATTTTGGAGGTATATAATATTCGGCAACGAGTTTTGTGTTAAATTAAATTTAAAAAATGGCTTAGTGCTTTTTTACGCTTTTTTTGTTCAAAATAGTGCTTTTTAGTGCTTTTTTAAATTTTAAAGTGCTTTTTGCTCTCAAAAAGTTGGCATCACTGGCTCTAGGTCAGCGAAGAGCAGATTGAATAAAAGAGAAAAAATTAATTGATTTATCAGAAGTACGAATGCTATTGCCGAATGTTGAAGAAATAAATTTACGAAACAATACAAAACAGAACTCATATAAATTCCATTGCGTTTACTAAAGGCTCGTATGTTGCAAACACAATTTCTTACGAGCCTGGCGAGCACATACAAAAGCAATAGGCTGTATTAACTACACCGCAACTCGTTTTAAGGCGAGTATCATAAATTATAAAAACGGGTGCTCGTTGCAGTTCTCTGATGCTGAATGTGTAACACTTTCAATCAATTATATTTATTGATTATTCGTTGGATCCAAAGTCAATAAGTTGATTAATAATTGCTTTTCTTAACCCTTTCCTATCTGACGGTACTAATTCGTACCACCTCTTGTAACGGTCAATTTACAAAACATAAGATCGCAGCAGCTTACGCTCTGCTTCAATATAACTTCTAAAACAATTGTGCTGTCAAACGAAAAAATTTCGGTTGAAGAAAAGTAAAAACCCCCCGATTAGTATCACATTGAACTTGGAAGTTGAAGGTGCATTGGTAAGAAAAAAATCCGCATTTTTCTTTGCAATATATTTATAAAATTTACAAGGCAAGTAATATTTTTTTTGGTAAATAGTAGGTTTACAACCTGTTGTAAAGTGTTTTCATTATTACAAATGTATTTTATACGTTTTTTGTGCATAAAATCTGCAAAAAACCGTAAGGGACTTATAAGTACCAACAGTGACTTTAGGAATTTTTTTAGTTCTGTTATTTTTATGTATTTTTTTGCTATGGTTACTTTTTAGATGGATATTTCTAAAAATATTGATCTAATATATGCATTATTGATCGAGGATATCCCAGAATGTGATTTTGCCTCAGATGTAGAATTATCTGATGATGAAAATGTCATCCATCAGCCCCCAATAAGCATTGATGAACTTCTTGATGATGCAGTACAAGAGTCTCTTTACACATTGGATGCTGAAGATGCAGCAGATGATGAACCTTCTGAAGCTGCAACTTCTTCTACACCTTTACAATCTGCCGAAGCTACCATTGGTAAGTCATCGCAGTCAAACAAAAGAGTTCCAGAACCTAATCGGAAATGGAAAAAAACGAAATGTTGAGACTTTTTTACCAGAATACTCTGAAAACACTTCTGTCGTGGAGGAATGCTTTAGTAAATGCTCTACGCCTACGGATGTTTTTCTGGCACTAATTGAAACAATTCTTGATGACGTTGTTTATCAAAGCAATTTGTATGCCACCCAAAATAACAAGACTCTCAATCTCAAGAAGGAAGAGCTTTTGGCTTTTATTGGCATAAACTTCTTTATGGGTTACAATACTCGTCCTGCTTGGACTGATCACTACTCTTCTGCTCCGGATCTACACAACCCACTTATAAGTACGACAATGCCAAGAGATAGATTTGCCGCTATATTGTCAAACTTACACTGTAATGACAATTCCAAAATACCTCCCAATTGTAAGGACAAGTTATATAAGATAAGACCTGTAGTGGACAAGCTAAACCAAAAATTTGATGAGTGTTATCACGGAACCAGAGAATTGAGTGTAGATGAATCTATGATAAAATTTAAGGGTAGGTCTGTACTCAAACAATATCTGCCCATGAAACCCATAAAAAGAGGGTACAAGTTATGGTGCTTAGCTGATCAGAGAGGTTTTATAAAAAAATTTATTGTATACCAAGGAAAAGACGATAAAATCAGCGCAAAGTTTTCTGAATATACTTTAGGGGAAAGAGTAGTATTGGAGTTGACTGAACAAGAATGGGGAAAAGAAAAAGTTATATACTTTGACAATTTCTTCTCTTCTGTTTCTTTACTCGAAAAGTTAAAAAGTGAAAAAACATTTGGATGCGGCACAATAAGGTCAAACCGTAAGGGCATTCCCAATAATATGGTAATCGACTCCAAACTAAAAAGAGGAGAGTATGACCACAGATTTTCAGATTTAAATATTGGTTACTGGAAGTGGAAAGATAATAAAATAGTTCATTTTGTTTCAAATTTTCATGGCAATGAAGAAACTTCCGTTTTACGAAAGCAGAAGAATGGAACCAAGTCTACGGTTACTTGTCCCAGGTCCGTAAAGGTTTATAACACATATATGGGAGGTGTTGACACCGCTGATCGATTGAGAGCACTCTATTGCGTTGACCGTAAATCGCCTAAATGGTGGCATAGGATATTCTGGGGTGTGCTAGATATCGCTTTTGTAAACGCATATATTGTACATGGACTTATAATTGAAAAATCTACAGTCAAAGATTTTAGAAGGTCAGTAGCCGAAGGTTTGATGACTATGAAAGATGTGGGTAAGAAAAAACGAACACCAAAAGACAATGTTTCAAGTTCTTGTTCAAATAAAAGGCGCAAAATAGACTTCTCCACATTAAAGGATGTAAGGCTTGGCAACAGAGGTATTCATTGGCCAGTGTTTGTGGAAAGAAGAGGGAGATGTGAGGTATGTAGCATGAAGAAGGTACAATCTAAGCCTCATTCCAAGTGCTGTCACTGTGATGTGTTTTTATGCCTGAACGAAAAGAAAAACTGTTTTGCTGAATATCATGAGGCAAATAATTAGTGTTAATGCCTTTAAATTATTTTTTTCATCTGTGACATTAATAGACTGACGGTACTTATAAGTCTAGGTCCTAAAAGTAATACTAAGAGTCAAAATAAAAAATTTTAAAATAATTGGTTTCATTTATAATGTTTATACATAATAAAAAATAAAAATTTATATTTTTTTACTGTAAGTCATAGCCGGTAGGAAAGGGTTAATTGATGATAAAATTTGTTTAATATAATAAAATGTTAGTTATAGTATTTTATTTAAGTGTAATTTTAAATGTCTGTAAGGATAAATCCATAGACAATAAATAAAATAATTAAATAAATAAATATTTCCAGAAGCATTTGTAGACCTTCCCCAGGAACATTAGCGTATGGAGGTTGCTTTGAGTTGGAAGTACTTGGGGGATTTTTCGCATTAGGGTTTCCTTTTAAGACTTGGGCATATGATTGGTTTTGTTTGTTTGTTTGTTTGTGTAGTACTAGCAATAGAGCCAGCGGCGCACATTGTTTGAAAACTGGCCAAAATTAATTTTTTTCATGTTCGCTGATTTGGATAATTTTTTGGTATTTTGTTGGCAGATATCTGAATATTATGATTCCGTAATATTAGGCTGATATATTTATTATTTGTTTGGATATACACGCTCGAAGTTCATATACATATGTTCGCTTCTTTAAAATGGCATGCAAATTTACTGTATATTCAATCTTTTGGTACAAACACAGTTAACTTATCATTTGACTTTGTTGTATATTTTCGTAAATGACAATTGACAAAGATGAGATTTGCATTAAAAAAAGTTGGAAAAAGTGCCATATACAAAATTTCGTAGATTAAAATATAAACAACATCCAAATTTCAATGGTCATCAACTTCAATAGGCTGTATCTTCTTAGCGCTGTGGAGCGCTGTTTAACGAATGATGTCAAATTACAGCTTGAAGTCTCAGCTAAAAGTTAAAAAAAATTCAGCTGCACATATTTGCACTTTTCCAAAAAAAAAAAAAAAACATTAAAAACTATAAAGTGATAAAGTAACAAAACATGAATTTTCGTTCATGCTTGTTGTTGTTGCCGTAATTCTTAACTTTTTAAAATTATTACAAAATGTAATTTACATACTAGTCAATAGTCATTCTTGAAAAAAGCATAAGCTTCAATTGAATTTGAATTGTTGTTTACTAATTTACATTAAATTGGCAAGTGCAGTGATAAGTGGTGTATTATTAAGTGATATCAAAATTTTATTTTATAAATTATGGAAAATTTAACAATTTCTTATTTAAATATGGTGAAACGTGGACGTCCAGTAAAAGCCTTCGAGGATTGCCAACCACGAACAAAAAGGACAAAGGTACAAGGTTTTTGTAAAAACACCTCAATGGAGTTAATATCGTCTGCCGCAAAAAAGCGAGTATTTAGACAAATCCATTAAGGCGTTCACCCCGGAGAAGGCACTTGGGTTGATACTTGATGCTTCCTTGTCAAAGCATCAATATGAGGTTTTGCGCAGGTGCAAGAAAGTTGTAGCAAAGTTGGTCTACAAGAGTTATTAGATCATACAGTAACCAGGATTTTGATCACAAAATCCGAGAATGAGGTGACAGAACTCCCCAACGAACTGCAAATGTTCTCAAAATGGGGCTGTGACGGAAGTTCGGGACACAGTGAATACCATCAAAAATTCACAGATCCAAATCACTCCGATAAATATATGTTCTTAACGTCATTTGTTCCATTGATCCTCACAGAGCGTAACAAAAACTAGATTCTGCCGACCGTTAAAATTTGAATTTATACAAGAAACAGCTGAAGTTATAAATTCTGAGCTCAGTCGTGTTAATGACGAAATAGCAAATTTAAGAAATACTGTCGTTGAATTGCATAGCAGGAACTTCAATATTTCTCACACTATGAAATTAACAATGATTGATGGGAAAGTAGCTACAACGATTTCTGGTACTACAAGCCTGTAACTGTGCATAAGATTCTGGTGCATGGTAGCAAAATTATAGCAGAAGCTATTCTGCCAATAGGTATGTCTCTATCTAAAATCCCTTATTCAATGATTTGATTTTTTACATTTTAATTAATTATTTGTATCAGGTATGCTGCCCGAAGAAGCTCAGGAAGCAAGGAATAAAGCCTATAGAGCCTATGGATTACATCACTAGCGAAGAACTAGACGTGTAGCCACTAGTGAAGACGTAATCTTTTATTGTCTTCAGACCCATTTATAAACACATTTCGCTCAAAGCTGCAAATTTAAAAATTGGAGTACGATAATGATGTCAAAAAATTATTAAAAGACTATGCTTAAAATTCATATTCATGTTTTTTCTCTGGGAGGTGGGCGTAAAAGTGGGCGGATCAAGTATATATTTTCAGGAGCCCATTCTACAATTATAATATTTATTTTTAGTGAAAATTGAGTTGATACAATCAAAATCAAGGGAGTTATGCCACTTTTTCAATACAAGTTGTATGGGAGGTGCGCGTAAAAGTGGGCGGATCAGGTATATATTTTCAGGAGCCTATTCTACAATTATAATATTTATTTTTAGTGAAAATTGAGTTGATACAATCAAAATCAAGGGAGTTATGCCACTTTTTCAATACAAGTTGTATGGGAGGTGGGCGTAAAAGTGGGCGGATCATTTTGATTTTTCCATTTTTTCTTGATTCAAACAAAATATGCCTATGTGCCAAGTTTCATTGTCCTTCGACAACTTCTATTTTTAGCCGCTCGTTATATGAACTTCAACCAATGTGCAGCGTGGCTGGGCGCATATGACGGACCATATTGGGAGTGAGTATATTTTCGAACTAAAGCAGGTTTTTTTACATGCAATAAGACTTTACAACCCCTATAGTTTGCCGAGTGATTTTCACCACAGTTGCTGCATTTCTTAACACTCGGGTCAGCTTAAGAACGATTACATTCGGCGGTTTTTTAACCGTCGCCACAAACCACACATACGTGAGGAAATTTACAATATGATTTTGTATGCCCATATTCCTAACAGTTTGTGGATTGGGAGGGACCCTTTCGTTTTAATGGCCCCTCAACAGTTATTCTTCTGTTGAGTAGGTAACGCAAGTTGTATATGGGATGAACTGAATTTTTGGTTTTGAGAACCGATGAATCAAACGATATGTTATAATACGAAAGTTCGTTTCTGTACTGGCTTGAATTTTGGTCTCTTGAATTTGCCCACGTCGTATAGAAACGACGAAGAAATTATTCTTACCTACAAGTTGAGTCAACATGTTGACTATGCTATTTGATGTTTGCTCCCTCAGATAGATGGGTGGCGGTTTAACTTCTTTACTGGCTGTTCCATTAGCTGGTTCTGCTTCTTCGTCGTCAGGTATGGATAGTGCAGAGAATCTGTTAACACTTGTTGGCAAAGAGACTACGTTAGAGCCTTTGAATTGTTTGGCCATGTGTTCCTAATGGGTGGACCTAGGACTAGCCTTTCTTTTAGTTATTGTTATATATCTGTCCACGCCTGTTTGCACTTTAGTACTTTTTGGAACAGCTTCTGTATTTATTTATGCTAATCGTGATGTTCCAGGTTTTTCGTTAGTATTCCTCTGGTCAAACGACTTCACACTTTGAACCACATTTACGGTCGGATCAAAACACTTGCTCAGGTTAGGCACTTTTTGCACTTAAATAATTTTTATTTAATTCTGGGTATCGAATGTTTTCATTGCTCACGCTCGGAGATCTTACCACAATATACGCATTTCTGCTATTTGTGCTGGGCCTACTCTCCTTGTTGGGAGTATTTGTGAAGCTCATTCACAAATCTCTTCGGGCACCTTAGTTATTGTTCTTTTTTTTTACCTATTACAAATATTTTTTTTTCACTTCGAATTGTTTTATTTTTTTTACTCACTGATACACGTCCGTACTCTTCAAGAGCTGGTTTCGTCTGGTTTGTTGTTCTTTTAAAGCAGAGATCTGCAAAACACCGCACATGTGCGAATGCTCTCACACAACTAAAGAGAGCATAAGAAAATAATTTGTATTTTTACTCGAAAACACTGAACAAACAAAAACAATTACGCTCAAAAATAAACAACCAAGAGAAACAAGAAATGTAAATGTATGTATGTGTTAGGCGGACTCTGTTTTAAAGGGTTTATATTTTTATGATATAGCGAAATAAATGAAACGAATAAAAGGATTTTTATATGGAAAAAGCTATAAACCTAAAGTACAAATTTTTTTTTACAGTACAAGTGGTCGAATAATTAAAAGACTGAGTTAAATAAAAATGAAACTTTAATGAGAAGCTGCAAAAAATTACAGATTTTATATTTTATTTACAAAAAGGTAGTCACATAAAATGTTCCTTTGCTTAAATAGGTTTCTGGTCGAGTTGTTGGAGAAAAATTTAGGGTGTTTTTGTAATGGCTGTATTTCTCGCCTCCATAATCCGTTTTGCTCTCGGTCTACAAATTCTGCTGGGTAATAATTTCCACGGTGCATCTTTAAGAAGTTGTAAAGCAGAACTGCGGCGCAAACATCTTTTTCTGCAGAATCCGGTGCCATATTCAGAGTTCCACGCAGTATTCTCCACCGTGCTGTTAATATACCAAAAGCATTCTCTATAGTTCTGCGTGCTCTGGATAACCTTTTATTAAAGTCTTGTTTTTTTCACTTAACAACAGTCCGGGATTTGGCCTCAAAGGTATGGTTTAAGAGAAAAGGCAGCATCGCTAACCAAATAATGCGGGAACATGACCTCACTATTTGGCAATGTAGTGTCCGCTGGTAAATTTAGATGTTCTGATTTTAATAACCTTCCAAATTGGGAATGGCTTAGTACGCCGCCATTGCTTTGACAACCATAAGCACCTATATCGACTACAGTAAATGTGTAGTTTGCATCGCAGAGTCCCATCAGTACAATGCAATATGTGCCAAAAAAGTTTTGGAAAAAGTGAAGCTAAAAATCTATTGGTAGAATATTTTTTACATCATACCTTTATAATTATTGTAATTTGAGCCCGAATGAGGTGGGAATGTAGTGGCGACATGCTTTCCGTCAATGACTCCGATACAACGTGTTTGGCAAAGAAAAGTAAATGCCACTTAATTGCTTTCATATAACCTCACACGTCTCCATAACTATCCGTCTTACCACGGTGACCGACATTTTAAAAGTAAGCGAGAGATACTGCCTACTAGTGCCATGCGCTAGGTAGCTTTATGAAAAAAAAAAAACTGTTACGTTAAAGTAAGGAAGAGCCGGCAATCTGCTGGAATTGCTCTTGCTGAGTTATTCTCAAGGTTTTCCCTAAGAATGTTGAATGAGTAGTCGAAGACGTCCGGCGGCATCCTAGTCGCTATACCAAACTGCTCATGGTCACAAGTTTTCAATTTTTAGAAAGTCGCTGCAAAAAAAACACTCACTTCCAGTTCCAAATACAAGGAACGCATTCAAAATCGTCTCGTGTTATTTTCAAGTTTTTCGTAAGCTTTTGTAGCACAAAACAATAAATATATGAACTCAATGAATTCCATAAATTCTTTTAAAATATTAATTGCACTTTCCATTTTGGCAAAATTGTTTTTACTTGTAAACAATATTAACACAACAGACGAAAAAAAAACAGTATGGTGCATAAAACGCATTGCATGTAACTTGAATTTAGAAACGCATAAAATTCACAAAAAGTATCATACGCATGAACGCATCGTGTGGACCTTTTTTTATATTGAGTTTGACGTTTTACTTTTGAGAGAGAGAGAGAGAGCAATGAATTTGTTCGGAAAGTTTTTTCTTGAATTGGTTTAATTTTAATTCTTGTGCCGAACAAAATGAACTGAGATGCCACTTTTTTTCAATTTGTACATAAAAGTTGAATTGATCTGCCACATATTAAATTTTTCGTGTTGTGCTGAATAATTAAAAAAAAATTAAACAAAAATGGACGTTAAAGAAAATATTGCCCTGAAACTTATTGAGGAAATAAAAAAAAACCAGGAAGTGAATGTATTTATGATATGGGCAATCGTTCATATAAAAATACTTACTAAAACAAAATATATGGACGGAAATAGAAAAATCTATTGGAATTGGTCGTAAGTAAATTTTAAATGGTAAATTTTAATATTTTTTAACATAATGTTTACCAATTATTGTAGGAAGTGAATGTTAATTATTTATAAACGATTCCACGTCATGAAAGCGCATCTCAGGAACAACCTTTTGATAAATTTGTTTTGCTAGTAAATGGGTTTTATGTAGGGTATTCATTTAACCGGGCTTTTGATTTAATCGGTTAATCGCTCGATTAATAAACCGAGGGTTTTGTTTAATCGGTCAATAATCGGTTGGTTTTGTAATTGATCGGTTAACCGATTAAAAAAGTATTTTTTTATAAATTATGTAATTTCAATTAATAAAATGAAAAATTATTTATTATTTGCAGTTTAGTAGTAAAAAAAAAAACAATAACATAACAATACGTGAACTAAAACGAGAAAAAAAAAAAATTCATAACTCTGTAATACATATTTTTTAGTTAATACATATTCGGCCACTTTCTGTAAATCGAAATCACGCGAATTTGGAAATTTTACAAAACGTTTACTTTTTAGCGTTGACAACATATTATTTTTATTAAAATTTGGGCTGTCATTAAGTTTTATAAAGAATGGTCGGTCACTGCAAATTTTCGGAAATTGCAACAGGCCAGATTTTTTCTAACTACGAAAATCTAGCTCGCAATTTATTACTGTTTCATGACCAATTCAAACTCAGCTGATGATGATCCAAATGATTTGGTTGATATAATTTTTATTGAAGGTAATAATAATAAATTTAAAAATGTTTATATACAAATGTAATTATCAGGTATATGCTGGAAATCGATTTTAAAAACAATACGATTTGAAACCGAAAATATCGTTTTCAGTATCTTTTAAAATGGATTTTATATGCATATTCCTTTTATTTTCAGTATTTATTGTTTAAAATTTTATATTATATACGTTAACTGAAGTGTATTCTGAACGAAAATTTATGACTTTAATTCAGAAATAGATTTTAAAATCGTTCGAAATTCATTACACCTTTTTTAAAACGTTCGTTTTGAAATCGATCGATTTTCATCACATACCTGTATATATAATTTTAAATGAAAATGGTCAGCCATCAACGCCATCGCCTTTTTTAAATTTTGGAGGTATGTATATAATATTCGGTACAGCCGAATGCAACTTGTTTTGTGTTTAATTAAATTTAAAAAATGGCTTAGTGCTTTTTTACGCTTTTTTTGTTCAAAATACTGCTTTTTAGTGGTTTTTTAAATTTTAAAGTGCTTTTTGCTCTCAAAAAGTTGGCATCACTGAATGTTATACTTTGTTTTTATCTTTCGTCAAACCATCACCGAATGAACCTTTTACGACTCTCTGTATAAATCATATTTTCAACAATTATACGGCAAGAATTTCACGAGTAGTAAGAGAATATCTACATGAGTCTCATACGATTCTTGACGCTAAAGTCTCGTTAGATTATCTCTACCAGTGATGCCAAATGTAGGGAATTTTCCCTTTTTGTAGGGATTTTTTCGAAAAATTTCAAGCGTAAGGAAAAAAAGGAAAATGTTTTTATTTTAAGGCAAATGTAGGGAATTTTAAAAATTATATCTCATTTTCAATTTAGTATCTAAAAATAAGTAAATATTCATCTAATTTTCATTTAAAAATGAAAATTTTTTATATAGCATTTTAGTACAAATGTAGTATTTTTTAAAAGAAACCAAATACTATGAGTCCTAACAGCCTGGCAATCCATATATTAAAACCATGTACCCGAATATTCTTCGAACCCCCTAATATAAAATTAAGTGGCAACGTATATTCGCGTTCGCATTGCGAACTATCCTCTTATTTTTGCTATTTGCATTCGCACTCACATTCTCTAAAATGTCTGCGAATCAGAGAACGGCTTTGTGCGATTGCAAAAAATTCGCATTAAATCAACAACATCAAATACACTCATTTGTGTTCATGCAATCAAACTTTCTTTGCGCACAAGGTTACATGGACGGCCAGCCAGCCAGCCGGACGGATATCGTTAGTTCGACTCAGAAAGTGATTCTGAGTAGATCGGTATACTTTAAGGTGGGTCTAGGATAGGCCTGACATACGTCCTGGTTTTCCAGGATTGTCCTGGTTTAAGACTTCTTGTCCTGGTGTCCTGGTCCAATATTAAATTGTCCTGGTTTTTTGTACAGGTCAAGACAAACAAATTAGTTTTTGCTGGTTTAAATTGTTAACAAAGGCTATTATTTCTGTTATAACACTGCTAACATAAGGTAATTATATAAAGAACTTTAATTAAACTCAACTGTTATCTGGTGTAAGGCTGGTAAAAGCTTTCAATAATATTAGATGATAGTCAATCCTCTTTCAAACTAGTTGCTGTAAAAAGTTATACCGTGTAAACAACTTTTATAAGTAATCGAAAACCGATAACAAATTGCTTTCTCTAAGGCAGCCCATACACGTTTAAATTCAGTTGTCAACTGAGTTGGTTGTTGTCCAAATCAAAGCGTATATGGCTTTGTCAATTGATTAGTTTGACAGTTGTCCAACTCGACAACAGAAAAATCAAAAGATTTTGATTTTTTTCAAGTTGGGTACTTAGTCTGCACAATGGACTAAAGAAAGAAACCCGTTAAAGACTGAAGCACTGGAGAGTATTATTCAATGAAAGTTTGATTTTATTATGTCTGTGTTCATACGGCTCATGTCTTATTGACAAGATTGCAACTTTATAGGCGAGAGGGACGAAGGGAAAAGAAACGAGTACACGATGCATGTACTGTCTTTACGTTTTGCTTTCTTATTCGTTGTTTAATTTTATTTTTGTTTTCAATATCAAATAAAACAAAATAAAAACATGTCGTCAACATGACATGAATCATTTGAACGCCAATTCATGTTCAAAGAAGAAAAGGAAGATTTTGTCAATAAGACATGAGCCGTATGAACTCAGACTATGACATGCTGCCTGTTTTATAACTATATCAAAGACCGAAATGAAGTTCTAGAAAAAGTGCAATCTTCTGAAAATTATTTTAGTTTAGAACATTTGAAGCTCAACTATTTATTTTTTTCATAATTTTTGTGTACATGAAGTACACGTTAATTTTTTTTTTATATATATTGTTGGATTTAAAAATAAAAATTCTTAAATTTTCAGGAGAGCCAAAAAACTGTTTATGTAAAAATGGTGTTAATATTTAAAAAAAAAAATTAGTTCCCTTATGAAAAAAGTCCAATTTGAAGAAAGTTTTGCAATGCCTTTTTAAATTTTGTAAGTAGCTAGAGATGTGAAATGAGAATTAATGAATTAATGTATTAAAAAAAACTTTTCTGTTGGTGTAATTTTTTATCCATTTTATCCATGTGTCCTGGTTGTTAGGTTCAAACTTCTGGCAGCCGTAGTCTAGGACCACTATTTGAAGGCGTTACACACAGTGATGCCAACTTTTTGAGAGCAAAAAGCACTTTAAAATTTAAAAAAAGCACTATTTTGAACAAAAAAATCGTAAAAAAGCACTAAGCCCTTGTTACAATTTAATTAAACACAAAACAAGTTGCATTCGGCTGTGCCGAATATTATATACCTCCAAAATTAAAAAAAGGCGACGGCGTTGATAATAAATCTATTTAAATTTTTACAGTTTTAAAGTAATACAGTGGGGGCTCGATTTTCGTAACTCGAAAAAATCTGGCCTGTTGCAATTACCGAAAATTTTCAATGACCGACCATTGTTTATAAAACTTAATAACAGCCCGTATTTTAATAAAAAACCTTATATTTTATCATTAAAATAAATCTATATTAAAATCGTTCGGTTTGTGCTTTGTTGTGATAAACACGTGTATTTTTAGCCCCGCATACGATTTGAACTATTAATTAATCACATTTGATTTTGTAAAAAAAAAAAAAAAAAAAATAATATATTTTGTTATTTAAATTACTTAACATAATAGTGAACAATTTAAAACGATAAAATTAAATAAAATAAAACAGTAAAAATATATATGTATGTACGTATGAATGTTCATACATGTGTATACATATTCTGAACAAAAACATTTAAATTTAAATTTCTTGTTTTTTTTTTTGTTGTTGTAAAATACAATAAATAATAAAAATATTAAAGCAAAGCAAAACGGTGAAAAACAAAAACAACTCTTTGCATGAGTACGAACAGTGAAACAACACTAAGACAAAATGAAAGAAACGTTTACGTTTTAGTTCAGGCAAACGAAAATAATGTAGAAATAAATAAAACAACACAAAACAATATAAACTATTTAACGGCTAAGCCAATTATTCGAACACGTTCCCTATCACCCTCGGTGTTTACGAAAACAGTGGATAGTGACTCATTAAAAAAACTACAACTAGATTTGGTGACAAGTGTTGCCAGCCCAGCAAGAATTGCCGTGACGTCAAAAACAAATTTAGTGGGAAATGATACCATGAACTCAAACACAAATGCAATGGAAAACCCCCCTTTAAAAAGTTGTCAAAAGCCTACAGTACAAGTTGGCATGGACAGGTACATAACAGTGCTTAAACGGGGACGCAGCCCTACCTCTGCAGCAGTTGCTTCGGCCTCAAAAGTACCATCTTTTGATAAAATAAATACTCAAAATCGTTTTGCAATTCTGGAGGATGAATCCTCTGAAGCACCAAACGTCATTAAACCATCCAAGCCTCCCCCGATATATCTAAGGGAGCAAAATTCAAATGAGCTCATAAAGAGTTTGATATCGGTGATAGGTGAAAATTCGTTTTACGTAGCGGCTATAAAGCGTGGAAGTATAAACGAGACAAAAATACCAGTCAATAATGAGAATGATTTTCGCAAAATAGTAAACAACTTTGAAACGCTTAAAAAAAACTTTTATACCTACCAACTGAAAAGCAGTAAAGGTCTACAGGTAGTGATTAAGGGTATTGACTCATGTGTGGACCCAGAAGAGGTTAAAACATTCCTAGAAGAAAAAGGCTTCAAGGTAAAACATGTAGTAAATATTAAAAATAGAGAAAAAATTCCCCAACCACTTTTTCGAGTGGAGTTTGAACCCGGCGACGTAAAACTTAAAAAAAACGAAACACATCCTATTTACAATTTAAAATATATTCTCTACAGAAGAATAACTATAGAAGAGCCGCACAAAAAAAAATGGACCTGTTCAGTGCTTAAACTGCCAAGAATTTGGCCATACCAAGGCATACTGCTACTTACCCCCTGTCTGCGTAGTATATGGTGAACTACACGGTACAGTTTCTTGCGATAAGTCTAAAACCGACCCCAACGTAAAAAAATGTAGCAACTGTGGCGGTAATCACACTGCCAATTATAGAGGATGCCCAGTATATAATATTGTCAAGCAGACGGTTGGACCGAAAACAAATACCCCTCAAATGCAGGTTGCAAATCAGGTAAACACAAATGCAATTCAAGCCCCCCAGCCTAGTAATAACAGAACCTCTTACGCTAACGTCCTAAAATCAAACCATCAGCCAATGCAAGGTGCCTCGCCAAGTAATGATGAAACTCCGGTTTCTAATTTAAGTCGTTTAGAAAAAACCATGGAAACATTAGTGCAAACAGTAAATAATTTTACGAATACAATGGGTAATATGATGCAGGAAATGCTTAGAATGCAATCGATGTTATTGCAAGCTGTACTTAACAAACCATGAACTGTTTAAAAATTTGTTTTTGGAACGCAAACGGCATCCGCCAACATAAAAATGAATTAGAATACTTTCTTAAAAATAAACAAATTGATGTCATGTTGATTTCTGAAACTCATTTGACCTCAAGAAATACGTTTAAAATCAATGGTTATATACTATATGATACCAAGGACCCTCGAGATAGAGCTTGTGGAGGTTCTGCTATCTTAATAAAAACTCGAGTCAAACACTACATTATGTGTGATCACCGTGAAGACTATCTGCAAGCAACGACTATTTGTGTTGAGGAGCTAAATCGAAACATAGTAATTTCTTCTTTATACTCTCCACCTAGATTTTCCATATCAGAAGGCCAATATTATTAATCATTAGGACCCTGTTTTCTGGCCGCTGGCGATTATGACGCTAAACATACCTTCTGGGGGTCACGACTTATAACACCAAAAGGTCGTGTTTTGTTTAACACAATCTCTAAAATTGGTTTAAATGTGGTCGCGAGCGGGCAACCAACATATTGGCCTACTGATCAGCAAAAAATTCCAGATGTTATCGACTTTGGCGTGGTTAAAAACATCCCCACAGAAACGATTCATGTTGAAGCTTCCTTAGAATTATCATCCGACCACACACCTACAATTGTTACTATATCGAACCCAAATAGAATTGTATTTCCGTCAGGTTACTTAGCGACGCCAGCCACACAAATAAATTGGTTAAAATATAAAAAATTTCTCAGTGCCCATTGAACAGAAAATATTCCGCTTAGTACACCGGAGAATGTGGATCTCTCTCTTGTTAACTTTGACAGTTATCTTAAACTAGCTGTTCAACACTCCAGCGTTACCCCCAAAAAAATTAAAAATAATAAAATATGTTCTTCAGATGTCGAGCGGCTCTTGACTGAAAAAAGGAGAGTTCGAAGAGAGTGGCAACTTTACAGATCCCCGCAACTTAAGATTTTATTAAAAGAATGCACAAAAAGGCTAAGAAAGTTGCTACAGAATCAGAAAACGGCTTCTCTAGAAAAATATCTTAAGGAACTTGAGGCAACTCCACAATCTGACTACTCATTATGGCGTGCAGCTAGAAATCTAAAAAGGCCAGTTATATCTAAGCCACCATTAAGAAACTTGAATGGTAGCTGGGCAAGAAATGATAATGAAAAAGGAAACCTGTTTGTAAATCATTTGAAAAACGTATTTACACCAAATATATCTCACAATATTGCGGTCGAGTTACCACCTGTTGATGCTAGAGCAGCTATTCCCCTCAGATTCGAGATAAGAGAAATCGAAAAGGCTATTTGTGACTTAAACACTAAGAAGGCACCTGGTATTGATAAAATCAGTAATAAAATGCTTTTGGAGCTACCTCGCATAGCAAAGAAAATTATTCTTTTTATATTTAATGCTATTTTACGCCTTGAATACTATTCTGAAAAATGGAAGGTTTCCTTAGTTACCATGATACCAAAGCCAGGTAAAGATCATACAAAAGTTGAGTCTTATAGGCCTATTAGCTTATTATCAAATATGTCAAAGCTGTTTGAGAAATTATTAGTTTCAAAATTAACACCGATTTTAAGTGAAAATAGATGTATTCCAAACCATCAGTTCGGATTTAGAAGAAAACACAGCACAATCGAACAGACTCATCGAATAGTAAATGTCATAAGAAAAGCATTTGAAGAAAAGAAATATTGCTCAGCACTCTTCATCGATGTTTCGCAAGCTTTTGATAAAGTCTGGCATGAAGGCTTATTACATAAATTGAAGCAAAATTTACCAGCAAACACACACAAGCTGCTAGAAAGTTACTTAGTCGGTCGTCAATTTATTATTAAAGAAGGAAATTTCTTAAGTTCACCTCAGCCCATTGCCGCTGGAGTCCCACAAGGCAGCATCCTGGGACCCCTATTATACTTAATTTATACTTCGGACATGCCAACAAGCAACTACACACAAACTTCAACATTTGCAGACGATACAGCTTTTCTAAGCGTCCACGAAAATCGTTATGAAGCATCGCGTTACTTACAGCATCATATATTTCAACTAGAAATATGGTTAAGACAATGGAGGATAATGGTCAATGAGCAAAAATGTGTACATATAAAAGTGAACATAACCCGTGATGAAGAAAATTTTGTCTGGCACTGGCAGGAGATAAAATAACGTATTAGGTTAAGATTTGATTAATTATTGTTAGTTCATATTTAATATATGAAGATTCAATAAAAAAAATAATGACAAAAAAAAAATATTAAAATCGTGCAAAGTTTAATAAAACAATTTTCGTATGATATTATCCAATTATTTTAACCTATATATGCTTCTGTATAAAGACCACACATAAGGTGTAAACAGAAAAAACATGTTTGTTTGTATTCTGATACTTAAGGTACGGTCACATATGACAAACATTTGACAAAAAATATCAAATATTTGTTTGCCCTTATCTGAACACATTTGAGGGGCAAACAGAAAAACAGCTGAGTTTGGGCAAACAAAATTATTTGCTAGCAAACAAAAATGCTTCTAATGTGATCATTTAACGTCAAATATTTTCCTCGTTTTTAGGCAAATAAATATTTGTTCTTACAAAAATTTTGTAAGAACAAACAGCGGCAAATAAAAAGCTTGAAAATAAAAATTATTGAATAAAATTGAAAAAATTAACAAAATTTAATAAGTTTTTAATGATGAAAAAACTTATTTATGTAAAAAATTTTACTGTGTTCTCTTTTTAGCAAAGAGTTGCGCGGTACAAAATACATTTTTCTAAGTAAATGGGTAATTTCTATGAGCCTATGTTACGAATTATGAATTGCAAGCATGGCGTATCTATATAAATAGATACATTTTTGAGAGTGTAACTGTTTGGGGTCAGTGGACAATCAGAGACCTGCCAAAATAAAATTATGTAATGAATTTAAGGTTTATATAAAACATATTAGTGCCAAATTATACACCGACATAGACATCTTTATGAGATTTTTTTCGTCTTGAAGTGATTGTAGCAGGTCACTTGCCAATTCTCGACCTACCAAGACAAAATTTTGACACGACATACAAGATTTTATAGAAATTATTGCCAAAACCGACATTTATAAGATTATTATGACATTAAAAGCTATTTACAGAAGTGGTATTTGTGTAAGAGCTATGGTAAAATATGGATCGATTACAATAACATTTGGTAAGGTGATAATAGATTGTCTATGGGCAAATAAGTTTTTATGGGGGCTATGTGAAATTATCGACCGATTCTTTCCATCTCTTATGACAATAAAAACGTAAACAACATTTCATTACTATCAGGTGTGTTTTTGGAATCCGCATAATTCAGAAATTGGTGTTCTGAAATCCGCATGTTTTTGTGTATTCGAAGTTCTTGTGCAGGAAAAAAAGTTATGATGTTTTCTTTAATAGTGCCCTGTAAATAGGGTAGCCAGATTTTAAATTCGGAAAAACAGTACATTGAACACAAAAAAACAGTACAATCAAGAAAAAAACAGTCAATTTTTTGACGAAAAAAATTACTCCATTTACGTTTAAAAAGCAAACAGCACAAACGAAGCATTTGGCCAGGAAAACCATAACATTGCTGTGAACCATAAGGATAAAAGTCGAACTTAGCTTGAAACAATTAACTTATTGATTGTGATACATAGTACGATTTTCTTTAAACATATTCGTATTTAAAGCAATTTTCACCACACACATAGTTGCACAAATCATATAGAATTTGAGAAAATGTTTGTTTCCTAAATTAATTTTCCAATTTCAAAATATTTTTTAATTATTTACGGCCAATTTTACCAAGTTCGGCTAAAATTAACTACAGTGCACTCGCGATATTATGAACTAATTAAAACAAAGCCAGTTCACTTTTGCAAGATTGTTCATATTTGCGAATGGCAAAAGTAAAAGTTTCTAATGTTAAAGTTTTTTTTATTTACTGTTACATTGGATTTAAAAAACTATTGATTTTTAAAAAAGAAAAGCAAACTTAAAGCTTTGCGAAAAAGCCTGTGATTTTCTTTCGTTCAATCGGTTTAAAAACGCCACGCTCTATTAAAAATCTCCTGATATTGCCGTGTCTGCTAACAGTGATATTTTTGTATCTCATTTTCAAAAAACATTCGGTGCATGCATTTTCAATTTTTTGTATGTAAAACATTTTTATTAACAACTGAAGACAATTGTTAAGCTATAGCTAGGGAAATCCCCAGTTTATTATACAGTTGAATAAAAATAGATTTTTATATAACACTGTGTAGGTAGATAAAAACCGTTTAAAATACAACTATAAGTTGTTCATATTTTAAAGCGTTTGCACAAGTTCATATTTTAGAGTAGCCAATGGAAGAAAATATGTGTTCATATTTTGGGGTGTTCATATATTAGGGTGTTCATATTATCGCGAGTGCACTGTATTACTAAAACAATAGATTTTTTGACATTTATAATGATAGTTTATTATACCTGAACTTGGTGAAATTGGCCATTAATCTGTAACAAAATCTGAAAATATTAAAATAGTAAATACAAGTTTCAATAAAATTTAAAACAAAAATTTTTGTCTGTAAAACAATCAAATGCAATTGAAAACGATGAATATTTTCAATAAAATTTTTGTAAAAATTAATTTATCTTTTTCTTATTTCAGTAGTTTAGGTAAAGAAAAGTGGTCCTCAATAGTATTAGGTTTTTAATAAATTTTGAACACGAAGAATTTTCCAAATTTGTTCGTTTTCAATTTCACGTGAGTTTAGGCTTGCCAGACGTACTGTTTTCAGCAGTACGCGTACTTTTTTTTACTATTTGTACTGCTTTCTGCATAACCATTAAAGAAGTACGCAATTGTACTTTTGTTTAGCTTTTGTACTTCATTTTGTACTTTTTTTGAACAAAAACAAAACACGTTTTCTGCATAGACATATATAAAGTACAACAAATTTTCGACATCAACTAAAGAGACTGCAAATCTGGAAGAAATGTTTGAATTTTGCGAATTTTAATGGTTTGAAATTCCGCGCCCTGCACCAACTCGATGGCTCGATTTTTAAAAAAAACTATCCAGCCGTAAAAGCTAACTTGTTGTTTCAAAACTGTTGTTCACCTGTATTGAGCAAATTTTTAGAAAATTAACTAGCTGAAGCAAACCTTGGCTTTTAAACAACATAGGAAATACTATATTATGTCTTTTAAAAAAATTAGATGCTAATGCCAACCTTAATTAGTAGACATGTTTCAGATAGTAAGGCAACTTTGCAAAAAATTTAAATAACAAAAAATCAAGAATTTTATGGTTTCATAGCCGAACTTACAAATTTGCCACAGCTTCGATGATGATCAGGAGAATTTCCTTCTATCAAAAACGAAACTTTATACACGAAAACGTTTCCGCCTAAACCCACATAAATTTAAAAAACTTTCAATTTTTTAACCTTAATTCAAACATTTCAGTCCATGATGTGTAGAAGTAATGCAATTATTTTCTATAAATAAATTGACTTGAATATGCTTTTTGATGAGTTCGTATTATTGAAAGATTTTGCTGAAAATAAATTGAAGTGAACAAAGATTTTTTGCTTTAAACATTTAATATGAAATATTAAATTTAAAGTACTCGTATTTTGTGTATTATATGAATTACTATGCATTGAATTTAAGAATAAAAAAATTGTATGTAGTACTTCTTTTTATATGATTGTACTGCCTTTTTTTTTTATCGATGTACTGTTTTTATGGATTTCATATCTGGCAAGCCTACGTGAGTTCCATATCCAGAACATGGCCGAAAATTAAAAAAGTTCTAAAAATTTAATATAATTGTGTTGGAATAAGTATGTATTTATTTATGCCTGTATTCATAAAAAAATTTTAAAATTTAATAAAGGTTTAAAGAACAAATTTACTATGAAAATTATCCTTAATAAACGTTTGTTAAATTTTATAATCGTTTATGAATTTGAGGGTTAGTATTTAAAATTTTTTTTTGATTTTGTTTTTCTCAGGTGTGGAAAGGGAAGAGGTAGCCATAAAATCATACATAGTACATACATATGTCTTAAAAATAACAATATGAAAATATACTACAGCTGCGAGCCACTCATTATAATTTAGATTTCTACTGTGTATTTATGAGAAAACAATGACCACAGCGTAAAAACTCGTATTATTTTAGAATTTTTTTGTTTGGAACACAAAAAAATTTTTTAAGCTAAATATTAGGATATCATAAAAACGTGTTTTTAGTAGGGTTTTTCTTAATATCTTGGTTTTTTGTACACTGAACAAAAAAAAAAAAAAGTACAAAAAACTGTACAAAGTGTAAAAAACAGTACATTTGCGTACTGTTTTCGGAGTTGTGCATAAAACAGTACAATTGCAAAAAATCAGTACATGTACTGCTTAAAACAGTACGTATGGCAACCCTACCTGTAAAATAGGTGACTACGGTTTATATATGGGGCTATCTTAATAATGGCGCAACAAAGATATACGAAGATTGCAAAAATAGCGATCAATTTTAATATTTCAAACAAGCCATAAAATTGATTAAAAGTCCCTAACACTATAAGGAATGGCAAAAATTCTGTAAAAATTGCTTAATCAGTGGAAATTTGCAAAAATTCGCGATATTCGCAAAATTATGTTTTTGCTTAAAATGTTTTCACAAATAAGAATAAAAGTCGAGTTGTTTTACTTTTACTAACCCCTTACTACCCTAATTGAAAACGAATAAAAACATGTGGTGGTGAATTGCAGAACACAAAAAATGCTGAATTAATCCACTTTCGAGTGAATTCGGATTCTAGAACACACCCGATTATCTCAAAAAATGCGACATGTACTTTGCGAATAAGGTTAACATGGACAGCTAACCGGACGGATGAACATTGTTATATCGATTAAGAAAAGGATGCTGACGAGAAATAACAATTTTGGTGGGAAGTTCACTCACTTTCTTTTAAGCAGTTTGGATTGAAATTCAGCACTTTTGGTTCAGTAGGAAAAGCGTTATGGACCAAAATGTGAAACAACCCCCCGAAAAAATCGATATTTCTGTAACAAAAACTAACGTAAATTGGTGGCGGAATGCACCTTTTATCGTTAAATTTTGCACAAACTTAATTTATATGCCTAGAAATCATATAACTAAATTTCGTAAAGATCTGTCAATAATTTACAATAGATCCACTGTCTAAAAACACTTTATTGCTTGCGTCTAAAACCGTTACGAATAATGCTTTAGTTTCATAGTTTAGTTTAATTTAGCTGTATAAGACTGGAAATTACTTTGCCAAATTGCCTTTATCCCTTTATTTGTTATCTTAATCCTCTTTTACTTTTAAAACTGCTGTTCTCGCTCTTCTGTACCATAAAACCATAAAAGTGTCAATATTTTTTTTTATTTTTTTCTGTTTGTTATTTTTAATTTATTTTCATTTTATATTCACTTTTTTTTTATAAATTAGTTCTTGAAATTTTTTGCCTTTCATTTGGACCACATCACTTTTTTAGCATTTATTATTTTTTAATTTATTGTCCAGCTATTTTTTTTGTTAAAATTTTAGTTTTTTGCGTTGCTATTTAAAATTTTTTTTTTTATATTATTAAACATGATTATGGCTAATGATGACACTGTTGAGGGAAATTCCAGGGACACGACAGCGAGCATGGTAAGGATCCTAACTAATTACAGGAAAGGTCTAACGCTAACTCATATTAATGCCCAAAGCTTGAATAATAAAATTGATGAGTTTAGACTTGTTTTTGAAAATTCCAACATTGATATTGTCTGTGTCTCAGAAGCATTGCTTTCTTCTGGGACTCCGGATAGTTTGATCTGCCTAAGTGGTTATAATGTGGTTAGGGAAGATCGAGAGGGTTATGCTGGCGGGGTAGCTATTTTTGTGAAAAAGAATATTTCTTATAAGGTTTGTTTGAAATCTTCAGCAAATTTATCATTACCTGTTAAATATATAGAATTTATTTTCATTGAGATAAATTCTGACGGTAAGAGAATGCTGGTAGGGTGCGTATACAGGCCTAACAAGAGAATACCTTTCTCTAATTTTTTCAGTGCGATGGAAACGCTTGCTGCTGTTTATGACGATATTATTATTTTGGGTGATTTTAACTCAAACCTACTTCTGGAATCGGAATTAACCGACAATTTGTTATCTTTTGGTCTCGCTCCTATGAATACAGTAAATCCAACTCATCATACAGCAACTAATAGAACTCTGCTGGACGTTGTTTTTGTTTCAAATCCAGAAAACGCTTTATTGTATGATCAAGTGCCAGCCCCATGCTTTTCACGGCATGATTTAATTTTTTTAACATATAACTTTAGAACTTCTCGGTCGGAACATACCGTCCACTATCGTGACTTTAACAGTTTAAACTACAACGTGATCCATGAATGCGCCTCTCGTATAGATTGGTCTCAAATGTACTACATGCCCTCTGTTGATAAGCAAGTAGAATTTTTTGAGGATAATATTCAGCGTCTATTTGATGAAACAGTTTCACTAAAATCTAAAAAAACATATAATAGGGAAAGGCCTTGGTTTTCTGCCAATATTAAACTTTTAATATCTAAACGAGATTGTGCTTATTCAAGATGGAAGCGTTTTCGAACCTCAAGTTTAAGAGCTGAATTTAAGGCTGCAAGAAGGAGGGTTAACCTAGGCATTAAAATTGCAAAGACTGAGTAAAATTTTTTAAAAATGCCGGCAAACAAAATTTTACAATTGTTTGCCATATGTGACCGTACCTTTAGTCATACCTTTTTGCAATAGCACTAGAGGTAGAAGTGCACAGCTCGCGGTTATTTGGAGACGAGTGTCGTGCGTTTGAAAACTAAAGCGCATTAAAATGGCCGGTTACACAACGCTCGTTATAAAAGTATTTTGTGTCAGCTGTTTTAAATTTATTTAACACTTTTCGTGTACCAAGTTACAGCTCTTTTTTTGTTTTTAAAGTGTTTGCGTTCTTTTGTACGGTTTCCGACCATGATTTTAAACTCTTCAATACGTTTGTAGAACATGACTCAAAATCGTTGTTTTTTTTTCAATTTACAATTCCTAATATTTTCCAAGCCATTTTCTATTTTGGAAACAGCGTCTACTTCTTAAAAAAAATGTTTACCGGAAACAAATACATCGTTTTTATTACGACTACTAAATATAATGTCTACGCTAAAAAGTGTAACGTTATGTAAAATATCCAAATTGATAGGAAGCCTAGTTCTTACCTCGTAAATAAAGTTTTTAGTAAATCGAATGCAACCTTCTTGTATCACTTTTTTTATCATTTGAAATCTTAAAATCTTTACAGGCCTTCTCAAAATTGTACCCCAAATAGCAATATTAATTTCTTTTCGGTTTGGCATTACATAAAATTTATTGCAATTCGAAACAAAAAAAAATTTAAAATACCACTATTGATCAGTTTAAAGCAAAGACTGCAGTATGAAAGTATAATTGAATAACAAAAAAACAGTTAAAAAGCACCGTTAATTTTTGTGTACGCAGACTTTTGCATACGCGCAAACTTGCCAGACCATTTTTTTTTAATTGCCAAGTGCTACCAAGTTTTGTAAATGCAAAAAACACACCTAACATACTTTTTAAATATTTATCTGTAAATCAAAATCAATTTTAAAAGATTACCGTTATTACTTACTATTATAATGTCAAGTTAAGTTAGATAAAAGAGTTTGTACGCAGATTTATGCTGCCGAGTGTAGCTACGTCTTATAAAAAATTTATTTATTGATAAAAACTCAAAATAAATAATAACATGTTTATTTTTCAGTTTCCATCCGGGCCGGAAGAATGGGAAAACATCGCCAAATAATTCGCTCTTCACTGGCAGTTTCCCAACTGTCTTGGAGCATTGGATGGTAAACACATCAACCTCCAAGCTCCACGAAATGGCGGGGCCTAAAACTATAATTATAAGCATACAAACAGCATCATATTGCTTGCATTGGTTGACGCCCGCTGTAAATTTATATTTATTGATGTTGGAAGTGGAAAGGGCCGTAGTTTACCCTACGTGATAGTCGCGGACGATGCTTTCCATCTACATAAGCACATAATGAAGCCTTTCCTTACCACACAAATTGTATCAAAAAGAAAATATTCAATGTCAGAATATCACGGGCAAGGCATGTTGTTGAGCATTCGTTTGGGATGCTTTCTAATAAATTTAGAAAATTTTTGACAAAAATTAATGTAAAAGTAGATAGCGTCGAAAAAATTTTAATAGCATGTTGCGCTCTTTACAATTTCCTTATTGAGAATGACACAACGTACTCAAATAAATCAAAAACGTCGTTTCCAAGCTCAGACAGCCAAGATATCCTTCCTTATAATCCAAGAAAAGGTCCTGTAGAAGAAATTCGCAACGCATTTGCAGAGTATTTCTGCAATGAAGGAGAGTTACACTGGCAAGAAAACAAAATTTACAATTAAGAGCATATATGAAGAAGAACATGCCAAAAGTAAAACTATCCCGCAGACAAGCCAAAGAGCTTTGAACGTTTTTATAAATCGTATGCATATCGCCATCTTAAAGATCTAATAACCTATCTGCAAAAATTTCAAAACTGAGTTTTTTATGGATTTTTTTCCCTATATCATAACGCATATGTGTGCAAAATTTTGAACATATAATATTACAAATGACAAACTTTTTGTTCCTAGTGGACCGTTACGCACAAAAAAAGAGAAATATAAATCATCAGAAATGACGATTAAAGATTAATTTTGTTGCATAGTGTAATTTAAACAAACATTAAGTACTTTTTGGCCTTAACCAGTAAAAGCAACTACTACTACTGTAATTATTTAATGTATATAATATTCATGTGTGTAAAGAAATTTTTAATTATTCATACCAAAGATGTTAAGTAATTGCTAATTAACCTTCTTTTGTGAAATTCTCTAATTCATCAAACAATTAGAATTTGTTCAACTAATTCCCATTAGATAATTGAAATTTGTATTTCAATGGTAAAACTAATTGCAATTAGTTAAAAAATTTAGCAAAAAAAATTGGTTTACCTTTACAATTAGAAATCTAAAAGACTTCTGCTAATGCAATTAGATATTCAATTAGCTCGAATTAGAATCTATTATTTTGATAAAAATAAATTTCCAAAGAGTTATTGAAGTGAACGAATAATGATGTAAGTCACTGTATTGTATTGTATTGGCACATACTCGTCATCTGTTCCCATACCGGATTTTCTTTTATTTTGTACCGTTCTTAATTCCGATGAGAATTGTGAACGAAGTCCCTTGATTTTTTTTATAGTATGTATCCAATGAAATCATTGGACAGTTTTCGTTCTTCTTTCTAAAATGGAATTCAGGGCAGCAGCCTTAATGTCTCTATTCGTGTTATTCTTTGAGCGCACATTGTACAGTCATTCGAACTGTTCGTATAAATAAATTAATGATTGGACACTAGCTCTAGTCCATGAGAACTCCACCATGCTGCTTTTATAAATTATTTTTATTATTTTTTTTTCAGCCTAGCAATTTGCTACTTAAACAAAATGCACTTAAATATACATTAATTTCAAAAAAATATATGTATGTACTATATGCAAAACGCAGGAATTAAATTTTACAAACTTTTCACACTTTGCTTTTTTCAACACAACTACAGAACTAACACCATAGAAACTAAACAGCCAAAATGGCATTGATGTAAGAAAATGATATGAAGCAACAACATAAAAATGCCGAAAAGTGTAAAAGAAAAGCAAAAAAATTTATAAAAATGTCCAGTACAGATAGTCATGTACTACACACTCTACCTCTACAACCCCTCACCCACAAACTTCGTCTGTCTGCCTTCCACTTGCCACATTTTAAAAGGGGACTAAGAGTTCAGAAGAAAATTGATCACCAAATTTTGACAATTTTAAGATACCAAACTACAAAAAAGTCCCTTTTATTTGAAAACTTCATCAATTTACAATAAAACACAAGAGTCAAAAATAGTATCAGAAATTCCAAACATTTTTGTAGATGAAGTATTTGCATTTATATTTTTAAAAAAGTTTTTACTCTATGTCCCTTTATGGACAAATACAATGGGCAAATTTGTAGATACAAAAGGTAGCAGAATTTCAAATAGTGCCGTTGAAGGTTACTTTAACATAACAAAAAATATCACATTGGATGGTAAAAGAAACATAGTACCAACGGAGTATATAAGAAAGAGCTACAGATACATTAAAGCAAAACTTAAAGACGCAGAAAATATGTATAATGAAAAAAATATTATATTAAAAAAAAATCGAAAAACCAAAAATAAAATTAGAAGATGAAGATGAAACGTGAAAAAGTGCAAAAAAAGATAAGCAGCAAATAAGGCAATCCCAAAATAAAATTCCACAGAGTACTGCGACAATTTTCGTCCTGGCCTAGAAATGTAAAAGAATCTAGATTTATGTATATTACTTTCTTACTATAATCTTTATAAAAACAAATGTGTATCTTATCCAGTTACCATAGATCTGACAGAATTTAAAAGCCTAGATTCTTCAAAATGCATTTTTAATAATGTAATTAATATTGTTATGAAAGTAACTTTCGTTAAGAATTAGATTAATTCATTAGTTATCTTGTATTGATTAGTTATTTAGTATTTGTTAGTAATTTTATTAGTTTAAATTGTTATTTTATTAGTTATGCACACTTCTAGTGTAAAAATCAATGTACCAATATAATGTTAAAATTGTTGTGCATAATTGTACGTCAACCCCAATGTGCAGAATGCTTAAGTATAAAAGTAATTTAATGTTAAAAAGTCCGTTGAAAAGGTGATTATTTATCATTATTCATTTATTTATTATTATTTATTCATTCTTAAAGTTAGAAACATTTATCCCTAATTTAACTAAACACCCGCGAAGCCTTGTGGCTTGTCTGCAGGTAGATAATAATCTAAGAGAGCTTATTTCATTTTCATATTTAATATTTATGTATTCATATGGATAAATTGAATAATAATTAATTGAAAATTAATAAAAAATATTAATGGAATTATTGGGACGTTATAAAACATTTTTTATACAGTTTCTTGGCCTTGGACTTATCCGTTGTATTTAATAGTTGTGTTGGCATTTCATTATAGATAGATGGAAGGAAGTATAGATTCAAGGTTCTGTCATCATAGCTGTTTCACATTTTTTTTTTTTGTCATTTAAAATCTATTCTCAGAACGAAGTCGAGTATTGTATCGATAGTTTATAAGTTGTAGAAGCCGGGAGTCGTTTAAATCAGTCAGTATTGTTAGTCGAATATATTTTTGACATTAAGCGCATTAAGTAGGCGTGGTAGGTTTTTTGATATATTGTTGCTTCTGATTGCCGAGTTGTTATTATTATTGTGTGTGTATGAGTTTTTAATGTTGCGAGTACTTGTGCGGTAAATAACATTATTATTAAATAGATTTAATTGATGCTGATCTATGAAGATGCTATAGCTGTTGACAGTGTGGTTGGGGTTGCTGATTGTATTTTCTTGGTTTTTGTATAGTATTTTTAGCAATTTGTTTTGAGACTGCTGGAGACTCTTCCAGTAGGAAGAATTTCCCCAGGCCGCTATGCCGTGACAAATGAAAGATTCAGCAAGTGAGAAGTAGACTTGGCGGAGTACCTTACTTGTTGCCGCGTAGCTTAGGTGGTATAAGAGTAAGAAGCTTTCCGAAGTTTCATTCGTAGCTCTTGTATATCGTTACTTTAATATATAAAAGCCCTAACTAATATTTTCCTTACTTTTCAGGAGAGGGAAAAACTAAATAAAATCTTAAGTTTTGAAGATACAGTAATTTTTTAAACGCAGTTTTTTATTAAATTCTCTAAGGAATTTAATGATATAATAATTTTTTTAAAATTAAGAGAATTTTATGAAATTATATTAGATAGGGCTTTTAGTGATTCAATATATTGAAAGTTTTTGCGAGTTAGGGCTTTTCATTATAAGTTAAAAAAGTAATATTTTTCGTTTAAAACAGGGTTTTATTAATTGAAAACAAATATAATATGTATGTATATAAATATTACATATTATGTAAGTATAAAGGAGAAATGTATATTGTGATACAGATAAGATTTACAAGCTGTGGGGTAAAGAATCATAAAAACTATGACAATCGGAAGGAATAAACTTTTTCAGATATTGTAAGTGTTCCCATTTTTTTATATTTATTGGAATTCTTTCTTTATATAAGCAAGTGGGAGTAATGTCCTTATCGCACTTCCTGGACTTATAAGGAAGTAGTTCATATTCCGCGTTGATGTTCGTTTTGTAATATAAGAATCCTGACGAATCATAACCTAGAGCCCGCAACATATTCACAGTTGGATCTCCACAGCTTCTTCCTATATTTAAACATAAAAGATTTTCTTATACATTTTATTTACAATTGGGGGATTCACAAGGTGTCATAAAGTCATATGTCTTAAAATAATAACATGAAAAAATACGACTGTTGTGAACAACCCCTCATAATTTAGTATGCTATTTTGAATTTAAATCAGCTGATTTAAAACAAATATAAAAAATAAATAATTAACTATCATCATAATATTTTTTAATTCTTTTCCATGAATTAATAAATTAAATTGGATCTTACCTGACTATTTTCCATTTTGCAGACGCAAATAAGAAATCAATTTTATTTTGTTTGTTTACCAAACAGCAGAGTCATAAGCCGATCTTATTTGACGCCGCAAGTGATTTCTTGCAAAAATTGCTAGCCGCAAGTCAAATTTTTATGTTAACCGGATAAAATTATTCCATCAACGGCGACGGCTACAAGAACTAACGCGATACGGCTCAGCCGCTCAGCTCTGGTCTCTTCTGATTAATTACGACAGCACAATAAACATAGCAAGCAACGTTCTATTAATTTAAGACACTTTTTGTTTACAAAGCAACAACAATATTTTTAAACCATTGTAAAATGTTAGAACATTATGACAATATAACATGATAGCACACCTTGTGAATACCCCAAATATGTATTTTAAGATATTTAGTACCTGGCCGTATAGATGTATATCGCTTTGGTATACTTTCGAAATCCAAAAAATAATCGTAACTTAATTGTTTGGCTTTCAAAGATAATGGATCCTTTCGCGCCTCCCTAATGAGCTCTAAAAATTGAGAGGGCAAGTTTATTTGTTTTTTACGTATCTTTCGTTCTATTAGCGAATGAGTTGCATCACACTCCATCTGTGTATGGCCGCTTATCAAATATTTTTGCTCAATTGTTGTACCTGTTTTCTCGCAAAAGGCTAATAATGCGTTGGATAATGTTACGGTTCTATTTTGATAAAAACATCCATCTGAATAAAGAATTATGTGGTGAATGTGTGGTGTACCAATTAGGAAATTTTCCAAATGCTTAGTGATGCACGTTGCAAAAACTGAAGCCACGAGATTCCCATTTGTTTCGTCCCATACATAATTGTGGGATTCATGTGTTACAGCATTGTAAATGGTAAAGTTATGTATTTGCAATTTCATTGTATAATAGGAAGCACTAGCGTTTAGTTGGGGTACTAATTTAACAGCTTGAGTATCCATGAAAAACACTGTACATAACAAGGACTCGGCATTTTTTATATCATTTTTCTTTTCTTCCCTCATTATATCTACTTTCTCTCTATGCAGTTCGTAGTCTTCTTGTGACAAGTTTTTAGCTTTATATGAAACGCAAACATCGCACTCGTCTTTTTTTGGCTTGAATAAAGATATATTCAGATCTTTAAAGACCTCTGAAAAAATAGGATATGATAATTTCATATCTCGGTTTTCTTTATCCGAATTGCATTCTTCTGAATGGAGCCTGTAAACCTCCTGATAGGAAGTAAAACTGGTATCTAGATAAAGCTTTTTAGTCCTCTTTCTACAATAGTGAGATTCCATTTTCGGGAGCATATCTAGCCATTTACGAAGAAAGTATCGTTTTTCTTTATATCGAATACCAGTAGCCAAGTTTTGTTTAACTTGTTTGTGAAGGCCTGAAACTTTTTCGGGACTTATTTGTGTACCATGATCTCCGCTTTTGTTAATCCAGTTACGTACCATTTTCTCCTTCAATCCCAGTGTTGAATGGAACATGTTGCGACATACTTGTAAACGCTTTGAATTAATTCTCAAAAAATATGAAATTGTTTTGGTTCGTGTTGAATTTTGAGAACACTTTTTTTATCTGAGCAACTTACAAGCCCGGTAACATACAAACTTTTCTGATCCCAAGTCATCTCCCAAAAAATATTGAATATTTCTTTCCGTACGAACTCCGTGAATTTTGTACAGTGTCTTAACGTACTTTTTGCACAGAAACGTGACGAACAAGGTTCTCCCATTTGTCTTTCAGGTTTCTGACAAACTCCTGTTTTCGATAAACTGTTGTATTCCTTACCATTCATACGATTATTTATGTTTATATTCTGCTGCCACTCACATTTTTCTGCTTTATTTTTCCTTTTCGGTGTACACAAATCAGATGACTAGACCATTATCGTGGCACCATTTCGATGCGTTATCTAGTTGATTTTGTATGATTTTTGTGGCTGTTTCAATATTTTTGTATTTTAACTACGATTGCCGTATCATCAGCATATGCATATGTGTTACAGTTTTCGAGGGTGTTAAGCAAATCGTTTGCATATATTAGATATAATAGAGGACCTAGTTTCGATGCTTGTGGAACTTCGTCACTATATTTTTTCATAATTTTAACACGATATGTTCGGAGTCTGAGGTAGCCTGCAAACCAGGACAAAACATTTCCTCTTATTCTCTTTCTTTCCAATATCGAAAGAAGTTTTACATGTGATAAGGTGTCAAATGCCTTAATAAAATCGATAAATAAAACTAGACATTGTTCGCCGTTACTGAAAGCTCCATTGATTTCATCAGAAAATTTGACGGCTAGCCGCTCAGCCGATTTTTTTCGACAAGTCGCGCCGCCGGCGATATACTCGGCTGATCGACGGCTCAGTTGCTAGCTGATTATCTTTTTTCTACTTTTCTTATATTAAGCCAAAATTCGTTATTCAATTAATTTTTGGTATTTTTTAATATTATTTAAGTTAGTGAGTTCTTACGAAGATCGGTATTTAATTAATTTTTTAGCACTGTTGCCATATACAAATACTTAAAGAGTTTTAACGAAATTTTTTTGTATTTTGCATGTGGAAAAGGGGGTTAAAGCTAAAGGTAGGATTTTATCGGCCGTATAAAAGTGTTCCATTATTACAACTTTACTTTAACTGGTATGTTAAACCTTAATGTACTTTATCGCTCAATTTAGGTTAAAGTAAAGTAAATGGAAAACTTTTTATAAGGCCGGTTAAAGTCTACTTTTTGCTATCGGTAAGTTGTGAAAAAGGGCCTATGTGCAGTGTTTAAAAAGCTGTAGTTGAGATAGTAAAAGTCATAAGATTGTACTGTTACATTTGTCATTGGATAAACATAAACTTTTGCCTTTACTTCTGATTTTTTTATTGAAAACAGTCGCAGTCAAGGCAAAAACAAAACAAAAAGTTGTACACAACAAAGAACTTCTGCAGTCGACATGTTCGGAAGTTTGGTTTGACAGACTGAAACTTTTAAAAAATCCCGTAGTTAACGAAGATGGGAGTTGTGTTTGTGTTTTTGTTTTCCAATTTTTATTTTATTTTAAATTTACATATTTCAACTATCACCACATTCTATCCTCAGAATTCTTTGACGTTCTATCCTCTGCACTGCGGTGCCTTCCAACCAACAGTGAAACATCAATCTATAACCAGTGGTACTGGTGGTTCGAAATTTGCTGTAACTGTAACTTTTAAAATACAAACCTAATAAACCAAAGAAATAACATACATATTCTTATATATATGAAAACGATAATGCTATTTAAAAATTTTTTTTTTTCAAAAAATTGTTAAACAATTAAATAAATACATATGTATTTATGTACACTAGGGTGGCCGTTATTTTCTTTTTTTTGATTTCTTATATTCTCCCCCCCCAAATCGGTTCAGTTTTATGTAAAAAAAAATACAAAAAAATTTCGTAGCGATAAGTTGTGTTTTAGGGGGGGCGTCGGCCCCTCAAAGTTTGCCATCAAGCCATTTATTCAAATGTAATTTGTTTGCATATGACTATCTCTTAAAAACAACATTTTAAAAGAACATGGTATATGGCAATATTTTAGCTCTTCTAGTCAACAACATTAGCCTCGAAGAAAGTTTTTTGCTAAAATTAATATTTAAGAAAATAATTAAGAAAATAACAACAAAATTCCAAACATTTTATATACGTTTTATATATATATAAGAGGGATTTAATGTCAAGTGAACTAATTTTGAAATCGATGTCTTTCGATTTGGATGAAATTTGCACCAACGTTAGTCCTATTGAATAGTAGTTTAGACACAAATTTTCAACAAGATCGGTCAAAAAGTTTCTGAGTTTGGGGGGGTCAAAGTTTGAAATTTTGGCCATATAGGTGTTCTTTCACATCCATGTAACTTATTACCAATTGGGGTTAGCAAAATTTGTCCCAAGCAGCTTAGATAGCTATTTGATCAATCTTTAAAAAAAAAATTTTTTTGTTTTTTTTTGAATTTTTTAAAATTTTTTTTTTAAATTTACAACTTGGCAAAAAAAAAAAAAGTTTTAAATATTAAAAAAATATGTTAAAAAATTTTTTAAAAAAACCAAAAAATTTTTTTTAAAAAGATTGATTAAATAGCTATCTAAGCTGCTTGAGACAAATTTTGCTAACCCCAATTGGTAATAAGTTACATGGATGTGAAAGAACACCTGTATGGCCAAAATTTCAAACTTTGACCCTCCCAAACTCAGAAACTTTTTGACCGATCTTGTTGAAAATTTGTGTCTGAACTACTATTCAATGGGACTAACGGTGGTGCAAATTTCATCTAAATCGAAAGATTTCGATTTCAAAATTAGTTCACTTGACATTAAATCCCTCTTTTATATATATAAAACGTACATAAAATGTTTGGAATTTTGTTGTTATTTTCTTAATTATTAATGTTGTTGACTAGAAGAGCTAAAATATTGCCATATACCATGTTCTTGTAAAATGTTGTTTTTAAGAGATAGTCATATGCAAACAAATTACATTTGAATAAATGGCTTGATGGCAAACTTTGAGGGGCCGACGCCCCCCCTAAAACACAACTTATCGCTACGAAATTTTTTTGTATTTTTTTTTACATAAAACTGAACCGATTTGGGGGGGAGAATATAAGAAATCAAAAAAAAAAAGTTCTCCATACAACTAACGGCCACGCTAATGTACACATGTACTGCCGTATTCATAAAAAATTAAAATGGATTTGAAATGCATTTTAAGAAAAATTTGTGTGAAAATTTTGCCTTAAAACACCTTTCAATTTTATTTTATTATTTAAAGCCAAGAAAATTATAAATAAATTTTAATAAATTTTATGTTGTAAAATTCCTTCCTTCAGTAAAATTAATTTAATGAAAATTAAATTTGATGAACTCAAGCCTAACTAAAAATATCAAAAATTAACAGTTCAACTTAAAGTCACAATCGTTCTCTGAATTTTAATTCCTCCTATCAATACTTTTATACGCTTTTCCCTCGAGGTTTTTTCGTAACTTAATTTTTTTGGTAAAAAAGTAAAATAATCCAAGTGCCAAATATGGATGGTTTTCTTCCGCAACCACGTAACTCGATTTTTTCCGATTTTTTGTTTTAACCGGAAAAGTAAATATATTTAAATGTAAAGTTTTTTTGTATCAAATCATATTATGAATTATTTTTTGTTTTTGTAAGTAGTGTTATTTCTAGGGATAAGATTTTCATGCACTAAAAAATCGAAAATATGCTCATAAAATATGCACCAAAAAAATTGAATATATGCACTAAAACTTAAAAAAATTATATAAAAAATTGTTTTTAATTGTCTATTGTTTTAATGAATCAGAAGTAAAGGCAAAGGTTTATTTTTGTCCGATGAAAAATCAAAAACTTGAAGAAAGAGCAATTTTTTTTATTTTGACTGCAGTTTTTTAAGCCCTGCCTAAGTGTCTATAATTTTGTGCTACATTATCTGTATCTGATTTAAAGTTAATTCTTAACGTTGTACTTTTATTATTTTCAACATATGTTAAATATTACTACGTTAAGTGTTATAACAAAAGCACTAACAACGTTAAGAATTTGCTTTGTAGTTTAAAATTTGTATGACAGTTTAAAAAATTTTTGCGAAAATTATTTAAGAAATTTTAAATCGTTAATTTCTCTGACGAAGTTACACAAAGGTGTGACGAAATATCGGATTAAATAGAACAAATATTTTTATAAAAAATAATAGACCACAAACTTAATAACTAAATAACAATTTAAAAAATTAATTAATTAACTATTTTAAAATGCCTGATGTTTCTAAATTTTCAGAAAGTCTTTGTTGGCGTCTGGCTGGTGGGACCGAATGTTCATGTTTCTCAGTATTTTGATCGTATGCAACAGGATCACATGTGGTAGAGACATCTGGCAACACCACATGTGGTATGACACCTGAAACATGAATTCGCCTTTTTTTACTTTTTTACTCTTCTCGTAAAACTTCCACCAGCCAGACGCCGGCCATTGCCCTTTATTAAAATTAAAAAGTAAAATTGGAGTTAAAATTAAAAATAAAAAAAGAAAGTGTGTAAACCGAAAAAGATAATGGCCCATAATCATAGTCAAACGCTAAAGTCGGTTCTATTTAAAGACAACTTTAAAATAAAAACATACTTTTAATTATTTTGCTACTATAGTCGAAACTAAAGTATGTTTTAAATTGAACCGACTTTAACTGGGTGCCAACTCAAATGTAGAAAATTTTTCATACAACATACAACAAAATATAAGCAAGTGGCAACTTTAAGCAGCCGACATTGAAACTTAAAATATAAATAAAACACTGCATATCTTGTGGGGTTGAAGAATTTTTAACGCGACATATGAATTTATGTAGAAAGCAACAACAAAATTACAAAACATTTTGGCTTTGTTTTTGCTTTCAATGTAATTTTGGCCTAGCGTTTTGCACAATTAGGGCCCACACATATGTATTTTGTGTTTCTTTCCATAAAAGTTTTCCTCCAAATCATTTATAATTGCAAAATATCGGCCAATATCTTGTAACATAAACATTTTTAACTTTTTGCAAGTACTTTTTTATTTGGCGAAAAACAGCTGATGCTGTTGTTAAATGAGTTAAAAACAGCTTCATCTAGTTTTATATATAAAGTCAACTTTAACGTCAAAAGTATACTTTAACTTGTTTATGAAAGACCTAAAGTCGGCTCTTAAGTAAAGTCGACTTTAGTTTTCTTAAAGTATACTTTATTTTTGACTATGATTATGGGCCAATAAAACTAAAGCTAAATAAGAAAAGAAAAACCAAAAAGAAGGAAGTGTTTTCTAATTAAGCGCCAGTGAGCCACAAAAAATAGGGGTGTTTTTCGTTTTGTGGTCTTGACCTGCCGCAACAAGTGCCTCTGCGACCTGCCTCAACCAGTGTTTGACGTTCCCGGACAGTGCCTACCTTGATTCAGAGCCAACTAAACCGACAGGTTAAACACCTCTACCCCAACAGTCTTAATGTTATATCTGTTAGTGACCGTAGTACAACTAACAAGGTATTACCTGTAAATAGCAAGGACCCTAAATAATAATTATGCTCATTTTTAGGTACCAAAAAATTTACCACTTTTAAGAAACATTCTATAAAAATTGCTTTTAATTATTATGTATAATGAAAATAAATATTTCTTAAACATAACTATTATATCTAATAAATATCATTTTACATTGGCCCATAACTATTATGATCGATAAATATATATTTCTCTTACAGATAACTATTACTAAAGATTTTTATGGTTTTTATTTACGACAATAATTATTTTGAATATTAAGCTGGGATCACACGATTACCGCAAAGCACAAATTTTCACACTTTTTAATACACCAATCGTGTGACTGCACAACCAATTGGCTCTTGCACCAATCGAGGACAATATTGTGCTTACTTTTACCAATCAAATGCAACCCTGGTGCGGCAATCGTGTGACTGTTTGCTATGCAACCGTGCGTTAATAAAAATAACAAAAATGTACCAATATTTATTGTTTTCTTGTGCGGCAATCAAACAACACAATACGCGCCAATATTTGTCTTTTTTTTAATAAATTTTACGTTTTTGTGTTTCCTTTAGCAAGTAATGAAGATAAATACATATGTATTTATTTTAATTTTTGCTATTAACAAATACATATGTATGTTCACAAGCATACTATGTAGAGTTTGCTAAAAACCGTAAAAATGTGAAACCCCGGTTTCGGTTTTAAAATGATTAAAACCGGCCGGTTTCGGTTCGGTTTTCGGTTTTAAAAATATCAAAGTTAAATTCTTACATAAACATATATATATTTTTTTTGCAAGTTTTTTAATTGTTTCAGTTCAGGTACTTTTATTCGCCCTTAAGTGTATACCTTGGCCTGGCCAGGCATTTTTTGACTTTTTCTAGTTTTTTTTTTATATAATTATTAAGTATATTAGAACGTAACTTAATGTATTCCTCAATTCCGCAACTGGCCAAATGAAAATTTTGTGCATATTGTATCCACCTGGGCCTGGTCAGGCCCTTCCCTATAATATATGTACTGCAGTAAATAAAATCAAAATGAAACGTTTCAAAAGGCATACACAACACATAAGAATTCTTCCTTTTCTGTTTTTTCGAAAAATTATTTTATTTCCCAACAAAATGTTCCTGCTATAGCTATAAAACTCCATACATATAAAAGTAGTCCCAGCCTTGCCCAGGGGTTCGTTAGTGTGAGTTTTTTCTATAGCCACAAGAAACTCCATACAAAATTCAAGTGGCCCAGGTGGCAGTTTATTCCTCACAAATAAGGTGTGTACTTAAGAGTTATAAAGATAGCATTTGTTCTTCTTAGTACTTATTTTGAATTTTAAGAATTTTGAAATACCTTGTCATTGTTGAAGGCTGTTATGTATAAAGTTTTTGTATATTAAGTACGAGTATGATGTTTAATTTGCAATTTCTTTAAGCATAAATACATTGTTAAAGTTAAAGCTAAAACCGAGGTTTTTTTGTCGGTTTTCGGTTTCGGTTTTTAGGCATTTAAAACCGCGGTTTCGGTTAAAACCGAACAGCAATCCCTAATACTATGTAGCTGTTAAGTTTTTATTAAAGATATTAAATAAAACTTTTCTTTTATTCTTTTACGGATATTTGTCGTTGATATTTCTTAAATAAAATATTTGTTAACTTGAAAACGAAAATAAAAAATTTGTTAAAGTAGCCGAGATTTCTCTTTACTAAACGATATCGTGTCTGATGTGTGTGTGCACAATTATGGCTGTGCCACCACATGCCCGTCCACTGGGAGGTTTTGTGTCATGCGTAAGGTATCCCTTTACCCTAAAGCAGTTTTTATGAGTAAAGTGTGTTTCAGAGACAGGAAGTACGTCGATTTCATGCCTATGAAGAAAGTTTGCAACTTCGTGTTTATGTTGGGATAACCCATTTCCATCCCAGGAACATATTTTTAACTGGTTCATTTGTTGTTGAGTAGAACTTGCAGGAGCATGTTCTGGTTTCGCATCATTTCCTGAAACATGTTCTGCATAGTGGCCATGAAGTTATTCATAATTTGAATTAAATTTTCAATTGAGCTAGGCATATTTCCAGAAGGCATTTGTAGATCTATTCCTGACAGTTTGTGCATTAAGAGGGACCCTTTCGTTTTAATGGTTCCTCAACAGTTATTCTTCTGTTGAGTAGATAACGCAAGTTGTATATGGGATGAACTGCATTTTTGGTTTTGAGAACCGATGAATCAAACAATATCTCGTGCGGTGTATTCCTATTTACTCCTGTTCAAAATGTTATGAACAGATTTTACCTCATACCCCTCTAGCTCTACGGCAGATTTTATTTTCTCTGTAGGAACAGAAGTATCTTTGTCTTTTATGACAATAATCAAACCCTTAGCACTTTTTAATTGATATGTATAGTAACTTTTATTTTCTGCGTCCAGGTGTCTTGATATAATACGAAAGTTCGTTTCTGTACTGGCTTGAATTTTGGTCTCTTGAATTTGCCCGCGTCGTATAGAAACGACGTGGAAATTATTCTTACCTACAAGTTGAGTCAACATGTTGACTATGCTATTTGATGTTTGCTCCCGCAGATAGATGGGTGACGGTTTTACTTTTTGGCAAAGCTCCTGTATTTATTAATGCAAATCGTGATGTTCCAGGTTTTTCGTTATTATTCCTCTGGTCAGACGACTTCACACTTTGAACCACATTTACAATTGCATCAACACACTTCCTCAGGTTGAGCACACTTGCACTTAAATTGCTGCATGGAAAACCAGTTGCGCTGGTAATTTTTGCACTTAAATAATTTTTATTTAATTCTGGGTATCAAATGTTTTCATTGCTCACGCTCGGAGAGCTTACCACAATAAACGCATTTCTTCTGGGCTTACTCTCCTTGTTGGGAGTATTTGTGAGGCTCATTCACAAATCTCTTCGGGCACCTTAGTTATTGTTGTTTTTTTTTTTTACCTATTACAAATATTTTTTTTTTTTTTACTTCTAATTTTATTTTCTCACTGATACACGTCCGTACTCGTCAAGAGCTGGTTTCGTAACTATACCTAAGGCGCTAACTAAGTCGCCACCTCTTATTCAGCAGTGATTTCTCTAGGAACTTTAAGCATGTCCTTTCACTATTTGTGTAAATATAAATGGGTTTTTGTTTACAAACTTATTTGTACATGTGTGTGCACATAATTTTTAATTTTAATTAAAAAGCTTAAGAATATAATTAATTTGACAAAATATTTTAAAACATTTACTTATAATAAATATTTGCTGCATATGTACATATATTATGTAGAGAATAATTATAATAGTTTTAAAGCTTATTTATGTACATATATAGGAAAATTTTATTTACTTTGTTTTTTGTCGCAAAATGTTTAAATATCGTTTTAAATAAGTTGGATAGCTTTCCTTAACATGCCTTCAGGGCTTCCAGGAATAGATATCTATTTTTCTTAATCAGTTAGCTATACTATATATTTTACTATATTACTATGTATGTATGTATATGTTACCTACCTATAAGCGCTTTGCAGAAATTGCTTCAGCCAACAAAACAAGCTATAAATGATCAAAATCTGTTAACAACTTTTGATTTTATGTATTCACAAAAGACGAAAAATTTATATGGCGGTTTAATAAAATTCCTAAATTAATTAAAATTTTTCGTCTTTTGTGAATACATAAAATCAAAAGTTGTTAACAGATTTTAATCATTTATAGCTTGTTTTGTTGGCAATGTTGTTTTTATATGACTGTATAAAATTAGAAGCATAGCTTCTGTTTCTAAAACGACTGCGCATATAAGAAAAACGTTTTACCTTTATTAAAGTAAATTTTATTGCGGAATTTCGGTTTTTTAGTTTTTCAATAAGCTAAAGCGTTTTTGAGTTACGCGAATATATGTTGTGCAACCTCCTTAATTTTCGAAATAACGGTATATCTCGAAAACCAAAGCTAACATAAAGAAAAAAGTTTTAACTTTGGGGAACTTTGGGCCCCACCCGGCACGGCTAGGCACCATCGGATTGACCTGAAAAATTAGATCATGATTTCTTACACCAAACCGCATATTTGAAGCAGCGCAAACAATTAAATTAAAAAAAAAAAATCCCATACAAGATGCGACGACAAGATGTATAATAGTTTTAATTTTTTGATACCAATATTTCATTCTGATACGTTATTAATATAAATGCAAGTTTTTTATTATTTTGCCTTGTATTTCTTATATACTTTATTGCACCATTGCGAATCTCTCTATTGGTCATATGTACATACATTACCTAAGCGGTTTTGCGATACCTTCATTTTATGATTATTTATTAAAAACTAAATACTTAGCTTTCTTCTATTAACAAAAAGTGTTATGTGTTCAAATGAATCTTTGATACCCTCCACCGACAATTAGAATATTTCAGGAGTGGCTATATAATTAATAACTCGCCAGTTTACAGAAAAAGTGTGTCTGTAAAATTTCTGTGAGAAAGTTCCCGCTTTGAACTGTCAAATAAACTCACAAAAAACGGGGCGAGAAGAAATCTTAACTCTAAGATCAAAGTATTAAAAATGCAAAGATTAATAATAGTAATATTTAATTATTTTGAATTATTATTTTCTTTTAACATTTAAAAAAACAAGTAAGAGTGCTATATTCGGCTGTGCCGAATCTTATATACCCTTCACCATTGTGCGAGCAGAATACAGAGCAACTAGACAAAAACTAAATAAATTTTACATACCTATACATGAAAAAAACGAAAAGAACTTTAAAATAAATTGTATTGATATGAAAAAAAACGAAAAGAACTTTAAAAGAATGCTGTCGCCTTAACTCCCCCTTCCGTTAGTGGGATCGTCCCGATACTTAATGGATAGGAAGATCATTGATACTGCGAAATTCGCATCTTTGTTCACGAGGGACAGGCATTTCTCTAGGATTTTCGGTTACCGGCGGATGGTTTTCTTCGATTATATTTGTGACCGTTAATTTGGTCCGAAGTTTGAAAGCCATCGCCAATATACAAACCGTTAACACAACTACAAGGCCCAAATTAAGTGAGAACATCACTTTTCCTTTGGCCGACATTGACGCTAACCTTTCAATATTACTTGTTTGTAGATCCTTCATCAATTCCAAAGAAAGCACTTCCTCTAAATTTCCACCATTTTTTGTTGGTTGCAACAAAGCAGGAAGCGGTTTCCAATCAGATATTTCTTTTGAAATATATGTTTTATTGGCAATTGTGATAGTATCATTGTGGAACTGAATTAGGTATGTTCCACGTAATTCACTTGTTTCATTATTCGATGTCCCGACAATACCTTCAAATTTGTTCAGCAAAATAGTTCCCGGATACAGTTCTTGTACCGTATTTATATGCTGATTATTAATTACAACGCAATCATGTTTCCTACTTGATAAAAGTAAGGGAATACAATTTGTTTTGCTTATATCTATTAATTTTTCTTCGCTACAAATACATAATTTATTATATTCTTTGCAGTTTTCTCTTTGTTCGTAAATTTCCTTATTACATCTTATTATATTTTCAGAGTTAATTTTTACAATTTTGTTTCCCTTTTTTATTGGTTTAATCAACATTTTTTCACAAATCTTACTATCTATTGCAGGAAGATTTACTATATAAATGATAGCTCTATAATCTGTGGCTATTTTAATTGTCGCAAAACTTAATGCTTGTTCTAGATCAGCATAAGGGAACTTTTCCTGATCTAAAAATTGTTTAACCTCATTCATCTCCCTTTCGGATAAAATAAAAGAATTTATGATCCCTACCTTTGACCACTGCAACGCATACTCCACGTTAACAATCTCCTCTCTCAGTAACCTTAATTTATTGGTTATTGTTTCTTCTTGTAGTCTTCTAACTTCTTCTAAGGATTGGATGGTCTTAATAATGTGATTTGTGGTATTCGTCAATAAGTTAACTCTTTCTAAAACTTCTCTATTAATTATCCTCTGTCTTTCATTATTTTCCAACAGTCCCTCCATCTTTTGTACAACTATTTTATGGTCATCGTGATCTGGAGTACCAGCTACCCATTTCCAAGCGGTACCCAGGAAATTTATGGATCGTTTTTTCCGAGGCCTAATAATTTCGAGGTGTTTCTTCATTTGCCCGATATCGTAAAGAAAAAATGGCATTAAGGTGCTATTCCTAAGTATTTTGTTTTGGATTTCCGATTCGATTTCTTGAATTATTGACTCGTAATGTGTCAAATTTAAAACATGTATTAATTTGAAGTTTCCATTTTGCAACCGAGCTTGTCCTAAATGTATCGGAACAAGTTGGGAATTTGAATAATCCAATATCTGCACCTCAGAGCTGCAGACATCAAGAATGGTAAATAGTAATATAATTTTGAGTGACATTTCCTGCAGAGAAGAGAAACATTTATGATTTTATATTCTCCTTATGTATAATCCTACGTCTACTAAATATTTTTACTTTATTTCCTAAATCCTCGCTTATTTTTTGCTTCTTATACCTATCATCTAATTTATTTCTTTTGCCAATAAGTTTCTCATAGACCTCTTGATTTTGTTCGTACGTTTTTATTTTAGTAGGTTTATTTCTATTCATCAACTTCAATTGTGCTTGACGAAGTTTATCTCGTACATCGTCATGTTGGACTTTGTTATGAAATATATCGTATGGTTTTTTATTCGTTACTGAATGAATGGTTAAATTATACTGCTGAGCAGCTCGATAAAATGCTTCTTTAACATCAATTAAATGAAATTCTTCCTTAATGCAACGGGTGATTTCAACCAGAGTTGAGTGTACCCTTTCCACCTGACCATTTGTCGAACTATGGCGTGGATCACAGTAATACAATTCTACCTGTAACCTCTGCATTAATGATTTAAATTGTGGGGTTGTAAACCCTGGTTCATTATCAAGAGTAATTTTTTTGGCGTTTGGAAAGCTTTGCAGAATTTCTTGGACTTTTTCCCCAAGATTCAGTTTATCTTCTATATGTTTTATTACCAAGAATTTTGAATAAGCATCTATACAGGTTATAAACTTATGACTTTGTGCATAAAAGATATCAATATGAAGGAACTCCCCCTCATTGTTGGGAATTGGAGCTTCTCCAATTGGAAGCTTAGCGGGTTTCCTATCATACTTGGCTTTATTGCATATATCGCAATGTCTGATATATTGTTTTATACTATTTAACATTTTTGGCCAATAGTATTGTTGAAATATCTGTTTATGATTTTCTTTACAGTTTCTATGAGCACGGGCATGAGTTTGCTCTATTATAGCTGTTTGATCATCAGGGCTAGTAATGTCAATTGCGTATCGTGGTATAAACGAATTTGTTTTTAAATATATTTTTTACGGTTTCTTTAAATTCGTATAGATCTTCTGCGGTGCAATGAATTGCAGTAACAAGATTAGGCTTAAGGAATTCCAACAATATACTTCTCAAATTTTCCCTCGTATCGAACTCTATTATGTGGCGAATTCTACCGAAAGTTATCAGGGATTCATGTTTTGAGAAATTAGTTTTGCAAAGTAAAATTTGTTGTTTAAATTCATTAATAGGTCTAGTGATTTCAGGGATATTAAAACTGTCGCTGCTTTCAACAGAATGTTGGGTACTTCGTAGTGACTCATCATCGGGAATATTATTCAAGACCTGTCTAGAAAGTGCGTCGGCTACGACGTTGGTAGCACCAGGCTTGTATACAAATTTAGGAGCATATTCCTCAATAAAAGACATCCATCTTTTAATTTTTGCGTTGGGATTTTTAGTTGAAATCGCAAATGTAAGAGGTTGGTGATCAGTGTGTATTTCCAGATTTGTAACACCATATAAATAATTTCGAAGATTTTTTATTGCCCAGACTATGGCATATAATTCCTTTTCGTTCGTAGCGTAGTTACGTTCGGTGGAATTAAGGGTTTTGGATATGAATATTATAGGTTTTTTCTCTTGTGTCAATACAGCACCAATAGCTGCGTTTGACGCATCGGTCGTTAGTATAAATTTCTTTTGGTAATCGGGTTGGGTTAGTTCGACTTGACCAGCCAAGAGATCCTTTAATTTAATAAACGCTGAGACACCTTCAGTATCGAGTTCAATTTTAACTTTTTTTGATGCATTAGCAGACACTCTACCGTTTTCTCCCGCAAGAAATCTAGTCAAGGGTTTGGCAACATTGGCATAACTACTAATAAACTTACGGTAATAACCTGTAAGACCAAGGAAACTTCTTAGCTGCCTTAGAGTTTGTGGTTGTGGGTAATTTTTAATTGTTTCAATTTTATTTGGGTCTGTTTTTATTACCCCATGTGCTATTACATACCCCAGAAATTCTACTTCTTCCTCAAAAAATTTTGACTTCTCCAATGATATTTTCATATTTGCCTCTCTGAGAGTATTGACTACTATATCCAAATGTTGTATATGTTCCTCTAAATTTCGAGAGTATACTATTATGTCATCTATATAGACATGACAGAATCTACCAATGAATTTTCTCAAAATATCGTCCATGGCGTTTTGGAAGATGCTCGGTGCATTCCTCAATCCGAATGGCATTCGAACAAATTGACGGAAAATGCGGTTTTTCCCACATCGTCCTCCTTCATAAGAATTTGGTGGAAACCAGATTCAAGATCAATTGTTGAAAAGAATTTTGCTTTACCTAAGTTGGATAATATAACATTACAGTCTGGTATGGGGTATTTATATGCTATCGTTTTCTCATTCAATTTCTTGTAATCGACAACCAAGCGAAGTTTTCGTGTCCCGTCGTCATTCATTCCCTTTTTTGGGACGACCCATACTGGTGAATTATAAGGGCCCCTACTTTCACGAATAATGCCTGCTTCTAATAACTTTTCTATCTCACTATTAACAAATGAGTTTGCAGATAGCGGATATGGATATTGTTTGCTCCATACCGGATCGTTATCTACCGTCTTAATTTCCGCCTTAATATCTGTTCTAAAAGGCAGATTTAAATTAATATTCGAATGCAATCTAGAAACTTTTTCTCGTATATTCCCGCGTAGTTTTCCCAAAGTTTGCGATTCATGATCAACATTTGTAGTTGAAACACTTTTATCGGTATCTTCAGGATATTCTTCATTAATAATTTTGTTCAAGACATTTTCTACAACGTTGTTGATACTATTCTCATTAGATTTTTTGTCTGGAATATTTTTACTAGCTTTGTATATTTCTTTTTTAAACCCTAAAAATTTTTCGCAATATCTTCCACAAGTTATTGTTCCTTGCTGGAAGTCTAAAATTGCATTCGTTTTTCTTAGAAAATTGTAACCTATAAGCACATCTGTATCCAAACCTTGGATTTCGTAGAACCTTTGGTTTATTTCAAACATGCTTGCTTCATAATAATGTTCGATGAGAGTATAACCGTTAATAGTTTTTACTCTTTTCTTAATGACTAAATCCCTTTTGTTCGCGAGAACTCCAGGTTTGCAGTAGCTGCACGTTGCGCCACTGTCGACTAAAATTGTGAGTTTTCTTCCGTCCTTTGCTGTCCTGACGATGCAGGGCAGTTCGGATCTTTTTCTAAAAAAGCATCTTCGCTTAAGTTATTTATTCTTTGTGCCTTTTGATTTGGCTGATATATTGTTTGAGAATGTGGACGTTTGCTATTTTGTTGGAAATTACTAGCTCGATTTTGCGATAAAAAATAATTTTGCCCATTGTTGTTATATCTATTTTGCGGATGCCTAACACTGGTCGAACTTCCCAATTCCATTGGTTCAGGTTTAGGTTCTGTTTGTCGTTGCTCGCGATAGTTAACTTGTGGATTATTTTGGTTACGTTGGGGAAAACGTAATGGATTTGTGGACCTAAATTCTACTACTGTATTTACATTAACAATCTGTGACAATTGCTGAGTTAATCGATCTATTGTCTCCTGCAATGGAGCGGTCTGTAAACGAATCAATTCGGAAATTTGGGTAGATGTGGTCATGGTTGTATCTGAAGTACTAAGACCTTGAAAATAACCTGTCAACTCCTCTAACGAATCAATTAAACTCTCTTCTCCTGGCAAATACCCTATTTCTTCTTCTAGTTCCCTGATGCGATCCAGCGTTTACACAATTTTGTATTTATTATTTTATTTTATTAAGACTTCAAACAAATATGCGAGCACTTACTAATAGTAAATCTTCACTTAAATAAATACACTTTTTCCTTACATTAATTCACATAAACAATTTTTAAATTAACTTACATAAAAATAATTAAACTGTAAGTAGAAACTGTTTTGATTGTCGGCTTTCGTTGGTTATCTTATAGCTGACCCAGATTCTCAATCGTTCTGGGGTGTTGCTGCCTTGGAATGGGCAGTTTTCCTCTCAATAATAATTGTTTTTATTTGAATTTCCCACAGGTTTTGCACAATTTGTTTAAAAATTTATATGTAATTTCAAGAGTTTATACAAATTTTTGCTGCCGCACTTTCAAATTTTCAAAGGAATTTGTGTTTTTTTGTCATTTTTGTTTTTATTGTATGTTATTAAGTCACTCTAGCACTAAAAAAAATCTTCCACTTGCACCAGGTTTTTTTAGATTTTTATTTTTTCTCCTTTTTTTAAAAAAATTTTCCTTTTTTAAGGATAGTTTTTATTTTTTCTCCTTTTTTTTTTTAAAAAAAAAATTTTTCTTTTTTAAGGATAGTTTTTTATTTTTTCTCCTTTTTAAGGATACTTATTTTTATTTTATCTCCTTTTTTTGTTTAAGGATACTTATTTTTTAATTTTTTGATCACTTAACCGAATCCTTACTTTGTTTTTTTTCAGGATATTTGTACGGTGTGGGCGATCCCGGTTGAGCCCCCAATTAAAACATTTAGTTTTTGTTTTTTAAAAAAAGATTTTTTATTTCTACCTCTGTCTTACACCACCAACTTAAAACTTAAAACTGACTTAATTTTATTCTATACTTAATTATTAATACCAGTAGCAAACATGATTTTTGTTTACGCGATAATAATCAATTATGTTGTTGAATTGCAAATCAGCAATTCTTTATTGCGCGTGATAAGTAATTTGATACTAAAATTGAAAACAATTTTTTTCTGCGGCAAGCGTCAGCAGAATTTATGAATTGTATTGATATTTGAAAAAAACGAAAAGAACTTTAAAATAAATTGTATTGATATGAAAAAAAACGAAAAGAACTTTAAAAGAATGCTGTCGCCTTAACTTACATACATATTTACAATACTTAAAACTTCATTATAAATAAAATTTAAAAAGCGAAAACTGGTAAATATTTTTTTTAAATCGTTTTTAGAACATAAAAAAAATAAAAATATTAAAAAAAAAAATTTTTCTTTTTAAAAAACCAAGATTCGAACCAGGGAACTCTCAGTTTCTAACACACCCTCTAGACAACTGAACCATGAAGGCACGTAAAATGGTTTATGTTCAACTTGCTTCCAAACGTAATTCTCAAATGTGTTTCAAATCTGGATTATAAAACAATGTGGAATATAAATAAAATATTTTATTTTTTTAATTTAAATTAATTTTTTATTTAAATAAACTGTCAGATAAACATTCGGCAACATAGTTTAAAGATAAAATAATGTTCTTTCCGTCCGCTAATTCTTGCAAAGACGAAATTGGCTCCCTTTTATTTTGAGGATTGTAGCCCCGCGATCGTTCAATAAACTTTCTTGATTGTAATTACTCACAAATAATTTTTATTTTTTACAAGAAATAAACTGTTCACTTTATATTAAAATTTATTTTCAATAGTAAAACACAAGTAACCACAAAGAAAAAAAAACTTTATAGGCTTTTTACACTTGCTCACATCTTTCATCTTATCGCAAAGATGATAGATAACATATTCCCATAAGAATTGTACAGGGCTTAAAATCAACATCTTTCTTCATCTTTAAAAGATGTTCATATATCATGTTGTTTCATTCAACATCTTTCGATTATTTTAGTGTCATCACTAGAAAAAACCAATAATTTGTTAAGAAGTATATACCATCACTAGAAAAAAATACAAAAAAGCAGGACAGCAATATCACTTATTAAGCTTTTATTCGCTCTTGCACATGAAAATAAATATTTTTATGATGAACGATGTTACAAATCGTCGGTTGATTATTTAATTGTCGTATGTGGATACAAATTACATACGACATACGACAATTAAATAATCAACCGACGAAATGTAAACACGTTTTTAATCGCCATTTTTAATGCTTATGCTATGTTCATACGACATTATAAACCACTCGTTTCGCTCTTTGAAACTAGTTTGCCAAACATGCTGTTCATACGATTCATTCTTGTTTCATTTTGAAATTTTTTTTGTGTTGTTAGTGTGATTTTTTTAAAAAAGATAAAAAAAGTAAATAAAACTTAAACATATATTATTTAACACTTTTATTGATATTATTATGTTATAATTATCACTTTATTTTATTAAACATCAATTTTTATTTTGTTTTTTCTTTGTTTTGATTTTTTTTGAGAGCTAGTTAAGATAAACTAACGATAAATGTTATCAAAATTGGAGATGATAGTACATTTTTCCTGTTTCGCAGCCTGTTTCAAAATGAAACGACCTGTTTCGCTCACAAAATTTTGTATGGGGAAACAAGTCGTTTCAATCATGTTTGGGGCGCGAAACATGAATAAGAGAGCGAAACACGAATATTGCTGTCCGTGTAAACATTGTATTACATTGATTTTTCGCTTTAGTGTTGCCAAGTTTGATATCAAATGATTATTTTGAAATCATTATCAATTTGAATTTAAATGTTTAATCAAACAATTGAAAAACGTTTGAGAATTGTGTTTGATTTCAAATGATAAAGTCATTTCATATCAAAGGTTTGACTTCGTGTTTGTTGGGATACTGTTTGAAACGTCCAAATGTAAATATGTATGTATATACAATGTATGAATAAGAGAGGAAGTAAATTTATAAACAACCATCATGGGCTACAATTAAAATGACAACGATGATTAGATGTTGCTCAGTTTGTTTCTTGGAGCCTTCGAAGAATATCTTTTACAGCTCTAATGATTGATTATATCCTTATGGGCAGTAGTTAATATTTTATTTTTCAAAAAAGCAAACATAAATAATTGAGCATGTCAACAGAAGCAGTTTTATAAAATAAACTATTAAAAGTGTTTTGTTGAGTAAGGTCTTTTCGAAATAAAATTGTTTAGCTTATATCTAAACAGCACTAAGATTTTAATCTTTGCTCTGTACGAACATGACAAAAGAATATTCTACCATATTTTCTCAGCATGATTTTTTTTTTTTATGTTTCAGTTTATCTGTCGTTAAATCAACTAAAATATGGTACTTAATAAGACAATCGGTATTGGTTTGTGGGTAAAGCTTAGGAGGGTACTTTTACAAAATGTTTGTCTTTTGTTGGCATTTTGAAATTGTAGCTAGGGTTTCCAGATTAATTTCATACCTTATCCCCAAGTTGTGATTTGTCATCCCTTAAAATCCTGAAGATAGTTTTTTTCTTATCCCCAAAAATCCCCGCAGATCCTTAAAAACAAAATTATTTTTGAACATATGTACATATGAATATAAAAATAGTAAAGTATCACTGTTGAAGCCAGTCCAACAACGATTGACGATTTTTTGTGAGTTTAATTAGATCTCTTTATTTACTTTCTATTATCCTCTTGGAGAGCGAATCTTTTATTTATTTTCTTTTGCTCCCCATGAACTTATGTTAACCCCTTTTAATCAGCGGTTTTGTTATGTAATTACATTTTTTTTATATACAACATCATCATCATCATCCATTGTTTTTAGAGTTTAAGTTATTTATAAATAAGAACTCAATAAAAAAAGAAGCTTGTATACCAGGTTTTATAAAAAAAGAACCTGGTCGTGTTTTATTTGGAAACACACATCTTCTGTTTGGAAAAGGAGTTACCTAACCAAACATTTGGTCCTTCGAAAAGTCCTAGAATAGGCTAGGACAGGAAAGAATTAGTGACTTGGAGTCTACATAATTCTGGAAAAAAACGGCAGCTTGTACCTCCGGCGGCAACTCCAAAAACTCAAAGACAATAGGTTGTCTTATAAACGTGTACTTCATCGGACTAACGGCAGAAGAATTAAGGTAACACTTCAGTGTAGATTCCGTGTCATTAAAATAGTGAACATAAAAGAAGAATATTTGGTTAATTTCATCCTGGAAAGGTACATCATTTTAAGCCTGGTACTCTGTTAAAATTTGTGAAAAATGTTGAGCAACATTTATTATTTCACACGAAAATTTTGACATGTATCGATGTTACCTTTTTACCTCACGTATAAAGTATTATAAAATAAGAAAAAGTTTAATAGTGGCGCGTGAGTGCAAAATTAAATAAATTAAAACAAATTTAAAAAAAACAACTTGTGGTTACAAAACAAATAAAAACCAATTGAAATTTGTGAAATAAAAATAAGGAAATATCAGAAACAACAAAAAAAAAAAAAAAAAAAATACAAGCATATTGTGTTAGTGGTGGTGGAAAATTAAAAAATAGAGAAATAGTCTAAACAAATATAAAAAAGGACATACATAAATTGTGGCACAAATAAAAAAAAAAAAAAAACCAACTTCAAGTTGTGAGTAACAATTTCGTTAAAAATTGTTTACTATTAATATAATAAATTTATTCATTGTATACAATACAGTATTTTTCGTTTAGCTGCACATAAGTTTGCACGAAAATTCGTGCAGGTACGCAAAATATTTTCTTACGCAGTATTCACTTAGCAGCATAAATAATGCTGCAAAGGGAATTCACTTACCTGAATATATGTGCCCTTATGTAAAATTTTTTTTTTATTACAAAAATAGATTTAGTCATGCATTCATTATTTTCAACAATTTTTTTAATACATTTTTAAATTTAATATTAATATATGTATATTAAACAGTTAATTAAAAAACAGTTTAGAGTGCTATATTCAGCTGTGCCGAATCATTGACACCCTTCACCGACAGTTTGAATATTGAATATAGCTGCCAGATCAACTGTATTTTCAATTTAAATTTTTTGCCTTTCTTTTTCATAAAATAGCGATATGATTCATTATTTTTTTTTTTATGGGGCACTTAAAAGTAATATTTTGTATTAAAAATAAACATTGTTGACCAAAAATCGAATGCTGTTATCCAAAATATGCACTTAAGCAAAATGCACGAACACGGTTTTTTTTCTAACAAAATTTTGCCATCATGCACAATGCTTTGTATTTTGTGCAGATATGCAAAAAATGCTGTTAAGTGAAATGCAGCTAAACGAAAAATATGTATATTCATTTGTATATGTATAAACAAAAAAAAAAAAAAAAAAATTTATTTAAAATTTACAAAAAAAGCAAATTAAGAACAAAAACAAAATTCTAAAAAAATAATAATAATTCTAAAAAAAAAAAAATAAAAAAATTTTCCTGAAGAAGATTTCCAACGGAAATCGAAATATCGAAAATAAAAATATTTTAATTAATTTTATAAATACATAAGTGACCTTAATATTGAAGAATTTATTAAAGTATTTAACAAAATTCTAAAAGTAACATTCACAAAAAACCACAAATTAATCCTTCGTCTTACTCATGAGTCTGGCCAGACCTTTTTCAATGCATTTGAATGAAAAAATATGTGTACCAAGGAGGGTTAAGAACAATTTCATTTGTTTTTATTTTATTATCGTTTGTGCTTTTCGTTTTTTTTAACATTTTGTAGAAAGAGATGTTACAAAAATACATCTACATATCGTTAAAAAAATTACAGAATCACACTATCGTTACTGCAAGCGATTATATACATATGTAGACAAGTTTACCGCTTGTCGGTTCGTTAAAAGTTAGTGAATCGCACCACAGGTACGAAAGTGGTGCCTATCCTACAATGGCTGCGGCGAACCTCTGGCTTTTATTGAGCGGGTGGAGGAACTGGCGGAAATTGATGAGGTCATGTTGGACCAACTAGAATTTATGTGTGAACGAGCTCTGACATGGTACCGCAACAGAGCAGATTTATTGTCCTTCTTTCTCCCTTCCAGGTACTTTGAACGGCAAGAAGACGGTATTAGAGCCAGGGTGCAACAACCGGATGAGCCATTCAGACTATGTGTTAGAAATCCAAACCCTGATGCGGCATTCGAGATTAACAGCGGACCAGAAGCTTCCATTCAACTTTCATAGCGCCCACACGAAATATAAAATATACATTAGACGAAAGGATTTAAGGTCCCTCGCCGAGTTGATACATATGGTAGAGGATCTGAAGAGTATACCAGGCGTGACTACACCAAATACCAGGAATGAAACCGCTCCCACGCGAAGAGCCGGTACTACGCAAATAGATGCCATCGGGCTTAAGCCCACCATGCGGGAAATGCCAACGGGGGCCGACGAAATTGTACATTAGTAGCATCGACCTAAAAAAATTTGGTATTGGCAAATACCCATGGAGGAGAGCAGCAAACAATACATGGCTTTTGGACTGCATTCTGCCCCAGCCATCGTGTCCATAGTGTCATCGGCCCAGAAATATAACCTTATGCATTCCTGTATCTAATTGACATCATTAAGGTAAGTGGGAGCTTTGAAGAGCACATGATTCATTTGGGAGAGGTGTTACGAAGGTTAAGAGCAGCGAATATGAGGATCAATGTGGATAAATTTCACTCACGAAACGCGTTACCTTGATCACGTGGTCAGCGACCAAGGAATCCAGACCGTTCCGGACATGATATCCAAACAATATACGACACGTTCGCCAATTTTTGGGGATAAAGTCTTGGTTAAGACGTCTCGTGCCAGAATTCACGACCATATCACAACCGCACACCCAATTACTGAAGAAGGGGAGACACTGGTAGGAGGGAGTTGAGCAGCAAAACGCTTTCGAAACGCCGAAGACGAAGCTCACCGAGGCCCCAGTGTTGACGTGCCCCGAATTTTCGAAACCATTTGTGCTGAAAACCGACGCGATTGACTATGACCTAGGTGCCATCCTGACACAGGAGCTGGAAGAGGCGGAGCTAGTTATCGCATACGCAAGCAGCCATCTGAACTTGGCCGAGATGAATTATTAAACCACTGAGAAGAGAGCCCAACACACAGGCTGGCACGAAGGGCTCTAGAATTACAACAGTTTCATTACGAAATCAAGTATCGAAGGGGTAAGAGCAATGTCGTGGTTGATGCATTGTCCCTGGCTCCTTGTGAGGCCGCCCCAGCAAACGGATGCAAATGACTATACAGGTTGGTACGGGAGGTGCACGAGAACCCGGCCAAGCACACCGATTGCGCATTAATCAACAACCAGCTGTGCCTGAACTTCCCACGACAGATGAACGACGAGGACAGCACGCCGTGTAAGCTATGTGTGGCCTCCCAAGACATGACACGCGTCCTAGAGGAAAACCACAATAATACCACAGCCGGGCATCTGGGTGGTGCAGAAGACGACCTTACGGTTACAGTTTAAGGTGAATCAACAGAAGTTGGCGGGCGAAATGCTGACCAAAATCCCAGATGAACCATGGGCCATCCTATGTATTATTCGATAAATTCTCCGAATGGACGGAGCTCATTCCAATGCGCAAGGCGACGGCCGAGGGGGTCATCAAGGCTCTACGGGAGCGCATTTTTGCCCGGCACGGGGTCCCGTAGATGCTACTCGCCGACAACGACACGCAGTTCACGGCACGAGTTGTCCAAAAATGTCTGAAGTAAATGGGAATACACCAGCAATGCACAATCCCCAAGAAAATCCGAGAGAACGCGCCAATCGGACGGTAAAGACGATCTAGGCCCAATTGTCCCCCAACCAGCACCAAAGATAGGACAAGCAGGTCCCGGAAATCATGTTGGCTAAAACTCGAGTGTTTCTGAAACCGCGGGATATTCCCCAAGGTTGAGATGGAGCAGGAGCATTGGCGAAGCCAGCCAACCCAGAAGAACGACGGACAGAGCTCGACGAGATTGTTGAGATGGTACGACCTAACCTCAACCAGGCTTCACAGAACCAGAAAAAACACTACAAGCTAAGGCGGCGGCGATGGAAGCCGAGGATCGTTGACTCAGTGTTACTGCGACAATATCCATTGTTTAAGGCCAGGGAAAATTTTGGTGCCAAGTTGGCCCCAAAATTTGGGGGGCCATATACTGTAAGGGCGTTACTTCAGCCATTACTGCTACCCTGACGAAGGCGTTAACTGGGGATACTAAAAGCGCCCTTATAAGCTATCTTAAACCTTTTTATCCCGAAGTCTCGACAATCATAATCGTTATTTTCTCTCTTCCCTTAGATTCGCCTACTAGACAACCATGGAAAGAGACGAGCATTTCGAAAAAACAAGACGGCAGTTTCGTGAGCGCATGCAAGAAGAGCAGGTTAAAAGCGGCGCATGATATTTTTAGATGAAGACTGGTCGGCCGGGACCCGAAAAGGGGACAGCCCCGAAGGCCAGGGAGAGCGACACATTACCGCTTGAACACCGCCAAGCCGAGGGCCACCGTGGGTGATCCACGCCATGGGACAAAGGCCATCGGAGAACAACGGCCGCATACGGTACCCAAAGTACAGGAAAGGCCAGGCACATCTCGGGATGCACATAACAAATCACCAACAATCGATCCAGAGGTCAATTATGTGAGTTCAGAAGACGAAAAGAGCTCTTCTTATGGTGTTTTCTTTTCTACAAAAAATGTGACATTTTATTTAAAAAAAATGCAATTTGGAGTCTGTTTCTTAAAAATTTTTCTCCCGAAAAGGGTGAGTTTTTTACAATAAAACAAGCCACCCTTTTCGAGAGCAAATTTTTTAAGAAACAGACACCAAATTGCATTTTTTTTTAAATAAAATGTCACATTTTTTTGTAGAAAAGAAAACACCATTAGTATCCGGCAATTATTTATTTTATTTATTTATTTATTCAGTGATTTTCTAGTAAAACAAGATACATTATCTTATAATTAGAGTATTCGAATCAGAGAAGTTAGTTTTAATATATGTAGGTGTCCTAATATATAAAATAATTTAGCAGATATACTAATAATAGATAATTAGATCAATAACTACAATTAATAGAAAACTTAATTAGAGTACATAAATATATTTATTTATTTATTTAATATATATTTAGGTCTATGGATAAATCCTTACAGCCTAATACAAATGAGTATTTAACTTAAGTATAATATTACGTTTCACAATATTTAAATCTAGAGAAAAATCAATAAATTCAAACATTTCATTTAAGCAACAACACAGTTTTCTAAATGGATCTGCCATAGCATAGTTAGTTCGAAAAGTTTTTATAAATAAGGGATTATAGTACCGTACCGTACGTTGTGGAATGTTAAATGATAAACTACTTAATACAAAATTCGAGCATACTTTTCCATTTATTAAGTTAATTACAAATGAGACATTTAGCATAACTCTGCGACTTTTCAGTGTTGGCAAACGTATTAAAGATAATTTTGTAGAATTTTAGGGGAGATTATCATATTCTCGATATGTATCTCTCAGGCAAAAAAGCAAGAATTGTTTTTGAATGGATTCAATATGATCATTATGGACCATATAATGTGGATCCCATACAATCGAACCGTATTCCAAGATTGGTCTAACGAGAGATGTGTAAAGCTGTTTAGTGACGAAAGGGTCATTGAATTCTTTCGCCCAACGTTTAATAAAAGCCAGAGTACAACGAGCCCTGTTGACAGTCATTGTTATGTGTTGAATAAAATCCAATTTTACATCCAGTAAGATGCCAAGATCGATAATTGTGTCAACTATCTCGATTTTATAGTCACCGAGTTTATAGTTATTTAAAATACTACGTTTTCTAGAAAAGCGCATATGTTTACATTTCATTAGGTTTAATTCCATTAGGTTATGTTTACACCAATCATAAAAGGTATCCAAGTCTTCTTGAAGATAAATATGGTCTAAAGAGTTCGTGAAGTTTAAAAATATTTTAACGTCGTCTGCGAACATTAGTATATGTGAATGTTTAATAATATCATGCATGTCGTTGATAAAGAGCAGACACAAAATAGGGCCAAGGTGACTACCTTGCGGAACACCGGATTTTACCAATATAGGCTTAGAAGTTGAATACCCAAATTTTACGCATTGTATTCTGCCGAGAAGATATGACTTTAGCCAGATTACATAAGTTTTGTCGAAACCCATAATATAAATTTTTTTCAGAAGAAGGTTCTGATTTACCTTAGCAAATGTCTTACTGAAGTCGGTATATATAACGTCGGTATGCTGGTTGGTGACGAATCCCTCATTTACCAAAGTTGTCAGTTCTAAAATATTTGTCATAGCTGATGATTCTTTACGAAATCCGTGTTGAAAAGGTGTTAATAACGGCGAAACTTGATGAACCAATGAATCTAAAATGCATTTTTCAAAAAGTTTTGGAATTTCGCTAAGTTTGTCTATACCTCCGTAATTAATTATATTTGATTTATTTCCAGATTTGAACAAAGGAATTAAATATGACTCTTTCCATATTTTTGGAAAATAGCCATTTTTCATAGAAATATTAAAAATAATTGACAACGGCATTGCTAAAGCTTCCATACATTTAATAAAAATACTGCGTGGTTTACCATCAGGAGACATTGAGTTTGAATATTTAAAAGATTTTAAGCAATTGATAATATTAAGTGTGGTTATTGGTGAAAATTAAATAGTTTGACCAGTAACTATATTAAATGGATATATGACATTTTCAGCACAATGTGCATCAGAATATGTGGACGAAAAAAAGTCGGCGAATAAATCACTGATTTCCTTTTCATCGTGTGTTTCAATACCCATATATTTCATTACCTTCGGTGCGCCGAATTTACAAATTTATAGAATGATCTTGGATCGTATTTTAAGTTGTTTTCAATTTTAATTAAATAATCGTTATATAATTTAGCATTTAGCAAATTATATTTTGCACGAAGGACGGGATACTTGCTGTAATCGGAGTGGGATCCAGATTTCTTATATTTTCTGTAATTCTTGTTTTTCAAGTTTTTTAACGAAGAAAGTTGTTTATTACCCCATGGTGGTCCTGATTTTGAGCACAGTGAACATTTTGGTATACATTCATTCATAAATTGTTTTATTTTACTGTGGAAATTATTAATAATTTTATCGATTGTTTCTGGTGCGCCAATGCGAATGGATAACAATTGAATCCAATTTGTGTTAATTAAAAGGTTATGTAGGTCGTTGTAATTTGCCCTTTTAAAACAAAACGCCTTTTCTTTTTTATGGAAATTTTCATCACGATGACAGCTAGAAATGTTGCAGCTAATTTCAATTGTAGGGTGGTAACGATCTTCTGGGAGTGTAATAGGATCAACACAATTTATTGTACACTCCTTAGGCAAATACCAGGTCAAGTAATTTACCATATATATTGTAGACGCCATTAATCTGATGTAGATATAAATTTGTAATGTTACCGAATATATCATCACTAATGTTATCAGAACGATTAGGAATGTAAGTTTTACTTTCTGTGGAGAAATGCCAGGTAAACTGAGGTATATTAAAATCGCCAAGGACTAACATGAAGTCACCCAAACTGATTTTTGACGCCACTTGTTCCATTGCCAAAATGTGTTGTTGATAAGTAATTATATCTGATTGAGGTGGGATATAAGAACATGTAATAAATATTTTAATGTTGTTTACTTTTACTACCACTGCAATAAATTCAATTTTACTTGCTAAGTTTAATATTAGCTCTTCAGCTGGAAATATATTTAAGACAGCTATTAAAACTCTACCGCCAGTAGTAACTGTAGTTCTATCGCGCCGGAATACATGAAAATGATTGCAAACAATTTCGGTATTTAAGAAAGTATTATTTAGCCAAGTCTCAGTAAAGGTACGGTCACATATGGCAAACATTTGTCAAAAAATATAAAATATTTGTTTGCCCTAATCTGACCACAAAATATATTTGAGGGGCAAACAGAAAAACAGCTGATTTTGGGCAAACCAAATTATTTGCTAGCAAACAAAAATACTCCTAATGTGACCATTTAACGTCAAATATTTTCCTTGTTTTTTGGCAAATAAATATTTGTTCTTACAAAAATTTTGTAAGAACAAACAGCGGCAAATAAAAAGCTTGAAAATAAAAATTATTGAATAAAATTGAAAAAATTAACAAAATTAAATAAGTTTTTAATGACGAAAAAACTTATTTATGTAAACAATTTTTCCTGTGTTCTCTTTTTAGCAAAGAGTTGCGCGGTAAATAGGATTCAAGATGTTACAAAATACATTTTTCTTAAGTAAATGGGTAATTTCCATGAGCCTATGTTATGAATTATGAATTGCAAGCATGGCGTATCTATATAAATAGATAAATTTTTGAGAATGTACCAGTTTGGGGTCATTGGACAATCAGAGACCCGCCAATATAAAATTATATAATGAATTTAAGTTTTATATAAAACATATTAGCGCCAAATAATATGCCGACATAGACACCTTTATGAGATTTATTTTCGTCTTGAAGTGATTGTAGCAAGTGACCTAGACCCAATTCTCGGCCTAACAAGACAAAATTTTGACACGACATACAAGATTTTATAGAAAGTATTGCCAAAACCGACATTTATAAGATTATTATGACATTAAAAGCTATTTACAGAAGTGGTATTTGTGTAAGAGCTATGGTAAAATATGGATCGATTACAATAACATTTGGTAAGGTGATAATAGATTGTCTATGGGCACAAGGACTCTTCTCCAGAAATAAGTTTTAATGGGGGCTATATGAAATTATTGACCGGGTTCTTTCCACCTCTTATGACATTAAAAACAACATTTCATTACTATCAGGTGTGTTTTTGGAATCCGCATAATTCAGAAATTGGTGTTCTGAAATCCGCATTTTGTTGTGTATTCGAAGTTCTTGTGCAGGAAAAAAATTGATGATGTTTTCTTTGATAGTAGCTATCTTAATAATGGCGACGATTGCCGAAAAACGCAACAAAGATATGCGAAAATTGCAAAAAATTTGCAAAAATAGCGATAAATTTTAATATTTCAAACAAACCATAAAATTGATTGAAAGTCCCTAAAATTATAAGGGATGGCAAAAATTTGATAAAAATTGCTAAATTAGCAGAAAATCACGAAAAATTGCAAAGTTGGAAGCAAACCCAAAAATGTATCGGTTAAAAAACAAAATGTTGGAAAAACAAAAAAATTTAAAAATAGCGAAAATGCGCGAAAATATTTAATATATTTGGAATAAGCTTTAAAGTTGATTAAAAGTCCCTAACACAAAATTCCGAAATCAGTGGGAATTTGCAAAAATTCGCGATATTCGCAAAATTCTATTTTTGCTTAAAATGTTCTCAAATATAAGAATAAAAGTCGATTTGTTTTACTTTCACTAACCCCTTACTACCCTAATTGAAAACGAATAAAAACATGTGGTGGTGAATTGCAGAACACAAAAAATGCTGAATTAATCCACTTTCGAGTGAATTCGGATTTTAGAACACACCCGATTATCTCAAAAATTGTGACATGTACTTTGCGAATAAGGTTAACATGGACAGCTAACCGGACGGATGAACATTGTTATATCGATTAAGAAAAGGATGCTGACGAGAAATAAAAATTTTGATGGCAAGTTCACTCACTTTCTTTTAAGCAGTTTGGATTGAAATTCAGCACTTTTGGTTCAGTAGGAAAAGCGTTATGGACCAAAATGTGAAACAACCCCCCGAAAAAATCGATATTTCTATAACAAAAACTAACGTAAATTGGTGGCGGAATGCACCTTTCATCGTTAAATTTTGCACAAACTTAATTTATATGCCTAGAAATCATATAACTAAATTTCGTAAAGATCTGTCAATAATTTACAATAGATCCACTGTCTAAAAACACTTTATTGCTTGCGTCTAAAATCGTTACGAATAATGCTTTAGTTTCATAGTTTAGTTAAATTTAGCTGTATAAGACTGAAAATTACTTTGCCAAATTGCCTTTATCCGTTTATTTGTTATCTTAATCCTCTTTTACTTTTAAAACTGCTGTTCTCGCTCTTCTATACCATAAAACCATAAAAGTTTCAATATTTTGCATCAAAATGATAATTTTTAGTTTTAATAAAAAGTAATTTTATTTATTTAATTTTTATTTTTGACAATTTGTTCAAATATTTATTTTTAGGCAAATATTTTTATATGTGAACACAGGGCAAACATGTTTTCCCATTTTTTATTTGAAGCTATTTAATATCTGTTTGAACAAACAAAAATGGGCAAATAAATGTGCGTAGTGTGTATGATATAAAAAGTCTAGTGGCAGATTTTGAAAAAATTACACTGCGCAACAAAAAAAATTTTTTCTACCGTAGAAATAAAAGTATGTGGACTATATGGATTTTGATGCCCTTAATTCAAATCTGTTTTCCGTTTTTCTCTAGTACGTAAGGATTTTCTTTTAAAGGCGTGGCATACTTCACCCCCTAAATCGTTGGGTTGCCTTATATATTTTGCCATAACTTGAAAACGTGTTCTCCGATTTTAATAGCAAGAGGATCAGAAGATGCACCGGACCATACACATTTATTTTATATCTATTACTATTTTGGAGTTATTAAAAATTAAATGGCGAAAAAAAAATTTACATGCAAAATGCGTAAAATTTTTTGTTTTCAAAATGCAATAAAAACATTTAAGAACCAAAAAGTTTAAATTTTTAAGATTTTTCTAAAAGCCACATTCCTAAGGAATAAAAGTTGGTATAAATCGCAAAACTCAATTAACAAATGTTGATTTTAAAGGTTTAAACTCATTCTTGACAGACTGTATGTACAATGTACATGGGTAATTCCATGTCAAAACGACCAAGAGTGGGACACGACCCCTTCCGATTTTAATAAAATTTGGTGAGAAGGTTCCTTTTATCTTATTAGGAACATATATGAACAAAAAAAATTTTTAAAATTTGTTTTTCGAAAGTTATGTCATATTCAAAATGTCATAATTTCGGAGAATTAGCCGAATGTGTTGAGCTTATTTCTTCAATATCTCGAAAACTACTTGACATACGAAGATGAATTTAATGTCATTTTAAAGAGAATACTTGGGGCTACAAACCATAAATTGAAAAATGTAGTATCTGCAAAATGTTAAATTTTAAAAACGGACTAAGTCAAAAACTTATTTTTTTATTTGGCTGATTTTTTTTTGTATAATACTTCAAACTGTTCTTTAAAAATCCTGAAACTTTGAAGGAGGTGTTTTTTTTCTTTTTTAAGATATGATTTTTTTCCTTTCGCAACCCTTAAAAAAATAATATTAAAATATAATTTTAATATTGTAATTTTGAGCAATAAGTACACTGTGCTAGTTGCAAGCAACAGACCAGCCGCGCACCTGGCATTTTACCCTAATTGGGGACGCTGAATCCACTCTAATGTACATACATACATATGATTTACAGTCTAATTAAAAAAAAAAAAAATTTGAAAATTGTAAGGCTCTTATAAAACAGTATTTTTTTTATGAAAAAAGGCTTTATTATATTTATTTTATATTATTTATTACTTCATAAACGGAAAAGTTAAACTAATAAGAATTCCTTACTAATTATTATGTCGTATGTGTATCCCCATTAGCTGCATCATCGGTGTCAGGAAGAAGAAGTGTGATGGTTTCTGACGAAAAAGCTTTTTTATTATTCCGTTCTCTTTGCGTACTGCAGCTTATAAAAGGGTCACTGCTCAGAAATAACCTATTCAAGACATCTTGATTTGTATCGCTTCTGCTGAATTTCCTCGAATAATTCGTACGATATAATCGTAAGTGCTTATTTCTGGCCTCTGACAATTGTCCAATTGGCAAGATTGCTTGCTTTATAACACTACCGCCATGAATAAGAATCTTGTGCATCGTAGGACTCAGGGGGTGCCAGTTGTAAAGTTGCACATATATTTCGGCAGTTTTATGTGCATATTCCTCAAATTTCTCAATATTAATTCGGTGTCCGCTAGTTATTGCTTCCAATATTATTTTCAGGCGGTTGATTAATTCTTCATTTATTCCAGTGATTTTCGATGCAGTTGCTGGGTCCGAAAAAAATCTTCTTAATGTGTTGCCATCATAAGCGCTACCGTATCCTGGTTTTGCAACATCTACAACAGCGAAGGGCAGACAGAGAACATTGAATTAAGAAGAGTAAATTAGTTGATTTACACCTAGAGAAATTTTGGGAAAGTTCTTCAAACTGTATGCAAAATGCAAAACAAAAAAAAGTTCAGTAAAAAAATTATAATTATATAATTCATCACGTTTTCATTAACGGTAAAAAATATATATACATATGGTCACCTGAAATCGAAAAGGCCGTGAGTAAAAACTTCAAAAAAAAAAGGAATTCAGTAACGAACTTGACATATCATTTTATAAAATTATAAATTGGTTACGTGATAGTTTTTCGATCATATGTATCTGAAACCCAATCTTTATGTAAAAATGTCCGCTGAATCCGAATATGAAGTCAGAATGGTCAAAAGTAGAAGTAGTAGAAGGAAAAGATAAAAATATTAATGATCTTTTGCATGCAATTAATGAGTTTTCAAGAAAACTTTTTATTTTAAATAGTCAAATTGGATGCCTAAATTTATTAAATTTCCCAAAAACCCAAGAAATTTTTACACAACTTCCATAATGAAATAATGAAAAACTTCAAGAACCAAAGTAGATTTAAATATTTTTTAACTTAGAATGGATTACAAGCATTTATAATAATCCTCTTACGTGATCAGGCATTTGAAAAAAAGCTTCAATTAGTTTTTGTTAACAAAATCTATTAATTTATCAATGTCAAGTTCTTTTGGATAACATTTGATTTTTAATAACGTCTCCAAATGGTTATCTGTCAATTTATTTCTAAATTTGTTTTTAATTTGAGACATTGATGATAATGCGGACTCGCAGATATATGTTGTGCCAAACATTGAAAAAAGATTTAGTACTAAGTCCCTAACTGACGAGTATTTTTGAGGGCAAATATTTTTCCAGAAGTTGATACCAATTTCCATTGGAATCGATATGTCTTGCCGCATTAACGTCAATTCCTCTTCAGTCCCCTCCGGTAAATTTTCTAATGAACACATAAGAGGATTATTGTAAATGTTCATTATCCATTCTAAGTTCAAAAAATCTTTAAATCTACTTTGGAAATTATCCAAGAGTAAATTTATTTCTTCCGTTAGTTCTTGAAGTTTTTCATTATTTGGAAATTGTACAAAAATTTCTTGAGTTTTTGGGAAATTTAATAAATTTTGGCATCCAATTTTACTTTTTAAAATAGAAAGTTTTCTTGAAAACTCATTAATTGCATGCAATAGATCATTTATATTTTTATCTTTTCCTTGTAGCACAAGATTTAATTTATTAATGTGTTGTGTGATGTCAGCAAGAAAGCTTAAATCGTAAAGAAAATTAGGACTTTTCAAGGAATTTAAAATGTCTGCATCTTTCGAGCAAGCCTGCGATTGCAAAAAGGTTTCCATCTCTACTCTAAGATTATAAAGACGCTCTAAACATTTTCCCCGACTTAACCATCGCACCTCTGTATACATTAGTACATCCTGATAATCAGCATCCATATCTTTTAGAAATTCTATTAACTTTCTGTGTGTAAGTGCGTTATGGCCTCCTCTAAGGCGATTAATTATTTTAACAGCTACTTTCATAGATTTTGAAGACCTATCCTTTTTGAAAACAATGCTTGTTGGTGAATTATACAATGAAATGTGTGCACATTTACCCCAGATTTTTTTAACTTACCAACAAGTCCCTGGTTTCGCCCGACCATTACAACAGCGCCGTCAGTGCAAATAGAAGATATTTTTTCTTTTTCTACCACACATAAAACTTTCTTTTTGAAAGCATCAAAAATAGCTTCACCAGTAACGTAAAAGGAGTGTACGCTTAGTATTTCCTCAAATGAATTAAAAAAATTGTCAACAGTTCTAATACAAATAATCATTTGACTGACATCGCAAATGTCAACACTTTCATCTAAGCATATCGATACATATTTGGCATTTTGTATGCGTTCATTTGTGTCCCATTGAATAAAAAGCCCTATATCTTCCGTTCGGCGAGTTAATGTTCGGCGAGATAAAGGCATTTCGTTAATTATATCCCCTATTTGTTGTCCTGCTTCTCCAAACAAATGCATTATTGACAAACAAGTGTCTTTAAAAAACTGCCCATCATCAAAAGGCCGACCTTTTGTTGCTAAAGCTAAACTTATAATATATGTAGCCTTTACTTGCTGATCAACCGTGCAGTTGATAGAACTTCTGGCTCCGTTTCAGGGTTACCGTTGGAAATTTTCGAAAAGGGTCACAAAAAGGGTATTTTCCAGAAAAAGGGGTCAAAAAAAGGGTATTTCAATAAAAAAAAGGGTCAAGTTTTTTATTAGCAGTATATCCCATTTTAATGAACATAATAAGATCAATTTTTTTATAAGCAAACAAAAAATAATATTTCAGGTAGGAAGAGCTTAAAAAACTTACTGCCTGTTTGTAGAACGCAAGCACAAAAGTGACTCGCGTAACTTACATTTAAAACCATACCAAATATATGGGAATTTCCGCTAATTTAGCAATTTTTACCTCTTGTTTTCATTCCTGTTATTGCACTCTCAAAACTGTCGATTCAAAAGAAGGCGAAAAGTTCAATACCTTTTGCCATTATTAAGGGCAGGGTTGTGAACTATTTCTAATCAAAAAGCGCCTTGTCCCCAATCAAAAAGCGCTAAAAAGCGCTAAATAAAATTTAAATAAAAAACTTAATGAAATGTTTAAGAACCAAGTTTTAATAATTACACTGGCTGTCAAAAAAAATCGTTTTAAATAAAAATATATGAAAAACAAAAATACTACTGCGCTAAATTCAAATCCGTTTTCAGTTTTTTCTATCATGTCTAGACTTTGTCTTTTACAAATAATTATTTTCTAAAATATTTCTTAAATAGTGGTGACCATTTTTCCATGCAAATTAGTTCTTTTTATCATTTATTAAAAATCCAGGTATATTGTGAATAAAATAAGACAAGAAAAAAAAAGCTTTTTCTGATATTTCAGGAAAATTTAAGAAATATAATTTCAAATATACACAGAAAGAATTATTTACTAAATCACCAGAAAATATGGCTTGAACCACGAAAATTTTGCATTTTTCTCGACCAAGCCAAAAATTTCTTATTTTACATATATTAACCTGTGTTTGCCTGGTTTAAGCAAAAAGTTATGACTCAAAGCGAAAATTTTCTAAAATACAGCTAAAAAAAATTTATTTTAAATCAAGTTTTCGCTGCTTTTTATTTTACAAAATCAGAAGAAAACCCAAATTTTTTCCATAAAAACGTATAGCACTAGTTAGTTTAAAAAAAAACTTAATATAAAAAAATAAGAACCTTTTGATTGATTTGTTAACATGTCGATCTAAATAAAAACTAATTGAATCAAACCAAGTTTTCTTGAGCATTTTCTGGAAAAATTTAAAGAAATCGCTAGCATTTGTTTCTTGATTCTATTTTAAAATCAGACTAATATTAAATAAATGCTTCTTGAAATTTTTGATCATAGACCAAAAACGTGAATTTTTTAATCATGAGAAAATGTTTCTTTATTTAAGAAACTTTTACTTAATACGAACAAAACAAGTTAAAATCAGTTATTTATTTTTGGATTTTCTTGTTTTAAGAAATGAAATGGATTTCTTTAGAAAATAAACTTCTTTCCTTGTTTAGAATGCTTTTCAGAGTAAAGTATTTACAAAACGGAAACAAATTTTGGTTTAATGTGTCTTGATTTTAATGTATGCAAATAAAAGTGAAAAAATGTTGGTATCAATAAAAGCGCTATTTTAGCGCTCTTTTTAAAAAAATCGCTAAGGAAAAAATATGCGCCTTTTCGACAGTTAAAAAGCGCTAAATCTAGCGCCAAAGGCGCTAAATTGGCAACTCTGATTAAGGGCGAATTTTTTTGAATAAAACATGCTTCTCTTTAAGAGAGCAAAACACCAAATTGCATTTTTTTAATAAAATGTCAAATTTTTGTTTTGAAAAGAAACCACCGTTAAAAATAACAAATATTTATATGAGTTATGTTTGCTTTTAGGGAAATTGTACTTTACTATCCAAAATCAAGGAGAAGAAAGCATGGAATTGTATGTTTATACTTTGAGTCTGTTCCATATCAAGCAATGCTTATTTCGAAAATATTTGTTTAGTACTTCTGTTCCGCAGTGTTGAGTGTTGACAAAAAACAAAATGTGAGAGCTATTTCCATAAAAGGGTCATAAAGTGTGATAAAATAGGTGATAATGATACAAAAGTATAATTTAAAAAAAGGGTCATAAAAGGTATCAAGACCGTCGAAAAAGGGTCAAATTGATACTTTAGTATCACAACGGTAACGCTGCTCCGTTTCTCTTAAGACGGAGATTTTTAAGCCTAAAATCTTTTTTTAATTTATCTATGTTTTGCTGTCTGTCACTTCCAGTAACCAAATTCATTTCCGCATGAAATCTGTCATAGTGTCGTTTAAGATAAGACCGATATAAATTTGTTAGTACCTGATTGCAAATAAGGCACTCAGCTTCATTTGACAAATTCAAAAAAAAAAGATTTTCCCATTCTTTTTCCACATAATTGCTAAAAAGTTTTTTTAAACAAGCTGAAAAAAAACATACATAAACACAGCTTGATCTCAACACAATAAATATATTGGCAGTGTACCACTACGTAATTGCTTAATTTGCCAAAATAACAACATGCGCAACGCTCCTGCTTCGTTGAAATTTATTAAGCAACTGACTACAATTTGATTTTTTTTCTTCGTGTTGTATTTGTTTTTCGGGTTGCCTTTATTACTTTTTATGCATGAAACAATGAATTCAAGATTTTCAGTTTGTGGGCAGTAGTAACCCTGCAGTAAATAAAATAGTCAGTTGCAAAAAACACTAGCTATAAATTAACTTTTTTTTAAATGACTACAAATTGGTTTAAATCTCATGCAGATATCAACCAAAAAGGCACACGTAAAACACAAATAAAAGCAAAATAAATAAAACAAGCATGCCATGAAGTCAAATGAAAAAAATATATTCAAACATTTTAAAATAATTAAAAATTAAATCAATACAAATCTGTTTATGTACTAGCAATTATGTGGCGTATTTATTTCAGGACTATTATACACCATCATTTAGGGCAGTTTAATGCAAAATTTTCATAAATAATTATTTCTATATCAAAATATATAAAGATATACATACATATGTATGGATGTTCATATGTACATATATTTTTTTGACAAAAATTATTTAAAATTTATATAATTTATTATAAACTGACAATACTTTTAATTAATTACAAATAGGTTGAAAAATAAGTAGTTAGTAGTCAGTTAAAAAGTCATGCAAAGATGGCCAATTGACTACTGCCTATGACATGCATATGTTAAAATAATGAGTCGTCGACAAGAAAAAAAGTCATTTAATCAACTAGATGTGGTTATAAGTTCCTACAGGGAAATGAGTGAAAACAACAACACACAAGCACATGTATGTGTTATACGGTAAATTTTTTACATTCTGATTTCAATGTAAATATTGCCATTTCTTTTTGTTTTGACTGCTAGAAAATTGTTTTTTATTTATTTTCTCTATATTAAACCTTATTTCGTTAAGTTTAAAAGTAGTATAATAAAAAAAGTGTATGGTTTGTTTTGGGGGTTTTAAGGAATAATTTAGTAGAAAAATTTTTGCATATGTAGCAGCTCTGGTAACAAAAAACACGATGAGTAAATGTTAAAACCCGAAAAACTTCGTAATCCAGGCAAACCAGCGCCCATCGCTGATCTACAAGTATTCCTATCTCGTCTTTAAGTCTTTTTTGGATGAATATCTTCCTCTCTTTAACAATTGCTTTATCTTCATCGCTCCTTAATTAAGAATTTTTGCAATTTATAATTACATATAGGCAGGTATTAATATTGTGAAGTGTTAAAAGTGATGTGAATAACAGTTGAAATCAATAATTCAAAATACATAAAAGTTTATGACGATATAAAGGTATAAGAAAAAGTGCCCGATGAGCAAAAATAGAAGAAATGTGAAAATTTAAAAAAATCGTCAAAAATAATGGCGCAAACTTGCGCACACTTTTTTTTGGTTTCTAAAATTAGAGATTCCAAATTTAATTGTGGTATCAAACATAATTCGTAGACATGCTAACCTCACTATTAAAAACCTCTTCTTATCCTTTTTTTGCAAAAAAAAGTGTATAATTTGTTTTTCTTTAGCTTTTGAACGAATTGTTTCAACATGAATATTCAACATATTTTAAATTTTTTTTTCTTTTTTAAATAACTTTTGATCAAACCTTTCAGCGAAAAAAATAATCTTTGTTAAACCTTTATTCGTTTAACCGCAAAAAAATATCATATAAGCATCCAGAAACCGAAAAAAAAACATTTAAATCTCATATAATTTTCTTCGCTTTCCTGACTTTAGCAGGGTCTCAGAGCTACAAATCGCAACTAAAAGTCTTCAAAATTTACAATATAATGTAAAATATTGTTGTATGTCGAGCTGCGTACTTTGTTCTTAAGTACTCTACAAATACTCCTCTGTGTGCCGTGTAGACATCCGATAGGGAAGCAAGGGCAGCCTACGTATATCTCCCGATATGCGATGATACCTCAGCCGATTTGACGCCCGCCTTATAGCCGAGATCTCAGCCTGCTGGACACTACATCCGTCCGGGAGACGAAACGAAACTTTCACGGTATAACAAAGACCGGCTTTGCTAACTAAAGCTTCTAAAATCTGCCTTGTTTTCGAACGAAGGCTGACTTCGCAGAGAAGCTTTAGTTAGCAAAGCCGGTCTTTGTTATCCCATAGAGAATAAAATCCTTACGCCCAAAAGTGTTTTCGTTATATTTTTAACACATATATACACCCAGAAAAAAACAACAAAACAATTTTTAAATAAATTAAAATTATATTAAAAGAAAAAAATTTAAGAAATAAATTAAAATTATATTAAAAGAAAAAAATTTAAGAAATTTAATTCACCTCAACAGTGTAAAAATTTTACTTCCATGAGTACTTTGCTACCGTTTCACACACACCCTTAGTATAGAAAATAATGTTACTTAGTCTGGGTTCACACTATGAAAGTTTTCTTTCAGAAAGTGTAAGCTTATTGGTGAGAGGGGAGAGAATAGCAGCATGGTCTCTTCCTCTCTCACCCATAAGCTCAGACTTTCTGAAAGAAAACTTTCATAGTGTGATCCCAGACTTAAAAAACTTCAGTTTCGCAATTATTGGCTAGTTTTAGAGCATGTTTCTAATCGAAAAAGTTGTTATTTTGTTTAACTTTTGTTTGACTTTTGGCCCACCCCATTTTTCTTGTTTCTTCTTGTTAAAGCAATTTTAGTATTAAAATTTATTTTTTATTACAGTGCAGCCACACGATCAAGATTTTCTTGATAGTCTTTAACATATACTGGTTGTCAAAATATGCAAAAGTTGACAGCTGTGACGTAGGCTGCACGCAAGTTGAAAGCAATTTACTTTTTCAAGATGTCGTCGCCAATAAAACAACTCAAAATGTTTTGCTATTTTCCACTTTTGATTTTTCTGCACTGTAGGCTGTTCGAAGGGACTTTATTTTTTCTTTACTTCTTCCACTGGCATTTTTGTTTCAGAAGCTATAGACTCGTAGGCTTTTATTTTCAAATCATTTCGCCCATATGATGAAAGATTCATAAAATTTCATGGCTTCTGTACAGCTCTATGAATCGCAGAACATCATTTTGCTTATTAATTTTATAAATAAATTTTATTAATAAACATATTTCACTATTTTTTTAGGTTTTTAGTTAAAATTTTAAAATTCCCGCAACAATTTGTAAAAAAAAAGAACTTCAGCTTTTGCCGGCAAAATATTTGTGAAAAAAAACAAAAACAACTTCAAAAGATTTGTAATAAGATGTTTTCTTGAACGAAAATTGATACACTCACTGGCAAGAGAATTTTACTTGAGGGTTACACGATCAAGTTTTGCCTATCAATTTTTAATACACTCACACTTTTTTACCAATACACTCATACTTTTAAAAATTGATACGAACTTGCCTTTAAAATTCTCTTGCCAGTGAGTGTTTCAATTTACGTTCAAGAAAACAGCTGATTTCAAGGTTAGTGAGCAAATTTTTCGTTTCTCTTTATAAATTTTTTTTTTTAATGACATCTTGAAAGTAAATTGCCTTCAACTTGCGTGCAGCCTACGTCACAGCTGCCAATTTTTGCATATTTTGACAAACAGTATATGTAAAAGACTATCAAGAAAAGCTTGATCGTGTGGCTGCAATGTTAGAGGCAAGTTCGTATCAATTTTTAAAAGTATGAGTGTATTGGTAAAAAAGTGTGAGTGTATTAAAACTTGATAGCCAAAACTTGATCGTGTAACCCTCAAGTTACTCAAAAAAGTAGGTATTTAAAAATATGTTAATTAACTAAAACAGGGATGTTATTTGTGTACTAACACCACTGTTTAGCTAAAAACACAATTTAAAACTTAAAGTTATAAAGTTATGCACCAGGCTTAAGTATTAAATCGAAATGCACTATGCCATTTTATTTGTGTTTAAATTGAATTCCAACATGATAATAAGCATATTTTACAAATTTCTCCATGAGTATACTTGCAACATTTTATGCAAATATAAATGCAAACGAATAAAACGTTTATCAAAGATAACAAAATTGGTTTACTCTGTCATGACCGACCACAAAATAGCCTACACTATACGTGATTACTAGGGCGTGGAACTTCATGTATTTATTATAGGAAAATATGCGCACAAAACATGTTTAAAAAATTTAAAATACGCTTTAAAATTAATAAAATATGCATTTATATTTAAAGAAAAACTGACATGTCTTACTGTACTTGTTATACCCACACCACAATAGTGGAGACGGTATTATGCATTTGTGCTGATGTGTGTAACGCCTTAAAATAGTGGTCCTAGACCCACCTTAAAGTATACCGATCTACTCAGAATCACTTTCTGAGTCGAACTAACGATGTCCGTCTGGCTAGCTGGCTGTCCATGTAACCTTGTGCGCAAAGTACAGGTCGCAATTTTGGAGATAATTTGATAAAATGTGGGTCATAGGATCTTATTGGCACGAGGACCAAGCCTATTGAAAATCCAAATCGCAGGACCACGAGGGAATATAGGGGGAAATTTCTTCTTCTCAGAAACTATCAAACCAATTTTAATGAAATTTAAAGCATAGAAAGAACCATATCTATATGGACACAAAATGTATAAATTAAAAAAAAAACGGACCACGAGGGGAGATAGGGGCAATTTCTGCCTCTCAAACCGATTTTAATGAAATTTAAAAAGATTGATCCATATCTATAGGGACACATTAGCTATACAGTTTTTAAAAAATAGGACCACAAGGGGAGGTAGGGGGCAATTTCTGCCTCTCAAAAACTTTCAAACCGATTTTCATGAAGTTTATAAACATAGATAAATCCATACTTACATGGACACATAAGCATGATGTGTTTTTAAATACTGTGGTGTAGGGTATCATATGGTCGGGCTTGACCGACTATACTTTCTTTCTTGTTTTTTTTTTTTTTAATTTTGACATAAATTTTAATAGATTTAAAGTTTCTTTTACTTACAACATAGAATTTTTTAATAAAAAAATGAAATTTAATTACCTGTACTTAAAATTAAAACTATAACGGAGTTCAAAAAGAGCAATTTTAAAATATGGTTGTACTGAAATGAAATCTAACGAAAACTCTGCGTATTTTGTTGTTCGATTTAAAAAAAGAGCTACGATATTTTACATTTGCACTTTTGCAAGACTAAAGCCTCAGTTAGCCGGGAGTTACAGTAACTTAACCATACCGTAAAAAAGTAAGACCAATCTATTTCTTACAGATTGAGAGGTAACATCTTACAGCTAACTATAATCGTTCTGATTGCTTAAAATATGTATAACAAAATGAAGCAGCTGATTTGCAACGTTACTGTTACTCTGAGCCTTAATACTGAACTGCGCTCATGTATAGCGAATACTTATTTTTCTAACGAGATAGTTTTAACAACAACAAAATTAAAGCAAAAGAATGCCAAACCACTTTAATCTGTTCTAGAGGAATTTCATGCCATGCATTTTCCCTTTTTGGAACCAATTGTAGGTTGTGTGTTTGACATTAAATGAATTAAGACCAATTTGAAAATATTTGTCAAACACAAAAACTTATGGCGATTTCTCTTCTGAGAAATATGTTGCATTTATGTTACATGTTCTACATTTTTGTGTTCGTTTATACAAAAAATACAACTGTGGGAAAAATTTTCAAGTTCTTTTGTGAATATGTTGATAAAAAACATGCAAAACATGTTGCAAAAACTAACATAATATGCGAATTTATGTGCATTTTTAGACATAATATGACAAGAAATGCCTTAACGATAAATAAACAAATTGATGACATTTTTCGGCAAAAGTTGTGGTTCGGATAAATAAGTTATTCACATATGCCTGTATTCATAAAATTTACTATGAAAATTATCCTTAATAAGCGTTTGTTAAATTTATTAATCGTTTATGAAAACACGGTATAGTATTTAAACCTTGGAGGAAAAACATGCATTTACATGAAATTTCACGCCTAGTAGTAATTACTTACAGACATGTTTGTGCTTAAAAACTAAGATATGTAGAAATTGTATTGATTTTTAGGGAAAACAGCTTCTATATGCCGGCTTAAAGCCATTCTGAGAAATTAAAATAAATAACACTGTTTCACAAATTTTCAACAGTGTCGTGACCAAATGAATCTGATACCTAATATTTATGTAACATTGTCCGCTGAATCCGAATGTGAAGTCACAATGGTCAAAAGTAGAACAGATATTATTGAGCTTTTCGGAGAGAAGGGAAAAGAGAATGCCATATCTTTTCCCGTCTCTCCTAAAAACTCAAGAGTTGACGAGTCAAACTTGACGTGTGTGAACCGGCACTAAGAAAAAAAAAATTAGAAAGACTAACTGCATATTTCACGATGTCACTCGAACGTTTACGTTCGCACAAATAACATGTAAACCAAAAACAAATTTTTTAATTGATATGTGGTTAATTCACTAAATCTTATGTAGCTTTATCATTTTTGCACCAATCTAGGTCTTATTGGGCGCAAAATGTTCATATTGAATTAAACTAATTCCCATGCAATAAAACATTACAATTTGTTTGGTATAAAAAAAATAACTTGAAGAGCAAAATTGCAAAAAATCATACCAATTTCAATGCAGTTTGAACTTTCGTCCACTGTAACTCTGTCATTTGTGGACCAATCTTCACTAGCAATCCATTAATACATAATCCGTTTGATATTTTAAAGAAAGTGTGATTGGAAGTAATCATTTATTAACAGTGAATGTTCCTTTAAAATTTTTGTATACCCTCCACCACAATTAGTTGTGAAGAGGGTATACTAAGTTTGTCATTCCGTGTGAAACTTTTTTATTATTCATCTCAGACCACATAAAGTATATATATTCTGGGTCCTTGAGTAATTCTAAGTCGATTTAGCCACGTCCGTCTGTCTGTCCGTCTGAGCGTCTGTTTAAAACACGTTCACTTTCGAAAAACTCAAAAGAAATAAACAAACTTGGTGTCAAATTGCTTGTAGTTCTCTTAAGCAGTTTGGGATTGCAATTCAGTAGGATCAGAGCTATGAATCAAAATGTGGAACCACCACCTAAAAAAAATTGATAATTTTGTAACATAACTGGTGGAAAAATGCACAGAATGATATAAGATTTTGCAAAAATTCGTTTAATGGGACTAGAAATGACACTGTACAGTTTCGACAGGATCGGCCCATAATTTACCCTAGGCCCCATATAAACCCTACTTCCGTAAAACAGTTTAGTACGCCTAAAACCGTAAAAAATTTGTAACATCAAAGTTTTATAGAACTAGAAATAAACGGTGAAATTTCGTGAAGATCGTTCTATAATTTACCCTTGGCCCCATATAAACCCTTCTCCCGGAGAAAACAGTTTAGTACGCCTGAAACCGTAAAAAATAATGCTATCATAACAAAATTTGGTACATCACAGTTTTTTAGAAATAGAAATGACGCTGTGAAATTTCGTGAAGATCGGTCCATAATTTACCCTAGGCCCCGTATAAGGCCCACTCTAATAAAATAATTTAATTCGCCTAAAACCGTAGCAGATATAGATATTGCGGTAAACTTCTTCTAGCTTAGCTTCATATGGCCTACAAAAAATGTTATGCAATTTTGTCCATAATTTATCTTAGATCCCATTTTAGCAGCCTTCTGAAATTCACTGCAAACGCTAAAACTAATTGCTATGCTGTATTGAAATTTATATTTTTTAATACCAAAAATCACTCTGCAGAATTTTAGGATGATTGGTTCATAGCTTACCATGGCTCCAATATAAATTGCTCACCTGAAAATCATTTGAGTTCAGCTTAAACTGTTACTAATCATGATACTTTACTCAAGCTATTTAAAATTACTTTAAAAAAAAAACATTGCATTAAACTTCAAAAGATTTTGTTATTTGTGCTTAATTCCCAGTTTTTATTCTTGATAAAAACACTTGAAATTTATTGTTGATGGGATAAGCTATTCCTATGCATTTCACTGGTTGCTTAGGCCAGATCATCAGGAAACTTCATCCATAAAGATTTTAGACAAACTAAAGATATTAAACCAAATAAAACTGTTAAACGTATAAGACTTATAGCAACAGTTTTACTTGTAACAATATCAAAGCTTGAACAAAATACATCAACAATAAAAAAGTGGGTTTATCTCGTCTTACACTCCCCACTACAATTAGTTGAAATTCTCTCAACATTAATTGTAGTTGTAAGTAGGTTAAGAAAAACAAAATAAAAAACAAACAACAACTTACAAAAGATGTTGTCAATTAAGTGTTTTTTTAGGCCGTGCACTTGCCTGTTTATTATCAAAAAGTAATTTCAATTTTTGGGAATAAAAAATTTTAATTTCAAAAGATTTTGTTATTTGTGCTTAATTCCCAGTTTTTATTCTTGATAAAAACACTTGAAATTTATTGTTGATGGGATAAGCTATTCCTATGCATTTCACTGGTTGCTTAGGCCAGATCATCAGGAAACTTCATCCATAAAGATTTTAGACAAACTAAAGATATTAAACCAAATAAAACTGTTAAACGTATAAGACTTATAGCAACAGTTTTACTTGTAACAATATCAAAGCTTGAACAAAATACATCAACAATAAAAAAGTGGGTTTATCTCGTCTTACACTCCCCACTACAATTAGTTGAAATTCTCTCAACATTAATTGTAGTTGTAAGTAGGTTAAGAAAAACAAAATAAAAAACAAACAACAACTTACAAAAGATGTTGTCAATTAAGTGTTTTTTTAGGCCGTGCACTTGCCTGTTTATTATCAAAAAGTAATTTCAATTTTTGGGAATAAAAATAATAATTTTCAAGTGTTTTTATCAAGAATAAAAACTGGGAATTAAGCACAAATAACAAAATCTTTTGAAATTAAAATTTTTTATTCCCAAAAATTGAAATTACTTTTTGATAATAAACAGGCAAGTGCACGGCCTAAAAAAACACTTAATTGACAACATCTTTTGTAAGTTGTTGTTTGTTTTTTATTTTGTTTTTCTTAACCTACTTACAACTACAATTAATGTTGAGAGAATTTCAACTAATTGTAGTGGGGAGTGTAAGACGAGATAAACCCACTTTTTTATTGTTGATGTATTTTGTTCAAGCTTTGATATTGTTACAAGTAAAACTGTTGCTATAAGTCTTATACGTTTAACAGTTTTATTTGGTTTAATATCTTTAGTTTGTCTAAAATCTTTATGGATGAAGTTTCCTGATGATCTGGCCTAAGCAACCAGTGAAATGCATAGGAATAGCTTATCCCATCAACAATAAATTTCAAGTGTTTTTATCAAGAATAAAAACTGGGAATTAAGCACAAATAACAAAATCTTTTGAAATTAAAATTTTTTATTCCCAAAAATTGAAATTACTTTTTGATAATAAACAGGCAAGTGCACGGCCTAAAAAAACACTTAATTGACAACATCTTTTGTAAGTTGTTGTTTGTTTTTTATTTTGTTTTTCTTAACCTACTTACAACTACAATTAATGTTGAGAGAATTTCAACTAATTGTAGTGGGGAGTGTAAGACGAGATAAACCCACTTTTTTATTGTTGATGTATTTTGTTCAAGCTTTGATATTGTTACAAGTAAAACTGTTGCTATAAGTCTTATACGTTTAACAGTTTTATTTGGTTTAATATCTTTAGTTTGTCTAAAATCTTTATGGATGAAGTTTCCTGATGATCTGGCCTAAGCAACCAGTGAAATGCATAGGAATAGCTTATCCCATCAACAATAAATTTCAAGTGTTTTTATCAAGAATAAAAACTGGGAATTAAGCACAAATAACAAAATCTTTTGAAATTAAAATTTTTTATTCCCAAAAATTGAAATTACTTTTTGATAATAAACAGGCAAGTGCACGGCCTAAAAAAACACTTAATTGACAACATCTTTTGTAAGTTGTTGTTTGTTTTTTTATTTTGTTTTTCTTAACCTACTTACAACTACAATTAATGTTGAGAGAATTTCAACTAATTGTAGTGGGGAGTGTAAGACGAGATAAACCCACTTTTTTATTGTTGATGTATTTTGTTCAAGCTTTGATATTGTTACAAGTAAAACTGTTGCTATAAGTCTTATACGTTTAACAGTTTTATTTGGTTTAATATCTTTAGTTTGTCTAAAATCTTTATGGATGAAGTTTCCTGATGATCTGGCCTAAGCAACCAGTGAAATGCATAGGAATAGCTTATCCCATCAACAATAAATTTCAAGTGTTTTTATCAAGAATAAAAACTGGGAATTAAGCACAAATAACAAAATCTTTTGAAATTAAAATTTTTTATTCCCAAAAATTGAAATTACTTTTTGATAATAAACAGGCAAGTGCACGGCCTAAAAAAACACTTAATTGACAACATCTTTTGTAAGTTGTTGTTTGTTTTTTATTTTGTTTTTTATTTTGTTTTTCTTAACCTACTTACAACTACAATTAATGTTGAGAGAATTTCAACTAATTGTAGTGGGGAGTGTAAGACGAGATAAACCCACTTTTTTATTGTTGATGTATTTTGTTCAAGCTTTGATATTGTTACAAGTAAAACTGTTGCTATAAGTCTTATACGTTTAACAGTTTTATTTGGTTTAATATCTTTAGTTTGTCTAAAATCTTTATGGATGAAGTTTCCTGATGATCTGGCCTAAGCAACCAGTGAAATGCATAGGAATAGCTTATCCCATCAACAATAAATTTCAAGTGTTTTTATCAAGAATAAAAACTGGGAATTAAGCACAAATAACAAAATCTTTTGAAATTAAAATTTTTTATTCCCAAAAATTGAAATTACTCATTGCATTAAACTTTCTGATTGTCGGTCAATAATTTTATATAGGTCTAAACCGCAATTAATTTTAACGCAGATGCGTGTTTTTATACTGATAAATTAATAATAAATAGAAATCATATAGATATTTCTGCTAAAACATTGGAACTGTCGGTGGAGGGTATCAAAGATTCGGCACAGCCGAATATAGCACTCTAACTTGTTTTTGTAAGAGTTTGCAAGTAAATAAATTCTCTAACAACTACCTACATACATACAGGTAACCCTCGATTTACGCGGTCTGTTGGGACCGAAGAAAGCACGTGTAAATCATATTCGTGTAAAACAAGGTTCATGACTGGTACAAATTCCGTTTTTGGGACCAGAAATTTAATATATCGTGTAAATCAAGACATGCAATGCATACTAAATTTAATTTTTGGGCCCAAAAACCGCGCTAATCAAAAACATATAGAATTAAAACTTTATTTTAAATTAAATGATATTTCTTCATAATGATATGTATAAAGCTTTGCTATTATATTTTTATAAAACATTTGAATTAAGAACAAAAAAAATTATTGAAACACATTTGAATATTTAAAATCAAAAATATAAGAAAATTATATCAATTGTAAAATAGTCAAAAACAAACTAAGCCAGGGCGAATTGACTAAAACCCAATAAAATTTTACTGGTTTTTGAAAAAATTTTAAAAATTTTCAGGTTACTGAAAAAAATTGCAGTAACCTGTAAAAATTTACATTAAGCAGTAAATTTTTAATGCAAAAATTTTAGGTACACAGAAAAAATTATTGCCGAATTATTTTCAAACAAACGCTTGTTTGAAAATTTTTTTGATTTCTACAAATTTTTTTACTGATTCAATCAATATTTTTGTTTGATTTTTATTTAACCAACAAAAATGTGGACAACTATTCAAAAATTAAATAAACGCGCTATTGGTTTGAAGTTTTCATTATTTTTGTATGAAATATTTAACGCTCTTTAATGTTGTCGTCTTTTTGCATTTTTTTATTGATTGTAAGCAACACTTCTTTATGATAAATATAAGAACTACAACAAAAAACACATGCATTCTATTTTTGGACGCTTTAAAAAAGTACAGCAATAAGAAAAATGATAAAATAGCGTGACGAGGTTTGTAGTAAAAAAAAAAAACAACAAAAGCAATAGCAGGTAAAAAAAAAACGTTTCATTTTTTTTAAACAACAGAAAAAACACATTATAAGAAACAAAATAAATTTTTGGTTGGTTTCAAAGTTGGAAAAAAAAACAAAATCCCGTATTCAATTTTTTCAAACAGTTCGTTTAAATACATCAAATACAAAAATAGAATGATGGCGGAAAACATATCGAGTCGGTCTGCCGCCGTTTTTGGTTACATTTCTTCTTCATTAGCAAAGGAAAGGATAAAGCAACAGTGAGTGATAAAGAAAAACACTGTGAGTATAAATATGACTTCGTTCAAAAATTATTCCAACAAAAAAATGCGTCTCAAAGCCAGCCGGGCCGCTCTGCCAACAGTGCTTGCTTGTGTGCGCGTCATTGCTTGTGCCAAAACATTTTTGTTTGATTCAGCAAAAATATTTGTTTGAAATTTATATGAATTTCAGTAAACTTTTTGTTTGATTCTGTAAAATTATTTGTTTGAAAAAATCGGCGTTTTTTTTCAATAAACAAAATGCAAATAAATTGTTTGAATATGCGAATTTGTTTGTAGGACCGATTTTAGACAAAAAATTGTTTGATTCTACAAATTTTTTGTTTGAATTGGAAAAATAATTTTTTCTGTATACATTGTAAAAAAAATCTTTTACTGCCTGTTTATATATTTGCGAACGAAGGCTTCGATCGCTTAACTTACATGTAAAACAAAAACAATATTTTGTTATTTGTTTTTGCTTTAAAAGAAAGTTAAGCGATCGAAGTCTTCGTTCGCAAATAGATAAACAGGCAGTTAATTTTTGTAAAATATGTCAGTATGCACTTATGCAGATCTATTTTAGCACACAGTTGATGAAATTTCTTGAATCACAGTGCTGCAACTCCCGTAAAATAAAGATTATTATAATGAGCGTGTTTTATTAAAACCGCGCGAAAAAAAAACGTGTAGTACAAAACTATTGTTACTATTGTTGATCCGTGTTATATCTTAATCGCGTAAATGAAGTACCGTGTAAATCAAGGGATATCTGTATGTTCAAATGTATCGCATGAAAGTGATGATACAATTATTCCGTACATTACTTCTCTTTTCTTTTATTATGCAAATGTATCTGATGAACACATTTAGAGTGTCTGCAAACAGAACAATTTTAATGCAAAACGTTTAAATTGCAAACAAATTACTATTTGAGCAGTTTAATTTTTTTTTTTTTTTGGTTTCTCGTACCACTATAAAAATTTGCATACATACAAATGGGAAGTTCCATAACAAAGCAGTATTATCCCATATTTGAAGTTGTTTTTGTTTGTTTTGTTATTGAATTATGTTCTACATACTTCATGAATCAATAATCTTCTTAAATTCAAAACAAAACAAAAATGTTTCAGGTCAAAATGTCATATGATTTTTAATTGAATAGCACTGACACCAAACAGAGATTTTATTTGTAAAAAAGCACTGTGGGCGGAGAAGCAGTTTTGTCTTTATTTCTTAAATGCAACACACACCGACTTTGCTTATCTGCTTTTCTAGCGGTTTATCTATAATCTCGTATTGGCTAATGGCTTAGCGTCATATAACCGTACCATGTAACAGTTTTTGCGGTTACAAAATAATCTGGAGCAGATTTTGGAAACTTTCGCCTTCCTTTACGAAGGCTTAGGTCGACCGACGACTTGTGAATGCGGCTCAAAAATTGCGTGATACCCTGACAATATAACTTTAAACAAGTAAGAGTGCTATATTCGGCTGTGCCGAATCTTACATATATACCCCTCACCATTGTGCGAGCAGAATACAGAGCAACTAAATAATTTCACATATACATACATACACAGAAAAAAGTAAAAAACGGTTTTGATCACCAAAATAATTGAAACAAGCAAAAAATTGTTTAATTTTGCACCTATCACCGAAATGATTATACCAATTACTCAAATTTGCAAAAATTGCAAAACAAGGATTTTTTTTCCAATTAAAAAGTTTTTACATTTTAATTACAAAAATAATTGAAAAAATTATTAATATTAAACAATATTTTAATTGAATGAATTAACAAATTAATTTAAAAAAAATCAATATTTTAATTGAATGAATTACTAAAGTAATTGATTACAATACAAAAAATTAATTATTTTAATAATTGTATTGATTAAAACAGTGATTGAATTTTTGCATTAAATCGATTAAATTTTTAATTGAATAAATTAAACAGAGTATTTGAAATACACTCTTAATTCAATTACGCAAATTATTCAATCAAACAAATTGTTAATTGAATAAGTTTGTTAAATCAATTCAGTTGATGGTTAAATGAAGCAAAATAATAATATTTAAAATATATGTTTTATTTAAATATGGTTTAAAAATAACTTGTTTTATTTGTTTAATTGTAATAGCTCATGCTTAATTGTACAAATTTTGTAAGATTTTTTGACAGAGGAATTTCATACATACAACTTTGTATAAAATTGTAGAATAATTCTGATGCTTCAGGGTATTAAAGATTGAAAACAAAAAATAGTTTTTGTTGTGTAATTTGGCTGTACTTTTTTCACCTATTCACTTTGAACGCACAACATGAAATGACGCCAAAAATAATTCAAGAATTAACAAAAAAAGAAAATAAACACCAAATTTCGATTGCGACCATAACCACCGTCAACACTGTGGTCAGCCGCAAGGCGATTTTTTATTTTACGCATAATATACATATGTATGTAGGCTCATTATTGACATTGTTGGTGGTCATAATTGCAATTCGTCAAATTTCAGTTCATTTTTTACTTGTTGATAGTTTTTTTTTTGCACGCGACGCTTACTGTTCTTTTTGATGACAACAACATGTGTGTATGTACATGTACGGGCAAAGACAATAAATTTATAAAGATGTTGGTTGCACTTGTAACATTTTTCGCAAACTGTTGATGAGGGAGGAAAGCAACAAGGAGAAAGCAACAAACTGTTCAATTCAAAAAACCGAGTTGATTGATTCAATTAAACTTATAATTAAAATTAAGCTTAAAATCAAGTAAAATTTTAATTGAAAAAAAATATTTTTTTTTAATTCAATAATTTAAGAACGTAATCAAATTTAATTTAAAATTCAAAAATCACTATTAATTGAAAAAAAACTGCCAATAATTTTTTCTGTGTACATATTTACAATACTTAAAACTTCATTATAAATGAAATTTAAAAAGCGAAAACTGGTGACTATTTTTTTAATATCATTTTTATCACATAAAAATATTTACAAAAAATTTATTTTTAAAAAACCAAGATTCGAACCAGGGAACTCACAGTTTCTAACTTAACACACCCCCTAGACAACTGAACCATTAAGGAACGCTGTTTAAATATTATTAAAATGAAATATGGACCGTTTACTGTTTACAACTCAACACAGTTTTTTGTTTGTTTTCTTTTTGTAAAGGCACTGTTGTCGTACCGTAGATTTATCTCTTTTGGCGAGTTTTTAAGTAGCAAAAAACACAAAAATTCCTAGTTTCTATTTGTTAAAATTATTTCGTTAAATATATGAAATAATAAAGAAGGGTGATAACGAAAATCATATTGGGCATTATGCTAGTATATGTAAGCAAATGCGAAGGGGGGGAAGAAGAGACGACAACCGGACTTGAACTTCGCTTTTCATAAGGACCCAGAATATATATACTTTATAGGGTGTAGGACCTTCGGTGAAGGGTATAAAAAACCAACTTAATTATAAAATGAGTAATTTTTGGGATTTCAGTATTTTGGTCATAACTCTGCTATTTCTTAACCGATTTGACAGATTTATATACCGACGTGTTAAAGGAGAAATTTGGTTATAAAACTTGGACTCGATAGATCTATGGTTCCCAAAAATGGATATTTTTCAAAAAAAAATTTATATTTTGGTCATAACTTTTTTGTATCTGAACCGGTTTTCCCGAGTTTTTCACAAAATATTTTCTATTAAAAATTTCCGATCTTTTGATATATAAGGCGTAACCATAGGTCATATAACACCATACACACATTCATCATCCATTTACACACACGTCCGCTGAGCAAACATCAGACACCCATACTTCATCCATCCATATACATCGCTAACCGTTGAGACATATTCATCTATCCAACTCCAGCACTCATACCTCGTACTCAGCCTATCATTCATCCCCACGGAATCTCACCAACATATACGGACGTTCGCCACGCTACCGACTTGAAAACAGACTGTACGGATTCCAAACCGGCGCACAGAGGAGTATTTGGCCTAAAAAGCTGGCCAAAAAGGCAAAACTGAATTTTACGAAATCTTAAGAACTAATTACGCAGCTCGACAAACAACAATATTTTACATTATATTGTAAATTTTGAAGACTTTTAGTTGCGATTTGTAGCTCTGAGACCCTGCTAAAGTCAGGAAAGCGAAGAAAATTATATGAGATTTAAATGTTTTTTTCGGTTTCTGGATGTTAATATGATATTTTTTTGCGGCTAAACAAATAAAGGTTTAACAAAGATTATTTTTTTCGCTGAAAGGTTTGATCAAAAGTTATTTAAAAAAGAAAAAAAAAAAATTCAACATCTGTTAATTGAGTTTTGCGATTTATACCAACTTTTATTCCTTAGGAATGTGGCTTTTAGAAAAATCTTAAAAATTTAAACTTTTTGGTTCTTAAATTTTTTTATTGCATTTTGAAAACAAAAAATTGGACGCATTTTGCATGTAATTTTTTTTTTCGCCATTAAATTTTTAATAACTCCAAAATAGTAATAGATATAAAATAAATTTGTGTGGTTAGTTTAAGCAGAATTTTCCGGTGCATCTTCTGATCCTCCTGCTATTAAAATCGGAGAACACGTTTTCAAGTTATGGAAAAATATATAAGGCAACCCAACGATTTAGGGGGGGAAGTATGCCACGCCTTTAAAAGAAAATCCTTACGTACTAGAGAAAAACGGAAAACAGATTTGAATTGAGGGCATCAAAATCCATATAGTCCACATACTTTTATTTCTAGGGTAGAGAAAATTTTTTTTGTTGCGCGATGTACTTTTGTTGCGCAGTGTAATTTTTTCAAAATCTGCCACTAGACTTTTTATATCATTCTACACCTAAAACTATCAAAAAACTAAAACTTTTAATTCAAAAAACACGTTTAATAATTTTGGCCAGCTTTTCAGGCCAAATACTCCTCTATGCGGCGGTGGGAAAAGTGGATTGTTGGTGAATCCCCCTCATAAGTAATCCCAAGACACCAGACCGAGCTCGGACTAGGTAGGGCAGGGGGTAACTCTAGGTTTGCTTTTGGACCGAAGGTTTGTTTGAGCGGACAGCTGGGACAAGATTTTCTTTTTGAGTTGGCTATTTGGGGGAGCTTCTGGGGTGATGCACGGAAATGTCTTGAGTAAAAATTGGAAATGAACATGGAGTGAGAAGGAGAAAAGTAACAGGTAAGTGAGCTAGTTTTAATCTTGTAGGGGTAGGATAGCGTAAAGGGGCAAATGGCGCCCAACAATGGGGGCCCGAAATTCGGGTTTCCATCCAAAAGTTTTTTTGCTCTCAGTTTTACCTTCAATAGGTCATCGTTTTTAGCGTAGGTCGGAATGACAGCGATCAATCAAGGTCGGTCATCAGCTGCGACGTTGAAATGTTTGTCCTATTGGGGGAAAAACAGAGATGCTTGCGATTACTTTGGTCCCATGAACTACAGAATGTCGCTTTATTGGAGGGAAATCATTACCCCAATAGTAGCAACTGTGTTCATGAGAAGAAAATAATAGGCAATAAATATAGGTTAGTAAAGTAGTTTTTAAATAGAAAAGTTGAAGATACTTACCTGATTTGATTTTGGATGGATGGGTCCGGGTATATAGTCCTTTAGAGGAGGTACTCGTGGCGGTTCATCTTAAGTTAGATTTCGTAAGTATTTTTAACTCCAGCAGTGTTCATCTTCAACAACTTCTAAAATTTCCAGTTCCTGAAACCACAATAAAATTTCGATAATTTTGATTCCAGGAGGTCTTCGATATTTCACTTCCTTGGCCAACTACCTCAACAAGTTAAAATGAAGCTCACTACTGATAATAAACTTCTGGAATATAAATTTGGATTTATTATTAATATTTGCGTGTATATGAGTTTGGGATAATTTGAGTGAATTTTTTTTGATTTGTGGAACATATAGATATGGTTTAGTTAATAATCAATTACACAGGCCAACACTCAATTTGCTTCTTTGAATTTATCAACTGATTTTAGTTAATTTGAGCTGATAGAGCTGATAGAGACAAACTGATTACAGTTTTGAATTCAGCGCACACAAATTAACTAGAATCAGTTGATAATTTCAAAGAAGCAAAAATCTTTTTTAATTTTGTCGGGCTGTGTTATATATACACATATAAAGACAATTTTTGTTTAGTTAATATTTAATTATTGAGTCTAAATATAATTCTCTTTCAACTTTACATTCGCATATACATATAGATAGCAATTTATGTAGAATTTGGTTAATTTTTTTGTGTTTAGTTAAAAATTTTTTTTAGTTTTATATAAGTAGATATTTAAATATGGGTAATTCCAAAGTGTTGAACGTGACAGTCGTACGCATCAAAAATGCAATAACATTTTAAGCAAAAAAATATTTTGACGTTCTATTAACCCGTAAATATTTAATGTCACTAAGAAAGCACTGTTATCTTTGCTAAAGTTTATGGAAGGCGCGATTCTAGGTCAAAGATAATGGCAAAAGAAGTAGCGGTTCGAACGTGAAAAAAACAGAAGTAGTTTTTGTGGCCAATTATAAAAAGGCGTAATTCAGCGAAACCTGACCCAATTTTTTAGTAAAATTACTTTCAGAATTTTACGTAGCAATGTAACATTAAAATGTCTTGGTTTGATTCTTCTGTATTTTCTTTTTTTTAAGCCAAAATCTGGGTCGATACGTGACATTTCGAACGTGAAATTTTTTCCATAATAATTTAACTGAATATTGTTTAAAATAAAATAAAAATTTACCGTTAATCCGAATAACATCTTTCTCTTTGAACTCTTCCTTAGATTACTGACCATGTAAGAAAATTTTTTTGGAATAATTTTTATCAAATATCACCTCTTTTAAGAAAGATAAATATTAAAAAAAACATACACTAAAACATTCTCACAAATAAGAAATTACGTTTGCACAACTTTGCAGTCTGATTGTTCATCTAAGTGAACAAATTTATGGGTAAATTTATAAAATTAGTAAAATCTGAACATTTCTCCATAACAATATCGTAAAATAATCAGCTTTTAATAACTTTTACATTTTCGGTCACAGTGGACCTTTTGACGGAAATGTCCATATACAGTAGAAGGCATTTTTTTATTTTATAGGGATTATTTGAAATCGATTTTGCTTATATATATTCACTTATATATTGAGAGAAAATTATTTTGAATCCTTTATAAAGCAAAATATGTTGCGGGGCCAGTTACCAATTGTAGAATATACTCTTGTTAAGAGGCTCACTTTAAGTGGCACTGTGTATATTACTTTGCCAGTATTTCTAAATGCACTAGGAGCAGCCAGGCTCTGTGAAAATGTTCCAATGTTAAGGGGTGTTGGTGTTCTCTTGGTGAGGTTACTACCAACTCGCAGTAGGGCCACAGGTCTTGGCATTGGTTCAACCCTTTTGGTGACCTAGGTAAATTGTACTTTTCAGTTTTTATTGTACTTGAGGAAAAAGGTGTTGAAATTTTGATTATTAATAAATTTATTAAAATGTGTTCTCCGGTTGCTTAAATTAGTGACACGAGTGAATAACAGCTGGTAATTGTGACAAATTAATGCTGCCAGACTCCGCAGGCTTAACATAAGAAGAACAGTGAGGATAAAATATAGTAAATAATTATGAATGAAAATTTTACGTTAAGTTTTCAATATTTTTTTTATATGCAGGAATGTTTATAGACATGTTTACAAGGGAAAAGTAATGGCGTATTGAACAAGGATGATTATAAGACTAGGAAAGGGACAAATATAATATACAAATTGGAAAAATTAATTTTGTGGGAATGCGAGGGTATAAAAGGCAGAATTAATCGCCATATTGAGAAAAAAATGTACATTTTAAACAAGCAACACGGAGTTTTATAAAATCTTAGTCAAAGAAAGTTAATAAAAAAAAAGGAATTTTTGGTGTGTGATAGTTATTAATCCTACTTTTGAAAGCAAACTTTATAAAAAAGAAGATATACTGGGCCGGAATAATAAGCAGGCTACAGCAAAAGTTGCTTAGGGACCGAGGAGAAGTTATCTAAGGATACCAACTAAACAAAGACTAGCCCGGATATACATATAAATACAGGCGAGATAATGTGTCTAATATACATAGCTGCTTTGTTAGATGCACTGCCGGGAAGGAAACAACTAATATACTAGTATCCAGGTAACAATCCCTGTTATATGCAGAGGAAGAATACAGAAGAAAAAAAAAACTATATTAAACTAAAGGGAACAAAGATTATAGAAAATTCAGCATTTCGTAAACTCATATAAAAATAAAACAAAAAAAAAAAAAAGAAATTAATTGGAACAAAGAATATATTTGCTTTATTATTTGTTCATTTATTTACGTTATATAAAGAAAAATAAATTTAAGAAGAAAAGAGGTGTACATTATATTAAACGGAAATAAAAATCATAAATAGATAGGAGTTAAACACTTTAGGTTAAATTTTATAATTAATGTTTATTGTGTTAATATAAAATTATTTGTTTGTTAAATACTCACCGGAATAATTTATGTTTGCTCATCTAGTGTGTCAATCGTGTTGAGTGTTTTGATAATATTGAATCTTCATCGTTTAAGAGAGCTCTTTTAGGCAGATAAGTTTTAAGTAGAGGCGGAAATAGCAAGGCAGTCTCGGGGTGAGAAAACGTTAATGTATGCAGATGAGGAGGTATAAATATAAAGGTTTTGAGGTAGTTTGTTAGTTTTAGTTCGGTATATGTATATTGTTGTTATAAGTTATTATATACCCAAAATTTGTTTGTAGAGTATTTAATCGTTACATAGTAAAATGCAGTTAGTTTTAAATTAAGAAAACAAATAAATAAATATAGAATGTAATATTGTATGAAGAAAGGAAATGAATCAAGAGTAATAATTTCATAAGGGTGGTTAACAGGAGGTAAGTGGTGACAAGGTGAATGTCGGTAAAGGGGATCTCAGGTCAGAATGAGGATAGTTGGGATCAATAGTAGGGAAAGGGCGACTGGGGATTACACCACACTCCCACGGTATTGTATGTTCATGGTTGATATATTAATTTTATTGTTACGGTCCTTTGGGTCATGGTGAGGGATGGTCCCATACCTTGGGTAAGAGCTCATTTGAAAAGGAACTAGTCGTGTGCAAAAGTCGCTGTGACGCTTTAAAAGGAATCATGACAAATAGTGTTAGTGTAGATTAAATATATAAGAGCTGTAATTAGTCATATTTATTGGAACGTTAGACAGTTTCTATAACTTGAAATTATTAATTAAGGATAGATAGTTAGTTCAATATATAGGATTAATTTAAATTTTTGGGCATAATAATCTAAAACTATTTTAGTTTAATTTTTTAAAAGAAGAAAATCTGAAATTGATTTTTCTTATATATAATCGCTTATATAAAGTAAACATTTTTTCAGATTGGATATTATTTTTCTATTTCATTATTATATCTATATTTTTATTATTATCTTTCATCTATATGTTACAATATAATTTTATAATTTACAGGATTAGTAAAGGGTTGTTAAATTTCAAGGGCCGATGTTGATTTTGAATAAAACACAAACTATTTAGGAAATTATTGTAATTTTATTATGATATATTGGTATTACTCAATTATGTTTGGAACAAAATATCGGCCAAATGGGCGCCGCGACCACGGCGGCACACCTCCATCCGATGGTCCAAATTTTCGATGACCCTGAGGCATAATGGAGGTTCTATGCCGTTAATGTGCCGAATTATCTCATCCTTTAGCTCTTGAATTGTTGCTGGCTTATCGACGTACACCTTTTCCCAAAGAAAAAAGTCTAACGGTGTCAAATCACATAATCTTGGCGGCCAATTGACATCGCCATTACGTGAGATAACACCGCCATTGAATTTGTTGCGCAAAAGAGCCATTGTTTCGTTAGCTGTGTGGCAAGTGGCACCGTCCTGCTGAAACCACATATCGTCCACATCCATATCGTCCAATTCGGGCCATAAAAAGTTCGTTATCATCTTACGATAGCGAACACCATTCACAGTAACTGCCTGACCGGCCTCATTTTGGAAAAAATACGGCCCGATGATGCCGCCAGCCCATAAACCGCACCAAACAGTCACTCTTTGTGGGTGCATTGGTTTTTCGACAATCACTCTTGGATTCTCATTCGCCCAAATGCGGCAATTCTGTTTATTGACGAATCCACTGAGGTGAAAATGTGCCTCATCACTGAAGAAGATTTTCTTCGAAAATTGATCATCCACTGTTGCCATTTCTTGCCACCATTCTGCCCATTCACGACGCTTGGAATGGTCAAGAGGCTTTAGTTCTTGAGCCAATTGCACCTTGTAAGCGTGTAAATGCAAGTCTTTATGCATAATGTTTATCAATGATGAGCGTGAGAGATGCAATTGTTGGGCACGACGACGAGTTGAGGTGGACGGCTCTTCAGCCACACTATCGCGAACAGCAGCAATATTTCCTGCAGTACGAGCTGTACGAGCATGCACTGGTGTTCTCACATCTTCTACAGACCCGGTTTGCTCGAATTTTTCCACGATTTTTGCGATTGTACGCACATTTGGACGATCAAATTGACCAAAAAAATCACGAAGTGCACGATATGCATTTTGATTTGAACGCCCATTTTCATAATAAGTCTGGACAACTTTAACACGTTGTTGGATTGTGTATCTCTCCATGGTTCAAATTGAGTAAGTCTGAAATAGAAAAATGTCAAATAAAATTCGGAAAAAAACTTGGCGTTTAGTTGTGGTTCACATCGGCCCTTACAATTTAACCACCCTTTACAATTGCAGTTAGGTTCATTGGGAAGTATTTCTTATCTTGATTGCCTATATTAGTTTTGATTCCATACATTTTTTTTCTTATATAATAATTATATAAAAGGTATAATTAAATAAAATATAATTCGCAGGACATCTTGATAAATTGAGTGTGTTTTTTTGGTATGGCAGAGACTAGGGGCAAATCCGCACAAGGGCCAAGGATTTGCCAAGGTAGTGGGAGGGCAGGCCGGGTAGCAAACATCAGGTACCAGCCGAGGAAGGGAGAAGTCGGGATAGCTGGGAATCAAATTATTGCAGGGAATTGGAAACCATTTAGGCGGTTAGTTTTTTTTTGATTTTAAATGATGGTATTGTTTTCATTAAACTAACCTTTTCTTTTTTCCATATTTTTATTTGAAATCGTTTCTTTACTTTTTCCTTTTTTTTTCTTATACAAATTTAGTATTTTCATTTTTTTTTTGAATTCATTTTAGTTTGTGTTTTTTTTATAAATTTTTTTGGACAATGGCTTGTGGATGATTAAGATGGCGAATTCACGCCTCTACCGGCCTAGCCTGGCAAAAAATTTAAGATCTTAGCGTTGCCATCCTAGTCATCCACCGGTTAACACCAGAAGTCATTGACATCATGCTGTTAAGGTAGAAGTACATAACACGCGTTAGTGCGCGCGCGCTCTGTCGTCTTCTGTCAAAAAAAGTTAAGCTAGTGTGTTTTCATAGAACAAGCTACATGCAAAATATTTTGACGCGTTTGCGCCAGAAAGTTGGTTAACTTTGAACTTTTTAACGCGTTGTGTGTTTTTGACAAGTAATCAGCTGACAATAAAAAGAATACTTTAACAAATTTGTGAATCATGAAAGAAAAACTTATTGAAGAGCTTAAAAAACATACAATATTTATATAAAAAGAATAAATTTAATAAAATAACAAAATCTTGATATACTTTCGAACCCGTTTTTAATGCACAAATAAGTAAACAAATAAAAAACAGCTGACAGGAATGGCTTTTGTAACATAATAACATCTATAGAACCAAAAAGCTGAAGAAAGATATTAAATTTTTCTTATTTCCCATTTTGGTACTATTTCTCCCCCCACTAAAGTAGCAAAAACTGCAGTATTTAGTGGGTGCCCATAATTTAGTACGAATATCTCAATAAATAGAGAAAAATGTGTTGTAAAAAAGTACTCAAAATAGTTACGATTTTCACCCCTTATTGGTTCAAAAGATAGATGGGGGGACAAAAAAGTACCAAAATTCATGTTTTTTTCATTTGTCTTTACGGAATATCGGGTTAAATTTTTGACAGTATGAACTTTTCGTTAAAAATAAATGAAAAATAAGTAGACCGGGTTTTAACTGAATTTTATTTTAGTTTATATTATAATTACAGTTAATTTAACTTATAGAATATTGTGAATGTAGAAATCACAATACCAAATTTCTCATATAACTAGAACTCGCTTTGGGAGAGGTTAATACGCAATGAATTACATTACTGTAGCATCAGTGATTTTAAAGATTAGTTCATAATATATTATTGGGCCCATTAAGTTTCCGCTCCTGCAATATTCTTCCCCTTGGTGGAGATTATCAAAGATTCGGCATAGCCGAATATAGAACTATTACTTGTAAGAATTTATAAATAAAATTTATTTATAAAATATTTTTATTGTATTAAGCATTTTTTTTTCTTTCTAATAAAAAGAAACATTCAATTTGTAAAAATATTTTTATGTTAACTTTACAAATATGATTTATATAAACAAATTTATATTTAAATATAAATATGCATTAATTCTATTGTGTTTACAATCTTTGTTTTTCATAAATTTTTTTTTTTTTAATATTTCATGAAAAATCATTTTATACTTAAAACACAAGTAAACAAAAAACGAAAACTCGCGCTGAAAGAAAATAACATTTTTTCGATCTGTTTCTGTCTGATTGGACAAACAATGAAGTTTATTACTAAAATTTAAATAAACCTATAAATAAATAAAATAAATAAAATTTAATACGTTTATGTTCAAGGATAATATTTTCTTTTATTGTGCAAAAAGAGTATTCTGGTCCTTTTTTTATTATTATTACAGTCGGAGTGAGTGGAAACAAAAACATCGAAAATAACATCCCAAAAATAAATAAATTGAACACAATATTGTCACAAAAGAATGCATTAAAATGGTTTTCTTATTTGATTGTGTGTATGAATAACAATGAAAGAAAAAGAACATTGTTTACACAATAGAGCAGAAGCTCCCAGCGATTTTTCCTCATAGACCCCATAGAATTTAAATAAACGCTACTAAGAGTGGGTTTTTAACATCGAGTTTAATCTTAGCGGTAAACTATAATTAACTAATCTGAGAATAAATTTATTTGAGTACTAATTGTGTTTGTCGTTTTTAAGAGGTAGTTTAAACCACAGAATACACAGAACTGTCACGAGACGGGAGATTTTGCGTTTTTTTTTTGTCTCTTTCAAAGAAAGCTGTCCTTTTGCATTTCTCTTTTCATCATATTCTATGCCGCAATACAATGAACACAAATTTATTAAGTTAACAGCCTGTTTTTGTAAAATATAAGTCTTCTCACTTGAGGTTTTCGTGTTAATACGATAATGTTTAAAATTTGGTTTTTAAAAAACATTTAAAAGCTTTCGTCTATTCATGGTTGACAAAAATAGAGCTTTTTTCTTTCGTGAATCAACATTATTGCCAATGCATTAATATTTGTACATTTCTATTATTTTTTCAAATAAAGGTTTTGTGTTTGTGGATAACCCTGGCTTTTGTTTACAAAAATTTAAATTAATTTCAAAAACAAAATATTTTATAAAAGTGTTAGTAAATTAGTAAAAATAAAAATGTTGAATGAAAATTTTAACAATAACAGCAATAAATAAAATAAATACATAAAGAAGATCTTTTGCTGCGCATCAACATATATTTATGTAGAAGATACTGCGTGATAACACTAGTTTTTTTGGAATTTTCGGAAGAACGGTGTCATTTTATACTACACTGTATGTACAGTCACACAGATAATAGTACGTACGCCTTAAAAATTCTTTAATTTTCCAAAAATTGGTGATATTTACAAAAATAAATAAACCAAACATTTTTAAATGAAAGAAAATATTTATTTCATTATTCAAATTTAAGACTACTGATTTGCCCACATACTTAAGTGCGAAGTCGAGTCGCCTTTATCTGCTTATATCCCAAATTAAGGTTTTATTCATGGTACGTGGCTATGGAATCCGCTTTTCCACGGCTGCTGATTTAGGATTTTAACTTACAACAGTTTTTATAAATTGCAAAACTATATAATTACAAAAAGTTTTTGGCTTGCTTGTTAGGGATTGAGACTCAGACAAGTGTTTTATTACAGTCTGCACTGTAGACTTGACACGTCCAACAATTTTAAAAATTTAACTCAAGGAATTCCCATCGTTCCTTTATTTTACAATACGTTCACGCATTTCGTTACAAATGTCCTTTGTTTTCTTACCTATTTTAACAAAACAGTAATATGTTTTCTTCTAAAATTACTGCAGTCTAATAACTTGCAAATTTAGTTTGTACCACTTTCCGTATATTATTTTTTCTTTAAATCTACTTAATTTAAGACCGTTTTCTATTTGGCTTCCTACGAACATATAATTATCTGTGCTGTCAAATAAATTTTAAAGTGTAAAAGTATAATAAGCGGAAAGTGACCCAAACTTTTTGCAGATTGATTTTATCAGTGTGTCGATGCCTTGCTAATGCAAGCAAAAATATCGATCAGAAATCCAGAGTTATTCTTAAACTCCAATTTTAGAGGGAGTACGTACTATGCGATACGATGTGATCGAACTTTAAAGTGCAGCGCTATATATAAAAACAAAATGGCTGCATATAGAGGCGTGATAATACAAATTTAACTGTTTAAGAAACATTATTGACAATCCTTCCATTCAAGGCACAACCTTTTTTATTGTATGGAGGTCGACCCGCCCTAATGTACATATTTTTGAGCGTATGTAGTCCCATTGTTTTTAGAATTTTTTGAACCTGTAAATACATATTTATGTAATTATGAGTGAACCTTTATTGAATATTTTATAATAGTATTAGTTTTTTAGGTTTCCTTTTTTAAAATATCGAAGTTATTTTCCAATTTTTGGTGATTTGTTTTTTAAACGAATGCCTTTTACTTATCGTCTTCTTTTCAATTTTGTTTTCATTTATTACGAAGATGTTCATTTTATAAGAACCAAAAATATGTAGAAAAAAATTAAAGCTTTTTTTGCACTCACCGGAAATTTTTTTTTAGTTTTATGAAAACCTAAATCTGATTTTGTTCTTTTGTTTAACGAACGAACAAATATTTTCATTTTCTAAAAACAGACTGTAAGATTTATTTACAAAACTGTTGTAAAAATTAACTTTTAAGTTCACCACAACACGAGTAAATAATATTAAAGTAAGTAAATAACATTATAAAACAAAACAATATTACTAAATACATTTTTTTTGCACAAAAAACAACGTTTGTTGAACTAATGCATTTGTTTAACGTGGTTTGTTATTTTTGTTTTGATCACGCCATTTGTGTTGATTGTTGCGGCCTGTTTTTACACCTTGCCACTTCACTACCAAAAAAAGCTTTCTGTCTCTTTCTTCGAAAGCTGCCCTCGCAACTGATTTGGGCCTTTTTCACACGTCACTTTTTACAGTTCTGTGTATTCTGTGGTTTAAACCTCGCAGCATTGCCATACCGAATAACAATTAATGTCAACTTTTTAGCACTGCACTTGGCATTTTATACAGAAGAAGAAGAAATTTCGCCCTTTTAATTCTTATAAAAAGAAAATTAATTCTTAATTTTTTTATTTAGGTTTTAATATGTTTCAGACTCACTGAAGTCTTCATCTTTACTAAAAATAATCCATTTTTCTGTTTTCCAAAAAATAAAAAAAAAAAAATTCTTTCTTTCTGCTGCTTTTGTTATACATGTGTATATGATTTAGTTTAAACCACTAACATTGGCCGCTTTAACTGGCAAATAAAATCAATAAATCCTAATATTAAAGACTAAAAACGCAGATTAAAAATGGCTAAATCTCTAATCTCCATGTTAAAAACCCACCCTTATAGTTTCAGAAAAGTTTTTGACTTTTGAAAGAAGAAACAACATAAATTTCATTTAATTTTTTGCAAATTCAACGAAACATTTTTCAACAAAAACGAAACTTAATTAAAACCCCGGGATTCGGGTATTCAAAAAATCAAATTTCATGAACCCGGGATTTTTCGATTTCCCGAGATTTTACGGGATCCCGGTATTTTTCGGGCCATCGGGAATCGGGTTTTTGAAAATATTAAGTGCTTTTTATTGAAGCATCTTATAGTTCGGCTTTTGGTTTTGTACGAGTAAGATATTTATCGATTTTTGAATTTAAAAATTGCCCGATTAATCGAAAAAAGATTTTAAATTGTTCGAATTACTCTATTAACTCGAATAATTACAATAACTTTATCCAATGGGAAAAAACAAACATCTCTATTTGAGTTCCTACTTTTATTTTATTAATCAACAGAAAAAGGAGGTGAGAGTTGCCAGTCAGTTATGAAAAACATTTTAAACCAATTTATTATTTCTGAAAATCGAGTGAAATTAAAAACGATGGAGATCTTCCGTTAAATCCCTTTCTGATTTTAAGAGAAGTTGTGGTAAAGATAAGAACTCAATGTATACTATATAAAAGGAATTTATTTTTATAAACTTATAAAACAGCATCTTTTTTTAAATTCATTTGATTCCAATTACACTTGATGTATTCGATTTCCAGAACATGACTGATAACTACGGTTCGTACTTTAATGCAGTTAAAATCGCGATTTACGCGCATCAAAAATGACTCAAAATTAAAATATATACACTAAAAATCGAAAAAAATATGCACTTAAATTTTTTAATACATTTATTAGTAAAAAAAATATATAAAACAAGATGTGTGTATGTAACGTATAGACTCCAAAACGGCTGGGCCGATTTTGATGAAATTTTCAGGGAGTCTTTAGAATATTCAGGCGGGAGGCACTGTGAAGTCTGATTTTCGGTCTGCGGGCGGCGGGCGTGGCAAAATCCAATTTTCATATTGCATCACCAATGACATCTATATAATTTGGACGATTTTTTTTTTTAAATGATTCAAATTACCTAAAATCAGAAAACGGCTCCATCGATTTGACAAATTTTTCTTTCAAATGTTCGTATTAATCCATTTTAAGTTTTTATCGAAATAAAAATTTACCACGCCTACTTTTACGCCCACCTTTTCTATTAAGCGCATAACTTGAGAACGGCTTGACCGATTTGGACGATTTTTTCTTTAAAATGATTGCCATGGTCCAACTTAAGTTTTTAGGGAAAGAACATTTTGCCCCGCCCACTTTTTTCGATTTACCTAAATTCAGAAAAGTTCCATCGATTTGACTAATTTTTCTTTCAAATGTTCGTATCTTTTTAACGGATTTTAAAAATCGAAACATTTTTCCTAATTTGGACAGGACAAATTCTGACAGGTCAGCTAGTAAATATATAAAACTTACCGTACGAACACAATTGCACCGTATAAACGTAGTAGCGTACGACGTAGATACATTTTAGAACAATTTATACAAAGGCACACAAAAGCTGGCGTAGACGTAAAAGCGTATCTACGTCATACGTCGACATATATCTAACTCTATTTCATAAGCCGTTTACGAGAGAAAAATTAAAAATAGGCACAAAAGTAGAAATTAAAATAAAATTAAACACAAAAATATAAATAAAAGCCAAAAGTAAAACAATCATGTAAAATAAGTCACTTTTTAGATTGATATTTGAACCTACATATAAAATTAATTAAGAACAAGGCGAATTTATTTTTCAGGTGGCGTTGAAAGCACAGCTGTGCTACTTTTTTTTTTAAATTAGATAGAGGAATGTCAAAAGTTACTTGTATTTTTGACATATCGGCCAACGAAAGCAGCAACAAAATACATTGTTGTGTTTTTGGTGTTGTTACTTGTTGTAGTATCGACACCACACTGAAAGAATTTTCTTCGCAATACCAATGAATTTTGACATTAATCCCTTGAAAAATTGCATTAAAAAGGAACCTATGCAGCGCTTCGTTGGATCGATGAAACCTGTTTCATTAAAAGGATTTAATGAAACATTACATTAGATCTATGAATATTATTCATTGGATGAATACTTTATATAAAGTAAAAAATTTTTTTTTATTTTTTTTAATTATTTTTTTTTATTTTTTTTAATTATTTTTTTTGTATCTTTTCTATTTTTTATTTTACTTTATTTTATTTTAATTTTGTTTCTGTCTCTGGCGGGATTCGATCGGTCAACCTCGGTGCTGTTAGACTAGCTCGCTGTTAGACTATGTTTTTTACTCAATTAAGAGCGTAAATATGAGATTAAATTGTCCATAATAACAATAACAACGTTGATTGAAAGTGGATTGAAAGTTTTTGTTTCATTACTATAATGACATTTTTATTGTCACAATGAAAATTTAAATTTATGAAGGCAATTATTGAAATATGTTGCTTTTATAAAAAAAATTTTTGATTTCATAAATTTAATGGCATACATGTAACATTTTTTAATTAACAATTAACCATTTTTTTAAGGAAACTATAATTTTGTATTAATTTATGAATATAGTTATGTTTGTATATTGTTTTTTTATGTTCCCAATTAAAAATTTTTTTTTAACTTGGACAAACTTAAGTTTTCATATATCCAATGAAAATGTTTAACGTAATTACGAAATCCAATGAAGCGATTTTAACGAAAATACTTCATTATAACTATGAAATTCCATTTAGACAATGAACATTTTCATTTACCTAAGGAAAGCTTTTTTATGAAAATTATTCATTAAATATATGAAGCATTTTTCTTTCAGTGCACCGTTTACATGAATTCGCCTTGATTAAGAACATACAGCCCAATTATGAATAACAATTCCCCGGGAGTTTTCTCCCTTTTCCCATTTTTCATATGTTAATTCAATTGTAAAAATGGGAAAAGGGAAAAAACTCCCGGGGAATTGTTATTCATAATTGGGCTGATAGATTTATTTAATATTTTTAGAAGTAAAGTTTACTGCCTGTTTTTTAAAAGAAAATATAACGGAAGTGATAGGTGCATGATTTAATGCTGATAGTTCCTTTGTGGTGTAATCATTTTCACTGCGCTGTTTTCGTAAAAATTAAGATTAGATATGTCAGCAGTTTGTTTTATTTTTTTAAATCCTTCATTTTTTTAACTTTATCAAGCTCAATACGAAGTTGGTTACTAAGCATAATTCTTATTTGTGGCAATCTTAATTAATTTAATTGGCTTTCTCAATGGATTGGAGTTTTCACTTCACAATAGTACCCATAATTTGCAGACAAAAACATTATATGAGCTTTATTAGTAAATTTAAATTGTTTTTTTTTTTGAAACTGCAACAGCATTGTTGAATCCTTCAACCAAATCTTATCAGCATAATACATAATTGCTTTGAACAACGTTTCCCACCTGTTTGTTTAAGGCTGTGGAGGAAGACATTAATTGGAATCTATACTTCTCTTTATATGCGGCAACACGCGAAGGTGCTGTCAAAATATTTTTTCCCATAAGAAGTAAATAAATAAATATAATCGAAGTTGTCTCTTATATCTTGTGCAACATGGGGCATTGCAAAAAAGCAGTTAAAACCAGCTTTGTCTTTCAAAACATGCATCATAAATATGCAATATGAGCAAAATATGCACTATCAAATCCATTTTACTACAAATTGCTTGATTCGCAAAGATATTGAGTACAGTCTCAGTCTGACGACAACAAATATGCATTTGCATAAAAATCCGGGCCTTGCTGATAACTTATATATACATTTGCTTGTAATCCCCTTTTAATAACCTTTATTTTAAAACTCTTCTCTATAGGTTTGGTTAATTTGTTTTTTTTACGTATCACTATTAAACGACAAAAATACGGCATTTCGTTTTCAAACTAGGACACTTAGGGTTTTAAGACAAATATAACGATATCTCAAATGTCAACATCCAGCCGATAAGAAGATACGATGTAATAAAAAAATTACAGTCGGGCAATAACAGGTAACCTATGATCTGACATATTTAAGAATTTTACGTTTATAGATAGCGTTTAAAAAAATGTTTGCTTTAACTACTCATTTATTTAATGTAAACAGTCGATATCAAGCCAATTCAAAAAGCGAAAAGTTGTTCAGAAACTTTCGTTATTGGTTTCAAATTCAGTTTTTTAAACCATGTAATTGTGATTTACATAATTTGTCACACACGCTCAAATCTAAAAATGGACTAAAATATGTTTAAAAGTATGAGTTATGAACAGGGAAACCATAAATATGCAATTGCATGTTTTTCCTTGTGCGACCGATGAAGGCAGCAACAATATATTTATCCGTTTTAGAGCCTTTTATGAATTTTGGCATCGATTTGTTAGTGCATATTTTACCGTTTGCAGCATTTTTTTGCATACTTTATATAAAAGAGCATTTTTGCTGCACTTTTTAAGTTTATAGCTCATATTTTCTTTTTTTAAGGCATATTTTGATACATGTGGAATTTTTATAGATGACTAAAACAGATTTCGTAACCCCACGTCTCCACGCGCTTTCGATTAGAACATGACATGACCATAACGCCGGCAGAGTAGCGGTATTAATTTGTTCATGTTCTTGTATGTGGGGAATACGTGTTGATGTTCATGTTCTAATTGACCACAATTTTTGTTGTTGTGCGTTTGGTTGTATACAGAAAATACATTGTATGGCCAACATCATGGCGCACATGGATGCTAAGACGAATGTTTAGGCAACGATGGCAGCACATGGACGAAAGATGAACATGAACAGTCTACACGAGTAGAATTCATGTGCGACATGATGTTCTTACCAAGTTGATGGATGGTGGAGACGGGTAGTAACAAATAGAAAAATACATTTTTTTCGAAATTCTGGCTAACAGATGGCTTTTCTGTTTTAAATATCTATATATACTTGTGCTGGGATACTATCGATATTTATCGATAGTTCAGATTTCACTATCGCTACTATCGATATTAATATCGAATGAATGTTTGTTCTTGTGCAGGAAAACTTCAACTTATTTTTGTATCAGGCTATGGTTCGTTGTTTTTATCGCTTTATTGAACATATGAGACGTATGTATGTACGCACGTTATTTTAGATGACAGTTTTTGAAAAATTGTGCTGCTGACAAGCGCCTTTCTAAAGGAAGCGAAGTTACAGGGACTATAAGGTCTTTTATTGCAAATTTAGATAATGTTCTAAATTGGTCTTGATTCTCAACCCAAAAGGTAATCAATCTAGCGGTCTTATCCTCTAATGGTCGTTCATCGTTTTATCTTATGCTCGCAATTTTAATTGCTTTTGCATTTGCATTTTTTTTTACAATATAACAAAAATATTTGACATTTCAGTCTCTATGTTAACATATACAAATTTCGACATGAAGGCCTTTAATTAGCAGTAAAAAATCATAGCTAAGCAATCCATACCACCTGCCATTCTTGTTGTTTGCATTCATTGCTGCAATTCATCGAATTAATAATAGCAAGTAAAAACTAACGACAAAAAACAGTGTGTGTATAGCTGCTATTACATGTCTTCATAGCTGTATTTTAAATAATACACATTATTTGCTGTGTTTTTCTTTGATTTGATACAAATCGAAAAGATGGTTAATTCAATTAATCTTCTTCAACTTTGTCATTTTTTGCACCGATCTGGATCCTGTTAGGCATAAAATGTTCGTATTGAAATAGGCTAATGTCGTTAAGCCCTTATGACACTACATTTTTAATGTATTTTTCAAGTTTTGGTGAACAGTGCAAATATAAAGTAATCGAAAAATTTACCAAGTGCGAAGGGTTCAGTTGTATTAAGATAAATGGCAAACTGTCAAAAATTTTACTAAAGTTATCGATAAAAAATGAAGTTATGTCAAAAAAAAAAAATGTAAAATTGTTCAACTTAAAATCGACATTTCAAGCTTGAAATATTAAAAATGTTGCTGAATCAGCGGTTTATGGGCAAATTCATTCTCATAAACAAAAAGTTGGCAACATTTAATAATATTAACAGAACAGGGATGGCTAAGTTGTTTCAATTGTACTTTTTTGTTGATACTTTTTACACTAAGATTTATAATTCATTTTTGTGGTATTTTTTAAGAACACAAATAAAATTAATTTCAATTAAAAAAATATTTTAGTACAATTATGGTAAAAAAGTACAATTTTAAAAATTCTCAAAGCCATCCCTGAAACAAAACCATAACAAGAAAAAAGAACTAAAAAACTTTGTTTACATTTTTTATAGTTTGCTCTTTCTAGCATTTACTGTTTCTTTCTATCAATTCTATATCAATTATAGCCTTTTCACACTTGTCAACATTTAACATCAATTTGCGAAAATGTTGAAATTTTCCCATAAGAAATACATAGAGCTAAAAATCAAAATTTTTCAACATTTTTATACCATGTTCACACGGACAGCAATATTCGTGTTTCGCTCTCTTATTCCTGTTTCGCGCCCCAAACATGATTGAAACGACTTGTTTCCCCATATAAAATTTTGTGAGCGAAACAGGTCGTTTCATTTTGAAACAGGCTGTGAAACAGGAAAAATGTACTATCATCTCCAATTTTGATAACATTTATCGTTAGTTTATCTGAACTAGCTCTCAAAAAAAAGCAAAACAAAGAAAAAAACAAAATAAAAATTGATGTCTAATAAAATAAAGTGATAATTATAACATAATAATATCAATAAAAGTGTTAAATAATATATGTTTAAGTTTTATTTACTTTTTTTTATCTATTTAAAAAAAATCACACTAACAACACACAAAAAATGTCAAAATGAAACAGGAATGAATCGTATGAACAGCATGTTTGGCAAACTAGTTTCAACGAGCGAAACGAGTGGTTTATAACGTCGTATGAACATAGCATAACAGAATGTTACTATCTCATTTTGTTCCCTTTAACATTTTTCGATTCTTTTAGTGTCATCACTAGAAAAGTGGCAATAAATTCTGTTATTATTGTGGCATCACTGACAAAATGGAAGTTGCTTTGAAAGCAGCGTTAGCATTTCTCAAGTTTTTCCTTTTTTGCAAGCCTTATTTTGCTTAATTTTGCTACAATTATTAAACGAAATGAATTAGATATACATTTTGGTGTTATCTTTTGAAATGTTGGCACTTTTGTAGAAAAAAAGTATTTAAAAAAAAATAAAAGTTTTTTTCAGAAATGGTGACATTTTTTTTATTGATAGTAGATGTTAGATGTTTCAAGTGTGAACGCGTATTTCACATTTTCAACATATACCATGCGTTCCTCCGAAATGTATGCAAGTGTACAAAGGGTATTAGTGAATAACAAGTAAGAGTGCTATATTCGGAATCTTATATACCCTTCACCAATGTGCGAGCAGAATACAGAGCATCTAGACAAAAACTAAATAAAACTGGTAAATATTTTTTTTTTTCAATAAGAGACAACCGGTTTTGAACTTCGCTTTTCATAAGGGCCCAGAATATATATACTTTATAGGGTGTAGGATCAATATTGTATATACCTTTTTACCTTCGGTGAAGGGTATAAAAAGAGTAATTTTCGGGAATTCAGGGGTCTAATCACTGCATTCGATACTATCGTATCGAATAAACTATTGAATTTTTTTGCATACGATAGACACTGGCGTATCGAATGAAAACTCGATAAATGTAATGTCGAGTTACTCGATGTCGAAAGATATTATTTCAAATTCAATACATTTCATTCGATATCGAGTTTCAAGATACCAAAATAAATAATTTCGATGACTTTTGCTCGATATCGTATGCGGTGATTAGACCCCAGTATTTCGGTTATAACTCATACAAATTTCCGACATTTTGGTATATAAGTCATATACATAGGACATATGGCAGCCCTAAAATTTAGGTTTTTATAAAAATGTTGATGTTTTTTAGCCCATTTTTGGAGTATTTTGCTCATAAATTTCCCATTGTCTAACCGATTTGATAGTTTTATATACCGACGTGTTAAGGAAGAATTTTACCATTTACTTAAGTTATAGTTATATATAAACATTTATATAAACTTGTAAATATATATTTTAAGAAAGTTAATTATAAAAAAGAGTAATTTTTGAGGGATTCAGTATTTCGGTTATAACTCAGCCATTTTTTAACCGATTTGGCAGATTTATATACCGACGTGTTGAAGAAGAAATTTACCATTTACTTTGGTTATAAAGCTTGGACTCAGGCAGATCTATGGTTCCCGAAAGTGGGTATTATAAAAAAAATAATTTAATGTTGGTCATAACTTTTTTGTATCTGAACCGATTTTCCCGAGTTTTTTATAAAATATGTTCTATTAAAAATTTCCGATATTTTGATATATAAGTCATATCCATAGGACATATGGCAGCCCTAAAATTTAGGTTTTTATTTTTTTTGTACGGGAGGTACCACGCCCACTTCTCCAATCCCGCCCACATTTTGTAGGATGGTGTGCATTGGCAACCTAAATGTGTGTACCCAATTTAGAAACTTTGGCTTTTGCCGTTCTCAAGATATACGGAAATAAAAAAATACAACAACAACAAGGGATTTTTGGAAAAATTTAGAGGTAGTCGTGGTTTTTTGCTCATATCTCCGTCATTTTTGGACCGATCTGGCTGAATTTCAATAGCAAACTTAAACGGAGTATATGTGACATAAATATACATCAACCTTGTCCACATCATTTCTGGGGTTTTCGGAAAACCCATTTCAACATACACACGGACAGACGGACAACCCGATTTGAACTTCGCTTTTCATAAGGACCCAGAATATATATACTTTATAGGGTGTAGGATCAATATTGTGGAACATACAAACGGAATGACAAAGTTATATATAACCTCTTACCTTCGATGAAGGGTATAAAAAGAGTAATTTTTGGGTATTCAGTATTTCGGTTATAACTCAGCCATTTTTTAACCGATTTGGCAGATTTATATATCGACGTGTTGAAGAAGAAATTTACCATTTACTTTGGTTATAAAGCTTGGACTCGGGGAGATCTATGGTTCCCGAAAGTGGGTATTTAAAAAAAAATAATTTAATGTTGGTCATAACTTTTTTATATCTGAACCGATTTTCCCGAGTTTTTTATAAAATATGTTCTATTAAAAATTTCCGATATTTTGAATTATAAGTCATATCCATAGGACATATGGCAGCCCTAAAATTTAGGTTTTTATAAAATTTTTAATTTTTTTTGTACGGGAGGTACCACGCCCACTTCTCCAATCTCGCCCATATTTTGTAGGATGGTGTGTATTGGCAACCTAAATGTGTGTACCCAATTTGGAAACTTTGGCTTTTGCCGTTCTCAAGATATACGGAAATAAAGAAAATACAACAACAACGTCATTTTTGGACCGATCTGGCTGAATTTCAATAGCAAACTTAAACGGAGTATATGTGACATAAATATACATCAACCTAGTCCACATCATTCCTGGGGTTTTCGGAAAACCCATACACACACGGACAGACGGTCAGACGGACAGACGGACAACCGGATTTGAACTTCGCTTTTCATAAGAACCCAGAATATATATACTTTATAGGGTGTAGGATCAATATTGTGGAACATACAAACGGAATGACAAAGTTATATATACCCTCTTACCTTCGGTGAAGGGTATAAAAAATGTAGTGTCATTAGGGCTTAAGTGATAAAACTTTTTATTGTTTGGTTAAAAAAAAATAACCTGAAAAGAGCTAAATTGCATAAAATCATCAAATTTACCCATTTATTGACTCATCTTCACAAACGACCCGTGGTTATTTTAGAAATCTTATAACCTTTCACTAGGGTTTCTCATTTCCCGGACTTTTTCTATTCCCGGGAAACAAAAAAAAAGAAAATTGAGTTTTTATTGATTTTAATTCCCTATATCATAACGCATATGTGTGCAAAATTTTGAACATATAATATTAAAAAAATTTTCCAGGATTCTCGGGAACTCTTTCCCGCGTAGAAACTCCACCTTTCACTAAAAAGAAAGGAATACATTATCCGTTTAAAATTTTTGAAGAAATTTTCATTTCAGTCACATCATCTTTTTTAAAAACACAAGTAACGGTTATTTTGGAATATCTCAAGAACTGTTCTCTAAGAACTGACTTCATATTTGGATTCAGCGGACAATTTTACATAAAGAACAGGTGTCAGATTCATTTGGTCAAAAAATTGTATCGTAGTGTAATTACTAAACAAAAAACCAGCCTTTTTTTAGAAAATTAAAATATCTGTTTGATTTATGTTAAAATTAAAAAATATTTCCGGTGAGTGACAAAAAACGTTGTAATTTTATTCTACATACTAGCTGACCCGGTCCGCGTTGCTGGCCCTAAGCAAACATAAGTGTTGTATTACCACACGTTTTAAAGTGAGCATCTAACGAAATTTACGGCCTTTACATAAAAATCCATGGAATACCTATCATAAAGTTTTATTACAGAATAACTTACATAGGGTGTATTTATGGGCTCAATCAAAAAAGAAACGCATGTATTTAAGGCAAATTGGAAATGAAACATACAGATTCTTGAATGTTTTTTTTTATCAACACCGCATGAACCACTCCACAATTTCCTTTTATTTTCGGGACATGTATAAAATTGATCTTTTTTTTGTTCAAAAGAACAATTGCATATCGTTACTTTAATATAGAAAAGCCCTAACTAACATTTTCCTTACAATACAGGAGAAGGAAAAGACAATGAAGTTTCTTAAACAGTAAATTTTTTTTTGCCACGCCCCAAATACAGCCTTTTTTGCCATTTAAAGTCCGATCTCATCATATCGCAAATCGTTGTTCATGGCTTGATTTTTAAAGTTCTTGAAACTTTCTGTGTTGGGTTCTGCCTGGTTTAATTAAAGATGTATGTGAAAAAGAAAAAAGGGGCTTAATTTGGAGATGTGTCATTAAAGTGTGTATATTAAAAGCTATACATACTAAGTTTAAGAAGGACTTTCTGGACACGTTAAAAAATGGACATTTGGGGTAGCATGAGTGACGGCCAGAATTTGATTCAGGATTAAAAATTTACCAAAGGTAAAAATGAGGCCACTATCAAGCCATGAACAAAAATATGCGATATGATGAGAAGAAAAAAAAAAATGTTTCCTTTTTTGGAAACTTCATTGACATATCTTTCATTCTAGGGATGATTTGAACAACTTTTTTTCGACACACCCTAATTCACATACAGTGTATAATGAAACCGTTTTTCTTAAAGTTCCAAAAAATTAGTGCTTTCACGCAAATATCTTCTACATATCTATATGTTGATGTGTAGCAAAAGATCTTCTTTATATACATATTTATTTTATTAATTGATATTATTAATCAAAGTTATTCGAATTTTAAATAAGTAAAATTAGTCAAGCTCGAGACCAGTGTTTCTTTTTTCTTGAAGATAAAAATTCATTTTTATTTGCTTTCAATATTTCGATCTTCTTTGAAGATCATCAGGGATAACTTTTCAGTTAATTTTTTTATAAACACAAAAACTAAAAAATATGTTGTTTACACATCGACATCTAGACTTGAAAAGCAATACCTGATGATGAACTTCAAAGAAGACCGGAATATTGAAAGCAAATAAAAATGAATTTTTATTTACAAAAATACACTGGCCTCGAGCTTGACTAATTTCATTGCTATTATTGTTAACATGTTCATTCAACATTTTTAATTTACTATCACTTTTTATAAAATGTTTTGTTTGCGAAATTTAATTTTAATTTTTGTAAACAAAAGCCAGGCTTAACCACAAACACAAAATCTTTATATGAAAAAAGAATGGAAATGTACGAATATCAAAGCATTGGCAATAATGTTGATTCACGAAAGGAAGAAAGTTTCCACAACGCATACTTTTACGTTTTGGCGACGTCAATAAGTTACCAAAATCGTGCGATTTGACTTCTTTAGACTTTTTTTGTTGGGCTACGTCAAAGATCGTATCTACGCGGATTGTCCCCTAACTTTGGAGCATTTGAAAACCAACATTTTGCTTCTGCAAGAAACGGCCCGTAATGTTCAAAAAAGGATCGACTGCTGCAACCAATCTTGAGGCAGTCATTTAAATGACATTGTACTTCGTGCGTAATGGCAAGGTCCAAGCATTATAACTTAATAAAAGTTTCATCGAAATCATAGCTTTTTGTATCTGCCTTATTTACAATTACTTTTGAAACCAAAAATTGGGGAACCCGTTACTTCATAAATGTTTCCTTAAATTGAAAGAAATGCTTTTAAATCCCTTTCAAAAGTAATGAGTTATTTCAGTTAAAAATAAGACGTTCTCAATGATTTTTTAGTGAAATACAATTACAGTACTTTTCGCTTAAAGGCCAAAAACGGATTAAAGCCAAAACTGTCATATTCACTTGCACATTTTTTCGAATTTCATACAAATTATTTGTTCTAAGGTCCATTTCGCTTGCAGTCCATTTTCGTTTAAAAGCCACATTTTCTTAGCACGCATTTATAATTTTTTATGCAAAAATGGTTGCTTATAGTCCGCTCTGTTTTTTATATTTATTAATCAACAGGCAACATGTTTTTATTTACCTTTCTCGCAACTATTATTTTTAACAATTTATTTCAATTAAATCAATATTTGGTTATGTTTTAAATAAACTTTTCTTTTGTTTAAAAATAATGGTTTTATTGAAGAAAATAACATTTATATAGTCCAAAATGTGGATTATTATTGATTTCACTTATTATCCATAAAATGGCTTATAAAAAAAAATCGGTTATAGTCCAAATTCGCTTATAGTCCACAAAAGTTGTGCAACTGGAGTAGTGGTTTATAAGCGAAAAGTACTGTACCTTTATTTATCTTCGTATTCCCTTCTAACAGATTTACTTATACATACATAGTACATACATATATTACATTTTTTGAGTCATCGTATTGTAAATTTTGTGAACGGTTTACCTACAACATTAAAGATTTGTGGGATATAAATACCAAAAAAAGTGTTCGATCCAATAATAAAACTGTGAAAGGAGGTAACATTCTTAGTGTTATGAATAATCAATATAAATTGTCGTGGGGAATCGTGTTTTCTTATCATATAATGATAAAAAATTGTTGTACAAATTGCGATATGAGCATACATGTGTAAAAGAAATTGCTCATACGACTACATCACAAATACCCATTAAATCCGAAACATCTAAATCACAATTTGAGATACGCGCAAACACATTTCAACAATCCTTTTTTGAATGTTTTCCTCTTAAAACACCTTTCTTGTGTACAGTAATCGTTGACAAGAGCTCTTAAAAGTTTATGAGTGTCCTATAAAGTTTCTATATTTTTTTATGCTACTCACACTCTAAACAACTTTCATTATATTCCTGAATAGTGGAACAGCTTGAGACTATCCTGATTAAAATAAAAGTTTGTGTAAAACCTAATGTTACACAAGAACTATTTAAGGTTTAAATTCAAAAGCATCGAATGCGCAAACATTACCATAAATTAACAATGAATGCCTGCGTATTTGTTTTCTTAAAATTAATAAATAATCAATAAAATATTCGCAAAACGGCTTTGTATGGAAAAGCAGCTCGCTTGTCTTTGTCATTATCGCTTATCGGCAATCAGTTTGTTCTTATTTTTCTGCCTTTCGCACGTTTTGCATCGGTTGATAGTTGAGCGTCATTTACTGTACCTTGTTACTATTTTGGGGTTTTGCTATTAACCATATGCCATCGTTTTATTGTGCTATACTCTGTAAATATAATTTACAAACGCTGGTCATTTAGGTTTATTATAAAAAAAAATAATTGCCGAGGGTCTTGCAACATAGCAAGTGCAAAATGTCGTTGCGTTTTTGTTTTCACACCAACAACAAAATACACATATACCATTGCGTTTTTGCTAGACTAAAGTTTCAGTTAGGCGAAAGTTGCTGTAACGTAACTGTACTGTATCAATCAGCTGTTCGGTTTTTGTTATATGAAAAGCAATACAAATGCTTACCGAACTTAAATGTACCGAAGTTGTAACTTTTCATTCAGTATAAAATAGAGTTTCATACCGTTGTTACGTGACATTTGTTAAAGCCTAGATTACACTATCTCACAAGTCTTACGTATTCCATAATACTTTGTGAGATAGAAATCTAATGAGTTTTGTTGCGACTGTCAAAAAATCTAACGTAACATGACAGTTTGTGTTCAGACCATCACACAAAGTATAAACACTCACACATGAAATAAAATGCAACCCTGATCCAATGAAAAGTATTATTGTTTAGAAATTTTTCAAAAAACGATGAAGTCGTATGGGATGTCAAACTTTTTTTTTAATACTTGTCAATTTCGTGACACATTGCATTCACACTATCACACTTTGTCATATTACTTGCGATTTTGACATGTATTAATACAAAGTATAATAGTGTAATCTAGCCTTAAACAGTGATTGGCGGCTTGCATGTTAACTTGAATGCGGGTACTTTCACTTTTTGTACTTTTTCCAGTATATCTATGGAATTGCGAAAGAACAACATATTTCCAAATTTACATATGTATGTTTAGATGTTGAAAATAAACAAATGCATATACACATACAATGGAAATGTGAAACATATAAGAGGTCAAATGGTATCAAAACCACATTTACAAAAAATTGTATGTATATGCCAAAATAGATATTTGTTTATTGTTAATCTTTAATATAAATATTAAATTATTACTGTTTTATACATTCACAAATTACTGTTTTAATAACATTTAAATCACTTGGTACTTTTTCTGCACAGCGGTCACCATTTTAACAGTTTTGAATTCTATCGTTGTTCTATACGTGCGTCTACGTGCTTACAGTACGGTGCGGCACATTACAGGTACAGCAAAGTTCGCCTTACTCAGTCTTAAAAATGGTATTGCATTTTGTGTTGCAATCAGTGATGGAAAATTGAAAAATGTAGTTGGTACTGACCACCAAGCAAAAGAGTACGTTTTTTAAAAAAAATTTTTTGGAAAATAAATTTAAAAATAAACAAGTTAGAGTGCTATATTCGGCTGTGCCGAATCTTTGATACCCTCCACCGACAGTTCGAATGTTTAAGGAGTAATATCTGTATGATGTTATTATAATCTTAAACTGTGACGATTAGTTTTTAATGTTTCCCGGTAGAAGGGTTTATATGGTGCCTAGGGTAAATTATGGACCGATCATCACGAAATTTCACAGCGTCATTTCTAGTCCTTTAAAACTGTGACGTACCAATTTCTGTTATGATAGCATTATTAATTATGGTTTTAGGTGTACTGAGCTGTTTTCCGGGAGTAGGGTTTATATGGGGCCCAGGGTAAATTATGGACCGATCTTCACGAAATTACACAATTTTATTTCTTGTCCAATAAAACTTTGATGTACCAAATTTTGTTATGATAGCATTATTTTTTACGTTTTTAGGCGTACTAAGTTGTTTTCCGGGAGTAGGGCTTATATGGGGCCTAGGGTAAATTATTGACGGATCTTCACAGCGTGATTTCCTGTTGAATAAAACGAATTGTTGCGAAATCTTATATCATTCTGTGCATTTTTCCACCATTTATGTTAGTTTTTGTAACAAAATTATCAATTTTTTTTAGGTGGTGGTTCCACATTTTGATTCATAGCTCAGATCCTATTGCACCGATTTTGCTGAATTTCAATTCCAAACTGCTTAGGATAACTACAAGCAATTTGACACCAAGTTTGTTGATTTCTTTTGAGTTTTTCGAAAGTGAGCCTGTTTTCAACAGACGGACAGACAGACGGACAGACAGACGGACAGACAGACGGACATGGCTAAATCGGCTTAAAATTACTCAAGGACCCAGAATATATATACTTTATAGGGTCTGAGATGAATAGTAAAATAGTTTCACACGGAATGACAAACTGAATATACCCTCTTCACAACTAATTGTGGTGGAGGGTATAAAAAATTAAATACATATTTTATTGTTTTCAATTAAAATATTCCAAAAAGCATATTTTTGATAAGAACACATTTTGTCAAAAAGGCTGTGGAGTCGGTGTTTTAGAGTCGGAGTTGAGGTTTTTGAACCGCAGTCGAAGTACCCACAAAAAATTCGTGCATCCGACTCCAAAATTTTTCGGCATAAAAAATTTAGACAAATATTCTAATAATTTTCAAAATGAAAATACTTCGAAATTGACGATGCAAAATTTAAAATGTTGGTTCGAAATTTTTACTGAATCCTTTTCTTGCTATATTTAATCATTAAAAAGGAACTGCATTAAAAAAAGAGTTTAATAAAGTCAAAAAAGGACAGTCTCATATACATTTAGCATTAAGGTTTGATTAGGAGTCGGAGTTGGAATTTCAGCGGTTGGAGTCGGAGTTAGTATTTTTTGCATTACGACTCCACAGCCCCGGTTGCCAATGTTTAATATCAACGCTTACTTTCTAAACAAAGAAGCATAACAAGAAAAGAGTACTAAAAGGGACGTGGGGGTACCGTGGTATTTTTGAAAGGAAAAAGTACTGAAAATAGTACCATAGTACTGAATTTTTCATCACTGGTTGCAATATCAATAACACTGATGTCAATTTAAATTTATTGGTTTTTGCACTGATAAAATTGCAACGTTGAATAAAAAATAAGAACATTGCCAGCACTAACGTTCAAAACGTCATAACAAAAATAAAACAAAATTGTGAAAATAAATACAAAAAATAAATAAAATAAAAATACAGACAAATTATGAATAAAATTTTCCCCGGGGAATTTTTATTCATAATTTTGTTGAATAAGTTTATTTTTAATTAGGAATGACCTTACAGCCTGGTCGCCGATGTCGACCGCTATCATTCGCTTGCATTTTCAAACAGCTGATTTGCGGTCCACTAAAGGCTTTTTTTTTGCATAGCCTTGCAAAAATTAACAAAAATTCTCTTAAATGTATTAAGAAACTAAAAACAAAATAAAAAATCATTTTATTCCGTACGGAATGTGCGATCAGATTCGCACCTTGCTTAAGCAAATTACAGTTTCATATTGTAACTTAATAAAAACTTTCCTTAAGTTCAATATAGTTTGCCTCATATAATTAAAATTGGTTAAGCCAACTTAAGTACATTATGGTTGGGCGTTTAGAATTTTCAGCACGACAAGTCGTTCGACAATGCAAGCGACCAGAAATGTGTTAGTCAGTCACTTCGTGTTGTAGTTGTCGGCAGAGGCATTATGCTAAAATATTTAACAAAATTGTTCATTACACACAAACACTAACAGCCGTTTTTTTGCAACAAACTTTATTTGTTTTTTTTGTAGTAGATATTATAACATATTTTTTGTGTTTTTAATTATTTGTTTCGTCTCATATACAAAAGTTATGTGTAAAGCAAATATTTTTTCATACATTTCCTTCTTGTCATACATTCTTAAAATACAGTACAAAAACAGAAACTAAGAAATTCGGAAATAAACGTTTTTACAGAATGTTCGGTGGTAAGCTTTGCCAGGATGGGTCAGATGTTGACCTGACAACCGAAGAAACTCTCAATAGTAGCACAAACAATGTCTTAACAGAATTAACCGAAACAATTAGAAATTCTAAAACTTTTAAAAAATTAAAACAGGACTCTAATTATAATGGAAGATTTTATATATTAGAAAAGTAAAATGAAAGGACGGAGAAATTAGATATTATGTTTTATGGATTGCTTTCTCTACGATTAGTGAAAGAATTTTTTCCAAATCAAGTCTTATCAACACTTAAGAAAATAATCGCTTAAATCCTAAACATTTAAGCCAAATTATTTTTCTAAAAGATCTATAAACTAAACTCAAAGAAAAAAAGAAAAAAAAAAATAACAACAATGAATAAACCACCTGACCAAATGACTTTTGGAGATAACAAAAAAAAAAAAAAAAAAACACATTTAACAATATCAACTCATGGTCAAAAATACTTCATAATGAAAAGAATTGGTACACTCAAAAATAAAACTCCGTCAGAAAATCTAGAACTAAATCTGACAAATATTTCACCTTTTCTTATTAAAAGAGTTAATGATTCTCTCTGCGGTAGTGAAGTTCAACAATGCAAAAAACTCAGAAGTGGAGAAATCTTAATTAAAACAAAAACATTAAGTCAAGCATCAAAGCTAATAACTTTAAATTCCTTAACACCAACTATCAAAGTCGAAATGTCTGAAGAAATTTAAGAAGCGTTAAAGTCTCAAAATGTTTCCGAAGTCAAAAAACTTCTTAAGAATTCTTACAGCAACCAACTTCATCTTCAAATTAAACGGTAGATAGAAAAATACAAAACACTAGTATCAGTTCTCTCGCAAGGGAACCAGTGAACTACTCCGACATCAACCATTCAACACAAGGCAATAACACTTCTCCTTAACCAAAAAAGAAAGTCGTAATTCTTTCAAGGAAGACATCAAACAAGGCAAAGTTGGCAATGAAATCGGAATGTAATCAGCTGAAAATACAGATTTGAATGAATCTATGGATTTAGAATAAAATCAGTGGATAATATTTATATTTTTAAAATTTTAATATAAATTTTTTTAAAGTATTAAATAGAACTAACTACACATCATGGTATTTAAAATTCTTCAATGGAACTTAAATGGATATATAAGTAACTATAATGAATTAATACTACTTATAAAAAAATATAATGTTAAAATTATATCAATCCAAGAAACACACCTAACTTCCTGTCCTACATATATTCCTATCACCATTAACTTTTCTTGCTATTCCAACAATAATTCTAACTCTTTTGAGGAGTTGGGTTATTAAGACACAATTCAATCCAACTTACAACTACTTTAATGTTGTATTAGTTGAGATTAATCCAAATGTGAAGTTTAACATTATCTCTGCGTACATTTCTCCCTCAACTAATTTCAAAAACAATAACCTTCGCCATGTCTAGTGACAGGGGATTTAAACAGTTGACATACAAATTGAGGATCCCCGAAAAACAACAAAAGAGGAATAGTTTTTAATAAATATATTACACAATCTTACTTTGTCTTATTGAACGACAGGTCTCCCACGCACTTTTCAACCCATAATACACTTACTCATATAGACCTAACGTGTTGTTCCCCTGAACTATGCGTCCATTCTAACCGGAGTGTAGAATCAACAGCTAGCTAATTTTATAACTGTTAAAGCCGATTGGGTCCTGTATAATCAAAAGTGTTCCCACTTTAACTCCTTAAGGGACGTAGACACAAATATCGATAAAGAAGCTTTTAATTCAAAAAAAAATTATTCTGCAATCTGCAAACGAATCAATCCCACAGACAAAGAAAACTTGTACAACTCCATTGATACCTTGGTGGAATTGTCACCTTAATAACCTTAAAATGGAAAAAACAATGCTGGTACACTTACCGTAGAAATATCAATCAGGAAAACATGATTAACTATAAAAGAGCTAATGCTCTCTTAAAACGAGAAATTAGAAGAAGCAATAGGGAATCCCTTAACGTCATCAAGCTGAATGTGGAAAAATATTCGAACCTTCTGTGAATATAAGACTTATCATGGTATTCACTGCATAGAAAAAATCTGATATCGTAGGCACTGAGCGAAATGAAATTGCAAATGAGTTTTGTTCCTTTCGGTCATCTATTTCAGAATTATTTCAATCTAAAAAGAGCTCCTTTCAATAATATTTCCAAAACATTTCACCAAGCAATAGTGCTTAAAAATTGAACAAAGCATCAATAATATTGAGCTCTCTTTAACTCTTTCTAAACTGAAGGGGAAATCCCCAGGATTAGATAGAGTCTCGTACTGTATGATAAAAAATTCTCCCAATTGTTTTAAAAAAAGGTTAAACAGTATCCTAATCTGCAGTATCCCACAACAATATAGATTAAGCGTAGTAATCCCTATTCTAAAGCCCTAATAAAATCGTATAGATTCATTTCATTAAACTCTTTTTTCGCAAACATTTTGGACAAGATAGTAGCAAACAGGTTGTGGTGGTTTCTCAACAGTCATCAGATGGGTTTTCTTTCTTTCTTCTCGACAACACCTTACTATTCTCAATATTCACAAGGATCTCAATGTTCCATTAGTTAAAACTATGATTAAGAAATATGTAGTAAAATACTTAAAAGGGCGCGCGAATTGCATTCGAACCCACTAGCTCGAAATATTTTAAATGAAATTGGCCACACTCGCTTAAGGAGAAGAGATACTGCAGCACTTACCCATTTAGATGAGCGATAAACACCTATTTATTTATAAGAACAGAACCCGCGATGAAGAAAAATTTTGTCCGGCAATGGCAGGAACTAAAATTAAGTATTAGGATAAGATTTGATTAATTATTTTTAGTTCATATTTAATATATGAAGATTCAATAAAAAATAATTAACAAAAAATCATTACTATTCTGTCACTGCCCTGTAGTAAATAAAAAAGTCAGTTGCAAAAAACACTAACTATAAATTAACTTTTTTTTAAATGACTACAAATTGGTTTAAATCTCATGCAGATATCATCCAAAAAGGCACAAGTAAAACACAAATAAAATCAAAATAAGTAAAACAAGCATGCCATGAAGTCAAATGAAAAAAATATATACAAACATTTTAAAATAATTAAAAAATGAATCAATACAAATCTGTTTATGTACTAGCAATTATGTGGCGTATTTATTTCAGGACTATTATACATCATCATTTAGGGCAGTTTAATGCAAAATTTTCATGAATAATTATTTCTTTAACAAAATATATAAAGATATACATATGTACATATGTATGCAGGTTCATATGTACATATATTTTTTTGACAAAAATTATTTAAAATTTAAATTTAAATAATTTATTATAAACTGACAATACTTTTAATTAATTACAAATAGGTTGAAAAACAACTAGTTAGTAGTCAGTTAAAAAGTCATGCAAAGATGGCCAATTGAATACTGCCTATGACATGCCCATGTTAAAATAATGAGTCGTCGACAAGGAAAAAAGTCACTTAATCAACTAGATGTGGTTATAAAAAAACCAGTTTGAAGTTAGTTATAAATGTGTTTGACTTCCTACAGGGTGGATTTCGAAACAGCCTATGAAAAAATAGGTTTGATCAAATGGAACGTCGGCGAAAAAAATATATACTATATAGTTAACTTCAATCCTCAAACACTCCACAATGGGATCCCCGTTGTCGGTATCTTGTGCTTTTTCTAATAGCATATAACAGACTAAGGGATGTTATTATTACCCATAAAAATCTGAACTTCTGTGCATTCGCAGAGGACTTTAATATGATTTTAAGATCAAATGGGGGAAAACCAGAGACCTGCGCCTTGACGGCTTAAGCCGGCTGAGCCGCGCCGCCGATTATTTTTAACAGCCGCCGCCGCCGAAAATTTATCGACTAAAGTTGGCTTAAAATCAGCCGCCGGTCACAGTCATTTAATCGAATATTCCCTACAAGAAATGCATAACCAAAACTAGAAAAAAATTGTTTCCATTCTTTTTATTTTTAATAAAAACTGTTTTTTTTAATAAATAAAAATGTTAATGAGTAAGATATAGTCCTTGTATATTTTCAAAGGTTTTGCGGTAAAAATTTAAAATCTTATTTAGGAATAGATAATAGTCCACAAGCATTAAAATAAGTATATATGGGCATTTCCTGGGGTCACGAACGTACGTTCGTACGCTTTTGATATACAAATAATATAGAAAACAAAACTTTTCCTAGCATTTTTTCTTTCGATTCGATAGCAGTTGGGTAGCTCTATGTTTAGTGCAAAAGATGGATTTCATCGAGTTTAAGTTTTCATAATAAGAGTTATAAATGTTTGGTTACGAACGTACGCAAAATAGAAGTCAACTTTGGCTGACAGTAGTGAAATGTAAAAATCTGCGCAATGGAACTGAATATTCAAAAGTAATTAATTTATTTTAAAAGTGTATTAATAGAGGTCTCAATTCAGTATTTACAAAATAAAATATCTCTCTTAGTTTTTGTTTACTTGGCTTATTTACCGGTCGCGAACGTACGATTTTTCCATATGTTGTTTTGATTATTATTACAACACATTTTCCCTTAAAATTTCCTTAATAAAAATACTTAATACTTCTTTTACAATTGATTTTAATGGAGAGATTATGAAGAAAGAGTGTAAACATAACATATTTCTTGCATGAAAAAATAGTATATAAAAATGTCTTAAAAAGTAGGAAATACAGAAAAATATTAAATTTTCCAGTTTCCAGCCCAATTTCCTCAAGTAAAACAGCTGAGATATGCTATGAAACAATTCTTTTATAAGAACAAAGACTTTTTTATAATAATACACAATAAAAGACGATGATAATCAACACTTTATTTTTTCATCCTGGTAGATCTTTCTGGGGAAATGCCCATATGCAAATTAATTTTATTATTCAAACTAAAATATGCAAGTTGGTAAAAAAAATAATTTTTAAATTGGCCTAAGTTTAAGTCGGCTTAAGCCGGCTTTGAGCCGCCGCCGGCAATATTTTTGCAAACCGCCGCCGCCGACAAAACTTGACGGCGCAGGTCTCTGGGGAAAACCCCCCAAAATTAATCTGAATAATTTAATTTCTGATTTGGTGCAATTTCTCTGGAGCTGTACTTTCACAGACCAAATGCAAATATATATACATTTGTAGGAAACACAGCTGAAATGTACACTTGTGACTAATCAAATACAAATTGCGGAAGCAGAAGAATTGAGAATCGTAGGTGTTATTTTTAACAACTAGAGATCCCATATTGATTATTTGATCACTTCATTAAACAACCAGCTTAACATTGTTAAGTTCCTCTCTTGTCGAAAATTTGATTGTAACATTATCTCTCTGATAAATGTTGTGAAATCGCTGATAGTATCGAAAATTTGTCATTGACGCTCCCAAAAGTTCACTTAGAAAAATTACTGGAATAGTAAACGCTGCAGTCCAAGTAACGGTCGGAGACCTACGTTCTGCACCAGTCAATAATATGCTATTTGAGGCGAATATTAATGATATGCTTAACCAACGCGACTTTACTTCTGGAAAATTAGTGAAATCTCTTTTGTTCTGTAGCGATAGCCATATAGTTCAGAAATTCCGGAAATCAAAGAAAACTCAAAGAATTCCTTCGTGTATCAGTAATGTTTTTAAAAACTCTTCAGAGATAGACCTCAAAATTAGCCCAATTAAATCGAGCCTCCCTAAGAATCCTCCATGGAGCTTAAGAAAAGACTTTATTGATTACTCTCTTCACACGCATCTTAAGCATTAAACATAACCCATACAATATCAATGGTTTTTCCGTAGCGTAACCGAAAGCCAGAAGGACTGCTTTTTTATTTATACCGATGCTTCACAATGTGGAGAAAATACAAGCTTTACAGTAACTTATGAAAATAAGTTAATTAAGGTTTCCGAGTTGCCAAGTTATAGTTCGATTTTCTTCACCCGAAATTATTGCCATAAATGAGGCAATGAATTTTGTCAAAAACACAAGAGGCAAATCCATAATTTGCACTGATTCTTTATCTGCCTTTAACACGATTTCTAATGTGAATAACAGTACTGAATATTTACTTATTGGTTACGTACCAATAACTACTTATTACCCAGCAAAAACTTACATTGCAAAGTAATGAGTTAAAAAGCTAATATAACGACTCTTCACTACTTATACATTGGCATTTTAACTCATTATTTTAACACGGTGATGTCATTGGAGGCAAGTACTTACCACCCTCGCTTACAAATAGGGAGTTATATAAGTCATTACCACATTCGCTTACAAATAGGGACTTAAATAAGTTATTACTCCGATGTCACCAAAATTACAACTAACATGTCATGACTTTAAAAAAATTTTTTTTTTATTATTTTTTTTATATTATTTTTTTTCTATTTTTTCTTATTTTATTTTACTTCACTTTATGTTTTTTTTCTATTTTTTCTTATTTTATTTTACTTTGTTTTATTTTTTTTCTGTCTCTGGCGGGATTCGATCGCGCAACCTCGGTGCTGATAGACTAGCTCACTACCAGCTAGTCTACCGGGGCAGTGTAGTTTTTGTATAAAAAAACGATGTTTTTTACTCAATTAAGAGCGTAAATATGAGATTAAATTATTGGAGGCAACTACTTACCACCCTCGCTTACAAATAGGGAGTTAAATAAGTCATTACCACATTCGCTTACAAATACGGACTTAAGTAACTTATTACTCCGATGTCACCAAAATTACAACTAACATGTCATGACTATAAAATTTCAGTACAGCATAATTTTTCATATTCAAATTTATTACAAATTGTTTTTTATTTATAATAAAAAAAAAAAAACAAATTGTAAGAACAAATATTTTAAATCAATTTGTATTAGATTTGAAAAAACTTCAACCGTAGATGCATTTTATTACGAATGAATTATAAATTTCGTTAATCAACTCATACACAAGTACTTGGTATCAGATTATATGTCAGCCATTACCAAACTTCTTCTATGTAATGCAGATGGTATGAAGTAGTCATTGAAAAGTAAGTTGTTCAGTAATGGCAAGTCATTACCAAGTTTTTGCTGGGTAGGTTTATTAACTAGTGATTTTTTTGGCTTCTGGTAAGTATATTGTAAGTACTTACAATTCAGCTTACTGGTAGTTAAATAATAACCAGATATTTTTTGACTTCTTGTAAGTGTATTGTAAGTACTGAATTCTCCTCCTTCTTTCTCGAACAAAAATAAGTAGTTATTCAGCCGAAAAATAAGTAGTGTTTATTTTTCTCCAACATTACTTGCTTACTTACTAGGTAAGAAAAGTTTTTGCTGGACAATAATGCCTATGGTAATATAATAAGGAAAATTTTAATAAAGAGCTTTGCCTTATGTGGGTTCCAGGCCACATGCAAATTGCGGGAAATGAATGCGCAGATACATATGCCAAACAGTGTTAAAAGTTCCCTCTCATTGAAAGCCAAAATTTTAACGTTGAGGATATAATTAAAAATCTCAAGAGAAGAACATTTCAGAGACATATTACGACTTAGGAAAATAAAAACATTTGATACAAGAATATAAACATCAAACATTGGATGACATCTAATACCGAAGTAGGAAGACGGGATCTCATAAAATGTTTAAGGTTACGACTAGGACATACTTAATTAACCCAAGGACATTTAATAAGCAAATATGACGAAACATTATGCTACAACAATTCCCACAACAATATTATATATTCATTTTTATTTTTTAACACATTTTATTAAAATTTTAATTCATGTATTTTTAAATCATTACAGTCACAAAAAAAATCAATGCATCCGCAAATCAAGTACAAATTGCTTGATTCAAATACTTACTTCAGCCACATTAAATCCAAAAACTATAGTTAAATTTCTAACATTGCGCATATTTTATATGTTCAAGAATTGTTGATTTTTAACAAACAAAAAGTTTAAAAGTAATTTAATTTTTCTTATTTTGCACTTATCGGTGTTAAGAAAACATTTGCAGAAACATAATGTTCTTAATTTTTTTCATAAAATTTATCTAGTTTTAAATTTAAAATCACCAAATTTCTTTTAATTGCCGTATTTTAAATAAAATTAATTACAGTAGTTTCGACTTAGCTGCACAATCTCCTTTGCACGATTTTTTGTGCAGGTAAATCAAAAATGCAGTTATCTTAAATGCATTTGCCTGCCTTAATGTGCAGGTACACAATTGTGGTTACATGCACAAAAGTGCAACTAAAGTAAAGTGTTTGATTTAAAAGTAGAATATTAAAATTATTTTATAAACACATAAATTTATATTTTATTAAAATTTTATTTCAACCCAGCTAGCAGTTTCAATCGTCTAGGAGTCTACTGGGAATCTCACAAATAGTGTTTTTGATCGTCGACGAGCTCATTTATTAACTGTTAACAATTCCTCGCACGGGAGAAACTGTTACACATGCTGATTCGTATTAAAGATTCTTCCATAACGCAGCGAAAAACGCTTATATTTATCGTAAAGGAAATTGTTTATGATGTATGTAGAGATTATCTAACGAGTCTTTTAAAAATCATGCCAAGATTCGTATGAGACTCATGTAGCTATTATTTTACAACTCGTGATATGCTCAGCTGTATGACTGAGATAACTAAATAAGGGCATCAAGCGTATTTTTCATGCCAAAACCTCTAATTTTCATACAATTTCTATAAAACAAACCTTAAGGTCGCGAAAATCCTTTTTTACAGATCCTTAGGCCGGTTTGTTTTATTAAAATTGTATTGGCAATAGATTTTCATACTTCAAAAACGGTCTCATTTAGGTAGCTCAGTAATTGTTATACAATTCTAACAGAGAGTCCCAAAAGGTTCATTCCAAGATTTAAAGACGAGCGTGTCAAAAAATAAATTAAAAAAAGATTTAGATGTTTTTGTTACTCGTCAGATATTCATCAGAAGATTATTTAAGGAGTTGTTTATTAAACATAATCGTCTAACAAACAGCCTATGCTAGCTGGTATATAACAGATCATTTTATAAATGTATGTACGTTTATTTAATATAAAAGAATGATTAACATAAACAATGAGAAATCTAAAACTAATTTGAAATATTTGATCTGTCATCTATCCTCAGTATCATAGTACATGTAGATTTAGCAGGGCCGAAAGAAAGAAGATTGATGTCCATATCGGATTCGTGCTATGGAAAACGTTGCTTGTGAAAGTCGTTACTGTTTGTGGTTCAATTAAAATTTTAAGGTATGTTGGTACTTTCATGACTTATGTCGGCCATACGCTATACAACGTGCAGTGAACTTGTATAGTATATGTTAAAAACATTCAGTTTTTTCTCGTTTTTTTATGACAGCAAAATAATAAGCTCGAAAAAATATTCCGGAATCGCCTTTCATTTATACAAACGTTTGCAGTTAAAGTCAAAAGAACATTGTATAATTTCTAGACACATTCAGTTTTTCTCCACTTCCTTAAAGAACTTGTAATTCCTTTTCTAAAGAAAATTAATTTATTTTTTTTATCGAATAAGCGTTTTCTTTACTTATTACTGCATTCAAAGTTTTCTGTAATGTTAACTTTTCACTTTTGTCATCATCTGTATTATGCAGCTGCTCTAAATATAAAATCATTGCGTTTTTTGGAGCAAAGGGCTACATTTTTTTTTTGTACATAAATATGTACATACACAGGTATATTAAGTTTTTAAATTTGGTAACAAATAGGTTCGATATATCGATATTTTTAATAAATAAATATCTATACTCTTAAAAAATATCGAAAAAATATATATATCGATATATTTGACCAATTTGCCCATTCATAACACACTTGACAAGATTCATACAAGAACACATAAAAACAAAGCAGTAAAAAAATATAGAATAGAATTTTATGAAAAATATTTCAAAAACCTATATAATTTTATCAGATGTGGTGCTTTAAAAATATATAATAATAAAAAAAATATTTACTGCCGTATTCATAACAAAAAGTTAGCCACATTTTGTACATCTACGTGCAACGAGCTGCTAACTAGAATGCCGATTAAGCCTAGCAGCTTGTAAGCGCAGAGTTTATTCATAACAAACTTTTGTCCATCTGCTAACTTTTAATAAATCAACTCTTTATTTTAATGATGCCACATTATATTACTCAAAAATGCAACACGTTTGCATTAATCATCGCTGATTTTGTCATATTTTTGTAAAGTTTTTTGTCTGCACATATAACAATTTTAAAAAGTTTTTAAAACTAAAATAAAATAGATAGAAAAATAAAAAAACAGTAATTAAATAAAACAGCTGTTTTTCACAAGTTGGCAAACGTTTGGCAGCCCGTTAACCAGAGTTTAGCAAATCGTTAGCCAGAGTTTGGTAAGTGTATTATGAATAAACTTTGTGCTAACTTCATGCCAAATTTTAATTATGTATACGGCTGTGTTTGTGTGTAATAAACAATTTTGTTATATATTTTAGCAGAATGCCTCTGCCGACAACTACAACAAGAAGTGACTGACTATGACATTTCTGGTCGCATAATATTTATAAGTGGGCCGCGAACTTGTATGAAAACTGTTACGTTATCGGTCGTTTGCATTGTCGATCGACTTGTCGTGCTGAAAATTCTGAAGACCCAACCATAATGTGCTTAAGTTGGCTTAAGCAAATGTACGAATACATGTAAATTATATGAGGCAAACTGAATCGGACTTAAGGAAACTTTTTGCGAAGTTTAATGAAACTGTCATTTGCTTAAGCAAGCTTGTTCATATTATAGTTGGGCCTTTAGTATTGTGGTTACATATTTTGTTGAACTGTTTAGGGTCTTTAATCAATATAACCCATGGTTTACTTCAAGCATAGAACCACTCATATCAGAACGTTATATCGCCTATTCCCGTTGGAAGAGGTACAAAACAAATGAATTGTATAACTGTTACCGTACATTGAGGAAAAATGCTACAAGAGCAATCAGACAAGCCAAGACGTTGTACTATGCTGATAAATATGCAAACTCAGCTAATTCACGTAATACTTGGAAAACTATAAGGGAAATTGGAATTGTTCGTCAAAAAGCAACTTATGGAAACCTGACTTCAGATCCGAACTCCATTAATGAAAGCTTTTTTAGCATACCAATGCCACTTGCAAACCACTCGTACTACAGCAACTATCAAAATAACTTTACAAGTTGGAAACGGGTCAAAGTCCATCCCATTCCAAAATCATCTTCCGAATACCGTCCTATTGCTATACAACCGTAAATATCAAAGGCTTTTGAAAAATTACTCCATACTCAAATAACTTAATATCTCAATGATTTCAACCTACTTACATCAAAACAATGTGGATTTCGTGCCAAGCAGAGTTGTACCACTGCTCTCATTGACGTACCTGAAGATCTTAGAATAGAGCTAGATGGTGGTCATAGCGCATTGTTGGTGTTACTAGGCCACTCAAAGGCTTTTGATAATGTTGACCATTTTGTTTTATTACAAAAACTTGAAAAAATTATACATTATTCTCTTACGTATTCGAAACTAGTGCGATCATACCTTACTGGGCGACAACAGTGTGTGGAAACCAATCCATCGTTAACATCCTGCTTTCTCCCAGTCACTAGAGGAGTACCGCAGGGCTCAATTCTTGGATGCTAACGACTTGCCAGATCAGTTGCAACACTGCAATATCAGAATGTATGCGGATGATGTTCAACTGTATATACGTAATAAAAAAAGAAACTTTGTGGAAAAGTTACACGAAGACTTAAAAAGTATATCAATGTGGGCTTCTATCAATGGCTTAAGCCTTAACCCAGACAAATCAAAGTGCATCCTACTGCATAAAAAAACACAGCGCGCCATTGAAATACAACAGGTCTAAAATCTTAGGAGTTATCTTCAATAGCATGTTAACCTGGGCAGATCATGTCACAAATGCCTGTGGAAAAACATTCTCTATTCTACGTACCCTATGGCCCACACAATACTGTACACCACTCAAAATCAGGCTGCTGCTTGCAAAAACTTATTTAATACCCACCTTAACTAATGCCTGCGAAGTTTTTTCAAGTTGTGATGCAACAAGTAAAGCGAGACTTAATGTAACGTTCAACAACATAGCTAGATACATTTATGGACTTAAGCTTAACGGAAATAGTTACCTTCTATGCAGGGAAAATTCTCGGCGTACAGTTCCATGATCATATGAAAATACGAACATTGGTATTCTTGCATAAAATCATATCAACTCACGAACCTGATAACCTTAATAGCCGGCTTTGTTTTAGTCGATTTGGCAGAAACAGAACTTTAATACAACTGAAACCATAAGCTTACATATGGGCACTTCCAAGATTGTAAACGGGACATTCGCACACATTTATATTGACAAAACTGTAAAAAATAACCTGATTTTCATTTTTTAAATTAATGATTCTTTTAACTCTCAATTAGCTCTTTAATTTCCGCAAATGAAATTTTTCGCTTACTGTCGTGGTTTCCGAGATAATTGCAAAAAACCAGTGATTGTAAACGGGACAAAAAACGGAAGTGGGTTTTATGGGGTAACCGTTTAAACAGTGATTTCTGCGAAACCTGACACAATATTTTATTGGGATTAATTTTAAAATGTTGCGTACTAATGTGCCCTAAAAATGGTTTCGATTTCAAAATAAAATATGAATTACATTTTTTTAAATAAATTGTTAAAGAAATTGTAAACGGGACATTGTAAACGAGACAATTTTTCCACCATGATTTAAAATTTTTTTATGTTGCTATTTATAATCCTTTATATAAGAAACTTAATAAAAAATGTTTTTCAGATCATAAATATGCCTTAGATTAGAGTACTGTTGTTCCAAATGCATATTTTCTAATATACACAAGTATGTGCTAAAAGTTGTGGTACTTCGTTTACCATTTATCTTTTTTTTTCGAATCAATTAATTTATACGCAATATCAAAAAAATATAATCAATTCTCTAAATAAATCTTGAAAAGAAAAATTTTTTTTTCCATTTTTTGTGGTTGACGTTTTTTTTTGGAAATAGCCGTATATCAAATTGGCAGTTCTTTGTAAATGCAATACGTCTTTGGAATACTATTCCTCCAATCATTAGGGAAACCATCAACGCTCCACTTTTTAAAAAAAGAATTCTCAATTTTTATTGTAACTTAAAACTCCATGCACTTTTTATATACATATTTACTTCCTGATAAATTCAAATTTTTTATAACTTATACTCTGTATGTCGTTATTTAATATCTTCCTTTTACCTGCTCAGTAGTTATAGCTTAATTAAAACAATTTTTGTTAAATCTTATATTATTTTAATGTTTTTTTGCTCAACTGTAAACCAAATACCTATGTCCGCACTTCTGTTATTATAAAAAACTTATGTGTTGTTATAGTTGGTACCTTCTATAACAACTAAATTAATAAATAAAATAAATAATCCAAATTTTGATATTTTAATTAGACTAAAGTTCATCAAATTTAATTTTCATTAATTTATTTTTGTGTTGAAAGGAATTTTACAACATGAAATTAATAAAAATTTATTGATAATTTTTAAAATTATGAATAAAAATTACCCGGCAAAAACTTCAGGGGAAAAGAAGTCCCAAGAAAAAAATGAAATTAGACCTAACAATTTTTCATACATACATATGTATGTATGTGGGAGAATTTTCATTATGAAATAGCTCCCAGCCCTCTTGGTTTTATTTAATTTTTTGCCTGGGAGTTATTTCATAATGAAATAAAATCCAAATGAAATAGGTAAGTCCCCGAAAAAATAAACGTGGGAGTTATTTCATTTTATTTTGGTCTTCGGTGTTATTTTATTTGCTATGGGAGTTATTTCATTTTCAATTATTTGCAATTTCTTAAAATTGTTTAACATTTTAAACGGTATTTATAACGGGATAGTTTAAACAGTTGGTACTCATACATTTGGAATATTTTAAAAAGATAAAGGATGGATGTTAAAAACGTAAAAAAAGAGGGAGAGTGAAGAAGAAAATTCTTGCAACCGACTGAAGAATGGATATACAAAGATCCTTTAGTCAGCGAAGCCGGTGTTTGTTATACCATAGAGGAGATAATCCTTGTACAAACGAATGTGCTATATGTATGGGTAGTGAATCAAATACTCTGTTTTTGCCATGCAAGCACCTAAAACCTTGCAAAGATGCGTGCTTTAACTGCAGACAGCTGTCATTACAAGAGGTCAGGATACAATAAAATGCCCCATTCAAGTAAAACGAATATATGTATGTATAATAAATTTCTTTGGGAGCTCTTTAATTTTTTTTGCCTTATTTCTTTTCTTTTCGATGGTCTGTTTTTGGAAGTTATTTCATAGGAGATATTTCATCATTAAACAACTCCCAAAAGTTGGGGTTTGTTTCATTTTAGACTTGGAAATTATTTCATTTTTTTGGGATTTATTTACCTTTTTTCCCCGTTTGGGACTTATTTCATTTATTTTGGGATTTATTTCATTGGGAGTTATTGCACTGGGACTTATTGCACCTGGGGCTTATTTCACAGAGCCTCAAATAATTTTCACAATTTTGTGTTATTTTTGTTATGACAGTTTTGAACATAAGTGCTGGCAATGTTCTTATTTTTTTATCAGTGCAAATACCAATATATTAAAATTGACATCACTGCTAATGAGATTGCAACACAAAATGCTCTACCATTTTTAAGGCTGACTCGTAAAACTGCTCTGAGTGGAGAAGCAGCTTGCGCTTTTTGTCATTATTTCTTAAGGGCAAACAGGTCGTTTTTGTTTGTCTGCTTTTGTTGCGTTTTGCGGTGTCACCCCGCATTGGTTAGTGTTTCGGCGTCGTATAACTGTACCGAGTTACAGTTTTTGCGGTATCTGCATTAAATATATGCAATAGTTTTTAACATCAATTTGAAGTTTTGTCTGGTGGAGAACCATTTATAACTCAATGTGACTGGCGGAGAACCAAATATAACTCAGACGTTTTACTGGTGGAGTACCAAGGAAATAACTCAGAAGATTACTGGTGGAGAGCAATATACTCTGGAGCGGATTCTGGAAGCTCTCGCCTTCCTATACGAAGGTTTAGGTCGAACGAGGGCTTTGCGGTTGAGGCTCCTAAAATTTGTGTGATACCCTGGCAATATAGCTATAAATAGTTAGCCAAACAATTTTAGTGTTAAGAAAGCCAAAAAAAAAATAAATTTAAGGCTGAGTTAGGCGAACATTGCTGTACCCGTAATGTGCCGCACCGTACTGTAAGCACGTTGATGCACTTATAGAACATTTAAAAACGTGTCATATGTTTTCCCATACATAAACAAAAAGCAATAATATACATAATACAATACACACAGTGATGGAATTCAAAACTGTTTAAATGGTGACTGCTGTGCAGAAAAAGTACCAGGTGATTTAAAATGTATTAAAACAGTATTTTGTGAATGTATAAAACATTAATAATATATAATAAAAGTTGGTTTTTTTAATCGACCTTTTCTTTATAGAATTTCAAAGAAATAAATACTCAAGCTCGAGGTCATAAGTTTTTTAAATAATTTTTATTTATTTAAATACATCCAATATTTCGATATTCTTTGAATATCATCATCAGGGATAGTCTAAAAAACATACCTTAGTAATACGGCAAAATAATAAAATTAAAATAGATTGGTATCAAAAACCAACCGCGTCTGGTAGAATAATTAATTTTTATTCGAAACATCCCAAAAGAATAATAATAAATACAGCCTTAAACATAATAAGGAGAGTTTTAAATATTAGCGACGAAGAATTTCACAACGACAACATTAAAAAGATAAAAGACATGTTGCACAATAACAATTTCCCGACAAAAACTGCAACAAAACTTATAAAAGATTTTAAGAAACAAAAGACACGTAAATATGTAAATAAGGAATCCCCGACCATATATAAATCGTTGACATATGTTCCAGATCTGTCCGAAAGAATTGAAAAATCCCGACTACATAATGCCGAAAAATATAGAATGGCCCATAAAACATGCTATAATCTCGGACAATTATTTAGCAATACTAAAGACAAAGTAGAAATATTGGATAAAGCTAATGTTGTATATAAAATACCATGCAACGGGAAGAATGGTGAAAATTGCAATAAAGTATATGTAGGGACTACCAAAAATAAACTTAAGACTAGAATATCAGGCCATAAATCCGATCAACGCATTTTAAATATTTCGTCACAAAAAACTGCACTATCAGCCCATTGTGCCAGTACAAATCACTCGCCAAATTTTAATGATGTACGAATATTACAACAAGAACAAAATTACAAACGACGCTTTATGTTGGAGATGCTGAACATTGTCAACATACCAACAACTATGAATTTTAAGAGCGATGTAGAGAGTGGCTGTGCAAAACAATATAGATATCTAGTTAATAAGACAAATCAATATTCAAATTTAGTACAATCATGACGATGGTAGTAAACACTACATACATAGAGAATAAGAAAAAGTTTTTTTGTGATTTTTTATTAATAATTTAGTAAGTTATTGTTGTTATTGCTATTACTGTTTGAATTTTGTGTAATTTTTTGTTTGTATTGATGTTTTATAAACTTATATTGTTTTTTAGACTATCCCTGATGATGATATTCAAAGAATATCGAAATATTGGATGTATTTAAATAAATAAAAATTATTTAAAAAACTTATGACCTCGAGCTTGAGTATTTATTTCTTTGAAATTCATTAATAATATAATATTTATATTATAGATTTACAATAAACAAATATCTATTTTGGCAAATACATACATTATTTTGTAAATGTGGTTTTGATACCATTTAACCTCTTTTATATGTTTCACATTTCCATTGTATGTGCATATGCATTTGTTTATTTTAAACATCTTAACATATGTATAATTGAAAATATGTTGTATTGTAAGTTGTTTTTTCGCAATTCCATAGATATACTGGAAAAAGTACCAAAAAAAAAGAGTGAAAGTACCCGCATTCAATTAAACATACAAGCCGCCCATCACTGTTTTACAAATGTAAAGTAACAACGGTATGAAACTCTAGTTTAAACTGAATAAAACGTTACAACCACGGTACATTAAAGTTAGGTTAGCATTTGTATTGCTTTTCATATAACAAAAACCGAACCGCTGATTTACACATTACAGATACGTTGCAGCAACCTTCGCCTAACTGAAACTTTAGTCTAGCAAAAACGTAATGGTATAGTAAGTGCAAATCTGTGTATTTTGTTGTTGGCGTGAAAACAAAAACGCAACGACATTTTGCACTTGCTATGTTGCAAGACCCTCGGCAACTATTTTTTTTATTATAAACCTAAATGACATACATGGGCATACTGCATTACTTTTTTACTGCATTACACGTTTCAGTAATCAGTAAAAAGTACTGATTACTGAAAAAAAAAATCAGTATTCAGTAAATTTTACTGGTTATTGAAACAAAAAATCAGTATTCAGTAAAAAGTACTGATTACTGAAAACAAAAATCAGTATTCAGTAAAAAGTACTGATTACTGAAAAAAAAAATCAGTATTCAGTAAAAAGTACTGATTACTGAAAAAAAAATCAGTATTCAGTAAAAAGTACTGATTACTGAAAAAAAAATCAGTATTCAGTAAAAAGTACTGATTACTGAAAAAAAAAATCAGTATTCAGTAAATTTTACTGATTTGTGTAAAAAAATGCAGTAATCAGTAAATGATTGATAGTAGATACTGTCTGCCTTAAAAATAATACATACACATTGTATGAACAGTGGCGTGTTTTCACTTTTTTTAATTATTAAAAAGGGAAATGTGTTATTGTGGAAAAAAATATTATCATAGTTAAAACAACAAGTTATTTTAATTTACAATGAAAAAAATTTTCAAGCCGACCGAGCTGAGAGTCGAACCCACGACCTAGTAGATGAGAGCCGTAAACGCCTAGTACTAGACCAATATCTTTTATATTTAAATTCATATTTATATTTTGAAAAAAAAAGTTTATTTTTTTTTTATTTTTTAAAATGTTTAAAAAAATTTATTTTTACATTTAAAATATAAAAGAGAAAATATCTTGTCTGCCAAAGCCGGATTCGAACCACCGAACCTAAGGATTAGCGGCTTAAACACTAACCAGTATGCCACGCCAATCACGTCGTAACTTTGCATTAATGTTAATTTAAATTTTATACGTTTTTAATTGTTTTGTATAAAATTTGTAAATTAATATTGATCAGGGATGATAAATAAGAAAACCAATATCGTACCAAGGAACTTTTAAAATAGTTCTTAATCTTTTTTTTTTTTTTTTTAAAACCAACAATTGTATACAACAAAAACAAAAGGTGCATATAATTCATTTGTACATTAAACTCCGCTTATATTTTTATTTTATATCAATTATAAGTATGTTTACCTATAGGTTTGAAAAATTTGGAAATTGTACCAAATGACCAGTGTACTTTTAAGTTTTGAATTGTACCAAAAAAAGTACAATTGTACCAACTTTATCAACACTGAAATTGATACATAATAACATAATCAATTGTAAAAGTTGCAACTAATAAAAATATAAAAAAAAGTTTCATTCATAACGGTATGTAATTAAATTAAAGAAAAATAAAAACTAATTTTTCACAACACCGGTTTTCATTTAAATATTATAAATATTTAGCTGGATTATTAAATCATTTTATGGTGAAGGTTATAAAATATGCTTATATTTTATATTACCATTTCAACAATTTTAAAAAAGTCGTCACTAAAAATAATTGTATTAACACCATTGAGTTCATCTGATTTCAACAAATCTTTTGAGGTTTCACTAAAAAAATTTGAAAATCTTGGAAGATCTTCTTCACACAAAAAATCCGGATCTCTGACCGAGTCATCACTGTCAAAATCGGAAATATCGCTCATTTTTTTAATATTTTTTCACAACTGATAAATAAAAATTCCAAATATCTGCTACGAAAGAATTTCTGTACCGTTATGAATGAAACTTTTTTTTATATTTTTATTAGTTGCAACTTTTACAATTGATTATGTTATTATGTATCAATTTCAGTGTTGATAAAGTTGGTACAATTGTACTTTTTTTGGTACAATTCAAAACTTAAAAGTACACTGGTCATTTGGTACAATTTCCAAATTTTTCAAACCTATAGGTAAACATACTTATAATTGATATAAAATAAAAATATAAGCGGAGTTTAATGTACAAATGAATTATATGCACCTTTTGTTTTTGTTGTATACAATTGTTGGTTTTAAAAATAAAAAAAAAAAGATTAAGTACTATTTTAAAAGTTCCTTGGTACGATATTGGTTTTCTTATTTATCATCCCTGATCAATATTAATTTACAAATTTTATACAAAACAATTAAAAACGTATAAAATTTAAATTAACATTAATGCAAAGTTACGACGTGATTGGCGTGGCATACTGGTTAGTGTTTAAGCCGCTAATCCTTAGGTTCGGTGGTTCGAATCCGGCTTTGGCAGACAAGATATTTTCTCTTTTATATTTTAAATGTAAAAATAAATTTTTTTAAACATTTTAAAAAATAAAAAAAAAATAAACTTTTTTTTTCAAAATATAAATATGAATTTAAATATAAAAGATATTGGTCTAGTACTAGGCGTTTACGGCTCTCATCTACTAGGTCGTGGGTTCGACTCTCAGCTCGGTCGGCTTGAAAATTTTTTTCATTGTAAATTAAAATAACTTGTTGTTTTAACTATGATAATATTTTTTTCCACAATAACACATTTCCCTTTTTAATAATTAAAAAAAGTGAAAACACGCCACTGTTCATACAATGTGTATGTATTATTTTTAAGGCAGACAGTATCTACTATCAATCATTTACTGATTACTGCATTTTTTTACACAAATCAGTAAAATTTACTGAATACTGATTTTTTTTTTCAGTAATCAGTACTTTTTACTGAATACTGATTTTTTTTTTCAGTAATCAGTACTTTTTACTGAATACTGATTTTTTTTTCAGTAATCAGTACTTTTTACTGAATACTGATTTTTTTTTTCAGTAATCAGTACTTTTTACTGAATACTGATTTTTTTTTTCAGTAATCAGTACTTTTTACTGAATACTGATTTTTTTTTTCAGTAATCAGTACTTTTTACTGAATACTGATTTTTGTTTTCAGTAATCAGTACTTTTTACTGAATACTGATTTTTTTTTCCAATAATCAGTAAAAAAAGAAAATACTGAAAAAGTACTGGTACTGCAAAATGCCCATCTATGCTAAATGACCAGCTTTTGTTAATAATATTTACAGAGTAAAGCAGAATAAAACGATGGCATATGGTTAATAGAAAAACCCCAAAAACCGTAACAAGGTACAGTAAATGACGCTAATCCATCAACCAATGCAAAACGTGCGAATGACAGAAAAAAAGGAACGAACTGATTGCCGTTAACCGATAATGACAACGACACGTGAGCTGCTTCTCCATCCAAAGCAGTTTTGCGAATTAATTTTAAGAAAACAAATACGCAGGCATTCATTGTTAATTTATGGTAATGTTTGCAATTTCGATGCTTTTTAATTCAAACCTTAAATAGTTCTTGTGTAACATTAGGTTTTACACAAACTTTTGTTTTAATCAGGATAGTCTCAAGCTGTTCCACTATTCAGGAATATAATGAAAGTTGTTTAGAGTGTGAGTAGCATATAAAATATAGAAACTTTATGGGACACTCATGAACTTTTAAGAGCTCTTGTCAACGATTACTGTACACAAGAAAGGTGTTTTAAGACGACAACATTAAAAAAAGGATTGTTGAAATGTGTTTGCGCGTGTCTCAAATTGTGATTTAGATGTTTCGGATTTAATGGGTATTTGTAATGTAGGCGTATGAGCAATTTCTATTACACATACGTAATTGTATACGTATTTGTAAAGACTTGAATACACATCTATGTTTATGGTATCAAGATGTATTTGCATTATAGTGGCTTAAATACAATACACATTTTTCATAATGTGTGAATGTATGCTCATATCCCAATTTGTACAACAATTTTTTATCACTATAGGATAAGAATACACAATTCCCCACGGCAATTTATATTGATTATTCATAACACTAAGAATGTTACCTCCTTTCACAGTTTTATTATTGGATCGAACACTTTTTTTGGTATTTATATCCCACAAATCTTTAATGTTGTAGGTATCTTCCTCAGAAAACGAATAATAATATCATGTAAACCGTTCACAAAATTTACAATGACTCAAAAAATGTAATACATATGTATATGTATGTATAAGTTAATCTGTTAGAAGGGGATAGGAAGCTAAATAAAGGAAATTGTATTTCACTTAAAATTCATTGAGAAATTCTTACTTTTAAACTGACATAACTCATTACTTTTGAATCGCCTTGTTGATACCACACTTAGTCCTGTTATTAAACTTCAATTGCAGGCCAAAAAAATCGTTTTGTATACGGCCATAGCGCAATGAACTGCCGTTAACGGATGTTAGGTTTATACGCCACACTTTCACTAACAAAAGCGATATTTTCGCAGTGGGCGCTTTGCAATGATGCACAGGCCTGACCACATCAGTAATGCTTCAATTTTCTTCTAATTGTTTAAAATCTTTCCAATTCCTTTCACTATAGCTTAGGCCTGCCATACGTCCTGGTTTTCCAGGATTGTCCTGGTTTTAGACAACTTGTCCTGGTGTCTTGGTCCACTATTAATTTATCCTGGTTTTTTTGTACAGGTGAAGACAAACAAATTTGTTTTTTGCTTTAGTTGTTAACAAAGGTTAAGATTTCTGTTATAACACTGCTAACATAAGGTAACTGTATAAAGAACTTTAATTAAATTCAACTGTTATCTGGTGTAAAGCTGGTAAAAGCTGTCAATAATATAAGATGATAGTCAATCCTCTTCCAAATTTTGTTTCAACTAGTGGCTGTAAAAAGTTATACCGTGGATATTGTTATTATTTGTAGCAGAGTAGATGTGAGTGGATAAAAAGTGAATGAGAGTGACATATATATTTTCCTTTGTTTCGCACAAGCAGATACTAGCGGATAATAATGGAATAGAATAAATAACTAATTGTACGATCGTCAAAACGGAAGTTTACCGCGATAGTCACATAAAAACCGCTAGAATTGCGGTAAACTCGTCAAATTGGCAGCAGTGAGTAAAAGAGTTGTAGTTGGTGTAGTTTATGCTTTGGCAGTACTTTTTTATAATTTGCAATCTTTTTGATTGTGAATTTTACGTGGACAAAGTAACAGTTATAAAATTCTTTTAGCAAGTGCAATTTGTGTTTTAGTGAGAAGTATAATTTTGTGATTTTCAAAAGTAAATGTTGGCAAAAATTGATTTTATATAGAATAAATACTTGGTCGTAAGCGGAAATATTGTTTTTCTCATTTAATTTTACCTATTTAAGAATGTTGTAAAACTGCAACACTATGCATTTAGTACGACGAATTTTCATCTCATGTTATTAAATTTTTTAGATGCAGTTTTTAAATTCCAAAGGAATTGAATATTTAAATAAAATACGTGATGGAGAAATATCTGAACACGATTTAGATGATGGTAGAAGATGAGGTTTTTTCTGTTAGCCGGGAGGCACTAGACACAAACATTCAAGATTAAGAGACCAATATTGCAACAAATCAAGACACATTTCTAAGAAAAAGTCATGCAATTCGACTAGCTTCAATGTACTTTTTTTTGAAGACAAAAGACTTTGTTTTGAACACTGATAAAACCAAGTTTCTTGGCGATAATACTTATCCTATAGAGTTGAGTCAAAAAACAGTCCTTACACATTTTTTCACACAAGAAGTTATTTAAAAAATTGTAGAAGAATCTAATCTCTATTCTGTGCAAATAAAAATAACGAAACCTTTGAATTTTACCTCAGAAAGTTCTTATCTATGATGATATATATGTCCGTTATACAATATCCAAATACCAGTTTTTGTTTTTATGTAAAAACATAGTGTTGCAGATTTGCAATATACGATTCTTAAATTAATTTTAATATAAAAATTAGAAAAAAAAATTTTTAAATTTTTATGCATTAGGAAGTAAAATTCTATACTATAAATTTTTTCAGTACATTTGAAAAATTCATGCATTTCAGGGTTAAGAAACTTGTTGCATAGCTTTTGGCCAAAGTATTTATCGACAAATTTCTCTAATATGTACTTTACCTTTTCCTTTTATGAATGTCAAAACTACGGTATTTTAAGTTTAAAATTAACAAGTAAGAGTGCTATATTCCGCTGTGCCGAATCTTATATTCCCTTCACCATTGTGCGAGTAGAATAGAGACCAACTAAATAATTTTTCCATATACATATACATAAATATTTACAATACTTAAAACTTCATTATAAATGAAATTTAAAAAGCGAAAACTGGTAAATATTTTTTTAAATCGTTTTAAGTTTCTATTTGTTAAAATTATTTCGTTAAATATATGAAATAATAAAGAAGGGTGATAACGAAAATCATGTTGGGCATTATGCTAGTATGTATATGTAAACAAATAATAAGGACCCAAAATATATATACTTTATAGGGTGTAGGACCTTCGGTGAAGGGTATAAAAAAACAAACCTTATTATAAAAAAGAGTATTTTGGTCATAACTCTGCTATTTCTTAACCGATGTGACAGATTTATATACCAACGTGTTAAAGAAGAAATTTTCCAGTTATTTTGGCTATAAAACTTGGACTCGGGAAGATCTATGGTTCCTGAAAATGGGTATTTTCCAAAAAAAAGTAATATTTTGGTCATAACTTTTTCGTATCTGAACCGATTGTCCCGAGTTTTTCAGAAAATATTTTCTATTAAAAATTTCCGATCTGCTGGTAAATAAGGCGTAACCATAGGTCATATTACAGTCAAAAAATTCAGGTTTTTACACAATTTTTAATACTTTTTGTATGAGAGGTACCACGCGTACTTCTCCAATCCCGCCCACATTTTGTAGGATGGTGTATATTTATAACCTTAATGCTTGTACCTAATTTTAAAACTTTGGCTCTTGCAGTTCTTCAGATATACAGAAAAAAGTAATCAAAATACAACAACCACAAGGGATTTTTTGGAAAAATTAGAGGCAGTCGTGGTTTTTTGGTCATATCTCAGCCATTGTTGGACCGATCTGGCTGAATTTCAATAGCAAGAAATGGTGGACTATATGTGACATAAATAAAAAACAACGTAGCCGCTATCATGTCTAGAGTCTCCGGAAAACACATATCAAACGTTTGACGGACGGACGGACGGATATCGTTAAATCAACTTCTTCCCTCATAAGAACCCAGAATATATATACTTTATAGGGGTAAGATCAATATTGTAGAAATTACAAACGGAATGACAAACTTATATATACCCTTTTCCACCTGTGGTGAAGGGTATAAATATAAGAAATACCGCAAGAAACCACTATTTATACTATGGTTTTTTTATGTTTGAAAGTAAGACCATATTACAGTATAACCCGGTTAATTAACCCACGCTTAAATGTCTTTTACGCTTATTTACCTTGAGTTTTAAATAACCTTTTTTCTTCCATTTTTCAAACAAAAATCCACGTTTAATTGACACCCCTTAATTACCCAATTCGGCTAATTACCTTAAAAATTAAACTCCCAAAAAAATTACACCTAAATTTTATTCGTTTAATTGCCTCAGTACTATTTGACAACAACACCAAAATAAAGTAATGTTATGTGGATAAGATTCAAATAAGAGTTTTTAGTGCTGAATATTATCAAATATATGAGATATTTTGATATTTTGAGCCAAATTTTATATTAACACGAACATGTTTAAATAGTTTATTAACAAAAGAAAGAAGCTTGCATAGTGACTATGTGATATTATGGACCGATTCTCACAATTTGCATAGGTTTCGTTCATATGACAAATAAAACGTATGTACCAGTTTTTATCAAATTATCCTAAAACTGCTACTTTGACTTTCCGCACAAAATTTACATGGGCAGACAACCAGCGATATGGACGGACGGAAAGAAAAGGTCACCCACAAAGTGTTTATAAGCGATGCGTCCAGATTTCTATGTATCAGCACAAATTTGTATAATTGCCTTTTTCTTAATAACAAGAGGTAGGGACGACCAACGCGCGTTTTCAAGGTTGACCAACAAGGTTGAGATGTGTCGCTTTCGAATGAGACCAATACCTAAACAGTGATGGTACACCAAAGACACACGTGTTTAAATCTTTAAAATTGCAAAAGCCTTAGGTCCCTTTCTATTTTACATTTAAATAACGTTTTCGGTTTATTTCCTTTATAATAAACCTTTTGAGTTCTTTATTGCACTTAATTAAAATTAAATAAACACAACACTTTAATTTATAACACTTATTTGTTATTTACACAGCTTTATTTAGAACTTAGTCACTTTAACAACCGTAATTTACAGCTTTTACTCACAACTCACTACAATCTTTATAATTTTCTCCGCGTGATGCGTTATTGACAACGTCTGAACTTAGAATGATCTTATGCCATCTCTTGCGATTAAATTTATACTCTAGCCCAGACGTGTAGATGATAATAGTAACGTCTAGAAGACCTAGAAGGTTCGCTTTATAACGGCTATTTTGTTAATTAAACTTATTCAGCTATAGTTACTGTGTAAATAGGCAAATCCTGCGCGACGAACGCTTAGCAAGTATTCATAGCGAAATAATTGATCACAAAGTTTTGTGACGCATGATACAAAAAGTGGAAGTGACTTCAAAGGTTGAAGTGTGTTTTCCAAATTTTTTAGCGAATTTTGCATCATAATGTATACAGAATCTGATTCCTAAAAGAAAGATGACTATAAGAGAATTCTAAATGCACAAATTCGCAGCCAAAAAATTTTGTGATTTTCAGACAAAAGCCGTGAACCCTTTGTGACGCACGCCTCACTACGCATGCTACAGTTTTTCCAGTAGTATATTATTATTATATTTTATTTATTCTAACAAAACAAATTTTATTTTTATACCCTCCACCACAATTAGTTGTGAAGAGGATACGTCTTGTAAAGGTCCGGACGAAACGCCAATACGTTTCGTCGAGTGTGGACTGTATATATGGGTGGATTTGGGCTACAGCTCCAAAATACCAGCCAAGGATCCAAACACCTTGGTATATTCCCCGAGAGAACGCCGATTGCGTGGTCCGGGCGAAACGCCGATACGTTTCGTGGAGTGTATAGGGTGGCTTTGGGATTCAGCGCTAAAATATCCACCAAGTATCCAAGCAACTTGGTGATATTAAAAAGGCTGGAAAGAGAGCTAGAAAAAAGCACAGATATTTAAAACGAAAGAAAAGCACTTCTAACAATATAAAAACACTTTCCTTGTTTTCCGAAACGTTATAAAGGTTCCATTTATTTAATGCAAAAATCAAAAATACAAAATTTATTATAATATATAAATCTTCTAAACGATTTAAATAATTTAAGTTAAAAACGCGAGTAAAAAAAAACAGCCGTCCAGTATGGCTTTTAAACAACGATTCGACCCCAGTTACAATAATAAAAAGCTAACAATAAATACATACAAATTAAAAGAAAAATTTAAAATATAATAGATGATGACAGTGCCGCCTCAAGTTGTCAATTCGTCTTAGGGCACATCATCATTCAAAATAGAAACCAGGGATGGGAAATCCGCTACCTTCGGTTCAGACGTGAACATCCCGCCGGCCTTGCTGTACAGCAATCCAAAAACACATGAAAATCTACATAAAGAAAGAAAAAAATCCAAAAAAAAAACAAAAACTAATAAAATATACACTTGTTGCAAAAACTCGCAATAGTAAATAAATTATAAATTGCAGTTGGTTACAATTCTCCTCCTTCCTTCTTCAGTTCTTTTGCCATAAGCAAGTTCCTTGGTTTATTATGTTTGTAGCATCTGGTTCTCTTTGGTCGACTCTTGTCTTACCTCACCATTATGTCTTTATCGGTGGCGGCGGCGAGTGTATCGGTTCTTCACAGGTCCCAGAACCTCAGCTTGAGACGAACTAGGTCTCGTACTCTCATGACCATCGGACGAACGAGGTCCCCTGGTGGAGCCATTAGACGAACGAGGTCTATTTTGCTCTCGGCATTTGGAAGAACGAGGTCGATTTTGCAAAAGCTTGGTTTTGGCCCTCTTCATGCAAGTGTGCGATGCATATAAACCCAGCGTATGTATTTGCCTGCACCCTAAAAAGTACACCAGGTATGGCCATGACTCAAGCAGCCAGCACAATACCGATTAATAGAGACGAGCTTCCTCCTTTTCCTTTAAATAAACATGATCTAGAACAAAAGATCTAAAAAATCAAAACCGACAAATTCCAACAATTTTCGTTGTAAATTGTACCGTAAAAACTACAAAAACCAACTCGATACAAAAAAAAATAATAAAAAAAATATCTCAAAATAATGGCAATCAACAAAATAAAATTAAAACTTTTAAATAAATCAGTATATGATCACAATGTTCACAATAAATTAACACGAAATTATCAAAAAAAATAAAAATATTAATCGTCACATACATAAAAGCAGTGGTGCCAGAACTTAGTAACTAAAAATTTCCAAATTTGTAAATAAAATAGACAAAGAATGGCCACAAAATGGCCAAATACTTTTTAATTAAAAACACATTAAAATATTACAATACCAGAAAATGTCTCATTCAATAATTTTTCACAATAACATTGTAAAAAGATTTGTTCTATTACAGCAACTATCTATAGCTCCACGGTTGTCCATATAATATGTTAAGACTGCTTTCATTTTTCCAATACGTGATTGTTTTTCGTTAAAAATTAATGTTTTTAAATAATTTAAATTTATTTGTGTAACAAAAAACTCTTTTCATAAATTTTCCCACTGCACCAAATTGATCATCTTTTTATTTACGAAAATAATGAAAATGTCAAATCAAAACAAAAGCATCAGCTGCACCGAAACATAGTATTGCCAAATTAAAACCTTTATTTTATTTAGCACTGATATTTAGTCAGGACACAACCCTTTTTTATACCAAAAGTATCTACCAAGGCTTTTAAAACTGTTTTGCCATATTTTGTTTATTTTGTAACCAAATGTTACAAAACCAAAAAAAAAAACAAAAAAAATTAAATAAATAGAAAAATATCACCTTTTTTTCTCCAACTAATCCCAAAAACTCTATCCCATCCAAATATCCGGCTCGATTGGACCAATATAAACGCCGATACGTCTTGTAAAGGTCCGGACGAAACGCCAATACGTTTCGTCGAGTGTGGACTGTATATATGGGTGGATTTGGGCTACAGCTCCAAAATACCAGCCAAGGATCCAAACACCTTGGTATATTCCCCGAGAGAACGCCGATTGCGTGGTCCGGGCGAAACGCCGATACGTTTCGTGGAGTGTATAGGGTGGCTTTGGGATTCAGCGCTAAAATATCCACCAAGTATCCAAGCAACTTGGTGATATTAAAAAGGCTGGAAAGAGAACTAGAAAAAAGCACAGATATTTAAAACGAAAGAAAAGCACTTCTAACAATATAAAAACACTTTCCTTGTTTTCCGAAACGTTATAAAGGTTCCATTTATTTAATGCAAAAATCAAAAATACAAAATTTATTATAATATATAAATCTTCTAAACGATTTAAATAATTTAAGTTAAAAACGCGAGTAAAAAAAAAACAGCCGTCCAGTATGGCTTTTAAACAACGATTCGACCCCAGTTACAATAATAAAAAGCTAACAATAAATACATACAAATTAAAAGAAAAATTTAAAATATAATAGTTGTCAATTCGTCTTAGGGCACATCATCATTCAAAATAGAAACCAGGGATGGGAAATCCGCTACCTTCGGTTCAGACGTGAACAACTAAGTTTGTCATTCCGTGTGAAACTTTTTTATTATCCATCTCAGACCCCATAAAGTATATATTCTGGGTCCTTGAGTAATTCTAAGTCGATTTAGCCATGTCCGTCTGTTGAAAACACGCTCACTTTCGAAAAACTCAAAAGAAATAAAAAAAACTTGGCGTCAAATTGCTTGTAGTTATCCTAAGCAGTTTGAGAGTGAAATCCAGCAAAATCGGTTCGATAGGATCAGAGCTATGAATCAAAATGTGGAACCACCACCTAAAAAAAATTGATAATCTTGTTACAAAAAGTTACATAAATTTTGGAAAACTGCACGGAATTATATTCGATTTTGCAAAAATTCGTTTCATTCAACTGGAAATCACGCTGTAAAATTTCGCGAAGATCCGTCAATAATTTACCCTAGGCCCCATATAAACCATACTCCTGGAAAACAGTTTAGTACGCCTAAAATCATAATTAATAATGCTATCATAACAAAATTTGGTACATCACAATTTTATATTACTAAAAATCACACTACTAAATTTCGTGATGATCGGTCCATAATTTTATATAGACCTCATAAAAAGCCCACTCTGGTGAAATAATTAAAAACGTCTTAAGCCGTAGCAGATAAAGTATTTGCGATAAACTTTCTTCCAACTTAGCTTCAAAAAATGTTATGCAATTTTGTGATATACGGTCCATAATAACCCTTAGATCCATGTAATGCAGCCTTCTGAAATTCCCTGCAAACGCTAAAACTAATTGCACCGCTGTATTGAAATTTATGTCTTTTAATATCAGAAATCAATCTGCATAATTTTGGGATGATTGGTTCATAGCTTACCATGGCTCCAATATAAATTCCCCTCCTGAAAATCATTCAAGTTCGGCTTAAACTATTACGAATCATGATATTTTACTCAAGCTAGTAAAAATTGCAAAAAAAAAAAATCATAAAATTTTCTGATTGTCGGTCAATAATTTAATATGTATTTGTCTAAACCGTAACTAATTTTAATACAGATGTCTGTTTTTATACAGATAAATTAATAATAAATAGACATCATATAGATATTACTCCTGAAACAATTGATCTTTCGGTGGAGGTTATCAAAGATTCGGCACAGCCGAATATAGCACTCTTACTATTTTTTGATGAGTCTGCTGTAAGTGCTATTTTAAGCACAAAAGTCACCTAAAATAATGCTAAATTCACGTATAACATTAAGAGATCAGGGGTAGGGTAGGATTTGGTAAAAAATTTTGCATTTATTATCATTAAAATACATATTTTTTAATATAAAAATGAAATTTTACATCTGGTATATTCCATTAAAAAATATTCATTTAAAAAATTGTTGATTGGTGAACTGTTTCTGGGATTTGCCCATATGGCTGAATTAATTGAGTTATTAGGCATCATAAGCTAAGGCATACTTTTAGGCGTTAATAACGAAGATTCTAGTATTAACAGTGGGGTTGAAGTACAATTATGCACAACAATTTTAACATTACATGTGTACATTGATTTTTACACTTGAAGTGTGCATAACTTATACAATAACAATTTAAACTAATAAAATAACTACTAAATACTAAATAACTAATCAATACAAGATACCTAATAAATTAATCTAATTCTTAACTAAAATTACTTTCGTAGCAATATAAAACTTTACAGTTTTACAGAAAATTCATCTGTTTACCAGAGTTTTAAGCCATTTTTTTACTTGCTGAACATGTATTAAAATATGCTTCAAAAACGTGAAATATGTGTGCAAAAAAAATGCAGCAATAGCTAAAATATGCAAATTATTCATAAATAAGTCGATACCAAAATTTATAAAAAGCTTAAAAACGGATAAATAAATTGTTTCTGCCTTCATTGGTCGCACAAGAAATTGCATATTTACGGTTTCCCTGATCATAAGTTTGTGTGTATGAGTACGCTATTGTTAGTAGGATATGAGGTAAAATTTAAGGCATATTAAAATTCCTGTCTTAACTTTTTTTTCATACATCAAACTAAAGGTGTCTTGTTATTAAATACGATTAATTTCCTCATTGATGTATTTAAACGTATTCGCTTAATTACCTCAACGAAGTAGTTTACCCACCCAGTAAAAACTTTGCCTACAAAATAATGTGTTAAGTAATCAGAAAAACATAAGAGCACTACTTACAATTCTACTGAAAGAACCAATGAATTTTACATGAGATGTCCCAAAATGAACGCATTCAAAAGTAAGTCATTATTTTTTTATCTACATACAACCAGAAAAAGGTAGTTGTAGGAGTTGTTATAGATGTAGGAAAAGCACAAAGCTACTAAATAATGAGTTTAAGAAGCTATTCATTTTGAAAAAGTACACTGAAAGAAAAATGCTTCATATATTTAATGAATCATTTTCATAAAAAAATTTTCCTTGGGTAAATGAAAATTTTCATTGTTTAAATTTCGTAATTACGTTAAAAATTTTCATTGGATATATGAAAACTTAAGTTTGTCCAAGTTAAACAAAAAATTTTAATTGGGAACATAAAAAAACAATATACAAACATAACTATATTCATAAATTAATACAAAATTATAGTTTCCTTAAAAAAATCTTTAATTGTTAATTAAAAAATTTAAGATTTAATAATTTCATACATCTAATGTTACATGTATGCCATTAACTTTATGAAATCAAAAATTTTTTTTATAAAAGCAACATATTTCAATAATTGCCTTCATAATTTAAATTTTCATTATGACAATAAAAATATCATTATAGTAATGAAACAAAAACTTTCAATTCACTTTCAATCAACGTTGTTATTGTTATTATGGACAATTTAATCTCTTATTTACGCTCTTAATTGAGTAAAAAACATAGTTTTTTTATCCAAAACTCCAATGCCCCGGTAGACTAGCTGGTTGTGAGCTAGTCTATCAGCACCGAGGTTGCGCGATCGAATCCCGCCAGAGACAGAAAAAAATATAAAAAATAAAATAAAGTAAAATAATATAAAAATAATTAAAAAAAAAAAAACAAAAAAAAACTTAAAAAAAAAATTTTTTACTTTATTGAAAGTATTCATCCAATGAATAATATTCATAGATCTAATGTAATGTTTCATTAAATCCTTTTAATGAAACAGGTTTCATTGATCCAACGAAGCGCTGCATAGGTTTCATTTTAATGCAATTTTTCATGGGATTAATGTCAAAATTCCCGAACAACCACCATCGAAAAGTTTAGGCAATATTTATTAAAATAAATAAAAATAAATAAATAAAATAAAAATAAAAAATTATAAAAATGTTTACTTAATTTTTTTAGTAGTTTATGACCAGAAGTCTGGAGTTATTGGGGAAAATTTCTAAAAAAGGCGATAAATGACACTTTTTTGAATAAAAACATCAATATTCTTGTCAAAATGGGATTCGATTTCTATGATCTATGTCGCATTTTGTTTATAGGTTATGTGACTTTACATGAAATTAATAACACTTGATCCTTTTTTCCGTTTTGGATTTTTTATGAATTTAAAAAAAAAAAAATTTTAATTTTTAGGCAAAAAAATATTTTTTTTTCTCCACAAATTTATTTTTACCGGCAAAACTGTTGATTATAAAGAAAAACGTTATATGAACGGATAAAAGAAATTGTAATTCTAAATTTTTTTGAGTTTGTTTTAGCAAAATCGGACAAGTGGTTCTCGAGTTATGTTAAACTACGTTTTTGCCAAAATGTTACAACTAAGCGAAAAAACATCAAGATAAGGAAAAAATTTAAAATGTCATAAAAAACGCCATACGAACGCCAAACCATTTGAGAGTTTTACTATACTGACCTAGTACCATCACCCTGACTTGGAATTTCTCACCCCCCAGACAATAATCCCAAAAATGTACCATAGTGTAATTGTTCCACCAACCAATCAATCATCCCTGCTGTAGTACAACACAACCCCAACAACCAAAAGCACGCTATTAATAAAAATTTAAATTAAATAAGGCAAAAATATAAATCAATAGACCGTATTTCTAACCAATTGTAATTTGTGTAGCAAGTATCTACTAACCATAAAAAAAATGAAAATACCTTGTTCCCTCTCGGTTGTGCTAGGTATACGAGTGGAAACGTTGGGACTTAGACCACCAAAGAATTGTAAACTATTGCGTTCAAAAAGAAATGACGCCATTTGCGTTTAATTGCAAATAGGCGAAAACATCCGAAAGTCCACGCCCAAGAACAACTCTCTGTTCCAGGACGGGACTAAGTTAGGGCTGCCAGAAGTTTGAACCTATCAACCAGGACACATGGAAAAAATGGATAAAAAATTACACCAACCGAATAGTTTTTTTAATACATATGTATGTAGTATATCGCACCCTAAATACTAAAGGGTCACAACTCAAAATTACTTTTTTCATAAATTAATTCTCATTTCACATCTCTAGCTACTTACAAAATTTAAAAAGGTCTAGCAAAACTTTCTTCAAATTGGACTTTTTTCATAAGGGAACTCATTTTTTTTTTAAATATTAACACCATTTTTATATAAACAGTTTTTTTGGCTCTCCTGAAAATTTAAGAATTTTTATTTTTAAATCCAACAATATATATAAAAAAAATAAACGTGAACTTCATGTACATAAAAATGATGAAAAATAATAAAAAGTTGAGCTTCAAATGTTCTAAACTAAAATAATTTTTAGAAGATTGCACTTTTTCTAGAACTTAATTTCGGTCTTTGATACAGTTATAAAACAGGCAGCATTTCATAATAAAATCAAGCTTACATTGAATAATACTCTCCAGTGCTTGAGTCTTTAACGGGTTTCTTTCTTTAGTCCATTGTGCAGACTAAGAACCCAACTTGAAAAAATCAAAATCTTTTGATTTTTCTGTTGTCGAGTTGGACAACTGTCAAACTAATCAATTGACAAAGCTATACACGCTTTCATTTGGACAACAACCGACTCAGTTGACAATTGAATTGAAAAGTGTAAGGGCTGCCTTAGAGAAAGCAATTTGTTATCGGTTTTCGATTACTTATAAAAGTTGTTTACACGGTATAACTATTTACAGCAACTACACTGAAAGAATTTTCTTCGCAATACCAATGAATTTTGACATTAATCCCATGAAAAATTGCATTAAAAAGGAACCTATGCAGCGCTTCGTTGGATCGATGAAACCTGTTTCATTAAAAGGATTTAATGAAACATTACATTAGATCTATGAATATTATTCATTGGATGAATACTTTAAATAAAGTAAAAATTTTTTTTTGATGTTTTTGAATTATTTTTTTTTTTATTTTTTTAATTATTTTTTTTTTTTATCTTTTCTATTTTTTATTTTACTTTATTTTATTTTTAATTTCTTTTTCTGTCTCTGGCGGGATTCGATCAGTCAACCTCGGTGCTGTTAGACTACCTCGCTACCAGCTAGTCTACCGGGGCAGTGTAGTTTTTGTATTAAAAAACTATGTTTTTTACTCAATTAAGAGCGTAAATATGAGATTAAATTGTCCATAATAACAATAACAACGTTGATTGAAAGTGGATTGAAAGTTTTTGTTTCATTACTATAAAGACATTTTTATTGTCACAATGAAAATTTAAATTTATGAAGGCAATTATTGAAATATGTTGCTTTTATAAAAATTTTTTTTGATTTCATAAATTTAATGGCATACATGTAACATTCGATGTATGAAATTATTAAATCTTACATTTTTTAATTAACAATTAAACATTTTTTTAAGGAAACTATAATTTTGTATTAATTTATGAATATAGTTATGTTTGTATATTGTTTTTTTATGTTCCCAATTAAAAATTTTTTTTTAACTTGGACAAACTTAAGTTTTCATATATCTAATGAAAATTTTTAACGTAATTACGAAATCCAATGAAGCGATTTTAACGAAAATACTTCATTATAACTATGAAATTCCATTTAGACAATGAACATTTTCATTTACCTAAGGAAAGTTTTTTTATGAAAATGATTCATTAAATATATGAAGCATTTTTCTTTCAGTGTAGTTGAAACAAAATTTGAAAGAGGATTGACTATCATCTAATATTATTGAAAGCTTTAACCAGCTTTCCACCAGATAACAGTTGATTTAATTAAAGTTGTTTATATAATTACCTTATGTTAGCAGTGTTAAAACAAAAATCTTAACCTTTGTTAACAACTAAAACTAGCAAAAAACTAATTTGTTTGTCTTGACCTGTACAAAAAAACCAGGACAATTTAATATTGGACCAGGACACCAGGACAAGTAGTCTAAAACCAGGACAATCCTGGAAAACCAGGACGTATGGCAGGCCTAGACTAAGTAGAAAGTAATTACCTTTGAAATACCGTTTACGCAAATGGTTGTCCTTACCTGCCCTATAATTGTATGCGGGCTGTCATCGGCAGTCTTAATAAATGAATAAAAACCCCACACCTGTAGTCCAGCCTACTTTACCACGTCCAAACAATTTTTGCCCAAGCAGGTGACAGTAGCACCACTATCCAACAAGCCTTCGATGCTTACGTTATTTATATTTATTCTTAAATAAAACCGGGAATCCTCGCCCTCATTCTAATGCTAAAAAAAAAATCTTTCCCTAGCTTTCAGAATCCGTTTAGACACCCTACCTACTTATTCACTTATCCTTCGATGAAAGGGCTTAACAGTTTCCCCATCCTCCCAATCCACAGACAATCTAATGGGCGCTTCCGGTGGGTGGGAAATAGTAGTTCCGTTTACTGGGCTTACGCTTGAGTCGGGCGAGTCTCCCCAGTTTGAGGCTGGTCCGACCACAGGTTTCCCTGACATTTTGGGCATTTCGGAGTCACTTCATTTTCCCGACCAAATCTGTAACAAAATATGTTCCTAGTTGGCGATAGACAGTCCATAAAACTGTATCCTTGCTGCTTACAGTTCCAACAGACATATCGGCTACTTGTCACTAAGGCGTCCACTTCTACGGCCTGTGCTGGCGGTTCGTCGTCAGTAAACTGCAGCTCATGCACACGAGTGGGTACTGGAAGCTTAGACTGAAACGGTTGCCTCTGGCTGTATAGCAAGTTTTCAACCCTTTTGGCCTGCTGGCAAAAATCATTTAGTCCCTCTATTTTAACCGAATATAAAAGCTGCGACAAAGACGGCTTTAAATTACCCTTCATTATTTCTACCAGTTCTCTCTCTGAATAGGGACTCCTTTGTTGATTCCTCAGTTGCATTACCGCGTTATAATAACTTTAAAAATTTTCCTGGGGCAGCTGGCGGCGATACATTATTTGCTTCTGCAGATGGAATTTACTTTCGTACCTTCTGAATTGTGTAAGGAAGGCTGTCACCAGATCGTCCCAGGTTTGTATCGGCATCAGCTTGCGCATGTTCCAATACCAGTCAAGCGCCTGACCTCCTAGTAGCGAATGGAAACTTCGACGTATGTCGTTGAATGATCAGTTATAATCTTGTCGCAGGACGTCAACTCGATAAATAAAAGCCTCGGCGCTCATAGACCTTGAGGTTCCATCAAACTTAATGCCCCACTTTGATAAATCGACTTTCTGTTGCGGAGGGTAAATACCCTCGGGTGGAAAACTGGGGGCCTGTGATGACCAAGCTGGTGTGTGTTGTAGGCTGGCTGATGTGGTGGCGCATTTGCTGCTTGGCCTTGTGGCAGAGGTAAACTATACGGCTGCCACATGATACCAAAAGGTATGTTAACATGCGACTGTAGTTGAAAATTTGTACCTAATATATTTTGTTGCTCCCCAGGTCGATGTGAAACGGGCTCACTAGGTGACTGATGAGGCGATGCGCGCGGAATCGCAAGCCTAACAGCATGAGAGATCTCTTGTTGCATCTCCCTACGCAACAACTGCATTTGCCTCTGTAGTTCGCCTCGCATTTTACAGAACATATCGCTTGCGGCGGCAGCATTATTGACGGGTGCAGGAGCTTCCGGCGGCACACCGCCCCGGAACTCTTGCTGGACATTCCTGGCTGTAACGCTGCTGTATTCTGGCGGGGTTATGGTACTATTAGAAATTGCAGATTCATTTAAAAATCAGGACCGCTCATGAGCGATGGATAAAAACTGCTGAACAGCTGGGGTTACAACTGAGGTTGTAGTGGTAGCAGCCGTCGCCATTGCATTGGCGATGGTGTACATGGGAAGCGCCGCACAGTGCTTTGTCCCCATATAACGAAGGGACATAAATAGAAGTTGTCATAAATTTTTGAAATTTGGTACACAAGCATAGAATAGCTTAGTTAAGAAAAATGTGAATTTTTGGACAAATCGGTCCAAGGACACGCCTACCTCCCATGTGTCCTGAAATGGAAAAATGTAATTTTAGCTTCAATAATGCCCACAAAACTACAAAAAATGGTCATACTAATACACACACAACTAGCAACGTATGTGCAAATTTTCACTTAAATCTGAACAAGGACTCAAGGTCCTGCCATATATCCTTTTTCTTAAAAATGTTATAACACTTCCAAAAATTATCCGATCGTAATAAAATTTGGTATGAAAATTGATATTTGTTAGATATATATGTGTGCCAAATTTTGGTAGAATCGGATTATAAATGTGAAAAATACAAAAACATCATTTAATGAAAAATGAGTGAAAAACGCTTAAAATGCTCGTGCAAAAATAACAAGTAAGAAAGTATAATCGGTCAAGCCCGACCATGTGATATCCTATAGCATAGTATTTAAAAACAAAGTTCCTAGATTGTAATCTATTTGGGACCCATGGGCAATCATGGACCCACCAGAACAAAATTATGTTATGAGGTTAAGATTCGTTTCAAAGTTCTTTCTGCCGAATATTATTTAGATATCTTCATCTTCATATATGGGTTTTTTGGATGAGGGTTTATATGTAACCTATGGTTTATATTGGTATTTTACTACATATATTTTTAAGGAAGCTGGCATTAAAAGCTATTTTCGGGAGAATGATTTGTATGGGAGCTATGTTCAAAAATAGAAAGATTCCAATAAAATTTGATAAGCTGATTTTGATTGCAATAAAATTGATTAGAGATGTGCACGTTCATTTTTTGAACCACGCGCCCTCACTTTTACTCGTTTGTAAAAGTAAGTATTTATTAAATATATAAATTGATTTAACATTTTAATAGAAAATTTTTATTTTCTTTTAAATTGAAAACCCTGTGTGCAATATTTTCGAACACTCCACAATAGAATTGCTCTTACTACAAACAAAGGCTGTTACCAAAAAAAAACTTCTGTCACGTAACCATCTTCAATTTAAATAAAAAATAACGGCGCTAAGTCACATTTTGAAAATATTCTTTATACGATGAAAAACCAACGTCATCTGGGAATTTAGCGCCATCTTGTGTCGACAAAAAGAAACAGACACAACTGTTATACTAATTTTTTTTAATTTATCTTGCCAATTTTTCTAATTCAATAGTATATATATTTGGATTTTTTTCTTATTATGTTCCTAGTTTATTTTTTTTTAACTAATTCAATCTATGAAAGTTTGAGCAAAAATCACGAAAATAGCATTTTTTTTAAATAAATTTTTTTTTAAGTTGTGGTAAAATTTTTTCAATTTTTTTTTTTGTAGTTATTAGAAAACAGTCTAAATATTCGAAATCAGAAAAAAACCCATAGACCATATTTTTCTTTTTTTTTTAATATTCCATCAAAGTTAAGAAATTTTTAGAGCTTAACTAAATAATAAGCATTTTTCAAACCATTAAAAAATATGTATAGGAGCATAATTCCAGTAAAATTTTTTTATAGATGGTTTAGAATATAGTTAGCTGTTACAGAAAAAAATTTGAATCTCGTAATCCAAAAAATTAATTTTTTACAATTATTTTCTTGAAACAATAAAAAACCAAGGGCATTTGTGATTTCAGCGCCCTCTTATGCCGTAAAATGCAGACAAACACAAACAATTTTTTATACATATTTTGATTTTTGTTGTTTTTCATTGAATGGTATAAGTTTGAATTAATATTTCACAGTATTTGTAGTTAATTGTCTTTTAAACTCCTGAAAACTATCAAAATTTGATCAAAAATCATGAAAATAGCCATTTAAAAAAAGTTTTTTTTTTCAAGTTGTGGTAAAATTTTTTCAATTTTTTTTTTTGTAGTTATTAGAAAACAGTCTAAATATTCGAAATCAGAAAAAAACCCATAGACCATATTTTTCTTTTTTTTTTAATATTCCATCAAAGTTAAGAAATTTTTAGAGCTTAAGTAAATAATAAGCATTTTTCAAACCAATAAAAAAACACTTATGAGAAAATAAATCAATAAAAATTTTTTACAGTTAGTTCTAAATATAGTAAACTACTACAGAAAAAAATTTCAATCTCGTGCTTTAAAAAACAACAGTTTTACAACAGTTTTCCTAAAGCATGTAAAACTCAAGTAGTTGTTTGGCCATTTTTACTATAAATTCTCAAACTTTGGCGCCCTCTAGCGCCGCCAAAAAGAGTTAAATCTTAAAAATTCTTTAAAATTCATTTTAATTATTTTGTTATCTATCGATCTGTACATTTTTAAGCACAATATAAGACTTGTTTTTTTTTTTGATTTATGTCTATGGGCCAAAGCACTGTGCGCCGTGGAAACTGTAGTTACTACCGTAGTCATAGATATATTTTCTAAATTACTCCCAGCCTGGTAATGATTTCGACCAGAGGGAGTTTCTACCATTACTAGCAAAAACAAAAAAACGCACAACCAATAAGCAAAATCTTAATCATACCTGACCGAAAATACACCCAGGGAGGTATGATATGATAAAAATGCAATAAAAAAAAATTCTACCAATTACCACAGTAAAAAAAAATAATTAAAGGAAAATATTTATCCCCAGATAAATATCTGATGAAATGAAATGCGACGAAAACTTCTTTTTTTCAAAAAAAAAAAAAAAAAAAAAAAACAAAACTCCAAGATTTGATCCCTTAAGGATAAAAACTCAAAAACTTCAACGAAAAACAAAATCTTTTAATCGGCATTGTATTTCAGGAAAATAAAAAATTTGCAGGTAATGTATAGAATAAAATTATTCGCATATATAATTTAAATTCATTTTTTTCTCTTATTCTTTTTGGTTTCAGGAGACGTAAAATCAAAAACTAAGGGAAAATAAACTAGGTGGAAAAACTAAGCCTTTGTTTACGCAGCCTGACTGTAAGGTGCAACTAAAAGAGTGGACAGTGTGACCCTAGAACTTAAGGACTATCCTAGCTATCCTGCCGCGCAAAAAAAAAACGTAAGTTTTAACAAATACTTTTGTATCTGTTGCAATAGAAAAATAAAAATTTGGCTCATCAAGCCACTCTTTCCTTGCAACTTAAGCCTAGTACTCTGTTCGAACCTGCGAAAAATGTTGAGCAACATTGATTATTTCACACGAAAATTTTGTCATGCATCAATGTTATCTATCCTGCAAGTATGCAACATTATTTTTGAATGTAAGCAAAAACCATAGATGGGGGTAGTACAATAAAGGTTGACTTAAATCAACATTGCACTCTCACTAAATAAAACGGCAATAAATTATTTTTTACAAATTTGTACCTTGCAATCAAAAAGCTGTACGAAAACATAATATCACTAAAATTTAAAAAAATTTAATTTTGTACTTGCATTTTTGATTTTTCCGATGATATGCCTAATCATAGAAAATTAAACTAAATGAAATTCTGTCAATAACGGAATAATTCTTGGATTGAATCATCCAAACACAAGTTTTGTATTTTAAATTGTGTGCAAAATTTTTAGTCAAATAAGTAAAGAAAAAAAATTGCAATAAACTGATGAATGCTTGATTTTAAATCAAACTATTTTTTATCACAAAATGTTTTAACATTGTAGTCACTTAAGTGTAGTAAGATTGAAAATTTTTAGTTCATCACTTAACATTAACAAAATTATTACAATAATTTTAAACAAGTGCACTACCCCCATCTATGACAAAACCATGTGTTTTGAAAAATGTCATTAAAAAAAGTAAAACAATTTTATTTTAATTATATTCTATAGTAAAAACCAAAAAAATTTCATTTGATTGTTAATTTTTGCACTTTTCTACATTTTTATTTCTGAAACGCTTGTTATAAACTCCACTTTACAAAAACAAAATAAAAAATTACAAAAAATGATTAGTTATTGCTTAAAATTCCGTGCGAAATAAAAGGAGCTGCACTTGTTTCGCACGAAAAATAAAAATGTTGCTAGAAACATTTCGCATGTTTTTCGTATATAAACAGAGTACAACTCTATCAACATTTTTTCGTTTGTATTTCACAGAAATTTTTTAATATTGAGTTTGAAAACATTTCGCACGAAATACTGAACAGAGTACCAGGCTTAAGAAAGCAAAACGTAAAGACAGTACATGCATCTGTGTACTCGTATCTTTTCCCCTCGTCCCTCTCACCAATAAAATAGCAATCTTGTCAATAAGACATGAGCCGTATGAACACAGACTTACAACAAATAAAAAAATGCAAAAAAAACGACAACATTAAGTAGCGTTAAATATTTCATACAAAATTATAAAAACTTGAAACCAATAACGCGTATATTATATTTTTGAATAGTTGTCAATATTTTTGTTGGTTAAATAAAAATCAAACAAAAATATTGATTGAATCAGTAAAAAAATTTTTAGAAGTCAAAAAAATTTTCAAACAAGCGTTTGTTTGATAATAATTCGGCAATAATTTTTTCTGTGAATATTGCGTTCTTACACACATAGGGTTGCCAACCGTCCTCTTTTCCCCGGACACCGTCCTCTTTTTTTGGGTATCCGGGGCAGTCCTACTTCTTTTTCATCAAGTGTCCGGGGTTGTCCGGCTTTTTACACCTTCATTGAAAATTTGTTCCTGCATTTAAACTTTAAATCACAGGTCACAAAATTCATTAAAAAAAGATTTAGGTGCTCTGGTTTTTTTTAAAGATAGGTATGATTTAATTTTTGGGGACATAACGTGACAAAAAGAGTACTTTTCTTTGAAAATGGAACTCCGAAAAAATGCAGCAAATAAGCAAAAGCAACCTTATCAATGTCGTTACTTTTGTTCAAATAAATACTTATTGCTCAAATGACCATATTAAAATTTTATTTTAAGATTATTTTTGGAAAGAAATAAAAAATCATATCTTAAAAAAAAGTACATCCTTCAAAGTTTCAGGATTTTGAAATATATTATTGAAAATAATATATTGAAAAATAGTTTGAAGTGTTATATAAAAAAAAATCAGCAAAAAATAGGTTTTTGACTAAGTCCATTTTTAAAATTTAATATTTTGCAAAGACTTTTTTTCAATATATTTTTGTAGCCTCAAGTATTCTCTTTAAACTGACAAAAATCATTTTCGTATGTTAAGTAGTTTTCGAGATATAAAAAAAAAAGCTCAACACATTCGGCTTATTCGGCGAAATTATGAAAAAAATACCAATGTAAAATTAACATGGCGAAATGTTGATTGAGAATTATTTAAATTGATCATTATTTCATAATAATTTTAAATGAAAATATTAAAATAACCCTTAATCACGTTTATTTAATATTATTCACTGTTAAAATAACATTGTTCAATATTGAATCCATAAAAACCTGTTTTATATTAAAATCAAAACTTTATCTTGTTAAATTAACATGCATACATACTTGAGTATGTACATTTTTTTATTTTCATGTTTAAAATATGCTATAAAGAGAAGACGATTCCCATATTCTTTTTATTAAAATTATTTAGTTAAATAGTACATCAAGTTTTCAAAGTAGAATGATGACGAAAACCATATCGGGCCATTCTGCTGATGCTTCTGTTATCAAAGGAGAATGCAAAATAAGTAAAACATGTGTTAAGGGGTAAGTGTTTTGATTATTCTTAAATAAATGCATATGTTGTCTCTGAAGCTTCGTCACTCAAACCAATTTGATTATACATGAAATTCACGTTGTTTCAACTTGAAATAACTTTCATCCAACGTGATTCGGATTGTTATTTCAATATAAATGACATTTTGCTTTAACTTTACTGCAATGTTAAATTAACATGAGCTTTAATTATTTAAAAAGAAAATTATGTTGTTTGCAAGTTATTGTAAAATCGTGTTGAATCAATATGAAAAACGTTTGAAGCAAAATCACCACCGAAAAATTTTAAATCAACCTTGTTTACGACCTTTTTAACTTGATTTTTTTTCTGTGTGTACATGTTTTTTTTTACTTTCCTTAAAACTGTTGTTATTTTTTCTTCGTAATGTTATTCTATAACTAAGCATTTGAAATTTAAAAGTCCTTTGAAATAAAGCCGAAAAATTAAGAAACCAATAAAGGCCAAGCAACTAATGGCAACTTATGTAACCAGAATGAGAGGGTAGAAGGCAGGCCTGCACATTCACTGTGACCAGTGTTACCGTCGGATATTTAAAAAAAGTACCACAAAAAGGGGCTATCTACAAAAAAAGTGGCACCAAAAAGAGGATTTAAAAAAAAATGGGCATATCTTTTAAAATTACAATAAGTACACCATATTATGTATTTTTTACGTTTTTTTCTATTTATTATATGTTTCAATGGTATACAAATATAACAAAAAACATTGTATGTATAGTAATTATATACACTAAAACACAATTGATCGTATTACAATAGACATACATACTTACTTACAAATGGCTCATTTGTTGTAAAAACTAAAATAAATATTTCTCTCGAGAAGTAATTTTTATAAAATATTTACTTTAATGTTTTGTGTATTCAAAAACGTTACACTTGTTTTCTGCCAAACATGTTTTTTGGATTATGAAATTGTTGCAGCAAATATAAGATATTTATGTAATGTGTTTTATATATACATTTATTAAAATATTTCTTGTACTTATTAGTATTGTGGTTATTTTATTGAACTATTTATGGTTTTTAATCCAAATTTTTAATATTTTTAATTAGGCTTAAGTTCATTAAATTTAATTTTCATTAAATTATTTTTATGAAGAAAGGAATTTTACAACATGAAAATTAATTAAAATTGATTGATAATTTTTCATTCTTGACTCAATCTGGGCTCGAACCCAGGTGTTTACGGACAGGTTACCCTGACATGTTTCGATTGCAACCACTCAATCTCCTCAGAGGGCTTGCCGTTTAACACTCGCAGCCATCGACGACTGCTGACGTCATTAGTCAAACATCAATCCTTAAACCAAATTGTATTCAACCTTTGGTAGATCGAAATTTGCTTTGAATGATTATCTATTTTAATTCATTTTAACATGTTATTCCTTTACTTCTGTTTTTTCGTACTTTTGTCAAGAATTCTTCTTGAAGTTCAAAGTACATATTTTTTGTTTTTTTTTTTAATTTTTTGTCTTTCTTATTCTTTTTGACCTTTTCAGCACAACTTGAAGGACAAATGCAAATATACAGCTCGTGCCTTAGCTTTAACAATTATTAGTATTGTGGTTATTTTATTGAACTATTAATGGTTTTTAATCCAAATTTTTAATATTTTTAATTAGGCTTAAGTTCATTAAATTTAATTTTCATTAAATTATTTTTATGAAGAAAGGAATTTTACAACATGAAAATTAATTAAAATTGATTGATAATTTTTCATTCTTGACTCAATCTGGGCTCGAACCCAGGTGTTTACGGACAGGTTACCCTGACATGTTTCGATTGCAACCACTCAATCTCCTCAGAGGGCTTGCCGTTTAACACTCGCAGCCATCGACGACTGCTGACGTCATTAGTCAAACATCAATCCTTAAACCAAATTGTATTCAACCTTTGGTAGATCGAAATTTGCTTTGAATGATTATCTATTTTAATTCATTTTAACATGTTATTCCTTTACTTCTGTTTTTTCGTACTTTTGTCAAGAATTCTTCTTGAAGTTCAAAGGACATATTTTTTGTTTTTTTTTTTCATTTTTTGTCTTTCTTATTCTTGTTGACTTTTTCAGCACAACTTGAAGGACAAATGCAAATATACAGCTCGTGCCTTAGCTTTAACAATTATTAGTATTGTGGTTATTTTATTGAACTATTAATGGTTTTTAATCCAAATTTTTAATATTTTTAATTAGGCTTAAGTTCATTAAATTTAATTTTCATTAAATTATTTTTATGAAGAAAGGAATTTTACAACATGAAAATTAATTAAAATTTATTGATAATTTTTCATTCTTGACTCAATCTGGGCTCGAACCCAGGTGTTTACGGACAGGTTACCCTGACATGTTTCGATTGCAACCACTCAATCTCCTCAGAGGGCTTGCCGTTTAACACTCGCAGCCATCGACGACTGCTGACGTCATTAGTCAAACATCAATCCTTAAACCAAATTGTATTCAACCTTTGGTAGATCGAAATTTGCTTTGAATGATTATCTTTTATTTTAATTCATTTCTTGTACTTTTCCTTCTGAATACATTTTCTTTGATTTATTAAAGACATTGTATTGCATAGGTAGACATTTAAAAACTTTTTAGATATTTATTTGCCCATTCCACCAGATTCTTATGTTTTTTTGGAAAGCTTTGGCCGAATATGAGCACAGTTTTCTCCCATCACGTCACATTTATCAGATACACCAATGAATGTAATTTCGGAAGATGATTTGTACCTCAATTAATAACAAAATCCATAGTTTTATAATTTTATTCTTCAGTCAACCTAATAACAAAAGTTGTAGGCCCAGGCCCACGATGCCGACAAGAACATTTCTTTCAACAAATTTTAGTTTTTTGTAAATATGCGAAAGAAATGTTCTTGTCGACACCGTGGCACAGTGGTCCAAGATGCCAATCTAGCTGGAAAAAAGTCATAACTTCGCTTCGGAAGCAGCTAGAAGGATGAAACTTTGGTATTATGTACTTCTTATTGAGAGCATTCCTTGGGCAAAAAATGGGCGTTGTAGATAAAATGGGCGTGGCAATTTTTAATGGCGTTTTAAGAATATCAAAATGTAACGATTTAGAATGTTATTGTATTAATTAAGAAGAGGAGAAAACTCATTTTGGAAATTTTAAAATTCGACTGCATATGCGCAATCGAACGAGGCTTTCGGGCACAGCTTTTTAATATTAATAATAAATATGAAAAATTTTAAAATAACAAATTCTTTGTAATACATATGTAATTGCGAAATTTTCATTAACATACATATGTACATAAATATCATGAATCATTTTACTTAATTTCAATACATAACATTTAAAATTAAGTTCATAAGTTGTATGCTTTTCTTCATACTTTTCCAAATATCAGGAAAAAATGGGACTTCAAAAAAATATTTTATTTTAATTTGTAAAAAAAATTTTATGAAGAAAGTTAAAAATTTTTTACGTTTTTGGATTATCACGATCACATTTCAGCAAAATATAGGGAGTAAGTATATGCGTGATGTTTTTCTGAAACATTAGAAGTTTTTCCGGAATGAATTGAGCGATTTGAAAAGCATTCAAGAAAGCGCGTAAATTCGCTTATTTTTATGTTATTTGTTTGCAATTTTTCTCCTAAAATCTCTGCAATATACTTACATACCATAAACTATTCATAACTTGCATTTTATTTGCGAAAAACTCAGTATTAAGGCAATAATTTGCACCATGAATAAAGTTCTAATATTTATGAGCAAGTTTTTAAAATCCAATGAAAAAGTTTTGGGGGAAAAAATTCATGCTAGATTCATAATATATATTAAAAAATTCCTGGCAAATATGTATTTCTTTTTTCTGTGTACATACAAAACAACATAATAATATTAATATATAAAAAAAATAATATTTTATTTAAATTATTCTATATCTTCCTGTATGAAAGGATCTAAAAGTAACGAAATTTCTTCATCATCTAATAGTTCTTCATTTCGAGGGCTAAGAAATGGTTTTGTTGAAAAAGACGAAGTTAATGGATCTGATGACATAAGCAAATATTTAAAAAGATCTTCCATTGTTGTCTCTCGTGACATCTTTCTAGTGTGATGTTCACGAATAAATCTGAAATCTTTGTTCCGAGACTCAAGCGCATCCTCCGACATCATTCCTATCGGAAGTGCCGCATTTTGAATTATGTCTGCGCCGTGTATCAAAATTTTGTGCACACTCGATGGCATATAGTACCATTCGTACAATTCCACGTATAGTTCCGCAGTATCCATTGTATACTTTCGGAACGCTTCCACATTAATTGCATAACCAGATGACATAGTTCTCAAAATTATTCCTAGCCTTTTTATTAAATTTTCATTTACTCCTGTTATTTGAGAAGTTAAGGAAGGTTGCTGAAAAAATTTTCTAGCGGTATTACCGTCATTTGAACTTCCCTCTCCCGGCTTTGGAATATCAATAAGCAAATTCATTTCTGATTTCAGAGCATTAATTATCTCTTTTTTTCTGTTATTCTGTTAAGCTTTATCAGATTCACTACGAGCTTGCCATTTTTTAATTTCAATTTTGTAAGATATATGCAATACACATTCCAGGCACCTTATCCACGCATGCAATGTCGATAATCCATATTCGTAAAAGTTGGCCCTTACACTCAAGGCTTTAATTTCATTTAATTTATTCATAGTGGTTGGCGTTGCTCCACAAATACCACATGTTTGAGTAGAGGAATCGCTAAGAATTGAGAAAACCTTGCCATCAATCATTGTCAAATAAAAAACATGTTTAACAATAACTATGTTATCTTAAATTTTAGCGGATGTTGACACTATTGCATCAATTTGATTTTTTATATAATTAGTTTCGCTTTGAATCAAAGATTTTGTTTCCTTTTCAAAAATCAGTTTAATCGGTCTGCAAAAACGTGTAGATGATGGACGTGGGTTTTCCCATACAATATCGTCACCGGACTTTAGCTGCAAAGGCACCAAGCAAATTGCAAACAAATATTGATCTGTTTTGCGGGAATCATTTGAACTAAATTTTTGCTTATAGGTTGAGTGTCCACTGCTACCATCACAACCCCATTTATAAATCAAAGTCAATTCCGTACAACTAAAGTTATTTATGACCTCTTTTTGTAACTTTACAATTCTACATGCAGTGTGATCAACTAAGTCCTGCAGAGGCACTTCTGCTATAACATCGGATACTTTTATTCCATTACTTGGGTAGCACTTTTGTTTAGCTTCTAAAATTCTATGATATGATGGGTATATGTCTGCGTTACGAATCTTAGCACCAGCACGCACCGCATTATAACTTGCTTTCGTATATTTTCCATTGATAAACAGACGCAATGCTTCTTCATCTGTATATGGTATTGGTTCCTTCGATTGTCCACTAAGAATTTTTTTAATCTTAGTTGCTCTTGTTGGAGATTCATTTATGTTTTTTAGAATCGCGGCAGCATCCCTCTTGCCAGATTTATAAAGACTAACGCCAGCAGCGAAAGCTAGTTTCTCAGGTGAACATTCACCAACTAAAGCTGACACTTCCAAGCGCTTTCCCTTTTCAGATTTAGCCAAAAAATCTGATCGAGGTCTGCCAAAATTTGACGTTGACGGTTGGATCCCTAAATCCTCTGGAATTTTTAATGTGTTTTCAGAAGGAAGACAAAAAAGTCCATCTAACCAAATTTTGTTGGAGTCTTCAAAATGTTTTTTAGATCTTTTTGCTTTTATCCATCTTTCGTTAATTGAATACGTTAGTCTCCGTACAGCTAACTTAACTTTATCGCAATAATCTTCCGTTTTAATTTTCTGTAACCCACTCTTAGCAAAAAAATACCTAATAACAGCATTTGCCTTTTCTTTGCTTTGTATTTCGGCAATCCACACATTATATAGTTCTCTCCGTGTTATGGGTATGTTATCTATTTATGTATATAAAAAGTTTACCGGTCAATAATTGCAGCTAATTTTTTTATCATCTAAAGTGGACATTACACAGATAAACACGGCACAATTCATTTCACGGGAATCCACGGGAATCCTATTTAAAAGTTACTCTAAAAACCATAAAATGCTAAATATTGACTTCACAAAATACATATTTCCTCTTACCCATTATTTTACATACAAAACATTTAAATTCAACATTTATTTATAATATAGATAGAACATACCTGACATAATGCAGTATAAAAAAAATTAATTCAAAATGTGTTATTGTTTGATGTTACAAACAGTTCAAAAGTGATGCTGTGAATCGACTGGCCTTCTATAACAACAGAGACAATGCAGTTGATCATTTTCGAAACATCATAACAAAGCAAATAAGAAAAAAATAAAAAAACCTGATATACAGTTATGTACAGTGGATAGTTGTCTAACAAATACCAAACAAATTATGTGAATTTTGAAACATAAAAAATTGACTTTTTTCCAGCTAGATTGGCATCTTGGACCACTGTGCGTGGGTCTGGCAGCTAAGCTATAATCGGATAATAACAAGAAATCCTTTAACAAAAAATCACTTTTTCATATACTTTATTTTTAATCAGTTCCGCACTTTAATACAAATAAATGCATACATGCTACTGAATTTAGGTGCTAGTGTTTTAATTTCTTTACTAAAGCATATTTAGTTTTTATCCAATTTCGTCTTTTATTGCTTTAAATTTTTGTAATCAGGTTTATAGACCAAAACTATAAAACTGGATTTTGTTATTAATTGTGGTACAAAACATATTCCGAATTACAATAATTGGTGTATCTGATAAATGTGACGTGATAGGAGACAACTGCGCTCATATTCGTCTTTAGCATTCCAAAAAATATCAGAATCAGTTGGAATGGTTAAACAAATGTTTTCAATGTCGTCCTGTGTTATTTATTAATGGTCAGTTTCATACAAAATTGTTAACAATTAATTGTTCTTAAAACGACTTCTATACTTTCGTAAAATGTCTTCACTTGGAACCCAATCTTCAAGGCTAGTATCTAACAACTTTAATGATAAAAGCATGGATTCGCAAGTATTTACTTTTAACCTATTTGTTACTTTATTTTTTTTTTTGATTAAAGCTAACTTAGTAAAAACACGCTCAGCAGAAGCACTACTGTGTGACAATGTAAAAATATGAGAGACCAATTTGTACAAGTTTGAATATATATACAGGGGCCAAATTACTGCATTCGATATCAATCGAAATTGCAATACAATTTAAATGGGAATTTCGATTGTTTCGAATGCCGTAATTTGGCTCCAGGTATTCTCATCAAATCTATTTTTCAATGTTCCAATTTCACGCCACAAATCTTCAGCATTCGAAATTTTAAATATGTGTTCATATTTCGTGACATTTTCTTTACTCTCTAGAAGTTTAAATTCATGTATAAATGCATCTGGGTCAGTTATAATATCTTTAAACTCTGAAACTAATTCGAAATAGTTTATGTCTTCATTAGACACTCTAAATAATGGGTCTAAATACTTCAATATATTGAGCTTTTTGGTTTTTATATCAATTCTTGTTATCAATTCTTTACACTATTTTTGGTAAAAACTTAGATATAACTTTTAATGTCAGTTATACAAATTTTAGAAAAGTTTTCGGTACACAACAGTTCGGTTTCAGCTTCACGACCAACATATATATGCGAGATATCTTTACAAGACAAGACAAAAAATTTCATATAAACTTGCTTACATATATAAAAACAGTTTTACTTACATTAAAGCTGGGAGTTATTATAAAACAGAAAGAAAAAAAGTATATTTTCCCAACGTAAAAAGTATCAAAAAAGTGGCAAGAATCACAAAAAGTACCACTTTTGGGTGCATTTTGTAAAAGTGGCCAAATAGTATCCAAGCAGTCGAAAAAGTGGCAAATTGCCACTATAGTGGCACCAACGGTAACGCTGACTGTGACACCTTTTTTCCACGGGTAATTGGTTAATGGCTTATGTTGAACACAAGCATAAATACATACATAAAGTATTATAAATAGTTTACCTTGTAAAAAATCTTTTTAACTTCGTTGTAAGACAGAACTATTCATCGCAGCTGAAAGGTGGTTTTTTATCGCTTTACAAACATATAAACGTCGAACGGGAAAAGCATTTCAATTATAATTTATCAACATATCTAAAAAATAAACTATGAGAAAATACAGAAAAAGCCTATTTGAAGCGGAAGTAGCCTCTGCTCAGAATATCATTTTTTATTTGTATGCGTAAGCAGTAGCAATTGCCAGTGTAAACAATTTAAATTGTACAAATAACAAAGCAACAGCAGAAGGAAAACAAATTGTTAATTTATAATTTCTGTACGAAATAAAGAGAATCAGTGATGTAAAATTAGATTCTTAAATAGCACTTTCTTTCAACAAAAGTGTTACTTTTTCAGTCAAATTGTACTAATTGTTTTTTATATTTCTTAGTAAAAATGAACTCGAAACGTACATAAAAATACTCAGCGGTAAATATTGAAAGTACAAAAAGTGGCAGACCTTTTTGAATGCCTCTATACACAGAAAAAATTATTGCCGAATTATTTTCAAACAAACGCTTGTTTGAAATTTTTTTTTAATTCTTTAAATTTTTTTGCTGATTCAATCAATATTTTTGTTTGATTTTTATTTAACCAACAAAAATGTGGACAACTCATCAAAAATATAATAAACGCGTTATTGGTGTCAAGTTTTCATAATTTTGTATGAAATATTTAACGCTCTTTAATGTTGTCGTCTTTTTGCATTTTTTGATTTGATCGTACGCAACACTTCTTTATGTGATATATAAGAACAACAACAAAAAACACATATAGTCTATTATTGGACACCAGTGATGTTAGATGTTTTTTCGAATTATCGTCAAAATTTAAAATAAAAATCGTCACAATCGTCATTAGTTCTATTGCTCTAAAGAATCAAGATGCGTTAAATGCGCTGGAAAACATGAAACCAAAAAGTGTGACAAACCGGTTGGCTCTCAACCAAAATGTTGTAATTGTGGCGAACCGCATCCTGCTAGCTATCGGGGATGCATGGTGGCAAAAGAATTACAAAAACTTCGTGACAAAAAACGTAAAAACAACTGTCAATACCAACGATTTAGCAACAAATGGATTACCAGCTAATGACTTATCAACAGAAAGTCAACCCAAAAAAAAGGTACATTTTGAAAAAAGATCTTTTTCCGAAGTTGTTAACAAGAGAAACTGTTAAAAACTTAGGAAATGAAGATGTACTAGCTCGAATTCTCTCTAAATTAGATTCAATTAAATCATTTAATAAATCAATAGAAAGTCGCTTAAATATAGTTGAGCAAAACTTCTTTGCAATACTTAATGAATAAATCCCTTAAGAGAATGCTATGGAACGCAAATGGTTTGCTTCAACACAAAGAAGAATTAATATTTGTCCTAGAAGAAAAAAATGTAGATATTTGCTTAATAAGTGAAACACATTTTACAAAAGAATCTTATACGACTTTTAAAAAGTATGAGATCTACCACACTATCCATCCAAACAACTGTGCTCGAGGGGGGAGTGCTATTTTAATAAAAAAGATTATTTCACATTGGGAAGAAAACAAGATTTCTTGCGAAGAGTTTCAAGCTACAACAATAACATTTACATTTAATGGATCTCCCACATCTGTAACATCAGTTTATAGTCCACCGAGACACAATATAAAAACGAACAATACAAAGATCTAATAAATTCACATAAATACAAATTTCTTATGGGAGGAGACTTTAATGCGAAAAATATTCAATGGGGTTCAAACCTGACAACAACAAAAGGCAAAGAACTACTAAGCGCTATAAAAAACACTGGTAGTAGAGTGGTGTCCACTGGTAAACCAACTTATTGGCCTACCGATACAACGAAAACGCCAGACGTTATAGACTTTTTTATTCTCAAAAAAATTCCGCTAAATTGCGTCTATATAGAAGATGGCTATGAACTTAGTTCTGACCACTCACCAATTTACCTTACCCTTAACGGTATGGTTACACAAAATACATATCACAGTAGAATTGTTAACAAGAAAACAGATTGGAACTACTTTAAATCAATAATTAATTCATCAATAAATCATTGTCAAATTAACTCAATTGAAGATATTGAAAAATAAACTCTTTTATTTACAAACACACTTCAACAAGCGGCTTGGCAAAGCACTCCCGAACTAACGAAGAAGCCTGGTTCTCCTTCTTATCCTCTAAGAATAAAACATCTTATTTCTTCAAAGAGAAAGCTACGTAAAAAATGGCAACAGTCTCGCTCACCTGATGATAAGTCCAGATTAAAGCATGCAGCCCAATCTCTAAAACGGGAAATTAAAAAATTCAAAGAAGACAATCTAAGTGATTATCTTTCAAACCTATCTTACGATAGTAAAACTGACTATTCACTTTGGAAAGCAGCTAAGGATCATAATAGACCAACAACAAACAAAACTCCAATTTTAAAAACAAATGGTACCTGGGCCAAAAGTAATTCAGAAAAAGTTGACACATTCGCTGATCATCTCAGCACTGTCTTTGGAACTAAAAAAACTCAATCCACCTCGATAAATGACATTTCCCTAAATAGTTATGGAAATTACGCCAATTATAACTCTGCAAGTTCTGGAATAAACAATAATCAAAATAATATAGCAGAATTGAACAACATTAAACAAGTTTATCTAAAGGAAGTTATAAATGAAATTAAATACTTAAATTCAAAGAAATCTCCTGGATTCGATCAAATTACTGCAGACATATTGAAAAATTTACCATACAACGGAGTGGTTAAACTAACTACCATTTTTAACGCTTCCCTAAAATACAAATATATATCATGCTACTGGAAGGTAGCAGAAATAATAATGGTCCCCAAACCAGGAAAAAATGCTCATGATGTCAAATCCTACCGACCTATTTCGTTACTGCCAATAATGGAAAAACTATTTGAAAGAATAATTAGCACAAGACCAGAATTCGTTATAAAAACCAAAAACCTGATTCCAGATCATCAATTTGGATTTAGAAAACAACACTCTACTATTGAGCAGATACACAGAGTTACACATCAAATAGAGATCGCTCTTGAACACAAGGAGGTATGCTCAGCAGTCTTCTTAGACGTATCCCAAGCTTTCGATGGTGTCTGGCATGCTGGACTTATGCGAAAGATACAAAATATTCTACCTACAACATATTGCAAACTACTTCATTCCTACATTTCAGATAGGTACTATAGAGTAAGATGCGAAAATCAGTACTCTAAACTTCATCAAATAACCTCTGGTGTCCCTCAAGGCAGTATCTTGGGCCCAACGTTATATTTATTGTACACATACGATATGCCTGTCACAAACAACTGTTTTATAGGCACTTTTGCTGAAGATACAGTAATATTAGCGAAAGGTAAATCTAATCAAGAATCAACAACAATTCTTCAAAACGCGTTAAATCAAGTTGATCTGTGGACAAAAACTTGGCATCTACAACTAAACAGCTCTAAATCAATCCATACCCAATAAAAAATTTTATCATATTGCGAAGCACTAATGGTACATTTAAAAAAATAAGCGCAGAATTATGCGCTACGCAATAAGACATACAGAAATGCAGTAAAGTAAGTGATAAAACTCTCAACAACTTTTATAAAAAAAAAATAACATTTCAAGTGCTACGGCATTCCCTTACTAAGAAGCAGGTTTGTAAGGGAGAATACTAAAAAATAACTGTATCAAAACATTCAGTGTGTAAAGCTGATCGTTACATCCAACATTTTTTTATGCGCTGAATAATGCGCTTCATGTGTCAAAAATGTATTGCTTCAAAGTGGGAACTCGCCATATAAAATTCATGTCTTCCGTATGCGCAATGGTAAGCGCAACTCTTATGTTTCTCCCTTACAAACCTGCTTCGTTGGAAGCTCCATTTTTTACTGGGTATCGACTTCACTCTAAAAATTGAGCATATTCCTATCTATATAGACAACAAACAGGTGCCTATATCCGACCATGCAAAATACCTGGGAATGACGCTTGATGAAAAGCTTCGTTGGAAGAAGCATGTTGAAAAGAAAAAAAATGAGTTCGACTTTAAATATAGAAAATTAATGTGGCTAGTTGGTAGAAATTCAAATCTTTCGACACACAACAAATTAATGTTGTACACAGTGTTACCACCAGCAAGATTCAAAATTACACTTTAGATGAAGCAAAATTACCCGATTTAAATGAAATTACACCTGATATAAAATTTAAGTTTTATTTAATAAAAAGACATTTACAAAGAAGCAAAAACACAACAAACTCATTAAAACAATATCAATATTAGTCAAACTGTTAATTTTATTTAAATTAACAAAAATAACATTAAAGACTTAAAAAAAATTAATAAAACATAAAATAAAACTGCTAAAATAATGAGTTTAACTTCCACATTTGGTTGATATATCTTGGGAAGGTTTAAAATGTTCCTTGTCATTGCTTTATAATGGATGCTTTTTAGCCCCATAGAGCTTACGAAAGGTTAGCTGTCAAACGAACTGTCATACTATTTTCACTTTTTGATCAGGCACATCATCATGAATAGATTCATGCTTGAACAACGCCACCAAATTATCCAAATTTACTTTGAAAATCAGTGATAAACCAGTTGGAGGTCAACATTGTTCATTTTATGCGAAAAAGAGAAACAAAGTTGGACCTCTGCAATGCGTTTCGTCAAGGACATACGCGGTGTATATTTGTTTTAAATCAGTTTCAAATCGTAATGCCGTGTTTCAATCTGCGATTAAAATTTATTTTTTTTTGTGTTGTCTACTATTAAGTTTCATGGTCTTAAAAAATACTCTTTATACCTTATTTAGTAAACATAATGCCTGCAGAGTTTTATACAACTGTCCCTTTCGTAATTCAGTTTTACAAATGTAAAGGGCGTTTAATATTCTTTTAACTAAAGCATTAAAAAGTAGCAAGATAGAAATAAAATTAATTATATTTTGCAATATTGGAAACATATCTTCCCCCAGGCAAGTTTTTAGTTTGAATAACTTTTTTCAATAAACTTCAGGTTCTAAATCACTATGATAGGCATCTTTATCCAAATCTAAGGGTCCATTTAGAGACATTCATTACCAAACATTTGAAAATATATGTATGTTTAATGATTAAAGTCTTTTCTTAAAAAGAAACCGAGACTTTGATTCAGAAGGCTGTGCATTTCTTAGCAACAATATTTAAAATGAAATAAATGTCATCACTGAAATCGAATCTTGATTTTATTTGGGCATCTGAAGTAAAAATTTCAAATTACACCTGAATTACACCTAAGAGAAATTACCCACGCTCTACCCACGACCGTCAAAATTATACCAAATTCGGGTAATTACCCACAAAGTGGCAACACTGGTTGTACAACCAAGTTCTCAAACCAGTATGGTTGTATGGCATTCAAATTTGGGGATGCGCCAAAAACCATGTAACCGAGATAATTCAGCGGTTTCAAAACAAAGTTTTATGAAACATAGTAGGTGCACCGTGGTACATCAGAAATGAAGACCTTCATCGGGATCTTAAAATAAACTCCGTAAAACAGGAAATAATTCTACATGCTAGAAAACATGACACAAGGCTACAAAGCCACACAAACTCGGAAATTCCTACGTTGCTTAATACATCAGGGGCCAAATTACGGCATTCGATATCGATCGAAATTCCCATTTAAATTGTATTGTAATTTCGATCGCTATCGAATGCGGTAATTTGGCCCCAGTATTAAGCAGAAGGCTAAATCGCTTCAAACCTCATGATCTGGTAACACGGTTCGATGGGGAACATCAATTAGTTCTGAAAAAAACCGTCAAAAAATCGTCATATAAAAAATCGTTCTTTTATCAACACGGATTAATAACTCTATTAACACATACAAAAATAATTAAGTATAAAATTATACAAAACCAAAAAATATAGAATTTTTAATACTTAAGACGATTTGGTGGGGCTTTGATATTGCTCCCCGGAGATTTTCGTCAAACACTTCCTGTCATCCCCAAATCTTCTGCGGCGGCTGAACTTAACGCGTGCCAGTAATCGTCGTCTTTGTGGGATATGTCGAGAGGTTGCAATTGACCACAAACATGAGAGTCGCGTTGCAGAACGACCCATCGGCTGCTAAATTCTCGGGACAACTGCTTGAGCTTGGCAACGGCCAAATTCCTGTTGATGTTTCGAATGGATTGATATCTCAGGAGGAACTCATCAGCAAAGTGTTGCCTGGCATTGCACAAAATTACAAAAATCTCGATTGGATTCGTGAATGGGCAATACAAGCAGCGAAGAATAAGGACGTTGATAGCTAAAACTTAATTATTCAAAGTCAAATCGCAGGACAACTGCATACGAACAAATCTGTTGACTGCGTGACCGACGAAAATGAACCGACCAGCTACCCGTCGGAATTTTTGAACTCGCTTGATGTACCAGGAACTCCGCCGCATAATTTACAGCTGAAGGTGGAATCGATCATAATCATGTTGCAGAATCTCAATCCTCCAAAAATGTGCAACGGTACGCGGTTGTCCGTCAAAAAGCTAATGAATAATGTGATTCAGGCGACAATTATCAAGGGCAAATTCAAAGGAGAGGAAGTCCTTATCCCACGAATTCCCATTATTCCAAGCCTTCCATTCCACTTCAAGCGGATTCAGTTCCCCGTTCGATTGGCATTTGCAATGACAATCAATAAATCGCAAAGCCAATCTCTAGAAGTCTGTGGGATTAATCTCAAATTTCCCTGTTTTCCTCACGTCAGCTGTACAATGCATGTTCGCGTGTTGGCAAACCGTCTTCGTTATTTGTTTTTGTGCCGGAAAACAAATCGAAAAACATTGTTCATCAAATCGCTCTCTACTGATTCCATTCAAATATATCACTTTATTTGAATATTAAATATTTGGTTGCATTATTACTCTAAAGTTTGTCTAAAGGCTTAAAATTGGGACGAGGCGAAGTTCTTCGGGTCCGCTAGTATAAATATATATTCGCCTCTACACACATATACAAACTAAGAAAAAGCTTTAAGGCTCAACCATAATATGCATAGCCTTGCTTAAACTACTGTCAAAAATGACCAAAAAGTCTCTTAAATGTATTTAAGAAAACAATAACAAAATAAAAAAACATTTGATTCCGTACGGAATGTGCGATTAGATTCGCACCTTGCTTAATCAAATGACAGTTTCATTAATCTAAGCATAAAGTTTCCTTAAGTTCAATATGGTTTGCCTCATATAAATTACATGTATTCGCTCATTGGCTTAAGCCAACTTAAGCACATTGTGGTTGGGCCTTTACTCGCCAGATTGAAGTGTTATAAAATGTGTTCATGCCAGATTAAAGTTTAAAATAAATTTATTGACGGGATTAAATCGTCAAAGCCTAAGTGACTACATTAAAAATCGTCAATCGTCATTTTCCTAGCATTTACACATGCCACTGCCAGTTGGAAAAACTCAATACACTCACACTTTTTTACTAATACACTCATATTTTTCGCAATGGCAGCTCCAGTGGCATCAAAAATTGCATGCGAGTGGAAATTTGGCACTTGCATGCCAAATTTAATTCACATTTACTGGATTGTTGTCAAATTGTTATTGAAGTTTTAACTTAATAAAGAATTATTATGAATAATTTTTTAAAAACGCTCATAAATAAAAGCAAGTTTGTTAATAATAGAGCATTAATATCGTTAAAATAATGCTAATATAAATAAATGAGAAAATTTCCCCAAAAATGTGCCACTATGATTAAATCGGTAACTCTTTTTCGTTTTCTGGTACTTTTTTTTTTAATTTGAGAAGTAAACAAATTTGCTCAAGTTGACGCTTCTACGAAATTTTGAAAATGAACTCGCAGTGGCATGTGTAATCACAAAATTTAATGGCATGAGATTCGACTATTTCGAACAAATTTTCTTTGATAATATGTATACAACAGTGGCATGCCACTACTTGCATGTGTAAAGGCAGGGTTTGGTAAATTCATCGAAAAAATCGTCAAAATGACGTAAAATCGTCACATCTAACATCCCTGTTGAACACTTTAAAAAAGTGCAAAAATATGAAAAACAATAGCAGCTAAAAAACGTTAACAGCATTATAAGAAAAAAATCCCGCATTCAATTTTTTAAAACTGTTTAGTTAAATACATCAAATAGTCTGTGTTCATAAGGCTCATGTCTTAAGGCGCCCGTACACGACATGTATTTGTCATCTGACATGTCAAATTTTCAAGTCACATGTAATTGTTCATGTCTGTCAAAATTGCTGTTTTACATAGGGTTTATAATATTCGGTCACAAACGTACATGTAATTTGCTTCTCTGTTTTTTTTTCGCATTGTTATTGCAGAAATTAAAGTAGTTCTCGGTTTCAAAATAGCTTGCTGCCGCCACGAAAATATTTATTTGCGCCGTAAAATAATTTAGCCATCTTAACATTTTTTTCTTTTATTTTAAAGATACCAATTTAGAATTTTATAATTAAACGGTTTTTATGTTTATATTTACATAAATTCTATTCAATGGTGAGATGTGCATACATATCTTGGTATTGTAAAATATTAACATCAGCCGGCTAATGATTCCGTCAATAGTTGACGCCGCTGCCAGTTTCTTCCCGGCATAGATTTCTGATGTCAGATGGTTTGTCAGAAGTAAATAGAGCACGCTCTAATTGAAATTTTGTCAGATGACTTTGCGTCTGACTTTTACAGAAGCAAAGTTAAAAAGGAAACACACGACATGTATGTGTTTTGCAGTGGGAAATTTGACATGTCAGATGACAAAAACATGTCGTCTATATGCTCCTTTATTAACAAGATTCTTCCTTTTTCTTCTTTGAACATGAATTGGCGTTCAATGTAAATGTCATGTTGACGACATGTGCTTTTTTGATATTGAAAACAATAACAAAATTAAACAACGAATGAAAAAGCAAAACGTAAAGACAGTACATGCATCTGTGTGCTCGTTTCTTTTCCCCTCGTCCCTCTCACCAATAAAGTAGCAATCTTGTCAATAAGACATGAGCCGTATAAAAACAGACATACACAAATAGAATGATGATGGAAAACATATGGAGTCGGTGCGCTGCCGTTTTTGGTAACATTTCTTCTTTAAGCCCTACTGACACTTAATTTTTTATTCATTAATTGATATAGAATGGATAGAAAGAAACAAATATAAACAAAGTTTTTTCGTTTTTATACCCTCCACCACAATTAGTTATGAAGAGGGTATATTAAGTTTGTTATTCCGTGTGAAACTTTTTTATTATTCATCCCAGACCCCATAAAGTATATATATTCTGGGTCCTTGAGTAATTCTCAGTCGATTTGAACAAACTTGGTGCCAAATTGCTTGTAGTTATCCTAAGCAGTTTGGGATTGAAATCCAGCAAAATCGGTTCAGTGGGACCAGAGCTATCAATCAAAATGTGGAACCACCACCTAAAAAAATTGATAATTTTGTTACAAAAAATAACATAAATGCTGGAACAAGGCACGGAATGAGATAAGATTTTGAAAAATTTGTTTTATTTGACTGGAAATCACGCTGTTAAATTTCGTGAAGATCCGTCCACAATTTACCCTAAGCCCCATATAAACACTACTCCCGGAAAACAGTTTAGTACGCGTAAAACCGTAAAAATAACGCTAGCGTAACAAAATTTGGTACGTCACAGTTTTTTAGGGCTAGAAATAACACTGTGAAATTTCGTGACGATCGGTTCAGAATTTACCTTAGGCCCCATATAAACCCTACTACCGGAAAACAGTTTAGTACGCCTAAAACCGTTTTATAGGACTATAAATGATACTGTGAAATTTCGTGAAGATCGGTACATAATTTACCCTAGGCCCCATAGAAACCCTACTCCCGGACAACAGTTTAGTACACCTAAAACCATAATTAATAATGCTATCATAACAGAAATTTTTAAGTCACAGTTTTAAAGGACTAGAAATGACGGTGTGAAATTTCGTGATGATCGGTCCATAACTTACCCTAGGCCCCATATAAACCCTACTACCGGAAAACAGTTTAGTCGCCTAAAACCATAATTAATAAAAATCGTCACAGTTTGAGATAATAATAACTGTAACGATTTCACTGTGCAATTCAGACTTTTAAGGGACGGGGCTACCTATTATACCGGATATGCTCGTCGTTGGGGTGTGTTCTTGTCCCTTGTAAAATTATGATCATTACTCGCTACTTGGAATTTTACTTAAGGTAGCTTAACTCAAACTAGTGATATGGTTTAGTAAAGTTACGGAATATTGTTGATGATAAATCGGGAATGGTTTAAGGTGTAACGCCCCATTCATATTCTAAACCACCCTCGTTACTGGCAAAATAACAAAATTTAAATGCCAGCCCATAAAAATATACTCAAACTACCTAACCGACATCACCGTTCATAAAAATGACAAATAAAAGATATTTAATTTTTCATTTTATGAAATTTCAATTAAACAAAACACAATTTATTAATGGTGTTCTTATGATGAAATTAGAAAAGAAATAAAAATTTAAAATCATATGTACAAAATTTCTAATAAGAATATAAATACTATATGGTCACTCTAATATAATGAAAATAATGTAACTAAACATCCCCATTAAAATAACTCAACATAATAGCTTTACGATTTCTTCTAAAATTTTAAGGTATTCATGTTTTAATGAAAGGAGTTTATTAAACCAAAAACAAATATATTTAACAACTTACACATTAATCCCACGATGTCTGCAAGCGCTCGTAGACGGCTGAGAAATTTCCTTTTAAATATTAAAAATTAATTATACGTGTATGTACACACAAAAGAAATCATAGGTAAAATTACCTAAAAATATGGTATAAAATTAACTAAGCGCAAAGGTAGCATGGCAGTATCTAAGTTTCTTAGGTAATAAAACGTTTATTTTAGGTAATTTCTATGTTCGAAAAAGTATCTAATAATTTTGTTAAAATTACAAAGAAACTTTGAAAATTTACCAATGATAGCAAAGTTAGTTTATATTTTTATTTTAGAAAAGTTATCTAAGTTAAATTGTGTACAAGAACATAGGTTTTATGTAAATTTACTACTTTTTTTTTAATAAAAAAGCATTTAAAAAAAAGCTCTGTATTTTTCAACATTTTTAATTTCATTATATGTATTTTATTTATCAATTCATATGTATGTGTACCAATTAATTTAATGATATACTGAAACTTTTTGTTGCATATTAGAGTGGCATTGAAAAATTTGTTTTGAGGTTTCTAAAAGTTCCGGGCGGTTTTTTAGTGCCCATTTGAGGTCAAAGGATTAAAACTTATCTTGTCTTTAAAGTCCATATTGATCCAGCATCGTGTCGTCCAAATTAATAATCTTCAATAAAAGTAATAAATAATTATTGGTTTTATTGTTAATATATTCTGTCTTGTTTTTAAAAAGTTCAGCGGAGTTCTTTATCTTATGTTATTAATACTCACTTTCATACGTTGTATTTTTACCCTTTATTGAATAGTTTTTAATTTAATTTTTTTAATTTTATATTTAAAAATTCTAAATTTAAATTTATATGTATTTGAATGTTTTTTTCACAATTGAAAAATAAAATAAACATACATACATATTATAAAAAAAATTCGAAGAAGATACCTAACCCAATTAGTAATGTTGACAAAAATGTTAGGCAATACTTATTGTATAAATTACCAATTATTTAAGACAATAAAACTTAGTTTTTTCTTTTTATATAAAATAAATTGCCTATGCACGCCTTGGTAAAATTACCTTAATTATTTTTTTGTGTGTAAATGAGAGATATTTCAATTATAAAATTTTTATATCTCTAAATGCATTTTAATATTTCAGTATTGGGAAAACAGCACAAAAGATTTATTTTATAAACTACTCAATTAAATTTGTTTTAAACAAACAAAAATTCAAACGCTAGGTGACCATATTTTATTTTTACATGGTATATTAGGAAAAAATATGAGAATTCAATTATAATGAAATGGGTTTTAAATTAGAAAATTAATCAAAAGAATGTTTTAATTATTAAGAAATGAAAATTAATTAAGTTAAAACAGGTTGAAAGGGGGGAAAAAAAATTAGCATCAAATATTTTAATTAAAGATTATTTATATGTAAAACTTAAGATTTAATATTAAAATTATTTATTTAAAAAAAAAGATTAAATTAAGAAATTCAGATTAATTTTCAAGAATTAGGATTTTAGTTAAGTCAAGTTATATCGAACAAGATTAAAGTTTTCCTTATATTGATGATATTAAAAGTTAAGTTACATTTATACAACCCTAAATGGTTTAGTAATATGTAAATAGAATTTTAATTTGTCAATTTTATTATTATTTTTTGTTTTTTCTCAAATGTGTTTATTTGATAATTAGGCACATAAGCTGGTCACCTCAATTATTCCCCAATATGAAATCAAACCTTTTCTCCTTGTTAACTTATTTCTTTATTGTTGATAATTAATGGAATTGATCGATGGTACAATTTTCCAACATCACACAAAAATTTAGGAAACCGGCATGATCTAGCCCTTCATATGCGAATCCAGAATATAATTGATATTCAAAAACCCAAAGGATATTAATTTTGCTCCCAATCTCAAAGTTAATTAAGTATTTTGATATACACAAATTTTTTTTAAAAAAAATAAAGTTTATTATTTTTTCCCGTTCGTATTTTTTTTAACAAAATTTCTTTCAATAATCAAAATTTTCTTATACAATTTTCATTATTTTCAATATAAAATCAAAGCTATCTCAAACCTTAAAAATTTTCTTTTTTTTCCCCCTTTTAAAAAAACTCAAATTACACTCACAAAATTTTGTCATTCTTAATAGTTTATTCAAAGTTTAAAAATCGACACCACATAACATCATACAGATATTACTCCTTAAACATTCGAACTGTCGGTGGAGGGTATCAAAGATTCGGCACAGCCCAATGTAGCACTCTAACTTGTTTTTCTCTTGTTATGGTTTTGTTTCTGGGATGGCGTTGAGAATTTTTAAAATTGTACCAACAATTTTTAAAAAATGTACTTTTTTACCCTAATTGTACTAAAGGATTTTTTTAGTTGAAATTAATTTTATTAACGTTCTTAAAAAACACCACAAAAATGTATTATAAATCTTAATGATGAAACAGAACTGAGTCTTCAACTTCAGGCAAACATTTTAAGGCCCAAAATTAAACCGTCGGCAGTAACTTCAAATTCTCTCTCATTTCTTTCGTTTTCTTTTGTTTTTATTTTTCTTTGTTTACAAAATGTATGAAATTGAATGAAAGTATGGTAGCATTGTTAAGAGAATAAGTGTCTATATGTGAGAGCATTGGAAAAAACGTCCTCAAAATAAAATTGATTTTATTTCTCGGCCGCATTCTCTGGCATAATTTTATGTCAAGCTGTATGAAAAACATCCTTCAGCCCTAGTTCTGTTCATTTAGTTTAAAAAGTTTCAACAAAAAAGGACAATTGAAACAACTTTGCCATCCCTGTTCTGTTAATTTTATTAAATGTTGTCAACTTTTTGTTTATGAGAAACCTAAAAACAAAAAGCGGTAAGTCGCTGAATTTGCTCATAGACCGCTAATTCAGCAACACTTTTAATATTTCAAACTTGAAATGTCAATTTTAAGTTGAACAATTTTCTTATTTTTTGACATAACTTCATTTTTTATCGACAGTTTGCCATTTATCTTAATACAGCTGAACCCTTCGCACTTGGTAAATTTTTCTATTACTTTGTATTTGCACTGTTCACCAAAACTAGAACCATGCATTAAAAATGTAGTGTCATAAGGGCTTTAGCAAAGGAAAGGATGCAGCAACAGTGAGTGATGAAGAAAAGCATTGTGTTGTTCGTTCAAAAATTATTCCAATAAAAAAAATGTGTCTCAAAGCCAGCCGGTGCCTCTGCTCTGCCTTCATCTTCTCATACAGTGCTTACTTGTGTGCGCGTCATTGCTTGTGCAAAAACTTTTATTTTTTGATTTTGAAATTTAGTATATAAATTTCAGTAAACTTTTTGTTTGATTCAAATAAATTATTTGTTTGAACAAATCAGTGTTTTTTTCAGTAAATAAAATGCAAATAAATTGTTTAAATATGCAAATTTGTCTATAGGAAAAATAATTTTTTCTGTGTACTCTTTTCTAAAAGATTAACTTCGTATGATATCATGTCTTCAGAAATATGCCTTATTGAAGGTATAAATTTCTTTTAAAAAGATTTCCAAAATATTCATTGCACATCAGGGATGATAAAGTTAGTATAATTGTACTTTTTCAGTACTATTAGCATTGCAAAAGTACTGAAGCACTCCAATGTCATGTTTAAGCCTAGATTACACTATCTCACAAACCTTACGTATTCCAAAATACTTTGTGAGATAGAAATCTAATGAGTTTTGTTGCGACTGTCAAAAAATCGAATGTAACATGACAGTTTATGTTCACACCATCTCACAAAGTATAAACACTCACACATGAAATAAAATGCAACCCTGATCCAATGAAAAGTATTATTGTTTTGAAATTTTTCAAAAAACGATGAAGTCGTATGGGATGTCAAACTTTTTTCTTAATACTTGTCATTTTCGTGACACATTGCATTCACACTATCACACTTTGTCATATTACTTGAGTTTTTGACATGTATTAATACAAAGTATAATAGTGTAATCTAGCCTTTAGCATGAGACCGGTTTAAAATGCTTTGGAAATCAGTTGTATTGAAACTGGCGTGCAGGAAACTCGTGTTTGCGTTTCATCTGGTCTGAAAGAAAACGATTGTGATAATTTCATTACATTCTGGTACAATTAAGGCTGCAGGGGGCTTGAAATACGATTGAAACTGGTTTTGAAATAATTATTTATAAAGGGTTTAGTTGCAGTTGCGTTTTGCCGTCTTTTCTGGGCTTTAACGTTGAAACTTTTTGGTCTAGGGTTGCAGAATTGAAAAAAAATAATGCACTAATGTTTCCTGATATGATTAGAACTTCGTTGGCGAATGTGGAAAGGATATTTTCATACCAAAATTATGTTAAGACTGTATCGAATTAAATTCATTCAATTGTTGCTATAGTTTAAGTTAACAAAAAACTTATGTAGAAATTTTTCAAAAAACTTATTTCCTACATAAATCGAACTTTGATCTCCTTGAAAATAATCATTTTATGGTCCTTACTCAGACAATTATAAAATCGCAAAGCATGTTCTGAATCTCACGCGTTTTTCTTGGGATTTGGTTCTTCGTTAATATTATTTTTGGCATCGACAACATGTATGCTTTGAATATTATTTTCATCAGCTGTTTGAAATCGACAAGGCAAAAGAATATAATGGATAAAGCTACAGAACATATTTAAAATTTCCTTTTCTAATAAAAATATAAAGAACATGATACTTATATCATTTCAAATAAAAAGAAAACAAAATTAAATTTATTGACCTAAAATAATTTTTTAAAAATTTGGTCCGATCACTTCAGTATATTGTTGTGATATGAACTCGCTTAGATTCTTGCGATTTCGTTTTACAGAACGCTCAATGCACAACTGTAATACAAAATGCGAGTGTCATAACATCTCTTTTTTGAAGTACATACAATGTATATTACTATACAAATACTTACACTCAGTTTAGATGAGGGCTTTTACGACGTCGCTTTGTCGACGTCTCTTTTGGTTTGATGGTGAGCGGTGTAGAAAAGAAAGAGGGGTTAACAAAATGTCTCGTTTTGTATTTTGCATGTCGTTTTTTACATTTCTCTTTTAACTTTTTCTGTTTACGTTTTATTCTTTTTCTTACTTTGAAGTGTGTGGTTGAAAATACAGTGAGACCTCGATTATCGATAATAGACGGGATCGGCAGAATTCTTGATTATTTATTTGTTTTTTTCTTATTTTATGTAAATATATAACGTTTTATTATGTAAACATGAGGAAAAAAGTAAATTTGGCAGAACATGCTTCCACACCGTTAAGATATTCTCTTTCTTCGTTTATTTAAATTTCTTTTGATTGTTCAAAATTTAACGAAAAAAAGATAATTTGTTTATAATTTCGGATAATAGAGGCAATTTAAATCAGTGCAAAAAAATGTTTGTTTTCCATTTTATTGAAGCTGCCGGTTAATCGAATGACGGGTAATCAAGGCCATACTGTAAATAAAAAAAAGACATGCAACCAAAAATCATCGTATGAACGCAAAGAGATTTTGGAAGTTGCTTTAAAAGGGAATCAAGATAAAACGACGTCGTAAAAGCCCTCATGTGAATTGAGTGTTACGTATGAAATTTAGACGGACTTTTTAGCTTGGTGTTCTAAAGTATGGCAAAACGGATTATAAGGGCGTTTAGTGAATACCAAATCCAAAGGAACTTACATTTTAAGACAATATATTTTAAAATTGTTACACTCAATTCACATGAGGGCTTTTACGACGTCGTTTTATCTTGATTCCCTTTTAAAGCAACTTCCAAAATCTCTTTGCGTTCATACGATGATTTTTGGTTGCATGTCTTTTTTTTATTTACAGTATGGCCTTGATTACCCGTCATACGATTAACCGGCAGCTTCAATAAAATGGAAAACAAACATTTTTTTGCACTGATTTAAATTGCCTCTATTATCCGAAATTATAAACAAATTATCTTTTTTTCGTTAAATTTTGAACAATCAAAAGAAATTTAAATAAACGAAGAAAGAGAATATCTTAACGGTGTGGAAGCATGTTCTGCCAAATTTACTTTTTTCCTCATGTTTACATAATAAAACGTTATATATTTACATAAAATAAGAAACACGCCAAAAAAAATAAATAATCAAGAATTCTGCCGATCCCGTCTATTATCGATAATCGAGGTCTCACTGTATTTTCAACCACACACTTCAAAGTAAGAAAAAGAATAAAACGTAAACAGAAAAAGTTAAAAGAGAAATGTAAAAAACGACATGCAAAATACAAAACGAGTCATTTTGTTAACCCCTCTTTCTTTTCTACACCGCTCACCAACAAACCAAAAGAGACGTCGACAAAGCGACGTCGTAAAAGCCCTCATCTAAACTGAGTGTTAATCATTTAAACGTATTTTTCCACAGTCAACTCTAAAAAACAAGCTAAAAAGTCTTCGTCTTTATTCTTATTTTTAACTTTTGTACATTTTAAATATAAATGTAATCTACAATTTGAATTTAATGTATGAATAAATTAGACCTCTGGCTGGCCTTAATTATTATAAATTGGCTAAAGATTCTCTTTTCCTTGGGGAACAGAAATCGAGAAGTCTTTTGCCAATGATAATTATAACCGCTCGTCAGAGGATTATAATTATTGGGGTTAAAAAAAAGGAAAGAAAACAGGGGATTAGTTTTCTTTGTGTAGGGGATTTTAATGGTGGGTGCTTACCTTTAAACGTTGCTGTTTCTCACATTAAAGGAGAAGAAGTTGAGGGTTTTTTATTTAATTAAATTTATTTTACAATACGTTAACAGTGGGGTGGGTTGAGGTATGAGCGGTTCGTCTGCTCAATTGAAGTGTTAAGAATGAAGTGAAAGCAAAAGTTAGGTTTTAAACTTATTCAACCTCGGCTTTTTATCCACACCGATGGTTGGATAGGTTTTGATCGCCTAATTTTGGCGAGTACTAAATAGTACACTTTCAGCCCAATTATGAATTGAAATTCCCCGGGAGTTTTTTCCCTTTTCCCATTTTTACAGTTGCATTAACATAGGAAAAATGGGAAAAGGGAGAAAACTCCCGAGGAATTTTTATTCATAATTGGGCTGTTTAAGAAATTTACCCTTGATTATAGTAAACTTCAATTAAGCATTCAATAAAATTAACAATTCAATAATCAAAATTTATAGTTATATTAATTAACAAAAATTAAAAAAATATATATAAAAAGTTCAACGTTCAATAATTAACTAAATTCAAATTAATTAAATACAAGAAATATAAAAAAATGGAAAAAATTCAGTAAAAAATACAAATCTGTACAATGTATGTACGTATATTTTTTGTTATTTAATAATAAAACTAGTTAAAATACTTTTTGGGTTTTAGTACAATTAGTTTCAAAAAAGTACAATTTTTTATTGAATTAAGTACAATTTCGAAAATGTCGTTTATCATCCCTTTCGCACTTTCACTGCTCCGTTCTTTAACATGGGGTATTAACCTGACAATTTTTTGTCATACCAAACGTCAAACTTCATATAAAAAAATCGCTGACAAAAATTTTAAAGTTTTTTATATGGACTTTGACGTTTGGTATGACAAAAAATTGTCAGGTGAATACCCCATGTAAGAAGGCAGAAACGAAGTTGTTCATTTTGATTTTTTTGTTTTGTTTTTAGTGAAAAGGGAATTTAATTCAATTTTTATATATATTATTTTTTTTTTTTTGCCTCCAACATTCATAAAAAGAATTTTATACATTTATTTTTTAGTATAATAAAGAGCTTGGACACGCGTTTACGCTAAACAGGTATATGGTGAATCCCACCTTAGAAGGGATTTTTAAATTTTTTTTGGTCTTCTTATTTTATCTGTTTTTATGACTCTAATAACATTCTATGAAGCTTTTAAGTTTGTTAATCCTTTTTATTCTACCTGTATTTGGTATGAAACAAAGTATGAAAAAGTTTATAAGCAAGTGACATTCGGATGCAAACTCAGTGGAAATAATGTATCTGAGAAATAACGTTTTTCATAAAAACATGGAGAGCTTCAGATATAAAGAATTGGCCGGAGAGTATTTAAGAAACAATAACGAGGAAGATGTTAAAAATTAAATTCGAAAAACAGGAAATTGAAATGACTATAGCACTGAAATACAATTGGACTTAGAAAATAAATTATCAGGAAATAAGGATTACAGATTTTATAGAGAGCACAATAGTTGAAAAATTTCACGAAATTCTACTAATGAAGATCTATTTAATATATTGTTACGTTTTTCCTTTAATAAACGCGTTCGGTTTACTCCCTTTATAATAAACCGTTGAGTTCTTTTTAATTGCAAATAAAAATAAATACACACACTTATTCAACTTTACAAACTTTATTATTTTGTTCACAATTGTTAGTTACGAACAGAACCGTTTCACAAAACAAACTCAACTAATTTTACATGAGTCACCCCTTTTTATATTTCATAATTATTTCTAGATTTTTCCTGAACCTTCCCGTAAAAACTATTTATTATGTTCTATAACCATTTTAGGAATGACTGGGAAATTTATATAGGAATTATTTTTTAAATAACAGTTGTGTTGCAAATTATACATGACAATTTTAAGTAACATAAAACTATAACTTACAAGATAACTTATAACTATAACTATAACTATAAATAATTCTTAGATAATTTAACTTTCGTAACACTGCCCTCCACTTAAGCCTGTTCGTCCCGAATAGGCTCAGATACTCCTTTTCCATAATGGGCTAGTCGTTCTAGATGTACCACTTTCATTTTTGATCTTGGGCTCATATATTTCTGGATCCGATACACCACGTCATTCAATTTCTTTATTACTTTATATGGGCCATCCCAATGAGTCTGCAGCTTTGGAGATAGTCCTTTCTTCCGTTGCGGATTAAAAAGTAAAAACAACTGGCCTTCTTTGAAGCCTCCCAAATTTGCCACTCCATTGTTTCTGGCTTTCATCTGGTCATTTGATGAATTAACACGCCTTCGTCTTAACTCGTTTTTCTGCTCTTGGGTAGAGTCATTATTATTCGCTGGTACGGATAGTTCACCAAAGTTGTACTGCTGGACCGGATTTCTACTTTCTCCAATTAGACCACTGTCTGCAACGCACTGTGGGCATGTAATTACGCAATCAATCACGGCTTGCTTGCAACCGATCCAATAGTAGCTTGCTTTTAACTTCTTTATGGTTTTCGTAACGCTTAGATGCCCACCACCAGTACCTTCGTGGAATTTCTTCACAACTTCACATACTTTAGAAGTCGGTACTACAATAAGGTTTTTAACCGTTTTGCCATCAGTACTTTCCCATGTACGGTATAGGCAACCATTTATCATCCGCAGACTACTCCACTGCGCCCAATACGCTTTCATTAGTGGACCGTTCAATTTAATTTCTTCACGAGTCGGCCTTTCACCTTCTTTCTTAGCCATCATAATTTGCGCTAATAAGGGGTCACTTTTCTGCGCCGTTGACCAGTCTTCGCTGGGTTCCACATCTAATAAGCGAATCTCATTTATGCGTTTCTTGTTTTTAGATTCTATACCGTGCTTGCTTTTATGTTTACTGGGCCGTCTTGAATATGTGCTCGCTTTCCCACGTTTTTCATCGTTTCTTTGGGAGGACAATTTCTTATGATCACTAGTGACTAGCTGTCTTTCAAGGGCTTCACTTCCATTCCCAACGTTAAGGGGTACTTCTAGACCATACCAATTCATAATTTGTCGTCCCATGTCTAGACTAATGCCTTGACGAATCATAAAATCTGCTCCAATTATGACCTCGTCCATAATTTCAGCCACAATAAACTCATAAAAAACTATCATATCGGCCATTCTTATTTCCACTCTTGCTTTGCCATAGACAATAACAGGCTCTCCCGTAGCTGTTCGCAAGTTTACACCACTCGACAGCTCCCTTTATCAAATCAGCTCTTATAATGGAATGTCCTGCACCAGTGTCGATAGTCAAGATGCGGATTTCACCATTTATGTAACCACAGGTCGTAATATTTCTGTTACTCGTTTTCACTACTAAATTGATCGTAAGATCTTCAGTTTCCTCTGCACTGCTAGCTCTTCTCAGCTTAAGCGGTGGCTCCCGTGATGATTGTTGACTTGCTCTTCGTTTGTTCCTTTGCGGCGAAGCAGATCTCGATCGTTGTTTGGGTGCTTTGCAGTTTCGCTGAATGTGGCCAATCTTACCACAATTATAGCATTTTTCCTTGTTTTTACCTTGTTTCTCGCTCAAAGCTCGCAAAACTGCCTCCTTCATGCTTCTCATTTCCTTTAAAATATCTCTTCCTTCTTCAGCAGCCACGTTTGTGGCCTTGAAATTATCCTTGCGGTTTCTTGTGATAGGGCAAATGATACCGTTTCTGCAAATGATGGCTTCTGTGATGCACATACCGCTAGTTTTACATCAGCATCCCGTATACCGTTTACTAATGAATCGATCTTAAAATGATCCAGCAATGGATGACTTTCATCTGGATAAGTAAGCTGCACCAAGCGCTCAATCTCTAATGCAAAATCCTGTAGTGTTTCGTTGGCCTTTTGTACTCTTCCCCGTAATTGCATTCTGAATATTTCCTTTCTGTGTTCACCACCATACTTGCGCTGCAATGCTACCATAATGTCATCATAATTGTTTCTGCAACTTACTGGTACACTTTCTAGAATTTCAGCTGCAGTTCCTTTTAAAGCCAGAATCAGCTCTATGGCTTTTTCTTCATTGTTCCATCCATTTTTGTTGGCAACTGTATCGAACTGAAACTTAAACACATTCAATGATGAGCTGCCGTCAAAACTTGGAGCTCTTATTCTATTCGAGACTTCTGGAAAAACTCGCACCACTCCCTCTTGGCGCTGAAGACTATTTACTTTTTCTTCTAAATGATGTAGTTTTCCATCAAAAACAGTGACTTGTGTTTTTACATCAGTGACTTGTGTCTTAACATCAAACAGCTTCTGGTTGAATTCTATCTCCATATCGTCTACTCTTTCATTTATAGCAGTAGAAATCTCTTGAAGCTTCTCAAGTTTTTCGTTTGTCAATCTTGAATTTTCTTGAATTTCGGCTACGATGGTATTCGAATTTTCCTTTGCCATTTTTCTAGAATTTTCTTCCATTTTTCTAGAATTTTCTTCCATTTTTCTAGAATTTTCTTCCATTTTTCTAGATGTTTCTGCTGAATTATCTTTCACCATTTTTTCTAGATTTCTCGAAGTTTCTGTCAATTTCTCCATCATTGCAGCAAACATTGTGCTGAGATCCATGTGGCTTGGTATTGCACGGGTAGCAACTTCTATTTCTTCTTTTTCTTCAAATTCATAAGTAGCGATATCAATATTGCGTCGCTTAAATTCATCGATTAATCTTTTCTGCAGCTCAGCTTTATTTCCTGCAGTAGGCTGATACAACTTGCCCAACTCTTTCTTGAGGTGTTCAACTTTAAGTTCCTCGAATTTCATTGTTGTTTGTATAGTTTTTTTTTTATTTGTTTATTTATTTTATTTAATTTTTATTTTTTTTTTATTGCAATTTCACTTCTGACACCAATTGTTACGTTTTTCCTTTAATAAACGCGTTCGGTTTACTCCCTTTATAATAAACCGTTGAGTTCTTTTTAATTGCAAATAAAAATAAATACACACACTTATTCAACTTTACAAACTTTATTATTTTGTTCACAATTGTTAGTTACGAACAGAACCGTTTCACAAAACAAACTCAACTAATTTTACATGAGTCACCCCTTTTTATATTTCATAATTATTTCTAGATTTTTCCTGAACCTTCCCGTAAAAACTATTTGTTATGTTCTATAACCATTTTAGGAATGACTGGGAAATTTATATAGGAATTATTTTTAAAATAACAGTTGTGTTGAAAATTATACATGACAATTTTAAGTAACATAAAACTACAACTTACAAGATAACTTATAACTATAACTATAAATAATTCTTAGATAATTTAACTTTCGTAACAATATTATTGGCAACGTCAGATCCGTTCATCTACAGTATTCGAAATCAATGGAAAGTGGAACATAAGGCTTTAGATGAAGAATTCAAAAAACTACTAAAGAAAAGAAATAACACAAAACATAATATGGAATATTTGCAATCAATCTTTCAATTAAATGAACAATAATTATAATTCATTAGATCTAAGACAGACATTCCCAGCGGTAACTAGAATAAGTAAAGAGGCCTAATAGAAGGCCTTATTTAGCAGTCACAAGCAGTCAGAAACCCTTCTCGCCGCATTCCATACTTATTTATTTTTAACACAGGTTGTCATTGGGCGCAAGGCCTTCCACACTTCCTTTAAAAACAACTTTGATCCCTTCCCAAAGAAGGGAGTAAGGAAGGTCACTAAAAATAAAAAGTAAATAAAACTGAACACATTCTTTTCTCCCTTCTCAAAGAAGTGAGTAGCGAATGTGTACTGAATATTTCAGAAGGTCTTTTAAAAAGAAGTTGATACCTTCTAGAAAGCATACTTCTGAAGGCAGGATTTCATGCGAAGCTAATCTTTTAGAAAGGAGTAAAGAGGCCTTCAAAAAGGCCTGCCACTTGCGGTCCTTTCAATATTTACCGCTGGATTGTATTAGTAAAAAATAATAATAAACAGAAACTCATATTGTTACAAAAGCTATTAAAATCTATTTCTGCTATTATTTTTAAAAGGTTTTTTTTTATCCACATATGTATGAAATGTTTTAATAAATAAATAAGAATAAATAAGTGTAAACAAATTTGAAAGCCAAAAATTGTTTATTTTTCAGCAATAATAGCAAAATTTCCAGTTGATTTTACTATTTTTTTTAATGTTAAAATTTTTTATATTGTAAACATTTAATTTTTTTGAGTGTCCCATTATTACAAAAAATGATAATGATTATTATTTAAATCCAAAAATTACAATTTTAAATAATTAAAAAAATATAAAAAACCATATTTCACGCTAAAGAAAAAAAAATCTAAAGTTCCACTTTGCCCTTAAATTCTCCAATAACCACTCAATCGATTTTAATGAAATTAAAGTGGAGAAAAGTTTAAGAATCTATCTGTCAATTAATTTCACTTAAATATGTCCTTCGATTCAAAAGTTACGGATTCTTGGCCAATGAAAAACTATTTTCAGCCACTGTGTGACGGGGCTGAACTTAAAATTTATAAATTTTAAGTAGAATCAGAAAACTGTTTTTTTTTTTAAATATGTACTGTATATCACAAATGCGAATAAAAAATTATATTTGGCAAAATAGTAGAAAAAATAACGTAGGATATTTACAGTGGGTTACAGATATGACCACTATAAGTACATCGTTTTAAAAGTGAAAATTTATTCATGTTTTAAATAATGTTGATTTCTTTCCAGGTGTAATTGTTGCCTTTTTTTGTCTAAAGTAAATTTTTATATTATAGGCGCATAACTTGTTTTTTCCCAATTATATTGCTCAATTTATAAGGGTTTTAAAATTTTTTTTTGTTGTTTTTAAAGGCATTATTACTCTTATGTAAAGGCATGCCTAGCGAACCAGTTGCTCCGTTTGTCTTACCAAGCTTATGTATCAATAGGATCTCTTGTGTAAACGTGACATCGCGTTGCGGATGAACCTGATAAAACTAAAATTTTTCTCCGTATTAACGTTTCAGCTATGAAGGAATTTTATGTTTGAATATGTTTATTCATAAAGCGAATATTTCATCGACGAACATGACCCAAATCCAATAGCTCGAAATGTTTTGAATAATGACAACCATACCCGCTTAAGAAGAGATATTGCAGGGCTTATTTAATTAGAAGAGCGTTAAGCACCTTTGTGAACAAAGAACCGAGATTTAGAGAATTTTCAGTAGGCATTGTCAGGACGTAAACTTAAGAATTAAATTAAGATTTGATTAATTTTTGTTTTTTTCATATTCTTGATATAAAAAGATTGCGATTGTTCATATTTTAAAACAAAAATCGTTTTTCCTTAAGAACTTTTAAATGGCTTAAACGTACTTTTTCCTTATAGTCACATGCTTTAGTTGCAGATAAATCGTGGACTATATCGATAATGTGACTATAAGCCTAATCCACATACAAATGTATATCCTACGGATTTTCGGAACTCAGCGAATCCCGAGTCCCGGGATTTAAATTTCTTAATCCCGGGATTTAGTCAACACAAGGGATGCCAAACGGGAAATCCCAAAATCCCGGGATAATTAATATACATATCAACTTTTATGTTTTTATTAAATTTTTATACTCTGTACAACAAAAAATTAAAAATTTTATTTCAGTTCTAATTTTTATTTTTATAATTCTTATTTTTGAGTTAAAAATTTTTTTTGGACACAACGATTATTAAAAATGTATATTTTTTGCTTGATATATGACGAACATTTTTGGATTTTTGTATTTTGCTTTATAACAACCATTATTTTAAGTTGAAACGAAATTTGCAAATTCTTATTTCAAGCCTTTTTTTATACCCTCCACCACCATCAGTAGTGAATGCGGGTATATTAATGGTGTCTTCTTTTCTACAAAAAAGGTCACATTTTATTTTAAAAAATGCAATTTGGTGTTCGTTTCTTAAAAATGCTTTGCTCTCTAAAAGGGCAGCGTGTTTTATCCTAAAAAAGTTCACCCTTAAATGTCATTAGGCAATAGGGCTTCCAACCGGGATTGGCTTTTCTTAATCCCGGATTCCGGATTAAAGAAAATATTTCGGGATTTTCGGGATATTTTGAATCCCGGGATTTACGGGATTTTTAAAAAATTTTCGGGATATTTCGGGTTTTTCAAAATTTTTTTTATACCCAATATAAAAAAAATTTAAACTGTATAAAAAACAGCATCATTTTCGAGTTAAAAAACACATTTCAAGAACGTATATTATTTATGTACATATTTGTAAAAATATAATAAAAACCAACCTAAATTAAACTGTGCTAGAAATTTACACTATTTTTAGACAAGCTGGGCACTTGTCGTTTTAGCCTAATTCAGGTACGCTGAACCCAGTGGTGCTAGCCGTTTTTTTTAGGTTAGCTCTAGTTTTCGAGATATACCGTTACTTCGAAAATGGAGGAGGTTGCACAACATATGTTCGAGTAACACAAACACCGAAATTTTAATCATTTATGACTTGTTTTATTTGCAATTTCGTTTTTATTCGTCTGGGGGTCTACTCTCTATTGCGATGCGAAAACAATTTCGATGCGAAAGCTAAATGCCAACTTGGTACTCTCTATCATTTTCGTAAAATTTTCTGAAAATGAAGCGATTGTGGCAATCAAAATAAAGATGGCGCGGATTTACAGTAATGAAATGCGAAAGTGTGTTAAAAATATTCGAAATTTGAAAAATTTAAATAAATTGAAGTGATGATTTACGAAAAGAAAAAAATTAAAAGATGCGAAAGGCACATGCGCAAACGTATTGATGAGTACTAAAGGGCTGCGCAAAATATTCTTAATGTTCTATGTTCTACTTCACACAACTATCAATTATATTATTTCACTGTAAACATACATAGCAAAACAAACATAACAACACATTACTTCCACCAAAACAAAACAAGCATAACTTGAAAAGTTTTTCTCTTCTGCTTTGTTAGTGCTTGTATTATCAAAACAAACAGAATATCAACACAAAAACAGACAATGAAATAAAGAAACGGTAAATTATAGTAAAAGCATCGAGTGCACTAGAACATTAAAAAAAAATAAAAAAATTTATATTTTTGAATTATTTCCTAAATGTACATATATTTTATTTTAGTCGACCTTTATTATTATATTATGTATAACTAAATTATCAAGCTTGAGGTCTCGTTTTATTTTTATATAAAACTTTAAACGTTTATTTAACCAATATTTCTAATTCTAGTTAAATAATTATTAATATTTTGTTGTTATCAATTTTCCCAAAAAATTGTGAAACACACCATTAGATTTTATTTTTTATATCTATGAAAATAATGAATTCTTCTTAATTTTATTTAAATATTAGACCTAAGTACCTTTATATGTATGTAAATAATAAACAATAAATTTTTGCAAATAAAAATTAATATTACATATAAACTTTTTTAAGCTTTTTCATATTCATAACAAAACGAAAATGTTTCTCACTTTGCAATTCTCTTTGGTATATGTTTACAATCAAAACATTCAAACATGCTTGGAATGTTCTATTTCTGTTTTAATGTTCTACTTCATCTTTGTTCTAATTCAGCTTTATTTTAGTTCTGCATTGTTCTAGTGCAGTTTTGTTCTATTCTTCTATATTTTGATCGTAAAACAAAACAATTGTTTTTGGAAGTATGTGTTTTGTAATGAGAGAGTAATAAACACACACTATCTAAATTCAATTAAATTGCTTGTAAGCAATATTTCTTGTGCTTGTGCATCTCTTTAATGAGTACCAATCGCTAGATTTGGTACAATTTTCTTTTGCATCGCAATAGAGAGTAGCCCCCATGGAAAAAATTAGAAGCCTACCTGCATTTTCGAGTTTTTTATGAATTTTTAAAAACACAAAAATTTCGAAATTTTGATTAAAAAAAATTATGTTTCAGGAACGACTGCGCATATTAGTAAAAAGTTTTACCATTCTTAAAGGAAACTTTATTGCGGAATTTCGGTTTTTTTTAGTTATTTTAATAAACTAAACCGTTTTTGAGTTACGCGAATATATATTGTGCAACCTCCTCCATTTTCGAAATGACGGTATGTCTCAAAAACAAGAGCTAACCTAAAAAACCGGTTAGAACAATTGGATTCAGCGTACCCGAAACGCCATGTGCAACTAGCACAGTGCTATTAATTGATCAAAATTCATGTAATAAAAAACCTAAGAAAACAACATAAAAATCTTTTTTTATCCATATTTTATTATTGATAAAAAAATTACACCATTTCCAATTGTTTTTAAACATTTTCCAAATGAATTTGAAAATTTTTAAAATATATATTTTTAAGTTTTCTCAGGCCGGGTTTTTGAGATGTGGATGAAACTTAAACTTAGTTTAACGTTGTATAAAACTCAGATTTTTCCGGCAGTGTTTTATTTTTTTAAATTTTTTTGCGTCTATTATAGTTTACAACTCAACTCAGCTGAGTTCAATTTGAACAACTCCTAGTGATGAGTTGTTAATTTTTGATGGCTTTGTTAACCGCACTAACACAGAGTTGTAAACCATAATACAAAAACTACAAAATTTTAACTGAACTAGATAGAGTTGAGTTGTATTAAAGACCAAAATTTTAAGCAAAACTATAGGTCCAATTAGACGTGACATAACCTTAACTAAACTGTATTACCATCACCTCTGTATTACCAAAACGGCATAAACATACCATACAAACCAACACAGAAAAAAGTAAAAAAGGGTTTTGATCACCAAAATAATTGAAACAAGCAAAAAATTGTTTAATTTTGCACCTATCACCGAAATGATTATACCAATTACTCAAATTTGCAAAAATTGCAAAACAAGGATTTTTTTTCCAATTAAAAAGTTTTTACGTTTTAATTACAAAAATAATTGAAAAAATTATTAATATTAAACAATATTTTAATTGAATGAATTAACAAATTAATTAAAAAAAAAAATCAATATTTTAATTGAATGAATTACTAACGTAATTGGTTACAATACAGAAAATTAATTATTTTAATAATTGTATTGATTAAAACAGTGATTGAATTTTTGCATTAAATCGATTAAATTTTTAATTGAATAAATTAAACAGTGTATTTGGAATACACTCTAAATTCAATTACGCAAATTATACAATCAAACAAATTGTTAATTGAATAAGTTTGTTAAATCAATTCAGTTGATGATTAAATGAAGCAAAATAATAATATTTAAAATATATGTTTTATTTAAATATGGTTTAAAAATAACTTGTTTTATTTGTTTAATTGTAATAGCTCATGCTTAATTGTACAAGTTTTGGAAGATTTTTTTGACAGAGGAATTTCATATATACAACTGTGTATAAAATTGTAGAATAACTCTGATTCTTCAGGGTATTCAAGATCGAAAACAAAAAACTGTTTTTGTTGTGTAATTTGGCTGTACTTTTTTTCACCTATTCACTTTAAACGCACAACATGAAATGACGCCAAAAATAGTTCAAGAATTAACAAACAAAGAAAATAAACACCAAATTTCGATTGCGACCATAACCACCGTCAACACTGTGGTCAGCCGCAAGGCGATTTTTTATTTTACGCATAATATACATATGTATGTAGGCTCATTATTGACATTGTTGGTGGTCATAATTGCAATTCGTCAAATTTCAGTTCATTTTTTACTTGTTGATAGTTTTTTTTTTGCACACGACGCTTACAGTTCTATTTGATGACAAAAACATGTGTGTATGTACATGTAAGGGCAAAGACAATAGATTTATAAAGATGTTGGTTGTACTTGTAACATTTTTCGCAAACTGTTGATGAGGGAGGAAAGCAACAAGGAGAAAGCAACAAAGTGTTCAATTCAAAAAACCGAGTTGATTGACTAAATTAAACTTATAATTAAAATTAAGCTTAAAATCAAGTAAAATTTTAATTAAAAAAAACATTTTTTTTTAATTCAATCAATTAAGAACGTAATCAAATTTATTTTAAAATTCAAAAATCACTATTAATTGAAAAAAACTGCCAATAATTTTTTCTGTGAATTCAATTTTGGTTTCTAAATTCGCCGTTACGGCTGTGGCATTATGTTTATGCTACGTCTAATTTGAGCTTTAGCTGTTCCGTCAAAATTAAGTATACAAACTTTGTAATGGCGGCACAAATATGTTTTCAGATTAACTAAACCAAGTTTAACTGACATCTCAAAAACCCAGCCTAAATGTATTTTGAATTTATCCAAACATTTTAAATTTGTCATATATATCTATCTATATAAAAATAAGTCCGTATATGTACGTCGCCGAACTACTCCTCGAACTACTTTCAACCAAACTTATACACTACGTAGGCAGTGGCCCATATATGGTTTATATGAAGATTGGTTGAAATCCGATAACGCATATGTGTGCGGTGCGTATGTGAAGTGAGTGTGTTTTTGCCGCTGGAAAACCAACTTTATTAAAAACAAGTGTGTTTCTTTTCTTATTTTGTTTTGCCGTGCGAAGCAGGCAACGGGCCCGCTAGTGTATATATAAAAAGAAGTGTACACTTTGATGTCACCACTATCTGCGAAAACGGTTAGACCGATTTTAACAAAAACGTTGGGATACGTTGGGGATAGTCTCTAGATGGTTTATGTAAAGTTTGCATGAAATCGGCGCAGTGGTTCTGGAGATATGGCATTTAGATTTTCTTATATATTCCCATACAAATATCAACAAAATGACCTCCATTTTGACTTGGTTGATTTTTATGAAATTTTGTATTTGTTTTTGCTAGGTATGAGAATAGGTCGTAGAGTATATTTTATATCGCTAGAGGACGCAAAATAGGGCATAAGCTCCCCCTCCCTATATATTCTTAGCTGATCATCCTATTTTCTTAAAATTTGGCATGCAGGCACTATAACATCTGAAAGAAAATAATGAATAGGGCAAGAGGAGTAAAAGCTCCCCCGATTTTCTTGAAATTTTGCAGGAAAATAGTGTAACATCTGGAAAGAACTACAGCCTCAAACCGGGTTTCTTAAAATTTGGCATGCAGACACTGTAATATCTGAAAGGAAATAGGGAATAGTGCGTGAGATAGGGCAATAGCGGTAAAAGCTCCCCTTCCCTATATCTTTAAAACTAATCAACCGGGTTTCTTAAAATTTGGCATGCAGATACTGTAACATCTGAAAGGAAATTGGATGTGAAATAGGGCAAGAAGGGTAAAAGCTCCCCCTCCCAATATCTTCTTGAAATTTCGCAGCCAAATAGCTTTACAGCTGGAAAGTACTATAGCCTATAGTTTTTATTATTTAGGGCGTGAAGCAGTAGGGGTAAAAGCTCCCTTTCCTATATCTTCTTAACTAATCAACTCATATTCTTTAAATTTGGCGGACAAATAGTGTAACATCTGGAAAGAACTAAAGCCTATAATTTTCATTATTTTCTTAACCAATCAACCAGTTTTCTTTAAATTTAACATGCAGACAATGTAAAATCTGAAAGAAATAGCTTATTTGGCAGAACAACGTTTGCCGGGCCATCTAGTATATATTTAAAAATTGTCCAAATAACCAATAATAACCATTTAAAATTGTCCGTATGTATTTCAAATCTATCCAAAACACGTAAATTAATACAAGTTATTAAAGAAAATTTGGAAATAGTAAAGAATATAAAAAAAATTGGGATCCCGAAAATCCCGAGATTAGAAATCAGAAATCCCGAGATTCGCCTAATCCCGAAATTTCCCGATTGGAAGCCCTATTAGGCAATGCACTTTACGCCCCCTTTAAATCGTGAGTGTTGATAATGCCCAGTAAAAATATGGCTTCTGTTTAGTAAGCGAAGCCAGTATTTGTTATACCATCAAGCAGAAAACCTTTCGCCCGGCCGAAGGCCGGCTATACAGAGAAGCTTTAGTTAGCGAAGCCGGTGTTTGTTATGCCATAGAGGATAAAATCCTTGCGCCTAGCCGAAGTCCGGCTGTGCAGAGAAGCTTTAGTTAGCGAAGCCGGTACTTGTGTTATCAAATAGAAGAAAATCCTTGTGCCCGGCCGAAGGCCGGCTATGCTTTCCAGTTTGTAAGCATGTTGTGGACATTATGAGACTCTACAAAGTGGACTTTATGACACTGCTCTGATGAACAACTTTTAAAAGTGTCATAAAGCCCATGGACACTATGACACTCCAAAAAGTGTCACGGACACTTTTTTAATTATGTTCATAATTTTTTTAATATATTGAAGAACAAACTTTTTGTCAGCTGCTGAAAACAGGGCTGAAAGACTTCACCCGTTGTAGGTTACACTGCAGTTACACGCTCAAGTTTTTCTTGATAGTCTTTTACATATACTGTTTGTCAAAATTTCCAAAAATTAATAGTTGTGACGTAGGCTGCATTCAATTTTTGAGCAATTTACTTTCAAGATGCCATCAAGAAAAAAATTTATAAAGAGAAACGAAAAATTGAAACCTTGAAATCAGCTGTTTTCTTGAACGTAAATTGAAACACTCACTGGCAAGAGAATTTTAAAGGCAAGTTCGTATCAATTTTTAAAAGTATGAGTATATTGGTAAAAAAGTGTTAGTGTTTTAAAACTTGATAGGCAAAACTTGATCGTGTAACCCTCAAGTTAAATAAAAGCTTTTAAAATGCGAAATAGTACTAAATCAGTTATTGAGGTGCTATTGTACTCTTGACTTTTAAGTTGTGCTAAAAAAAAGTTAAATTGTACCAACTTTAGCATCCCTGAAGAAAACACTTTGTGAAATTTAAAAAAAAAATCTTCATGACTGCTTTAAAGTAATATTTATTTTTTCAAATATTCTTAAAATATTGTGTCGTGCAGTTTTCTAGCTTTAATAAAGTAGTGGCACCATTATCTGCCACATTAATTTCCGCCGGAAGAGTAAATTGGATAATTTATTGTAGTGCGTATCTGTATTGAAAAAAAAAAAAACAAAAATGTATACAACATACAAGTGAATTATAAAGAAACGCCAAACATCTATCCTCATTATTTTCAGTTTGTTTGTGTGTTGTGGCCTAAATAATTGGTTTAAATTTAAGAGCAATGGCACCGTGGTAAGGATTTTAGGATATGGACGAAAAGTTGACATCTTTTTAAGGATGCTGGTAAACTTGTATAGATTAAAGTCTTAAGTAGTAACAAATTTAATGCGTGCTTTTCTTGAGTTTTTCTTCCCTTGTTACATTTTTCTCTTTTATGAAATTCTTTTATTAAGTACTGATTGTCATATTTTTAAAAATAATAAAAATAAGAGAAATTTAAGTAGACTTACTGCCAGCAGTATCCCCCTAAGTACCCTTGTGAACAATGTTCACGAAAAAAAAACACATAAATATGTAATAAGAACATCTTTTAACCTTGAAATATACACTTGTATTGAAACCATAAACCATTCTATTATATTTTTGACATTAAATAAATTGTGTATGCATCAACCAACTTATACTCGATAACACACAATTTATATTCAATAAGGTTTTTTTTCCCACACTTTACCGTTTTCCGGAAGAGTTCGGTATTCCGGAAATTTCCTTTGTAAAAAAAAACAAAAACTTACATCTTTTAAAATCCTAAAAAAAAATTTAAGAGTTACTGCAAGTTTATTGTAATTTTTCATTTTTTATTTAGAAGAGCACTAGAGAATTAGAGAGCCGATAAGTCTGATTCCACTTCGTCCTTCTCCTATTCAGAAAAGTAACAACTTTTTTCATTATTTGTAGTCTCCATACATTCAAGAAAAATTCGTAAAAGAGAAGAGAAAAATTCTATATCAATAATTACAATTGTAATTCGCTATATCTATTGCGAATTAATTAGAAATGACAAAAGATTTTGCTCATTTATACAAACCATATGCAAATCTATAAAAACTTATTAAAGTTACATTACATTATTTTATAGTCGTTCCAAAAACACATGTATTTAAAATTTTCTCAATAGAAGATTATATAAGTCAAAAACCTCATCTTTAACGAGGTTTTTGAATTTCGATACTATATCTATTGGGTGTATCTTAAAAATATTTTAGATATGCCTTGCCTAGCATGTTTTCTTTTTTCAGGTTTAAAAAGGTTGTTTTTTCTTACTAAAAATTGATGTATGTATGTATGTATAATAATGATGCAATCCATAATTTATTTTTGTCAAGGGTTTTTTTAGGAAAATATTTTCGTTGTCAAGTTTTTATATTTACTAAAATATATATTAAATTTCAAACCACTAAAAATGCTTACTCTTTTCTATCTTTTCTTTTTGCTTTCATTGTACACGACTTTTATTATTGATTTCGACTGATATAAGTTTAACCTTAAGAAAAATTACAAAGTTATAATACTTAAAGATTCATTGAAGATTTGTCATTTAGGAGAAGGTTAAACATTAAATATAAAACAATCGGTAAAACAGTAAATATGTCCATATGTATGTTCTTATACGTAGAGTCAAGCACCCGCAAAATTACTTTATACATGGTAAACGATAAAAAAACATTTATGCTTTTACAATATTATTTAAGGTACGGTCACATATGGCAAAATTGTCGTTAAGCTATTTGACTGTGTTTGCATATCGAGGGTTATTATTCAAATAGTGCTATCTTCAATTTTTCAAAAATATATTTTTTATAGAAACGAAATCACTGACTGAAGGGTAATCTGTCATTTAAATTTGTAAAAAAGCTAAGCTAATCACACTATCGGCTCAAGTAGCACAATATGTGACGATTTTTATCGTGCTATATCGGCACACATTTAAAAACATTGCACAATTGTTTCTTAGGTGGTCCCATTATTGTCGCACATTGTGACAATTTTTTACGGTTCACATCGGCCAAAACTCAATTGCGACAATAATCGGTACAATGCGGTCACACTATCGTGCTATTTGGGCAAATTAAATCAAATGTTTTTGTTTATTTACTTGTTGGCAGACATAATTTTACTTTAGAAATTCGCAAAATTCTCCGTCCGAATATTAAATTATGTTTCCTAACAATTTTAAATAATACAGTGAACTCGCGATTACGATTCACGTTTTCGAATTTGTTCACGTTATTGAATGCCAAAATTTAAAAAAAATAACGCCCTTATTTTAAAATAAATAGATTAACAAGTATTTTAAAAAACGTATTTTATTCATTTTTAATAACAAAAAATATATGTATCTATGTGCAATAATTCAGTTGACTTTGCATATATGTAAGACCATATTTTCATTATGCAATTAACGCCGCAACTTTCGCATGCAACTTTTTGTTTGTTAGCAAAAAGTGTAAAGAAGAAAACGGGGTTGAAAAAGTTTAAAAATGCTTCAAAAAAATTTAAATGTAAATGAGAAAGATTCGTAGCAACTACTTGAAAAGAAAATAGAAAAAAACTCGGCGTTAATTGCATAGATGTAAATGCGGCCTAATACATAAAAAAATTAATTTCTTATGAATATCATAAAAAATACACATAAAATTAACAAAAACGAATAGAAACATTTTTTGTTTAAGGAATGTTTTTAAGGGATAAAAAATTTCACAGGAAAAATCGGTCATCTATTTTTAAAAGTTTTTATGTTTGATCATCTTTAACAAAGCTTTTTCTTTAAGCACTTTTCTCCAATGATGAAAAGTATGATTTATCTGGTAGGTGCTTCTAATACAAGCTGATTTACACATAAAGAGAGTTCCTCCATTTTTGATCTAAACTTTTCTTTAAACGGGTCAACAAGTTGTAGCTTAACTGTTGGTTAATTTCTAAAGCATTTGCTTTTAGCATCAGTCCGCTTACCGGTAATTTTTTATTTCGCATGCTAATGGTGCTTTCTTTTCTACAAAAAAATGTGCTTGTTTCTTAAAAATTGTTTTATTCTAAAAAACTCACATTTTTCGGGAGCAAAATTTTTAAGAAACATATACAAAATTGCATTTTCTTTAAATAAAATGTCACATTTTTTTTGTAGAAAAGAAAACACCATAAGAAACCATTTGTAAAGAGTTTTTTCCATCTTTGGAAGCTCAGAAGAACGTAATGTTTTTCTTTACACGATTTGTTATTTCCTATTTTTTTTCTTAATGGAGCAAACTGTTGACTAATGGCGATTTCTTTTCTGATAAAAATATGTTACAGTACATACATGTAACATTTTCTAATGTTACCTAAAATCACTCGAAGTGTTGCATGTTGTGCAATTTCAATAGAATACAATTAGTGCTTTTATTTACAACTATTACACTTTCATCATTAATGTACTTAATAAGCGATTTTTAAAGCTATTTAAGCAGTTTCTGCATTCTATTACTGGTTGGAAACAAATATTAACATCACTAATGGCTTATAAAAATTAAAACGATTATACTATAAATAGACTTTTTTTGATTTTAATTTGTAAATATTTTTATATTTTGTTTTAAAATCAATTTTTAACAAAATTATGAGCGGTATGAATTATGACGAACAAAATAAAACATTTGTTGTACAAACAAAGTAGTAAGCACCAAAGTTGTAGAACAGGGCAGTATGAACACCTTAAGTAAAAGTAAGGGTAAACCAGGCAACATGTTTTGCATGTTTTTCATCAACATATTCACAAAAGAACTTGAAAATTTTTCCCACAGTTGTATTTTTTGTACAAACGAACACAAAAATGTAGAACATGTAACATTAGTGCAACATTTTTCTCAGAAAAGAAGTCGCCATAAGCAATACAATATTTTCTAGCCAAGCCACTGCCACTATAACCTTTTTGCAATAATTCAAGAATTTTTACTTTATCTTTCAAAGATAACATTTTCGGTTAACGAATAACGTATCGATGTTAAAAACAGCTGACATGTCAGCGTATACATACATGGATACAATTAAGAAAAAAGAACGCTGTAACATAAACAAATAAGTGAACTCAATTCGGTGATTTCCCAATTAAAAAAATTAACTTTTTAAAAAGTAAACAAAAATAAAAAAAATGTGTTCACGTTTTAGAGTTTTGGTTAAAGAGAATTTTTTTCTTTCATTTAGTAGTACAAATGTACTATTTAACGTTTCAATACATAAATAATAGATAAAACAAATGTAATTTTGGTACAATTAAGCTCAAAAAAGTAAAATTTTAGTAGCCAGTTTGTGCAATTTAAAAATTTCGTGTTGCCATCCCTTGTATCGGCGCTGATTGGCACACAATTGGCCGATAAAAATCGGTACATATTAAACAATTTGATTGCTTCACATTGTGCAAAATAGTGTTCACATTATCGGCGCATCTAGGTTAATTTTGATTGTCCACAGTCAGCACAATTTTTGCCCAGATTGTCGCATATTAAAACATTTTGACCGTTCACACTATCGGCACATGAAATACGCCAAAAATTGGTACATTGCGTCGATAGTGGGATATTAGCTTTACACACTCGTTTTTTCGTAAAAAGGTGCTATCGACATAAAGAATATTACTTTATATCGGGTGATTTTTTAAGGGCTATAGGAAAGTTAAAAAAAAAACACATAAAATTCAGAAAAATTCATGAAATCTTTATTTGAATCGATAGTACGGTCCATATAATTTAATGTTTGAAGATTATTTCATGCAAATGTTGACCGTGACTGCGCCTCAAATGGTCCATCCGCTTAGTCCAATTTTGGCATACTCTTTCCAACATTTCGGCCGGTATCTCATGAATAAATGCTTCAATCTTGTCTTCCAATGCGTCAATTGAAGCGGGCATTTGTGTATAGACATGAGCTTTAATATAACCCCATAAAAAATAGTCTAAAGGCGTTAAATCGCACGATCTAGGCGGCCAATTGACCGGTCCCTAACATGAAATAATATGTTCACCAACTCGCCTCTCAAAAAGTCCATTGTTAAGCGTGCTGTGTGGCATTTGGCACCGTCTTGTTGAAACCACATGTCATGCAAGTCAAGCTCTTGAATTTTGGGCAAAAAAAAGTTGGATATCATCTCACGTTGTTGAGTAACAGAGGCCCAATTGCTGCGAACGGCGACGAATCGATAATTGATGGTCATCATTAACACTGGCCGATACAGCTGCGATATTTTCTTTACTTCGCAATCGTGTTGGTGGTTTAATATCCAACAATGTAAATTTGGTAAGAAATTTAGTCACAATAGCCTGAATAGCCGCTTCAGTGGGTCGATTAACAGAGCACGATTAATGGTTAAATTATAGACCAAACTGAAGATGTTTGACAGTGAAACAAAACCCGAAACGTGCGTCAGCTGTTTAAACCAGTGTTGCCAAAAAGATAAAAGCTAAAAAACCACCCATTATAATCAAATGATAAGAATTGTTATTACAAAATAGACATAATCACCCCTATCGCAAACAACTACTCCCATGAAAATATTCCCATATTTTTTTTATTTTGTATTGTGAATGATGCTCATAACAAATTTTTTAGGATTGAATTCCCAAACTTATAAAATTTGGCATCGCCAATGCAAAATAATTAAATTCCCAACAAGTGTTGATGTGAACGAGAAGGGAACATGTAAATTTAAAACTGTATTCTAAAGTAGGTCTAAATTAAATTACTTTTTCCTTTTATTGAAGGAGTGTACATAAGAAAATGAAGATAAACAATATTCATTATTTCTTTTATTATATTTTTATTAGTACTAGTGTTTACCTAATGGTCAAAATTCGACAATTTGGCGAGGGACCATCCTCCGGTTCATATTGCAACTTCCACGTGAGTTAATTTCGTTTTACAATTTTAATATAATCAGGACATTGGATGTTTAATTATATTTTTCTATGTCTAATATTAACGAAAATTAATCAATTTACCAGATGTTGAACGAAAAAGTACCAAAAAGCTCCCCTCACATGTCCTTATTCCCCCAGGACCATGCATTTTTAATTTTATCTTTATAGGTCGAATATTAACAAAAATTCAAAACATACCAAAGGAAAAACAAAAAGTATATAGTCGAAATATTCGAAAACCGGTTTCTGAAAAATGTCGAATAATCGACAACCCTTTTTATTTTATTGAATATAAAATTGAAAAAAAAAACAATTTTCTTGTGTTTGTATTAGTAGCAAATTTGAACGCTTATAACTCTGAAATTATTGAACAGATTTTAATAAAATATATATTGTGCACTTCTGTAAGAAAATATCTTTCAAATGGTGTATATTTTGTTCAAATCGGTTGACATACAGAGGAGGAAAGTGTTCTTAACTGTTTTGCCTTAGCCGATTTATATATAGATTTTATTTTGTATATTTGTCTTTCACGATACAAGCACTGACAAGTTACTCACAATAGAGACTTTTGTTTACAAAGCACTGACAAATAATTCACAATAGAAATGTTTACTCCAAAAACATTTGCGATACCGATTTGTTGGGGATGGGAATTTAGGTTTGATCCCATATACAGCTGTGTTCAAAATAATAGGAGTGCTGCCACCTAACATTTTCTTAAGTCAAATTTTTTGGTATATCAACATGCAAAACAAGTGATATTCTAAAGGTAATTACAACGGTATGTAAGAAGTAAAATACAAAAGAGAAGCTCATAATAACTATTATATTTCTGATGTAATTGATTTAGTTCTTGTTTTGCTTTTGGATTGACTTGATCAAAAAAATAGGAGTGTGAGTGATTTTTATTAAAAAAAATAGAACAGCATAAAATTAAAAACAAAAAAGTGAAAAGTAAGTATAGGAAAGTGGCATTGAGACCTTTTTGATAGCATTTAATTAGTTTTTCATACTAATTTTTATAATAGTGGGACGAGGAAAGCACTGTTCCGAAGAAAAGCGAGAACTAATCCAAAAGCTACGAAATCAGGGAAAAACCTATAGAGAAATTAAGGAAATCGTAGGATGCTCTGATCAAATGATTGCAAATGCCTTATCATATAAAAAAAAATCCGAAACACGTGGACGCAAACGTAAAACATCAACTGTTGATGACCGTCGTATAGTGCGATATAGCAAGGCAACCCCTTCGGCTTCTTCGAAACAGATTCAAAAGGAGCTTAACCTTGCTGTAAGTGGAAAATAATTTATTCGCAAGAAGTCCAAGAAAGGTACCATTGCTAACAAAGAAACAGGCAGTTGCTGTGGACGGACGAAAGTGAAATAGTTTTATTTGGTGGAACTGGGTCTAGACAGTATGTCCGACGTCCGCCCAATACAGAATATAAAGCACAATATACAAGAAAGACAGTTAAACAAGTAATGGTATGGGGAAGGTTTTCGTACAACGGTGTAGGTCTAATTTATCAAATAAGGGGGATCATGGATAAGCACGTCTATGTGAGAATTTTGGAGGAAGTAATGCTTCCATATGCAGAGTTGAATATGCCTCCCAAATGGGTATTCCAACAAGATAACGACCCGCAACACACCAGTAAACTGGCAAAAGAGTGGTTTCGGGTCAATGGGGTTGAGGTTATGTCGTGGCCTGCTCAGTCTCCTGACCTCAATCCCATAGAACATTTATGGGGAGACATTAAAAAAATATGTTGCAGAAAAACAACCGTCAAATGCGGAAGAATTATGGAGTGCTGCGCGTGATGCCTGCCACCAAATCCCGTTAAAGAGATGCCAGGATCTTATTGACTCCATGCACCGCAGATGTGCCGAAGTCATCAAAAACAGAGGTTATTCCACTAAATACTGAATTAAGTAAACTTTTTATTAAAAAATTTCATATATTGTGCCTTTTGTGTTAAAACTATTGGGTTATGTATAAACACTCCTATTATTTTAAACAGTGAATTTGGAAACCATTTTGTTTTAATGAAATATTTTAGGTTTTTATAGCTTTAATTAAATAATTAATTGTTATACAATTTAGAGAATTGATTAATAATTAACTTTACGTAAAAAGATCTGAATAAAATTTTAATTTTTTTAAAAAAATTTAAACTTTGTTTTTTAGTCAAGGGCACTCCTATTTTTTTTAACACAACTGTATATCATATACCCATAACATTCGCGATAGGTTGATTAGTTCAACAAACGTTGTTTTTTGTGCAAAAAAATGTATTTAGTAATATTGTTTTGTTTTATAATGTTATTTACTTACTTAAATATTATTGACTCGTGTTGTGGTGAACTACAAAGTTAATTTTTACAACAGTTTTGCAAACAAATCTTAACTAAATAAATTTGTGTTCATTGTATTGCTGCAAAGAAGATGATGAATAGAGAAAGACCAGCTTTCTTTGAAAGAGAAAAAAAAACGAAAAATCTTCTGTCTCGTGACAGTTCTGTTAGTATTCTGTGATGTAAGTTTTAATTTGTATTCTAAAGTAGACCTAAATTAAATTATTTTTTCCTTTTATTGAAGGAGTGTAAACAAAGAAAATGAAGATTAACACTATTGGTTATTTATTTTATTATTTTTTTTTTTTTCTTTCACAATACAAGCACTGGCAAGTTATTCACAATAGAGACTTTTGTTTATAAAGCACTGACAAATAATTCACAATATAAATTTATACTCCCAAAATATTTGCGATACCGATTTCTTGGGGATGGGAAAATAGGTTTGCTCCCATATAACATATTCTCTTCTAGATTTTAAAAACTAATAATTTTAAAATTGTTTGCAGACATTTTGCAAAAAAATTTGTTTATGAGTTTTTATCAGCAATATAAATTTTAATGTATGCATAAAAATCTTTATTAGCTAATATTATTTAAGGAAATTTTACAAGTTAATTCATTTTTTAATGCCAAATACAATCCAGCTAAAAATATTTATAAACTTACAAAACGAATCCCACAATTCGCAAAAACAGCCGAAAATCACCAAAAATTTGTTTTTTAAATAATATAATGGCTACCAAGCACGGGTCTCAGTATTCCTATAGCTTATTAAAAATTTCTTTATAATTTATTTGTTTGTTAACATTTATGAAATCATAGGTTGACCATATTTCAACAAAAAAAAAAAAAAAAAACATAAAAATCTATTAATCGGGTGTGTTCTAGAATCTGAATCCACTCGAAAGTGAATTTTTGGTTTTCTGCATTTCGGTTTAGCGATCTCTAATAAGTTTTTGGGTTTGTTTGAAACTTGCAATTTTTCGCGAATTGTGTTCTATTTCTAATGACAAATATTCGTTGGGAATACCACGTATTTCGTTCCAGTTGTGTTTCTAGCATAAATCAGTTACTCTGATCGTAAGTAAGTTAGTTTTTGTTTAAATTCCTATACAATCTTTATAAAACTAATGCAAAATCAAATGGGTTTTCAATATTCAAAAATTAAATGCAGACATAATATGAAGTTTTAGAAATCGCTTGTGGAAACATTTTCACCCAATCAACCTAAAAGACTGTTTTTAATTATCAGAACAACATTCCCCACATGGTACTGGAGTGGTAATTTACACTTAAAAAAAAATTAATGAAGAAGCCTTTTAAAAAAGTATAAATAATATAAATTTCGCTAAACAATTTATTTAATAAATAAAAAAGATACTTTGTTAGCGAAAAATTGCAAAAGATCGACTTTTTCAGAACTTTAAGTTCAAATGCATATAACTTCTTAAATAAAAAAGATTTTTTTACAATTAACAATATTGTATTTCTATTTTGTTGAGTTGCTGGTAACTGACAAAAAAAATATTTCAAACAAATTATGATAAAGTTAAGTTTTATATTTCTAAAATACTAGACCAATTATAAACTATGAAGAACTGGACAAGCGCATTTCACAAAAAAAATAATTTTTAGCATCGAGCTTAAATGAAGAATTAAGGATCGATTTTAGTTTTTGTTATACCCGAGGTCTCCTAATTTGGGACTCTATAGCACCTCTTTTGCTAGGTCTATAGAACTCATATCCAAGACTTAAACTCGACTACAACTCTTTAATTGTCACCTCAAATTGCATTCTAATTGGACCAACCGTTTATAAAATATAGAATTATTTCCATTTTTTCCAAATTTCGCACACTGTAAAGCGGTTATATAAATAGAATCGAATCCCTTATAATCTGGCCCACTTCCTATTCAACAAGTATAATGGAAGCATTTACAAAGCATTGAAGCCTGTGTTTTCGCAAGAGTATCATTGTTTTCAATAAAGGTTAGTGTAAAACTTAAATTTAATTTCGAGTTCTGTTAACATGATTACGCGTTCTTTAGATTTTACTAATAATTTTCATAAAAAATCGTGTAACTTAAATTAAAGTCTCAAATAGTTTCAATTTGTATGATTTAGACGTTGTTTGTAATAACATCGTAAAATAAAGTTTAGTTACTACTTTTAGGGTTATCGAAAAAATCAGTATTTTCTCTCTCCTGTAAATTTATGATTTTGCAGATAGCACAATTTGAATAATAACCATCGATAAACATAATTCGTTAAAAACCATAAAAGATTTTTTATGGTCACACTCCGCACATTTATTTGCCAATATCTTCAAAGAGAGTATGGAAAAATATGTTTGCCTTGTGTTCACACATAAAACAAACTTATCTAAAAACAAAAACATAAACATACTTACATTTGTTACATTTACGATCAAATTGTAAAAATAAAATAGTTTTTTATTTAAACTAGAAATTTAATAATAGGAAAGATGGATATGAAGCCATTATGTGCGGTGGGAATTCAAACCCCTTCAGAGAGGCGACAAAAACAAAAAATTTTAAATAACAAAACTTTAATTTTAATATATTAAAATTTATTTTTTTTTCCTAACACAGTTTTGCTTATTATTTTATAGAACATTTTGTTCTGCAAATACTTGATGAACGGAAAGGGCTTAATTTCTGAATAACAAATTGGTTATAACGCGTGCATAAAACAAAAATAACACAGGTCTCCAAAATTATTTATTATTGCAAGTTTTTTCTTAGACTATTATTATTTGTGGTTATTATGATTCACAGCACGACACATTTATCAGTGACGATACATCCTAGATAAGATTTTATGAAAATTTTAAGGGTTTTGACAAATTATTGTCATTTTGGAAGATGTGTTGTACCACAATTAATTACAAAATCTATAGTTTTTTAATTTTTGTTCTATAGTACATTAAAAAAACCTGTTAAGCAAGATATAAAAGAAAATCAAAATGGGTAGTGCAAAGTGTGCAAACGATGCAAAAATAGACACATTTGCACAATGAAACAACAGCATGTACGTATTTGAAATTTGCTCTATTTTACTTCGTTTGCACTAAAAAAACCATTGACCATTAAAAAAGTAACCGTCGTTACTTTATAAACGTGCTGTTTTCATATGTCGGAAACAAACATCATGTATTGTAAAATTTTGCACAGGATATGTCAAGTAAAATATCTGATTAAATTCTTTGAAATGTTTTGTTTAAGTAATGGATTTCTTCTCAAACCAAAGTTGCGTTCGAGAACACAAACGTTTTTGCTATTTTTTACTAAACTTTACTGCATTTTACGAAATTGCGTTCGAGTACACAAAATGCAGTAAATTTTTTTTTTTTTTAATAATTTATTTTTATTATTGAATCTTTCTTATCGAAATTTACAATATGTATTCAAATCTTAATTCTACTTGTTTTTTATTAGTTGTTACCAATGTAACCACTAACTGCTGTATTCAAATTTTAAAAATGTCTTCTAGTTAGGCTCAAAGTATGGGTTCTTTTTAGCCTCTGGTGACCTTCGAACTGAAGCAGACCTCGAGCGAGGTAGTTAGGGTGCGCCATTAGTTTATCGATGTGGCTAATTGAATATTTTTTAATTTCCTCCTGGATAGTGGTGACGTTGATATCTCTGTGGATAATATCATTACGTATATACCATGGGGCGTAGACAATATGTCGTAATATTCTAGACTGTCTTCTTTGAAGCTTTTGGATGTTAGATGCGCATGCAGTACCCCATAATTGGATGCCATATGTCCATATTGGTTTTATGATGGACTTGTATAAGAGAATTTTGTTGTCTAAAGACAAGTTTGAGTTTCGACTGCTTTAAGTTTCATAGTCGTTATTTTCGCTTCAATATGACGAGACCAGGTCAAGCGTCTATCTATATGAATTCCCAAGTACTTAACATGGTTTTCTACCGGAACAGTGATGTTATTTATTTTTACAGCTGGGCACGTTTGTCTTCTACGCGTGAAAGTTAAGTGAGCACATTTAGCCGGGTAAACCTTTATTCTCCATTTTTCTAGCCAGGCCTCTAGGTCATTGATGTGGGACTGCAGATTTTGCGATGCGACTTTTGGGTCATGGTTAACGCTAATAAATGCTGTCTCGTCTGCAAATGTAGAGGAATGCGTGGTCAGGTTTGTTGGCATATCCGCTGTGTATATTATATATAGAAGCGGTCCTAATATGCTGCCTTGGGGGACACCAGCAGTAATTTTCTTGAGGGGGGAGTATTTATCTTGCGACCTTACTATGAATGTTCTGCATGTTGAATAGCTCTCCAGAAGCTTGTGAGTGTTTTGAGGAAGCATTCCTGAGATTTTGATGAGTAGCCCATCATGCCAAACATTGTCAAATGCTTGGGAAATGCCTATAAACAGGGCTGAGCAGTATTGCTTTTTCTCAAACGCCGATCTAATTAGGGTAACAATTCTATGAACTTGTTCTATTGTTCCATGTTTCGCTCTGAATCCGAACTGGTGATCCGGGATGATATCGTGTTCTTTAGATGAGGAGTTATACTTAAAACGAATATTTTTTCGAAAAGATTCGATAGGATTGATAATAAGCTTATCGGTCTGTACGAAGCAACATGGCTAGCATCTTTTCCTGGCTTGGGAATCATAACAATTATAGACCTCTTCCATGAGGCTGGGAAGTATCCGACTCTTAATATCGCGTTAAAAATGAGCAGCAAGATTCTAGAAGCAGACGATGGTAAGTTTCTTATCATTGACCCTGTGATGCGGTCAGGTCCGGGAGATTTTCTAATATTCACTTTTTCTATTGCAGATTTTACTTGAGTTATGTTAAATTTTATTGGATGGTTTATCTTATCAGGAATGATTGGACGACAGGAACAAGTATGTGCATCATGTGGCGTGAAAACTTTCTCAAGGTGGCCCGCGAAAGCGTTTAATTTTTCATTTGTGTTTTTGGCCCAAGTGCGGTTTTCCAGTCTTAATGGAGATTCTTGGTTTATAGGGCATTTCATATGCCGTACAGCCTTCCATAAGCTGTAATTAGAGTTTTTTGTGGCATCTAGGCTGTTTAGATAGCCTTCTATTGCAGACTCGTAGTTCTGTCTCAATTTGTTGCGAAGAGTTGTCAGGCATAATTGTAGTTGGGCCTTAGTGGTTGGGGAACGACTGTTTTGCCATTCACCCCTATCGTGAATAAAAATTCCTTGGGAGTTTTTTCCCTTTTTTAATTTTTCCTATGCTAATTCTATTGCAAAAATGGGAAAAGGAAAAAAACTCCCAAGGAATTTTTATTCACGATGGGGGTGATTGTCTTCTTAACTTCCTTTTTTCTCTGATAACGGTCTCTATATCCGTCGATGTATTGTAAGGAGCACGTTTAATTGTCCGCTTAATTGGGGTTGCATTTCTTGCTGCAAAATCCAAGACTTATGTTAATCGGTCGACAGCTATTTGGATGTCAGATGAATTTTTTAGGTGAATACGCTGTGATAGGTGGTTCTGTTTGGATAGGAAATAAAGTTTGCAGCTGCGGCGTCAGAGTTGCCTTTTAAAATGAGGATTGAAGGTGAATGATCAGACGATAGATCATAGGAGGAACTAACTAGTACCTGATCGCGCTTGATGTTTTTAATAACAGCAAAGTCAATAAGGTCTGGTAGCTTGTTGAAGTCGGTTGGCCAATTAGGCTTACCACCTTTTAAAATTGCGAAAACGGGACACCACTAAAAGATCATAGAAAAATTCAAATAAATCCATTTATGTAAAATTACATTGTGCTAGAAATTCACACCTTTTTTTAGACAAGCTGAGAACTTGTAGTTTTTGCCTAATTGGGGACGCTGAACCCAGCGGTGCTAACCGATTTGGTTTAAATTAAAATTAAATTAAAAAAAAACAAAAAGATTGATCAAATAGCTATCGAAGCTACTTGGGACAAATTTTGCTAGCTCCAATAGGTAATAAGTTACATGGATGAGAAACAACACCTGTATGGACAAAATGCCAAACTTTGGCCCCCTCTAACTCAGAAACTTTTTGACCGATCTTGTTGAAAATTTGTGTCTAAACTACTATTTAATAGGACTAAGTTTGGTGCTAATTTTACCCAAATCGGAAGACATCGATTTAAAAATTGGGTCACTTGACATGAAATCCCCCATATGCATGTACATATTCGAAAAATTAAAACTTAATTTTTTGGTCAAAATTTATTGTTTGTTGTTAGATTAAAATTGTTTGAAATGCACTTTATTGCTGCATTGTTCATAGATAACTCAAAACCTCGTTTTTCAAGGGGGTATGCAGACTTAACTGTGCCACTGTATATATATATCAACCATTGTACAACTAAACAGTAGTTGTACCATGGCTTCAACGAAAGGAATTATAAAAAAATGGCAATTTAAATATTAGACATACTTTTCCTTTTAAGATTTAACAATAATATTTTTTTAAACAAATTCGTTAATGGAATTATGGTTAAAATTAATTATTTAATTTTTATTTTTGTAATTTTTAATATTAAAGATGGGTTGTGGAAATAAATGTTAAGATGATTTTTATATTTTTTACTATTTAAGATTATGGGGTTTTTTTTTTTATTTACAGTACGTAAGTAGAATTCGACATAACAGTTTTTTTTTAAATTAAGATCGGTTGCGGAAATTAATATTATGACTAATTTTTAATTTACGTTATGTTAGAAGAATTTATCATTTATTTTGTACACAACTGTGTATGTCTAAAAACTTTATTATTTTACATTTAATAATATTTTCCTGATATTCATTAGATACACCTTAAAGCCCTATGTGTGCAGACGATAAGATGTTTGTGTTTGCGGATGCACCACATATGATAAAACAAACACTAAATCATTTCCTCGACAGTGGTGTAGTTTTTGAAAACACCGTGGCATCTTTGAGAACTATTAGAGATTTGTTGGCTCTTACATCAACGTCTGTCTTGTCCACTGCCTTCAGGCTTATACTACATTTACACCTACGCAAAATCTAGTAGATTTTAGTTAATATCTTAAAGAAAGTTTTTGGCGTTTACATCACTGCTTTTTGACGTATTGTCGGATTTAATTTTCATAACAAAAGCAGCTGATTGAAAAACCAAATGAAATTAAATTGTAAATTTATATGTATTAACAAAAACAAATGTTATTATTTTTTACATCCAGTTCAAAAAAAATGCAATCGGAAATTTTTTTGTTGCGTAGAAAAAAACAACAGCATTTTTTTAAATCTACGGTTTCGCAAACTGCTGCAAATGTACTACACACAATTATTACATAGGAGGTAAAATTTTCAAAATGTTGGATAAAGCCTTTTCCGTTTTAGGTAGTGATATACTTATATCTCAATTACACTGTACTAGAATTTTGCATTTTTTTTTTTTTTGAGACAAGCTGGTCATGTGGCGTTTTGAGCTAATTTGGGTACGTTGAATCCAGTGGTGCTAACGTTTAGGTTAGCTCTTGTTTTCGAGACATACCTTCATTTTGCCTTTTTGAAGTTTATCATACGCAGAAACTTCGGATTATTACAACTACAAAGGTTGGTATTCCACCATATTGTTAGCTGTTGTCGACTACAGGTATAGATTTTTGTATATAAATGTCGGATATTCAGGCCGATGTAACGACTCAAGTATACCCGAAAGATCTATGTTTAGAAACAAAATGCGATACCCTTTATTTCAACAGCAAGCAGTAATTTACGATGGAGTTAAAGTTCCTGTATTATTAATAGGCGATTCGGCATTTCGGCTATCCGAATGCATGATGAAACCATACCCGTTTCACATAGGCGCATCCCAGAAACAAATAAATTTTATTTATGCTCTATCAAAATGACGTAGAGTTGTTGAAAACGCTTTTGTGTATTTGAAAGCAAGATCCCGGCGCCTTGGAAAGGGCCTTGATAATAAAATTGACAATGTCAATAATATTATTAAATGTTGTTGCGTCCTACATAACTTCCTAAACAACAATAACGAAAAAATTAATGATACCTGGGAAAAGACAATTGAAAGAACAGCCAAATGGTGAGGAGTTAATTTACGATTTTAACCCAAAAGGTGAACAAATATGAGACAAACTTGTAAATTTTTTAATGTTATTTAATTTAATTAAAAACAAAGAAAAAAAAAATAAAAACTTTTAATTTCAAAAGATTTTGCTATTCGTGCTTAATTCCCAGTCTCTATTCTTGACAAAAACACTTGAAATTTATTGTTGATGGGATAAGCTATTCCTATGCATTTCACTGGTTGCTTAGGCCAGATCATCAGGAAACCTCATCCATAAAGATTTTAGACAAACTAAAGATATTAAACCAAGAAATTGGGAATTATTTCCTTGTGAAGGTTACTTTATATTATTATAAACATTTTTTTAATTTTTCGAATTTTTTCTATGAGTTAAATTTCAGTTATGTATTTTGTAAAGCTTTTTTGTAATAGTTCTATTCCTTTAATTTTTCAGAAATGACTTTATACACTACCAGACTATTATATTGTATTTTCATTCGAAAAATGAAATAAATGTTTATAATAATATAAAGTAACCTACACAAGGAAATAATCCCCAATTTCTAATTGTTAAAATAGTTGAGTTAAATACATTCAATTTATAAAGTAACACTATCCAGTGAGACACAAAGAATGCTGACGAAGGCCGTAGCGGGCCAGAAAATGCATTACATTCTGCTGGTGTCTAATAATTGTAAGTTTTTCTGAACATTCAATATACCTCATTGCTTTCCAAAGGAAGGCTAAGGTAAAATGTAAAAAGAAAATACAATATAATAGTCTGGTGGTGTATAAAGTCATTTCTGAAAAATTAAAGGAATAGAACTATTACAAAAAAGCTTTACAAAATACATAACTGAAATTTAACTCATAGAATAAATTCGAAAAATGAAAAAAATGTTTATAATTTTATAATTTTGGTTATAAAATTCTGTTTAATAGAGAAATATTTGTCATAAAAATCTTTTATTACAGAAACCTTTCTAAAAACGACTTTTAAAATTCTTTACTTTAACCTACTTATTCAAAAGTTGTTTGAGAAAAAGGTTTCGTTCCCTCCCAATTTCAACCATATCTTCCTGATATTTAAGAATTTGTTTGTGCACTTCCCTGGTGTTATGTATTTCTTTTTCAATTACATCTGTTGATTCTTGAATTTTCTTTAAAATCTCATTACAGTACTTTTCGCTTATAGTCACATCCTTTAGTTGCAACCATAACGTGGACTATATCCCTAATGTGACTATAAGACTAATTCACATATATGCCACTATGACGCATATAACCGAATTCGAATGTAATCAAGTTATGTGAATAAAGGAAATTAAAAATGCTTATAATTTACACCGACATCAGGCTTATGGTTTTACAACAGAGTTACATTCCGTATTAAAAATTAGTCAAATAATAAAAATATATTTCCTAACTGATACCAACGGCAACAACTAATTTTTTACGAGTATGATGACAAAAATTAAATGATTTAATTCATTCTTTCTTTGGATGGATCTTTGATTCGAAAACTAAAAAGAACTTAGTAAATTTTGCTAATGTGACTATAACGCCATTAATTTGCTTTACTTATCCCTTTTATGACTGTTGATGGATGGCATATATGGCAAATGTGCTTATATCGCTTAAACGTTAATACTTTATATTAAATTAACTTATAGCGGCAAAATAAACAGATAAAATGGACTATATCGCTAATGTGACTATAAGCGTTGTGACTATAAACGAAAAGTACTGTATTAAAGTTTGTTTTTCGTGTTTTCTTTGGAGGAGGTTCATATAAAAAATCATCACATTAATCGAGCAATGCAGAAAATGCATTACATTCTGCTGGTGTCTAATAATTGTAAATTTTTCTGAACATTCAATATACCTCATTGCTTTCCAAAGGAAGGCTAAGGTAAAATGTAAAAAGAAAATACAATATAATAGTCTGGTAGTGTATAAAGTCATTTCTGAAAAATTAAAGGAATAGAACTATTACAAAAAGCTTTACAAAATACATAACTGAAATTTAACTCATAGAATAAATTCGAAAAATGAAAAAAATGTTTATAATAATATAAAGTAACCTTCACAAGGAAATAATTCCCAATTTCTAATTGTTAAAATAGTTGAGTTAAATACATTAAATTTATAAAGTAACACTATCCAGTGAGACACAAAGAATGCTGACGACGGCCGTAGCGGGCCAGAAAATGCATTACATTCTGCTGGTGTCTAATAATTGTAAATTTTTCTGAACATTCAATATACCTCATTGCTTTCCAAAGGAAGGCTAAGGTAAAATGTAAAAAGAAAATACAATATAATAGTCTGGTAGTGTATAAAGTCATTTATGAAAAATTAAAGGAATAGAACTATTACAAAAAGCTTTACAAAATACATAACTGAAATTTAACTCATAGAATAAATTCGAAAAATGAAAAAATGTTTATAATAATATAAAGTAACCTTCACAAGGAAATAATTCCCAATTTCTAATTGTTAAAATAGTTGAGTTAAATACATTACATTTATAAAGTAACACTATCCAGTGAGACACAAAGAATGCTGACGACGGCCGTAGCGGGCCAGAAAATGCATTACATTCTGCTGGTGTCTAATAATTGTAAATTTTTTCTGAACATTCAATATACCTCATTGCTTTCCAAAGGAAGGCTAAGGTAAAATGTAAAAAGAAAATACAATATAATAGTCTGGTAGTGTATAAAATCATTTATGAAAAATTAAAGGAATAGAACTATTACAAAAAGCTTTACAAAATACATAACTGAAATTTAACTCATAGAATAAATTCGAAAAATGAAAAAAATGTTTATAATAATATAAAGTAACCTTCACAAGGAAATAATTCCCAATTTCTAATTGTTAAAATAGTTGAGTTAAATACATTAAATTTATAAAGTAACACTATCCAGTGAGACACAAAGAATGCTGACGACGGCCGTAGCGGGCCAGAAAATGCATTACATTCTGCTGGTGTCTAATAATTGTAAATTTTTCTGAACATTCAATATACCTCATTGCTTTCCAAAGGAAGGCTAAGGTAAAAAGTAAAAAGAAAATACAATATAATAGTCTGGTAGTGTATAAAGTCATTTCTGAAAAATTAAAGGAATAGAACTATTACAAAAAGCTTTACAAAAAAACATAACTGAAATTTAACTCATAGAATAAATTCGAAAAATGAAAAAAATGTTTATAATAATATAAAGTAACCTTCACAAGGAAATAATTCCCAATTTCTAATTGTTAAAATAGTTGAGTTAAATACATTAAATTTATAAAGTAACACTATCCAGTGAGACACAAAGAATGCTGACGACGGCCGTAGCGGGCCAGAAAATGCATTACATTCTGCTGGTGTCTAATAATTGTAAATTTTTCTGAACATTCAATATACCTCATTGCTTTCCAAAGGAAGGCTAAGGTAAAATGTAAAAAGAAAATACAATATAATAGTCTGGTAGTGTATAAAGTCATTTCTGAAAAATTAAAGGAATAGAACTATTACAAAAAGCTTTACAAAATACATAACTGAAATTTAACTCATAGAATAAATTCGAAAAATGAAAAAAATGTTTATAATAATATAAAGTAACCTTCACAAGGAAATAATTCCCAATTTCTAATTGTTAAAATAGTTGAGTTAAATACATTAAATTTATAAAGTAACACTATCCAGTGAGACACAAAGAATGCTGACGACGGCCGTAGCGGGCCAGAAAATGCATTACATTCTGCTGGTGTCTAATAATTGTAAATTTTTCTGAACATTCAATATACCTCATTGCTTTCCAAAGGAAGGCTAAGGTAAAATGTAAAAAGAAAATACAATATAATAGTCTGGTAGTGTATAAAGTCATTTCTGAAAAATTAAAGGAATAGAACTATTACAAAAAGCTTTACAAAATACATAACTGAAATTTAACTCATAGAATAAATTCGAAAAATGAAAAAAATGTTTATAATAATATAAAGTAACCTTCACAAGGAAATAATTCCCAATTTCTAATTGTTAAAATAGTTGAGTTAAATACATTAAATTTATAAAGTAACACTATCCAGTGAGACACAAAGAATGCTGACGACGGCCGTAGCGGGCCAGAAAATGCATTACATTCTGCTGGTGTCTAATAATTGTAAATTTTTCTGAACATTCAATATACCTCATTGCTTTCCAAAGGAAGGCTAAGGTAAAATGTAAAAAGAAAATACAATATAATAGTCTGGTAGTGTATAAAGTCATTTCTGAAAAATTAAAGGAATAGAACTATTACAAAAAGCTTTACAAAATACATAACTGAAATTTAACTCATAGAATAAATTCGAAAAATGAAAAAAATGTTTATAATAATATAAAGTAACCTTCACAAGGAAATAATTCCCAATTTCTAATTGTTAAAATAGTTGAGTTAAATACATTAAATTTATAAAGTAACACTATCCAGTGAGACACAAAGAATGCTGACGACGGCCGTAGCGGGCCAGAAAATGCATTACATTCTGCTGGTGTCTAATAATTGTAAATTTTTCTGAACATTCAATATACCTCATTGCTTTCCAAAGGAAGGCTAAGGTAAAATGTAAAAAGAAAATACAATATAATAGTCTGGTAGTGTATAAAGTCATTTCTGAAAAATTAAAGGAATAGAACTATTACAAAAAGCTTTACAAAATACATAACTGAAATTTAACTCATAGAATAAATTCGAAAAATGAAAAAAATGTTTATAATAATATAAAGTAACCTTCACAAGGAAATAATTCCCAATTTCTAATTGTTAAAATAGTTGAGTTAAATACATTAAATTTATAAAGTAACACTATCCAGTGAGACACAAAGAATGCTGACGACGGTCGTAGCGGGCCAGAAAATGCATTACATTCTGCTGGTGTCTAATAATTGTAAATTTTTCTGAACATTCAATATACCTCATTGCTTTCCAAAGGAAGGCTAAGGTAAAATGTAAAAAGAAAATACAATATAATAGTCTGGTAGTGTATAAAGTCATTTCTGAAAAATTAAAGGAATAGAACTATTACAAAAAGCTTTACAAAATACATAACTGAAATTTAACTCATAGAATAAATTCGAAAAATGAAAAAAATGTTTATAATAATATAAAGTAACCTTCACAAGGAAATAATTCCCAATTTCTAATTGTTAAAATAGTTGAGTTAAATACATTAAATTTATAAAGTAACACTATCCAGTGAGACACAAAGAATGCTGACGACGGCCGTAGCGGGCCAGAAAATGCATTACATTCTGCTGGTGTCTAATAATTGTAAATTTTTCTGAACATTCAATATACCTCATTGCTTTCCAAAGGAAGGCTAAGGTAAAATGTAAAAAGAAAATACAATATAATAGTCTGGTAGTGTATAAAGTCATTTCTGAAAAATTAAAGGAATAGAACTATTACAAAAAGCTTTACAAAATACATAACTGAAATTTAACTCATAGAATAAATTCGAAAAATAAAAAAAAATGTTTATAATAATATAAAGTAACCTTCACAAGGAAATAATTCCCAATTTCTAATTGTTAAAATAGTTGAGTTAAATACATTAAATTTATAAAGTAACACTATCCAGTGAGACACAAAGAATGCTGACGACGGCCGTAGCGGGCCAGAAAATGCATTACATTCTGCTGGTGTCTAATAATTGTAAATTTTTCTGAACATTCAATATACCTCATTGCTTTCCAAAGGAAGGCTAAGGTAAAATGTCAAAAGAAAATACAATATAATAGTCTGGTAGTGTATAAAGTCATTTCTGAAAAATTAAAGGAATAGAACTATTACAAAAAGCTTTACAAAATACATAACTGAAATTTAACTCATAGAATAAATTCGAAAAATGAAAAAAATGTTTATAATAATATAAAGTAACCTTCACAAGGAAATAATTCCCAATTTCTAATTGTTAAAATAGTTGAGTTAAATACATTAAATTTATAAAGTAACACTATCCAGTGAGACACAAAGAATGCTGACGACGGCCGTAGCGGGCCAGAAAATGCATTACATTCTGCTGGTGTCTAATAATTGTAAATTTTTTCTGAACATTCAATATACCTCATTGCTTTCCAAAGGAAGGCTAAGGTAAAATGTAAAAAGAAAATACAATATAATAGTATGGTAGTGTATAAAGTCATTTCTGAAAAATTAAAGGAATATAACTATTACAAAAAGCTTTACAAAATACATAACTGAAATTTAACTCATAGAATAAATTCGAAAAATGAAAAAAATGTTTATAATAATATAAAGTAACCTTCACAAGGAAATAATTCCCAATTTCTAATTGTTAAAATAGTTGAGTTAAATACATTAAATTTATAAAGTAACACTATCCAGTGAGACACAAAGAATGCTGACGACGGCCGTAGCGGGCCAGAAAATGCATTACATTCTGCTGGTGTCTAATAATTGTAAATTTTTCTGAACATTCAATATACCTCATTGCTTTCCAAAGGAAGGCTAAGGTAAAATGTAAAAAGAAAATACAATATAATAGTCTGGTAGTGTATAAAGTCATTTCTGAAAAATTAAAGGAATAGAACTATTACAAAAAGCTTTACAAAATACATAACTGAAATTTAACTCATAGAATAAATTCGAAAAATGAAAAAAATGTTTATAATAATATAAAGTAACCTTCACAAGGAAATAATTCCCAATTTCTAATTGTTAAAATAGTTGAGTTAAATACATTACATTTATAAAGTAACACTATCCAGTGAGACACAAAGAATGCTGACGACGGCCGTAGCGGGCCAGAAAATGCATTACATTCTGCTGGTGTCTAATAATTGTAAATTTTTTCTGAACATTCAATATACCTCATTGCTTTCCAAAGGAAGGCTAAGGTAAAATGTAAAAAGAAAATACAATATAATAGTCTGGTAGTGTATAAAGTCATTTCTGAAAAATTAAAGGAATAGAACTATTACAAAAAGCTTTACAAAATACATAACTGAAATTTAACTCATAGAATAAATTCGAAAAATGAAAAAAATGTTTATAATAATATAAAGTAACCTTCACAAGGAAATAATTCCCAATTTATAATTGTTAAAATAGTTGAGTTAAATACATTAAATTTATAAAGTAACACTATCCAGTGAGACACAAAGAATGCTGACGACGGCCGTAGCTGGCCAGAAAATGCATTACATTCTGCTGGTGTCTAATAATTGTAAATTTTTCTGAACATTCAATATACCTCATTGCTTTCCAAAGGAAGGCTAAGGTAAAATGTAAAAAGAAAATACAATATAATAGTCTGGTAGTGTATAAAGTCATTTCTGAAAAATTAAAGGAATAGAACTATTACAAAAAGCTTTACAAAATACATAACCGAAATTTAACTCATAGAATAAATTCGAAAAATGAAAAAAATGTTTATAATAATATAAAGTAACCTTCACAAGGAAATAATTCCCAATTTCTAATTGTTAAAATAGTTGAGTTAAATACATTTAATTTATAAAGTAACACTATCCAGTGAGACACAAAGAATGCTGACGACGGCCGTAGCGGGCCAGAAAATGCATTACATTCTGCTGGTGTCTAATAATTGTAAATTTTTCTGAACATTCAATATACCTCATTGCTTTCCAAAGGAAGGCTAAGGTAAAATGTAAAAAGAAAATACAATATAATAGTCTGGTAGTGTATAAAGTCATTTCTGAAAAATTAAAGGAATAGAACTATTACAAAAAGCTTTACAAAATACATAACTGAAATTTAACTCATAGAATAAATTCGAAAAATGAAAAAAATGTTTATAATAATATAAAGTAACCTTCACAAAGAAATAATTCCCAATTTCTAATTGTTAAAATAGTTGAGTTAAATACATTAAATTTATAAAGTAACACTATCCAGTGAGACACAAAGAATGCTGACGACGGCCGTAGCGGGCCAGAAAATGCATTACATTCTGCTGGTGTCTAATAATTGTAAATTTTTTCTGAACATTCAATATACCTCATTGCTTTCCAAAGGAAGGCTAAGGTAAAATGTAAAAAGAAAATACAATATAATAGTCTGGTAGTGTATAAAGTCATTTCTGAAAAATTAAAGGAATAGAACTATTACAAAAAGCTTTACAAAATACATAACTGAAATTTAACTCATAGAATAAATTCGAAAAATGAAAAAAATGTTTATACTAATATAAAGTAACCTTCACAAGGAAATAATTCCCAATTTCTAATTGTTAAAATAGTTGAGTTAAATACATTAAATTTATAAAGTAACACTATCCAGTGAGACACAAAGAATGCTGACGACGGCCGTAGCGGGCCAGAAAATGCATTACATTCTGCTGGTGTCTAATAATTGTAAATTTTTCTGAAGATTCAATATACCTCATTGCTTTCCAAAGGAAGGCTAAGGTAAAATGTAAAAAGAAAATACAATATAATAGTCTGGTAGTGTATAAAGTCATTTCTGAAAAATTAAAGGAATAGAACTATTACAAAAAGCTTTACAAAATACATAACTGAAATTTAACTCATAGAATAAATTCGAAAAATGAAAAAAATGTTTATAATAATATAAAGTAACCTTCACAAGGAAATAATTCCCAATTTCTAATTGTTAAAATAGTTGAGTTAAATACATTAAATTTATAAAGTAACACTATCCAGTGAGACACAAAGAATGCTGACGACGGCCGTAGCGGGCCAGAAAATGCATTACATTCTGCTGGTGTCTAATAATTGTAAATTTTTCTGAACATTCAATATACCTCATTGCTTTCCAAAGGAAGGCTAAGGTAAAATGTAAAAAGAAAATACAATAAAATAGTCTGGTAGTGTATAAAGTCATTTCTGAAAAATTAAAGGAATAGAACTATTACAAAAAGCTTTACAAAATACATAACTGAAATTTAACTCATAGAATAAATTCGAAAAATGAAAAAAATGTTTATAATAATATAAAGTAACCTTCACAAGGAAATAATTCCCAATTTCTAATTGTTAAAATAGTTGAGTTAAATACATTAAATTTATAAAGTAACACTATCCAGTGAGACACAAAGAATGCTGACGACGGCCGTAGCGGGCCAGAAAATGCATTACATTCTGCTGGTGTCTAATAATTGTAAATTTTTCTGAACATTCAATATACCTCATTGCTTTCCAAAGGAAGGCTAAGGTAAAATGTAAAAAGAAAATACAATATATAATAGTCTGGTAGTGTATAAAGTCATTTCTGAAAAATTAAAGGAATAGAACTATTACAAAAAGCTTTACAAAATACATAACTGAAATTTAACTCATAGAATAAATTCGAAAAATGAAAAAAATGTTTATAATAATATAAAGTAACCTTCACAAGGAAATAATTCCCAATTTCTAATTGTTAAAATAGTTGAGTTAAATACATTAAATTTATAAAGTAACACTATCCAGTGAGACACAAAGAATGCTGACGACGGCCGTAGCGGGCCAGAAAATGCATTACATTCTGCTGGTGTCTAATAATTGTAAATTTTTCTGAACATTCAATATACCTCATTGCTTTCCAAAGGAAGGCTAAGGTAAAATGTAAAAAGAAAATACAATATAATAGTCTGGTAGTGTATAAAGTCATTTCTGAAAAATTAAAGGAATAGAACTATTACAAAAAGCTTTACAAAATACATAACTGAAATTTAACTCATAGAATAAATTCGAAAAATGAAAAAAATGTTTATAATAATATAAAGTAACCTTCACAAGGAAATAATTCCCAATTTCTAATTGTTAAAATAGTTGAGTTAAATACATTAAATTTATAAAGTAACACTATCCAGTGAGACACAAAGAATGCTGACGACGGCCGTAGCGGGCCAGAAAATGCATTACATTCTGCTGGTGTCTAATAATTGTAAATTTTTCTGAACATTCAATATACCTCATTGCTTTCCAAAGGAAGGCTAAGGTAAAATGTAAAAAGAAAATACAATATAATAGTCTGGTAGTGTATAAAGTCATTTCTGAAAAATTAAAGGAATAGAACTATTACAAAAAGCTTTACAAAATACATAACTGAAATTTAACTCATAGAATAAATTCGAAAAATGAAAAAAATGTTTATAATAATATAAAGTAACCTTCACAAGGAAATAATTCCCAATTTCTAATTGTTAAAATAGTTGAGTTAAATACATTAAATTTATAAAGTAACACTATCCAGTGAGACACAAAGAATGCTGACGACGGCCGTAGCGGGCCAGAAAATGCATTACATTCTGCTGGTGTCTAATAATTGTAAATTTTTCTGAACATTCAATATACCTCATTGCTTTCCAAAGGAAGGCTAAGGTAAAATGTAAAAAGAAAATACAATATAATAGTCTGGTAGTGTATAAAGTCATTTCTGAAAAATTAAAGGAATAGAACTATTACAAAAAGCTTTACAAAATACATAACTGAAATTTAACTCATAGAATAAATTCGAAAAATGAAAAAAATGTTTATAATAATATAAAGTAACCTTCACAAGGAAATAATTCCCAATTTCTAATTGTTAAAATAGTTGAGTTAAATACATTAAATTTATAAAGTAACACTATCCAGTGAGACACAAAGAATGCTGACGACGGCCGTAGCGGGCCAGAAAATGCATTACATTCTGCTGGTGTCTAATAATTGTAAATTTTTCTGAACATTCAATATACCTCATTGCTTTCCAAAGGAAGGCTAAGGTAAAATGTAAAAAGAAAATACAATATAATAGTCTGGTAGTGTATAAAGTCATTTCTGAAAAATTAAAGGAATAGAACTATTACAAAAAGCTTTACAAAATACATAACTGAAATTTAACTCATAGAATAAATTCGAAAAATGAAAAAAATGTTTATAATAATATAAAGTAACCTTCACAAGGAAATAATTCCCAATTTCTAATTGTTAAAATAGTTGAGTTAAATACATTAAATTTATAAAGTAACACTATCCAGTGAGACACAAAGAATGCTGACGACGGCCGTAGCGGGCCAGAAAATGCATTACATTCTGCTGGTGTCTAATAATTGTAAATTTTTCTGAACATTCAATATACCTCATTGCTTTCCAAAGGAAGGCTAAGGTAAAATGTAAAAAGAAAATACAATATAATAGTCTGGTAGTGTATAAAGTCATTTCTGAAAAATTAAAGGAATAGAACTATTACAAAAAGCTTTACAAAATACATAACTGAAATTTAACTCATAGAATAAATTCGAAAAATTAAAAAAAATTTTATAATAATATAAAGTAACCTTCACAAGGAAATAATTCCCAATTTCTAATTGTTAAAATAGTTGAGTTAAATACATTAAATTTATAAAGTAACACTATCCAGTGAGACACAAAGAATGCTGACGACGGCCGTAGCGGGCCAGAAAATGCATTACATTCTGCTGGTGTCTAATAATTGTAAATTTTTCTGAACATTCAATATACCTCATTGCTTTCCAAAGAAAGGCTAAGGTAAAATGTAAAAAGAAAATACAATATAATAGTCTGGTAGTGTATAAAGTCACTTCTGAAAAATTAAAGGAATAGAACTATTACAAAAAGCTTTACAAAATACATAACTGAAATTTAACTCATAGAATAAATTCGAAAAATGAAAAAAATGTTTATAATAATATAAAGTAACCTTCACAAGGAAATAATTCCCAATTTCTAATTGTTAAAATAGTTGAGTTAAATACATTAAATTTATAAAGTAACACTATCCAGTGAGACACAAAGAATGCTGACGACGGCCGTAGCGGGCCAGAAAATGCATTACATTCTGCTGGTGTCTAATAATTGTAAATTTTTCTGAACATTCAATATACCTCATTGCTTTCCAAAGGAAGGCTAAGGTAAAATGTAAAAAGAAAATACAATATAATAGTCTGGTAGTGTATAAAGTCATTTCTGAAAAATTAAAGGAATAGAACTATTACAAAAAGCTTTACAAAATACATAACTGAAATTTAACTCATAGAATAAATTCGAAAAATGAAAAAAATGTTTATAATAATATAAAGTAACCTTCACAAGGAAATAATTCCCAATTTCTAATTGTTAAAATAGTTGAGTTAAATACATTAAATTTATAAAGTAACACTATCCAGTGAGACACAAAGAATGCTGACGACGGCCGTAGCGGGCCAGAAAATGCATTACATTCTGCTGGTGTCTAATAATTGTAAATTTTTCTGAACATTCAATATACCTCATTGCTTTCCAAAGGAAGGCTAAGGTAAAATGTAAAAAGAAAATACAATATAATAGTCTGGTAGTGTATAAAGTCATTTCTGAAAAATTAAAGGAATAGAACTATTACAAAAAGCTTTACAAAATACATAACTGAAATTTAACTCATAGAATAAATTCGAAAAATGAAAAAAATGTTTATAATAATATAAAGTAACCTTCACAAGGAAATAATTCCCAATTTCTAATTGTTAAAATAGTTGAGTTAAATACATTAAATTTATAAAGTAACACTATCCAGTGAGACACAAAGAATGCTGACGACGGCCGTAGCGGGCCAGAAAATGCATTACATTCTGCTGGTGTCTAATAATTGTAAATTTTTCTGAACATTCAATATACCTCATTGCTTTCCAAAGGAAGGCTAAGGTAAAATGTAAAAAGAAAATACAATATAATAGTCTGGTAGTGTATAAAGTCATTTCTGAAAAATTAAAGGAATAGAACTATTACAAAAAGCTTTACAAAATACATAACTGAAATTTAACTCATAGAATAAATTCGAAAAATGAAAAAATGTTTATAATAATATAAAGTAACCTTCACAAGGAAATAATTCCCAATTTCTAATTGTTAAAATAGTTGAGTTAAATACATTACATTTATAAAGTAACACTATCCAGTGAGACACAAAGAATGCTGACGACGGCCGTAGCGGGCCAGAAAATGCATTACATTCTGCTGGTGTCTAATAATTGTAAATTTTTTCTGAACATTCAATATACCTCATTGCTTTCCAAAGGAAGGCTAAGGTAAAATGTAAAAAGAAAATACAATATAATAGTCTGGTAGTGTATAAAGTCATTTATGAAAAATTAAAGGAATAGAACTATTACAAAAAGCTTTACAAAATACATAACTGAAATTTAACTCATAGAATAAATTCGAAAAATGAAAAAAATGTTTATAATAATATAAAGTAACCTTCACAAGGAAATAATTCCCAATTTCTAATTGTTAAAATAGTTGAGTTAAATACATTACATTTATAAAGTAACACTATCCAGTGAGACACAAAGAATGCTGACGACGGCCGTAGCGGGCCAGAAAATGCATTACATTCTGCTGGTGTCTAATAATTGTAAATTTTTTCTGAACATTCAATATACCTCATTGCTTTCCAAAGGAAGGCTAAGGTAAAATGTAAAAAGAAAATACAATATAATAGTCTGGTAGTGTATAAAGTCATTTCTGAAAAATTAAAGGAATAGAACTATTACAAAAAGCTTTACAAAATACATAACTGAAATTTAACTCATAGAATAAATTCGAAAAATGAAAAAAATGTTTATAATAATATAAAGTAACCTTCACAAGGAAATAATTCCCAATTTCTAATTGTTAAAATAGTTGAGTTAAATACATTAAATTTATAAAGTAACACTATCCAGTGAGACACAAAGAATGCTGACGACGGCCGTAGCGGGCCAGAAAATGCATTACATTCTGCTGGTGTCTAATAATTGTAAATTTTTCTGAACATTCAATATACCTCATTGCTTTCCAAAGGAAGGCTAAGGTAAAATGTAAAAAGAAAATACAATATAATAGTCTGGTAGTGTATAAAGTCATTTCTGAAAAATTAAAGGAATAGAACTATTACAAAAAGCTTTACAAAATACATAACTGAAATTTAACTCATAGAATAAATTCGAAAAATGAAAAAAATGTTTATAATAATATAAAGTAACCTTCACAAGGAAATAATTCCCAATTTCTAATTGTTAAAATAGTTGAGTTAAATACATTAAATTTATAAAGTAACACTATCCAGTGAGACACAAAGAATGCTGACGACGGCCGTAGCGGGCCAGAAAATGCATTACATTCTGCTGGTGTCTAATAATTGTAAATTTTTCTGAACATTCAATATACCTCATTGCTTTCCAAAGGAAGGCTAAGGTAAAATGTAAAAAGAAAATACAATATAATAGTCTGGTAGTGTATAAAGTCATTTCTGAAAAATTAAAGGAATAGAACTATTACAAAAAGCTTTACAAAATACATAACTGAAATTTAACTCATAGAATAAATTCGAAAAATGAAAAAAATGTTTATAATAATATAAAGTAACCTTCACAAGGAAATAATTCCCAATTTCTAATTGTTAAAATAGTTGAGTTAAATACATTAAATTTATAAAGTAACACTATCCAGTGAGACACAAAGAATGCTGACGACGGCCGTAGCGGGCCAGAAAATGCATTACATTCTGCTGGTGTCTAATAATTGTAAATTTTTCTGAACATTCAATATACCTCATTGCTTTCCAAAGGAAGGCTAAGGTAAAATGTAAAAAGAAAATACAATATAATAGTCTGGTAGTGTATAAAGTCATTTCTGAAAAATTAAAGGAATAGAACTATTACAAAAAGCTTTACAAAATACATAACTGAAATTTAACTCATAGAATAAATTCGAAAAATGAAAAAAATGTTTATAATAATATAAAGTAACCTTCACAAGGAAATAATTCCCAATTTCTAGTTTTTTAGAAATGTTTTTTTGTGTATTTCAAAATAATTTTTCAGAAGTTTTTTATAATATGGAAATTAAAAAATCCCTCAAAAATGTCAAAATATGCAAAAATATGCATTTAAAACCTAAATATGCAAAAATATGCATTTTCACTAAAATATGCAACAATATGCAAAAACAAATCGATGCCATTTTAACGGAAATTTAATGATTCGGAAAGATAATTGGTCGACATCGTTCTTAGACTATCGACAAAAAACATGCATTTGCATGGAAATCGCATCCCTAGTTATAACTATGAAATTCCATTTAGACAATGAAAATTTTCATTTACCCAAGGAAATTTTTTTTATGAAAATGATTCATTAAATATGTGAAGCATTTTTCTTTCAGTGTAGCTGGTAGTTAAAATAAAAAAAATCGGTTCATAAATGAACGGGCTATAGACAAACAACTTTGTTCTTGAAGAAAAAATGGTTTTGGCACAAAAGTGTCCATCAAGTGTATCAAATATCAATCATATTTTGTTTATGTATATAAGAAGTGTTAAATGTTCAAAATAAGTCAAGTCGGTCCATTACTTTCCCTCGAAATTTTGCTTTTGCCGATACATTTTTCAGGGAAGAGGCAAACAACTTCGAGGACAATTTTCATAAAAGGGATAAATAAAAAAATTTAAGCTGCCTTAATTTTGCTTATATTTTGTTGTATGAAAAAATTTTCTACATTTGAGATGGCACCCGGTCAAAGTCGGTTCAATTTAAAACGTACTTTAATTTCGACTAAAGTAGCAATAAAATTGAAAGAATGTTTTTATTCAAAAGTTGATTCTAAAAAGAACCGACTTTAGCGTTTGTCTATGATTATGGGCCAATGTGCTTTAAACGGGTTTTCTTGTTGTTTATGCTGAACAAATACAAATACATAACTACATGAGTGTTTTTATAAAACTTTAAACATGTGCTAATTATTTAATATATTCTCAATATGGTATACAACATTCGCATGAGAATGTATGGTATTTAAGGTACAAAACATACATTTATTAAGGCTTTACATATGTACACACATATATTTATGTGTACAACTCTTTTACAGAGTTGTGGTTTTAAATTATTTCTTAAGCAACTTTTGTGGTTATTGCCTTTTGTTAAGGGATATTAATACAAAAAAGGAAAAATCTGATGGTCCCACAAGTTCATATTACATAAGTACACATTTAAAATTGCATAATATGCATATTATGAATGTGTATAAAACAACATGTGTACGTTATTAGTATTACATTTACAATTTAAGCTATTAAGGTAATTTCTTAGTTAGCATACAGTACACAGTACTTTTCGCTTAAAGCCCAAAAATGGATTTAAGCCAAAATTGTCATATTCACATGCAGATTTTTTTGAATTCCACACAAATAATTTGTTACAGTACTTTTGACTTAGCTGCAAAATCTCCTTTGTACGATTTTTTGTGCAGGTAAATCAAAAATGCAGTTATCTTAAATGAATTTACCTGCCTTAATGTGCAGGTACACAATTGTAGTACCTGCACAAAAGTGCAGCTAAAGTAAAGTGTTTGATATAAAAGTAGAATAAAAAAAAATTATATTATTAATAGTATTGTGGTTATTTTATTGAACTATTTATGGTTTTTAATCCAAATTTTTAATATTTTTAATTAGGCTTAAGTTCATTAAATTTAATTTTCATTAAATAATTTTTATGAAGAAAGGAATTTTACAACATGAAAATTAATTAAAATTTATTGATAATTTTTCATTCTTGACTCAATCTGGGCTCGAACCCAGGTGTTTACGGACAGGTTACCCTGACATGTTTCGATTGCAACCACTCAATTTCCTCAGAGGGCTTGCCGTTTAACACTCGCAGCCATCGACGACTGCTGACGTCATTAGTCAAACATCAATCCTTAAACCAAATTGTATTCAACCTTTGGTAGATCGAAATTTGCTTTGAATGATTATCTATTTTTAATTTATTTTAACATGTTATTCCTTTACTTCTGTTTTTTCGTACTTTTGTCAAGAATTCTTCTTGAAGTTCAAAGTACATATTTTTTGTTTTTTTTTTTCATTTTTTGTCTTTCTTATTCTTGTTGACCTTTTCAGCACAACTTGAAGGACAAATGCAAATATACAGCTCGTGCCTTAGCTTTAACAATTATTAGTATTGTGGTTATTTTATTGAACTATTTATGGTTTTTAATCCAAATTTTTAATATTTTTAATTAGGCTTAAGTTCAATAAATTTAATTTTCATTAAATTATTTTTATGAAGAAAGGAATTTTACAACATGAAAATGAATTAAAATTCATTGATAATTTTTCATTCTTGACTCAATCTGGGCTCGAACCCAGGTGTTTACGGACATAAAAATAATTTAATGAAAATTAAATTTAATGAACTTAAGCCTAATTAAAAATATTAAAAATTTGGATTAAAAATTATATTATTAATACATAAATTTATATTTTATTAAAATTTTATTTCAACCCAGCTAGCATTTTCAATCGTCTAGGAGTCTACTGGGCATCTCACAAAGAGTGTTTTTGATCGTCGGCGAGCTCATTTTTTAATTGTAGACAATTCCTCGCACGGGAGAAACTGTTACACGTGCTGATTCCTATGAGGGATTCTTCCATAACGCAGCCAAAAACGCTTATATTAATCGTAAAGGGAATCGTTTATGATGTATGTAGAGATTATCTAACGAGTCTTTCAAAAAGCATGCCAAGAGTCGTATGAGACTCATGTAGGTATTATTTTACAACTCGTGAAATGCTCAGCCGTATGACTAAGCTACATAAATAAGAGCATCAAGTATATTGTTCATGCCAAAACTTCTAATTTTCATACAACAAACCTTAAGGTCGCGAAATCAACACCATCATTTCGGAAAACCCTTTTTACAGATCCTTAGGCCGGTTTGTTTTATTAAAAACGTATTGGCAATAGCATTTTCACACTTCAAAAACTGTCTTATTTAGGTAGCTCAGTAATTGTTATACGATTTTTACAGAGAGTGCCAAAAGGTTCATTCCAAGATTTAAAGACGAGCGTGACAAAAAATAACAGATCATTTTATAAATGTTTGTATGTTTATTTAATATAAAAGAAACATTAACAAAAACAATGAGACTTCAATTGCGATTTATATTTTTGTAAACAGCTTAAATTGGATATTGGTAACAACAACAGCAACCTCAAAACTGTTATGGGCACGCATAGCCTAGGTGCAGTCAGGAATGATAATGGAGACAGACTGGTTGACCTGTGTGCCAGACACCACATGTTCATCGGCGGCACAAAATTCATACACAAAAACATCCACAAATACACATGGGAGTCTCCAGATGGCCGTACACGTAACCAAATAGACCATATAATGATTAGTAAGCTATTTCTTGGTTGTCTCTTAGATGTTAAAACAAGGCGCGGAGCTGATATCGATAGCGACCACCATCTTCTCGTAGGCAAGTTTAAACTCCGTCCTGCTGCTATTCACTCTAATAAGAAGCAGCCCAAATATAACTCCTCTAAACTACAAAACCCACATGTAGCTAACCAATATAAGCTTATAAGCACATATACAAAACGAATGTCACCAAAGCGCGATCCGAATTCTTGGTACTCTGAAACGTAGCCACAAACCATGGATAGCCGATGCTACGTTGCAGGAAATAGCAGTCCGCAAAAGACTTAAAAACAAAATATACCGGGCTAAAACGGACAATACCAGGCGCAATGCAAAGACAAAATACCGCCAGTCCGCTGCCAAAGTCAGGTATATGGCGCAGGCCGATAGAGAAGCCTACTATAGTAATATCACTGAAAAAGCCGAACAGGCATCAGCAGTGGGTAATATGCGTGATGTGTACAATGCTATTATAGAATTGAGTGGGAGGCAAGCACGTACTGCTGACGTCATCAAGGACGATAATGGTAATGATCTCACCACCATCAATGAGCAACTTAAACGCTGGCGAGATTTCTTCTCTACACCGAGCTCCCAACTCGCCACCACTCCAAATTCGCAGTTCCCTTGGCAAGAAAACAGACGCCTCCCGAGAGGAGAAATTTCCTTTATACCACCTACTTTTACTGAAGTATTCCACGCACTATCGAACCTAAAGAACTCGAAAACGCCCGGGCACGATAACATTCCTGCAGAACTACTAAGATATCGTGCTGAACCCAACGCCGTAGCTCTGACGCCCATAATCAGGAATATATAGGAACAAGAGTCTATTCCGAACAGCTGGAAGGAAGGCGTAATAGTGACAGTGCCGAAGAAGGGTTATCTTAGGCAATGCAGTAACTGGAGAGGCATCACGTTATTGAATGCAGTCAACAAATTGCTATCGTCCCTGATTCTACAGCGAATTTCTCCGGTTGTAGAAACTATCCTACGAAAAGAACAAGCTGGGTTCAGACCTGGAAGATCATATGTGTTGACCATATTAACACAACACTCATTATCATTGAGCAATCCATCGAGTACAACAGCAGCCTTTACTTACTATTTGTAGATTCCGAGCGTGCCTTCGACACAGTATCCAGACCGGCACTCTGGAAAGCTCTGAGTAGCAAGGGAATCCCGCCTAAAATAATCCACCTTATTCGCGGGCTTCATGTAGATGCTAAATGTAAAGTTCGATACAAAGGCGAAGAAAGCCAACCATTCGAGCCCAACACAGGGGTAAAACAAGGCTGTATACGGTCTCCCACACTAATTCGACTGCTGTTGGATTGCGTGCTTCAGCAAACAAACTCCGAAACCCCGTATGGCATCCGCTGGAACATTAGTGAGTTCCTCCATGATATCGACTATGCTGACGATATATGCCTTTTTACACACCGCTTCGACGATATGGCGCATAAGATTCACCACCTATCCATCAATTCAAATAAAGTTGTCCTCAAAATAAACATAAAGAAAACTAAACTAATGCGTATTGGCACTAGCAACGCAACCCTCCTAATACTCCATGGACAGCTAATCGAAGATGTAGACTCCTTCTCGTATCTCGGCAGTACAATTTGTAAAGACGGAGGCTCCAGTGCCGATATAACTGACAGAATCAACAAAGCCCGGACCGCATTCCATTCCCTGCATAGAATATGGAGGGCGAACAATATAACCACCACCACAAAGCTGAGAATCTTTAACTGTAGTGTTAAATCGGTACTGCTGTATGGTTGCAGCACCTGGAGCACAACGCAAGGTACACGCAGGAAATTGCAATCTTTCTGCAATAAATGTCTCAAACAAGTTTCGCGAATTTTCTGGCCAAACTGGGTAACCAATGAACAACTGCTCTTAATGGCTAACTGCAAACCAATCGAGTATGAAATCTGCAGGCGCAAATGGACTTGGATAGGCCACATCCTAAGAAGGCCATCTGACGAAATCGCAAGGCATGCATTAGACTGGAATCCACAGGGCCATAGAAATCCTGGAAGGCCCAGAAACACATGGACAAGAATGATCAAAAACGAATGCAAATCTCATAATGTGACTTGGAACCAAGCAAAGATCCTAGCTAATGATCCAGTAAAGTGGAGAGAATTTGTTGATGCCCTATGTTCTTCGTGAACTTTTATCTAAATTGCAATTACCACGTTGTAAATTTTATAAAGAAAGGAATATATACATATGTGAAAAAGTGGCCACCATAAATTTTTTTTTTACGTGCAGCTAACTTTGATGTTTTGTATGAAAATATTTTAAGGCTGCCCAAAAATGTGCAGGTATAAAAAATGCACGTAAACAAGGATTTTGAAGTTTAATTACAGAAAATATGTATTTTGGGCAGTTAAGTCAAAGTGCAGCTAACTTAAATTATTTGTATGAAAATAATTTTAATATGCCAAAAACTTTGGGAACTTATCTTAAATGTGCAGGTATCGAAAGTGCACTTAAAAAACGAATTTGTATAGAATTATAAAAAATAATTCCAAAAATTATCAATTTTGTGCGGTTAAGTCAAAAGTGCACGTAAACAGAAGGCAGTTAAGTTAAAACTACTTAATACTTAAACCTAAATCTACATTTAATTTTTTAAATATAAACAAATACTGTTTAATTAACAATTATTTGAATTTGTCGTTCTTAATCCTAAAAATACTTATCGACGTAAACAAACATTATACCCAAACATACATATGCTAGTGTTGTTCAGTTTATCTGCGCTGGAAAGAAAACCCATGAAAAAAGGTGACTATACTCAATTGCCAACGGGTAATTCCATGTCAAAACGACCAAGAGTGGGACACGACCCCTTCCGATTTTAATGAAATTTGGTGAGAAAGTTCCTTTTATCCCATAAGGAACATATATGAACGAAAAAAAATTTTAAAATTTTTTTTTTCAAAAGTTATGTCATATTCAAAATGCCATAATTTCGCTAAATTAGCCAAATGTGTTGAACTTATTTCTTCAATATCTCGAAAACTACTTTACATACGAAGATGATCATTTTAAGAGAATACTTTGGGCTACAAACCATATATTGAAAAAAAAATTTTTTTTTTGAAAAATGTAATAACTACAAAATATTAAACTTTAAAAATGGACTAAGTCAAAAACTTATTTTTTTTTTACTGATTTTTTTTATAGAATACCTCAAACTGTTTTTTAAAAATCCTGAAACTTTGAAGGAGGTGTTATATTTGTTATGATTTTTTTTTCTTTCGCAACTTTTAAAAAAATATTCTGAAAATAAGTATTGTGGTAATTTTGTTGAACTATTTATGGTTTCTTATCCAAATTTTTAATATTTTTAATCAGGCTTAAGTTCATCAAATTAAATTTTCATTAAATTATTTTTACGAAGAAAAATAAAATTTTAAATTTTTCTGAGGGAAAACTTATTAATTGTAAAGATCTACCTGAAAAACAACGCATTACTCTAAATGCAAGAAGTGGTGTAGTTGTAAGTTTTATTTGCGATAAGCATGATAGACAATTTTTAAGAAAATACACTTTAAACCAAAATATGTTGGGTGATCCATATAATATTCATGTTACTCGAGTACGAAAATTATTAAAAGTAGTTACTTTCGAGATTTATACTTAAATTAAGGTAATTTTTCCTTTAATTGCACCCGGAAAAAACTGTGTATTTTGTGTTGAAATTGAAAAAAAATATCAACAAATGATGCTTCCATCTGAACAAGATGATGTGACATATAAAATTTGTAGTTCAGCAAGTGAAACTTAGTTCAAAAGCAACTGATCTCAATCGTCTCAATGCTGTTGCAAAAATATACGGTTTGTCTCCTTTAAAAAAAAAAAAATACTTAAATCGATCAAAAACTTATTCCCAGCAAAAATATCATATTATTATGTCTGAGCCAGAGAACTGCAAAAATCACTATTTTTCTTGATTAATCTCAAATTTACATTCACTCTTTGCCTGCAAAACAAAGTTCAACGTTGGTAAGTTTTACATCGTTTCGTACACATTTGATTTTAGCATGTGTGCGTTTTTATTGAAAGTGCTTTGTTTGCATGTAAAGTCAAAAGGCACACATTCTTATACTTTTGCATTCAAGTAGTCATTGTCCACTCGATGAGACGCTTTGTTAACATTAACAACAATAAGCCACTCGATGAGACGCTTTGTTACCATTAACAACAATAAGAAGAATACATTGTACATACAGAACTACTGTACTTTTTAAGAAAGGTTAAAAAATAAGTCTTCTGTTTCTATGGAAATTATTTGTACCTACATATGTGCGTTTAGTTTCATTTCAATTTATTTTTTCTTGTACTACACAGTAACAGCTGAATGCCTACATGAGTAAGACCATATTTACATTATGCAATTAATGCCGCAACTTTCGCATGTAACTTTTTGTTTGTTAGCAAGAGGTGTAGGGAAGAAAACGGGGTTGAAACAAATTAAAAAATGCATTAAAAAATATAAATGTGAAAAGAGTTTCGTAGCAACTTCTTTAAAAGAAAAAACACTCGGCGTCAATTGCATAGTCTAAATGCGGTCTAATAATTGCTAGATTTCTGGCTTTTTTGTTTGTATTTTTTTTTTCTTTGCCAAAACAATCATTGTATCACCGAACACACAAACATCTTAATTGACAAACGAAGCTAAACGATGGAATAAATAACAAAGCACGATGTGCATTATTTGAATGACTGCAAACTAGCAGCGAATGTTTGCGGTTGCGCAAGTTTGATTGTATGACCGCAAGCGAGTGTATTTGTTAGTGTTCATTTACTGCGATTTTTTTTTGCAATCGCACAAAGCCGTTCTCTGGTCTGGGCAACAATCATCCTTTAAACATGTTACGGATACTACTTTTGACTCAATTGACGACTACAATTTAATTCTTGATGACAACCCAACATTAACTGGAAAAGAAATGGTAGTACAGTTGAAGAAAAGTTTTCAAATAATACCAAATGGAGTGAAAAATTACAAATCCTGTCTGTTTTACCATCAAGTTGGTCAACAAAAAAAAAAAAAAATTATGAATATTTTCGGAGCAACTTTATACATGGCAAACGTTTGCAAAATGTACAAAACTATTCAAAATTTTTAAATTGTATTGTACAAAAACTTTTCAAATGTCAAAGAGAGAAAACGAAACAATTGGCTTTCCACTCATATGCATTTTTTAATTTACCGTTACAATCGTACATCTGAGTCAGAGAATAGCTTTTTGCAATTGAAAAAAAATCGCATTTAATTAACGACAACAAATACACACGCTTACGGTCATACAGTCAAACTCGCGCAACCGCAAATATTCGCTGCTGGTTTGCAGTCATTCAAAAAACGCACATCGTGCTTTGTTATTTATACAATCGTTGCCTTCGTTTTTTTTTATAAAGATTCTAAGTGTTCTGAGCGCAAATGATTGTTTGGTAAAGAAACAAAAAATACAAACGAAAGAGCCAGAAATCAAACAATCATTACTCATGTATTTATTCAGCATTAACTATGTAGTACAAGAAAAATAAAATTTAAATGAAACTAAACACACATACTTATGTAGGTACACACAATTTCCATAGAAACAAAAAGTACAGTAGTAGTAATAGTAGGCACAATGTATTTTTGTTATTGTTGTTTTTATTGTTGTTAATTTTGAAAAAGCGTCTCATCGTTGTTTATTGTTGTTGTTGTTAATGTAAACAAAAGTATAGAGAATGTGCTCTTTTGAATTTACTCAGTTGTGTTATATTGCGTGAGCAACAAAAATGCAAATAAAGCACTTTCAATAAAAAACGAATAAATGAAAATGTCAAATGTGTACGAAAGGAAAAAAAAATTACCAACGTTGAACTTTGTTTTGCATGTATAGAGTTATTGTAAATTTTAGCGTATGAATAAATGCACAAAAAAAGAGTTTTGAGGTTCTCTGATCTGAGTACAAAACAAATAGAGAAACGTTTTTTTTTTGAGTAATTGATTTAGTTCTTGTTTGGTTTTTGTAGTGGCATAACAAGAGTAAAATCCACAATGCCTCGTCCAAAAATGATTTGTTACGTTATTTCTTTGAATTACTTCTTATTTCATTTAATTTGTTTTTTTTTTAATTACTATGGTAGTCAAAATAAGCATTAAAAAAAAACCTAAAAACCTCTTTTTTATTTCACTTAGAAACAATAGCAGTGAGTAAATCAATTACCAAACGTTTGTCAAACGTTTTTTCTCTGAATGTTTCGATATTGTTCTTAATCTTTTCTTTCCCAGCTGTGTACGTTTATTATAATGTACCTACAATTTGCGATCACGAGCAAAAATAATACAAAACAAAATGGCACAATCATTCTAATTTTTTTGGGTTTGTTTTTGTTTAACTCACTGCAAAGAACAAAACAAAACGAAAGCAAACGTTTCGTTTTGTTGGTTTTCGTGCTCTGATCTTGGGTAACCTTAGGGAAAATTTTCACATGTTCAAGGAAAAATATCCATTCGAAAAAGTAGGTTTTTCGAAATTTGCAAGTTTAAGACCACCCGAATGTATGTGTTTGTCTAATTCATGAAAATTTTAAACTGCTATTTCAAGGTGCAAGACTTCAAAAACTAAAAATGCAGGATGGATCTCAACCATTTTCTTCATATAAAGATTGTTTGAAAATTGTTATTTGTGAAACACCTACGGATGACTGTTATCTTGGTGTATGCAATGGCTGTCCCGGCTCGTCAAAACTGAAAAATATTCTCGAAAATCTTATTACTGAAAACTTTTAAGATGACATTAAATATAATCAGTGGACTCAAGTAGATCGCTGCTCTTTGGAAACAGTTATAAAATCAACTGATGATTTTGTTGATTTTTTTGTAGAATTTATTCCAAAATTACTTCAGCATGACTTCGTAGCTAAATAACAAGCCGAATATTTTCAAACTATTAAAAATAATCTTGAGATTGGGCAAGTACTTGTTGTTGCTGATTTCTCTGAAAATTATTCGTTTTTACTCTAAAATAGTGTTCAAGGAGTGTATTGGAATAACAGACAAGCGACCATTCATCCATTCGGTTGAAAATAACCATTATCGAAGAAATTGATTTATTTTGGTTATCATGTATGAAAAAATTCCAAAAATTTCAAATGTTTATTGTTGTCACCAAGTTTGTATATACATGTTTACATACATATGTACAATGTACATATATTGTTTAGGTATCAAACTCAAGCATTTCCTAAGGTCACGAACGTACGTTCATACGCTTTTGATGTTCAAATAATAAGGAAAACAAAACTTTTCAGAGCATTTTTTTTGCGATTCGATAGCATTTGGGTACCTCTATGTTTAGTGCAAAAGATGGATTTTATAGAGTTTAAGTTTTCATTTTCCATTAAATATCTTCCAATTTCCTTAACAAAAAAAACTCAATACTCCTTTGCAATAGATTGTAATGGAGTGATTATAAAATAAGAGTGCAACCATAACATATTTTTTGCATGTTAAATAATTATATAAAAATGTCTTAAGAAGTAGCTTAAAAAGAAAAAATAACATTTTCCAGTTTCCAGCGCAATTTCCTTAAGTAAAACAGCTGAGATATGCTATGAAACCATTCTTTTATAAAAACATAGACTTTTTTTTATAATAATAGACAATAAAAGACGATGATTGTCAACATTTTATTTTTCCATTCTGGTAGACCATTCTGGGGAAATGCCCATATACAATGATTTTTCTTTTTATGAAAAGATAATTTCACAAAAATGTCATTAATACAATAATAATTGACATTGACTACATACACAGAAAAAATTATTTTTCAATTCAAACAAAAAATTTGCCGGATCAAAACGTTTTTTGTTTAAAACAGGACCTACAAACAAATTTGCATATTCAAACAATTTATTTTGCATTTCGTTTATTGAAAAAACCCCTGATTTTTCAAACAAATAATTGTGATAATTAGTCAAATATTTTTTTGATATTTACAGTACTTTTCGTTTATAGTCACAACGCTTATAGTCACATTAGCGATATAGTCCATTTTATCTGTTTATTTTGCCGCTATAAGTAAATTTAATATAAAGTATTAACGTTATAGTCCATTTAGCGATATAAGCACATTTGCCATATATGCCATTTATCAACAGTAGTCAAAGGGAAACGTAAAGCAAATAATGGCGTTATTGTCACATTAGCAAAATTTACTGAGTTCTTTTTAGTTTTCGAATCAAAAATCCATCAAAAGAAAGAATGAATTAAATCATTTAATTTTTGTCATCAACTCTCTACTCGTAAAAAATTAGTTTTTGCCGTTGGTATCAGTTATGAAATATCTTGTTATTATTTTAACTATTTTTTTAAAAAGTATGCAACTCTGTTGCAAAACCAAAAGCCTGATGTCAGCGTAATTTATATGAATTTTTTATTTCCTTTATTCACGTAACTTGATAATATTCGAATTCGGTTATATGCGTCATAGTGGCATATATGTAAATAAGCCTTATAGTCACATTAGCGATATAGTCCACGTTATGGTTGCAACTAAAGGCTGTGACTATAAGCGGAAAGTACTGTAACAAAATTTTCAAACATAAAATTGAACTAAAATCTGCAGCAGAACGACCCGATATGGTTTTCGTCAAAATTCTGCTATAAACATTTTTTGTATTTAACTAAACAAATTTAAAAAATAGAATACGGGATTTCTTCTCATTCTTTTTGTTTACCAACTTTGAAACCAACCAAAAATAAATTTTGTTTGTTATAATGTTTCTGTTGTTTAATCTGTGAAGCGTTTTATCAATACACTCATAAAATTATTACAGTAACTGATTGTGGGTTATAATATTCGTTTTTCGTACTATTAAAATTTAATTAAAATATACCAGTTATTTTACAAATAACTTGATTTTTAACATTTTTGTTTGTTATTCAAAAATAAACTAGGTACAAAAAATAATCTTTTTCCGTATCTTTTTGTGTGTAGTTTGGATTTTTGTCGGTTAAAATATATTTTTTAAAAGTGATAACTGTTAAATTTTACGGAATATGCTATTGAATAAATAAAAAAATTAAAAATTAATGTAAAATTAATTTACTATGTATATATAAAATGTAAATAATCCGTTTTTAAATAAACTTTTAGTTGCTTAAAATTAATTTTCTTTTGAATTTAGCTACATACTGTTGTTGTTTTGTTTACTACAAACCTCGACATGCTTTTTTATCATCTTTCTTATTGTTGTACTTTTTTAAGGCGTACAAAAATAGACTGTAGCGGAGTTCAGTGTTTGATGCGAATGGTCTTGCGAAAGTGCAAATGCAAAATATTGTAGCTTTTGTTTGCAATCCAACAACAAAATATACAGAATTGCAATTGTCACATCATTGCTTTTACGCAACACTAAAACTGTTTAGCTTTTTTTGCTACGTATATTGCGTTTACATCTCTGATACTCGAACAGCTGACATTTGTAAACAATAATTTTGAATCGTCAAACAAAATTTAAGAAATGGAGCTGACAACTCTAAATAAAAAATTAAAAAGAGAAAAACCCAACAAAAAGTGGACACCAGATGAAATAAAAACTGTTTTGGATTATTTGGAGGAGTCAGAAAACATAGAGGTTAGTATATAAGAGAAGTCCGTAATTTTTCATAAGCAATTTCTTTATTATTACTATTATTTAGACACCAACAGCTCAAATATTTTATAAAAAATTTATTGAAAAAAGCGGTATCGATGCAACCTGGGATATTATAAGGTGGAAAGTACGATACCTTAAGGCATCTTATAAAAAGGCCAACGATTGGCGTAGTTCTACTGGGGCAGGACTGTTGGAGAGCGATGCAGGAACTTCAAGTGTGGAAGGTAAGCATGTATGAAAGTCGTTTGTTAACATTTTACATATAAACGTATTTTGTAAATTAAAGCCAAAATTCTGCAAATGTGTCCTCATTACCAACAACTTAATAAAATCTTTGGTGAAAAAAGGCAAAGTGAACTTGTGTTAAACATTTTGGATACGGGCGAAGTTGTAGAAACCGAAGAACCAAATTATGAAGAAGGTGCAATTTTCGATGATGATTGTGTCATTTTTGATCCTTGCGAAGCTGAAATTACTATCGTAGATGACACCCAAAGAAACGAAATTGTTCCAGATAAATCCCCAAAGTCTTCAGAAGTTTCAAAAAAAGCAAAATTATTTGCCGATAAAATGAAAAAGTACGCCCCAAAATCTTCGGCAGCTTATCTTGCCACCTTTCAAGCTGAACGTACTTCTCTGTTTAAGCTAAAGTTTGAATGGGAAAAGGAAAAACATGAAAAAGAAGTAGAGTTTAACACAAAAAGATTAGAATTAGATGAAGAAAAATCCAAAGCAGAACTAGAACTAAAAAAACAAGAATTACAACTTAAAGAACGAGAAATTGAGAAAGACGAAAGACTGAAAATTATGGAAATGGAAAAGGATGAGCGAATAAGAAGATATGAGATTGAAATGAAATACAAAACTAAGCCATAAAACGTGTACCTGTTTTGTTTTTGTATTTCATTTCTGCCTCATATTAACTATTACATAGTACATACATATTTCAAATTCCTATGCCATTTCCTGGAAATGTAAACATACAAAAGTACAAATATTAACTTAAAAAAGTGCCTTGAGCTGTGTTTTAAAATTAAATATATTTACTATAATGAAATTTTTATTCATTTTTATTTTTAAGTAACTAGTTTGTTTTGTATTCATATTTAAGTTATTAATTTTATTAAACCTTTACTTATTAAATTGTAATATAATTTATTGAGCTTGAGGTTTTTCTTATTTATATATATAATTTGATAACATTTATATAAAAAAGAAAAACATCAAGCTTAATGCATTATATTGCAATTTATTTAAGTTATTTTTTAAGTATTGCTATTTTTGAATATGGATTTATATTCAAATTTCCAATTAATTGAACGACTGCAAAACTTAAGCTTTATTTTATTTTTTGCATTTTTGTTTTTTATTAAAGTATTAATAGGTTTGTTTTAAATAAAATATTCCAATTTGGATAAGTAATATTTTTGATATTTGATAAATCACCCTTTTGTTTAACCGAAAAGCTGATTAGCTTATTATAATTTTATCCACAATGTAAAACAAAAGTATTTTAAACAAAATGAAATAAATACGTATGTACATATATGTATACATATTAGGCCGGGTCGTTTTTTTTTTTTTAAATCGTATAGCAAAAACCTAATCTACATAAAATTCTAAGAAAATTCTCCGAAGAAACCATGGGTCTAAAATAAAATTCTAGTTTGCGCCTCTCGACTTGAAAATTTATATGCCCGCCTTGCAAAAAAAAATTTTTTTTTGAAAAAATAGCTTTTTTTGAATCGAATTTTTTGAATAAAATTGTTTAGTAAGGTAGTTGTTTTGCACTTTATCAGCCATGTCACAGAGTACAATTCCGTTCGGAAACGGAATTGATTCCGTATTTTGGTGCTTCAGCAAATGACGAAAAAAAATTCGGAATGAAACAATTTTTGTTTTCATGCACGTAATGGGAGTTTTCTTTATCTGAAAGGCCAAAAAACTATCAAAATACACTTTATATCAATAAACAAATATATTTTCTTCAATTCCGAACGGAATTGTGCTCTGTGTCATGGCTGTATATTTTCTTACACTCAAAATTTTTTTACATTAAAAAAAATGGTCACCCAAGTAAAAATTTTTTCAAGTCGAGAGGTGCGGATTAGGATTTTATTTTAGACCCATGGTTTCTTCGGAGAATTTTCTTAGAATTTTATGTAGATTACGTTTTTGCTATACGATTTTAAAATTTTTTTTTTTATCCATACAAATCGACCCGCCCTAATACATATATGTACATACATATGTATGTATTATTATTAAATGAAAAATAAATCAAATACAAAACAGTAAAAACAAAAAAATTTAACTGCAAATATTTATTTAAAATCGGTGGCATGTCATAACGTCCAACGCTCCAAAAAGTGTCATAGTCTCAAACAGCAATGTACATTTCTAATCAATGATAACATGTTTGTTTTGAATACATGTTGGAGTTAAAGCTTTTTGTATTTGTTTGAATACACATTCGAATTATATGAAAATTTTGTTTGCAAATATTTATGTATGTTTTACATGTTTTTTTTAAATTATTATCTTTTTAAATAATAAATAAATTAAAATAATTTTGTAATTCAAATATATTATTAAATTATTAAATGAAATAATTATTTTTTTATTAAAGAAAAAATGGCTTGTCGTTTTATTTCTCCATCAATGTTTGCAGCAGTTTCTTGCGCTTCTGGGGATTCCTCTTCTGCTATGTTTTCTACCCATCTATTTTCTAAAGGTTCATCCTCTTCAAATTTGGATATATTATGCAGTATACAACAAACTAAAAACCATTCGCAGCACTTTTGATGGCTTTCTTTGTTTGCTAAACGCATTCTTAGTTCTTTAAGGCTGCCAAATTTTTCTTTCAGAAGACCAAAGCAATGCTCTACTCGAACTCGATAACGACTGTGTCTCAAATTGAACTCAATTCGAGCGTTTCTGTCAAGCTGTTTTGCGTTATTTCTGTAAGGCGTTATTAAGGTTGTGGACAGTGCGTATGCCGAATCTCCTGCGATCCATTGTTGATTAGAAAAATATTCATTTCTTTTTTTAAAAAGAGAACAGTGTCGATATATTCGAGCATCGTGCCAGCTTCCTGGATGTCCTACTACAACATGCCGAATGCGTAGTTTATGGTCGCAGACTACTTGCGCTTTTAGAGAATGGTGTCGACTTCGAGAAAAATATTGAACAGGATCAACAATAGGAGCTTCTGCGAGTTTTATTTCTGTCCCATCTATATAACCAATGCAAAATGGAAGCTCATCTAACGTATCAGATACAATTTCGTTCCGCTCCGTTTCATTTGGCCAGTATATATACTTTGATTTCAAGGACAACAAAATATTAAAAATCCTGCTTGTGATGCTTGTGAAAGCGGATATTGTTCCACCATCTCCGATTCCAAATATTGATTCCAAATATTGATGCAAAATGGAAGCTCATCTAACGTATCAGATACAATTTCGTTCCGCTCCGTTTCATTTGGCCAGTATATATACTTTGATTTCAAGGACAACAAAATATTAAAAATCCTGCTTGTGATGCTTGTGAAAGCGGATATTGTTCCACCATCTCCGATTCCAAATATTGATGATATCTTCCTATACGCTGCGCTTTCACCAGAAGAACCCAAACGATAGAGCACAACAGCTAACTGTAGTTCCACTGAATATTGCTTACATGAATGAGCTCCATTAAACTCCTTGGCATTCTTTATTATGCTAACGAGTTCTGCAAACTGCTCTCTGCTAACCCTTAGCATTTGCTTAAATCTAACATCGTCTAGAGTTGTGAGAACGTTGTTTCGCCAAGTACACGCAAAGAAAAAACATGGTTGATGCAATCACAATCGCAAACTATCATTAATGTTTGTGGTTATGATTGTGTCAAACACGTCTTAAGTAACGATATATGATCAGAATTTATGTTTTTAACTTATTATTGTCTCAAACATATTACTATGTTCAGAAGAAAAACGCAAACGACCTTTCCAACCATGTTTCTATATTTTCCAAAACCATGCAAAATTTCTATTTCAACATGTTATATGGTTCTCACAATAAAAACAATAACAAATTTACTCTCAAAAATTTATTTTTTTATTAAAAATACAAATGTATGTACATATACTTTGTTTTATATAAACAGCAAAGAATAAATTAAAAAATAAAATTAAATACATACATTTAATGGCCGTTTTCTCATTACGCGTTTATCTTTTTTCCAACGAAAAACAGCACATTAAAGAAACTTGGTTTTATCAATGTCGCATTTGCTTCTATTCTGTCACAAAGCTAACCAGCACTCATCTGCCAATTATTTAGTTTCCTTTTATTTGCCGTACAGCTAAATTCAATCTGCTGACTCCCAAATGTTTTCAATGTTGTAGGTATTTTTGCCTGCAAGAAAGACATCTTTTATACATAGATGTATATATTTTTATAATTATATATATATATTTAACTTACCTGTTTCTACCTAAAAAAAGTTTTGATTATTTTGTATAATTTAAGTTTCCCGATTAACTGATGCTCGCAGACTTAAAATTACGTGAACAACATTTAATTTTCTTTAAAAATACACATTGTTTGTTTTGACAATAAATGTTTGCTCAACTAGAGAATGTGTTTTAGCAAAAAAAAATTATGGTACTAAACATACCTTTTGTGTGCAACTTATATTATTGATTTCAATTGAATAGTTGAAAATATATATATTATAGTAGCAAACATTTCACATAATTGAATATGTTTAGCTGGATCAGAGTGACTTTTTAGGTGCAAAACATCATATTATATTATTATAGTGAATTTAAAAATGTTAAGGACAAAAAATAATTGTTCAAGTTATATTAGGACTATATTAAATTTATTAGGGTAAACATATTAGGCAAATATCAACAAAAATGGTCGTAGTGACCACCTATTAATCATGTTTTTTCTCTGCGTGTAGAGGATATTGAAACTCGATCAAAAATTCCGCGGCGACAAGACATTGTAATAGTTATATTTTCCTCAAACTCATCTAGAATATTTTCACAGGCATCGTCATCATCAAACATTTCTGGAATTAAAGTATTTACAAGTTATATGTATGTATGTATATTACTGTTCGATATTAATGAATTACCTTCGTTCAGAACTATTTCCTGGGCAACTTCTTCTATTAATGCTTCGATAATATTTTCTTTTGCACTACTTCTTGGCATTTTAAAACAATTTCACAAAATAATTAAACACCTTTTTGTAAATTTTCACGGCCAATAATTCTGTAAAACAGCTGTTATCTAATTTGCATCTAGCATTGCAAAGTTGCTTAAAATACCGCTCACTGTCAATGATAAAATTATTGCACTAACAAACCGTTGCAACCTAAAACGCACCAAACACTGAATACCGCTAATACACTTTAACCAGTAAGCAAATCATACGAGTTAAAATTATGAAAAATTCCTTGCACCATAGATATCTATACACAGCTAGATATTTTTAGTAGAAATTACGGGCATTACTACCCAGTAAAAACTTCACCTACTTTTTTAAAATGAATAGCTTCTTTCACTAATTATTTAGTAGCTTTCTTCTATATAACTACTATAGCTACTTATTTTTCAGATGTATGTAGGAAAAAAATAATGACTTACATAAAAATGCGTTTATTTTGGGACCTCCCTTGTAAAATTCATTGGTTCTTTCAGTAGAATTGGAAGTAGTATTTTAACATTTTCCTGATTACTTAACACATTATTTTGCAGGCGAAGTTTTTACTGGGTAGGTAAAACATTTTTTTAGCCTGTTTCACTTTCAAATCTAAAAAAACAAGCTTAAGATTCTTCGTCTAAATTCCTTATTATTTACTTAATTTTTCTTTTTGTTAATTGCCAAAGGTATATTTCAAATATAAATGTATAGCACAAGTGCATTTTAATGTAAATTCTTTGTTATGCAAATAATAAAACTTGTAAAAAATATTTTTTTGGCATTAAGTACAATTAGCGTAAAAAATTTAATTTTTTTTTCTGTATTAAGTACTTTTTAAAAAATGCCATTTATCAACCCTGTATCTGAAGTTGGCTGCAGAAACGAATAAACAAAAATTTGTCAAATTAAACTTTATGTGTCTAAACACCAAACAAAGTTTAAAAGAGAACTACACAAGACTTTGCAAAGTAACCTTTTGAAACACATTGTATGCATACGATCAATACAATATTACAAATTGCAATATACCTTTTTAGGATATAACATGATGCAGAAATGTACCACCCTAGTAAAAGAATTTCGTTTTTGCAAAATAGGCATCAGCGAAGATTAATTAAATTTCTTATAGTTCTTGTATGCTTGTTATGTGCATTAAGTGATTGCGAATAGTGAGAATATATTATCCGGATAATAATTCAGTTTTGTGAAACAGAGTTTAAAATTACAACTAGAGTTTTTTTTCCCGGAGTTTTTCGATTCCCGGGAAAGCGGGAAATATTTTTGAATTTCCCGGGATCCCGGGATCCCGCTCCATATAAATAATACACAGTAAATTAAATAAAAGAAATCCTTAAATACTACAAAATTAATGAAGATTAAAAGAGGAACTTGAATTATTATTACCTTACGGTTTTATATGTAAATTCCGTATTATTATTATGCTCTAGATACAAGAAAAAAAATTAAGATAAACATAACAATTTAATTCATAAAACATTAATAAAAACAAACACAAATTGAGGTACTCAAGATATGAGATCAAAAAGTTAATTCATAAAATAGATAAAATATTTTAAATAAATATATTAACATTTTTAACGGCTTAGGAAATAACTTTCTGACACACTCAAAGCGCTTAGTAAGTCGTCAAAAAGTATATTGATTATTTTATTTACTAATTACCATGCTTCCGAAAAATTTCGTTCATTTTTTTACCGAGGTTGGATAAATAGTTAAAAGTGCACCGTTGTAGAAGGCTTTTGATTCACAATAAGAAGCATTTTTTTTTTATAAACAACGTCTATATCAGTCAAATGTATGTCAAGGTTCATGCAAAAAATAGCATCAACCTCTTACAAACCTTTTCATTTCATTAGGTCTATCTGTAATCTTTAGGACAATGTGTTTTTCAAATTGTATGTTGTAGTATCTTACACGAGTTTCCAAATTTTTTTTTATTTCGGTTTCCCCGCACCAACACAAATTGAAAAAAATTTTTGTTTATCACCTAATAAACATATCGCTCCTTCATTGCAACATAGTCATATCTCACAAAATCAAAAATGGTAAGTTATGTAAGCAAAGTGTTCCTTCATGCCTTCTCGTATTTTATCTCAAACTGAACCGAAGTTATAGCAAAATATATCTTTCAATCGGTACATTTTGAAAACTTTAATCGCATTTTGCCAAGTTCATTGGTTTTTGTAGATATGACTATGTTACAATAAAGGAGCTATATGTTTAGGTATCTGCTATTTTAAAGACTTGTCCATGGACAACTAAACTTTACTACCTGCATCTTATTTTGAATTAATGTTCTTTATTAACTTTTCACTTCACTAAATTTATTAATTATCAGCTGTTGCACTGCCTATTCTGCTTTAAGTAGATTTATTGCATCAGGAGACATTGATTTACGTACGTACTCACTTCTTTTAATTGATCTAATCGACAACCCATCCACAGATGCTTATTTTAAGAGAATAGAAAACAAAGTTTCAAAGTATAAATAGCTGTTTTCTTAAACTATGAGGAATTGTTTATTTCCCGGGATCCCGCATGAAAAATCCCGGGAAATATAATTATTAAAATTCCCGGGAATTCCCGGGACGGGAAATCCCGGGAAAAAACCCTAATTACAACTAATTTGAAATTAAAACTAAATCATATTTCAATTTTTTATTCATAAATATGGGAAGAAAACGAAACATTATTATTAGGGATTTTTTTCATTACAAGGAAAGGGATAACGAATCCACTTGCAAGAGCTGCGCCTCTACATTTGTTGGAAATCACATTACAATTTTGAGGAGACATATGGTGACTAAGCATAATGAAATTTATCAACAGTCTATTAATGAATATGAAGATCATGGCGATGAAAGTGATTGTGATAAAAAACTAAAATTTTCTGTAGCATATTCCAAAAGGCAAGTAAAAATTGCTTGCCTAAATTTTGATACACAGCAGTCTCAACCGCTCTCGTTTTTTGATACTGAAAGTTTTAAGAGCTTGACCGAACAAATTTTCAAAGGGCTTAATATGAACCCTATTACGTCGCACAATATTATGACAATAGAGCATGAATAAGCTGTAAAATTGAAAAGCATTTAAATGAAAAAACTTTCAAAGAAGAAAATATCCCTTAAAATGGATAGCGCTACTCGACATGACCGTTCAATTTTTAGTATTAATGCGCAAATAATAGAAAAAGGAAAAATTGAAGTTTTTACCCTCTCAATGCGAGAGATTTTCGTGCCCCAGACTGCTGTAATCTTCAAATTAGAAGTTGAAGAAATTTTGCGAGAAGTTAATATAGCTAAATAACAAATATAAACAATCACTACCGACAATGGCCGAAATATGCTGAAGGCAGTTGATATGCTTGCTGAAACTATGCATGAAGAAAATCCTGAATATGACTCTGGGCAATCGCTATTAAACCTTGAAGAGTTTGAAAATACTTTCATCGAAGAGTATAGAAATATTTTTTCTGTTAAATGTGCGGCTCACACCTTGCAGTTAATCGTGAAAGACTTTATCGGAAAAGCAAACATTACTACAGTGGTTGAAAAGGCGAGGCAGGTAGTTAAAACTTTAAGAACGCCAAAGTGCAGGTAAGTTAGAACAAATTGACGAGGTCGAATTCTGGATACTCTTTACCAATCGCATTCAAAAACCAAGTGAGAGTGCCATATTTTGCTTTCAATTGTAAATCCCTTTCAATGTGTCTAAAAATAAAATTAGGTGATACGTGAAGCAAGGATTAAGAATATATCGCTGATTACATTTACGTAATCTTTATTTATATGACCCAAATCAATTCAGCTTCAAAGAATGGTAAAGGGTACAAAAGTGTCCAAAAAATGGATTTTTTTCCTTTGTTTAGACAATTTCTACAAATGCTTAAACTAGCAAGCCTTCTCTGGATGTACCTACCAGAGAAAGCCAATGGGTATAAAAAAATTAAAGTACTCTAGCACATATCGACAATTTTTAATACGTGTGCGTACTCGTATCTGTTTATTCTCATACTTGTGTATATCCATTCGCATTTGATTTCATTCATGTATGTTATCATGCTTATTGTGTTTCATACTCGCACATATTCAGACACACTCATAGTTATAGCATTGACTTCAAACATTTTTTTTTTTTGTTAAATTTTTCTATAAATGTTGCCAGAATTTTTTTCCAAATTGCTGAATCACAAATAAATACGTTTTTTTCAAAATCGTTTGAGTACAATTCAACAAAATTTTATTGAAAAACGATTGTTGACTTTAAAAAAATTTCTGTGATATAAAGATTTACGTTCTTATTTAAGAAAATCTAAAAAAATTACTAAATGGATGCAAATTAAAATACGTCGTGTTATTTTAATCGTTCTTAATAAAAACAGAAAAAGTTACCGTAATCCAAAAAAAAAAAATCGAATATTCATATTGGCAGTTAAGAAATGAGATATCACAGGTAAATACATTCATTTATATTATGAGTTTGAGTAGTTTATCTGTTGCCAGTTGCATTTTTAAGACGTTAAAAAATGGGTTAAAATTTAATTGCTGAAGTCAATCAGTATGCCAACGAAAATGTTAGCCTTAAAGAAAACTTCGACATCATGCTATGGTGGAAAAACAACTCCACAAGGTATCCACGGTTGTCTTAATAAGAATCAAGAATTTTATGAAATTTCCTGCCTGCAGCGCAGCTTTTGATTAAGATTTCTCTTTAGCTGGAAACATAAAAAAGAAACAGAAAAGATCTCAAAATAGTTGATAGCCTCCTTTTTTAATTATTTTTATAAAAAACCTCTTTCGTAAAATAGATTATAATTTATTATAGCTTTAGAAGCATTATTTTAATTTGATAGCAAATATTTATGTTTTAATATAACTTTAACATAAATTTTTAGGTCGTGGCAACACTGCTTGTTTTAAAATAACCATACAAAATGTTGAAGTTACTTGCCGATACTTACGATACATGCCTTTACTCATACGCACTCAAAGGATTACCCATAAGCATGCGTGTTTGTTCATACTCATACCGGTCGATATACAAACTTATTCATGCTCATACTTATTGGTAGTCATACCTGCCTGTACTCGTGCTCGGTGGCGTATGAATAGGTTATAAGTATTAAAAATATAACTTTTTGACTTTCTCTGGTACCTACACGGTGGAGTTCTACATTTTTAAAGATTGACAAGCTTTTAAAGTATAGGGACTTTTGTAACGAAAATTTAAATCCGCCAATAACAAATGAAGAATGGGATAAGCTGAAAGACTTAGAGCCACTTTTTGGGTTAGAGTTTAGCAATTGAATTACCTTTAATCTCCGTATTTACTTTTTGTGTTATATTTTTTAAACTTTTTTTTGCTAGTTTAAGCGGCCAAGGGTGGTGGTTTAAACCTAAACTTAAACTGTCAACATACACATGTTTAACATAAAGAAGTTTTGCAAAAATACAAACAAAATATACATTTTAAAACATTGCTTAGCTCTTTTATATAATTTTTCCATTCTATTTTTTTTCTTTAAACATAAAAAATTTCTACCTTGTAAACAATATTAAATTCGCACATTTTCTTCTTCTTCTTTGAAAACATCCATATTGCTTAAAAAAAGTTGACATTTGCAAAAAAATTTTGCCATTTATTTGTAGTCAGTATGGTAGCATGGTTTAAGCCACCACCCAAAAATATCATTTCAATTGGTACTAGATTAACTTAATTCTCAGATTAGCTAATTATAGAATTAAATTAACTTTAATCTCAAACCCAAAAAGTGGCTCTAATGCTAAGTTCACACTTGGGTTTTTAAACGCGTTTAAGCAAAATGTTGATTTAGCTAATCAAAGCCGTTCACATTACATTTGAGATGATTAAGATGACAGATGATTAAGAAAAAAAAACACACAGCAAACACACAAAAAAAAAATCAAACAAATTTATGTTTCTTTAAAGTATTAAAAATGGATAAAAACACTTTTATAAAGTTATCAGAAGATTATTTTAATCATTTTAATGATGAAATTGTGAAAATTTATGAATTATTTAAGGAAAAAAATAAAAACATTAAGCAGAAATCTTGGCCGGTTGTACACGACATGTTGGCGATTCTACATTATTAGGTATGTTCAATGGATTCTATGTGGTTTATGAAGTGATTTAGTTGTAATCATGTCGATTTGAAGTGATTAACAAATCACTTCAATGTATGGGTAATCATCTCAATTTTGAAGTGATTAGAGCTTAATCACGTTCGAGCTGCTTAAACGCGTTTAAGAACTCAAGTGTGAACATAGTATAAGTTATTATTTAAAGTCCCCTTCATGAAACTAACTTGAAATTGCAAGGTGAGCAGCTTTGCATGAGCGATTGTTATAGTTTGGTTTGAACTCAAGGTTAAAATAGAATCCTTAAATAAAGAGGTATCAACGGCTGTATTGGACTGCATCAAAGCGAGAGAGTCGAATTTGCTAAACGCCCACGTTCTTAACGCAGCAATATTTTTGGACCCACGTTTCAGGCGCTTGCTTACACCAAATAAAAAGGGAGAAGCGAGAGCTCACTTAAAAAAGCTGGCAACACAATTAAATGCAATAGAACAGGTTAGAAAGTGTTTATGTCAACATTTGCATTATATTTATGTCGACCGTTTTTTTCTGTTTCAGGTCGACAGAAATCTCCCACAAGCGATGCAGAGTCCTCTCCAAAGCGATGTTTCTTTTGATAAAACGTCACAAATCAGCACGTCTTCATTGATTCGCCAGACCTTACGAAGCTTGGAAGTCGATTCGTCTTCAGATGATGAAACTCCAAGCGCAGTGTCAAAAGTGCTTTTAAACACTTTCGGAGAAATTGACACTTACCGGTAAGGAAGAGTAGATATAGATGCCAACCTTTTAGAATACTGGGAAGAAAAAAAAATATACGATTCCATTTTTAAAACAGCTGGTGGATATTGTTCATACAGCTCCAGCAACTGAAGTCAGTGTCGAGCGCATTCTCAGCCCTGAAACTGGTCCTTAGTGATCTAAGATGAAACCTCTCACAAAATTCTTTAAGATCCCAAATGTTTGTTAAATTAAACAAAAATGTTAATAAATGAGAACAACTTATTTGAGATTGCGTTGAATTCTTTTAGTGTGATTCTACGTTAGGCTTTCTACATTTAAATATAACACACTTATGTGTATGTTGGGTTTAAGAAAACTGATATTGAAAGCCTGAGAACAGATACATACATACATATGTAAAGGAACATAATTTTAAAAAATTCATTAACATACATATGTAAATTTTTAACGTCGAAAGAGTTCGTTAAATCAAGTTTCAGGACTTTAGGGCATACTCAGGTTCTTCGTTTTAGATATATGAGTTAAAAATATAAGTTTTGGACCGATATCTTGGTTATATGTGGACTGACTTTTTCCTGAGTTATGTTGAATTATTTTAGTGTGATTACTGAGTTTCGATCATGCACAGTGTAATTTCTTCATTCGTAAGGCACTGAAAAAGTCAAATTTTTGAAGTAGTAACCAAGAAAAATTTTTTTTTAATAATGGTTATTTTCAACCAAAAATTTTTTTTTGTTGAAATAATGGTTATTAAATAAATTAAAATTAAAATATAATACTTGTTAATGGTTGATTATAACCATTACGTTAACGTTTTATCGTTTATCTTATAACTGTGACGTCCCTGTTAAAATCATCTTCGTATGTAAAGTAGTTTTTGAGATATTGAAGAAATAAGCTCATCACATTTGGCTAATTTAGCGAAATTATGACATTTTGAATATGACATAACTTTTGAAAAAAAAATTTCGTTCATAAATGCTCCTTATGGGATAAAAGGAACCTTCTCACCAAATTTCATTAAAATCGGAAGGGGTCGTGTCCCACTCTTGGTCGTTTTGACATGGAATTACCCCAACAATAAATTTACTTTGTTTTAAAGAGTGGTTATAATTCCAATATTCATTAAAAGATTCTCCCCCAGCGTTAGTATCCGGTAATTCTGTACTTCAAATTGAAGAAAAATAAAATTATAGTCGACTTAAACAAAAAATGTGTTCTTTTATTTGTTAAATTTTGATTTTAATTTAAAAATAACAATTTCTATGGATGAAATAGATAGAGTCTTCTTTTAAATTGATAATTAGTCAAATACAATTGATATTTTTTAAGTTACAAATAGTATCCCAAAAGTATTAATTTTAAGAAAAGAAAAAAAAAAATAATTGAATCTTTAAAATACATATTATGGATCATTTAAAATTTAAAACGAATTTCAAAGTTCTATTCATTATATAGTGTTGAAATTTGATTACATAATAACTTTTAAAATTTATTAGATCATTTTCAAAATTTTGTTTGAAAATATTTATTTATTTATTTATTTATTTCTTATCAGTTAATACAATATAACAAGAAAATATCTTATATTAAAGTATTGGGTAGAAAAATTGGCATAAGGAAGAATACAATAAAAAAAAACAATAAAAATAATAATCATAAATATTACATGCATACATAATTTAACATTATAATACTATTTATTAGTCACAAAATTGTTCAAATATGGCAGTTTTAAAATGACTTGCATTGCGTATAATTTGAATATAAGAGGGTAGTTGGCTCCATAAGCGAATAGAATTTATGAAAAATTGCTGCGATGAGATAGCTCTTGAAAATTTTATATTATTGATCTTTTGACCTCTGTTGGATCTAGAAAATATTAATCTTCTGAATAGATAATTTGGTTGCCTGTCATAGATAATTTTGTGCAAGAAGATAAGTGTTCGGCATTTTAATAAATTATCTAGGGTAACATTATATATTTGCTTAGCAAATTGTGAGATGCTATTGTTCCTTTTTACGCCAAATACATATCTAGCAACATTATTATATGTCACATTCAGTTTACGCCTACTTTCAGCATCACAACTTGCAAATAACTCACAGCCATATAAAAGGGTTGGTAACAGATAGGTTTTTGCAAGCAGCATTCGGATGTGTAATGGCGTAAAATACTGCGATATCCATAGATTGCGCAATATATAAAATGTTTTCCGGCAGTTTGCTCTGATGTGATCTGACCAGCTTAGCTCACTGTTAAACATAACCCCAAGGTTTTTTGCATTTTCTACAACATTAATCGGCGCATTATTCAAATGAAGTGGGGTATAGTGGGTAGTTCTAATATAGTTAAAAATTGTGTAGCATTGATAACTCGTTTAATCAAACTAACTTAATATTATTCGAAAAGCGACATTTAATTTGTGTTTTTGATCACGTAAGTAACTTAAGATACTATTTTGAAACAAATGCAATATTTTTTGTTGCGTTCTCATAGTTTTTAAAGTGTATTTTATGTTTTTATTATATTTTTAAAGTAAAAGTTATGTTATCAACAGGGCAAGTTTTTTATGGCATATGCCATTTTGCCATTTCTTCAATTATTTCGTGAAAAATCCAGTTTTGATTCAGCTTGAAGAATACATTTTTAAATAAGCTTAGCGAATATGAGGCATAGTCAATTCGAAATGCTAAATTAATGTTGCAAAAATCGGACGTAAAAAGTGACAAAGTGTACATAAAAGAGCACTTTCAATGCATCTGTTCAAGTCTCTTGAAACTACAAGCAAATCCTTGACTTAATGGGCAGTACTAAATTTTAAAGATTTTGTTGAAAAGTCTCAAAAAGTTTTAGATCGTAATACCCGATTACAAGATTAATTAAAATAAGAAATAGAATATGTGAGTAGTCCACCAGCAAACACCTTTAAGTAAAAAAAAATTCTCTAAAAGTCGCCATTTTATTTGTTTTTTAAAATGCTTTTCTAAGCCATTATCAACCTCGTACAAAACTCCGTAAGTTACGCGGAATTTCTGGTTAATTATCCAATACTCCTGCAAAACTCGCTATATGGCTTGGCATTTCAATTTAAAAAAAAAAGACTGTTTTAATAGATTTCTTAGAATTTTGTTTTTTAACTTAGCGGTGTCTGCAAGTGGACTACTGATATTTTAATGAATATGAGACAAATGAGTTTATTGACAACCTCTCTCCATCTGAACTATCGCGTGATTTTTTAAGAGCTATAGGAAAGTTAAAAAAAAACACATAAAATTCAGAAAAATGCATGAAATCTTTATTTGAGTCGGTAGTACGTTTCATTTAATTTAATGTTTGAAGATTATTTCATGCAAATATTGACCGTGACTACGCCTCAAATGGTCCATCCGCTTATTACAATTTTGGCATTCTCTTTCCAACATTTCGGCCGGTATCTCATGAATAAATGATTCCATGTTGTCTTCCAATGCGGCAATTGAAGCGGGCATGTGTTTATAGACATGAGCTTTAACATAGCCCCACAAAAAATTATCTAAAGGCGTTAAGTAGCACGATCTAGGCGGCCAATTGACAGGTCCCGAACGTGAAATAAACTCACCTCTCAATAAGTCCATTGTTAAGCGTGCTGTGTGGCATGTGGCACCGTCTTGTTGAAACCACATGTCATGCACGTCAAGCTCTTGCATTTTGGGGAAAAAAAATTGGATATCATCTCACGGTAGCGCTAACCTTTGAAGAAGTACGGTCCAATGATGCCACCAGCCCATACACCGCACCAAACTGTGACTTTTTCTGAATGCATTGGTAGCTCTTGCAATGCTTCTGGCTGATCTTCACTCCAAAATCGACAATTCTGCTTATTAACGTACCCATTGAGCCAAAAATTAGATTCGTCGCTGAACACAATTTTTCGATAAAAAAAAAAGTGGATCTTCGGCCAACTTTCCAAGAGCCCATTCGCCAAAAATTCTACGTTGCGGTAGGTCGTTCGGCTTCAATTCTTGTACCAGCTGTATTTTGAAAGGCTTCACACCTAAATCCTTCCGCAAAATTTTCCACATTGTTGAGTAACAGAGGCCCAATTGCTGCGAACGGCGGCGAATCGATAATTGATGGTCATCATAAACACTGGCAGAGACAGCTGCGATATTTTCTTCACTTCGCACTCTACGTAAGCGTGTTGGTGGTTTAATGTCCAACAATGTAAATTTGGTGCGAAATTTAGTCACAATAGCCCGAATAGCCGCTTCAGTGGGTCGATTAAACTAACCATAAAATGGAAGAAGCGCGCGATGAACTTTCTTAACAGAGCACCCATTTTGATAATAAAATTCAATAATTTGCAAGCGTTGTTCGTTTGTAAGGCGATTCATGGTTAAATTGTAGACGAAACTGAAGATGTTTGACAGTGAAACAGAACACGAAACATGAGTCAGCTGTTTAAACCAGTGTTGCCAAAAAGATAATTGCTAAAAAATCACTCATTATTAGCGTTCAAATATGTTCCAGCTACATCTCGCAATGTTGAAAGAGTATTTTCCATATATTAAACTGTTTTATGCGATAACAGTAGACTATTTATTTTTGAAAATTTTAAGAAAAATGTTATTGTACTACACAACCTCATAAAATAAACGTTTTTTAATAACAACATGTTTATTTTTCCAGTTTTTCCATTTTGTGTCATTTTTCGTGCCATTTATTATACTTTTTCATGCTCTTTTGCCAGTCATTTTTCGTGCCATTTTAAACTATTTTTCTTTATCATTAAATAAAGAAATGTATTGTTTTTTTTCAAAAGTAGTGTTTTTTCCTCAACGTGCTTTTTTCAATTTTCAAATATGGCAACCGTTACACCAGGTTACACGTGCAACCTCCCATCATATAACATTTAAAATTTTTTATTAAGGCTGCAACCAATCTACTTTGCCTTCATCATTGAAATAATTCATAAAATGTTGCCGAATGATCTCTGTCTCTCCCTTCAGTGGGTTGTAAGGCAAAGCACAACATGCAAGGATAAAAGTTTGAACAGTTTCCACTTTTTGACACATTGCTAGAAAAACTCTGAATGTTTTCGATAAAATGCCAAACGCATGCTCTACTACATGCAGGGGGAGAGGGGGCGTTGATTAAAAACTTTTTTTTTTTTTTGGCAGTGCGAGTGTAGAGGGAATGTATCGTCGCCAACTACGACGTAATGAAGATATCTATTGTTTCCAATTGCAGCAGATTGTGGTAGATCTTTCTCTTCTTGGAGAACAGTATTCAGCTTGCTCTGCATAAATAATCCAGCATTCTTACCGCGACCATTGCAGCCAACGTCAACAAAAATAAATTTGCATCTACCAGGGCTAACAGAATTATGCTACTTGTGCCCTTATAGTTATAAAAAAATGCCACGTCTTTGCGTTGGGGACGAAAACTTATATATTTTCCAATTGGGAAACCGCCATTTAATTTGGAAATTCTTTTGCTATGGCCTCCCAATCAAAACGACTGCGTGGAAACAACATAAAATTTTTGAAAATGTACACATTTATAATAAAAAATATATACGGGCATGTACAAGAAACAGAAATGAAGTGGAATGGAAATCGAACGAGATTTTTATATCAATTATTTACAAAATGACTGAAGTTTTTTCTTTTTTAAGAGCTGCTCTTGTAAAGATAACTGGTACAAAAAGTATAAAGCATAAATACACTTCATTTCGATCTATAGAACATGCCTGTGTATGTACTTATGTATAATGTATACCGTTAAATACGAGGATTTTAGTCGCCTATAATAAGCATCGCACACCTCAGGAACAAACTCATAAATTGCCGATTTTGACAATTCGGAATGATGTAAGACTCGCGTGTTTGAATTTATAGATTTTAAGAAAAATATAAAATCACAATCTAATTCCAACCTACCGGTGCGACGTCATGGCTAATTTTTCCTCTGCGGGAATTGCACTTCTCATAACATATAACATAACATAATGCCAACAAAAAGTGAAAATATTCCTTAGCAACCCTTAAGTGGTTTTTGTAACTGTCTTCATCATGCACAAGCAATTTTTCCGCCATTCCTTTACCCATTGTCGTATTGTCTTTTTCAAAGAAAATTAAGCAATCGCTTCCCTGGAATTGGCCAAACCGTGTTTAAATACATGTATATATATTTTTGTAAAGCTTTGAGTTTATATTTTCAAACATTCAGGGCTAATAAATCCGAGCAAGTTAAACTCTCTTTTTGGTTTAAAATGTGTTTAAACCAACAAATTCTATTATTCCGGATACTTAGAGCCTGTTTACATGAAGGGACATGCCCCTGCGACATGCCCCATGCGACACGAGTTTTATGGTGAGGGCTGTGGTGGAGAGTACGGGGTAATAAGTGTCGCACGTAATGCGAATTGATGCGACAATTTTGACATTTCTTTTTTACATCTTTCGTTTTCTTGTATTCTTGTCATGTTATTTATGAACGGTGCTGCCAGATTGATAATTTATGAGATTTAGAAATAATTTATGGCAACATTGCATGAAATAAATAACTGTTAATTATAAATTATAAACAAAAAAGGTGTAAAGACAAATGAAAGATTGTGTTTTGGTTACAAATTAAAACTAAATAAGTATGTGGGATAAAGATTTAACACAAAAATTAATTTCAAAATATGAAGAATATGAACATCTTTATAATGTGCGGCATCCAATGTATTTAGACCGAGTAAAACGTTCAAACTCTTTGTTAGAGATAACAAGTGAATTAAAAAAAATTAATAAAAATATAACAGTGGATGAAATAAAAAAGAAAATGCACACTTTGAGGTCGCAGTATTTGCGAGAATTGCGTGAAATAAATAATAGTAAACGAAGTGGGGTAGGCTTAGAAGAAGTTTACGAACCAAAACTGTGGTGTTTTAAGCAACTGGAATTTTTAAAATCACATACAACAATCAGAAATTCTACGTCAAACATTTCTGATTCAAGTAAGGTAAGAAAATACAAATTGTAAATAGGTACATAAATATGTTAATTTTAAAAACTGTATGACTTTTTTGCAGGTTGATGATGCTATCTGCAGTGCTGAAAAATTAGATAATACTTTTCAACAAAACGATGAGACTGAAGAACAACCAAGTAAAAAAAGAGTAAGTTTTGTTGTTGTTAGTATTTTCATTTAATATTTTAAATTCATTTGCTTTTTTATATTACATGTATTAAGTATATACAGTAGGTTTCAGCTTTAACGAACAATATTTTTTAGGAATATGTAGGTTAACGTTTAACAAATATATTTATAGAATTTTTAAAAGATACAAATAGGGGAATAAATTTATTGGAAGTATTATCTTTTAAGAGAAAGGCTTGTTAAATCGACAAGCTAGTGATAAAAAACACAGGTTTAAATATTGCTTTTAGTTCTTGTCGTTTAATTTTTATTTTTCAATCAATTAATATTTTTTTTTTTTATATTTTATATTATAGTTTTTTATCTAGCCAGGAAAGTTTTCCTTCATTATTAAAATACTCCTCGAAGCCTTCTCTAACGGACTGTGCAGCACTTTTTTGGTTGCTGTTTTCATCTTCTCTTGGTTCAAGTTGCGTGTAGATTTCTTGCTGAAGAATATTTGAATAATCTTGATTTTTTTTGCTTAGTAGATTGTGCAAAACACAACAAGTTTTAGTTATAAGCTCAACTTTTTCAACTGATAGGTGCATTTTCTTTTGAAATATTTTAAACCTATTGGACAAAATTCCGAATGCCTGCTCCACAACATGTCTAGCCCGTGAAAGTCGCAAATTAAAAATTTGTCGACTTTTTATATTTGTTTTATATGAGTAGGGTTTCATGATATGCTTTTGCAATGGAAAAGCATCATCGCCAATTATCACATAGGGAAGTCTTCTTCCGTTGCCTACTATTTTATCTTTTGGAAAGCATTCATGCGCTTTATTAATAACTTTCTTCAAATCGCTTTGTAATAAAACACCTGCATCATTTGTACGTCCGTTACAACCAACATCTATATAAATAAACTGACAATTAGCATCGACTAAAGCCAACAATACAATGCTGTTAGTTCCCTTATAATTATAAAAGAATGAACCATCTTTTCTTAAGGATTGAAAGTTAATATGTTTTCCGTCCAATGCGCCTAAGCAGTTAGGAAATTGCCACTTTATAGCAAAATTTTCAGCTATAGTCTCCCATTCGCTTACTGTTGTCGGGAACTGCAATTAAAAAATTTTGAGATCTTTTAAAACTTTTTCTTTATTACAGAAAAAGACAGAGAAATTAAATGAGAGCATGGAAAATATTAAAACATTGCTTGCGAAAAAGTTAATGGAAACCAAGAAATATGATTGGCTTGGAAAGCAAGTTGTTTTTGAAATAAATGCTTTGACAGATGAAGATTTGCAGCGAGAAACAGCTTGGAAAATTCAAACAGTTCTGCGCGAAGCCGCAAAAAAAAATTCAAAAACTACATCGTCTGCATCGTCTGAACAGCCAAGCACATCGAGAAAAACTTCAAAAGCATCTTCTCCCGATATTTTGCAAAAAGCATTGGAAGATATATTAGATGAAGAAGACTTCTAATTCTTGTTCTGTAATTCTTTATTTAAAAAAAAACAAATAGTGAAATAAAAAAGACTGAAATATAAAGTACAAAAATGTAACAAATTTATCCTAACAATGTGCAAATATTTATATATTTTGAAATAAAAAAATTAAACTTTCTTTCGCCTTTATTCTTTAAAGTTTATAGTTTTTTACGCCATAGTAAAAATAATAATTATTGTAAAAGTTGATGTTTCGATTCAATTTTGATATTTTGATATAATTATTATTTTTGAATTTTAAAAGGAAAAGAAGCAGCAACAAGAAAATATAAAAATCAAATCAAAAAATAAAATTCAAAAAATTGCAATTATTTTTGACAAAAAAATTCAAAAAATAACAATTATTTTTGGCAAAAAAAAACCAGAAAATAACAATTATCTTTTGATTTTTATAATAAATGTCATAATTGTTACGACCCCTGATTTATATTAGAATGACTCGGAAAAATAAAAAATATCGAACACAAGAGATTTCTTTATAACCGGGTTTCACTGTATTCGTATTTATAAATATTCAGGGGTGTTCTGGAAATCGCAAACGTAAAACGCAAGCATTTGGAAGCTATTTTTAATACACTTTAAATCTAATTTTTATAATTCTTGTTATAAAATTCTGTTTAATAGAGAAATATTTGTATAATATTTGTCATAAAATTCTTTTATTACAGAAATCTTATTCAAAAACGACTCTTAAAGTTCTTGCGTTTTACGTTTTAGATTTCCAGCACACCCTTGATTATGTAAGTTCCAAATAACAAACCTTCAAATATTCGTCTTTCAAATTTTTCCATATAGCCTCACAAGCTGCTGGAATGGCAGCACAAAGAAGCGAACTTGACAATCGTGTTTGGTAATTAATAGATCTATAGGATTCTCCAGTAGCTAGGTAACGAAGTGTGGCAGCTAATTTTTCTGCTGGCGATATCGAATTCCTACATATTGTGTCTTTTTTTTTATGTCCTTTTCTATTTTTCCTAGAATGAATTTAAAGGTTTCTTCAGTCATTCTAATATAATTAAAAAATGATGAAACATCCAATGAAAGCTCATTCATTAGAAATAAAAATGAGCCCCGTATCTGTCGCTCTATCCTCCATGGTTTTACCCACTCCTTTCGCCTTTTTTTATTCGGTAAATTATTTGCATTTTCATAGCAATCTAGTAAATTTAAAATTATTTTTATATTTTCCGCATCATCTAGATCTAACACTTCAACAGCCATTTCAGTTAAGTCAACAATCTCTTCAATAATTTCTTCTTTAGAAAGATCAGCCATTATGTTTTTAAAATTTGTTTAGTTTTGTCTGTATTAATAGTTGTATTATGTTGCCACTGCTTCTTTTGACAAATGAGCAATTAGTTAGCATATGGCAACTTTTTATACGAATGAAGGGATAAAAAGAATTAGTCAATTGAACGTCAAAAAGTCGCTTTGTTGCTGCAACAAAATCCCTTCATGTAAACGCAAGCAGATTTAAGAAGGGACACCAAAAGAAAACGCAGGCAGTGTCGCAGCGACATGCCCCTCCATGTAAACTGGCTCTTATAAGCCATATTTAAACGCATAAAATTGGGCGTTTAAACTACCAATACAGACCATATGAATTTGACAACATTAATCGTAGTGCTGCCACATGTTATTTTTTAAGCTACATATAATACATGCGATACTGATTTACACTGTTGAGTTAAAACTACATAAAAAATTATTTTTAGTTTAACTAAACCAGCGTTTTAACGTTCACTGATTTTTTAGCCATTAACAACCTTAAAAATTGTTTTCTTGTCGCTATCGTCGGAATCCAACTGGTTTCGCTAAGGCAGGTTCAAATATCTTAAATTAGGCCGAGTTTTTCCTGATTTTCGAAAGTTGTAATTTTTTTATTTATTTATTAAAAAATTTACTAAATTGTTTTTAATTTTTTAATTCAAAACCCATACAAATTAACACATTACACAAATACATAATACTAAAACTGTCATAAATAGCAAATAATAACAATAATAATGAAATGTTGCTGAACATGTTCTTCTACGTGAACGCGAATGAAAAAAAGAGAAATCCAGAGATGTTTTTATTTGAAATGTTAGCACGCCTACGCTCGAACTATTAAAGTTTTCCAATATAAAACAAAATCTTTTTATTTTTTTTTTTTTTTGTATGTGGAAACCGTCATCTAAACAAAAGATTTTAGGAATTTTTTTAGCACAATAGAAAGAATTTTTATTAATGGAGAAATAAAATGATTAAGGATGACGACCGTTTTTGTTATATTTAGTATATTGAATTTTTCGGTTCAAAGGTTACGAATGATGAAACTTCACACTTAAAAGTCTGTTGTGCAGTTTGTTTTAACAAAAAAGAAACTTAAAACAAATCACTTGACGTAGACAACAAACATAATAGCTTCGTTTCTTTTATTTTTGGGTAAATTGCATGAAAAGAAAGAAAGAATAAATTTCTCTTATAAAAAGACAAAAGTACGGACTCACAAAAACCAAATTGTTAACACAAAGTAGAGTGTCAAAGTCAACCAATCCTTTTATTTTATTGGATATTTTTGCTGAACTTTTTTTAATTCTCTTAATGAACGATATTTGCTTGTTATTGTTAGCTATTTTTATTTTACGTATGCTTTACTGCCCGTCTATACCAGAGATAATTATTGCGACATTTATTGCAGTAAATGTCAAAATTATGTTATCTTTAATGTAGCCAGCTATTTTTTGTACATATTTATTGCCGACAATTTATGTTGCAATAATTGTTAGTCCATTTTCATTGACAATTATTAATTACATAAAACGTCAAATTTGGTTTTCAATTGAAAAAAAGAGCAAAAAGAGAAAAAAAAGAAGCAAATTATGTGGGAAAGAAATTAAGTTTGTGAAATGGTAGCAAATTATAATTGTAGTAAAAGTTATCAAAATAATTTTTGGGAATACAAAATTTTAATTCAAAAGGTTTTGTTATTCGTGCTTAATTCCCAATTTTTATTCTTGATGAAAACAATGAAATTTATTTTTGATGGGATAAGCTATTCCTATGCGTATTTCACTGGTTGCTTAGGGCAGATCGTCAGGAAACTTTATCCATAAAGATTTTAGAAAAACTACAGATATTAAACCAAATAAAACTGTTAAACGTATAAGAATTATAAGCAATAGTTCTACTTGTAACAATATCGAAGTTTAAACAAAAACATCAACAGTAAACAGTTAGTGTATCTCTCTTTACATTTTGTATTCCCTAAAATTATTTTGATAATAAACTGGCAGTGCACGGCCTGGAAAAACTTAACTGGCAACATGCCTTGCAAGTTGTTTTTGTTTTCATTTTTTTTTTCTTAACCTACTTACAACTACAAATAATGTTGGAAGAATTTCAATCAATTGTAGTGGGGAATGTAAAGAGAGATAAACTCACTGTTTAGTTAATTAATAAAAAATTTTTTTGCAAGATGCCTTCGGTTTTTACACTGCACCTTGTTTTTTTTTTTTTTTAAATTAAAAGTGTGATGTTCGTGAGGGAAAATTTTTTTGTGAGAAATTTCGAACTGAATCGAAATTTCAACTTCGCTTCGCGTTGGACAGTGGCATCTACTCACACATACACAACTTTACTCGTGCCAAAAAATAATGAAGTTGATGAAAAAAAACCGAAGCGATACAAAACGTAGAGCATTGAACAAATACGACCGTTGAATGATGATAAGAATATTTTCGCTGATTTTGACATGATCGAACTCGAGTCTTCAGGACCAGCTGTTAACGTTCTGGACAGGCAGCCCACCCCATATGACATTTTACCGTCATGCATGGCACTACTCATTGCCTGAAAAGGAATTGCTTGGGAGTAATGCCCCAAATCGTTACATACCATTTCGTCATACTCCTGTTACCTTTCAACCATTCTAAATAAATTAAAACATTATGATTTGTTTTCGATAATTTCAAAAGAATATACAATAAATGTTTATTTACGTATCTACTTTACTAAACTTTAACAAACATTACCATCAAAATATTAAAGAGGTCGATAATAATAATGATTAATAAGGAAAATATTATACTTGACAGAAATACCGTTTCTGTATTTAATTTACAATTTACAAAAAAATATGATTTAGTTGTATATAAAGAAAATTTATAAATACACTAGTATTTGCCTTTATATATATATATATATTTTTTTTTTTAATTAATAGTTATTTCAAGAGATTTCCAATGCTAAATGGCAACTCTTTCACATTAAATTATTCACCCCTATCGCGAATGTTATGAATATGAAATATGTGATCAAACCTAAATTCCCATCCCCAACAAATCGGTATCGCAAATATTTTGGGAGTACAAATTTCTATTGTGAATTATTTGTCAGTGGTTTGTAAACAAAAGTATTTATTGTGAGTAACTTGTTAGTGCTTGTATTGTGAAAGAAAAATATACAATAAATAAAAATATTATAAAATAAATAATAAATAGTGTTTATCTTCATTTTCTTTATGAACACTCCTTCAATAAAAGGAAAAATTAATTTAATTTAGTCCTACTTTAGAATACAACTTAAAATTTACATGTTCCCTTTTCGTTCACATCAACTCTTGTTGGGAATTCATTTAGTAAAAAAATTGGCGGGAGTAAACATTGGCGATGCCAAATTTTTTAAGTTTGGGAATTCATTCCCAAAAAATTTGTTATGGGAATCATTCACAATACGAAATAAAAAAATATGGGAATATTTTCATGGGAGTAGTTGTTTGCGATAGGGGTGATTACATCAAGAGATTTTTAATAATAAATGGCAACTCCGTATAATTATCCAGGAATTCAAAAAAAAATAAAAGAAAAGACTCAAAAAAATAATAAGCGGCAACTCTGCCCATTCTATTACTTTTTTCCTAACATTGCAGCCACACGATCAAGCTTTTCTTGATAGTCTTTTACATATACTGTTTGTCAAAATATGCAAAAATTGGTAGGCAGCGCGCAAGTTGAAAGCAATTTACTTTTTCAAGATGTCGTCGCCGAGAAAACAACTCAAAATGTTTTGCTATTTTCCACTTTTGATTTTTCTGCACTGTAGGCTGTTCGAAGGGACTTTATTTTTTTCTTTACTTCTTCCACTGGCATTTTTGTTTCAGAAGCTATAGACTCGTTGGCTTTTATTTTCAAATCATTTCGCCTATATGATGAAAGATTCATAAAATTTCATGGCTTCTGTACAGCTCTATGAATCGCAGAACATCATTTTGCTTATTAATTTTATAAATAAATTTTATTAATAAACATATTTCACTATTTTTTTAGGTTTGTAGTTAAAATTTTAAAATTCCCGCAACAATTTGTAAAAAAAAGAACTTCAGCTTTTGCCGGCAAAATATTTGTGAAAAAAAACAAAAATAACTTCAAAAGATTTGTAATGAGATGTTTTCTTGAACGAAAATTGATACACTACCTGGCAAGAGAATTTTAGAGGCAAGTTCGTATCAATTTTTAAAAGTATGAGTGCATTGGTAAAAAATTGTGAGTGTATTAAAACTTGATAGGCAAAACTTGATCGTGTAGCCCTCAAGTAAGTTAAAATCGTTTGGTGAGTCACCCTATCATATTTTTCCTGTCAAATACAAATTGTTTACATTTTATGTGGTCTTGAAATTTCGTTTTGTTAAGTGACCAAATAATTCAATTCGTGTATCAGGAATCTTTCAAACCCTTCGCTATCAATTCTAGAGAATAGTAAAAACAATGGACATTGGCAACCGTATTCGCGTTCTACAAACAGGCAGTGAATTGATTTCCTTAACCCGTTTTAATTCCCTTCTATTTTTTTTAGCAGAGAGGCCCCATTGCAAATTTATGCGGGTAAAGATACAAAGCAGAATTGGATTATTTCGTTATTTAAACAAAACGGGTTTTCAAGTTCCCGCTGGTTTAGGTATCCACCAGTTTGCCCGTTAGGTCTTATATTATCTATTCTCTTATTCATTAAATTATTTATTTATTTAATTATGAAGTTATTTATTAAATTATTTAATTATATAATTATGTATTCAGCGTTACCGTTGGTGCCACTAAAGTGGCAATTTGCCACTTTTTCGACTGCTTGGATACTATTTGGCCACTTTTACAAAATGCACCTAAATGTGGTACTTTTTGCGATTCTTGCCACTTTTTTGATACTTTTTACGTTAGGAAAAGATACTTTTTTTCTTTCTGTTTTTTTATAACTCCCAGCTTAAATATAAGTAAAACTGTTTTAATATATGTATATGTAAGCAAGTTTATATGCAATTTATTTTCTTGTCATGCGTGGTTAGCTGAAAATCGGTTGAATAAACTTTCTATTAACCTGTTTTATTTACTATATATATTGGTCGTGAAGCACAAACAGAACTGTTGTGTACCGAAAACTTTTCTAAAATTTGTGTAATTGATATTAAAAGTAAAATCTAAGTTTTTACCAAAAATTGTGTAAAGAATTGATATAAAAAACCAAAAGCTCAATATATTGAAGTATTTATACCCATTATTTATAGTGCCTAATGAATATATAAACTATTTCGAATTAGTTTCAGAGTTTAAAGATATAATAACTGACCCAGATGCATTTATACGTGAATTTAAACTTCTAGAGAGTAAAGTAAGTGACACAAATTATGAACACATATTTAAAATTTCGAATTCTGTGAAGATTTTTGGCGTGAAATTGGAACATTAAAAAATAGATTTGATGAGTATACCTGTATATTTATATATTCAAACTTTTACAAATTGATCTTCTGAGCGTCTTCTGAGCGTGTTTTTACCAAGTTAGCTTTAATTTAAAATAAAGTAACAAATAGGTTAAAAGTAAGAACTTGCGATTCCATGCTTTAAATTTGTTACATACTAGCCTTGAAGATTGGGTTCCAAGTGAAGACATTTTACGAAAGTATAGTATATAGTCGTTTTAAGAACAATCAATTGTAAAAAAGTTTGTATGAAACTGACCATTAATAAATAACACAGGACTACATTGAAAAAGTTTGTTTAACCATTCCAACTGATTCTTATATTTTTGGAATGCTAAAGACGAGTATCAGCGCATTCTCCCATCACGTCACATTTATCAGATACACCAATTATTGTAATTTCGGAAGATGTTTTGTACCACAATTTATAACTAAATCCAGTTTTATAGTTTTGGTTTATAAACCTGATTACAAAAATTTTAAGCAATAATAGACGAAATTGGATAAAAACTAAATATGCTTTAGTAAAGAAATTAAAACACTAGCACTTAAATTCAGTAGCATGTATGCATTTAATTGTATTAAAGTGCGGAACTGATTACATATAAAGTATTTGAAAAAGTGATATTTTCGTTTTTTTTTGTTATAGGATTAGCATTCTAGCATTCATTTCCTTCGCATATTTATAAAAAACTAAAATTAGTTTTTGTTTTCAATACAAATATACCAAAGAAATGTTCTTGTCGACATCGTGGGCCTGGGCCTAAACTTTTGTAATTAGGTTGACTGTATAATAAAATTATAAAACTATGGATTTTGTTATTAATTGTGGTACACATCATCTTCCGAAATTACAGTAATTGGTGTATCTGACTAATTAGACGTGATGGGAGAATCTGGGGGAATGAGCAAATAAATTTCTAAAAAGTTTTATAATATCTACCTGTGCAATACAATGCCTTTAATAAATCAAAGAAAATGTATTCAGAAGGAAAAGTACAAGAAATATATTAATAAATGTATAATGTATATATAAAACACATTACATAAATATTTTCTATTTGCAGCAACAATGTCATAATCAAAAAACATGTTTGGAGAAAACAAGTTTAACGTTTTGAATTACCAAAACATTAAAGTCAATATTTTATAAAAATTACTTCTCGAGAGAAATGTTTCCAAAATATTTATTTTAGTTTTTACAACAAATGAGCCGTTTGTAAGTTTAGTGTATAAAATTACTATACAATGTTTTTTGTTATGTTTTAATACCATTTAATATTATAATAAATAGAAAAAAAAACGTAAAAACTGCATAGCGTGGTGTACTTATTTTTTAAAAATCCCCTTTTTGGTGCCACTTTTTTTGTAGATATCACCTTTTTTTGGTACTTTTTTAAAATATCCGACGGCAACACTGTATGTATTCATTTATTAAATTATGTATTTACATATATAATTATGTATTTATTTATTAAATTAATTTATTAAATTATTTATGTATTGTTATTAATTTATTTATGTCTTTAGTTATTTATTCATTTGTTAGATTATTTATATATTAAATTATTTAAGTCTTTACTCATTAAGATCAGTATTTAAGTATCATTACGTTAACTCCAGATAATTAAGTTTCCATTTATTCAAGTTTCAATCTAATAAGATAGGTATTAAAATTTCTATTTATTGACCAAGTTAAGGATTCGTTGGCCTAGGCCATTCGATCTTATTTTTTTTCTATTTAGGGTATTCAGTATAACTTTGAAATGCAAATTTAATCCAAGGATTTAAATGTTCAAATTCAGTTAAATATTGAAATTAAATTTTCGCTGAGGCAATTACATGTAGATTCAAATTAAGAACCAGAATAAAAAATTTAGAAATCGGCTTAAGGTTTGTCCCAATTCACACGTTGCACATCTTATTGATCAGCTTGCTACTTTATAACGAGAGTGAAGAGAGGAAAATAAACGTTTCTCTCTCACTCTCTCTCGCCTATTAGGTAGCAAGCTGATCAATAAAGGCTCAGTTAGGCGAACGTTGCTGTACCGTACCTGTACTGTATCTATCAGCTGTTCTCTTTTTGTTATATGAAAACCAATACAAAAGCTTACCGAAATGCAATGTACCGTAGTGGCAACGTACCAATCTGTATAAAATAGAATTTCATGCCGTTGTTACGTGACATTTGTAAGACAGTGATGGGCGGCTTGTATGTAACATTGAATGCGGGTAATATTGCTATTTTTTTTTTTGTACTTTTTTCAGTATATCTATGGAATTGCGACAAAACAACTTACAATACAACATATTTCCAAATATACAAATATATACATATATGTTTAGTGCACCAACAGTACGGTGCGGTACATTACGGGTACAGCAACGTTCGCCTAACTGAGCCTTAAGACTTGCAACGTGTGAATTGGCACTTTGTGTATCAAATTTATTTTAAATATTTAAATCCAGCTAAGGTTTCAAAATTTAATAAAGCCTTTAAATTTAAACTAAATACTTAACTTTAAGCAGGTATTAAAACGGAAACATGTATGCTATATCCAATCTTTAAACTGGATTAAGTATTGGGGTTTATATAGTTAAATTCAAATTCAAATTTAGAACTCGAATTAAAAACCAACTTAAGTACCCAAATCGAATTAAGTATTCGAATTTTAAACCATGTAGTTAAATTTAAATCCAGCATCTAAATTTTAATTAAAATTCAATTCAAAGAAAACACGCTGATTTAAGTTTATGAATTTTGAGTTCACAATCTCTTTTAGGATTCCAATTCAAATCCAAATCTTAGTTAAGAGACTTAGATTTTAACTTCGTTAGAGCCTTTAATTACAGTTTAGGCACCGAAATATTGATTGCGTTTTAAAATTAAAATTCAGTATTAATATTTAGAACCGAAATCAGGATTTAGAATTCAAATCCAAATTTAGTTCAAATACCTGAATGCAAATTTACCGCATGACTTAAAATTGGATATAAGTTTAAATATCCAGGCTTTTATCCATCCAGGTATTAACCAAGCCTGTATATTAATCCATTCAGACAATTAGAGACTTTATTAAAATGATTAAAAATTTCCAATTTGAATTTCAATAATTAAAACAAATTTAATCCTCCACTTTTCTGTCTAGTGTTAATAACGAATTCCAATTCAATGTAATAATCATCAAGGTTTATTAAAAAAAAAAAACAATTCTGATTTTCTTTATATACGTACATATGTAAACTTAAAAAGAATCGATTTTTAAAACAACTTAACTATCGAGGTGACCAAGGCTTGGTTATATTAGATAATATTTCAGAAAATAGGCTAAAGTTAAGTTTTTTATAGTAAATATGCTAAATATAATAATAATAAGGATAATGATTAAAATTAATTGTAGTTAGTAATAAGCATAATAATAATAATAATAATAATAATATTATAAGTATGTGTAGCATGAATTTACTTAAGTATTAATAATCTTAGTGGTAATTTACGATATAAGTTTTTAGAAGTAGTTTACGATATACATAGGTATAATTATAATTTTAGTATTAATAATTTTAATTGTAATTTAAGATATATGTATATTTAATTAATATATGTTAATTAAAGATTAATAGTTCTAGAGGTAGAATAAAATATAAGTATAATAATAATTTTAGAGGTAGAATAAAATATAAGTATAATAATAATTTTAGCGATGACTCAAGATATATGTAGATATAATCCTAATTTTAGTATCACTAGTTTTATGGGTTGTTTAAGTATAGTAATAATAATGTAAGAATAAGCGTAATATGTGTGGTTTTTCCTTTTCAGTCGTAATCAGGGTAAAAATTGTTTTACTATAAATAGCAAGAGGCTATAGAACGTACATCATGTTTCCTTTGTATAATTTTAATTAAATAAACGTAGTTAAGAAATTGGGCTGGCTTATGCCCCCAAAGGGCGAACGTTTCTGGGTCAAATAGAAGTTACCTGTTGATCACGGATTTTGTTATGCTTCTCTGTTTGGTGCTTAGGTGGTTTTTGCCTCCAATCAGTGTTGTGGAACTCCTAATGACTAGGCTAATTTTGGTTGGTGTAAATGAACTGCTACTATTATGATCCGAATTTTGCTGTTGTTTTTGGACATCGGGCTTCTGATACGGTAGGCTTTTATACGACGATGAGAATACATAGGCAGATAAATATATTTCGGGTTTCTTTTAAGACAAAGTCGTCATTCGTACCAAAATAAAAGGATTATGTTTTTTAGTTGTATGGGGGCACGATGAAATGAGAGTGGTTTCTTTGGGAGGGGGGATAAGTCAATTCTATGATGATAGCCGTCGCTCCTTACAATCTTTTGTTCACACGTGTTAGCATGGTGACGACGCCATTTTGTTTTCTAAGCTTTGTGTGTTATCAAGCTTATGTGCTCAAAACGTGGATATTTATGGTCTTGCACTTGACGAAGTATATTTTGTGTTCTAACAAACAGATTGGAGCATTCTTAGCACTATTAAGCTAATTTATTCACAGAGGACGTTCGATTTGCCTAAACTTGTTTTTTCTTTGATGAGATGAAAATTTGCACGAGGACAAGGAAAGATTCTTAGCGCGGATTTTATCTTCCTTATTTCTAAATAATCACACATATTCGATGTTTTCTTTTTCAATAAACTTTTAGCAATCTTTTATTCTTTCGCTATCCACTCTAACCTTTTTTTCCAACACATTTTTCACGATCCGCCATCTTTTTTTTCTGCCACTAGATATTCACTGAACTTTTATTTTCTGTACAACCTTTTGGTACGGGTCCTACTTAACGAAAAACTAATGCCTGCCATTTTCCGCCGAGATCTTTTGGCCAACGACATTTTTAATCCAGGGTTGTTCACGACTTTTTCTTCAAGCATACTTCGGAAGCGTTCTGAATCACAACCCCCTCGTCTACATCAGACATGATTAGCGTTGCCATAACGTGATGTTTTAACAGCCTTGCCAACACCTACCCATATACCAACAGCCGTGTCATACCATGAAGAAACCCCCCACTCCAATGAGTCCATAACTAAGAAAAATATAATCCCAATGTTAATGTTAAGTATTTCCTGTCAGGTATAGACTGGGTGTCGTACCTGTAGCCCCTGATCACCACCAAAAATATAAACAGTGTTCGTCACATAAGTTAACATAAATACGTTTTCCCATGCCTTTAACATAAGCTGAGTCTCAATTTATACTAGGGACATTTCTTGCCGGACATTTTTTGAATTCTCTTTTAATCTTACCTGAAGCGTTTACATATGAAACATTAAAAGTCAGACAGAAATTAATACTTTAATGTAAACTACGAAAAGTAAGAAAGGGAAATGAAAAATGTCCAGTACAGATAGTCATGTACAACACACTCTACCTTTTCGACCCCTCGCCATCAAACTTCGTCTGTCCGGCAAGAAATGTCCCTAGTGTAAATTGGGACTGAGCAATAAGAAATATTGCTCTGTAATTCTGCCGTCATTATTGCCCACTTGTTGAGATATTTATCTTTAGTGTAGACCTGGAGTTAACAGATGTTTGACAATTAGCACGCAGAGAAAAATCATGGCTGTTTCGTGCAAGAAGAAAAATAATTTTATTCTCTTAAAACCGATCTCTTTTACCCAAATTTAAAGTACAGGAACACATTTCAAGCAAGTTGGGATCCCAAACTAGAGTAAAAAAACAGACCTAATATTGATTGTGTGTATTTTCAACAATGATGACTGAAGCGAAAATATTGAACGTGCCAAATTATGATGGCCACCACCATTAAGTTAAATAAAACGACGTAAAATTATAAAGAACAAAAAAAAAAAAAAAAATATTTTAAAATTAATTGTACAAGGGCGAGCCATAGTAAAAATAGGGGTTTGGAAATTGACAAATCACTTCAAAAACATACATTTTGTTTTATAATTGAAGTTATTTCCTTTACAATGCTTTTCCAAATAAGCTTTTTTGAAGAACACGTTTTAAATGAGATAAGATAGAAGATGAACATATCCACGCATAAAGAAAATATACCAAATTGGTTCGTACTTTGTTTACCCTCCACACAAATATTAGGTCTTTTAACAAACTTTTTTAAATGTTTGACCACTTTCTTGATTGTTTTTTTTTTCATAAATGAATATGTACAAACATAAGTATGTATTATATGTTTATTTTGAGGGAGAAAAGCGCGACACTTAAAGTGAAGCAAGGAATACAACACCCAAAACAAGCTTCCCGTTTTATAAACTCCACCACTAGTAGTGAATGAAGATATAATTTCATCAGCTGCTACCAAAAAAAAAAACGTAATAACTTTTTTTTTTGTGTAACTAACCTGTGTCACTGCAGACAATTTTGCATCAAGATTTAAACTTATTTCCATATAAGATTCAATTAACAATCAAGCTGAACACAACAGACTTCACGAAATTCCGTCGAAAATTCCCCAATAAGCTGATTTCAAGAAACTCCACATTCCGTTGGCCTCCCAGGTCTCCTAACCTTACTGCTCCCGTTTTTTTTTGTGATGTTATTGCAAACAGGACGTTAACAAAAGAAACCCATAAAATTTGGATAATTTAAAGCAATCCATTCGAACGATAATTGAGGCAATTCCCGCTGCAACCCTCCAGGCAGTATTGAATAACTAACTTTTTGATAAGACGTCGCAGATGGGTCACCACGGCTGGAGACCATTTGAATTCAACTATTTTCAAAAATTAATGAATTACTTTAATAAACATTTATTATTATACCCTTCCCCTCACGTGGAAAAGGGTATATATAAGTTTGTCATTCCGTTTGTAATTTTTACAATATTGATCTAAGACCCTATAAAGTCTAAATATTCTGGGTTCTTATGAGGAGTGAACTTAATTTAACCATGTCCGTCCGTCTTACGTTTGATATGTGTTTTCCGGAGGCTCCAGACATGATAGCGGCTAGGTTGTTTCACATTTATATGAGATATGAGCAAAAAACCACAACTACCTCTAATTTTTTCCAAAAATCCGTTGTTCAATATGATTTTTGTTATCACTCTTCTTTATTATTTAATCCATTTAACGAAATAATTTCAACAAATAGAAACTGGGAATTGTTGTTTCTATTTGCTACTACAAAAGTCGCCAACAAAGATAAATCTATGGTATGACAACACTGCCTATACTAAAAGATAACAAACAAACACACATATCGCACCCTAAATACTAAAGGGTATTAACTCAAAATTTTAATTTTTTCACTTTTTGAAAGAAATCGACACATAATATTCATATCTACCCGCTGTAAAAATATCATGCTATTTTGACTACTTTTTGGTAATGAAAAGTTTGGTTTAAAAATTATTTTTCATATGCCTGTAATGTAAATTTAAAAATTGTCTTGCTTCTACTGAAAATTTTAAAATTTTGAGTTAATACCCTTTAGTATTTATGGTGCGATATATGGTACAACCCAATTTGGTGAATATAGGCCCCTATTACGGTTCACAACTCAAATAATGTGATTTGTCAGTTTTGTATTATGGTTCACAACTTTGCTAAATTGTGGTGAACAAAAACATCAAAAATAATTACAACTCAAATGAGTTGAGTTGTGAACAATAAAACGGGCCATATTTCATTTTAATGATATTCAAACAACGTTCCTTCATGGTTCAGTTGTCTAGGGGGTTTGTGAGGTTAGAAACTGTGAGTCCGCTGGTTCGAATCTTGGTTTTTTAAAAACAATTTTTTTTTAAATTTTTATGTTCAAAAACGATTTAAAAAAAATATTTACCAGTTTTCGCCTTTTAAATTTAAATTATAATATAGTTTTTAGTATTGTTAATTTGTATGTATCTATGTTTAAAAATTATTTTGTTTTTGTCTAGTTGCTCTGTATTCTGCTTGCGAAATGGTGAAGTGTATATAAGATTCGGCACAACCGAATATAGCACTCTTACTTGTTTTTCAAATGAATTAATAAAAAATAAATTACATAAACTTTACAAAAAGTTATTTGAGTTTCTTAATGTAGCAAAATTCATCAGCCACCCTGTATTAAAATTGTCATTCTCTGTGAAAGTTTTTTAATAATCATTAAAGCCTAGTACTCTGTTCGAACTTGCGCAAAATGTTGAGCAACATTGATTATTTCACTAACTATGATTGAATGCATAAAATCTGAAATTTAAAATTGCAACCAAAAAGCTGTACAAAAACATAATTTCACTAAAATTTAACAAAAAGTTTAATTTTGTATATGCATAAGCAAAGGAAATTAAACTAAATGAAATTCTGTCAATAACGGAATAATTCTTGGACTTAATCATGAAAACAAAAGTTTTCTATTTTAGATTGTGTGCACAATTTTTAGTCAAATAAGTGAAGAAAAAAAATTGCAATATTCTGATGATTGCTTTTTTTAAATCAAACTATTTTTTATCGCAAAATGTTTTAAGATTACAATCACTCATGTGCAGTGAGATTGCTAATTTTCAATTCATCACTCAACATCAGGGATGCCAGTTTTGTGGGTTTAACCCCAAATCAGGGGTTTTCTTGGGGATATTAAAAAAATAATAAGATTTTTTGGGGAAATACACGGAAAGAATTATTTATTAAAGCACCAGAAAATATGGCTTGAACCAAGAAAATTTTGCATCATTGTCGTCCAAGCCAAAATTTTCATGTTGTAAACATATCTTGGTTTAAGCAAAAAATTATGACTTAAAGCGAACTAAAATTAAATTAAATACAGCTAAAAAAAAATTCATGTTAATGCCATAGTTATGTCACCACTTCAAGTTAAATATCAATTCATATTCCGTTTAACGTGGAAAAGCCATATAGAGGCAAAATTAACTCAAATGAAACTAAAAGCCATCCAAAATCAGAAGAAACTCTGTCCCTAAGGCCCAAATACATTGATCAAAATACTCATCAAGCATTGTGGTAGGGTTAGTGAAAATGTGTTTGTATGTGTCACACCGACGATGCTGAATGGAAAATCAAAAAATTTAGATATGACGGCGAATATTACGTCCAGCACACGTTCACAATTAATTCGACCGCTGGACAAGCATTTGACAAGTCCATTTGGCCCTTTAGTATCGACTGCAAACTGCTACTTTACAACTCTATCTTAAAGCCAATCTGGTGCTATGGTATTCAGTTATGGGGCACTATCTCGGCCTCTAATTTTTTTTTTTTTTTTAATTTAATTTATTAAATGTCAGTAACCTAGCCTATTGGCCATAATCGGCTTACAAAATTCTACTTAATAATAGAAAACAAATTTTAAAGAAATTAAAAAAAACATAAAAATAAATTATAAATTATAGTAAAAAAAAAAATTTTAAATAATAGAAATAACATTTAATAATAAATTCTTAATTAAAAGGTCAATCAAATTGCACAAAAATTAAAAGCTAAACCCAACAATTCCAAAAAAATCTAAAATACATAAGGCTATTAATTAAAATGTCAGACAAAAGTCCTACTATGTATACCTTAGGGATCTTACTTACGGGTTCCATTAATCAGATAGGAACAGCATTTACTTTAAACAGACAATGCAGAAAACTCACGATAGAGTTTAACCTTAAAAACATCAGGGGAGACATTAAATACCCTCAAAGAGCCTGGCAACTTATTATATAACCGAGCCACTCTTACACAAAATGAACGCTCCAAAACTGAAGTTAATCTTGGTATTACCAACTGCTTATTTCTGTTAGATCTACCAAATTCAAACAAATCAACCAAATATTTAGGCGTCAGCAACTTATATGACTTGTAAAAATGCAATAACGTCCTAAATTTAACTAAATCCTCAAATGAAAAACCAAGAAATCGTACAACATACGAAGAAACATGCCAAAAAATCAAAGGCTCCAAAATAAACTTCTTCGAATAATCACAGCTGCCCATTGGTATGTTCAAATCTCAAATATTCACAAGGATCATTAGTTAAAACTATGATTACGAAATATGCAGTAAAATACTTAATAAGGCTTGAATTTCATCCGAACCCACTGGCTTGAAATATTTTAAATGACAGCGTCCACACTCGCTTAAGGAGAAGAGATACTGCAGCACTTACCCATTTAGATGAGCGATAAACACCTATTTATTTATAAGAACAGAACCCGCGATGAAGAAAAATTTTGTCTGGCACCGGCAGGACATACTTAAAATAAAGTATTAGGATAAGATTTGATTAATTATTGTTAGTTCATATTTAATATATGAAGATTCAATAAATAAATAATGAAAAAACATATTCAAATATTGTTTTTCTTATAATTTTATTTTTATTTGACATGAAAACACATTTTAAACAAATTAGTGAAATCGGCTATTAATATTTTACAAATTACGAAGGAAAGCCTGAATTTTTAATATAAAAACGTGTATCATTAGTTAAGGGAAAACTAAATATAAAAATAAGAAACTTTTTATTGATATTTTATGAATGCAAACAAAGTACGTTCAATCATCAAACTCACAAATAAAATGTTTACGAAATGATGTCAATAGTACCAACGTTGAACTTTCGCAACAAACACGGAGGTTTGATTTCAAACGGCAAACCTTTGATAATGATTTGAAAATCATAGCATTCTCAACAAAAAGGGGAAATTATTTTTAAATTAAAAATGTCTTTCAAATGTAATTCTCAAAAGTTTTTCAAATCTTGATTAGAATACAATGTGGAACATAAATAAAAATATTTTATTTTTTAAATCTTAATTCCTTATTTATTTTAACAAAATGTGAGATAAACATTCGGCACCATTGCTAAAAGATGAAATAATGTTCTTGCCGTCCGCTAATTCTTGGAAAGACGAAATACTTGGCTCCCCTTTATTTGAGGGATTGTAGCACCGCAATCGTACAACAAACTTTTACAGTATTTACCGGTTATATGCACGTCGGTTATAAGCATTTCACGCTTTTTTGCATGTAAGTTCGTGCAATTTCAGGTCGCAATTTAAAATATACATTATGCATTTCTCGCTTTTATGCAGGCAAAATTTTATACAATTTGAATAAAATGCATGAAAAAATGTCTTCTATATGCATCATTCCTAAATTTGCAAAAATTTTACCAAAATTGTTCTAAAATGATAAATTCGGAAGTATCATCCCTATCCATCAATATTTATCATCACTGTCATAAGTCAGCTGTTAGATGAAAAAGTAAATGATCGTGTTCCTAAATTAAATTACTACATACAGGACGAGGATGACGATGAATATGTACTAGTTGCAACTGTAAGCAATGCCTTGGAATATATTAATGGCTTACGACGCAAAAAATGAATGTATTGAAGAATTGGAAACAATTGAGAAATATATTTTTGAGAACTGCTGCAAAAATATACAAACGAAAATAACTGATGTTTTTGAAAGGCAGTATTCGTATTAAGTAGACAAAATATTCCATTATAAACCACCAATTCCAAATTGAATTTTAAAATGCTAGTGTAGTGAGAAGCGATATTAATTTATGCTTGTCATAAACACTTTGCATAGCAAAAAAAAAACGAACACTGACAATTTTCCTCTAGCAACTATGTATCTCCAATGACAAGCACTTGATAAAATCGCTACTCACTTCACTGATGGTACAGTTCTAATAAGCAATGAATTTATACTTTTTATGTTATTAACCTAGAGACTGTTTTAGTGAAATTCTACCTGTGGTACAAAAATATTTTTCATTATACATACTGAATAAAATCTATTATTTTTTTTTGGAAAATAATTATTTCAAATAAAAACTAATATAAAAAATTTTAATATCTTTTTGTCTATATTTATTTATTATTTATTTACAAATTTGCCTATGGATATCATATCCTTACAGACAGTTAAACAATATAATAACATATACTAGTTAATACAAATAAAATACAAAATTATTGATTGTTTAATAAGACGATAATTTTACGTTTTATAATATTTGCATTTGAAGAAAAATATACAACTTTATAAAATTTATTAAATTGACTGCACATCCTTCTAAATGGATCAGCATTTGCGTAATTTGTCCTGAAGTATTTAATCGATAGCAATTCGAAGTGTCGAGATGGACGATGAGGAACATTAAATGAAATGTTATCGAGCAGGAAATCAGAAACAATATAACCATTAATTAAATTTAATATAAACGACACATAGTCCTTCGGCTTTTAAGAGTTGGAAGTTTGATAAGAGCAAGACGGCTAGTGTATGACGGAAGTTCTAATGGGTTCCACTGTAGACCACGAAGGCAGAATAACAAAAATTGTTTTTGTACGGATTCAATATAATTGCTGTGAATCAAATATAAAGGATCCCAAACTATAGATCCATATTCAAGGACGGGTCTCACGAGAGAAACATAAAGTTGCTTTGTGACATATGGGTCTTTAAATTCTTTAGCCCATCGTTTGATAAAACCAAGAATACACCGTGCTTTATTAACAGTTATGGAAATATGCTTAATAAAGTTCAACTTAGCGTCCAACAAAACTCCTAGATCCAAAATTGTACCAACATTTTCTAGCTGATAGTTCCCCAAAGAATAACTTACATTTATATGATTTCCTCTAAAGAAAGACATATGCTTACATTTTTTAAAGTTAAGCTCCATCAAGTTTAAATTACACCATGACTGAAATGAGTCCAAGTCTTGTTGAAGTAGAATGTGATCTGCATATTTATTAAAACTGAGAAAAATTTTTACATCATCCGCATACATTAAAACTTTAGAGAATCTTATCACGTTCGGAAGATCATTGATAAAAAGGGTAAACAGCAATGGCCCAAGATGACTACCTTGTGGTACACCAGATAAAACATCTATCGATTTAGATGTGACGTTTTTAAAACGGACACATTGTTTTCGATTTAATAAATAAGACTCAATCCATTTAAGAGAGTTGTTTGAAAATCCAATTGTGTTCAGTTTTCTTAGGAGCAGTTTATGGTTTACCTTGTCAAACGCCTTGCTAAAATCAGTATATACGATATCAGTTTGTTTTCGTTGCACAAAACCCTGATTTATAATTGTTGTTAGTTGTAATAGATTTGTTGTAGTTGAGCAGCCTTTTCGAAAACCATGTTGAGCAGATGACAATAGAGATGATACATGATGAGAAATGCATTCAGTTACCATCTTTTCAAAAAGTTTTGGAATAATACTTAGTTTAGCAATCCCTCGATAATTAACAATGTCAGACTTAGTACCAGATTTGTATAGCGGAATAATAAAAGACTTTTTCCAGGTATTAGGGAAATATCCAAATTTAATTGACATATTAAAAATGCGTGTTAATGGTATGGCGAGAAATTCAGCACAGTTTATCAATATACAGCTAGGAATATTGTCAGGACCACTTCTATACGAAAATTTAAGTTTTTTTAAGTTATATAAAATTGTGCAACCATTATGCAAATATCAGAGTTTTTATATATGCATGGCGGATGCAATTAAACGAGTTTTTTTTTATAAGCACCATATTTGCCCAGTATATAATATTGTCAAGCAGACGGTTGGACCGAAAACAAATACCCCCCAAATGCAGGTTGCAAATCAGGTAAACACAAATGCAATTCAAGCCCCCAGCCTAGTAATAACAGAACCTCTTACGCTAACGTCCTAAAATCAAACCATCAGCCAATGCAAGGTGCCTCGCCAAGTAATGATCAAACTCCGGTTTCTAATTTAAGTCGTTTAGAAAAAACCATGGAAACATTAGTGCAAACAGTAAATAATTTTACGAACACAATGGGTAATATGAAGCAGGAAATGCTTAGAATGCAATCGATGTTATTGCAAGCTGTACTTAACAAACCATGAACTGTTTAAAAATTTGTTTTTGGAACGCAAACGGCATCCGTCAACATAAAAATGAATTAGAATACTTTCTTAAAAATAAACAAATTGATGTCATGATGATTTCTGAAACTCATTTGACCTCAAGAAGTACGTTTAAAATAAATGGTTATATACTATATGATACCAAGGACCCTCGAGATAGAGCTTGTGGAGGTTCTGCCATTTTAATAAAGGCCCGAGTCAAACACTACCTAATATGTGATCATCGTGAAGATTATCTCCAGGCAACGAACATTTGCGTTGAGGAATTAAATAGAAACCTAATAATTTCATCGTTATACTCCCCGCCTAGATTTTCAATATCGGAGGACCAATATTGTAAATATTTTAAATCATTAGGACCGTGTTTCCTAGCCGCTGGCGATTATAACGCTAAACATACCCTCTGGGGGTCGCGACTTATAACACCAAAGGGTCGTGTTTTATTTAACATAATTTCTAAAATGGATTTAAATGTGGTAGCGAGCGGACAACCAACATATTGGCCCACTGATCATCAAAAAATTCCAGATGTCATAGATTTCGGCGTGGTTAAAAACATTCCCATAGAAACGATTCAAGTTGAAGCCTCCCTAGATTTATCTTCTGACCACACACCTACAATTGTTACTATAATGAACCCCAATAGAATTGTACCTCCGACGACAGCTACGCAAATTAATTGGTTGAAATATAAAAAATATCTCAGTACCCATTGCACAGAAAATATTCCGCTCACTCAGTACACCGGATTATGTAGATCGCTATATTGACAATTTTGACAGTTTTCTGAAACTAGCTGTTCAACATTCCAATATTGCCCCCAAAAAAACAAAAACTATTAAAATATATTCCACAGATGTCGAGCATCTTTTGTCTGAAATAAGGAGGGCTCGAAGAGAGTGGCAATTGCACAGATCCCCTCAACTTAAGAACTTACTTAAAGAGTGTACAAAAAGACTAAGAAAGTTACTGCAGACTAAGAAAACGGCTTCTCTGGAAAAATATCTTAAGGAACTTGATGCAACCCCACAATCAGACTACTCATTATGGCGTGCAGCTAGAAATCTCAAAAGGCCAGTTGTCTCTAAACCACCATTAAGAAACTTGAATGGAAGTTGGGCAAGAAATGATGTTGAAAAAGGAAATCTGTTTGTCAATCATTTAAAAAACGTATTTACCCCAAATATATCTCACGATATTGCGGTCGAGTTACCACCTGTTGCTGCTAGAGCAGCTGTTCCGCTAAGATTTGAGATAAGAGAAATCGAAAAGGCTATTTGTGACTTAAACACTAAGAAGGCACCTGGTATTGATAAAATCAGTAATAAAATGCTTTTGGAGCTACCTCGTATAGCAAAGAAAATTATTCTTTTTATTTTTAATGCTATTTTACGCCTTGAATACTATCCTGAAAAATGGAAGGTTTCCTTAGTTACCATGATACCAAAGCCAGGTAAAGATCATACAAAAGTTGAGTCTTATAGACCTATTAGCTTATTATCAATTATGTCAAAGCTGTTTGAGAAATTATTAGTTTCAAAATTAACACCACTTTTAAGTGAAAATAGATGTATTCCAAACCATCAGTTCGGATTTAGAAGAAAACACAGCACAATCGAGCAGACTCATCGAATAGTAAATGTCATAAGAAAAGCATTTGAAGAAAATAAATATTGCTCAGCACTCTTCATCGATGTTTCGCAAGCTTTTGACAAAGTCTGGCATGAAGGCTTATTACACAAATTGAAGCAAAATTTACCAGCAAACACACACAAGCTGCTAGAAAGCTACTTAGTCGGTCGTCAATTTATTATTAAAGAAGGAAATTTCTTAAGTTCACCTCAGCCCATTGCCGCTGGAGTCCCACAAGGCAGCATCCTGGGCCCCCTATTATACTTAATTTATACTTCGGACATGCCAACAAGCAACTACACACAAACTTCAACATTTGCAGACGATACAGCTTTTCTAAGCGTCCAAGAAAATCGTTATGAAGCATCGCGTTACTTACAGCATCATATATTTCAACTAGAAATATGGTTAAGACAATGGAGGATAATGGTCAATGAGCGTACATATAACATTCACTTTGCGCCGGGAAACTTGCCCCCCTATTACAATCAATAATCAAATAATTCCTCAACATTCGCGTGTTAAATATCTCGGTATACATCTGGATCGGCGATTAACGTGGAAATGCCATATAGAGGCAAAATGAACTCAAATGAAACTAAAAGCCATTAAAATTCATTGGCTTATTGGAAGAAATTCTGTCATTAGTCTCGATTGCAAGCTTCTACTTTACAACTCTATCTTAAAGCCTATCTGGTGCTACGGTATTCAACTATGGGGCACTGCCTCGGCCTCTAATATCGACAAAATTCAAAGGCGCCAAAATAAACTTCTTCGAATAATCACAGCCGCTCCCTGGTATGTTAAAAACTCAAACATTCATAAGGATCTCAAGGTGCCATTAGTGAAATCTATGATTACAAAATATGCAATAAAATATTTAAAAGGGCTTGAACAACACCCAAATCCACTAGCTCGAAATATTTTAAATCATGGCGGCCACACTCGCTTAAGAAGAAGAGACTCTGCAGCACTTACCCAATTAGATGAGCGATAAATACCTATAAAAGTGAACATAACCCGTGATGAAGAAAATTTTGTCTGGCACTGGCAGGGGATAAAATAACGTATTAGGTTAAGATTTGATTAATTATTGTTAGTTCATATTTAATATATGAAGATTCAATAAAAAAATAATGACAAAAAACAAAAAAAATATTTGCATATAAACGAGTTTTTATTTTTGCATCGTGTATTTTCAGGAATGCTTATAACCGATAAATACGTAATTTCTTATAATCGTTTACTTGTTAAACACATTTAACAACGAAGTAAAAATTTAACTTTAATTGCCTTTTGAATGTTTACATTTACTTTTCGCTTTAGTATTGTCAAGTGTAGTTTTGATTTGAATTTGATTTTGATGTCAAATGTTTATTTTCAAATCATTGTCATTTGAATTTAAATGCTTTAATCAAACAATCGAAAAAGGTTTGACAATTGTGTTTGATGTCAAATGATAAAGTCATTTCATATCAAAGGTTTGACTTGGTGTTTGTTGGGTTGTTTTGCAGCCATAGAATTGTTGTTCATTAAAGCGTATGAGTAAATCGTATCCCTACAAAAAAAATTGGACCTCCTTATCCATTTCGATAAAATGGACTACTCCATGGCCTGGCAAGCATGGACCATGTCATTGTTAAAAAGTGTTTGTAGTGAGACGACATGTCTTCCTTTTTTAATGCCATGCTTTCGTTTTTAAACGACTTCAAAACTAATCCTCTTGAGTATACCATGGAGTAGTTTTAAAAATACTCCTAAGTGGTCCAAAGGTGGGTTATATTGTCCTGCCCTAGGACATCGTAATGTTAAATAGACCATGTTTTTTCCATACGTTTGGGTTACTTTTGGACTAGTCCTGGTCCCTTGTGGGCTTTTATTTACACGCGTGTTTGGACTGGTCCTTTTATTTGCAGGGATATTTTTATGAAAGCTCTAGGCCTTTTTTATGAAAAAACAAAATTTAAATATATAAACATTTAAATTCAACATTTTTCATTTTTCGAATTTATTCTATGAGCGTGTTCCTAAATAAAGGACGAGGATGACGATGACGATGAATATGTACTAGTTTCAACTGTAAGCAATGCCTTGGAATATATTAATGGCTTACGACGCAAAAAATGAATGTATTGAAGAATTGATCATAGAATAAATTCGAAAAATGAAAAATGTTGAATATAATATAAAATAACCTTCAGAAGGAAATAATTCCCAGTTTCTATATTCATTTAATTATTTTCAAAACATATTTGCCATAACTTCGGTTGAGTTTGAGATATTACACTGATTTTACATCAATAGAAGGTATGAAGGAGCACTTTTGCTTAAGTAACTCCAAATTTTTGATTTTTTGAGATACGACTAACGTATGCGGAATAAAATATTGACTGACACATAAAGGCTAGATTACACAATGTATTATAATTTGTATTAATACATGTCGAAAACGCAAGTAATATGACAAAATGTGATAGTGTGGATGCAATGTGTCACGAAAATGACAAGTATTACGAAAAAAGTTTGACATCTTATACGACTTCATAGATTTTTGAAAAATTTTTAAACAATAATACTTTTCATTGGATCAGGTTTGCATTTTATTTCATGTGTGAGTGTTTATACTTTGTGTGATGGTGTGAACACAAACTGTCATGCAAAATTTGATTTTCTGACAGTCGCAACAAAACTCTTTAGATTTCTATCTCACAATGTATTATAGAATACGTAAGATTTGTGAGACAGTGAACACTAGCCTTTATCAGTAATAAAAAATTTAGATAAGGTATTAAAAAATAATGATATTTCATTCCGCATACGTTATGTTTCAATAAAGGAGCGATATGTATATTTTTATGGTGTCTTTTACATACATATGTACATATATCTATACTTATAAACTAAACTTATTTTTATCTAGCATTCATATAACACCGTATACATATGAAACTCTTATCTTAATATTTTATTTCCTAATATAAATGCAGGCGCGGATCCAGCTTGAGCCTTAGGAGGGGGGGTTTGTATGATACAAAAAAGTAAAAAGTTAGTTTTTAAAAGTTTATTAAAAACAATGTGTGTATTAGGGTAACTACTTTTTGCAATTTTTATAATATAATATAAAATTCTTCATCGCATAGCCGTATAGACCGTGAAAAATATTAAGAAATGATGCATTACTTTTTCGCGATCGTGAAGAAAGTTTCCGCACCAAACGCGATAAAGTTTTGAATTTCAAATTTTCTCCTCACTATACAAATTTACATTTAATTAAAAAATTTTAAGTATTTTCTAATTATTTCATGAATATAACAAGAGCTTATCATTTGTACGGAAGAAGGGCGCAAAAAAATCGCGACTCTATTTCGCGGTTTTTTTAATAAACTAAATTTTAGTGGCAAATGATAGAGTTGTTTGGCGGATATATGAAAAAGTGATAATTTTTAGCAGCGAAGTAATATATGCGCGGAACGAGCTATTAAAGTTGCACAAGATATTTTTCCATTATATAAATCAACTCGCACTTTAAACTTAAAACTTATTTCATTTTTTTATGTATTTATGCCTGTATTCATAAAAACAATTTTAAATTTAATAAAGGCTTGAAAACCAAATTTTCTATGACAGATTTCCTTAATAAACGTTTATTAAATTTTATAATCATTTATGAATATGGGGGCTAAAATATATATTTAGTATATACAAACAATAAATGTACCATATATAATGTGTATGGAAATTAAAAAAAGCTTTAGAAATTGCATTTGGTGCGGAAACTTTTTTGGCCAAAATGGCCTAAAAAAATTATTTTCATTATCAATACTAAATTGCCCATCGCGTGGTGGGGTGAAGAAATTTTGTCCAAAAAAAGTCATTACCCTAATTAAAAAAACTCATTTATAAGGTTAAATAAAATATAAGATCAGTTCAATATACATTAATCTTTTTAAATAAGCAATTTACGATTTCTTGCGAGGCAAATTTAGACAGTACGTCTATCTTCTGTCATTGTTGATCTGTCATTGTTGATCTGAGCCATGTTTTTATTCGACGAAGGGTAGGAAATGACCTCCCGCTCGTAGCTTTACTGACGAAACGAAACGAAAATTTGAAATATTTTTCTTAGATTTGGGTAGATATCTTCATCACAGTTTATTAAAGCATCTACAACGTTATCTGATAGATCAGGCTCAAGTTTAGATCTTAGTAGGTGTTAATCTCTTTTATCAAATATAATCCGCTCATCAGCTAGTTGTGGTTTTAACAATTGTGTATCTGTATATGACTAGATAACACTTTGAGGTAGAAGTTTAGGTATGTTCAATACATTTGGGAAAGTTGTTATGAGATCTTCTAAAATAAATTCAATAAGAGGAATGTAACCTACAACTCGGTAGTAATCTTCAAAATTTTTGATGTGATTATTTCGTTCAAATTTTGTCTTTTCGATAGGAACCTCGATTTGAACCCAAATAACTTTAACTTTTTCAAAAATCGCTTTAAATTGTTCTTCGGCTTTATTTCTTTTTTCTTCAAGGCACATGATTAAAATTTTGATAAGGCTTGATCCTTTTTGAAGATCTATATCTTGCTTTTGTAAAATGATACTAAGTGGCTGTGTTACAATAGGTATCACACTTAATATGTATATTCCGCAAATAAATTTAAAAGTATTAAGTGAGTTCCTTAATAGATATAAAGAAAGAGATACTACCTTTCCACTCAGATATTTTTTCCAAAGCTTCCACTATATGATATACACTTGTTGCAAAGTGTAAAATTGATTCGTGACGGTCCACCCATCTTTTCTCGCATAATGTAGAGAGTTTGGCTCCCAAATACTTTGCTAAAACTGTGTTTCGCTTCGGATGATAATATTTAAAAAATGTTGTCGTTTCTTTAACAAAACAACTTTTTGTATTAATAGCACTTTATTGCTTTTAGAAATTGAGTTGTTTGATTTATGGGAATAGCAAGGCGTTTGTTTTGCATTAGCTGCGGTTTCTAGAATTTTTTAACAGCTCCATTTTCTCTGACTCTGATGACATCTGTTCCAACTCCTACACAATTTTTTAGGCCACGACCAAAATTTGTCAAAGCTTTAAGAACTATTGATGACAGTGCCATCGCATCAATTGACACCTCAACGTCATCAATATCTTTTGAAGCCTCTTCAAATGCGTTTACAACAAAGCCAATAAATTCTTCCCTAAAATCTTTTTGTTTTATGTTGAAATATCTTAAAGATAAGGAAATCTGGCTTTTCCCCGATATATTCGTGCTTTCGTCAAAAATTGGTCGAATAGAATTTTGATTCATATAACACATAAATATATACATAAATATTGCAAATACTAACTGCAGTATTTAATAAAAATAAAACAATTTTGAAATGTATTTTAAGGCAAAATTTTCATAAAAATTTTTCTTGAATACGGCATTAAAGCTTTTTAATAATTTTACCGCACGCATTATCAAGTCGAACGTTTAGTCTTTGGATATAGATGGCACCTGCTGGGATTGAATGTAGAATAATAAGTAATTGAATACGTTAAACTAGATGTTTCTTTGGAAATAATTAATAAATAACTATTATGATTAAGATATGGATACTTATGGAAAATTTCGTTAGAGATTCCATAAAAAAAAACAAAAAAAACCTTGCTGGGATTTCCAAAAATTTTGTACATTAAAAAAATATTATTATTGGGAATTCTTGCATTATCGAAATTTCCTTATTTCCCCCCCCCCCCTCCCTGAATCCGCGCCTGATAAATGTCTATACTAATTAGCTATATTATCTGTATTTGTTTTGAAATTAGTTATCTGTGTTGTGGGTGTATAAATTATTTGTACCATTTCTAATATTTATGTATCTGCGTATATAATTAGTTTCAGTGTTTAATAAATATATATCATTAAGGGAAATAATTATCAAAACAAAATCATCTAACATTCTTAATTAGGTGCAGAAATACAGGAAAATACCAAGATTTAATTCGAATTCAACAAAGAACATTACAAATATATTTGAGATGTAGAGGATAATTCCGGAAATTCAAAACAAAACTATTTATAAGAACTATATACACAACTTACAAAATAAAATATAAAGATTAACTTTTTCAAAAGATTTGGTTATTCGTGCTTAATTCCCAGTTTTTATTCTTGATAAAAACACTTGAAATTTATTGTTGATGAGATAAGCTATTCCTATGCGCATTTCACTGGTTGCTTAGGCCAGGAAACTTCATCCATAAAGATTTTAGAAAAACTAAAGATATTAAGCCAAATAAAACTGTTAAACGTATAAGACTTATAAGCAACAGTAATACGTAACAATATCAAAGTTTAAACAAAAACATCAACAATAATAATCAGTGAGTTTATCTCATCTTACATTCCCCACTACAATTGATTGGAATTCTCCCAACATACTTTAATTGTAGTTGTAAGTAGGTTAAGAAAAACCAAATGAAAACAAAAACAAATTTCAAATGCATGTGCCAAGTTTTTTCAGGCCGTGCACTGCCAGTTTATTGTCAAAATAATTTTTGGGAATACAAAATTTTAATTTCAAAAGATTTTGTTATTCGTGCTTAATTCCAACAAATAAATTTCAAGTGTTTAAAATCAATGGTTATATACTGTATGATACCAAAGTCCCTCGAGATAGAGATTGTGGAGGTTCTGCCATTTTGATAAAAAATCGAGTCAAACACTTCCTAATGTGTGATCATCGTGAGGATTATCTGCAAGCAACAAACATTTGTGTTGAAGAGCTAAATCGATTCTTAGAATTTCCTGTAACATATTACCCATTGTGTTTGTAAAATTATTTACTGTTTGCACTAAAGTTTTAATGGTTTTTTCTAGACTTAAATTAGAAACTGGAGTTTCATCATTACTTGGCGAGACACCTCGCATTTGCACATAGTTTGATTTTATGACTTTAGCATAAGAGGTTATGTTATAACTAGGCTGCGAAGCCTGAATGTCATTAGTGTTTACTTGATTTGCTACCTTTATTTGAAGAGGATTAGTTTTCGGGCCAACCGACTGCTTGTATACAGGGCATCCTCTATAATTGGCGGTGTGATTACAGCCACAGTTGCAACATTTTTTGACGTTGGGATCGTTTTTAGACTTATCGCAAAGAACATTACCATGTAATTCACCACATACTGCGCAAAGAGGGGTTAAGTAGCAGTATGACTTAAATTACAATTTTCTTGGTAGTTTAAACATTGAACGGGTCCTCTGTAGTGATTCTTATGTACAGAATATATTTCAAGCTGTAAATCGTTTTTTAAGCTTTATGTCGCCGGGTCTAACTCCACTCGAAAAGTGGTAAGGGATTTTTTTCTCTACACTTATAAAAATAAGAAACTTTTTATTGATTTGCTTAACAATTTCTGAAAATTTTAATGAAATCCCTTTCACAAAAATGTGAAACGTTGTCGTTTTTCTTTCTAATAAATTCTAAGGAAAAGAGAATGTCATTTCTGTTCCCCTCTCTCCTAAAAGCTCAAGATCTGCGTTTAGTGATAGTGAAAAAATTCGCAGTATCACTAATTTTTTTTTAGTGGTAGTTTAATAAATAGCAATGATCACTAAAGCTGATAAAAAAGAGTGCAAACTAATATTTTTGCAGTTTTATTTAGTGATAGTGCACTGCTAATTTAAATCAATATTTAGTGCACTACCCCCAACTATGATTTTCATCGCTTTCATCTCCTTTACAGTTTATGCCCAATAAAAAATGGAGCTTCCAACGAAGCAGGTTTGTAAGGGAGAAACATAAGGGTTTCGCTTACCATTGCGCTTACGGAAGACATGAATTTTATATGGCGAGTTCCCACTTTGAAGCAATACATTTTTGAAACATAAAGCGCATTATTCAGCGCACATAAACATTGTTGGATGTAACGATCATATTTACACACTGAATGTTTTAAAACAGTTATTTTTTAGTATTCTCCCTTACAAACCTGCTTCGTGGTAAGGGAATGCCGTAGCACTTGAAATGTTATTTTTTTCAATAAAAGTTGTTGAGAGTTCTTTCACTTACTTTACTGCATTTCTGTATGTCTTATTGCGTAGCTCATAGCATCATAATAATTAAATGTACCTTTAGTGCTTCGCAAAATGATAAAATTTTTTATTGGGTGGGATCATCATGACTTTCATTGGCCTATTCGTTTAGATCGTCCGGTGTTAAATTAAACTAAAAATTTCAAAGGTGTGACTACAAATTTGTTAAAGATACACACATATGGGTTTTCACTTACATTTGGAAAAAATCTAGGGCTTTTGCTTTTAGTATAGGATAAGGCGACCAGATTTTGAAAATAAAAATAGAGGACATAAAGAAAAAAAGTAAAAAAATTTTTTGACTTCAAGATTTTTTTACATATTTTACAGACAAATTTACATTCCCATATTAATAAATGTAAAGAAGATTTAAAAAGAATTACATATCGTCGGCTTAATATGCAGACCTGCAAAATCCACTTTTTAAGTAAATTGAGATTTGATGCCGTGTGGTAGAGAAATATATGCCTCGTCGACCAGTATGTAGTTATTCTTCAACTTGAGTCTTGAAGTGTGTCACATCAACTATATTTTTGGTTCTCCTCTCAAGCAGTAAATAGGAAAAATAAAAAATTTTTCCTGTAAAATTTGTTGAAAGGGAGCTAGCAGGTTTGCATATTAAGCCGACGATGTATAAAAATTTACATATACTTGAGTAAAATTAGTTACAAAAAAGAAACAACTAAACTTTAATAATCATTGCAAAAAATTATTCAAAATTTTATACTGCAAGTGTATGAGAGTCCAGTAGGAGTATGAACAGAACAAGCATGGCACAACATTTTCCATACGATTGCACAGAAAAAACCGTTGATCACCGTGAAATAAAATTTTTATTTTAATTTATAAAAATAAAAGCAAATATTGGTCATGCTTTTAAAAATAAAGAGGACAAAGATGACAGATTATGAAAAAAAGATGATAAAAGAGGACACAAATTTTATAGAGGACAGCCAGTTAAAAAAAGAGGATTGTCCTCTAAAAAAGAGTACGTATGGTCACCTTATATAGGACCACTAATAGAAATGTTGTAACGGTCCATACTGCACTCGGCCCTATCTCTTGGGAGACCATCGCTACCTATTCTTCCGACCGTGCTCAGGGCAATGGGGTGGTGTTCTTGTCTCCCTTAAGACTGGTTAAAAACCGCTAAAAACTAAATTTAAAAGGTAGCTAAAAGTAACCAATGTTAACTGTGGGAAAATAAAAATTAAAAGATAGAAAAGAAAAGTAACCCGATCTGAAATTAGTACGAGGAAGAAGATGGTAAAACTTCCCTATGGTCATAACCCTCCCAGCCATGCTATCGTACCGCTCAATCCTTAGATAGCCCTAACACTACCTTAACTAACTGTTGATTAACTTTTCATGGAATTAAATGGAAAACAAGAATTTAGTTAAAAGTCATTATAATTAACGCACAAAAAGGAAACATTTATTTAAACTATATTGAAACATATATAAAAAAAATTTTAATAATAAAAATTAATAATGAAAATGTGTATTTTGATTTTTGTTATGTAGTGTAGTGTTAAATTTTGAATACTCGAAATAGAAATTAATTTAAGGGTTGTTTCCCGAATGTTATTAACATTTTATGCTAATAACATGTAAATTCCAAATTATTAAAATTAAAACCGAAAAATATTTAAAGATAATCTAAAAAAAAAAATATAATAAAAATAATAACAATATTTTGGAACTCACCAAATTTTATCCAACGATGACAGCAGGCCTGATGTGATGTTGAATTCATTTAATATCGTAGATTTTGAATCATTTCAAATTATCTTACTAACAATTTAATTTATAAGTATATTCAAAATTTTGATAAATATATTCGTATGTATGTTAATTATATGTAAGTGAATGTCAGTGTGTAACAAGTATGTATATGTATGAATGTGTAATAAAAAAAAATGTAATTACATATTTTTATTTAGAAAATTTACGTTAAATTAAATAAAAATTACGGTTATTAAAGAAAAATTATGATCTTCAAATGAGATTTTAAGCCAAGTTCGTTTAAATTTAAAATTAATATATGTAAAATTACGATAAAATTATTTTAAGAAAAAAAAAAAACAAGTTAGGTTTAAGAAAAGATATAAAGATAAATTAAGATAAAATAAAATTAGATTCAAGTAAAAGGATAAAAAAAAAACTAATTTCAGATTAAGTTCAAGTTAAGGAATAAAAAAAAAACAAAAATTAAGTAAAAGATAATAAGTTGTAAGTATAAGTTTAAGTGTCAGCTAAGTTTCAAATAAAATTGAGATTCGTTATTTTTTTTTTTTTGTTCGAGAATTAGGCGGATAAAAATAATAAAGTTTTCAAATAAAATTGAGATTCGTTATTTTATGTTCGGGAATTAGGCAGATAATTGAAAATCCTGACAATAGATCGTTCAGGATGGAGAAGTTCTCTTGAGTTTGGTCAAATAATAGGTTTTCTAACTGCTTGAAATAAGATAAAACTAAACGAATTGCTGACCAGGTTGTTTTAATGTTAACCAGGTTTCTGAAATCTAAACCAAGAATAATAATTTAAGCTTGTTAAATAAAACCCACAGCTTACCTTTATATTCCCAATCCTTTTAATTTATATTATAATCTTAAGATGCTTCCTTTTCCCTTATATGTGAAAATTTTAAAACTAATTTTCTTCTAACATTCTCCGTTCTTACAAATGTTTCCGAATTGAAATTGTTATTGAAGTAAATTTGTTTGAAATGAAAATTTTTGATATACAAAATTTTCTATGTATGAATATTAATTAATATGAAAACTTTATAAAGTATTTTAAGACTAGCAAACATTTTGATCAAAATATTGCCCTCACAATGTTCGCCTTCCTCTTATTTTGAAACCAATTAAACAATTCTGTTTCCATTCTTGGAAACTCACCTGTTTTTAAGGCCCTTCTATTCTTTGATCCTAAATTAGTCTTTTCCATTTCGCTCAAAAGATTCCGTTTTGATTTTATAATTGTGCATATTGATGACTTTGGCAGCTGATATTTATCAGACAAAGCACTTAGTCGCAGGACCCTTTTCATAGTCGCCAATAAAGTTTAATTTCTCTTTTGGGCATTTTGATGTCAACTTTACAAAAACTTCACAAAAATGACGTAAAATTTTAAACAGACAACAAACATTTGTTTTATAAGCAAAGTAAAAAATTAATTTGTCATGCTGGGTACACACAGTGCAATCTACATGCAATCTGTTTCAATGCAACCTCAAAATATCAAAGCGTTTTGATGTTGATGCAATCTAGAATGAATGAAAATGAATTTAATTCACTAGATTGCGTAAATGCGTTGAATAGTGTGTACCCAGCATAACGTTAAAATTTTAATTTTGGAGAGCAAGTATTTTCTTTGCCTTCTTTGTAAGATGATAAAATACTTTTCTTAACTCGATGTTTTCAGTAAAATCGCTCTTAAAATATGGTAAAATTGTATACAAACACAAAAGAGAATAGATGCAAATATGTTTGCATTCATTCTATTTAGTTTTTTAAAATTTTTTTGTAAACATTCGTTATATTGAGTACAACAATTTGCTGTTTGTTCGTAATATAAGGTACTCAATGGAAAAAATATGACGGTACGTTAAATCGCGAATTCGTTAAACTGGATATACGTTAAACCGGGATACCACTGTATTTGACTTTTTCAAACCACGGTTTTCGAATATTCCGAATAGTTGCTATATCAAAAAAAAAAAAAAAAACGGGTTTCGGTTAAGCAATTAAAAAGAAGCTTACCGGTTTAATTTGAATAAATAAAAACACAAAAATCAAATTAGTATTTGAAATAAAAAGCTAATTTGAATAAAAACGTAACAATTCACAATGAAAAAACATGCAAATGCATGATTAAGTTTTCGCTGTTAATATACAGTTACTTCCGCTAAGCTTTTTCTATTTTTTTTTTTTTTTTTAAATAAATTTGTATTTTTAAATTAAATGTATGCATGTACATATGTACATCTTGAATCCCACATACTTTTTAAGGCAATCGAAATGAATAAAAATAAAGGACGAAAATCTAAATATACTACCATATAAATGAAAAAAAACTAACTTACAGACAGCTTTATAAAAAAAATTACATCATAACATCATGCTTGCTTTTAATGAAAAAAAGTTAAAAGTCAGACTTATTGACCCTGCGCATGAAAAATAATTTATGAATGAAAAGTGGATAATGATTGGCGCCAACATTTGGGAAGTAAAGGTTTGTTTTCAATATCAAAACATTAGCAAATGTTTTAAAAATAAAATATATTAAATACATAAAAAAATCAAAATAAAGTTGACTTGTGAAATTATTTTTATACCTGCCGGTTGCATCCTGCCAATGCATGAGTAAAATAAAAAAATCATCATACAGCTCTGTTATGTAATGTACATATGTATATATGGGCATATAAAAATATTGCTTATATACATAAATGGTTTATTTGCAACATAACTAATGTATACAGAGGCATTATTATAGAAACATATTGCAGGAGGTACATTGTTGATAAATAAAAATTTGTATTGAATTTTTGTTTATAAACAAATTATTTCTGCACATACTTATGTACATATTTATTAGTGATGTTACAAATATTCGCAATCGTATAAGAAATGTCGAGTATTCGTGTTCACCAAATGCAAGGGAATATTTTGCGAATACGTTCCAAAAAAATATACAAAAGTTTTAAGAAAAAACATCAAATAAGACAAAAAATATTAACTTTTAGTAAATTTGAATAAAAAAACATGCATAAGATTTACAGCCTGTTCGTCGATTTCGAACGTTAACGTTCGCATAGAAAATAACATTTAAAACAAAAACAAATTTTCGAATTTTGTTTTTGTTTTGAATATAATTTTCTATGCGAACGTTAACGTTCGAAATCGACGAACAGGCTATTATAAAATAAAATCTTCTCTTAGTAAAGTAAAACACAAAAAAATAATTTAAGAAAATTAAGTTGATGTTAAGCAGTCCTGATATACTATCATTCAAAGCAGTTGTGTAATTATCGTAAGTAAAAACAGTAGAATCCCGATAATTCTTAATCGCAAGGGACCGGCCATTTCTTACGAACTGTAGGGGTTTTCGATTTAGCGGGGTTTCGATTTAACGGGGTTGAAATAAAATACATACGAATTAACAGGGTTTTTCAATTTATTTACTAAAAGGATAAAAATATACATAAAAGACAATTGTTAAAAATAAAATATATAAAAATTATTCATATAACAAACTGATCTTGAGAAAATAAACAGAAAATAAGCAAAAACCCATGCAAAAAAATAGCGGTAAACAAAAAATCATTCCATGTTTCTGTTGTTTTTATTACAAATTATAAGTGGTAGTTAGCAAACAATTACGATTTATAAGAGGCAAAGAAGATTTTATTAAAAAAAAAAAAATTGCGAATTAGCGAGGGGACCAAAATGGAAATTTTACGAATTAACGAGATTTTTTCAAGGGACGGAAAGTTTATTACGAATTAGCGGGAATTACGATTTATCGGGGTACCAACTATCGGGATTTGACTGTGATTGGCAATTGAAATGGGTATACTAATGGTGTTTTCTTTTCTACACAACAAATATCGCTCTAAAAAGGTTCATGTATAAAATGTCTTGCCAGCCCTGTAATAATGCTATTTGATGTTTTACGAGAACAAAACATAAGATATGAAAAAGTGAAATGCCCTGTTTTAAACACCAGACAAAAATTGTTCTTCATCAATTTAGCTAATTTTTTAACGCCTTTTTTTATTAATTGCTGACATTTTGTTTTTAAACCGATTTAGCGATTTAATTTAATCATTTATTTAGTCTATAGAAGAACTCCTTTCAGAGAAAAATGACAAAATTTTACAAGCAAATTTAACAAGATCTATTTAATTATAAAATTAAATTCTGTTTTATAGTATTTATATTCAAAGCTATATCAATAATACTGTACAAATCATTAAAATTTACACATATTCGACGATAATAACGGTTGGTAATAACGTGAAGGGCGTTGGGGAACATTAAAAAATAAACTATTTAACAGGAACTTCTAGCAAATATTGCCTTCGACGGCTTTTTAAAGTTGGTAAATTAGTCACCAATAACCTGGTTCTATAGGGAGGAAGATATATAGAAGGATTTGGGCAAGTGCTCCGTAATATGAATAGCACAAATTGTTTTTGTACAGACTCAAAACGATCACTATGTACGTTGTAATATGGGTCCCAAATTACTGAGCCATATTCGATTATAAGTCTTACAAGTGCTATATACAACTGTTTTATTATAGATGAGTCAGAGAATTGCTTTGACAATCGTTTAATAAAGATAACTTTCTGTCAAATAATACACCGAGATCCAAGAAAACATTCACTGCTTCCAATTTGTAGTCACCAACAAAATAGGAGCCTATTGGTTTAGTTTTTCTAGAAAAACGAACATGTTTAAATTTTTTTAAATTTATATCCAATAAGTTTACTTGGCACCAATTAAATAATAAATTTAAATCCTGTTGTAAGTGGGGTTGAACAATGGATTCGGTACAACTTGAAAACGTTTTAACATCGTAAGCATACATAAGTATATTAGTATATTTTATTGTAGTAGATAGGTCGTTGATATACCTATAATAGAAAAAGTATTGGTCCGAGATGGCTACTTTGTGGAACACCAGAGGAACACGACAGTATGTTTAGATAAGGTATGATTAAAACACACAAGCTGTTCACGACGCAAAAGATAAGATTTTATCCAATTCAAATAGCAGTTCGTAAATCCAATTAAATACAGCTAATGCAATAGAAGATCGTGGTTAACTCTGTCAAAAGCCTTACTAAAATCAGTGTATATAACATCGGTGTAACATCCAATTTTAAAGCCATTGTTAATTATTGTCGTCAGTTCTAGTAAATTAGTCGTAGTTGAACATCCTTTACGGAAATCATGTTGGAAAGATGTAAGTATGGAAGAGACTTGTTGACTTAAAAATTCAGTAAGATATTTTTCAAAAAATTTGAGAATGACACTTAATTTGGTATTACCTCTGTAGTTTGCTATATTCGATTTATTTCCCGATTTAAACAGTGGAATAATATAATAGTTTTCCAATAATTTCGGGAAGTAACCATGCTTTATGGACATATTGAATAATATTGTTAAAGGTATAGCTAGAATTTGCGCACAATTTATAAGAAGGCAACTAGGAATACCATCAGGTCCACTGTAGAACGACGATTTTTATTTCAATAATAGTGTTGTTTGGCAGTAATGACGAATGGAAATAAAATTGGTTGTTGTTCAGGGATATAAAATGGATAGGTTTTTTGATGAAACATATTCTACATTAGAGAAGGTTGAAGTAAAAAAATCAGCAAATATATAACTTGTTTCCATATGATTGGAAGACTCGGTATCGAGGTATGTCATTGAAGATGGAAATCCGACAGATTTTTTTTTCGAGTCAACAAATTTATTAAATGCTTTCGGATCACGCTTTAGGTTCAGTTTCATCATGTTTAAGTTATTTTTATAAAGGTTTTGGTTGAGTAAATTGTATTTAGCACGGCATAAAGACTATTTAGAGTAATCAAGTAGTCGTCCAATTTGTTTATACTTCTTATAGAACTTATTTTTTATATTCTTTAATCTCGACAGAGAGCTTGAATTCGATGGCGGGCCAGATTTATTAACAACTGTGTATTTAGGAACACAATCATCGATATAATAAAAAAAAGTATTATAAAAGGAATTTATAGTTACATCGATTGCTGCTGGAGTACCACTGGATAATGACAAATTTTCGAGCCAGTTTGTGTTAGATAAAAATAAATTTAAATCGCTGTAGTTAGTCTTCTGCAAACAGTAATTTTTTATATTATTGAGTTTTTTTATTTGTTTTCACAGAAAATAGATAATAACAGTTGACTTCAATAGTAGGATGATGACGATCTTCAGGCCTAGTAATAGGATGACGAGTCAAAGGACAATCTTTAGGTTAATTTACAAATACCAAACCAAGTAGTTTCTTAGAATTATTTAATACTCTATTCATTTGAAAAAGACATACATCCGATGTGTTGTTTAAAAATTCTTCGACAAAATTGTTTTTATTTATTTGATCATTTTTTTTTAATTATGTTTTAAAAACAACGCTCATATTAGTAAAAAAAAAAATTTACTTTTCTTAAAGGAAATTTTATTGCGTAATTTCGGGTTTTTTTTAGTAATTTCAGTAAACTAAACTTTTTGAGTTTCGCGAATATATGTTGTGCAACCTGCTCCATTTTCGAAATAATGGTATATCTTAAAAACCAGAGCGAATCTAAAAAACCGCGAGCACCACTGGATTCAGCGTACCCGAATTATGTAAAATCGCCATGTGCGCGGATTGTCTCAAAAAAAAAAGTGTCAACTTCTTGCAGTGTTATCATAGTTGTTAATCAGTTTTTGAAAACATTAGTTGAGCGGGATGGTAAGTGAACGGTGTTAGCTGGTCTTTGGTTGTCTCTGTGAACATATTCACGAATCAGTGCATTTTCAGGCCAGAATCTGGGATCCTTTAAAGGGTCAAATATTTCAGATGTTAACATAACCTTAAATGAAGCAGTAGCTCTCAGCTTAGAATATTTCAACTTATAGATCACTATTTCAGCATCAAAATTTAATTAAGTTTTGATATAATATTCAACATCTTCAGTTGAAGTGTCAAAAGCAAAACGGGATATAAAAAGTTTTTTAAGCGGAATAACTCTTAGAGGATGGATGTTTTTAGATTTCAGAGTTGGATGAATAACTGCAGGCGGAATTTCAGTTGTAATAGGCACAAATACTGTTTCAGTATTAACAGCCATCATATTAAAGCTTGTGGATTCTATAGGAGAACGAGGGTAAATTTCTGATGGAAGGACATTTACACCCGCAGGAAAAGAAGAAGTTATGTTGAAGTTTGAATCGGTATTACCAACAGTTAATTTTGTATCGATATCAGACGAGGATACAGAACCAGCAGCTTTTGAGGAGGTTATATGTGGCGCAAGAGAGCCCGAGTTTGACTTCTTCCGTTTAGGAGACAAAACAATCGCTGAAGAAGTAAATTTTTCCAAATTAGGGTATTTGGTTAAAAAAATTCTCCAAATTTGCTTATGGTACGGTCACATATGGCAAACAATTTTCAAATTTTCTTTGCCGGCATTTTTAAAAATTTAAACAAAAAAAAAATTATTTGCTGGTCACACTACGCACATTCATTTTCCCATTTTTGTTTGTTCAAACAGATTTTAAATAGCTTCAAATAAAAAGTGGGAAACATGTTTGCCCTGTGTCCACATATAAAAATATTTGCCTAAAAATAAATTTTTGAGGAAGTTGTCAAAAAAAAAAAAAATTAAATAAATAAAATTATTTTTTATTAAAATTAAAAATTAACATTTTGATGCAAAATATTGATACTTTTATCGTTTTATGTTACAGAAGAGCGAGAACAGCAGTTTTAAAAGTAAAAGAGGAGTAAGATAACAAATAAAGGGATAAAGGAAATTTGGCGAAGTAATTTCCAGTCTTATACAACTACATTTAAGAAATTATGGAAGCAATAAAGTGTTTTTAGACAGTGGATCTATTGTTAATTATAGACCGATCTTTACGAAATTTAGTTATATGATTTCTAGGCATATAAATGGAGTATGTGCAAAATTTAACGATAAAAGGTGCATTCCGCCACCAATTTACGTTAGTTTTTGTAACAGAAATATCGATTTTTTGGGAGGTTGCTTCACATTTCGGTTCATAAAGCTTTTCCTACTGAACTAAAAGTGCTGAACTTCAATTCAAACTGCTTGAAAAAACTTGAGTGAACTTGCCACCAAAATTTTTATTTTTTGTCAGCATCCTTTTCTTAATAGATATAACATGTCCATCCGTCCGGTTAGCTGTTCATGTTAGCCTTATTCGCAAAGTACATGTCACAATTTTTGAGATAATTGGGAGTGTTCTAGAATCCGAATTCACTTGAAAGTGGATTAATTAGTATTTTTTGTGTTCTGCAATTTACCTCCACATGTTTTTATTCGTTTTCAATGAGAGCAGTAAGGAGTAAGTGAAAGTAAAACGAATCGACTTTTAAGGCTCAGTTAAGGCAGAGTTAGCCGAACGTTCACGTCCCCTAATGGAACGTCTGGTTCGTTTTGTCATTTACAAACAATGAAAATGCTTACTGAATTTTAATGTCACGTTGACGGAACGTCTCGATCTGTATTAAACAGATTTGTATGCCGTTGTTACGTGACAGTTGTAAAGCAGTGATGGGCTGCTTGTATGTTAAATTGAATGCGGGTATTTTTGCTCGTTTTTGGTACTTTTTTCAGTTAAGCTATGGAATTGAGACAAAACAACTTAATATACAACATATTTCCATATAAACAAATATATTTATGTTTAGATGTACAATACATATAAACAAATGCATATACACATACAATGGAAATGTGAAAAGAATAAAAGGCTTTAAATGGTAGCAAAACCTTGTTTGGTGCATACACCACAATACAATATATCTATTGTTATAATATTTATGCTAAAATACAAATTTGTTTATTGAAAATCTATAATATAAACATTAAACTATTAACGTTTTTTACATACACAAAATACTTTTTAATACCATTTAAATCACTTGGTACTTTTTAAAACATTTTTGATTCCCATCACTGTGTGATTTGCTTTATGTATACTATTGTTTTTTGTTTATGTATAGAAAAAACATAAACCACGTTTTTAAATGTTCTATAAGTGCACCAACGTGCTTACAGTACGGTGCGGTACATTACGGGTACAGCAACGTTCGCCTAACTAGGCCTTTAGTCTTTACTTTCTGTTCTGTTACGAATCAGCTGATTTGTTTTTGTTATTAAAAAACCTGTGAAATTGATTAGTTTTTCTGTTCTGTTGCGGTTCAGATTGTTAAAATCAAAAAATTGTAAAGTAATTGTAACTGACAGCAAAAAAAATAATAAAAAATACATATTTATATTGAAATAAACTATTTTTTGATTTTAAGAATTCATAAAATTTAATTTCTTCAATTTCATGTGCATTCAAGTTATTGAAATAAAACAATGGACGGTGCAAAACAAATAAATTTGTCATAAATGGCTGATAAGTTGCTACAGAAAATGTAACTATTAAAATTTCGAAACAGAACGGCGCGGAACAGAACAGAAAGTAAAGACTAATTCTACCTTTAAACTTATATGTGAGAACATTTTTAGCAAAAACATAATTTTGCGAATATCTCGAATTTTTGAAAATTTCTAACGATTTAGCAATTTTTACTGAATTTTTGCCATTCCTTATAGTAGAGACCTTTCATCAATTTTATGGCTTGTTTGAAATATTAAAAATTTTCGCGCATTTTCGCTATTTTTATATTTTTTTTTTTTGTTTTTTCCGACATTTTGTTTTTTAATACCCTTTGTACACTTGCATACATTTCGGAGGAACGCATGGAAGATGTTGAAAAAGTGAAATACGAGTTCACACTTGAAACATCTAACATTTACCATTAACAAAAAATGTCACCATTTCTGAAAAAAAAACTTTTATTTTTTTTAAATACTTTTTTTCTACAAAAGTAACAACATTTTAAGAGATAACACCAAAATGTATTTCTAATTCATTTTGTTAAATAATTTAAGCAAAATTAAGCAAAATAAGGCTTGCAAAAAAGGAAAAACTTGAGAAATGGTAACGCTGCTTTCAAAGCAACTGCCATTTTGTCAGTGATGCCACAATAATAACAGAATTTATTGCCACTTTACTAGTGATTACATTAAAATAGTCGAAAAATGTAAAAGGGAACAAAATGAGATAGTAACATTCTGTAAAAATGTTGATTTTTAGCCCTATGTATTTCTTATGGGAAAATTCCAACATTTTCGCAAATTGATGTTAAATGTTAAATGTTGACAAATGTGAAAAGGCTATAACCGATTTAGCCATCTCGAATAAATTTTTGGGTTAACTTCCAAGTTTGCAATTTGTCGTGAATGTTCGCGATAGATGCAATTGCTTCCTCTTATTCTTTACAGCTTTACCGATTTTTATTAAATATTAAACTTTGCTATCATGCCGCGCTATTAGCAAATTTTTGCGAATTTCCGCTAATTTAGCCATTTTTTTTATAAATTGTCGATATTTATGCAATTTTTTCCAAACGAAAATTTTTTTACATAAATAAGTTTTTTCGTCATTAAAAAATTATTTAATTTTTCAATTTTATTCAATAATTTTTATTTTAAAGCTTTTTATTTGCCGCTGTTTGGTCTTATAAAATTTTTGTAAGAACAAATATTATCTATTATCTTCTATCTTCTATCTTCTATATATATAAAAATGAAAAATGTTTGTATGTTTGTGTGTTTGTTTGTTTGTTTGTTTGTTGGCTTATAGACTCCGAAACTACTGAACCGATTTTCCTGAAATTTTTACAGTAACATCACGTGAGCCCTAAAAATAAAATAGGCTACTTATTTTTTCGATAGGGGCAGGGGAATTGGTACCCCCCATAGGATGCCAATATTTATTATCGCATATCTTAAGAGCCGCTGGACGCATTTTGCTGTACTTTTTGTAGTAGGATCTTCTGAGCCCCGAAATTGAAATAAAATAGCAGCGGGGGTATTTGAATCCCCCATAGGACGCCAATGTTTAACATCGCATATCTTAAGAACTGTTATAGTGAGAATGTTCAAACTTTCTAGAAGTCACTCTTATGGTATACTACACTTTTGAAAATAAAAATTAAGCGGGTAGGCGCAGGGGGGGAAATACCTCCCATAGGATGCATACATTAAATATCGCTCAACTGAAGAACTATTAAAGGGAGAGTCTTCAAACGTGGTTTAAGCTACTATTATAGTAAACTATAAATTTTCAATATAAAAATGGGCGGGAGAGACAGGGGAGGAGCAGTACCCCTCATAGATAGAAATATTAATAAGAGCCACTGCACGCATTTTGTTGAAATTTTGGTAGTAGGATCTTCTGAGTCCCAAAATTGAAATAAAGTAGCAGCGGGGGAAGTGGTTTTCCCCATAGGACGCCAATGTTTAATATCGCATATCTTAAGAACTGTTATAGTGAGAATGTTCAAACTTTGTAGAAGTCACTCATATGGTATACTACACTATTGAAAATAAAAATAAAGCGGATAGGCGCAGGGGGGGAAATACCTCCCATAGGATCCATACATTAAATATCGCTCAACTGAAGAACTATTAAAGGGAAAGTCTTCAAACGTAGTTAAAACTACTATTATGGCAAACTTTAAATTTCAATATAGTAATGGGCGGGGTAGACAGAGGAGGAGCAGTTCCCCTCATAGATAGAAATGTAATGAAGAGCCGCTGCAAGCAATTTGTTGAACTTTTGGTAGTAGGATCTTCTGAGCCCCAAAATTGAAGCAAAATAGCAGCGGGGGAAGTGTTAACCCCCATAGGACGCCAATGTTTAATATCGGATATCTTAAAAACTGTTATAGTGAGAATGTTCAAACTTTGTAGAAGTCACAGTTATGGTATACTACACTTTTGAAAACAGAAATAAAGCGGGTATGCGCAGGGGGAAATATCTTCCATAGGATGCATATATTCAATATCGCTCAACTTAAGAACTATTGAAGGCAGAGTCTTCAAACGTGGTTAAAGCTTCTATTATGGTAAACTATAAATGTCAATATAGAAATGGGCGGGGTAGCCAGAGGAGGAGCAGTACCACTCATAGATAGCATTATTAATAAGAGCCGCTGCAAGCAATTTGTTGAACTTTTGGTAGTAGGATCATCTGAGCCCCAAAATTGAAACCCCCATAGGACGCCAATGTTAAATATCGCATATCTTAAGAACTGTTAAAGTAAGAATGTTCAAACTTAGTAGAAGTCACTCCTATGGTATACTACACTTTTGAAAATAAAAATAAAGCGGGAATGCGCAGGGGAAAAAACATTCCATAGGATGCATATATTAAATATCTCTCAACTGATGAAGTGGTTAAAGCAGTGTAGCGAAGCGCACCGGGTTAAGCTAGTATTTTATAAAAACGAGCAAAATATTTGACGTTAAATGGTCACATTGGCAGCATTTTTAATAATTTTGTTTGCCCAAAATCAGCTGTTTTTCTGTTTGCCCCTTAAAAATATTTTGTGGTCAGAAAAGGACAAAAAAATAAAAAATATTTGATATTAGGTCTGTCTGCGTACACATATTTTGCGCAAAATGTTGCAAAATCTTGCAAAATGTTGTCTGCGTACTCCAAATCTCTTGCAGCGAGAGAGCCAAAAAGAGAATTTTTTGATAGTTGGAAGTTAGAGAACTTGCAAAATGTTACTGGAGAAATTTCCGTTTGCAAGATTTTGCAAATAGTTTGAACAGCTGTTTGAATCAAATAGTTTTTGTGAAATTAATATAAAAATTTAAATTTAACAATGGCAGAGGTAAGTAGTTAGAATTGTGTTGATTTTTAACGTTTATAATAAATAGAAGCTGGGAATTATTTCCTTCCGAAGGTAACTTTATATTATATTCAACATTTTTAATTTTTCGAATTTATTCTATGATTCCTACAATTTTTCAGAAATGACTTTATACACTACCAGACTATTATATTGTATTTTCTTTTTACATTTTACCATAGCCTTCCGTTGGATGGCCGTAGCGGGCCAGAAAATGCATTACATTCTGCTGGTGTCTAATAATTGTAAATTTTTCTGTACATTCAATATACCTCATTGCTTTCCAACGGAAGGCTAAGGTAAAATGTAAAAAGAAAATACAATATAATAGTCTGGTAGTGTATAAAGTCATTTCTGAAAAATTGTAGGAATAGAACTATTAAAAAAAAGCTTTATAAAATACATAACTGAAATTTAGCTCATAGAATAAATTCGAAAAATTAAAAATGTTGTTTATAATAAATTATAATAAACAAAACATTTTACTTCATGCTAGAAAAATCCAAATATACAGTGCGAACGTGGCGTAAGTGGAGTGGATATGGCAGAACCGATAGAACCAGCAGAACTTTGTGGGACAAACTTTGCAATTGAAGAGGCGAGTATTTGGAATTGTGTTCCTGGCGAGCACTTCACATCCAAATTGTCAAGCTGTTGGAGGGCACTCTATTGGGTATTTCATTATTTTTTTCCATTGTAAGCCGGCACTATGTTGGCCAATGTAAGCAAAAGAATTTTATAAAAAACCCGACAAATAAAACTAAAAACTAAGAAGAAATTGAATTTACCAAACTAATAACAGTGTAATAAACAAGTTTTTTAATTTACAACAGTTTTTAAGCTTCACTTTAATTAATAATTTTTGAATTTACCCCGAGAATTCTATTTTGCGTAAACATATGCTAAAATTCTTTTGCTTTGTTATTTCAATTGTTTACACACCGATCAGCTGTTTTCTTGCAAAATTTCACTGGATACTGTCTGCGTACTTTTTGAGATTTTTTCAGCCGATAGAGTAATATTGGTCTCACTCTCCTCGAAAAGTACCCAGACAGACCTATTTTTTGTCATATGTGACCGTACCTTTAGTTTGCAGCAACAGAAATCCTTATTAATTTTATTAATTCAACACTAATAGTTCTGCCATTTGGACATGTCCAGTGTAGAGATTTTTGAGGGTCAGCAAGAGCATCAGCATCGCGTGCTTTAAGGCCACAGCATTTCAAATGATAGCACCCCACGCACAGCCAGCAGGATACCATACGATCATTTCCAGTTATTTGGCATCTTACGTTTGAACATTCCATAATTAGTAAAAAAGGTTTAACAGCACATGAAGTTTATGGATAAAAATAGTAATGCTCTATTACTCTTATTACTGCTTATCAAATACACAAACCACAATACTGTCAGAGTCGATAATACAGTTCAAGAATTGCCAGAATGGGTTCGTTTACTTTTCCAGTAAAATCCAGTAGGTGAGTAACATGAAAATTTTGCAAATTTATGCGTTCGCGAACGCATTTCAGTAAAATCCAGAACAAATTTGTACAAATTTTGGGGTAAACGCACGCAGTACAAAAATCTTACGAGTCGAAAAAAATTTTAAAACGAGCGAGTTGACTCGAGTTGTGCTCGCGAGTCGAATTTTTTCCTACCCTGCTTTTGACCTTTTAAACTTTTCAAAACGCGACATCGTCATCATGTCAAACAAATCCGTTTTTAATTATTAACGTATTTTATTCATTAAAACAATAATGTCGTATTAATTCAATTCAGTGATGGAAAATTGAAATATCTATATGGTACTGACCACCAAGCAAAAGAGTATTTTTTCAACATTTTGTTACTTTTTTAAAACATTTTTTTTGCTCATATCAACTAAATTTCACCAGCAAAATTCTCCTGAGGATATCTTAAATTAAAATATACCAACAAGCAGCGTTGCCATAACCTTTTGATAATAATAAATTTTGTGTAGGCAATGTTGTAAACAGGGCTGTGGAGTCGAAGCTGTAGAGTCGGAGTTAAGGTTTTTGTACCGAATTTTTCGGCATAAAAAATTTAAATAAATATTCTAATAACTTCCAAAATAAAAATACTTTGAAATTTGCGATGCAATATTAAAAATATTGAGTCGAAACTTTTACTGAATCCTTTTTTGCTATATTTAACCATTTAACAGGTACAGCATTAAAAAAAAAGTTTAAAGTCAAAAAAGGACCAATCTCATATACATTTAGCATTAAGGCTAGATCATTCAGCGGTTGGAGTCGAAGTTAGTACTTTTTGTTGACGACTCAATGTTAAAAAAATCAACGCTAAATTTGTAGAGAAGAAGCATAACAAAAAGAGTACTAAAACGGACGTGGAGGTACCTTGTATTTTTCAAAGGAAAAAGTACTGAAATAGTACCATAGTACTGAATTTTCCATCACTGATTCAAATTGTGTAAAAACTTCTCAATTGCATCTGCTAGCCGTTTTCTCTTCATTTTCCAGTGCAAAATTTAATAGTTTTAATATTCGTGCAAATTTAATGAAAATAATATTAAATTTAATAAATCTATATATATAAAAATTAAAAATGTTTGTATGTTTGTTTGTCGCCTTATAGACTCCGAAACTACTGAACCGATTTTCCTGAAATTTTTACAGTAACATCACGTGAGCCCTTAAAATAAAATAGGCTACTTATTTTTTCGATAGGGGCAGGGGAATTGGTACCCCCCATAGGATGCCAATATTAATTATCGCATATCTTAAGAGCCGCTGCAAGCAATTTGTTGAACTTTTGGTAGTAGGATCTTCTGAGCCCCAAAATTGAAATAAAATAGCAGCGGGGGAAGTGGAATCCCCCATAGGACGCCAATGTTTAACATCGCATATCTTAAGAACTGTAATAGTGAGAATGTTCAAACTTTGTAGAAGTCACTCTTATGGTATACTACACTTTTGAAAATAAAAACAAAGCGGGTAGGCGCAGGGGGCCTACCTCCTCCCATAGGATGCATATATTAAATATCGCTCAACTGAAGAACTATTAAGGAGAAAGTCTTCAAACGTGGTAAGAGCTACTATTAGGGTAAACTATAAATTTCAATATAAAAAAAGGCGGGGTAGACAGGGGAGGAGCAGTATCCCTCACAGATAGAAATATTAATAAGAGCCGCTGCACGCATTTTGTTGAACTTTTGGTAGTAAGATCTGAGCGCAAAAATTCAAATAATATAGCAGCGGGGGAAGTGGTACCCCCCATAGAACGACGATGTTTAATATCTCTTATCTTAAGAACTGTTATAGTAAGAATGTTCAAACTTTTTAGAAGGCACTCTTATGGTATACTACACTTTTGAAAATAAAAATAAATATCTCTCTACTGAAGAACTATTAAAGGGAGAGTCTTCAAAGTTGGCTAAAGCATTGTAGCGAAGCGCAACGGGTTAAGCTAGTACCTTTATAAAAAAGACTTGCTGTCACGAGACGGAAGATATTGCGTTTTTATGTCTCTTTCTTCAAAAGCTGTCCTTTTTGCACCATCTTGTATGCCCCAATACAATTAACAAAAATTTATTTAGTTGCAAAACTGTTGCAAAAATTAACTTTTATGTTTACCGCAACACAAGTAAATAATATTTAAGTTAGTAAATGATATTACAAAACAAAACAATATAACTAAATAAATTGTTTTTGCACAAAAGAAAATGTTTGTTGAACTAATTAATGCTTTTGTTTAACGTAGTTTGTGTTTTAATATTTTTGCTTCGATTTCGAAATTTGTTTCGATTTCAGCGGCCTGTTTTTACAAATTGCCACTTCACTACAAAACAACGCTTTTTATTTCTTTCTTTGACAGCTGCCTTCGCAACTGTTTTGGGCTTTTTCACACGTCACTTTTTTAACCCTTGTGTGTAATCTATGACTTGAAATTAGAAAAGTATCAAATGAGAAATTTGTCGATGTCGAATCAGAAAAGAACAAAAACTATCTTAGAACGTGATATTCATTTCAATTTTCATAATCTCGCTTTCGTTTTCGCATTTCCTCATACATTATTTAGGGAAAAGGTAAACAACTTCGAGGACATTTTTATATACGATAAAGTTTTACCCACTTATTCATAAAGGTGTTTTTCGTAGACAATTTGTTTTGTGAACCTTTATTAAATTAAAAATATTTTTATGAAAACGGGCATTAGTGGTTATTCTTTAGAAATTCTTTTTTAAACTTTCTTGAAAACTAAAAATCTCAGCAAATTATTTTTGAAATTTAATATTCAAATTTTATTTCATTGGAGTCCATAAGTGACCTTTAGAATATATAATAAATAAGGTCAGATTTTTTACACTTTTTATAGTTAAAATTTTTTATTTTCAAACTGTTCTGTATAATATGGAACGGATGCACAGAAAAAATTTAAAATTTTTTCTAATCACCAATTTTATACCAAATTCATAGAATCAAGCAACCCATTTGTTGATTTTGCACCTATTACCAAAATGATTATATTGATTACTAAAAATTGTAAAAATTTTATATTTTGAATATTTTTTTTTTTCAATAAATGATATTTTCAATTTTAATTAAGAAAATTATCAAAAAACTTGGCCATTTCAAACAATGTGTTGATTGATTTTGACAATGTCCAACAACAATTTCCCAAGTTTAAATTATTTAATTTTAAAAGAAATAATTTTTTGTTATTTGATTATTATTTTAATTCAAAATTTATTTCAAAACAACTAAAATGTTAATTAAATCAAAATTATATTTTTAATTTTCGTTCAACAAAAAAAAATAATTGATTCAATTATTACATTAATTAAGTTAAGGTAATTTTTAAATAATTTTTTTAATTGATAAAAAACTACTAATAATTTTTTCTGTGTGGTCACCATATGGATAACCCAAAGTTGTATTCATAATCATAGAAGCAATGCAGTGTTGTAGAAACAATTTTGTGAGTTTTGTGGCCCAAAGCACGTTAGTGGAATCGTAGTATTACTGTAAGGAAATGTCGTAGAATTTTAGAAAATATTTTAACAAATGGGGGATTTCATGTCAAGTGACCCAATTTTGAAATCGATGTCTTCCGATTTGCAAAATTTATCCCAAGAAGCTTCCAGCTTAGGGCTACCAGATGTTTGAAGCTATCAACCAGGACACATGGAAAAAATGGATACAAAATTACACCAACAGAAAAGTTTTTTTTTAATACATATGTATGTATGTTGTATATCGCACCCTAAATACTAAAGGGTCACAACTCAAAATTTTTCAATAATGACTTTTTTTCAAAAATTAATTCTCATAAGGCGTAGCAAAACCTCCTTCAAATTGGACTTTTTTAATAAGGGAACAAATTTATCACCATTTTTACATAAACTGTTTTTGGCTCTCCTGAAAATTTAAGAATTGTGAGTTGTTACAGTTTAGTATTTAGGGTGCGATATGTAAAAACCATCCAGTTTTTATTTTTAAATAAAATAGAAAAAAAATTAACGTGTACTTCATGTACATAAAAACGATGAAAAATAATAAAAAGTTGAGCTTAAAATCTGTGGCCGTATGGAAAAACTAGTTAACTCCACTTTTTGCGAAAATTAAGATAACACCAAAAATAGAAAGCGAGTTTCATTTACTATCACTCTGTCAGATCGAAATTTTGATATAGTTTCTCATTTAATAGTTATTTGAAAAACAAAAATCAGAAAAATATAAATTTTTATGTAAAAACTAGATAACTCCATGCATTTTTTGAAAAAACAAGTTAACTCCATAGTCTCTTAGAAAACAGAAAAATTAGAAGTATTAAACTGTGTTGTCTCGAAAACTAAGAGACAAAGAGCGATATAAAACAAATTCGGGTCTAAATGTTGAGCCTAAAAATTGCAACTCTAGAGAATTCAAAGAATATATTTATGCATTCTTTATATGCATATTACATCTTTTGTACCCGAAATCTTTCCGAGTAATAGTTTTTAGCCCATATAGATCTACCGTACTCTATGTGGTACAGCAACTTTTAAAAATGTTTTAACATACTTATTTTTATTTGTTTCTGTTGCAAAGATAATAAGGTGTTTTTTCGTACAAAAATAATAAAAACTATTCTTATCCAGTTTTTTTTTTCTATGAATAAATTTTTTTTCCGACTTGATTTCAGTTTGTTTTCTGAAGTATTTATTTCTAAATTTACGAGTTCTTTGTCCGATTGCTCGATCACGTTTTGCTTCCTTTTATTTTCTTCCGTGCTGCCTTGTGGAATAATTTCCTCCAACTTAGTCTGTATTTGCATGAGGTCAAGGTCTGGATCTAAGTTTATTTAAGTCGGTCGCAGTGTTGATTTTTGTGTGTTCATTTTTATATTTTTTGCACGCACGTGTAACTATTACGTTTATTTTTATCAAAAACATAAAAAACAAAGTAGAAGCGTAAGACATTGTTTTTAAACTAAAAAGCTAAAAACGATTTTAATACCAAGTTTAGTATAAAAATTTAACGGAACACCTGTTGTTTAAAATTTTAATATGTATTAAAATAAAATTAACCACAAAGTCAATAGCTCTTTTTCAGGTTCAACCTATGTTAAACCGATTATAACGTTAATCAATGTCCTTAAAACTGGCCAATTCATTTCATAAAATCAAGAAGGGTAAACCTTTTATTTATGTTTATGCATACAAACAAACAAAAACTCAGCTTGTTTTTTGATGTATAAGCATAAAGAGAAAAAAATATTTTTTGGAAAAACTGGGTAACTCCATTTGTTCGTAGACAAAAAACGGGTAAATTAACGTGTTGAGTCAAAAAGTTAATGTTTTTACACAAATCATTACTTAAGTTGCCTTAATTCCATAAAATACTTATATAATTTAAAAAAAAATTTTTTTCGGAAAAACTCCATTTTTCGAAAAAAACAAGATAAGTGACATTGATTTTCGGTTTTAATGTCCAAAAATCAGTTTAATGGTACCAGAAATCTTTAACTGAATCTAAAATATTGTTTTGTTTAATGCGCATGCATAATAACATAAATTCATATGAAATAATTAGCGAAATATGTTTAAAACTTAAAATGTGTTGTTCTAGTGTTTTCAAAAAATGGAGTTATCTAGTTTTTCCATACGGCCACAGAAATGTTCCAAACTTAAAAGAATTTTCAGAAGATTGCACTTTTTCTAGAAGTTCATTTCGGTTTTTGACATAGTTATAAAACAGGTAGCATGTTATATTAAAATCAAACTTACATTGAATAATACTCTCCAGTCATTCAGGCTTTAGCGAGTTTCTTTCTTTAGTCCATTGAGCAGACTAAGTACTCAACTTGAAAAAAATTAAACTCTTTTGATTTTTCTTTAACCAACTGGACAACAGTCATACCAATCAATTGAAAAAGCCATACACGCTTTGATTTGGACAACGACCGACTCAGTTGACAATTGAATTGAAACGTGTATGGACTGCCTTAGAGAAAGCAATTTGTTATCGGTTTTCGATTACTTATAAAAGTTGTTTACATGGTATACTACTTTTTACAGCCACCAGTTGAAACAAAATTTGAAAGAGGATTGACTATCATCTAATGCTATGTTCATACGACGTTATAAACCACTCGTTTCGCTCGTTGAAACTAGTTTGCCAAACATGCTGTTCATACGATTCATTTTGACATTTTTTTTGTGTTGTTAGTGTGATTTTTTTTAAATAGATAAAAAAAAGTAAATAAAACTTAAACATATATTATTTAACACTTTTATTGATATTATTATGTTATAATTATCACTTTATTTTATTAGACATCAATTTTTATTTTGTTTTTTTCTTTGTTTTGCTTTTTTTTGAGAGCTAGTTCAGATAAACTAACGATAAATGTTATCAAAATTAGAGATGATAGTACATTTTTCCTGTTTCGCAGCCTGTTTCAAAATGAAACGACCTGTTTCGCTCACAAAATTTTTGTATGGGGAAACAAGTCGTTTCAATCATGTTTGGGCCGCGAAACAGGAATAAGAGAGCGAAACACGAATATTGCTGTCCGTGTGAACATGGTATAATATTATTGAAAGCTTTTACCAGCTTTACACCAGATAACAGTTGAATTTAATTAAAGTTCTTTATTCAATTACCTTATGTTAGCAGTGTTATAACAGAAATCTTAACCTTTGTTAACAATTTAAACCAGCAAAAAACAAACTTGTTTGTCTTGACCTGTACAAAAAACCAGGACAATTTAATAGTGGACCAGGACACCGGGACAAGTAGTCTAAAACCAGGACAATCCTGGAAAACCAGGACGTATGGAAGGCCTATTCTAGCTTCGATAGCTATTTGATCAATCTTTTGAAAATTTTTCTTTTTTTTTTTTTAATTTTTTTTTTTTAAATTTAAAACTTTTTTTTATTTTTTTTAGCGGGAATGTTTTTTTTTTTTTTGCTCAAAAGAAAGGATTGGCAAAAAAAGCTGAAAATAAGGGCAATAAATAGGGAGGATGAAAGGATGGGTATTTGAAAGTTTACAAACTTAAACACTTCATCAGCTACAACAAATTAAATGTAAAAAATAGGACATAAAAGGATATAATGTGATTAAGATAAAAGTTTATTAAATTATTTGTCTTTTTATTATTATTATATATTAATTTAATTATTATTACAAATAAATTAAAAAAAAAATATTTGTCAACATTTCTACAGAAAAAAGTGATTTTATTCCTGGGATTAACATATTGTGGGCATTACAGTATCGAAGGTATAAAATGATAGTTGGGTATGTTACATACCGTCGAAGAGGTTAAATTGTCTAGTTTCTCTGTATAAGTTTTATTTTTAAGGTTTAAGAAACACTAAAACACAAATAGGAAAACATTCAAAATAGTTCGTATGCTAAAAATTGAAAAACCCTCGTCTAGAGTTAGAAATCATTTTTTTTTATTCATAAGCCGCTTGTATCCTAAAAAGCGACCAAAACTACCTTAAAGGAAAAGACATAAGCTTTCGTTTGAGCAAAAAAACAAATATTCCCGCTAAAAAAAATGTTTTGAATTAAAAAAATTTTAATTTTTTTTCAAAAGATTGATCAAGTAGCTATCGAAGCTACTTGGGACAAATTTTGCTAACACCAATAGGTAATAAGTTACATGGATGAGAAAGAACACCTGTATGGCCAAAATGTCAAACTTTGACCCCCTCTAAATCAGAAACTTTGTACCTAAGCTACTATCCAATAGGACTTGGTTCATCCAAATCGGGTGACATCGATTTCAAAATTGGGTCACTTGACATGAAATCCCCCAAATGTATTTTTAAATAATTGTCTAGAACTTCTTAATTTATCATAAAAAAAACTTACCTTCCTATCGTCACTTATATTCTTTTTCCGCAATGCGAATTGGCTTATGTGCGAAATAATATTAAACAATTGTTCACAAAATATTCCAAGTAGAATAATTTCAAAACAGATAATGATAAAAATAAAGAAAATAACTTTGATAAATTCGTTTCATATATCGCCCAAATAATCGCCAACCATTTTAATTATCATCATGGTTAAAAAAATCGCCACGCTTGCGAGAATTGGCCACATCTGACAGTCCTGTAGCACGATTCTGTAATCAATTTTAATAGTTGTCATTGTTAAAAAATTCAACAAGCAAATTAACGATTATGCTATTTAAAACAACACTTGTTATCGTAAAGTCAGCTGTTTATGTTAAGTAAACGACAACTTTTTTAGTGTTGTTTATTTATTGTTAAATGTCGAAAAAATAAAAAATATTTAGTTAAAAGGGATAATATAACTTGAAAATGGTCATTTAATAAATTGCATTTAATTTAATAGTAAAATGTTTTGCTTATCTTCTTAAAAAAACTAAAAAAAATTCTGTTTAGTTTTAATAATTGTATTTGTTTTTTTTTTGGGTTCCTCTTTGTGTTTTTCGTTATTTTGTCACTTTTTTGACAGTGATGCAACTTGACATAATTTTTATCGATGTTGTTTACTTAAGGGTTACACGATCAAGTTTTAATACACTCACACTTTTTTACCAATACTCTCATACTTTTCAAAATTGATACGAACTTGCCTTTAAAATTCTATTGCCAGTGAGTGTTTCAATTTACGTTCAAGAAAACAGCTGATTTCAAGGTTAGTGAGCAAATTTTTCGTTTATCTACATAAATTGTTTTCTTTATGCCATCTTGAAAGTAAATTGCTCAAAAATTGAATGCAGCCTACGTCACAGCTTTCAATTTATGTAAATTTTGACAAGCAGTATATGTAAAAGACTATCAAGAACAACTTGACCGTGTGGCCGCAGGGTTACAAAAATTTACAGAATCATATAATCGTTAGTGCAACCAACAAAACAGGTTGACAATTATAACAACTGTTGTTATTGTTAAAAGTTACAGAATCCCACTACTGTTCTAAGTAGCACTCTTCGGATATGCAAAATATTACGTGCTGCCAATTTTTCTACTAACCATCTAATTTTACAAATGTTTATGTTGTTAACGCAAACTTTATTGAAAAGACACGTTTTTTTAATCCACACCGAAATAGTGGGGTGGAGAAGGTATAATGCGTTAATGCTGATGTATGTAACACTAAACAAATAAGAAGTAAAGTCGGTCAAGCCCGAGCATTTAATTCAAAACCCCGCAGCATAGATTGGGGTAGTGCACTCATTTTGCAGTTACAACTCACACTTAGTGATAGTGCAAAAATATTGCAATCATTTTGTTGGTGTTGAAATTTGCAGCCTTACTAAACATGAGTGATAGTGATGTTAAAAAATTTTGCACTCAAAAAAAGTAGTTTAATTTAAAAAGAGCAATCATCAGTTTAGCGCAACTTTTTTTTCTTCACTCATTTGAGTGCAACTAAAACTGTTGCACTAAATTTAACATCAAATACTTGTTTTTTCATGATTAAAGCCAATTATTATGCCGTTATTGACAAAACTTCATTTTGTTAACTGTTCTCTGCTTATGCATATCATCAAAAGAAATCAAAAACCATGCACACACAAAGTAACATTTTTAAAATTTTAGTGAGACAATATTTGTATGCAGCTTTTTTGATTGCAAGTCCAAATTTTGCACTATTTAAATTGAGTGAAGATTTTTGCATTCAATCTGCGTTTAGTGATAGTGAAATAACAATCATGACGAAAGCTGATAAAAAATAGTGCAAACTAATATTTCTTGCAGTTTTATTTAGTGATAGTGCACTGCTGATTTAAATCAATAATTAGTGCACCTCTCCCAACTATGCCCCACAGAATATATAAAAACAAATTTCTGAGTGTGCCCTATTTGGGACCAATGGCCAACCATGGCCCGCAAAACAAAATTATGGTATGAGCATTCGTCTTAATGCGATGTTGGGACCTATGCTCAATTCTGGTTCTACCAGTACACATTTATGTCCTGACATAGCTGCTACTATTAAATCTATCGTCGACAAATCATGTGTCAATACCAATTTATAGAAGAAAGTTATGGCATTTTAAGCTATTTTTAGGAGCGGTGTTTGTATGGGAGTTATAGTCAAATATGTACCGATTTTCAAAACCATTTTGTAAGACGATTAATGTTGCAATAAAATATTTTTGAGACAAATTTAGTTCAAATAGAAAATAATAAATTATGGACACAAAGACTTTATTCCGGAAAAAAGTTTGTATGGGGGCTTTATGCAATTATGGATCGAATCTCACCATTTTCAATAGCATCCGTCCTTATGACCAGTGATGCCAACTGTTTGAGAGCAAAAAGCACTTTAAAATTTAAAAAAGCACTATTTCGAGCAAAAAAAGCGTAAAAAAGCACTAAGCCATTTTTACAATTTAATGAAAGACAAAACAAGTTGCATACGGCTGTGCCGAATATTCGACGGCGTTGATGGGGCCATTTTCATTTAAGATTAAATAATAAATATATTTACATTTGTATATAAACATTTTTAAATGTATTATTATTATCTTCAATAAAAATAATATCATCCAATCATTTGGAGTTTAAATTGGCCATAAAACAGTTTTAAAGTAATACAGTGCGAGCTAGATTTTTGTGACTCGAAAAAATCTGGCCTGTTGCAATTACCGAAAATTTGCAATGACCGATCATTGTTTATAAAACTTAATAACAGCGTATATTTTAATAAACATCCTTATATTTTATCGTTTAAATAAATCCAAATTAAAACCGTGCAAAGTTTAATAAAGCAATTGTCTTATGATATTATCCAATTACTTTAACATATCGATGATTTTCTTCCGCAACCACGTAACTCGATTTGTCCGATTTTTTGTTTTAACCGGAAAAGTAACCAGTAAATACCGCCTTACAATTTTGCAATTTTTTTGTTTGGCGGAATATCGGATTATTTCCTAATTCTTGAATTATAAAAGAGTATATTGCAAAAAGTTTCAAATATTTGGTAAAAAAAAACAATTTTGTCTCTCCTGAAAAGTAGTTGTTTTTGAGTACGAAGTTGCGAAAGAAACCCATCGATATGTACGCTTCTGAATAAAGAACACACATAAGGTGTTAAATAGAAAAAACATGTATATTTGCATTCTGATACTTAGTCAAACCTTTTTTTAACAGTACTAGAGGTAGCAGTGCACAACACGTGGAAAACGAAAGCGCATGAAAAATAGCAGGTTACACAACGCACGTTCTAAAAGTATTTTCTGTCATCTGTTTTTAATTAATTTAACACTTTGCATATACCAAGCTACGGCTCTTTTTTTTTTTTTTTTTGTTTTTTAAGTCTTTGCGTTTTTCTTAACAATTCCTAATATTTTCCAAAATCACTATTTTTCTTGATTTATTCATACGCTCAAATTTGCATTCACTCTTTGCCTGCAAAACAAATTTCAACGTTGGTAATTTTTAAATCGTTTCGTACACATTTGATTTTTTGATGTGTGCGTTTTTTTATTGAAAGTGTTTTGTTTGCATTTTTTGTTGCGCATGCAATATAACATAACTTTGTAAATTCAAAAGGCACAGATTCTTATACTTTTGCATTCAAGTAGTCATTGGCCACTCGATGAGACGCTATATTAACATTAACAACAATACATCACTCGATGAGACGCTTTGTTAAAATTAACAACAATAACAAGAATACGTTGTTCATACTCAAATACTGTACTTTTTAAGAAACGAAAAAAAAACTTCTGTTTCTATGGAAATTGTTTGTACCTACATAGGTATGTGCGTTTAGTTTCATTTCAATTTTTTTTCATGTACTACATAGTAACTGCTGAATGAATACATGAGTAATGATTGCTTGATTTCTGGCTTTTTTGTTTGTATTTTTTTTCTTTGCCAAAACAATCATTGTCGGACCAAACACACAAACATCTTAATTGGCAAACGAAACTAAACGATGGAGTAAATAACAAAGCACGATGTACATTATTTGAATGACTGCAAACCAGCAGCGAATATTTGCGGTTGCGCAAGTTTGATTGGATGACCGCAAGCGATTGTATTTGTTGCTGTTGATTAAATGCGATTTTTTTTCAATCACATAAAGCTGTTCTCTGGTCTACATCTTTAAAAAAATGTTTACCGAAATACATCGTTTTTATTACGATTACTAAATATGTTGTCAAGTCTAAAAAGTGCCTAGCTTTAACCTCGTAAAAAAAGTTTTTGGTAAAACGAATGTTACTTTCTTTTATCACTCTTTTATCATTTGAAATCGTAAAATCTTAACAAGCCTTCTCAAAATTGTACTCCAAATAGCAAAGTTCAACTAAATCACCCTTTAAATAATCGTAGTTTAAAAAAATAGTAGAAAAAAATACAAATTGTAAAAAGCACTAATGAAAAATTGAAAAAGCACCAAGTTAGTGCTTTTTTTAGTTTGGCACTATGGATAAAATTTTGGCGTTTTGAGGAATCAAAAAGCACCATAAATAGTGCCAAAAGCACTAAGTTGGCATCACTGCTTATGACAATTAAAACGTGGATTTCATCAAATTATCTTCGAAATTTCGAACTGTAATTTGCGCACAAGGTTACAAGGACAGACAACTAGCCAGCCGGACGGACTCAGAAGGTGTCTAGAATCTTTTTCTGAGCCGATCTAACGATTTACGCCCAGCTGGCAGGCTGGCAAGTACAGGTTAAACAGTGTTGCCACTTTGTGGGTAATTACCCGAATTTGGTATAATTTTTACGGTCGTGGGTAGAGCGTGGGTAATTTCTCTTAGGTGTAATTCAGGTGTAATTTGAAATTTTTACTTCAGATGCCCAAATAAAATAAGATTCGTTTTCAGTGATGACATTTATTTCTTTTTAAATATTGTTGCTAAGAAATGCACAGCCTTCTGAACCAAAGTCTCGGTTTCTTTTTAAGAAACGAATTCAATCATTAATCATACATATATTTTCAAATGTTTGGTAATGAATGTCGCAAGATGGACCCTTAGATTTGGATAAAGATGCCTATCATAAACTAAAAACTTGCCTGGGGGAAGATATGTTTCCAATATTGCAAAATATAATTAATTTTATTTCTATCTTGCTACTTTTTAATGCTTTAGTTTAAAGAATATTTAACGCCCTTTACAGTTGTAAAGGGGACAGTTGTATAAAACTCTGCAGGCATTTTGTTTACTAAGTAAGGTATAAAGGGTATTTTTTAAGACCATGAAACTTAAAATGGTTGACAACACAAAAAAAATTAATTTTAATCGCACATTTATAATTACGATTTAAAACTGATTTAAAACAAATAGACACCGCGCCTGTCCTTGACGAAACGCATTGCAGACGTCCAATTTTGTTTCTCTTTTTCGAATAAAATTAACAATGTTGATCTCCAAGCAGTGTTGCCAATTTAGCCATTTAGTAGCTAGATTTAGCCATTTTTTTAGCCTTTTTTCAACTTGTTTAACCATAAAAATTTGTTTGCCCTTTTTCTTTTAAATGAATAATTTTTAATTTATTATAAAAATTTATAAAAGTAAAATAAACATTTTTAACAATTAAAACGCCTTTAATTTCAATCACAACTTTTACAAATGTTGAAAATCGCTATAAACAATGATCATGAAACATCTTTCAAAATAAAGGAACAGTATTCCAATATTAAATTTATAAAATGGATTAACACAAACATCGGTGTTTCTTTGTAGTTGCAAGTATTTCAATAAAGAGATGCAGGCGGCAACAAAGTTTTTTAGAAATTTCAGAATTGACTATAAGGTTTCTCTCACTTCCATGGTCTTATGCTGATGTAGAGAGGGTGTTTAGCCAAGTAAACATCGTTAAAAGTAATTTGAGAAAAAAAAGGTTACATTTAGCAACCGTAAATTCGGTTTTATCAATTAGGTAAATATTTTTACCATAACAATAAAATATTTATACCAACACCAAAGTATTGGAGAGGGAACTATTCGGTTATGCTAATGTTTGTTACACCTTAAAATATTGGTCCTAAGCCCACCTTTACGTATACCGATAGATAAAATCGTTTTCTGAGTCAATTTAACGATGTTTTTCCGGTTGCCTGGCTGTCCATGTAAACATTGTGCCAAAATACAGGTCGCCAATTTGCAGATAATTTAATAAAATGCGGTACATAGGTTCTAATGTCGTCGTGGTTGACCGACTATACTTTCTTACTTGTTTTTAATTGTAGATCTGGACTCAAAAGGTGTTGGGTAAATGTTGTCGTGATTATGATTTTCCTTAAAATTATTTAAAATAATAGGCACGAGTGATTCCTATGAGGTCAACATAACGACATCGAATTTATCGATGATTTCATTTTTTAAATATCTATCAAAATATTAATTTACGTTTATTCTTGTTTAACAAATTGATCTTAACTTACAGTATCATCGTAAACAACTTTAATTGAATTTTTTCAGTTTTGTTATTGAATTTTAATGATTTTTTAGCCATTTTTAGCCCATTTTTTTTAGCCATTTTTTTCCGTAAATTTAGCCATTTTTGGTCACAAAGTTTTGGCAACACTGCCTCCAAGACACCGATTGTTGCTGGTTTATCAGCATTAACCACTGACTTCACAGCCCTACGGAAAACAATCAATAAGTGTCACATCGGACGGCCTTGAAGTCTAATTGACAGTTTATTTTCTCTAAATCAACACATCGCCTTCATTTGTGAAAAAAGTTGCTTCATTTAAATCAAGAAGTCACCTTTAAGTTGCGAAAATCGATGGCTGATTTTCAAAGCATATTTTGATAATTTGGTGGCGTTGTTCAAGAATGAATCTATTCATGATGATGTGCCTGTTCAAAAAGTGAAAATAGTCTGACAGTTCGTTTGACAGCTAACCATTCGTAAGCTCTATGGGGCTAAAAAGCATCCATTATAAAGCAATGGCAAGGAACATTTTAAACATTCCCAAGATATATCAACCAAATGTGGAAGTTAAACTCATTGTTTTAGCAGTTTTATTTTATGATTTATTAATTTTTTTTAAGTCTTTAATGCAGTGAAGGGCACACACATACTATCCCACTTATGCTTGTGTTGACGAAATAACAACAAAGCAACTGTCAATTTAAATAAAATTAACACTTTGACTAATATTGATCTTGTTTTAATGAGTTTGTTGTGTTTTTGCTTCTTTGTAAATGTCTTTTTATTAAATAAAACTTAAATTTTATATCGGGTGTAATTTCATTTAAATCGGGTAATTTTGCTTCATCTCAAGTGTAATTTTGAATCTTGCTGGTGGTAACACTGAGGTTAAAGCACTTTAGGACAAAAAAAAGGAAACATGTTGGTATATAAATAACATTCGGCATAAAGATTATGAATATTAACTTAATATCGATACCTTCCCATAAGAATGTATTAAGCGACATTTCTAAAATTGTGTAGGAAACGAAAAAAAAACGTCTCCTTTAGTTATTTATTTGTGTATTTTATTGAAAGGAACATATTTGGAAAGCGATTTTCAGAATACAAAATATATTTAAAAATGTGGCTTAACATAATTTCTTTGGCGGATAATACAAATTGCAGGGTGCAACATTATTCCAGTGAGAAAACTTGACGGTTGATACAATTTTATTTTCTCTCTAGTTTCCTTTGCATCCATGATAGGACAGCGAAAGCCAGGCCAAAATGTGGCGCTTAACTTTTAGTATAATTCCACATCAAAAAGTCATTTTCGAAAAAAGTGTCGCTTAATATATTCTTATGGGAAGGTATCGATATGTATTATTTTTTTGTTAGGTCTATCTATGATTGCCCATGGGTCCCAAAAAGGCTACAATCTCTAAAAAGTTCTTATAATTCTGTGGTGTGGAATACATTTTGCAGCTTGACCAGCTTTACTTCCCTAAAAGTTAATTTTTTTTTTAAAATATGCATACAAAAATGTAATACTTCTATCCATGATTGGATATACCCGTATATATAAAACAATTATCCTTATAGTTTCCATAATCTAAAATTTGCCTCTTTCGCTTAATCCATACGTTAAGTAATTTTTATTAAAATAGAGCAAACTCTTAAAGACTAGCAGACCATTCATAGTATTTTTTTTTACTTATATAAATTAAATTTTGTCCTTTCGTTTATATAAATTTATTCATTTTATATTCATAGATTCCAAAGGAAATGAACGAAAGCAAAGGAAACAAAAGTTATTTCAGCGAAAAAGAGTGACTTTCAATTTGTTAGTAAAGTTTTCTTTCATGTTGTTAATAATGTTTCACGCAATTTCCATATTTGAACTTTTGTATCAACAAAGTGGCAAAAGCTTTTGTACTAAAATAATATCTTTTTTAGCGCCAAAATATTTAAATTACTTTGTAGCAAAAAAAAAAAAAAAACTTTTTTTTGCTAAAAATATGTTTAATGTATTTTATACCATTCATAATGTTTTTAACAGTTTTCTATTACTTTGATATGTACATTCAATATAAGTAAAAAAGTAAAGTTGGTCAAGCCAGATTTTATGTACCCTACACCACAGTATTTTAAAAACTAATTTTCGAGAGAATTCCCTATTTGGAACCCAAAAATATGTTATGATTCATGTAAAAGTTCTTTGTGTTAAGTATTATTCAGATATCTTCACCTATATAAGATTTGTTGCCTTTAAGTGATTTTGGGTAGGGGGTTTTTATATTGAACCTATGGTTAATTTTGGTCCTACCAGTACAACATTTTGTCATGAAATAGTTGCTATCCTAAAAGTTATTGTCGCGAATTTTAATGTTAATACAAACTTTTTTAAGGAAGTTATGGTATTAAAAGCTTTTTTCGGCAGTAGAATTTGTATTGCAAGAAAATAAGCTTAGTACAAATTTACTGCCTGTTTTAGAAAACGTAAACAAGTGAGTGAGTGAGAAAGTATATTGAAAGCAACAATTAAAAATGAAAATTTGTTTTTGTTTTCAATATGATTTCTCAATCGCTCACTAGTTTACGTTTTCTAAAAACAGGCAATTAATCAAAATATCAACATAATAAGATGGTTTATGGGCACAAAGGCTTTATTCCGGAAATAAACTTGTATAGGGGCTATGTGATATTATTGACCGATTCGCACTATTTTCAATAAGATTGGCCATTGTGCCAATTGGATCATATGGACCAAATTTCATAAAAAAAAAAAAAAAAAAAATACCTTAAGCTGTTACCAAAATCACCATAAACACATAATACCCACAATTCTCACAATAGTCAAGAGGGTTTTATGCGTTTGTACAGTATTTTTCGTTTAGCTGCACATTCAAGTTTGCACGAAAATTCGTGCAGGTACGCAAAATATTCTCTTACGCAGTATTCACTTAAATTTAATATTAATATATGTATATTAAACAGTTCATTTAAAAACAATTAAGAGTGCTATATTCAGCTGTGCCGAGTCATTGACACCCTTCACCGACAATTTGAATATTGAATATAGCTGAAAGATCAACTGTATTTTCAATTAAAATTTTTTGCCTTTCTTTTTCATAAAATAGCGATATAATTCATTATTTTTTTTATGACGCACTTAAAAATAATATTTTGTATTTAAAATAAACTTTGTTGACCAAAAATCGAATGCTGTTATCCAAAATATGCACTTAAGCAAAATGCACGTACACGATTTTTTTTCTAACAAAATTTAGCCATCATACACAATGCTTTGTATTTTGTGCAGATATGCAAAAAATGCAGTTAAGTGAAATGCAGCTAAACGAAAAATACTGTACTAGTGTTTGCAACACCTTAAAATTTTGGTCCTACACCCACCATTGAATACAAAAAAACAGTACAAAAAAAAAACAGTAAATTTTTGACGAAAACATAACAATTAGTTTAAATTAGTAACCCCCAATTTCACCAAGTTCAGTTATAATTAACTATGAGTTATAGCTGTAAAAACATATTAGCCCAATTCACAATCTTGTGCAAATGGTCTTGCATCGTAGCATTTGCAAAATGGAATAGTAAATACCATAGCATACTTTTGGGATTATGGTTAAAACCATAACTATATATCGTAGCATTTGCAAAATGGTATAGTTTATTTTTACTCTACACCAACAAAATATACAGCAATGCACTTGCTACTCTTTTGCAAATATGCAACGCCTAAAACCAATAGTTTATATTTACTCGAGTTGATTGCAAAACGACAGCTAACACTCAGTGAACCAAGCCGATCTGAAAAATGTTATAGTATTTAATATAATCCCAAAAGTATACTACACTATTCACTATACCATTTTGCAAATGCTACGATGCAAGACCATTTGCACAAGATTGTGAATTGGGCTATTGTTAACTGGAAGTTTAAGTAATAGTTAGTTTTAACTGGACTTGGTGAAATTGGGGAGTAAATATTTTAAACTTTTGATTGAATATGCAACAACAATTATATAAAGAAAGAAAAACACTTTAAATATGTAACGTCAAAGAAATTACAGTTATTTTGATTTAGCTGCACAATCTCCTTTGCACGATTTTTTGTGCAGATAAATCAAAAATGCAGCTATCTTAAATGTATTCAGCTGCCTTAATGTACAGGTACGCCATTGTACTTACCTGCATAAAAGTGCAGCTAAAGTAAAGTGTTTGAAAGATGAGGAGTTAAGAAGAGGAGGAGTTTTTATTAATAAATTGATAATAACAATGACATTCAAACAACCTGTAGTCATTTGTTATGCATTCTTTTAATAAACGAGGTAGCCAAATTGGTCCCTGGAGTACAACGTTAGGAATATCGCTGCAAGATGTCAGAAGTTTAAAACGGCAGTTTCAAAGAAGTGTCAACAGAATACGTAGTTGTAGTAGTCGTTGCAGTTGAAGCGCGAAATTCGAAATTTTTGAACTTTGTTGCGCTACAGAGCGTTCGTCAGCTTTAAATACTAAAACTAATTATTTCTGTTCCAGGCCAGGATTTCCTATTCCTTTCATACAATCGTGGTAAAGCTGCTGTTACCACAAACCATATGCATAAATGTAGGTAAATGCAAACAAAAAAAATAAATTATAATGATGCCAACTTGAATTGTTGTGAAAAATTGGACATTATATTTTTTTATGTGTGCAGCTAACTTTGATGTTTTTTACGAAAATATTTTAAACTACCCAAAAATATGATAAATATTAAGGTAGACAAAAGGAACGTAAGCAAGTATTTTCAAGAATAATTACAGAAAATATGTATTTTGGGCAGTTAAGTCAAAGTGAAGCTAACTTGAATTTTTTGTATGAAAATCATTTTAAATGGCAAACATTTTAGGCATATATCTCAGATTTGCAGGTATAGAAACTGCAATTAAAAAAGGAATTTGTATGGTATTTTAAACAATAATGAAAAAAAAAATTAATTTTGTGCAGTCAAGTCAAAAGTGCACTTAAACAAAAGGCAGTTAAGTCAAAACTACTGTATTTCCATTCTATGGCATTTCATACGAAATTACTCCATTTGCATTTTAAAAACAAACACCACAAACGAAGCATTTGGCCAGGAAAACCATAACACTGCTGTAAGCCATATAGGAAAGGAGAAAAGCCTAACTTAGCTCAAAACAATTAACTCATTGATTGTTTTCTTTAAACATATTCGTATTTAAAGCAATTAACATATGTTCGCGCAACTCAAAAACGCTTAGCTTATTGAAGAACTAAAAAAAACCGAAATTCCGCAATAAAATTTACTTTAAGAAAGTATAACTATAAAGATCTGATAGAAAAGATGTTTTTTTTTATAATATGGGGAACTTTGGGCACCACCCGGCACGGCTAGGCACCGTCGGATTGACCTGAATATTTTAAGCAACGCAAACAATTAAATTAAAAAAAAAAAAATTGCGACCAGTCTAATATAAATATATATTAGGCCGGATCGATTTGTGGGGAGGCAAAAAAAATCGCCCATGGCTCAGTGAAAATCGTATTCTAGGGATCAAAATAAGAAACTTTGCCGAAGGAACCATACCTCTAAAACGAATTCTACTACCCCCAAACTGTTGAGGGGGGTTTCCCATACAAACATTTCAAAAAATCACCATTCTTGGCACTTTATTAGAGTTTTTTTTTCCCGGAGTTTTTCGATTCCCGGGAAAGCGGGAAATTTTTTGGAATTTCCCGGGATCCCGCTCCATATAAATAATACACAGTAAATTAAATAAAAGAAATCCTTAAATGCTACAAAATTAATAAAGATTAAAAGAGGAACTTGAATTATTATTACCTTACGGTTTTATATGTAACTTCCGTATTATTATTATGCTCTAGATACAAGATAAAAAATTACGATAAACATAACAATTTAATTCATAAAACAATAATAAAAACAAACACAAATTGAGGTACTCAAGATATGAGATCAAAAAGTTAATTCATAAAATAGATAAAATATTTTAAATAAATATATTAACATTTTTTAACGGCTTAGGAAATAACTTTCTGACACACTCAAAGCGCTAAGTAAGTCGTCAAAAAGTATATTGATTATTTTATTTACTAATTACCATGTTTCCGAAAAATTTCGTTCATTTTATTACCGAGGTTGGATAAATAGTTAAAAGTGCACCGTTGTAGAAGGCTTTTGATTCACAATAAGAAGCATTTTTTTTATAAACAACGTCTATATCAGTCAAATGTATGTCAAGGTTCATGCAAAAAATAGCATCTTACAAACTTTTCATTTCATTAGGTCTATCTGTAATCTTTAGGACAATGTGTTTTTCAAATTGTATGTTGTAGTATCTTAAACGAGTTTCCAAATTTTTTTTTATTTCGGTTTCCCCGCAATTCAAGGGTATATAAACCAACACAAATTTAAAAAAATTCGTGTTTATCACCTAATAAACATATCGCTCCTTCATTGCAACATAGTCATATCTCAAAAAATCAAAAATTTAAAGCTATTTAAGCAAAGTGTTGCTTCATGCCTTCTCGTATTTTATCTCAAACTGAACCGAAGTTATAGCAAAATATATCTTTAAATCGGTACATTTTGAAAACTTTAATCGCATTTTGCCAAGTTCATTTGTTTTTGTAGATATGACTATGTTACAATAAAGACTTGTCCATGAACAATTAAGCTTTACTACCTGCATCTTATTTTGAATTAATGTTCTTTATTAACTTTTCACTTCACTAAATTTATTAATTATTAACTGTTGCACTGCCTATTCTGCTTTAAGTAGATTTGTTGCATCAGGAGACATTGATTTACGTATGTACTCACTTCTTGTAATTGATCTAATCGACAACCCATCCACAGATGCTTATTTTAAGAGCATAGAAAACTAAATTTCAAAGTATAAATAGCTGTTTTCTTAAACTATGAGGAATTTTTTATTTCCCGGGATCCCGCATGAAAAATCCCGGGAAAGCGGGAAATATAATTATTGAAATTCCCGGGAATTCCCGGGACGGGAAATCCCGGGAAAAAACCCTACACTTTATTTTATTACTTTTTTTTTTTTTATTTTTTTTTTTTTCTCTTTAGAAATTTATTTAGTTAGAACATATGTAAATGAAAAAATTAATTTAACTTAGTAATAGAAAAGAAAATAAAAAAAATTACTGTTTGAAGTCTTTTTTGCTTTCAAGTCTGGGCAATTTCGCACGGCTCTCTAATGTCGTCGCCATAACAGCCTCTACATTTTCCGGTATAACTCGTTTGGAAACGCTAGCTAGCAATTGAACGTGTCGTTCTGTTGCAGGTCGTAAAATAGGTTGTGTGGGTTTTTAAGCCTCCACAAGACAAAGCTGCATGTCGTAAACTTACTTAAGCAAAATCGGTTACAGTTAGAATTGAGCATAAAATTATCATAATGGATTTTCCAGAAGTAATAAAAGGCGCACTTGCTTAACAGAATTTGTGATCAGATTAACGTTTAATTTACATGTAAGTACTTTATGGGTAGTTTTGACAACAAAATCGGTTACAGGTAGAATTGAAATTGCCATTTCATTCTTATTACCTCGTCTCGTAGACCATATATAACGCAACAGTTTTTGTGAATGCATTAAGTCGTTGTGAAGAACTCGAAGTGTGAAGTGCTAATTTCAGATAAACAAATATTTAAAAAAAATTCATTTCAAATCAAAAAGTTTACAATGAATCCACCATCCTCTACGCCGCATGATGAAGCAATAACAACATCAACAACTATCGAAAACCCAATGAGTCATATACCCAGGCATTTTGTTACTGTTTTTGGTGTGTCTACTGATTCGACTGATCTTTATTTACCAACCCATCTGGATATCTTGAAATATTATTTTTACTTGAGCGAACAAAAAAAGTTGTCCTATAAACCATTCACTATTCAAGTACAAGATAAGTTGATTGGAATTTGGGAAAAACTTGGCATGGAAATAATGCTGAAAAAAAGTGTATGTAATAAATTGAATAGATTGCTTGACAAATATCAAGAGCAAATCAAGAGAAGAAACAAACCCCAACAATTTACAGAGTATGTAAAATCTCTGGAAACAATTCAACGAACTTCCGTTTCGGCATTTGTTTGAAGCTTTGGATAAATCAACCAGCACTGGACCAAGATCGGCAACCGGAAAATTGAGCCGTCAAATCGAAACTTGTGAAACTCTTCCGGTAAGTTATTGCTATCACTCATTTATTATAATTGTCAACCGTTTTTAATTGTTGTATTTATATATATATATGTTCAGGTGGTGGACGGCTTTCCGAAAATTGAGTTGAAAAATATGCCCCCTGCTCCTGAAAAAATTGAATTTTCCACCGATTCCAAGTACTTATACGACATCGCGCATGCAATTTCTAGCGGCGTGGTTTCAGTGGATCTGGCTAACATCATACCAGGGAAAATTGTACATTCCCGGTGGCTCACCAAGGCCACTAGACTATTACGATTATATGTGACAACGGAAAATCCAGATGCAAATTTAAGAATACTGGTTGAATTTATAATTACATGTTATGTGCCAATGTACTTCAATATCAAGTATTACAGCTCTGTCGTGTACGATAGTAGATTATTTTTCAAATTCATTAGTTGGTCAAGTTTTCTAGAACCTCGTTTACGCAAAATTGTCAATAAAGTTATTACAAATAATTCATATTATGCGCATTCGGAAAATATCTTGTTATCAATGTTGTTTGATGATAGCAAAGAAAATCGCGACTGTGCTATCAAGATAATTCTACGCTATCGAACCGATGTTGACGACCCAACGGGACTTAGAGCTTATAAAAAACCAGATATAAATTTTTATTGCACAAGTTACACGGAAATGATCAATATGAATGACATAAATGACGTATTTGAACCACCATTCACGCGAAGCATTCCATACTATACTTTGAAAGAATATTTAAATCAAGATGATCCACCGTTTAATGGTCCAAAAATTCCATCACACATACAAGGAACAGAACGACACGTTCAATTGCTAGCTAGCGTTTCCAAACGAGTTATACCGGAAAATGTAGAGGCTGTTATGGCGACGACATTAGAGAGCCGTGCGAAATTGCCCAGACTTGAAAGCAAAAAAGACTTCAAACAGTAATTTTTCTTATTTTCTTTTCTATTGCTAAGTTAAATTAATTTCTTCATTTACATATGTTCTGACTAAATAAATTTCTTAAGAGAAAAAATAAATAAAATAATAAAAATAAATTAAATAAATAAAAAATAATAAAATAAAGTGCCAAAAATTGTGATTTTTTTTAATGTTTGTATGGGGAACCCCCCAGGGGAGTTCCAGGGGGTGTGCCACTGGCATGGGTGGATCGGCCCTCCAAAGTACGTGGGGGTCGATCATACATTTGGACTCGATTGGGGCACTCTAAATGGGTCAAAGTGGGATTTTTCAAAACTTGACCCTACGGGACAAAAGTCAACAGTTTGGGGGTAGTAGAATTCGTTTTAGAGGTACGGTTCCTTCGGCAAAGTTTTTTATTTTGATCCCTAGAACACAATTTTCACTGAGCCATGGGCGATTATTAAATCGACCCGCCCTAATATATATATATATATATATATATATATATATATATATAACCACATATATTTATACATATATCTATACATTACAACTTGAGCTTCTGGGGTGGAGGGTAAAACATTTAACTTAAACATCATATTTTGCGAAATTTATTTTTTAGACTTGTAATGTGGGATATGGTTATTAAAATTTTAGAAAGGTCCACGTCCACGCCAACTGCAATTGATTTAATTGACATACAGCTTCTTATAACGTCACACTATGGGATTTCTGCTGCAAAAAAGGCATTTTTTGACTATTACTTTTAAAAAATCTAATGATGCTATTTTAAAGAGAAGAGTCTGGCAAACCAAAAACTGCATTTCTTTTAAGATATTTGTATATATATTCTTAGAAAAGATCGGTTGAAATCAGGTTAATGTTGTGAAAGGTAAATATATGGTAATTTTGTTAAAATTCAGAGATTTATATATCGAAGATGTTTCGAGCGGAAAAATCTGGGTGTCGACTTTATTTAAGTCCAAAGCCTTGTTTTTAATTTAAAGGAAAAGAAAAAGTTATTGCATACATAGTTTGGGAGATATGAGTGCATCAAAATTGTCCTTAAAAATTCAGCATTGGCTGTTTTTGTTGGAGAAAAAGTCAGTTAGCTCGGTTTACCTCCGTGCTCTCAGTACAACGAAATTAAAGGTAAAAGGCTCTTCTTTCTAAATAGTCAAAAAAATTCACCAATTTTTGTCAATCTTTTAACAAAATCCAAATTTAGTAAAAAAAGTCACGAATATTGCACCCTAGTATTTGTAATAAAAAAGTTTTGCATACCTTTAGGCTTAACGGTTTAAAGAAATTTGAGTTATTAATTATAACATGCAGTCTACAACTGACATGAAATGCTTAACTTTAACACTAATATGATGTTAGCGTTAGGTATAGACTCATCATATTAGAAGTTTTCTCATGTTATAACACGGTTGTTAATGCAAATGTTTTAACAACGCTTTTATAACTTCAAGTTATAACAGCAAATCATGTCAGTTGTAGACGGGCAGTAACAACAATTTCTTAATAAATTGTTGACAAATGTTTTTAAAAGTGAATAAGATTAAAAAAAATAAACAAAATAATATGTTTTAATAAAAGAAAATGTATAGAAGAAAACCGCTTAAATTGAAAACAAAATTTGCAACCAGTAAACAGTTAACGTTAATAAATAAATAATAATAAATATTGTAATAAAATTTAAAATATAATTCTAAAAATGATTTTATGTTCTGTGTCATATAGTGAATTGTGCCCGGAACTTATTGATGGTGGTAGCAATGTCAATTTGTTAACAAATTTTATAAAACAGGAAAATTCGGTTATTGATGAAATTGAAATAGTGAAAAAGGCAGTTCAAAAAAGGGTTTTTGGTAATTTTTTAAATCGTTGGGGAGAAGCGCGACTTGGTTAGAAAGTAAATACATCTTTAAAAAATAAATTAATTAAAAATAATTTATTTTGAATATAATGAAATTTCTTTTCATCGTTTGCTTGAGTCGTCCGATCCATATATTAGTAGCTTAAGACGTCAACCTCATAAGAATATTGTAGAATTGGATGATGTGTTTAAAGATATGATAGTTAATGAATAAAATGCATTTCTTTAATTAAATATTACTATTATTTTCAATGAGAATTATATTTATACGAAATTTGTTCATTCAGGTTACATAAAAGACAACGCATTTCAACCAAAATTGTTAGTTTTTTCTTTTATCAATTATTACGCCAAATTTAATCAAATTCTATTGACAATTGCGCCCTATACATTGAAAAGAAAATTACGTGGAATAATGGGGGTCCATGGGAGGTACCACTAGGAGTCGACGGATTTCAACCAAAATTTATGGTGCTCTTTTTTAGATCAACTTATGCACATCTGCTAAATTTTTTCAAATTCCGTTGCGAATTGCGGCCCATACGTTGAGAAGAAATATAAGCAAAAAAATTGGGGTCCAAGGGAGGTACCCCTAGGAGTCGACGGATTTCAACCAAAATTTGTAGTGCTCTTTTTTAGATAAACTTATGCACATCTGCTAAATTTTATCAAATTCCGTTGCGAATTGCGGCCCATACGTTGAGAAGAAAAATAAGCAAAAAAATTGGGGTCCAAGGGAGGTACCCCTAGGAGTCGACGGATTTCAACCAAAATTTGTAGTGCTCTTTTTTAGATAAACTTATGGACATCTGCTAAATTTTATAAAATTCCGTTGCGAATTGCGGCCCATACATTGAGAAAAATAATAAGCAAAAAAAAATGGGGGTCCAAGGGAGGTACCCCTAGGAGTCGACGGATGTCAACCAAAATTTGTAGTGCTCTTTCTTGGATCAACTTATAAACGTGTGCCAAATTTCGTAAAATTCTATGAAGAATTGCGACCTATACATTGAGGACAAAAATTCGTGGAAAAATGGTGTTCCAAGGGAGGTACCCCAAGGAGTCCACGGATTTTAAAAATTTTTTGTATTTTTCTTTTCTACTTAAATTTAAACATGCGTGCAAAATTTCATAGTTGTAGGATCACTCCTTCTATTTTTTGCAGGTTGATGTATGAAGAAATACCACTGTGCGTCATACTGGTCCACGCAATCAAAAGAGAAGTTATAAGGGGTTTGACGATTGTCATGGTTGTGATTGTAAAAATCAATATCTGCCACTACCATAGGAATATTAACAAATTTTTCATTAATAACGTCTGGATCCATAATAACTCACTTTTGCCAGATTTACCGATACCGATTTCCCTTACAGCCTTCCATGTTTTTTTTTTATCCCGGAGCCAAGGAGAACTTTATTGGATAGGAAGCGTTCTTGCAATCAAATGCCGCCTTAACTCCCTAGCGAACTACGTTGGATCGACCGTTTACCACCACGTTTGTTGATTTTACAAGTCCTTTTGACATGAAGAGTTTCAATGCTAGGTCTTGTCGTATAACGACTGCTTTTCTACAAAGGCAGTTCATTTGGAGGCGACTACTGATTTGAAATCAGACGCGTTTTTGGCTGCTTTTCCTCGGTTTATTTTCAGACGTGGCTGCCCTTTGATCGTGTTTTCTAATGAGATTGAAAGGGACTTTCTTTCGTTCATTGCGGATAGTAAGGCTCAAATGTGTTCCACCTTTGGTATTCAGGGTCTTTCGTGGGGTTTTATCCCGGCTGGTGCCCCTCACATGGGCGGATTGTGGGAGGCCGTGGTTAAGAGTTTTAAGTCATATTTTCGTAGGGATTTTCTAATGTCAAATATACATTTGAGGAATTTCCTACTATACTTGCAAAAAAAAGAGGCTGGTTTGAATTCGCGTCCATTGTTCCTATGTCTGACAACCCTGATGATCCTGTGGCTTTAACTTCTGGCTATTTTTTGATAGGGTATCCTCTATTGGCTCCGCCGGAGCCATCTATTTTGGATACTCTTGTGAGTATATTAAATCGGTATTGCAAGATCAAGGCATTTTCTCATAATTTCTGTTGACGATGGAAAGAAGAGTATTTGCAAAATTTGCATAAAAGATACAAGCGGAAATTTTCGGAGCGAACCGTAGCCGTTGACGATTTAGTTGCGATTCGTCATAAACAACTTGCGCCGAATTCCTGGAAAAAGGGACGGGTAGTTAAAACTTATCCGCGGAGTGACGATCATGTTCGCATTGTTGATATACGAACGGCAAACGGGGTTGAAAAACGCCCAATTAATAAGCTGGTTGAACTGACCAGTTAATTTCTATTTTTTATTATCATATGTATTTCAACCATAATTGTTTATTTTTGAGGACGCCTTGCTTGACGAGTATGATGATGCAATGGAGGTAACTGATCCCATCTTAACATCACCATTATCACCAGAGCGGTTTAAGGGGCAATCAACAGATCGTCATCTCAACAGGCCTCAATGGTTGATGTGCCTAATTTGACATAGGTGGATCCGAAGAATGAAACTGTAGCCTCAGTTGACGATCTTGGTTCAAAAACTGAGTCTGCACCTGTCCCACCTTCAAGACCAAAACTACTTCCTTGCAGTCTGTGCAAGAAATCACATCCCTTAAGAGCTTGTTTCGGTTTCCGTCAGTTGGCCCACGAAAAAAAATTTCGTCATGTCCTTTCGTTTGGACACTGTTCTCGCTGCTTCTTGTCTAGCCACCCCGTTCGTGATTGCGCTAGCAATAAAAGTTGTGTAAAGTGTCTGGTTGAGCATAATACTCTTTTATGTTCACCTACACGTGGCGTATCAGCGCCAACTGAGTCTAAGGCAACCAAAAAGACCAAACCCACACAACCACGCTCCAGTCTTACGATGCCATTACCACTACGACATGCGGTCACTTTTCCTCCCACTTTGAGGGCTAAGCTTTCTATTGGTTGTGCTGCAGCAAAGCTAAAGGGTGTTTTGTTGTAGTGATACAACTTTGAGTTGGCACCACTGCTTTATTTTACTACTTATTTAACAGCTGATAGTTGTTTTTTGTTTAGTTTGCTTTGTGCATATTGTTGAAATTTTTAATCAAACTAATTCGGCGAATGAGCTGAAGCACAAATTGATATTGTATTTGAAATTGGCGATAGTAAAGCTGTGTGCAAAATATGTGGAAAAAACTCTAAAAACTTCAGGCAATACTAGTAATCTTCGTTGCTACCATAAAGAAAAGGTTCATTCGCTGCAACGGGGAGATGTTAAAAGTCATGAGGCTAAAGCAGGTAGTACTATTACTCACTATATGGAAGTTGATACAATTGACTTAACTGCTTCCACTAGCTTAGTCAGAATAGAAAAAATTGTTGTTGATAATGTTAAGAAAACCGCACAACCAAATGTTGATAACTTTATCAAAAATATAAATAGTATAACCACGCAGGATGAGCAAAGTCCAAAAAAAATAAGTGAAGCTATTGTTCATATGATATTTGGATGGAAACAATGCAAAATAAATCATTTGTAGGTGTTGCAATACACTTTTTAAATTCCTTAGCGGAACTCAAGGTGTCTTTGAATTAACAGAAAGGCACACATCAGCGTGCATAAGTGAGAAACTCAAAAATTTTTTCGGCGAGTTGCACATTACCATACCCCATGTTTCAGTTGTCATCACAGATAATGATAACATCGTAATGAAAGTTAACCGTGAGATTTTTGGTGAAATGAAGATTATTCCTGCTTTGTTCATAAGGATAACTTAGTTTCAACTAAATCTATTGACAATGCAAAACACTGCAATGAATAAATAAGTAAGGTTCGAGCAATAATGAAATTTATTAAAAGAAGCGTCAATGCCAGTGATCAGTTAAGAAAAATAATAAATAAATAATAAAAATAAAAAAAGGTGATTCTTTATGTTCGCACAAGGTAGAATTCGTGTTTTTACATGCTTTAATCGTTCATAGAATTAGTGTCCATTATAGGTGCAATACTGATGGTTCGACCGAAAGCCCCCGATCTTAAGTAGTAAAATAGAATGTGTGAAAGAAATTTTAGAAATACTGTGTCCTTTTGAGATATTAACAAAAGAAATGTCTGGAGAAAGTTATGTAACGGTTGCCAAAGTTATTCCACTAGTTAGCTGAGTCCGTGAAGTAGTAGAAAATATGAAGCCTAAAAATGAAATGATTTATCAATTTAAAGATATAACAAGAGTACTCGGAAGTTCTTTCTACCCCAGATTTAAATTCATGCATTTCAAGTCCGATGCCAAAAAAAGTAATCTCATACTTAAATAAATGTGTGCGGGAATTTGATGATTTATGCTCACCTACAACAGCAAATGATGACACATCTGATGATAATGAAAAATCAAACAACGCAATAAATGGCAAGGAAGATAAAGGCGGCACAAATGCAAATTACACAATCGCAATAATTTAGTTTTAGTTCAACTGTGATACATTAGCAATAACAACCTGTGATATTTAATTACTTTTTTATTTTTCAATTAATTTTAAACAAATTCGTGTTTAATGTTGTAAAACTTGTGTGTTTTTATTATAAAATGTCAATTTAACAAAGATTGAATGTAAGTTTGGTTATTGTAATGTGGAATTAATAAAAAAAATACTTGCTTGCATAAAATTAATTATAGTTGTTTAATATTTTTAATTAGGCTTAAGTTCATTAAATTATTTTTATGAAGAAAGGAATTTTACAACATGAAAATTAATTAAAATTTGTTGATAATTTTTCATTCTTGACTCAATCTGGGCTCGAACCCAGGTGTTTACGGACAGGTTACCCTGACATGTTTCGATTGCAACCACTCAGTAAAAAAAAACAGAAGTAAAGGAATAACATGTTAAAATAAATTAAAATAGATAATCATTCAAAGCAAATTTCGATCAACCAAAGGTTGAATACAATTTGGTTTAAGGATTGATGTTTGACTAATGACGTCAGCAGTCGTCGATGACTGCGAGTGTTAAACGGCAAGCCCTCTGAGGAGATTGAGTGGTTGCAATCGAAACATGTCAGGGTAACCTGTCCGTAAACACCTGGGTTCGAGCCCAGTTTGAGTCAAGAATGAAAAATTATCAATAAATTTTCATGTTGTAAAATTCCTTTTTTCATAAAAATAATTTAATGAAAATTAAATTTAATGAACTTAAGCCTAATTAAAAATATTAAAAATTTGGATTAAAAACCATAAATAGTTCAATAAAATAACCACAATACTAATAATTGTTAAAGCTAAGGCACGAGCTCTATGTTTGCATTTGTCCTTCAAGTTGTGCTGAAAAGGTCAACAAGAATAAGAAAGATAAAAAATGAAAAAACAAAAAATATGTACTTTGAACTTCAAGAAGAATTCTTGACAAAAGTACGAAAAAACAGAAGTAAAGGAATAACATGTTAAAATAAATTAAAATAGATAATCATTCAAAGCAAATTTCGATCTACCAAAGGTTGAATACAATTTGGTTTAAGGATTGATGTTTGACTAATGACGTCAGCAGTCGTCGATGGCTGCGAGTGTTAAACGGCAAGCCCTCTGAGGAGATTGAGTGGTTGCAATCGAAACATATCAGGGTAACCTGTCCGTAAACACCTGGGTTCGAGCCCAGATTGAGTCAAGAATGAAAAATTATCAATAAATTTTAATTAATTTTCATGTTGTAAAATTCCTTTGTTCATAAAAATAATTTAATGAAAATTAAATTTAATGAACTTAAGCCTAATTAAAAATATTAAAAATTTGGATTAAAAACCATAAATAGTTCAATAAAATAACCACAATACTAATAATTAATTATAGTTGTTTCTTATTATTATTTTATGTTTGTTTTGTGTCGTTGCAAGATTTAATAAACTGAAAATCCTAGATGAAGTTGGAAAATAATAAATAAATTCTAAGAAGATAATAAAAATTAAACAAGTAAGAGTGCTATGTTCGGCTGTGCCGAATCTTATATACCCTTCACCATTGTGCGAGCAGAATACAGAGCAACTAGACAAAAACTAAATAAAACTGGTAAATATTTTTTTTTTTTAATAAGAGACAACCGGTTTTGAACTTCGCTTTTCATAAGGGTCCAGAATATATGTACTTTAAAGGGTGTAGGATCAATATTGTATATTTTTACCTTCGGTGAAGGGTATAAAAAGAGTAATTTTCGGGAATTCAGGGTTCTAATCACTGCATTCGATACTATCGTATCGAATAAACTATTGAATTTTTTTGCATACGATAGACACTGGCGTATCGAATGAAAACTCGATAAATGTAATGTCGAGTTACTCGATGTCGAATGCTATTATTTCAAATTCAATACATTTCATTCGATATCGAGTTTCAAGATACCAAAATAAATAATTTCGATGAATTTCGCTCGATATCGTATGCGGTGATTAGACCCCAGTATTTCTGTTATAACTCATACAAATTTCCGACATTTTGATATATAAGTCATATCCATAGGACGTATAGTAGCCCTAAAATTTAGGTTTTTATAAAAATTTTTATGTTTTTTTAGCCCAATTTTTGAGTATTTTGCTCATAAATTACCCATTGTCTAACCGATTTGATAGTTTTATATACCGACGTGTTAAGGAAGAATTTCACCATTTACTTAAGTTATATTTATATATAAACATTTATATAAACTTGTAAATACATATTTTAACAAAGTTAATTATAAAAAAGAGTAATTTTTGTGGATTCAGTATTTCGGTTATAACTCTGCAATTTTTTAACCGATTTGGCAGATTTATATACCGACGTGTTGAAGAAGAAATTTACCATTTACATTTAATTATGGTCATAACTTTTTTGTATCTGAACCGATTTTCCCGAGTTTTTTATAAATATTTTGATATATAAGTCATATCCATGGGACATATGACAGCCCTTAAATTTAGGTTTTTATAAAATTTTTAATTTTTTTTGTACGGGAGGTACCACGCCCACTTCTCCAATCCCGCCCACATTTTGTAGGATGGTGTGTATTGGCAACCTAAATGTGTGTACCTAATTTGGAAACTTTGGCTCTTGCCGTTCTCAAGATATACAGAAATAAAAAAAATACAACAACAACAAGGGATTTTTGGAAAAATTTAGAGGTAGTCGTGGTTTTTTGTTCATATCTACGTCATTTTTGGACCGATCTGGCTGAATTTCAATAGCAAGAAATGGTGGACTGTATGTAACATAAATGTAAAACAACCTAGCCGCTATCATGTCTGGATTATCCGGAAAACACATATCAAACGTAAGACGGACAGACGGACATCGTTAAATCAACTTCTCTTCCCATATGGGCCCAGAATATATATACTTTATGGGGTCTAAAATCAATATTGTGGAAATTACAAACGTTATGACAAACTTATATATACCCATTACAGCATTATGCATTTCTTTAAGACCAATTAACTAAAATACGATAACGACACATGCATATTACTAAAAAAAATACTGATGGGAGATTATGACATTAGCTAACCAGACAGGAATATTAAAATATCTATTAACTTGCAGAAAAATTGGACTCACACCGACACACTTGTTTTATACTACAAAGAGTACGACAAAACTTTTTACTACGAAGAAAATAACACAGGAATTAGACAAAGTTGAACAAAAATTGCATGTTAAAATTTTGAATCTAGAGCATAGTTAACCAAAACTCTCATTAAATGAAATGCGTCTGTATTGGATAACATAACATTGCCCAGCAAACACAAAACTAAGCATTGCAAATGTAATGAATTTTATGAATATTATTTTTAGATGAAAGTACAGATATTAATGATCTTTGTCAACTGGTTGTCTGTGTAAGATGCGTTGATGAACATTTTAATGTTTTTGAATCAATGTTGACATTGGAAACCTTTCATGGGCATGTAACGGGAAAGCTTTTGATGGAAGTTGTAAGTGATAAACTTTTTGCTATTGTTGATGTAAACAAAATTGTCGGTGTCTGCACAGACGGGGCAAGTGTAATGGTAGGAAAAAACACAGGTTTGATAGGTAATATAAAAAAAGTAAAATGGCAATGCTAAACTTTCACTGCATTATCCATCAAGCGGCGCTTGCATCTAAATTTATTACTCAAGACTCTACTATGAAGACTGCAAAGCCCTTTATAAATAAAATAAGAGGAGGACACAATGCCCTCACTCATCGAAAATTTGTAAAATTTTTAACATCTAAAAACTCAGCTTTCAAAGATCTTAAAATGTTCACTGAGGTACGTTGGCTCAGTCGTGGCGACTGTCATAACCGGCTATATAATTTTAAAGAGGAAGTCTTAGAGTTTTTAGAAAAAGAAAATATCGATGAGTCGGCAAAAAGTTTTTTAAAAGATACACAATTCATATCAGATCTAGCTTTTCCAGCTGATACAACTTCTTTGCTTAATAATTTCAAATTATAAATTATAAATTAAGTTTTCCAAATTGAAGATTTTGTAACAATTTCTTATTACCATAATATGTTTTAAATTTGAAGAACTTAATTTATTTCTCTGCTTGAACAAATAAATTTTAAGTCGGAAAAAATTTGTTCGCAGCAATATGTAGAAGGAAAAAGCGATAACAATTTCAAAGCATTTCTTTTTAACTCTGGAAAATCTAAATCACTTAGATTTTTCCAGAATTCTATTCCCATTTTTCCCGGAGCTTGGACTTCGGTACGAAGAAATATAAGTTCTGATTGTATATCGAACTCATGTTGAGTAACATCACAGTTATAAGGGTTATTAAATAAATCCAACTGCAGTTGTATACTCTTAAAATCTGCAAACCTGTCTTCAAAACTGTTGAGCAGTGTATCAAACATCTCAACTCGCTGAGTTTTCGTAGCATCGCACAGCGATTGGCGCAATAGAGATGTTTTTTTAAAACTGGAAAACTCATCTGTCCTAATTTGGCAAATTATAAGAAAAAGTTTTGTTTTAAAATTAAATAAAATTTTACATATATCAGATATATTCTTACCTTCTCCTTGAAGCTCTAAGTTGAAATCATTAAGAAAAGAAGTTGTATCAGGTAGAAAAGCTAGATCTGATATGAATTGTGTATCTTTTAAAAAACTTTTTGCCGACTCATCGATATTTTCTTTTTCTAAAAACTCTAAGACTTCCTCTTTTAAATCATGTAGCCGGTTAAGGCACTCGCCACGACTGAGCCTACGTACCTCAGTGAACATTTTAAGATCTTTGAAAGCTGCGTTTTTAGATGTTAAAAATTTTACAAATTTTCGATGAGTGAGGGCATTGTGTCCTCCTCTTATTTTATTTATAATGCGCTCTGCAGTCTTCATAGTAGAGTCTTGAGTAATAAATTTAGATGCAAGCGCCGCTTGATGGATAATGCAGTGAAAGTTTTGCATTGCCATTTCACTTTTTTTTATATTACCTTTCAAACCTGTGTTTTTTCCTACCATTACACTTGCCCCGTCTGTGCAGACACCGACAATTTTGTTTACATCAACAATAGCAAAAAGTTTATCACTTACAACTTCCATCAAAAGCTTTCCCGTTACATGCCCATGAAAGGTTTCCAATGTCATTAAAATGTTCATCAATGCATCTTACACAGACAACCAGTTGACAAAGATCATTAATATCTGTACTTTAATCTAAACAAAACGAAAGAAATTTACAATTTATTAATTTTTCTTCAATAGAAGACTCCACCGAATTTCCTATTTGGGCAATACGCCTAGCCACAGTTTGGGGGACAAGGGAATTGACTTTATGAAATCGGTTTTATAATTTAACGTTTGAAAAGTTTTTTGTAAAATATTTTTTACTAGCATTCCATCAATAAACGGTCTGCCTTGCTGAGCGATTTCCAAGCTTATTTGGCTCGAAATCTCTATTTTTAATTTTTTATTTTGCAAAATTTCCTCACTTTGCTCTTCTTGCAGAACCCATTCTTTAATTTTTTGCATATAAAGGTTTTTTTGCTCAAGAAAAAACATTTTCTTTTTATTTATTTGTGAAAAAGGTCAAAATGCCTTTTAATTGAAAATATTTTCTTTGTTTTAAATGTTTGGTAACATAAAATGCATTGCATGTTACCAACAGCATTTTTAATGACAAAACAAAAATTTTTGTCTTCCATCATACTATTTTGTTTGCTGGTTTATATTGAAATAAAATCAAAGCTGAAAAAAAAACCGTAAGCATCCGCACATGTGTACTCATCAACACTCAATTAACAAGTGAAATCAAACTGAAATAAAAGAGAACAAGCATCGGTGTGAGTTGTTTTTATTGTTTTTGTAGCACTATCAGCGTTGCCATTTTGGTGCCTTTCGGGTATTTTTTGGTGCTTTTTTGCTCATGCAATACCCGAAATTTTGTTAAATACCCGTTTTTGAAAAGCGGGTATTTATAGTGCTTTTAACAATTTCTCACAGTGCTTTTTAGTGCCTTTTACAATATTTATTTTTTTTTGTACCATTTTTTAAAACTTCGATTATATTGAGGATGATTAAGATGAGATTTGCTATTTGGGGTACAATTTTGGGAAGGCCTGTAAAGATTTTAAGGTTTCAAATGATAAAAAAAAACTGATAAAAGAAGGTTGCATTCGTTTTACCAAAAACTTTATTTACGAGGTTAGAGCTAGGCTTCCTAGCAATTTGGAAATTTTACAAAACGTTTACTTTTTTGCGTTGACAACATATTTTGTTTATTAAAATTTGGGATGTCATTAAGTTTTATAAGGAATGGTCGGTCACTGCAAATTTTCGGTAATTGCAACAGGACAGATTTTTTCTAACTACGAAAATCTAGCTCGCACTTTATTACTGTTTTACGACCAATTCAAACCCAGCTGATGATGATCCAAATGATTTGGTTGATATAATTATTATTGAAGGTAATCTATGTATATATAAATCGGCTAAGGCAAAACAGTTAAGAACACTTTCTCCTCCGTATGTCAACCGTTTTGAACAAAATATACACCATTTAAGAGGTAGAAGTGCACAATGTATATTTTATTAAAATCTGTTCAATAATTTCAGAGTTATAAGCGTTCAAAATTGTAACTAACAAAAATGCAAAATAAATAAATAAAAATTTATTTTCAATTATCAAATAATAAAAAATTAGGGTGATCGATTATTCGACATTTTTCAGAAACCGGTTTTCGAATATTTCGACTATAAAGATCAAACCAGGCAAAACAGTTAAGAACGCTTTCTTCCTTTGTTTGTCAACCGAACCTCTATGGGGAGAAAAAAGGGGAAATATGGGAAACTAAATTTCTTTTTTTTTTCCTTTTCTGTGCTTCATTTGATAATTGAAGCACAGCCGCGAATAACGTTTTAAGTTACAAAATAATAATTTTTCAGGAGAGCAAAAAAACGTTTTTTGACAGGCAGCATTATTTGTTTTAAATTTTTTATTTTTTTTATTTTTAAAAATAATGATAATAAAACTTTTACGCAAAAGTCTCATAAAACATTATTCCGCACTGCAAAAACATTTTGGTTTCATCATTTTGTTAGTAACTTGCAATGTTCTTCCACTGGCTGACACTTTGTATGCCATTTTGAAGGCGTTAAGGTGCAAAGTTTTGGTTGATTTGATGTTTAAACTGTGTAAGAGAGTAAGGCCAACGGTTACCTGCAAAAAAACAGTTTTTGCAAAATGTGGCGTTTACAACGTTATTCGCGGCTGTGCTTCAATTGTTAAATTTTCTGTAATATAGAACTTAGAAACATAATATTAGATCCTGCGTGAGTGATAACCTATAAGATAAAAAATGCTGGTATTTTTTGTTTTTCATCTGGAACTTTTTGAAAATTCGTTAACATTCGACCTATAAAGATAAAATTATAAATTAAACTGGGTGAATAAGAACATGTTAGGGGAGCTTTTTGGTACTTTTCGTTGTACATCTGGTACTTCGATTAATTTTCGTTAATATTAGACATAGAAACATAAAATTAAGCGTGCAACGTCCTGAGTGGATGACAATATATATAATGGAGACTTTTTGATACTTTTTTGTTTTTCAATTGGTATTTTTTATACGGAACTTACAAAATTAAATTAACTCACGTAGAAGATAATATATGAACCGGAGGTTGGTCCCTCGCCAAATCGATCCTCTTTGAAGGAAAAAATAAATGCTCGAAACAAATAAATTCATATATCGTCATCTTAAAGGCCTAATAACCTATCTGCAAAAATTTCAAAATTGAGTTTTTTATGGATTTTTATTCCCTATATCATAACGCATATGTGTGCAAAATTTTGAACACGCAATATTACAAATGACAAAGTTTTTGTACCTAGAGGACCGTTACGCAAAGAAAAAGAGAAAAATAAGTCATAAAAAATCACGATAAAAGTTTAATTTTGTTGCATAGTGTAATTTAAACAAACATTAAGTCCTTGTTTTTGCTTAAACCAGTAAAAGAAACTACTACTGTAATTATTTAATGTTTATAATATTCATGTGTATAAAGAAATTTTTATTTATTCATACTAATTAGTACTGCAGATAGGTTATTTGGTTTCAGATTTTTACAATTCCAAAAAACCTAAGTGTCATAACATAAGCTGTGATTAGAAAAACAAAATTTTCCCAACCGATATATATTACTGGTTTCATTTTAATCAAAATGTGTAATTTTCGTTTCAATATCGTTAATAGTTCCAATTTTATTACGTTTTTTCCCTCTCCTGTAAACTTTTGAAAACTGCAGATAGGTTATTTCGTCTTTTAGGTGACGATATACTTAGATGAATTATGTTTTCTTCATATTTACAAAAAAAAATGATGGGCGAATTTTGACCATAAGGCGAACACTAGTAATAATAAATTTAAAAATGTTTATATACAAATGTAAATATATTTATTATTTAATCTTAAAAGAAAATGGTCCCCATCAACGCCATCACCTTTTTTTTAATTTTGGATTAAATTAAATTTAAAAATGGCTTAGTGCTTTTTTACGCTTTTTTTTGTTCAAAATAGTGCTTTTTTTAAATTTTAAAGTGCTTTTTGCTCTCAAAAAGTTGGCATCACTGAACACTATTGTGCACAGAAAATGAAGATTTGGATAACACTGATCTAGACTCTAGATTCTAGAGATAAAAGAAACAAATTATACCATTCAATATATAAAGAAGGAGATTAGTTACAATGGCTTAGTGCTTTTTTACGCTTTTTTTTGTTCAAAATAGTGCTTTTTTTAAATTTTAAAGTGCTTTTTGCTCTCAAAAAGTTGGCATCACTGAGCACTATTGTGCACAGAAAATGAAGATTTGGATAACACTGATCTAGACTCTAGATTCTAGAGATAAAAGAAACAAATTATACCATTCAATATATAAAGAAGGAGATTAGTTACTTAAAGAGCAACATTAAGTGACCATGAATACGACAGTTTCATAAAAAAAACAACAAGAAACATATAACAATCTTATATCATCAGATAAAAAGACACTTTCGTCCAAAATACAAAATTTAAAAAGGAAACTAATTTGAAAAGTACGACCTAAAATTCAACTCATCATGGTTTGTGAACAAGACAAGTGAAAAATTTACAGAGGAAGGAAATTGGCTTATATCACTTGGATCCAAAAGACCTAGAACAACGGGTTCAAACTTTAACTGACGATAGGACAAAAGAAATCGTAAGGACGCAAATAGCCAGCAGAATTCTTACACACAAAAGAGCTGTGTAAAATAATCAAAAGGTTTAAATTCATACTAAATTTATTTGATGAGACAAAGAGATTTTTGAGGAAACATGCAAACGACATTGTTATTACAAAATCAGATAAAGGCAATAAAACTGTTGTAATGTATAGAAAAGGTTTCAACAAACCTGTACCAATATCAAAGCTTAAACAAAACACCAACAATTAAGAGTCAGTTTATCTTTTCTTGCAATTAGTATTTTCGATGATGATGTTTGAAATAAACCTTTTTAAAGAACATTAGTGTTGTCGAAAATGCTAATGGAACTTCTATTGCAACTTTCTGCAACGATTCATTACAAGTTTTATGGCCTGATGGTAAGTGAATATTTGATTCATTATTTTTTTTAACTCTATGTTTTTTTTTTTATTTAGCTTAGGCATTTAATACGACAAAGTATTGCTAATGGTAACTGATGCAGCGGCATATATGATAAGTGGAATTTGGTACCTTAAGGTAATTTATTCTTAAATTATACATTTGGCATGTTTTGCTCATGGACTTCATCGTGTTGCTAATTTCATACGCTTAGAGTTTCAGCATGTAAATTTATTACCCTGCCTTTACACATGCAAGTAATTACTTGCAAGTAGTATATACGTATTATCAACGAAAAAGTCGAAGAAAAAGCCGAAAGTCTTGCAAGTAGCTTGAGTGTTTACACAGTCAGTTGTAAGTTCATTTTTCAAATGTTCTCGAAGCGAAAACTTCCTATAAAAAAAACTTTGTTTTTTGGTTTAACAACATTACCATGTTAAAAATATTAACAAGTTATAACAAAACAAATTAAATAATTCCTTCTTTATTTAATTTTCGGTCCATCTTGATGAAAAAATTATGTTTATTTTATAAAATTTCTGACTCCAGTATTGCCGTAGTGGCGATTTCATAATATTACTGAGAAATTATTTTCATTAACAATTTTTTTTTCAAAATGCTTGAAATTTATGATAAAATTACCATTGAGATGGGGTGTTGTATAGTTGTTCTCTTTTTTACGTGTTATTTTTTATAAATACACAGAAAATCCGCTATAAACATAACTTTTATATTACTAAGTACTAGTAAATTGATACAAAAGTCATCCATGGTAACACTGTTTCTTCATTTGTCATTTTACTTACTGCAAGTGTCAAAAATTCACTTGCAAGCAAATTCTCTTGCAAGTTGGGCTGCAAGTACGAAAAATGTGATGGTGTTAGTAAAAATGTGTGAGTGTATTGAGTTTTTCGAACTTGCACTTGCAAGTGTAAACCCTAGGTTAATACCAAATACCAAAGCCGTTTTCAATGACTTGAATTTACTCCTGCTCCTCGCAGAAAGCAGGGGCCTGTTCGTAAATGCATCACTGCGCTTCATAATTTGATTATTTTGCGCTGCCACTGCTAATCATATGTCGCTTTTTTTTTGCTGATTTATTTGTTTGCATTTACGAACGAAGAAACACTGCAGAAATGGAAAAAGTATTAATAAATTTAATTTTTGAACTGTACGACAAAACAAATGGCAAAACGTTGTTAAATGCACAAAAAGAAGATATTTAAGGAAGAAAAAAAAAAAACTTATTGTTAGAACAATTATTAAAGAGAAGAAGACGAATTCCGAAAGTATTAGACTATTTTTCATTGACTAAAGGGTATCGGAGGACGTATTTTTTGACCATTTTCGAATGAGTCGTTAACATTTCAAGTAAGAAAGAATAAAACAATTTAAAATTTATAAAAAATAAGATTATAATATAATTTTATGCATTTATAAGAAGAAAATAATTAATAAAAAGAATGGATGGTTATAAAATAAATTTGTGTCTTTAATGTCAGGCTTTAAAACATGAACTAAAACGATTTTGGCTCAGATTTAAGAGAGGACGTTTACGTATCAATCTGGAACAATGCCTGTATATTACAGTCTGGAAATTAAGTAATAGTGGTGTAACATTTCAACAATTAAGTGATCGTTTTAATGTTGCAAGGGGTATTGTTCACAAAATGATTTACAAAACTATAAGGGCCATTTGCCACTTAAAAAAAGAAGTAGGATGGCCATCAGCTTTGCAACAGCAAACTGTTATGGAAAGATTCCAAATCAGCAGAGAAACTCCTTTTCCTTTTGTTATAGGATGTCTTGACGGTACCCACTTTAAAATACCAAAACCAAAAATAGATCCCATTAGATATTATAATAGAAAAGGATTCTATTCAATTAATATGCAAGTAAGTGTAATTCATATTTGATGATTATTAGCATTATCAAATAAATTATATTTCAGGCTATATGCGATAGTAAATGTCGGTTCTTGGACGTTTATATAGGGTATCCGGGTGGGTAGCTTTCATGACGCTAACGTATGGAATAATAGTCCCATTTATAAATCAATTATTAGTGACAAGATAAAACTTGCAGAAAATGCTGTATTACTTGCAGACTCTGCTTATCTAATTTCTAAGTTTTTGCTTACCCCATACAGAGACAATGGTCATCTCACTCGAGAACAGAAAAAGTTTAACTTTTGCCTAAGTTCTACACGTGTAATTGTAGAGCAAGCATTTGGTATTTTGAAAAATAAGTTTAGAATTTTAGACCGTTTGGATACGGAGAGTTTGGAAAATGTTTCACAAATAGTCTTAGTTTGCAATATTCTCCACAACATCGTCAAATTGTGAACTGAGCTTAAAATAAATAAATAAATATTGCACTATGTTCGTTTGTTAACTAGATGTCTGTACACTCTCGCAGAATTCTCATCAACATCGGCTTTAAAATTCATCCTTGTTGTTGTTTTAATTATATGTAACATTTCCAATGTGAAACGTCTTTTGAATTTATTTTCACTCTATAATACTTGTGCATTGTCAAAATCAGGAGAGTGCTTTGTTTGTGCACAGTGGGTTAACAGTGCGGTTTTTTGTGTTGGAATTTTATTTCGTAGTTTTAAATCTGATTTGTGTGCTGAAATTCTAGTTTTTAGTTTGTTTTTTGTGGTACCTATATAAACCTTGTCACATATTCCAAATTCGTTTCCATTGCATGGTATTTTATAAATTACGTTAGATTTATCTAATTTATGTATTTTATCTTTGGTTTTACTGTATAGTTTTGCCAATGTGTTACTCGATTTATGGGCCATTGCGTACGTTTCATTATTAAATAATTTAGATTTTTCAAATCTCTCAGATAATATTGGGACAAATATTAGGGATTTATATATTTTTGGTTGTTGTTCACCAACCAGATTCTTTGTTTTGTATTTGTCATAATCGAAAAGTAATTTATTAATTAGATTTGTCGGAAAATTGTTGTCGCTAAGTATTTTTCTGATCTTCTTATAGTTGTTTTTGTGGAACTCTATGTCGCTTATGGTTAACACCCTTCTTATTAAATTGTTTGCCGTGTTGATGATTATTCTTTTAGGGTGTTTGGAGTAGAAATTAATAATTCGGCTTGAGACAGTTAGTTTTTTATACCAGTCAATTTTGAGTATACCATTTCTCCTTATCACAATAGTGTCCAGATATGGTAACTTTTTATTGCACTCCTCCTCCATAGTGAACTTAATACTATGGTGAAAATCGTTCAAACTCGTCATAATTTTAATTTCTTTTAAAAGCATTTTCTATAACCTCCTTCAACTCTATCATTGCGCTTATACGCTTTTGCTCTATAGCAAGTTTTTTTCTTCCAATTCAAGAATTTCTTCGTGTCGTTTCTGTTCAATGTGCGCTTCTTTTTTTAAATATTCTAAAATTTCATTATTAGCACTTTTTTTTCTTTTTGGAGCAGGAGAGTCATCTTCAGACACTTGTGAATCATCACAGGTTTCGAAATTACTTTCAGCCACAATTTCCTCCAATGAACTCGCCAAATTACTTGAGGGTGGATCGATGGTATGTCTTGTGCCATACACTTCATCGAAGTCGTCAAAAAACATACATGTTGTGGCACTCCTTCCAGACTCTTTGTTTTATTCTTGTGTATGTTGTTCTTAGGTTTAAACATTTTCTGTTAATTTGTTCCTTAGAATGACTAAATTCTGGATCAATTTCTTTAATTTTATTTAACACTTGACCCCACAATACACTTTTTTTCTTTCTCCCAGCTATAAATTCATTTTCCATTTCCAGCCTAGTTAATATTAATAATTTCACACTTCTTCCTTCACCTTCGAGGCTTAAAAATATTTAAAGAGTAAAATAAAAAAAATAAATAAAAAAATATAAAATTTTGTACTCACTCATTCAACGCATCAGCCATTTTTATGATTAGTGTTTTGCGTTTATTTGCTCATAATATGCTTTAGTGTTGCATTATCAAAATTTGACAGCTGCAGTGCTGCCAATATTTGCATTTATGAACGTTATGCGCATAACATGCAGCGCAGTGATGCATTTACGAACAGGCCCCAATTATTTTTACAAATTTATAACGCAGAATACCTTGATGATGTAAAGGCTGTTATTGCTAAACTGAATAGTGAAGACTCAGATTCGATCGCGCACGCCAAGGAAATGTATAATTTGCCCGTATGAAGCTCCCAACTTGCGTTTATCAAAAACAATTTTTCAATTACTGTTTTTTCTATAGAAAAGCTACAAAGAGTTGGGTTAGCTATTCACGAAAGTGTAAACATTGTGTCAAATGTACGAGAAGCACTTGAGAATATACATGACAAAAAATATATCACAAAATTAAATGCTGTATTTCAAAGAAATCCGCGGTTCAAACAATTTTTACAAATAAACAACATTCTTCAAACTGGTGATAAACCGGATGATAAAATGGTAGAAAGCCTCTCATCAAATGAAATTTTGAAATATAAATTTGCTCCAACAACATCCGTTGACGTGGAAAAAAGTTTTTCCTTATACAATTCACTTTTAACAGAAATGCGAAGAAAAATAATGTTTGCAAATATAAAAACCCACCTGATTGTTAATTGCAACTCTTTTAACGAGTCCAAATGTATATTTAAAAAAAAAAATGCTTTTTTTCGTTGTTTTTTTCTTATTTTTCTGTGCTTTTTTTAAATATTTTTTGCTGTAAACACATTTTTTTCTTTTTTTTTTTTTTGTCTTCTGTGGTAATAAGTCAATAAACATACAAACATATGTAATTAATTCATGTGCAGAGATCCCATCAACCGAATGAGAATGGTTGCATATTGCTTCGGACTTTAACAATGTTTGGCAGCTGCCACACACGCTGGGTGCTTTAGATGGAAATCATATACGCGTAAGAGCTTCATTTCACTCCTGGTCTGAATTTTATAATTTTAAGGGATTTATAGCTTTATACTATTTGCTTTGGTATATGCAAATGGAAAATTTTTGTTTACAGATGTTGGATGTAACGAAAAAGTGTCAGATACCACTATTTATAAAGTACAAAAGTTTACAAGACCCTTTGTTACATATCCCAACTGCAAAACCGCTTGTTTCTGGATTTGACATCAAAATTCCGTATTTATTTTCTTAGAGACGATGCATGGATGTAATGAAGCCATACAACCGAATCATTAAATTGTATGTGCCTTAGGAAATGTTTAACTATAGTCCATGTCGTAGACGTATGGTGGTTGAAAGTGCGTTTGGAAGACTTGCAAATGATTCAACATTTTTCATAGACCAATTGAGGTTCTGCCGAGAACAGTAGATATGATAGTTTTAGCATGCGGTACCCTGGAAAACTACTTAACAACAACCAAACCAACAATGACTCAAGACTTCGACTCAATTGCTACACAACCTGAAACATTTTCCTCTATATGAAATATTTTCCGCAGAAGTAAAGCCCCTACAATTGTGTAAATGAAATAAGGGATGAGATTTCTCGCTATTGCATATCTGACGGTGATGAAGTTTTCCAGTGGTGGCAAAAAAATGGTACGCACTATGACTAGAATTGCGACCTTTTAAGCTTTTCACCGTCAAAAAAAATTCAGGCAAATGCGTTTATAATTATCAACCTATAATTAGTATATTTTAATTTAAAATTTAATTATCATTTAGTTATTTTAATGACAATAGCCGCTTTTTGTTTCACAACCGGAGCGGCATTCTTCACAAGGTCTGCTTTTAAGCCATATCGTCAATAATATTTTACAATTGTTAACAAAAACTGTTGTGTTCCAAACAAAATAAAAATTGTACTGCTGTGTTCATTGATTCGTCATAACTGTACAGTAAAAATATAAATTATAAGCGGTTGCCTACAGCAGACATACATACATATATATTTCTTGTATAATCGAAATGCACGTAGAGGTGGTGGAGCTATGATTGATGTCTCTTGTTTATATCCATCTGAAATTGTAGTTACTGATACCCTTGGTATTGAATTTGTTGCTGTTGTGGTTGAATTGAAAAATAAAAAAATTTACTTCACCTGTTCTTACGTTCCTCCGGATTCTGATAGTGCTATTTATTTAAAAAATGTTCCAGCCATTAATTCTGTTATGCAAATGTTTATAATGATGACTCCATTTTTGTTTTTGGTGATTCAACTTGCCCTCAATATCTTGGATTAAAACGTCTGATACACCCTATTTAATTTCAGTCAAAAATAAAAACTGTCACGATGACTTCTTGAATGAAATTCTGGGTTTTTCTCTTTTTCAAATGAATAACGTATACAATGACTTTGGTAAACTGCTTGATTTGGTGTTCATAAATAATGTGGATGATTGTATTATTACTCGCTCAGAATCTATAACGTTGCCTGAAGATCGTTATCACCCCACTATTGAAATGAGTTTGTCAATTCCATCAGAAGTAAAATTAAAGCCATTTAAGGTTGATAAAGTTTTTTGTTACAAACGGACTAATTACAACTTATTAAACCAATTAATAAGAATTACGTGCTGGAGCAACGTCTTACCTTCTCAATTAAACAACAGATCGGATATTGATGTGATGGTTTCTATATTTTATAAAAAAAATGTACGCTTTTTTTGATATTTGTATACCTACACAATTTGTTTATACTCCAGTTGGACCGCCATAAAGAATAAAAATTATAAAAAATTCAAAAAGTCTGGATCATTTATTGATTACGGAAAATACTCTGTCAGTCGTTCAGAATATAATCTGCTGAATCATGCTTTGTATAATTAATATATAAATAAGGTGAAAAACAATTTCGTTCGTGACCCAAAATCGTTGTTTGCATTTGTCAACTCTAAACGAAAATCTAATGGATACCCATCTGTTATGAAATTTCGTTGCCAAGAATCTAGAGATTCTGAGGTCATATATGATATGTTTGCCAATTTTTTTTTGCCACAACTTATTCTGATGCTGCATACGATGATAGTAATGGTTATCCCTATATGCTCTCATCCAACCATGCAATCTCTTTCCCTACTTTTAATAGAAATGATATTTTTGTTAATTTAAAAAGGCTAAAGATGTCTTTCAGTCATGGTCCTGATCTTGTTCCAAAATGTATTTTAAATCAATGTGCTGAATCATTAGTTACGCCATTAACTTTTATGTTCAATGCGTCGATTATATGTGGTTATTTTTCCGTATTATAGAAAGATTCGTATATAAAACCTTTATTTAAATCTGGTAATAAATCGGATATAACAAACTATAGAGGAATTACCAAATTAAGTGCTATTCCAAAACTTTTTGAAAAACTAGTCACTGATTTTCTCAGCCATCACACCTCGTCGTTACTGGCAGGATGCCAGCATGGTTTTAGAAAAGGGTGTTCAACTACAACCAAAGTATTTCATTTGACAACTTTAATTAATTGTGCATTTACACAAAAGAAACAAACTGATGCTGTTTATACTGACTTCAGTAAAGCGTTTGATAAAGTTAACCACCGCCTTCTTCTTACTAAATTGGATTTATTAGGTTTATCTCGTAGAAGTTTATGCTGGTTAAGTTCTTATTTAATTGGAAGAAAGCAAAAAGTACAATTCAATAATTCTATATCCAAGTCCATTTATGTTTCGTCCGGTGTTCCCCAAAGCAGTCATCTTGGCCCACTTTTATTTTCGCTGTTTATTAATGATCTGCCCTACGTTATCAAGTTCGCCAATATATTGATGTATGCTGACGATGTAAAAATTGTCTATTCTTTTAATTGCTTTGCTGATCATTTTTATCTTCAATCGGATCTTAATAACTTCTTTTTATGGTGTAATCATTATATGTTGGAGCTGAATCTTGAGAAATGGCAAATGCATGTGTTTTTATAGAAATAACTGTATTGCTGTTAATTATGCTTTGGGTGGTCATCAACTGGAGTTGGTTGATTCGTTTCTTGATATTGGAGTCTTACTGGATCCTAAATTAAACTTTGTTTCTCATATTACGTTAACTGTTAATAAAGCTCGAGGCGTTCTTGGCTTTATTAAGCGCTGGGCTAAAGAATTCACCGATCCATACATAACGAAGCAACTTTACGTATCACTCGTTGGACCAATCTTAGAATATGGGTCAATCATTTGGGATCCATTTTACAACATTCACAATTCTCGTATTGAATCGGTCCAAACACAATTTTTATTATTCTGTTTACGTGATCTTCATTGGAGTTACTCGACAAACTTTCCTTCCTACGCTAGTAGACTGGCATTAATAAAATTACAATCGCTCAAAAGTCGTCGTACAATGTTAAATGTTTCTTTTATGGTTAAGCTTATTAATGGTTATGTTTGTTAATATATGTACCTTGTCGCAGTACGCGTCATTATAATCTGCTTTTTGTTTAATTTTATAGAGAAAATTACACTTTTGCTGATCCTTTTTCGAGGTTATTTAGACAATTTAATTCTCTGGCACAATATGTTTATTTTTCTTTATGTTTAAATTCCATAAAGCATAAAACTATCGTTTTTCCTAATTCGTAAATTTTTATTTTTATGTACATATATTCTGTAAAGTTGTAGTATATTTTAAAATGCATATTGTTATTCATTAATTTTAAGTCAATATTGTTATAAGTCAGTAAGGATAATATCCATTGATTAAATAAATAAATAAATATAGGGCATTATTTGTGAAGCAGACAACCCAATAAAATATTTTTGCTGAAATTCCTTTATATTTGGCATAACTATAGTTCTATTAGATATAAATAAGTGTGCGAAATATTTTTTTCTATGATGTTTATTTTTAAATTATTTGATTGTTATAGAAAATCGATTGATCTTTAAATAAAGAAAATTTCGTCTGAAAAAAAAATTTTTTCTGCAAAACCGAAATGACCAATTTAAATCAAAATTTTTCTAACTTAGTCCTAATTTTTTTAAACCGAAATTAGCCTATAGTGTGCTTATTGTGACATTAATTAGTTTAAAAGTTATGCAAAATTCTTTAAACCCGTAAATGTGGTTTTTGCAATGTTGTACTGTAAAAGACTGGAAATGACGAGTTTAAATAGGAATTTTTCTCAAACTTATTTTTAGGAATACAAAATTTATTATTAATAAGATTTTTTTGACGTGCTAAATTCCAAATTTTTATTTTTGATAAATACACTGAAATTTATTGTCGATGAAAAGCTAGTTTCTATGCGCATTTCACTGGTTGCTTAGGCCAGATCATCAGGAAACCTTTTTCTAACTTTGAGCGTACTTATTATATTGTGAAAATTTTATTATTATAATGAAAACAAGCTTTTAATTGATGCTACACGCAGAGTTGGCATTTGTCAAGATTTCTCTTTTTTTCAAGTTTTTTGAGCTTTTGGACTAGTCCTGGTCCCTTGTGGACTACTCTTTACACGCGTGTTTGGACTGGTCCTATTATTTGCAGGGAAAACACACTCGTTTTCTGTTGCTTCCCACACAAGCATAAATGTGATAGTATGTGTGTGGCCCTTCACTGTTATAAAGCAACGGTAAATCCACATTGTAGGAAAAAAAACTCTCACAGATGTTAAATTTAGTTTTTTTTTTAAGTGTACTATATTAAAAAAAAAATACCAAAATTTAAAAAAAGACAAAATTTCCTTTAGTGCATTCCTCCAAAAATACTACTTACAGTTTTTTATAAAATCCATTCTGTTTTGCAACGGAATTTATTTCGGGAAAAAGTGAGAAATTTAATGCGGAATTTTTATTTGTAATAGGAAGAACGGAAAAAGTGAAAAATTTTCCGCGGAATTTTTATTCGTAAGTAACTGGCCTGATGTAACATATCTGCGCATTAATAGTGTTGGAAAAATGGTCGAAGCTATCACAGATGATGTATTCAGAAAAATTAAGTCGGAGTCACTTAGAAGATTCGATCGCGAAAGTGACGTTATATTAATGCAAAATTATAAAATTAGCGATAATTTGCTCACGATTGAGCAGAGAAAACACGCTTTAATGGCCAATTTTCAGGATGGATATTAAAACACATTTATTTTTAAAATCGTTTTAAATACAAAATTCTCTTCTTCACTAAAAACTTAAGTCACCGATGTGGTACACTTATAGTGTTTTCTTTTCTACAAAAAAAATGAGACATTTTATTTAAAAATATGCAATTTGGTGTCTGTTTCTTTAAAATTTTGCTCCCGAAAAGAGTGAGTTTTTAAGAATAAAACAAGCCATATTTTGCATTATAAATAACGTGACCAAAAGAGTCGTAGTTTGACTGGAGCTGGGCACTCATAAATGCATGTACATATTAAAAGTTTCCACAATTTGCATTGAATCAATAACATCGTACCTAGCTAATAGACTTTTTCCGATGTGCGAAAGAATTCTTTCTTTCGAACAATTACATTTAAAACAAAAATAAATTCTTAAAACTTTGTTTTTAATTTAAATGTAGTTGTACGAAAGAAAGAATTCTTTCGCACATCGGAAATTGGCGGAAAGTGTAACACATTTTAAAGTTACATCTAAAAAAAAATAAAATTTTGTTTTACATGTTACAGATATGATGCTGCCACTTTATTAAATTTGTTGTTAAAGACACAGAATACACAGAGCTGTAAAAAGTGACGTGTGAAAAAGGCCCAAATCAGTTGCGAGGGTAGCTTTCGAAGAAAGAGACAGAAAGCTTTTTTTGGTAGTGAAGTGGCAAAGTGTAAAAACAGGCCTCAACAATCAACACAAATGGCGTGATCAAAACAAAAATAACAAAACACAAACCACGTTAAAGAAATGCATTAGTTAAACAAACGTTGTTTTTTGTGCAAAAAAAATGTATTTAGTAATATTGTTTTGTTTTATAATGTTATTTACTTACTTAAATATTATTTACTCGTGTTTTGTAAATATATCTTAACTAAATAAATTTGTGTTCTTGTATTGCGGCATAGAAGATGATGAAAAGAAATGCAAGCTTTCTTTGAAAGAGAAAAAAAAAAAAACGCAAAATCTTCCGTCTCGTGACAGTTCTGTGTATTCTGTGGTTAAAGACGAAGACCATCACTTAGCCTCTGGTGAGCAACTTAATTTTTATAAATTTCTTCTGAACAAAGCTATTAACGCTTCGAACATCGATCAAATTTGGATATAGTTCAATCAAATGCCATAATTTTACTAAGATCGACAAAAAGAAATGTCTATCAAGAAGCTTTTCAACGGATGCGTAAGCTAAATAATAATTTCATAAACGTTTGACAAAAATAAAAATTTTACTTAAAAGATAATATACACTAAATCAGCCGAAAGCCCATTTTACCAGAAAGCACTTCAAATTTGTTAATTAAAAACAATTTGGAAAAAATATATAAGTCTGGGTTCACACTATGAAAGTTTTCTTTCAGAAAGTCTGAGTTTATTGGTGAGAGGGGAAGAGAACATGCCGTTCCTTTTTCCCCTATCACCCATAAACTCAGACTTTCTGAAAGAAAACTTTTATAGTGTGATCCCAGACTAACAATATAAACGGCTTAAGAATCAACTTCAAAAAAGAAAAGTAAATGGAATTGGTGCTTACGTGGTATATGTCACATGTTTCCTTACTGACTAATATCATGGGAACATTTGTTGACAGTTATAACCCAGAACTTCTAATAGTCCTGTGGAAGGATTTCTCCATGGTTAAAAACATACTTTTAAAAGGTGGACGAAATGTCAGAGATTCTGAATATATTCGAACATCAAACCCCTGATTTAAAAGTTAAAAAATCCACAAATAGAAATTTTTTAAGTTAAATGCAACAATGATACATGGAGAAAAAATAATAAAAAAAACCCATACGATAAATATTATGTTTCAAGTAACATCAATATTTTTACCCAAATCTGTACAGCTCAATTCTGGAAAAAAGCTTGTTAATAATGTTGTCGGCATATATGTATGTAGCGGGCTTATGGCTGAAGCGAACCAACTAAAAAAAAAAATAAGAAATTGTTTTGAGTTTGAGCAATTGAACCGCCATACACATAACGTTTTTTTGTACGAGTTAAAAATTAAAAAATTAAATTTTTACCTGTGAAGAAAAAATTTTTTATTGCATTATTAATTATATACTTATAAAAAATACTTACTTCTCTTCTTCTCCAACAATGTAAAGCTACTCAAACTTGCAATTCTGGTGTTGATTAATTATTTGCCTAGCAATACTTTCTTTAAAAGCAACTGTCAGTAATTGAAAATGGATATTCTTTTTAAAGTTAATACAATTGGGGGATTCACAAGGTGTCATAAAGTCATATGTCTTAAAATAATAACATGAAAAAATACGACTTATGTGAACAACCCCTCATAATTTAGTATGCTATTTTGAATTTAAATCAGCTGATTTAAAACAAATATAAAAAATAAATAATTTACTAACATCAAAATATTTTTTAATTCTTTCCCATGAATTAATAAATTAAATTGGATTATACCTAACCATTTTCCATTTTGCAGACGCAAATAATTTTTTTTTTTTTTTTGGGCTTTCTTAAAACTAAAATTTTTTTGGCGAACTAATCATAGTTATATTGCCAGGGTATCGCACAAATTTTAGGAGCCTCAACCGCAAAGTCCTCGTTCGACCTAAACCTTCGCATAGGAAGGCGAGAGCTTCCAGAATCCGCTCTAGAGTATATTGGTCTCCACCAGTAATCTTCTGAGTTTTTTTCTTGGTACTCCACCAGTAAAACGTCTGAGTTATATTGGTTCTCCACCAGTCACATGAGTTATAAATGGTACTCCACCAAACAAAACCTCAAATTGAGGTTAAAAACGATTGCATATAGTTAATGCAGATACCGCAAAAACTGTAAATCGGTACAGTTATACGACGCCGAAACACTAACCAATGCGGGGTGACACCGCAAAACGCAACAAAAGCAGACAAACAAAAACGACCTGTTTGCCCTTAAGAAATAATGACAAAAAGCGCGAGCTGCTTCTCCACTTAGAGCAGTTTTACGAGTGTGGCAGACGCAAATAAGAAATAAATTTTATTTCGTTTGTTTACCAAACAGCAGAGTCATAAGCCGATCGTATTTGACGCCGCAAGTGATTTCTTGCAAAAATTGCTAGCCGCAGGTCAAGTTTTGATGTTAACCGGATAAAATTATACCATCGACGGCGACGGCTACAAGAACTAACGCGGTACGGCTCAGCCGCTCAGCTCTGGTATCTTCTGATTAATTACGACAGCACAATAAACATAGCAAGCAACGTTCTATTAATTTAAGACACTTTTTGTTTACAAAGCAACAACAATATTTTTAAACCATTGTAAAATGTTAGAACATTATGACAATATAACACCTTGTGAATACCCCAAATAACAAATATAAATTAATACAGACAGGGGGCTACGGATGGGCAAATTGAATTGATATTTTTTAAAAGTACAGTATTTTTCGTTTAGCTGCATTTCACTTAACTGCATTTTTTGCCTATATGCACGGAATACAAATAATTGTGTATGAAGGCTAAATATTGTTAGAAAAAAAATCTTGTACGCACATTTTGCTTAAGTGCTTATTTTGATTAACAGCATTCGATTTTGCCGTCAATCATTGTAAAATATAATTGTTTTATTTTAAAGTTACGATTATTTACTGTTAACTCAAATTCTTTTAGTTGAGGTATCCCCTCATCGACTCTTCTCTTTTCTTCTCGTATAACTTGAGGTTTATCTTTAACGTATGCAAACTGTAGTGTTCTACAATACTGTGTGGAAGAAAGTTTTTTGTTGTTCCATACTAATTTATTTATGTCATCAGTCAAAGATAATTTTAGTGGTACAACTGATGTCATATATAAATAAGAGTCAGAAATTTAACCATCTGACAACCTCTGTTGGTATTCGCTTTGACCAGATGCCCCATCTAGGCTTGCCAACCGTACTTTATAATAAAGTATTGTACGTTATTTCAAGTAATTGTACTCTATACTTTATGAGAATAATAAAGAACGCGAAAATACTTTATTTCGCGTGATTAGATTTTTCTAGTATTCAAAATAGATTCAGGTTATATTAGTCAGGGTTTTATTAGTCATAAAATTTTAATACTTATTGTACAAGTTTTTTTTTTATAAAAACTAAAGAACTACTAATTAATATTAGTCAGGGCCATTTGTTGATGTTTTTTTATATTGGCAGGACGATTTTTCAAAAAAAAAAAATAATCTGACAGCACTATACTTGTTTGTTTTGTTTGAGTACAATAACTGCCTGTTTTTAAAACACGAGTGCAAAACTCTTTCAAATTACTGCCTGCTATTAGATCGCGAGCAGAAAAGTAACTCGTTTAACTAACATTTAAAACAAAATTTCAAAATTTCAATTCCTTACTTAAGGGGGTCTGTATTAAACAAAATGTTTAATATAGACTAGAAATATATTGTAGCAGCCGAGGAGTCGGCTTAACAATTTCTCGAGGCGTACTTGTCCCTTATCACCACTTCTTGCGTTTTATGAAATTTTTATATTTATTAAAATTTTTCGACTTTTGTGAATAAAATCAAAAGTTGTTAACAGATTTAATTCATTTATTGCTTGTTTTGTTTTAAGCTTTGTTTTGTATATAATATAATTAGAAGCATAGCTGTAACTTTTTATAGATTTTTAACAAACGAAATTTCGAAATGTTGTTAAAAAATTATTTTTGTTGTCAAAAAAAAAAATATGTTTCTAAAACGACTGCGCATGTTAGAAAAAAAGGAAATTCTTTTGCGGATTTTCGTTTTTTTTTAGCAATTTCAATAAACTGAAACGTTTTTGAACAGATATTGATTCAGCGTACCCGAATTAGGTTAAAGCGCCAGTTGTCCGGCTTGTCTAAAAAAAAGTGTCAAATTCTAGCACAGTGTAATTGTTTGATAAAACTTGCGAAAAGCAATAAAAAACGTTTTTAAATATAACAATAAAAAGAAATTAATTGTACTTTATATTTCTACTGTGTACTTGTTTTTCTTAACCTTTAATAATCAATGTACTTTAATTGCAACAAAAAAAGTTGGGAACCCTAGCCCCATCACATCCCCATTTATAGTACATTGTTAGATTTCCGCTTTCAATTTTATTTATTTCCTTTACTGACTTGGTCTCTAGGACTCTTTTAGCAGTATGATCCAACAGATTTTGCAGAGGTACACTGCCTGAACTTTCGGTAATAGAAATTACTTGAGGATAACTGTTAGTTTTGCCTTTCGTGAGTTGTTTGTATGGTACGAGTATGTTATATCCTTCATTTTGTAACCAATGCATTAGATACTCGTATTTTTCTTTTGTAAGTTCAAGCTTTGTAAACATCCCCAAAGTTTTTAATGTACAAATTTTGTGGTTGGTTTTTGAAATACTAGAAGAAAAATCGATTACTTCTTGAGGAAACATAGTACGTAGTTCGTTTGGCGCGATCACAGCACTCCTCAAACGATTTGCGTGGCCGACCAAGTGCAGAACTGGTAGAACATTCAGCCTCAGTAAACTTAATTGTAAATGTGCCTTCAAGCCAATTGGCATTCTTTTTTTCAAATCGCGACTTCATACGATTAGAATCCTGCCATCTTTGTTTGAAGTTAGAGTAAAAGCTTTTTAAGCCAACGTGCAATTGTTGCAAATACTGTCTTAATTTTGTTCTGTATTTGTCAAACTCCAGAAGCATAAAACCCCATGAGAAATAGAAAAACTTTCCATTGCCGTAAAACTCTTAGGCCTTAGTATCAGTTGTAATTAAAAAACCGGAGAAAAATCGGTTCTACTTTTCGCGTTCGTCAGCACTTGTTGAATGACAAAAATCGATCAATGAACGCCTATAAATACTACGTATTTTTCAATATTTTACTGACAGGTACGTTCCAAAACATGAGCACTTATAGATGTGGGTGGAATTTCTGTAAAGAAATCATACAGGTAGCCAACGGAAAAACCCAAATAATTCAGAAAGTGCGCTTTCCTTTTTTTCCTTTCAATTGTCCACGCACATTTATTACCGCTTATTACTTTGCTACCGCAATCATAAAAATCAAATAACCTTTTGTTCATTACTTTTTTTTAATTCTAAGAATCATAAAAAAAAGTCATAAATGTTTTTGCAAAGAATTTGGTGCATATCTCGAGCAAATTTTTGAAATGCATACCTTCACTTAATTGTGAATAAAAGCGAAACGCGTTCATCGATTTTCATGATTAATGTCTCTTTTTTTTCATAGGCTATGCGACTTTACGTGAAAGTAATAGGACTTGAAACTTGTTTTTACCGTTTTAGATTTTTTATGAATTAAAAATAAAAAATTTAAATTTTTTCGGCAAAAAATATTTTTTTTCTTCATACATTTATTTATATATTAATTATATAATTATAAAAAATACTTACTTCTCTTATTCTCCAACAATGTTAAGCTAGCCAAACTTGCAATACTGGTGTTGATTAATTATTTCCCTAGCAATACTTTCTTTAAAAGCAACTGTCAGTAATTGAAAATGGATATTCTTTTTAAAGTAAATACAATAACAAATATATAATAATGCAGACAGGGGGCTAGGGATGAGCAAATTGAATAAATATATCGATAAAATTGAATCGACATTTTTTAAAGTATCAATATTATTTCAAAAATATCGATATATCGAACGTATTTTGCTGAAACTATTACCAAATTAAAAAATTTAATATACCTTTGTACATACATACATATTTATGAACAAACATGTATGTAATTACATTGCTACTTTTAATTACAGGCAAAGCCCGATACAACGAATGATACAATGTCAGCCCCTTTTGTTGAACTGAGAGATTCGTAATACCGAACTTTTTTTTAAATAAAAAATTAGCTACATTTATCGTTAAATCGAATAAATGAATGTTTGGATGAAGCGTGCAAACTTTTTTCAACTGCTTTTTCTTGCAATACTCTCATCACTAAAGATTTGTGTAATCAATTTTATTTGCCATCTTTTTTAAAGTGCAAATCAAAGAGTGGTATTCCATACTTTTGCGATATTAGAGAAAGGCCATTTTACATTCTTTAAAAAATTTTATTTTTTCACTGAATGATATTTTTTTTCTATTTAACATCTTGCTTCCACAACACTTCAAACTGTGCTCTGTGCTTCAAACAATGCTCTTTTATTAATGCTTAAAACCAATCTACGTGTTGTAATACTTTGTAACTTTCAAAATGAATCTAATGAATTGCTCGCTCTTAATCATGTTAACTAAGAAAGTCTCTTAAATTTGTGCCCACAAAAAAAAAGCACATTCAACATTTATTTATTCGTTAATCCGGGACACACAAATGTCGATCGTTCGTTATAAAGGGTGGTTAAATTTCAAGGGCCGATGTTGATTTTGAATAAAACACAAACTATTTTTGTAATTTTATTTTATTATGATATATTGGTATTACTCAATTATGTATGGAACAAAATATCGGCCAAATGGGCGCCGCTACCACGGCGGCACACCTCCATCCAATGGTCCAAATGTTCGATGACCCTGAGGCATAATGGAGGTTCTATGCCGTTAATGTGCCGAATTATCTCATCCTTTAGCTCTTGAATTGTTGCTGGCTTATCGACGTACACCTTTTCTTTCAAATAACCCCAAAGAAAAAAGTCCAACGGTGTCAAATCACATGATCTTGGCCAATTGACATCGCCATTACGTGAGATAACACGGCCATTGAATTTGTTGCGCAAAAGAGCCATTGTTTCGTTAGCTGTGTGGCAAGTGGCACCGTCCTGCTGAAACCACATATCGTCCACATCCATATCTTCCAATTCGGGCCATAAAAAGTTCGTTATCATCTCACGATAGCGAACACCATTCACAGTAACTGCCTGACCGGCCTCATTTTGGAAAAAATACGGCCCGATGATGCCGCCAGCCCATAAACCGCACCAAACAGTCACTCTTTGTGGGTGCATTGGTTTTTCGACAATCACTCTTGGATTCTCATTCGCCCAAATGCGGCAATTCTGTTTATTGACGAATCCACTGAGGTGAAAATGTGCCTCATTACTGAAGATGATTTTCTTCGAAAATTGATCATCCACTGTTGCCATTTCTTGCCACCATTCTGCCCATTCACGACGTTTGGAATGGTCAAGAGGCTTTAGTTCTTGAGCCAATTGCACCTTGTAAGCGTGTAAATGCAAGTCTTTATGCATAATGTTCATCAACGACGAGCGTGAGAGGTGCAATTGTTGGGCACGACGACGAGTTGAGGTGGACGGCTCTTCAGCCACACTATCGCGAACAGCAGCAATATTTCCTGCAGTACGAGCATGCACTGGTGTTCTCACATCTTCTACAGACCCGGTTTGCTCGAATTTTTCCACGATTTTTGCGATTGTACGCACATTTGGACGATCAAATTGACCAAAAAAATCACGAAGTGTACGATATGCATTTTGATTTGAACGCCCATTTTCATAATAAGTCTGGATAACTTTAACACGTTGTTGGATTGTGTATCTCTCCATGGTTCAAATTGAGTAAGTCTGAAATAGAGAAATGTCAAATAAAATTCGGAAAAAAACTTGGCGTTTAGGTGTGGTTCACATTCAACATCGGCCCTTACAATTTAACCACCCTTTATAAGGTAACTAAGGAAAAAATTTGCTCATTCGTTATATCGGAGTTTCGTTAAAGTGAGTATTTGTTATATCGAGCTTTGCCTGTATTTCATTTTATTAAAAAAAATTAATAAAAAGCAAAAATTCAATTATAACAAAAACAGTAGAGAAGAATACAAAAAAACTATATGAAATCTAAAAAAAGTAAATTACGAAAAATTTAAATGGAAGTAAAAAAGTCATGGAAGTACCAACTTACCTTGAAATTTGAATTACACCCCAAAAGTACCAACTTTAACTAGACATGTTTTTGATTGTTTTAGTCAAACCAGTAATCATCAGTTATGGACATCAGCAGTGCGATTCACTAACTTTTATCACGATAATCGAATCGTTAAAATAAATATAACGAAACTTTATCGAATATGCAATTCAGTAAAATTTTAAACGATATTCCCTGTCATTAAAAGTCAGCTGTTACTTTAAGCAACTTTTTTGTCGTTATTTTAGCGACAATAATTTAGGTTGTGTTTATTAAATCGATAAAATTTATTTTATGTTTTACATCCAAAGATACATTCATATGTATGAACAAAAACAAAATCATAAATTTAATATTTACAAATAAGTATATTAAGAACAAAACAAAATTCTAAATGTTAAATTCACAAAAAAATATAAAAACCACTAATTAACCCTTCGTCTACTCATAAGTCTGGCCAGATCTTTTTCAATGTATTTTGAATGAAAACACATGTGTAACACGGGTGGTTAACATAGCGTTTACATTTGCCAGTACTGTCAAGACAGTAGCAATTCATTCAAACTTTTTCACTAATACATAAACACTTACAGCTATTTTGTTTTTGCATTGTTTTGCCAACAAATATGTATATGCTTAGTGTCTTGCCAGTACTGACAAATGTAAACGCTGTGTAAGAACAATTTCATTTGTTTTTATTTTATTCTCTTTTGTGCTTTTCGTTTTTTTTTACATTTTCTAGACAGAGATGTTACAAAAACACAGCTGTTACCGTTAAAAATAAATTACAGAATCACACTATCGTTACTGCAAGCGAATATATCGCACCTGTTCATCAAAAGTAACACAACTCAAAAAATTCTATTTTCCACTTTTTTGAAGGAAACAGTGTATGATTACCATATCTAACGACTGTAAAATTTTTGGTATTCTATTTGTAATATTTCATATTGTTTGTTTTGATTCAATTAAAGAGTTGTAATTTTAGTTGCGTTGAATTGTTCAAGGGTTATGGTGCTCAAATGAATCAGCGAAACTGTATTAATTCGAGTTGTGATTGTTTTCATGTTAAAAATCTGTTTATCAATAGCTGTTGATTTTGGGTTGTGATAAGCATAACTTGAAATAATATTGACATGTAGATCAAAAAATTTCATGAAAACTGTATTAAATCAAAAATCCGTAATAATTTCGGAAAAAGGAAGAAGAGAAATAAATTTTGTGATTTTATTGAAATATTAGTGAGTTTCCTTTATAACATTATATTTGTTTATAACAATAATTCCATCATATTGGCGGAATTAGTTTTTTGCCTCTACTGAAAACTTGTAAATTTTGAGTTGTGTTACTTTTGATGAACAGGTGCGATATATGTCGACTAATTTTACGATTGTCGGATCGTTAAAAGTAAGTAAATCGCACCACAGAAGCACCCTCTGTTTTATGTGCTCCCCTGGCAATCTGCTGCTTGTATCCGGCACTGCTTCTTATAAATGCCAATGAATTAAGATCTTCATATTTGTTTAAAAAAACGTACGAAGCATGCAGTGATACCAATTCTTAAAAAAAATATTGTTTGAAAAACGGCTAAAATTTTGAGTTTTTAATGAGGACCGACTTTAAAAAATATCGAATTTGATAGGCTTACTTAAATATCGATATATTGATACATCGGTATTTTAAATATCGGTGAAAAATATCGATTTTTTTAAATATCGATATTTTGATATATCGACATTTTTTCCCCATTCCTACAGGGGGCTAACAGTCTTCGAATACTTTTTCGATTCTAAAGCAATTTTATTTCTAATTCTTTTCGTCGACACTGAACGAATCTAAATTATTTTTTTAGTGTTATTAAAACTCAAACAAAATTCGGACAATTTTACATCAAGTTTCGGTGTCAGATAATAACACGTAAAAGGTATTCATTTAAATTTTTTTTGGTTGGAAAAGTGGAAAAAAGAAAAATTACACTCTTATTGACGTGAACGGGGTTTTTTTTTTTTTTTTTTTTTTTTACAAACTGTCAAAAAAAATCTGTCAAATAATTCGTGGAAGTAATTGATATTTTTCAAGATGCCGAACAAAAGTGTTTAAAGTGAATAAATTGATTATTAAATTTAAAACGAAGTGATTGGTGTTATTTTCATCATAATATTCGACTACAAAAAGTAACTCAAAATGGCGATTGTCTGCCAAAATGTCGAGTATTTTATTAACTTCAGCTTCTGTCAATTTTTTTTGACCCCATTTCTTTTTTTTTAATAACTTTTTTCATTGAACACATATTTAATATAAATTTTTTCTTTTTGAAAGATTAAATGAAAAAGAAATGTTGTAACTATAAAAAATAATTTTTAAAATCAGAGTTGTACAATTTAAGAGTTTATAAAAAGAGATGCAATTTTTCGTACTTTGTATTAAAAATTAGCAATTTTTTATGAATGGCAACATCATTTCGTTTGACGTTTCAAGCGGAAAATTACATCTTTTTGTCCTGACTTTTTTACACTTGGTTATAGTCTGATAAAAATGTAACTTTTGGTGGAATTTTTTTTCTTGTGGTTGTTGTAACAAAAATTACATTTTTCCACTTTTCCATTTTTCCAACAAATAAAAAAACTGAAATGAATACCCTTGTAGTGTTTTTATTAATTTTGTTATAATTTTGTTTTCTTACGAAATAAAAATTCATTTAATTTTTTGTACTTCTAGTTATTTTTATTATTAACTGAATTAATTATTTTATGTTTTTTTGTGAAATAAAGAAGCAATTTACTTCATTTTAAAAGGAAGTTCCTTGTTATGTTTGTTTTATCACTTTATTTTTTGTTGAAATGATCTAAATGAAAAATAGTTGTTTCTGTTATTTAAAATACCACGTAATAATAATTTGTTTTAAAGCAAAAAGTTTACAAAGTTTAATTCAAAGAATAATTTCTTTTTATTTATCAAAGAAGTAAAAAGAAACATAATAGAATGTACATTAGGGATATAACCATTTGGATTTTTTTTGCAAATATCAAAAAGGACCTATCATAGTGAGATAGTGCATAAAAAAATATGAAGAAATGTGCCTTCCTTTTTTCGCGAGCGATCAAAAAGGTTCGGCACCGATCGCGATGAAGTTTTAGCTTATAATTTTTTCAGTTTTACAGGAAATCCATAATTCTAACGTCGAAAGCCATGCTGGTCTTTGCATTTCGTGTTTTTTTTTTATGAAATAGCGATTCCTTGCATTCCAAAAAAAGAAACCAAAAAAACGGTACAAGGGAAGGATGCCCAACATAAAAATTTATATTACAATTTATGCGACAAAAATATAACGTAAAACAAGTAAGAAAGTATAGTCGGTCAAGCCCGACCATATGATACCCTACAACACGGTATTTTAAAACACATCATGCTTATGTGTCCATGTAAAAATGGATTGCTCTATGTTTATAAACTTTATGAAAATCGATTTGAAAGCTTGTGAGAGGCAGAAATTGCCCCTGCCTCCCCTTGTGGTCCTATTTTTTTATAAACTGTATATCTAATGTGTCCCTATAGATATGGATCTATCTATGTTTTAAATTTCATTAAAATCGGTTTGATAGTTTCTGAGAGGAAGAAATTTACCCCTATCTTCCCTCGTGGTCCTTCGATTCGGCCCATTTTCAATAGGCTTGGTCCTTGTGCCAATAAGAACCTATGACCCAAATTTTATCAAACTATCTCCAAAATGGCGACCTGTACTTTGCGCACAAGATTACATGGACAGCCAGCCTGCCAGCCAGCCGGACGGACATCGTTAGTTCGACTGAGAAAGTGATTCTGAGTAGATCGGTATACTTTAAGGTGGGTCTAGGACCACTATTTTAAGGCGTTACACACATCAACACAAATGCATAATACCCTCTCCACTATTGTGGTGTGGGTATAAATACATATATTTTTATTAATATTAACTTCTTAGATGTTCCCACAAATATTTTTTGGGGAAGGACTCCCACCAAAAAAAATCAATAGTCAAACTAAAAAAACAAAAAATTTTATGTAATGTTATTGTACGTTTTCTCCGCGTTATCTGCTTCTGGAAACTAGAGAAAGGTAAGGATTCCCATTATAAAACATATGCGTTAAAATATGTATTATTTTCATAGACATTTTTAATTATTTTTCTTTTTTTTAATATAGCTCAGAATTAGTTAAGAAATTTCTACTTGTTTGATTATTAAAATTGGCAAATTGTGTCTTACAGTAAAAACTGTCACATTTTTAAATTATGTAATATTATTTGATAATTATTTTCGTGTGTTGTAAGTTTTTTCCCCGATTTTATCGTGTTTTTTCCTTTTAAGCCGTATTTGATCGTGTTTTTCGTTTTTATTTATAATAATGTCGTTTAAAAAAAGTAAAATATGTGTGCAAAAAAATGCAAATCTTATCAGACATATAACTGATCTCAAAAATAGCAAAGTTAAATTTAAAAATATTGAAAATATAGAAAAACCATTCAGCGAATGGAACAAAATGCCGAAAAAAAATATTGTTGGCCGATTTTATGGCCTAGCAAAAATAGAAAAGTGCAAAACTAAAAGATGTAAACTTATTTCAAAAGAGCTGATGGATTTGTGGAGTAAAATGAATGTTCCAAAAATATATTTTAAATCGGTAGTACGGAAAGTAAAAGCGTTAATGTTTAAGTATAAAAAAATTGTAAAACGTCCTAAAGAAAATAATAATTTTGAAACAATCTTTGATATCACCAGTAAAAATGATAATATGAAGGTAGATTCAGATTCGGTTTCAGACATTATGTCCGATTCAGTGTCAATATTCGATGAATATCAAGAGTCCATTGATACCGACTACAAGCATGTTACGAGACAACCGTATGTATCACCTTAAATTCCAGTGGTTAATTTGGTAACGAAAGTTAACGTAAGTACTAAAAAAGCTTCCAAAATTTCCAAGCAGTTGGCGGATTCGGGTATTAATATTCCAACACCATCGCAACCCGCTATTTATAAAGCAGTGATTAAACAGACAGAACAAAAGCTACAAGAATACAAAAGTACTCTAAAAAATGAAAGCTGGTGTTTACACTTTGATGGGAAAAAGATTGGCAAAAAAGAAATTCAGGTTATAGTTTTGAAAAATGAAACAAAAGAAATAAAATTTGCGGTTTTAGTTGTAGACGATGGAAAAGCATCGACCATTTTTAAAGGAATAAAAGAAACTCTAGATCAATTTGATTTATGGCAATCAATTAAAATGATAATAACTGATACCACAAACGTAAACACGGGGGAAAAAATGGAGTTGTTACTCAAATTCAAAACTATTTTAAAACAATTGAACTTCCACCCCCACAATATATTGGTTGCCAACACCATGTACTCGATTTAGTGTTAAGACATGTAATGGATGAGGTGCTAGACGGAAAAACATCATCCCCAAATATTTCATACAATTTTGTTGATGAATTAATAAGTGATTACGATTATTTAAAAATAAATTACAAGCAAAATGTAGAACGCATCGAATCTAAAAATATAAAATGGCGTGATGACATGCAATATTTGTATGAGCTCGGCAAAGCATACAGATATTACAAAAAAAAAAATAACATATTTCCATACATACATTTTAAATCTATACCCCCAATAAGCAATGCTCGTTGGAACTCTCGTGCTATACTAGCAATTTTAGCATATATACTTATTCCAAATTACCGAACTGAATTAAAACCAATTTGTAAATTTATTTGTGGAGCATGGTATGACGTTTGGTTTTCGGACCATTTTTATGATGAAAAAAACTTTGAAATTTAAGTCAGTCATTGGAAACATTTAATAACGCTCACAACTGTTTTCTTCGACACTGGGTTAAGGAGCCATCCAGAATTTTTAAACAGCAGCGCAGCAATATATGCGCTGAGCGGGCGGTGAAAGTTGTTCAAGACATTTTTCCGTTCTGTAAATCAACACGAACTCTCAATTTAAAGTTTATAATGTACAACAATAATGTATACGTTATTTAATTATAAAAAAAAAAATTTTTGGTGTTTTAGAAATTGCATTCGGTGCCGAAGGTTTTTGGACCGAAATTACCCCTGATATCGATTTTTAATATCAGTATAACATTGCCCATACCGTAATGATAGGTTCTTATTTTGGTTATACCCCTAATGTACATACTTGTTTATACATGCTCTTTGTTTTAAATTTTCTTTTCCTGCCAGTGTAGTTTTCCTTTATTGCTGAAATAATCTGTAAGTTCGTAGCGAATTTCTTCTTGGCTATCTGTTAGAGTTGTCAACCGATTAAGAATAATTCGATTAATCGATCAAACAAAAACCATCTCTTGTTCGAATAATTTTAAAATGCCGATTTTCGAATAACGAATAAATCGATTAAATTATGTCGATTAATCGAACAATTTTTTTTTTATTAAAATATAAATTTATAATAAAAGACATAAGAAATAATAGCTTAGAATTTGATTTATGCTCATACGTTTTTAGCGATTTTATACAAAATGTAGGAAAGTTAAAAAATATTGTAGATATAGTCCTGATTGTAATTATTCTCAATGTTTAGTAAGCAAAAACCGTGTTGAGTATTCATAGTATTTCAAAAATGTATTTTATGCTCTTATTAAACAAATCTTTGACCAACAATTGTAACAGCTGTTTTGTTTTTAAATCAAAAAATTTTTAAGAAATGGGATCTTTCACTCTCGGGTGAAAAAGCTAAAAAATACAGAGCTGTTATTGTATTATACATATATATTTTGTAAATTATATATAACTATGTTCACACTTGAGTTTTTAAACGCGTTTGAGCAAAATGTTGATTAAGTTAATCAGAACCGCTCACATTACATTTGAGATGATAAAGATGACAGTTGATTAAAAAAACACAACAAACAAATTTATATTTCTTTAAAAATGGATACAAATACTTTTACAAAGTTATCAGAAGATTATTTTAAACATATTACAATTGTGAAAATTTTTGAATTATTTAAGGAAAAATAAAAACATTAAAAAGAGATCGTGGTCAGTTGTACACGTGAGGGGTACGTTCATGGTGACCGATTGATTCGATGTGATTAATTAAGTGATTGAGTTGTTATCATGTCAATTTGAAGTGCTTAACAAAGCACTTCAATATATGGTTAATCACCTCGATTTTGATGTGATAAGAACTTAATCACGTTCGAGTTTCTTAAACGCGTTTAAGAACCCAACTGTGAACATAGTATAAGTGATACAATATTACCATTGAAAACGATGTAGTATAAGATAATCCAACGACATCAAAAAAGGCCGAACTTGTTCCAATGGAAAATAACATTAAGACAGACAGCGGTTGTTATATAGAAGAAATTGTACGCAGAAGTTTGGCTGAAGATGGAAGGTCTGCAACCCCTTTATGGAGTTAAGATGAAAAGTTGTACACATCAAAAATATAAGAAGTCATAGTGGATTTGAGAAAAAACAAAGAAGAAAATGGAAGATTTTCCATAGTTGTAAACGGAAGGATGTATCTTATTTAAAAAATTTAATTTTTTTTTTAAATTTTTTTATTCGTTATTCTCATCGATTAATCGAATAATTTTTCAGATTTGATCGTTGGATCGAACGAACAAAAACAATTATTTGAATTATTCGAACAAAGCTGAAAGGCGAATAATTGACAACTCTACTATCTGTGCTTGCATTTAATTAACGTGATAGGTTAATTGAGTATATTGTGTAAAGAAAATTGTGAAAAGGGCAACATGCTTGTACAATTTTTAGACTATTTTTTGTTAAAAATATTTTAAATTTATTGGAAAGCATCCCAAACGAATTTTCAACAGCATTCCTTGCCCGTGATACTCGGATGTTTAATATCTTCTGTTAGCTGCAATTTGTGTGGCGAGGATAAAGTTTTATAATGTGCTTATATCCCAACATCGTCCACGCCCATCGCGTAGTGTAAATTACGTCCCTTTCCCACAATTAAACTTTTGAGTGAACTTGTGTCATCATCTAAAATCTACTTAAGATGACTTTGCGGCAAAACGGCTTTGTCGTTATGTCGACCATTACATTAGTAACACTGTGCTAGTTGAAAAAACAGACAAGCCGGGCACATTGTATTTTAACTTTCTTGGGGCACGCTGAATCCAGTGGTGCTAACAGCTTTCTTTTTAGGGTAGCTCTTGTTTTTGAGATATTCCGTTATTTCGAAAATTTAGGAGGTTGCACTGCATATATTCGCGTAACTTAAAAACTGTTAAGTTTATTGAAATGACTAAAAAAAACCCCAAATTCCGCAATAAATAATAAAGTGGGGTTGGTCATACATTTGACTGACCCATCTAGGAGCATCCTACGTGCTGCAGGGGCCAAATTAAAGAATTTCATTAAACCGCCATATTTGTATGGGTCAAATGTATGAACACCCTACTTTATTATTTATTACTTATATCACAAAGGAGGATACAACAGCATTTTTTTTTTTTTTTTGGCAAACTACTAGCGAAATTGAACTGAGATTTTTACAGTGGGTAGATATGACAACTTTTTATAATTTTCCTGCAAAAAGGGAAAATGTGTTAATTTGGAGAATGGGCGACTCCCATTTATATTTATGAATTTCCCTATGTGGGAATTTCGTTCCGCCAATAAACAAGCATTGACGGGCGCAAAAATCAACCAGACTTCACGATTATTGTTTCTCATCAAACCAAGAACTTGTGTTCCCATAACTTTCTGTAAGCTGTTGTTGTTTTTACCGACTTTGTCGTTGAAGTCACCTTACACTACTTTGATGTCACCAGTTGGTATTGTATTGAATGCCGCCTCAAGTTGCTTGTAGAGTCTTTCGATTCTTCATCGTCGGGTTCGGTAGGGGCGTTAGATTGTATCATCGTGATTTTACGGTGTTTTGAATTAAGTCTAGCCTTGACAATGCGATCAGAGAAGGGAACATATTCAATGAGGTCCTGCTTCGCGTTGGCTGAGAGTAGTAATCCGACGCCATTGATATGCCCGGCCTGAAGTTGTTTGGAGCCCTTATCTAGCCATCTAGTTTCGCTTAGTCTAAGAATGTCCAATTTGTATGAATCAAATTCCTTGCAAACTTGTCTCGATGGTGAGGAGACGGTTCGGACGTTCCAATCATTATCCGTTGTTTAAAGCCGTAAGTTGTCATCGTGTTAGGGGAGTTGTTACTTAAATGTGTTGGTGTTTCAGTAATAATTTGTTTTTTATAAGTATGAGTTTTTAGCACATAGCCCAACATGTTCATGGGTCAGGGAACACGTTTCATTATAAACTTGGCATTGGTTATTTAATGGCGCAAACAATTCGCCATGACGATTAGAGCCTCATTGACACTCAGAATTTTAAGATACACCTTGCCAGGCGTGTTCTTCTGAGACTCTCTTCTCTAATCCGCTGAACTGTCCGTCACAGCTTATTTATTCGCAATTGCCCACCAATCTTCGTGGTAAGGGTCATCCACTATCCACAACCTGTGGAGGCGTCCCATAACACTCCAGCTATGCTTTCCTATAGGTTTTTATATTTCGTCTTGATAAGAAGTAACTCATAAAAACGAATTTTATAAAATCCCTATACAATTCATTAACATCCACAAATTTATCGGATAATGAAGAGACTGATGAAAGCAACAAAGTGGCCGAATACTCCATAATTCGTAATAAAATTAAGATACCATTATCTCCGACAGTCAAATATTAACTCAAACAGATTTAAGGCATAAAAGTGAAAAAATTGCTTTCGAATCGAAAAAGTATTCGACCACGACTGCCAGAATAAGCCCCCAAGTTTTCCATGAAAATCGATTATTTAGGAGTTCATAGATAATCCCATTTTTAACTCAGCTACATTTTCTTTGATTTTAAGTTTTAGAACAGGGTTGGAAGGCCAAGCAGTTAAGCCTTCTAAAAACATACACATTTACTTAAATATTTTTTGGTTAAGAAATTTGTATAAAAATATTTAAAGTAAATTTAATTTACTGACTGTTATTTATATAATTCGATAGCGCAATTGAAAACGAATAAAATTATACCGAATTTGTTAAAATCGCATAATTATTTACAAAGGTATCGGACCGGTTCCTTTGAAAAGGATCAACTCAAAATGTACAAATTTTTAGTAGATAAAGCAAAACAAAAAGAACATATAATGACAGTTACTGGTCGTCAGCTCATTTCGCGCATATGCCAAAAAGTAGTAGTGGAGAAAAATGATAGTGAAGGTTTCAAAAAGTGGGTTTTACAACGTTATTCGCGGCTGTGCTTCAATTGTGAAATTTAATCAGAAAATGTTATATACAGTAGAATTTTATTTAATATTAGAGTTTGCTTAAATTGTTAAACTCATGTCAATCAATTCTAAATTAAAGTTTGAAATCTGTGCATTTAAAATTTTGTTTTTTTTTATTTATTTTTTATTATTGAATCTTTCTTATCGAAATTTACAATATGTATTCAAATCTTAATTCTACTTGATGTTTCTTAGTTGTTACCAATGTAACCACTAACTGCTGCATTCAAATTTTAAATATTTCTTCTAGTTAGGCTCAAAGTATCGCTTCTTTTTAGCCTCTGGTGACCTTCGAACTAAAGCAGACCCCGAGCGAGGTAGTTAGGGTGGGCCATTAGTTTATCGATGTAGCTTATTGAATATTTTTTAATTTCCTCCTGGATAGTGGGGACGTTTGAAAAAATGATATACGAAAATATTTATGTACATATGTAAAATTCAATTTTTTTTGGTTTTTTTTTAGAAAATGAACCCATGCCGACGAAAATATCGGATTATAAAAATCATCCACGCTATGCGATTGCAGGGGCACTACTGGCCAAGCAGGTGCTTGGCCAAGTGAAGGGCGAGGATATTTACTGTCAGAGCAACGTCCACACATTATTTTCAGTGGATGGTTGGAGAAGGAAGGGCAGGGCTATAAAACCGCATGAAGGACCATTCAAAACCATTGTAAGTGTATAAAATTCTTTTAAAATAATACGAAAATATAGTTAAATATTATTACGCTTTTTGTTTTCAGACCACAAAAGATAAAAACAAAGTAAAGAATTTATATGGAATCTGGCAGACAGAGAATACAATAAGAGGAGCAAACGAAAGTTGGACGATACCACGAAACGAATACAGAACAGTTTATTTATTTAAACCGTTACCGGAAGACACGGTTCACATTTCAGGTAATTACTATCTACAAAACATTAAAAAAATATTTCTCATGTATATAAGCGATTTTACTACTTTTACTTTTTTTAGCTCCCGGTATAAGCCTAACGTGCCAAGATGTGAAAGTCGAATATGCCATTGCCGTGGAAGGTGGATCATGGCACGCGTCATTCAATAATTAATGGGGTAGTGGTGAAAATGAAGATCAAAATTTAGTAATTAACGCGTGGATTGACAAACCAAGTCTTGACTCCTACAAGGAACCTTGCAGTAAAAACACAAAAAAAGATGTTCACTTCATTGGGAGTAAATTTCGTACTTCAACAACATTTTTTAGTATAAATATTTGCTAAAGAAAAATTAAATTTTTTTTTTTTTATCAAATAGTGTGAAAATATTATTAAAAGTGTGTATAACATGTTTTTTTTTTTAAATAGATAAAAGAAGGTAAATAAAACTTAAACATAAACCGATATTATTAAATACTTTTATAAATATTATTATGTTATAATTATCACTTTATTTTAGTCTAAATTTGCACGTTTCATCTTTTGATATTCAACTTATTTTCAATTCCATTTTAAAGATGCCAACATAATCACACGCAGCAATCGGTTTCAACTTTTTTCGGTTCAAAACAACAACAATTTTATTAACAGCGAATCAAAGAGAAAAAGAAAATAATTACATGCAGCCATCGCTGTGCATTTACCAACGAATAAAAACACAAAGCGTACTGACCGAGTACAGGCATCTCTGTACTAACCCCCTTTCTTCTTTCTTCTAAAAACATAAGCACAGACATAAACAGATATAGCACCTTTGACAGCTGAAAAAGGGTTAAATCATATGTTTAACGGCGGGGTGCAATATCGCCTTGAGAAATAAGGCATTTAAGGCTTTATTTCTCAATGGAAAGTGAAATAAGGTCTTTATTTCCAAAAAGGTTTTATTGCACTTTGAAAGTGAAATAAAGTCGTAAAGCGGTTATTACACTTAAATTTCTTTTTAAATGAAGCAATAAAATTTCTTATTCTTATTATATTTTATTGAACAATTATAAAAAATTTCATATTAACAAAAAATAAAAGATCATTAATAATTAAAAAAAACAAATGTTAATTTAACTGCAACAATATTGAAAATCTTTGCTTTATAAAGTTTTTCTGCGTGGCGGCCTGGGGCCGCTCTTAGGAGTTTTCTCCTCCATGGGACGCGGCAGGTGGCTTCGCTGAATAAAGTTTCCCTGCGCGTGTCACACTACGGTTGATAATGAGTCGCGTCCCATGGAGGAGAAAACCCCTAAGAGCGGCCGCAGGCCGCCACGCAGAAAAACTGTATTAAGTGAAGATTTAGGTGGCTTTTTCCTACGTAGTGCATAAAGTCCATGGACATTATGTCACTATTCGTGTGTCACAATGTTCATGGACATTATGACATGCCACCTGAAATATATACTTACATGTTCATTATGAGCAATATGTATTATTAGGAGTTGTTTAAAGATATTGGAACTACTAATCGGTCGAAATGCTGCTACCAACAACAACAAAAATCGATAGATTGAACAGTGTAACAAAAGAATCAAAAAATATAAAATAAAGGCTTTATTGCACCATTGGCTAAATTCCAATAAAGGCTTTATTTCACTTTCAATTGAGCAGTAAAGCCTTTTTAGCAAAAAAGGTCTTATTTCTCAATTGAAAGTCAAATAAAGCCTTAAAGGCCTAATTTCTTAAGGCGTTATTGCACCCCGCCATGTTTAACCCCTAAATATGAAATACCAAATAAAAAATCAGGAGATGTAAAAAGTGGTGAGTTAGAGGGAGTTTACACGGTGTCTATTCAGACATGTCTGTTTTTGACATTCTTTTTTGAACATGCTTCCAAAAACCTATTGTCTTTTCACGATGTCTTTCCAAACATGTCTGTTTTCATGTATAATTGTCTAATCTTCTTCATATACATTTTCGTAATTTTAAAGTAATGCTTATTTCAGTCGAAATAAAAATCTATATTGAACAAATTTAAAATAAGTGTTTTGTGAAAAAAATGTATTAGAAAAAAAAAAATACTAAAATGGACGAATCGGTAATAGAAAAACTTTTTAATATGACGGAAGTTGTAATTGAAAATTCGGTTCTGGACAACAGTGAGGATGAAGAAATTGTTTTGGCTGCGCTAGATTGCTTGGAGTGTGCAATTACGTCACCACCCACCAAAAAAAGAAAGGAGTGGGTAAAACAATGGCGGAATGATAGAGTGGAGCGAGGTGCATTTTCATTTCTAATGAACGACCTCCTGAAAGATATCTCGTCATTTTTAAATTATATAAGAAAGACTCCAGAGACATTCAACTTTATTCTTTTCAAAATAGAAAATGACATTAAAAAACAAGACACTACAATGAGAAATGCAATAACTCCTGCAGAGAAATTAGCTGCCACTCTTAGGTATTTAGCTACTGGAGAATCCTTTAAGAGCACTAACTATCAAACCAGGTTATCGGAACCATTTCTTTCGGCTGCAATTCCCGAAACATGCAAAGCAATTTGGAAGAATTTTAAGGATGAGTACTTAAAGGTTTGTAAATTTAATAAAAAAATACAAGGTAGATTGCTATATTTGACTATGTCGAATCTGTGAAACACTCCACCGATAGTTATAATACTTGAGAAGTAGATTCTATATGGGATATATGAGTTTTTAAGCAATCTTTATTCCTAATAAAGAGCATATTCTATAGTACCAAATCTTAAATACCCTTCAGATTTAATTATCTAAGTAAATTATTAATATTTTCCGAAGTAGAACATAAATGTTTTGAAGATTTTGCTCTAAGCTGTATCTAAACATTGACCAAATATGAAAATACCCACAGGTATAGCTTCTGCAATACCTTTATTTTGCATTAATTTTAATAGTTTCTTACAGAAGGGTTTGTGCCTCCATTACGTCCATTTTTAACACCAATAGCTTTTTGTTGGATTTTAATTGAAAAGAAATACAATGATATTCGTATGTTGTCACTTGTAATACAATTAACATTTTATTTATTCATTTTAAGAATTACATCGCTTTTATAAAAAACAAAAATAAAAAATTCATATTCAATAGTTTTTATAAAAAACAAATAAAATTGCTGAAAAAAAATTAACTATATTATATACATATGTACATATATGTATCTATATATGTACGTATCTTATATATATTAAATGTTTTAAAGTTTGAGATATGAAAGCTGATCAAAAACATTAATAAACAGTTTTTATAGAAAAAAAGTAAGTCTAAAAGTTATTACTATTTTAAAAGGCAATATATCAGGTTTAGACATCGATGAATATTGACTGCTGCAATCTTGACCTTCGTTGGATATTGGCAGAAATACGGACTCCGGTGGTGGAGTGTAATATGAGCAGCTTGGTTGGGTTTAGGGTAGCCAGATTTTAAATTCGGAAAAACAGTACATTGAACACAAAAAAACAGTACAATCAAGAAAAAAACAGTACATTTTTTTTAACGAAAAAAATATTACTCTATTTGCGTTTACAAAGCAAACACCACAAACGAAGCATTTGGCCAGGAAAACCATAACATTGCTGTAAGCCATATAAGAAAGGAGAAAAGACGATCTTAGCTTGAAACAATTAACTCATTGATTGTGATACATAGTACGATTTTCTTTAAACATATTCGTATTTAAAGCAATTTTTTTTATAGAATTTGTTTGTTTCCTAAATTAATTTTCCAATTTCAAACAATTTTTAATTATTAACGGCCAATTTTACCAGGTTCAGCTAAAATTAACTTTTACTATAACAATAGATTTTTTTTACATTTATAATGATAGTTAATTATACCTGAACTTGGTGAAATTGGTCATTAATCTATAAAATCCAAAAAACATACATACATAGTTTGGTTTATTTTTATTTAACAAAATCTGAAAATATTAAAATAGTAAAAAAAAGTTTCAATAAAATTTAAAACAAAAATTTCTGTCTGTAAAACAATCAAGTGCAATTGAAAACGATGAATATTTTCAATAAAATTTTTGTAAAAATTAACTTATCAGGGGTATGATGGAAATCGAAAACGCAAAACGCAAGAATTTTACAATTCGTTTTTTCACAAGATTGCTGTAATAAAATAATTTTATGGCAAATATTTATCTATTAAACAGAATTTTATAAAAAAAATTATAAAGTTTTTATTAAAAGTGTATTAAAAACAACTTCCAAATTCTTGCGTTTTCGATTTCCATCACACCCCTGTATGTTTTTCTTATTTCAGTAGTTTATGTAAAGAAAAGTGGTCCTCAAAGGTATTAGGTATTTTAATAAATTTTTAACACTTAGAATTCTCCAAATTTGTTCGTTTTCAATTTCACGTGATTTCGATATCCAGGACATGCCCGAAAATTAAAAAAGTTCTAAAAATTTAATATAATTGTGTTGAAATAAGTATTATTTATTTAGTATTTAAAAAAATTTTTTTGATCTTGTTTTTGTCTTTCTCAGGTGTAGAAAGGGAAATACTATTCGAAGAGGTAGCCCATGGCGAATTCAACTACAGGTGGTGTCGGAACTACAACAATCCAAAAACAACAGAAACAACATATCGTTTTTTGCATTGCATTGTTAGTGCCATTAGCTCGAAATGTCAACCATTATTAGCAAAACACTAACAAATCAAAACAAATAAGCCCGAACTGTCAAAATCAGATGCCGTTTCGACACCACCTGTAGTTAATTCGCCTTGAGGTAGCCATAAAATCATACATATGTCTTACATATAACAACATGTAAATATACTACTGCTGCGAGCCACTCATTATAATTTAGATTTCTACTGTGAATTTATGAGAATACAATGACCACAGCGTAAAAACTCGTATTATTTTAGAACTTTTTTGTTTGGAACACATTTTGGTTTTTTGTACACTGAACAAACAGAAAAGTACAAAAAACTGTACAAATTGTAAAAAACAGTACATTTGCGTACTGTTTTAGGAGTTGTGCATAAAACAGTACAATTGCAAAAAATCAGTACATGTACTGATTAGAACAGTACGTATGGCAACCCTAGTTGGGTTTGATTTTCAAAATCTGCAAGGGATGCCTTTCTTAACGCTTGTTGTATTTCCCATACCGCATCTTGTCTAATTCGGTCGTTTTTTATTGCCGTTATTTGAAAAACAACTTCTCATACCTGCTTGTTTCCGTTCTTCTACTCACAAGTTTTTTTAAATTTTCCATTTTGTCTTCCAGAGCAATATGTTTTTTCTAAACAACAAAAGAAATGTAAAATAATTTATCTCCGTGAACATAACAAAGTAGTTAACAAAGTAAATCTTGTTTCACTCAAAAGAAAGAGAGCAACCAAAATATGTCTCTCTTCTCCTCATTAAAATTGAGTATTTCTGGCAGAGCAGTACTAAACTTAGGTGCGGCCAAGTTAAAATAGCGAAATATTGTGAATAGATATGGCAATTTTGGCCATTTCATTGAGAATAATATCTTCTTCTTGTTTTCGGTTTATGGGAGAGTTTTCGGCTTTTAACAAGATAACAAAGTAAAACCGGAAATGTTATTTCAATATTAAATAATAAAAATATTGCGACAAACAATTAGAGAAACTAATATATTTAAATTCGTTTACAAATAATTGTGTTAAATGGATTCCTTAAAAATATTATTTTACTCTATAATTTCCTTTCGTTTGTTGTTAAACAAAGTTTATGAAATAACTTTTTTGGCTAAAGGGCCAAAATTAGGACTTCCTCCGAAGGTTGGCTATATGTGGCTTATAGCAGAGTACTTAAGCTTCATTTTGGTATATCATTTATATTTCCCTAAAGTTTTTTGTTGAACAAAGTTATAAAAAATAACTTTCTACCTAACTTCACTCATTTTTTCTTTTGGCTAAGGGGCCAAAATTAGAACTTCCTCCGAAGGTTGGCTATATGTGGCTTATAGCAGAGTACTTAAGCTTCATTTTGGTATATCATTTATATTTCCCTAAGGTTTTTTGTTGAACAAAGTTATAAAAAATAACTTTCTACTAAACTTCACTCATTTTTTCTTTTGGCTAAGGGGCCAAAATTAGGACTTCGTCCCAAGGTTGGCTATATGTGGCTTATAGCAGAGTACTTAAGCTTCATTTTGGTATATCATTTATATTTCCCTAAAGTTTTTTGTTGAACAAAGTTATAAAAAATAACTTTCTACTAAACTTCACTCATTTTTTCTTTTGGCTAAGGGGCCAAAATTAGGACTTCCTCCGAAGGTTGGCTATATGTGGCTTATAGCAGAGTACTTAAGCTTCATTTTGGTATATCATTTATATTTCCCTAAAGTTTTTTGTTGAACAAAGTTATAAAAAATAACTTTCTACTAAACTTCACTCATTTTTTCTTTTGGCTAAGGGGCCAAAATTAGGACTTCCTCCGAAGGTAGGCTATATGTGGCTTATAGCAGAGTACTTAAGCTTCATTTTGGTATATCATTTATATTTCCCTAAAGTTTTTTGTTGAACAAAGTTATAAAAAATAACTTTCTACTAAACTTCACTCATTTTTTCTTTTGGCTAAGGGGCCAAAATTAGGACTTCCTCCGAAGGTAGGCTATATGTGGCTTATAGCAGAGTACTTAAGCTTCATTTTGGTATATCATTTATATTTCCCTAAAGTTTTTTGTTGAACAAAGTTTGAAAAATTTAATTTCTATTGAACTTCACTCATTTTTAGTTTGTTGAAAGCCGAAAATCAGCTCCCATGTAGAAAGAAAGAAGAAGAACATGCACTCTCTTTAGTTCTCTCATTTTCGGTTATATGATGTTGCCGTATAAATTTACATGCACTTAGTTTCAGGGATGGAAGCACTGTTGCCAGAAGTGCAGATTTCTCTACATTTTTCTGATTTTTCGTAGCAAAAATGACGAAGTGAGATTGGCGATATAAAATTAAACAATTTTATTGCAAGTGTATGAGCCGCAAGTGTATGAGCCAGAACAACAGCGCAATATTTTTTATTGCTCAGCTTATGTTAAAGGCATGGGAAAACGTATTTATGTTAACTCATAATTTGAAAAAAAATCAAGAAGGAAGGTGCAGTAAAAAAATGGCGCTATCTTGCAAAAATTATTTTTATTAATATAAATTATTTCTTATTCGACTTTATTATTTAAATGTTTATTAGTTTGTTTAAGCTTGAGGTCTCTTTTTATATAAGATATTAATTTTAGTAATTTTTTTTTTTTTTTAAAGTAAAATTAATATTTTTATATAAAAAAAAACTTAAACTTAAGCAAACTAATATAAATTTAAATAATAAAGATCGACTAAGAAAAAAATTATATTAATAAAAAGAATTTTTATAATTTTATTTAAGTGTTTATTAAATTCTTTAATTTAATTCTTTTACTACAATTATAATTTGCTACCATTTCACTAACTTAATTTCGTTCTCACACAATTTGCAAAAATTTTTTTTCTTTTATGCTTATTTTTTTCAATTGACAACCAAATTTGACGTTTTATGTAAGCAATAATTGTCAACGAAAATGGACTAACAATTATTGCAACATAAATTACCGCCAATTAAAGATAACATAATTTTGACATTTACTGCAATATGTATATGTATGTCGCAATAATTATCTCTGGTATAGACGGGCAGTTACATAAGCTGAGCAATAAGCAATATTGCTTTGTTATTCTGCCGACGTTATTGCCAACTCGCTGAGTTATTTATCTTTAGTGTTGACCTAAAGTTAGAAAAATGCAATATTTATCGAAACAAACAGCAATTTGCAAATTTTGTCGCTTACGAGGTTTTTTTTCGTTTTGGTTTTTATAAATTAAATGTCTATAATTTTGTGGTACAAAAATTTTAAATTTAATAATAATTTACAAAACAAATTTTATATGACTATTTTCCTTAATAAGAGTTTGTTAAATTTAAGTATCGTTTATGAATGCGGGGGGTAAATATGAAAGTCTTGAATTAGATTCCCTTTTAATTGTAAATGAAATGAGTTAAAAATATCTAACATTTTTTCTATTCCTGATTCCGGAATTATACAAAATAAATCATCAACATAGGAATTCCTTTCATTTGAATATTTATTTTACAAAATTTAAGAATTCGTAAGAATAAATCTTTTTCTAAATTTCCTCAAGCTTGTATGTGTTGATTTTGCTAACCCTGGAATTTTATTCATGTTAGCAGTAATGCCAAATTTGTTTTGTTCTTAAATAATAATTACACAATCTGGCAGCATTAAAAAGAATTGGCTTCGGTTTGTAATGGCGGAAATATTTAATCAAATTCTAAACGCCTCGTGCAGTGGTTGTGCCTGTCAGTGTTTTTAAAACAAATAAAATTTAAAAAATTTTATTAACAAAAAATTTATAAAATTATAATATCAACAAAAAAATTAAAAAAAAAATATGGTAAGTATTTCTATTATTTTATTTTGTGAAGACTGCACGTATCAGGGGTATTCTGGTAATCGAAAGAATTTGGAAGTTGTTTTTAAACTTAATCTATTTTTTATATTTCTTGTTATAAAAGTTTTTTTAATAGGGAAATATTTATTACAGAAATCTTATTTAAAAATGATTTTTAAAATTCTTGCGTTTTCGATGTCCAGAACACCCCTGTATGTAAATGGGCATTTCCCCAGAATGGTCTACCAGGATGAAAGTTAAAATGGTGATTATCATCGGGGAATATAAAGTGGCCCAAACACTTGCAATATTATTGTATATAAAATTCGCAATATTATTTCCATTTTGTCCTATATTATGCAATAAGTCTCACAATGGGTATAACAAAAGCAGCATTGTACAATGTTACCAACACATTTAAATTCCTTTTCGTAGTGCAATATAAATCAAAAGTCAATACTGTGCCACCTTAGAATATCACATAAACATAAGCGATATAATTGTATAATACGTAAAATTGAACAATTTTATTGCAAGTGTATGAGCCGCTTAAGAAAAGATAAAATCACTGTTTATTGTTGGTGTTTTGTTTAAGCTTTGATATAGGTACAAGTAAGACTGAGTGTTTATAATTATTTTTATTTTCAGTTTCAGTTTTTGCCACCAAAAAATACTTTTGAGTGTGAAGATGAAGAAGGCAAATAGTGACCAAGTATATAGCCAGCCGCCACCACAGCAGCCGTACTACTATCCACTATCTTACTACCCTCACCAGCAGTTTGTTCCCCAGCAGCAGCAGCATTTAATATTTGCTGCTTTCTAAAGGAGCGTATAGACGACATGTTTTTGTCATCTGACATGTCAAATTTCCCACTGCAAAACACATACATGTCGTGTGTTACCTTTTTAACTTTGCTTCTGTAAAAGTCAGACGCAAAGTCATCTGACAAAATTTCAATTAGAGCGTGCTCTATTTTCTTCTGACAAACCATCTGACATCAGAAATCTATTCCGGGAAGAAACTGGCAGCGGCGTCAACTATTGACGGAATTAAGCCGGCTTAAGTTAATATTTTACAATACCAAGATATGTATGCTCATCTAAAATAAAAGAAAAAAATATTAAGATGGCTAAATTATTTTACGGCGCAGATAAATATTTTCGTGGCGGCAGCAAGCTATTTTGAAACCGAGAACTACTTTGGTTTCTGCAATAACAATGCGAAAAAACATAGACAATGTCAGAAGCAAATTACATGTACGTTTGTGACCGAATATTATAAAACTTATGTAAAACAGCAATTTTGACAGACATGAACAATTACATGTGACTTGAAAATTTGACATGTCAGATGACAAATACATGTCGTGTACGGGCGCCTTAAATAAGTACGCATTTTTATTCTTTAGTTTACTTTTCATAACAGATCTTTTCACCCCACGAATCTGACCTACATACACTTCATTATCTGCATGTTTAAAATCTTTCGTTCTATAAACAACAACAGTTCCATTAGGACTTATTTCAAAACGAAATGTGGTACAATCGTTAAATCTACAATATGCATATAAAAACGTATTATCTTTAATGCGCGAAACACAATAAAAACATAAAATGCAAACATTATTATGCACTAAATATTCTTCTCTTACTAAATCTTCAAGAAGTTTCTTTTTAGTGATTTTATCATCATTAAACTTTTTTATAATATCTAAATTAATAGAAAATGAACAATCAAAAATATTTTTTTTAAAGTTTCTTTTAGGTTTTAAATTATTCGCTTCCCCACGCAATACGTTTCTGTTACACTTTTCATCGGGGTTGGCTTCCTTTCTGTATTTTAGAAAGTTTGAAACATTAATCGAATCATTTGTAATTTCAAATGGACTCAAAGTGTGATCGCGATTTTTATTCTGCACTTTCAATTTATTAGCAGAATCAGGTATATTTAAACAATTTTGCTTCTTGCAATTTTCTATTTTATTGCTTTCAATTAATGCACACTCATTACTATGTCTTATTTTGTCATTTATTTTAATTAATTCATCTTTAATCATTTAAAAGTCACATTTAAATTCGTCGACAAATTTCATTTTTTCGCAAAAATCTTTACACAAGTTTTCATAATTCTTCGAAATCATTTTGATTTGATCTTTCAAGTTTTTTGTTGCTACATCATCTATATTGATTTCAGTTTCCGATTTATTCTCTTCATTACAATTCATATCATTATATAAATTTTTCAAAGATTTTTGTTCCAAAACTGTTTCAGAATTTAATAAAATATCATTTTTTTCTTTACAATTTCCATTTACGCCATTTTTAGACATGCCTAAGCCTTTAACCTTGCTATTTTTTAACAAGTATTTTGCCATACTACATATGTTTCATCTATTTTTAATATTATTTTGAATTTTATTGTATTTACTATTTTTATTTATAGCATTTAAAGAATTTATAATAATTTCCAATAATTCAAAATTTTTTATAGAAGAACTTATCTGCAATTCCTCTAAAAAAGGACATTTTATCAGTATGGACTTTAAATCACTAATACTATAATTATGCTTACGCTTTTTCATTGCTTTGCCTAAATAATAAAGTTAGAAAACAAAAAATTATTAAGTTTTTTTTATTTTGTATAATCAGTATTGTGGTTATTTTGTTGAACTATTTATGGTTTTTATTTTGTATTTTAAAAGTTAAATGGTTTTTTTTTAAATTAACTAGAACATACTTTAAAAATTGTCCTTCGTACGAATTCGTCCCCACCTTAAAACGAATAAGATACTGTTTAATAATTGTTCTCTAAAGATATTTCAATTCTAAAAATAAAAAAAAAACAAATTTTGATATCTACTTACGTCGTCGTCTTCCTTCTTAAAAAACCAACTCCAGAAAATAATATGCTAAAAATGTAAAAAAAGTGTATTTATTTAGTAATATCAAAAGCCCTTATTAAAGTATAAATAAAAATAATATAATATAAAAATTATTGTTTTTTTAATAATTGCAAATGCATTAATGTTGTTCAATTCTTTTAAAAAGAATGCAATGATAGCTTTTACACCTACAGTATAAGTACACAGAAAAAAATTACTATAATATATTTATGGAAATTCCAAAAAAAAATCCCTTTTACAGATTCTCTGTCACTCAGAACATTGTATGTTAAGTTTTATGTTTCTAGCTTCAATATTAACGAAAATTCAAAAAGTACCAGTTAACCTTCGCTTTCATAATCACTACCCGGGTAGAGAAAGCGACTTTCATTTGCAAATAGCTGAGCGAGTTTTCGTCAAATCTGAAAATGCCACCGAGTCAGTCAGTTTGTCTTTTTTTCTACGTAAGTTAATAGTATCTACCCAGGTAGGTATATAAAATTTCTATGACACATTTCCTAATATAATCAACTGAAACTTTTAGAAAAACAATACATCATGTAAATAAATGGATTTTCGTTTATTGAAATTTAAAATTTACAAAAAAATGAGAAAAAGTATATATGAATGTATATAATATTTATTTACGCAAATTGTGAGAAGATGAAGATGGGCCCATATGACAATCTTCACACTTTGTCTGGGTGAAGCTGTGTTCAACGCATACGGGTTTCTTGCATTTGACACATGCTTGCCGTGCAGCTCTCTTCCTTTTAGAACAATGGCAGCACATGTAGCACCAACATTTTTGTTTGATGCGCCAACTTGCATCTCGTTCCGGGACATCATCAGTGTCAAATTCTTTATCTTCGAAGTTCGATACAGAGAATGATTATGCAGTAATAATAAAAACAACTAAATATTTTTCCACTCAAAAAGGTTCAAAAATATACCTAAAATACATTCAACGGCTGTCTTGATGGCAATCTTCTTGACTGTCATTGGTCTTTGGGCTCGGACCCTAATTTGCGAAATACAAAGCTCTTCATAAATCTTCATAAAGCTCTGTATAAATTTTCTACGTCGCGCAAAAGTGGTGTAAGCCTCAATTTTTCATACCCTGACTTCTCTACGCCAAATTGATAAAAACTGCGAAAATAAAACAAGAAACTACCCTGCGGGAAATTAGTGTCAATTGGTCCCACAGACTGGTCCTGGGAGTTGTGAAAATAGAACAGGCACATAAAGAAAGAATTCATGACCAGTGAAAGGAGAACCAATCATGTAACTGGTTTATGAAGAACAAAAAGGTAGAAAAAGTAATGAATTACAGTACTGTCTTCACCGGTGGTGTGATACATTTTTTGGGAGTTTCTAAAATTTGGCTCTTGAATTTAATTCTTGGACTTGTTTTATTGAAATAATACTACATTTTAGTAACTGTCACTAAACATGTCCATTGAGAATAGATTTGTGACTGGTCAAATGGCGTCAATTGACCCCCTCCAATGACAACCCCATGTAAAAGTGATAGGTCTTATTCATAGAAAGTGTTAAAACTAGAACCGGTCTCCAAACCAAAACCAAAGACCTATCACGGGACTACTTTGGTGTCAGTTCGCTTCCCTCTAGGGTAGTTTATCTCTTGTTTTACCAATCACTTACAGAAAGCGTTACTTGTAATACAAAAGAAGCCATAAGCCAAACCAATATGAAATAAATATAGTGTGACCTACACCACTTTTGAGCTGACGGCCTCATACATATATGCTGCCAGGGCCGAGATATCCAACATGTTGTAAAACATCGCAAAAGGCCAACGAGTTGTTTCCCTTTTTGTGGTATATTGGGACACCATTTTATCCATTGCGTCCACACTGTTCTTGGTTTGATTATAAAACAAAATAATTTCTGGCTTTTGTTTTATATCGGACACAGCTGAATCTCGATGCATGGACGATAGCAACACTACAGCTCTTCGTAGTACAAAAAAGCAAATAAATTGCCTAAAGTATAATTTTTTAATAATATTTCTTTTTGCCTTGTTTGACATTGTTTGTATTTTGCCCCATATAAAATTAAGAAAATATTATTATATCTACCCGGGTAGATACTATGTGTTGACGTAAAAAAATTCTTCATGAAAGCGAAGGTTAACGAAAAAAAGTACCAGTTTAAGAAAAAAAAGTACCAAAAAATACCTCTTACAGATTCTCTGCCATTCAGAACATTGTATGTTAAGTTTTATGTTTCTAGCTGCAATATTAACGGGAATTCAAAAAGTACCAATTAAAGAAAGAAAAAGTACAAAAAAATCCCTCTTACAGATTCTCTGTCACTCAGAACATTGTCAGCCTGTTCATCGATTTCGAACGTTAACGTTCGCATAGAAAATTATATTTAAAACAAAAACAATATTCGAAAATTTGTTTTTGTTTTAAATGTAATTTTCTATGCGAACGTTAACGTTCGAAATCGTTAAACAGGCAGTGTATGTTAAGTTTTATCAAAGACTATAAATATATAAAGATGTTGCACTTAGTCCCAATTTACAACGTTGAAATTGAAAGGCAGACATTTTTCTTATTCTCTTTTGAACTTCCCTAAACCTTTCACAATCGCGAAATTAATAGACAGACAGAAATTATTGTTTTCCATTTTTCGTTCTTTTTCTCTGTTGACAGAGATAAACATTTAACAGGCATTGATACTAAAATTACATTCTTGTGAGAAAAATGATATGAAGCAACAACTTGAAAATGCCGAAAAGTGTAAAAGATAAGCAAAATAATGTCTAAAAATGTCCAGTACAGATAGTCATGTACTACACACTCTACCTCTACAACCCCTCACCCACAAACTTCGTCTGTCTGCCTTCCACTTGCGACATTGTAAAAGGGGACTTAGTACATTTGAAATTTTCAAAAATGTTGAGCTTCTTAATGATGAGGGGGGGAAGTAACAACATTTTTTGTACTTTTCGTTTATATTCATTTCCGTTTTAGTCACAGTAAAGATATAGTCTATTTATCTTTATTTTTGCGCTATAAGGAAGTTTAATAGAAAGTATTTACGTTATTGTCCATTTAGCGATATAAGCACATTCAACATATATTCTATCTATCAGCGGCTAGAACAATCAAAGGTAAAGCGATTTATAAGCATTATAGCCATATTAACATAAGTTTTTTTTTTCGAAGTTACCAACCGTATCAAAGAACTAAAAAATTAATTGTTTAATTTTTCTAAATAACTTTCCCATCGATCGCCAAGTGGTGGAAATTTGAAAGTATTTTGATTATCATCCAATTCACTTTAACAATACTTATTAGTTTTTTATTACTAACACAATTACTGGCTTCACTAACTAAACCCAGCTAGCATAGGCTGTTTGTTAGACGATTGTGTTTAATATACAACTCCCAAAAGAGTCTTCTGATGATTATCTGACGAGTAACAAAAACAAAAACATCTAAATTTTTTACTTTTTTATAAATTTTTTGACACGCTCGTCTTTTAATCTTGGAATGAACCTTTTGTGACTCTCTGTAAGAGTCATATAACAATTACTATATAAGATTGTTTTTGAAATATAAAAATTCTATTGTCAATACAATTTCAATAAAACAAACCGGCCTAAGGATCAGTAAAAAAGGATTTTTCCGATGGATGGTGTTGATATCTCGCGACAGGCGAAGGTTTGTTTTATATAAATTGTATGAAAATTAGGAGTTTTAACATGAAAAACACGCTTGATGCCCCTTTTTAGGTAGCTCAGTTATACGGCTGAGCATTTCACGAGTTGTAAAATAATCCCTACATGAGTCTCATACGACTCTTGGCATGCTTTTTAAAAGACTCGTTAGATAATCTCTACATACATCACAAACGATTCACTTTACGATTAATATAAGCTTAGAAGAATCTCACAGGCGAATCAGCGCGTGTAACAGTTTCTCCCGTGCTAGGAATCGTCTACGATTAAAAAATGAGCTCGTCGACGATCAAAAACACTCTTCATGAGATTCCCAGTAGACTCCTAGACGATTGAAAATGCTAGCTGGGAATCTTCTCTGCATAGACGGCCTTCGGCCGGGCATAAAGATTTTCTCCTCTATGGTATAACACAAAAAATTAGTAATTTAATATACATACCAAAATTTTATTTGTCCTTCCAACATATTCAGTTCCAATTCCTGCACTTTAAGAGCCTCCACTGAAAATAAAATAATAAAAACTTAAATAAATAAATTTTTTTTATTTAAATATGCAAAGGATATAAAATATTCCTGGGGAATATTGAGGGAATATGACTATTAAAGTATAAAAGCTTTTGGGGATTGTAATTTGACTTAGAATACACATTCGAATAATATGAGAATTAATATAATAAATGTTACTCACCATGAGAAATAAATTCCTAGATTTTATTTAAAATTTAAAAAGGTTTGTCTTTTTTTCTTCTTCTTTTTTTTTATAAAATATTACCATATTAATTAATTATTTTGTACTAAAAGTGCTACCACAATTCTAAAAAAACTATTTTTTTCCTAAAAACAAGTATTTGCGGTCTGGCAACTCTTAAAACACACTCATTTCTCTGTGCAATTGAGTAACATTTCCTCTCTCTTTGTTGAGTGAAGAAAAATATTACTCTCTTCAAATTGAGTACTTTGTTATCTTCTCGTTCACAAATAATTTATTAGGTCAAATATTTAATTAAATAATTTATTGCATTTGAATTAAAAATAATCATTTTTTTTAAATATTAAATTCATTGCCCTAAATTTAAAAAAAATTTTGTGAAACGCTTTTTATAAGTATATCAAATTTTACAGTTTCCCACGACAAAAAGTGAATGGGAATCCATTGCAGAAAACTTTGCAATCAAATGGCAGTTTCCGAATTGTCTTGGCGCATTAGATAGAAAGCACATCAATTTCAAGGCACTTCGCAGAGATGGTTCCTATTTTTTTAACTATAAGGGCACAAATAGCATTGTTTTGCTAGCTCTGGTAGATGCTGACTGCCGATTTATATATATAGATGTTGGATGTAATGGGCGCAGTCATGATGCTGGAGTTTTGTTGCAAAGTAAACTAAAAACTATCATTGATAATGCTGACGACCACTTTCCACCAGACAAAGTTATTGGAAATGGGAGAAAACTACCATACGTCATAGTAGGTGATGATGCCTTTCCACTACAAAAACATCTAATGAAACCCTAATCTCAGAGCACTACCAAAAGAGAACAGCAAATTTATAATATTCGCCTTTCACGAGCTAGGCAAGTAGTGGAACGAGCATTTGGAATCATGGCAAGTCGATTCAGGATTTTCCAAAAACTTGTTGCGTCTTGCATAATATGTTAATCAACAAACACTATAACTATTCCAATGATTTATTGCTCACTGAAACTGAAGAAGCCAACTCAGAACCATTTAATGCAGAAAGAACAAATAGAAAAGGTGCTGCACAAACAATTCGCCAAGGCTTTGAACAATATTTTAATAATGAAGGAAGACTACCTTGGCAGGACAAGAAATTGTAAATTAAAAAATAATATGTATATAGAATGTTATAAAATGTATGTAAATTACACTACGTGACAGTTTTTTGACCAAATGGATTTGACACCTAATCTTTATGTAAAATATCTTCAAAAATTTTTAAACGGATTATGTATTTCTTTCTTTTAAGTGAACGGTAATAAAATTTCTAAAATAACCATGGGTCGTTTGTGAAGATGAGTCAATAAATGGCAGAGCTATATTGGACAAAATTTCAAATTTCATTATAAATTTTGATGATTTTTTGCAATTGAATTAACTCACTTTTTGATTTGTATCAAATCAAAGAACAACACAACAAATAAATATACAAAGCTACATTTTTAGTAACAATTTTTAAACCATTGGTTTAAAAAAAATAACTTGAAAAGAGCAAAATTGAGCAAAATCATAAAATTTTCAATGAAGGTTGAACTTTCGTCCCCTGTAACTCTGTCATTTCTTGACCAATTTTCACTAGCAATCCATGGTTATTTTGGAAATTTTATAACCTTTCACTTAAAAGAAAGAAATACACTAATATAATACACTAGACTAATTTTAATTTCAGTCACATCATCTTTTTTAAAAACACGAATAACGGTTCTTTTGGAAAATCTCAAAAACTGTTCTACTTTTGACAATTCTGACTTCATATTCGGATTCAGCGGATAATTTTACATAAAGATTAGCTGTCAGATTCATTTGGTTAGGACTTTGTTGAAATTTTGTCACGTAGTGTTATTTTATTATCTTAAAAATTTTTAAAAAAATTTGCTTGTCGATGATTAAAATTTTAATTTATAAAGTTTTCTTGCAATAGTCTTATGCCCTCATTAAACAGAGTTTGCCTTAAGGGCATAATAAACCACACTAAATGCTTGGCAAACACACAGGTTGTTTCCGTTTGATGTTAGCCAATAAACAACACAAATATACCTCGTACAAACATTAATTTTCAACGTCTTCACTTTGTAAAGCTTTCGCTGATATGAACAACACAAAATATTTGTACAAACGTAAAATTTTGAATGTTTTCCATTTTTAAAATGATTAAAACCGGTCGGTTTCTGTTTTCGGTTTTAAAAATATACAAGTAAAACAACATACATGGGCACTAAGTACTTATTTTAAATTTAAAGAATTTTGAAATACCTTGCCATTGTTCCAGGCTGTTATCTGTAAAGTTTTTTTTTTTTAATGAAGTACGAGTATTATGTATAATTTGCAATTTCTTTTATCATAAATATATATATATATAAAGTAAAAGCTAAAACCGAGGTTTTTTGGTCGGTTTTCGGTTTCGGTTTTTAGGCATTAAAACCGAACAGCAATCCCTAGTTTAAAATAATTCTATATAATTAATATAAAACTAAAAACTATATACATACATATATACATAAATGCATTCACACATACATACATCCTTCTTTGACAAAATTTTGATTTACATTATTACTGAATAATTATTAAGTCTTGTATATCTTCAATTCTTGTGTATTTAATTAAATGAACTGTATTCAATAAAATAACTTTAACAAATACGTTCCCAATTTATCTGATTTTAATTTTTAATGGAAACTTGTTCAATATTAGCCCAGGCCATTATGTGGGTTTTCTATCTGGGCAACAGTAGTGTTGTGTTCTGTATTTTGGTTTCAAAAATATGGAGACGATATCTATACCACTAGTCTTGAACTTTTAAATAATAAAATAAAAAAATGTAGATGCAAAACATATATATACATATCGTCATCTTAAAGACCTAATAACCTATCTGCAAAAATTTTAAAATTGACTTTTTTATGGATTTTTATTCCCTATCTCATAACGCATATGTGTGCAAAATTTTGAACATGAAATATTAAAAATGACAAAGTTTTTTTACCTAGATGACCGTTACGCAAAAAAAAAGAGAAAAAAAATCATCAAAAATCACGATAAAAGTTTAATTTTGTTGCATAGTGCAATTTAAACAAACATTAAGTACTTTTTTTTTACTTAAACCAGTAAAAGAAACTATAACTGTTATTATTTAATATATATAATATTCATATGTATTTCATATTCACACTAATTAGTAATGAAGATAGGTTATTTGGTTAAAGATTTTTACATTTCCAAATAACCTAACAAGAAAGTATAGTCGGTTAAGCTCGACCTAATGATACCCTACACCACAGTCTTTAAAACCAAATTTTCGAGAGTGTATGGCTATATGAATAGGGATCTATCTACATTTTAAATTTCATTAAAATCGCTTTGATAGTTTCTGACAGGAAAAAAGGAAAAAAAAACGATTCGGCCCATTTTCAATACGCTTGGTCCTTGTGCCAATAAGAACCTATGTCCCAAATTTTATCAAATTATCTCCAAAATTGCGGCCTGTACTTTGCGCACAAGGTTACAAGGACAGCCAGCGAGCCGGACGGACATCGTTAGTTCGACTCAGAAAGTTATTCTTAATCGATCGGTATACTTTAAGGTCTAGTACAAATGCATAATACCCTCTCCACTATTGTGGTGTGGGTATAATAAAAACTAACATAAGCTGTGTTTTTATAAAAACAAAATTTTCTCAACCGATATACATATGTATATTTCTGGTTTCATTTTAATCAAAATGTGTAATTTTCGTTTCAATATTGTAAATAGTTTTAATTTTATAACGTTTTTTCCCTCCTGTGAACTTTTGAAAACTGCAGATAGGTTATTTCGTCTTTAAGGTGACGATATACAATACAAGGTAGGCAAATATGTAAGTACAAAATGCATTAAGATGGTGCCAATAACGCTTTTATTACATTAATTTCTTTTATCGGGTAAATATTATCATTTATCAAAACTGATGTACATACTTCTATTACAAGAAAGCGATTCGTTTGTGTTGCACATGTTGATCCTACTTTTAATAATAAAACATATCTGGGGGTCGATTCTGGTTCTGTGAAACTGTGAAATGAAAACTTTTTTCACATTTTCATAGAGTTTCTGATTCTCGTTTAGTGAAAAAAATGATAAATAAATTCGAATGTTTTCATATGAGAAGAACAAATAGAATGAAACAAACTGTTTTCACATTTTCACAGTAATGTGATTCTTGTTCTGTGAAACAGTGCAAAGAAGTGTCACAAACTTTTCATTTATGTCATATTTTTACACTTTCATTTTAACGGTGAAAAGTAATTTATATAAATTATTTAGAGGAGAATATGGACATTGCCAACGATAAATAATAATTTAAAGAAAAAAAAAAGAAAAATAGTAATCTTCTAAAAATATGCATATTTACAGATTTTAAATTTTAAATAAAATGCCAATTTTTAAAAAAATACAAAACATTACTGAAGAAAAACGTTAACAAAGTTTTTTATATTGGCTCATTCCGAATTTCTTGCGATAATTCAATTAAAACCAATAATCATAACATTTTTTAAATTAATTATATTTTTTGTGTATATGTATAGTTTTACACTTGATTTAATGACAAAGTAGATATTTAATTACTATCGGCGGTGAAGAATTTAGGTTTAGCGACGGCTTAAAGAAAATTTAGAGAAGCCTACAATATTTTTCTTATTTGATATTTTATTGGTTCAGGATTTCACCATTTTTTGGGCTTAAGGTCGTTTTTTAAAGCTTTTATTTAACTTAGAATGCAACTCAATTTGAAGCAGATATCTTAAATTTATTGAGCTGAAAATTTGTACACACGCTTAGTTTGGATGACAATGCATTGTTTACTATGTGCCGTCATTCTTAATCCAACATAGCGGTACAGCCAAGATGGCAGTCAAGCTATTTGTAATGCACTCCTTTAATGTAGGTATCAAATAAAAAGGCTTGCTAAGAATAACTCGAAAAATAAAGGCCATCCAAATCCAATATGGTGGACTTCTGAAGCTGGAAACTTATCGTTTTTAATGCTTTCCTACAATAAGGGTTTCAAATGAAAGGACTTACTGAGAATACAAATTCGAGTTTAAAATCAATTAGAAGAAAAAAAGCCTTTGAAAAAAGGTTTTTTTTCAATGCGCTAAAAAGAAAAAAAATTAAGAGTAAAAAATCTGTTTTACAAAACAAGTTTTTATTTAAATGCGCTTAAACGAAAGGAGTTTACTTTTACTTAAAACTTTTACTAACAACTAATAGAGCCATTACCTAATTTATAAGTCATTGTCCAGATTTGCAATTTTTGCTGCAGAAATTCTTGATTTTATTGGTGAGATGAGTACCTCTCCCAAATTTCCTCACCCATCTTACCAATTAACTCAAGAATTGCTGCAACAAACATTGCAAGTCTGGACCGGAACAATGAGATAAAAGCTTGACAATTGACATGACACAATTTGCACGATGAAAAAACTTGTCGTGAAATTTACTTGTGTAAAAAAACAAGTAAATTAAATAACTTGATGGGGTTGATTTTACTATTAAAAAATAAATTAAAAGTAAAAAACCTTTTAAAAAAAACAAGGTTTTATTTAAACGGAAACTTTTACGTTAAGTCAATAACAACATTATTTTGGTAGATGTCATTTATATGCCAAAATTATTATGTTACTTAAGGTTTACTGCAATAAATATTTTGGGGAAATCACGCGGGCAAGATGTTTTCCCAAAAAACTCATTTGGCCACTCATTGATTGATCCATTTTGAATTTGTATGACTGCTCTTGTTTTTTGAATGAAAGTTTTTTTCAGTTAAAAAATTGTTGTTGTTTTTCTATATTAAAACATTTTATGTAAAATTTTTTCCTTAACTATTTTTTGTGCGCACTTGGACAGGACATTGAGATGCAATATAGTTCATGAAAAAACCCAAATACAACAAATTCGCTGAAAATTAAGGAATTTTCGGTTCACTCATTATTTTTCTTTAGGTTAAAAATATTAACCATGTATGTATAAATATATAAAAAAAAAACAATTATTTTACTAAAAATATTTATATTGTATAAAACAAGGGGAGTCATAAAAATGTGTTTTGTTTTTTTCTTCAAATAAGCTCGAAGAACACAAAGCACAATACACATAAAGTTAAAAACCTTTCAGCAAAAATAAATACATGCGGCTCAAGCAGTTAAAAAACTCGTTTGCGGCTTAGCGCCGGCTCAAAAATCCTAAGCTTCGAAATCTTCATTTGACTTTTACATTTTAATAATATAGATACAAAAGTTTCACGGCTACAATGGAATGAAACACTTTTTCATTAAAAGAACGGGAATCGTAATTTGTGCAAATGTGAAGTGATAATGTGAAAAGTGCTTATGAAAACGAAAATGAGAATTTTTTTTTCATTTCACAGTTTCACAGAACCAGAATCGACCCCCTGGTATCGTAAAAGAAAGCCTACACGTTTATTACAAGGGGGTTGCGTTTCGGCTTGGCTATATGGTGCAGCAGGTTCAGAGTTAATTTCAAAACTTGTGTCACCTTCATCAGTCTAAAAAAATACAAGCAATAATTTTAATCAAATGAATAAATACTGACCATGTACTTACCGCAGAAATATTTGACTCTGACTTCCTTACTGAGCAATGTGGCTTTAAAAACTTCAACTGCTCAAAACACCAAAGATTTGGTAGAAGTACATCGTCTGTACCAACCCCACTTCTTTTGCTACTAGCTATATCACGGGATTCTTTAATATACTGTGCTCTCAAGCTGTGGATCTTTTTTTTTATTGCATCAACGGTGATGCCTTTGTTCATTGCCTGAAGATCTTCACAAATAGTAAATAAAGATTTTGCGCGTTTTACCCGGTTTAAATAATCAGGATTTCGTACATTGTACAAATTTTCATTTGCCTCATATTTTATTATTAATTGCTCCACAATTTCTTGATTCCACATATTTTTCAATTTACAATTAAAATTTTTAATTTTATTTCCAATTTTTTTATATTTTTCTCTTTAATTAAAATTTTTTTTTTCTTTGATTTTTATTTCCAATTATTTTTCGTCATATACTGTCACCTCGAATGAAAAAAGAGAATAAAGCAACACAAGAAGAAGAAAAAAAGTACAAACAGAAATACGATTAACAAACATGAAAACTCTTTTCGTGTTTGTTTGGCAACTCCTCTTTCTTCTCTACCCCGATCGCCTACAAACAAAACAGACATGTTTGTCAGACATCGTATAGACACCGTGTAAACTTCCTCTTAGAGTGAACAGCTATACACATTACTAAAATAATCAATTTTGTATAAAAAAAAAAAAAACAAAACAAAACAAATAATTTTTAGCAGAAAAATATATTTATTTCTGTTTTTAAAAAAAAAAAAAAAAAAAAAAAAAAAAAAATGCTGCTTTAAAAAGCCAAAATATGTTAATATTAATTTGTATAAGCAATTCTACGGAATGCTGAGGGTAAGTAATATCTGAAAACATATATTTTAAGTTTATATTGTTGATTTCTTAGGTATTTTGTTGTTTGTTACTTACAGGTTAAATTGTTTGGCTGCCGTGGAAACTAATTGGATATTCCATATATTTGTTAATGGTAGGTACCAATATTCTTCTTTCGAGACTCAGCAGTATGGATAGTGCAGTGTCTATAAGGAAAACAAAAGAACATTAAAAATTTTGTTTGTCTAGGGATCTAAAAAAATGCATGTTTTAGGCCGGTGTGTGGGCAAAAAGTGATTGCATTAAATGGTCAAGGATACTGACCTTAAGGAATTGGTTTTTTGGCGCCTTTCTCTCCCGGATCATCGGTAAGTACAGTGAAGTGTCTGAAAAGAAAAGAATAACAAAAAATTAACAAGTTTTTTTACTTTCAAAATTTCATTTTTGGGCCGTGTTTTGGGCAAAGGTGGAAACAATAAATGGTCATGGATACTGACCTTCAGGAATTGGTTTTTCGGCGCCTTTCTCTTCAGGAACAGTGGTAAGTAGAGTGAAGTGTCTGAAAAGAAAAGAAAAACAAAAAATTAACAGCTTGTCGATTAGTGTGTGTGTATGGGTAAAACTTAATTACAACAAATGGTCATGGAACTTTTTAAGTTTTTCTTCAATCGACTGGTGGTAAAAGTGCCTCAGCTCCTAGTGGTTTTAAGAAGGTATTCGTGGACAACATGCTGGAATTGGTGTGACAAAATACAAATTATAACAAACCGGTCCTTTTCAGGATCATAAATTGTTTATAAAAAAGAGATAAATATAATTGTAAAACACAAATAGTTTGATACAAAGATTCGAATTCTTTTGAAAAATATTTGGTGGCCCTGAAAAGGGCCTTTTATCAGAAATGTTCTGAATCGTTTATGAGTAAACAAGATCTAAGCCACTTTTTTGTTTGAATCTGCATTGGTAAACTGTAAACTAGTAAACACATTGCTTTACCAAATTTCATAAAATTATCTTACTATTTTTGGCCTGCACTTTGTGCACAACGTTTACATGGACAGACAAATAACTAGCCGAACCGACGGACAAACATCATTATTTTCACTCAACCGGAATCCGTAAAGGATGGTTTGGTAACTATATTTGTAATAAAGACCTGCACGAGTGTATCAGTAAGTATTGTTGAAACAGATACACCAGATATATATCTGTTACTACTGATATAAATGAGAGAATGAGTGTAACTGATATTGTATGGTTTTGCTTTTGCCCACTCACCATATCTTAAAAACAAAAACAGATGCTTATGGTTTTGGATTGAGTGTGTCATAACATTTTTTTTTTGCTTACAAACATCTGTTGTCACCATAAGTATTTCTACAATATCTGTGGTAATCTGTTGTATTTTTAAATATTGTTGGCGAGTTGATGAAAATAAGAGAGTTTGTAAAAATTTGTATAAGATCTCAACCAGGGTTGCCAGATGGTTTTAGTAAAAAATCGGCATATTTTCAAAAACAAATCGGAAATCAAATTATGAAAAAACGGCAAATTAAAATTACTGTTTTAAACACAATAAAACATATTTTTAATGACAAAAACAACAAAGCAAAACCATTAACCATTACATAATGCTTTAAAAAAAATAAATAAAAATAAATGTTTTAAAAAAAAAATTTTATTTAATTAAAAAAATACGGGGTATCTGATAGCAGATTTATATTTTCAAACTTAAATAAAAATTTTAATAATTGACACAAAGTTTTATTAAAAGCATTGAACGGTAGAATGGAAATGCGGGTTTTATTTTTTAAAGAGTATGTCATCCACATGTCTTGTGTCGACTTGAACACACTGTTCAAAACGGAGCCTTGTTTTTCGAGAATTTAAAAAAATAAATGACCCAATTTTCTTATGCGTGGATAAGGCACACCAAACATTTACCCTGGGGCAATGTAAAGGTATTTGATGTTTCAATCGAAGGTTTTAGGTTCTTGGAGACCAGTAACGGTAGATTTGTTTGTTGACGTGGCTATTTAAGTGAAAATGAACTTTGAACAAAATTGTCGACGAGCAATTACGTAAGAATCATTACCCTTAAAAAATGTCTCCTCAGCGAACTGTGACTCACAAATCCTCCCAATCGATAATTCCAACGGCGCCTACCTTCCTCCGCACCGTTTATTACTATTTGAAATAATCGCATTTAAAAATATAATTTTGCCACCAGACACCCTTTATATGAATAGATTTTACTTAAAGGTAAATTGCAGGGACCGTTAATAAGAGTGAAGCATATAATTTTAGCTTGAAAACTCTCCATATTAGAGTCAGCGGAGACCTATACTGTCTTATATCAAGGTTCGTCTCATTAAGAACCTATGGTGATCTAGAATAAACGATCTTAACTCCACAGTTAAAAATAATTTTTCAATGAAAAATAAAAGTAGGTATGGATGAACTCTTAAAAAGAGAGTTTGATTTCGCAGTCATAAAATAATGACAATTAGTTTAATTGCAGTGCAAGCTGATTAGATAACAATGCTTTACAAATTGTAGTGATCTGACCAGCTACAAGCTTTGGGTGTCCAAGTACAAAATATGAATTTAATTAAATGTCGGTTAAAATCAAACTCCTGAAATGAGTTTTAATTTATGACGGCTTAATAAAACTCTTTTTTTAAGAGTTAAATTCGACCTTTTATGTTTACGTTGAAAAATAGCTGTTTATATGGACTTTTTTGTTTTTATTCCAAAAATAACTCAGGGACTAAAAATAATTACTTTTATTATTTTTTGTAAAGGTTACGAGAAAAAATTCCTTTATTTTCAATTGGGAGCCTTTAACCATTATCGTTATATATATTTTTTTTTGGTTGTGGTAACCAATAAAGTAAAATTTATTTATTTTTGGTTATTAATAACCTAAGTAATTTTTTGTTTACAAATATCTATTGGAAAAAATTATTTATTTTTCTGGTTACAATTCTTAGCTTAAGTAAAACATATGTACCACATTTCTTTAAGCTTCTCATATGAAGTTGTATATTTTTCAAAATGTGTTTGTTGGGTTAGACGCAATACAAACACTGCATATATAAAATAAATATTTATAACCATTTTTTCCTTAAGTATCAGCGCTAAATTAATAAAAGTTGTCTCTTTGTGTAACAAGTTACCCAAAATTAATATTTTGTATAAAACAAACCAAAAATTACCGTGCTGTAAGTGTTTATCAAAAAATATGCACTTTGATAATTTAGAGGAAAAAAATCGTCAAAATGCAGATTTATCGGTAAATATGGTAGGCCTGATTACAACGCTTCCTGCTAGTTTTTATTTTTTACAAACACAAAGTATGTACACGTGTTTAGTTCTTTCAGAGTTTTTTTTTCAATAATTTTTGTCTACTTGGCACTTGAACGAAGAAAACGCAACCTTTCAATTTCATGAAAGAATTTTTTACACAAACAAAATACATATCGGTACCGAAAATTTCAAAAATGTTTGCCTTCCAAAAAAAACAAGCAACACATTTTGTTCTTGTAAAGTTTTTTTGTTTGTTTTTTTTTTGTGCTCGAACCACATCACGCAAAAATGATTGAAAAAATAACTGTTCATGTGTACATATTTTGTTTTTGTAAAAAATTATTTTTTAGCCAGCCAAAGGGTCGGCTCTTTTGCGTTCAAAAATAATTGAAAATAACGGTATCGTACAATAAGTAACTTATTGTATTCCATCAGCATCCACTAGGATCTGCTTTCGCGAAACAGATATTAGCAGATATGATACTCTCTTTCGCTTTTGTATCAACTTACATCCACTCTTTTACAAATCATATCAAGATCAACTTATATCAGAAACACAAGAGCACTCATCCATACGCATCAACTTTAGAAAAAACACAGAAACAGATACAAACAGATGTATCTGTGCAGGTCTTTAATTTGTAACTCGTACTTCACACAATCACTTATTGAACATTTTAAAATAATTTATTTTTAAAATATGTACAAAACACTATTTATTCCTTCATAACTTTTCTTTTTTTGTGTGATTTCCTTTTAGGTAAATATGTATGCATTTTAAAATGAAATTTGTTTAACTAACAAAACACAGCACCATAAAATTAATAAAAACGTAAATTATGTTCCAATTGCCGAAAAGATATTGCCAATTGGAACCGAAACAAATGCAATACATTTTACAAGGGAATATGAACATACACATGTATTTTAAATTTTGGAACACCAAATTCTATACAAAATTGACTTGAATTGAATGAATTACTTACCATGTCGGATTCTTCGGAAACCGATGGAGATTCTCCTCGTTCAGGCAACCTAAAACACACTTGCGGCTCCTAAAACAAACAAAACGTTTAAAAATATTATTAATTATAATAAACAAAAAAGTTATTCGTACTTACATTTTCTTATTAATTCCTTGTTTGAAAAACTTGTAAAAATATGGTTCAATAATTTGTGATGTTACCTCTGCTGCTTCGTATTACCTCGTTGTCAACTGTGGTCAACTGCTGATGCTGCAAAAATGAGAATATTCCCCATAATTTTGCGCCAAAAAGGAAAATTTCATTATAATTGCGCCAAATTATTCCACAATTTCACAAAATAAAATGTAAATAATAAAATTTTATTTAACCCCTTTTGTGAAAAGAGAGAGCAATATATAAGACTTCAAAATGTGCTGTCCTTCACTAAATTTGGGGTTAAATGAGTATTGCCACTTTGACCCTTTTTTGTGCCTTCTCTGCCCGCCAGGTGGCCGTGTCTTATCTGTACAATTTGTGACATAAGAGTTGAGCATAAAAAGATGAAACGTGTGAAAGCAGACTTATACCATGTTCACACGGACAGCAATATTCGTGTTTCGCTCTCTTATTCCTGTTTCGCGCCCCAAACATGATTGAAACGACTTGTTTCCACATACAAAATTTTGTGAGCGAAACAGGTCGTTTCATTTTTAAACAGGCTGCGAAACAGGAAAAATGTACTATCTTCTCCAATTTTGATAACATTTATCGTTAGTTTATCTGAACTAGCTCTCAAAAAAAAGCAAAACAAAGAAAAAAACAAAATAAAAATTGATGTCTAATAAAATAAAGTGATAATTATAACATAATAATATCAATAAAAGTGTTAAATAATATGTATATGTTTAAGTTTTATTTACTTTTTTTATTTATTTAAAAAAAATCACACTAACAACACAAAAAAAATGTCAAAATGAAACAGGAATGAATCGTATGAACAGCATGTTTGGCAAACTAGTTTCAACGAGCGAAACGAGTGGTTTATGACGTCGTATGAACATAGCATTATTGAACATCAATTTTTATTTTGTTTTTTGTTTGTTTTGCGAGTTGTTCAAATAAACTAACGAAAATGTTATCAAAATTGGAGATGATAGTACATTTTTCCTGTTTCGCAGCCTGTTTCATGCGCATTTCACTGGTTGCTGAGGGCAGATCATCAGGAAACCTTTTTTATCTTCGACCGAATTGTTTAATTTTCTTTTTAGCGAAATAAGCCTGCGGCGTACCTTTTGTATTGTGAAACTTTTATTATGTGCTCTTCATAAGTTTTTCTGTTGATCATTACACAGTACAACACATGATTTTGGGACTCAATTCTGATAATTGCTTATGAAAGTAGACCCAAAAAGAAGTAGACCCAAAAAGAAGCTCAATAAATAATTTAAAAATTAATTTGAAGTTAGTTAGTATCGTATAAGGGAATTTGTCACGTTTTAGGCTCTTTTGTTTATCATAACTCGAGAACCCCTAGTCCGAATAAGCTGAAACAAATTTAATACTATATAAATTTTTAATTCTGGTAGTCATACAAAAAAGTCATCAATGTTTTTTCCAAAGAATTTTGTGAATATCTCGAGCAAATTTTTGAAATTCATACCTTTAATTAATTGTGAATAAAAGCGAAACGCGTTCATCGATTTTCATGATTTATGTGTCATTTTGTTCATAGGTTATGCGACTTTACGTGAAAGTAATAGGACTTGACACTGTTTTTACCGTTTTGGATTTAAAAAAAATGAAATAACACCCCAAAAAAAATGAAATAACCCCCCAAAAATCGTTTTTTTTTTTGTTCTCTGTACAACATTTTGGGGGATTATTTCATTATTTTTTTGGGGGGTTATTTCATGCCGCCTATCAATACGTAATTAGAAAGGCCGGTGTGAAGTCTCCTTCACACCTTCACCCAAGGACCAAAATGGTCCATTGTGACGCCTTAATTAGAGATAGCTATGAAGGTAGAAAGTAGGTGAAATAAACAGCGAAAGCACAAGACAGATCCGAAAGATAGGTAGAAAAGAAAAGAAGGTAAAGGACCAACCCCGAGAGAAATCCCACTCAATCCAAATTTGCCCTACGTGCGGTTAGCACCCAGTCTCCCCTCGCGCAGCCAGGCCATCCCCATTACGAATCCTATCAGATTCTCGAGCCCGCAACTAAAGACATCCCCTAATTCGCCCAGGAATCTACTGCCCAGCCGCCTCAGCCTGCTACCCTGCAACCTGGGACAGTGGCACAGAAAGTGCTCAACTGTCTCCAACTCATCCGGGTCCTCGCACAACCTGCATATATCCGACAAGTCGGATCCCATCCTCACCGCCATCCTGCCTTTCATACAGTGGCCCGTGATCATTCCTATCATGGTCCTAACGCAGACCCTGCTCCTGCCCAGCAGCGACACCGAATCGGACTTCCTAAGCACCGGCCACAGTGTCCGCGATACCCGACAGTCCGTTCGGCCCCACAGGCCCGATTGGACACGCCCAGTATCCACTCCTTAATTCTACCAAAATATAAGCCCAATGGAGGCCTAACCGCCTCCACACAGTCAGGATCCTCCATCTCTGAGCCCTGTCTTGCCAACTCATCAGCAACCTCATTGCCGCCTATGTCGCAATGACCCGGCACCCAGCACAACCTTAGCAAATACTCGCCTAAGGCTCCCTTCAGAGCCCTCCTACACTCAAAAACCAGCCTGGAGTTCACATAACAGCCCCTTACGGCCATAAGAGCCGCCTGGCTGTCCACATATATAGTGACCTCCGAGCCCCTATCAATTTTGTCCCTTATCAGTTCCACGGCCCTCCAGACCCCCAGAACCTCCGCCTAAAAAACACAGCAGTCGTCAGGAAGCCTATATGACCTATGTTCAGATCCTCAATGTAGACCCCTGCACCCGTGCCCCTCATCTTCGAGCCATCAGGGAAAATAGCAAATCCACCAAATAATCTGCTCCTGCCCGACCAGCTCTCCCTTAGTCTAAGAATGCTCCTGGCCGCCATTCCCATCACATACTGCTCAATAGGCAGAAGATGTAGAATGACAGCCTGAGGAGTACTTCTCATGGCACCTGTCATGCCAATTGAAGCACACCTCTGAGTCTTAGAAAGAAGGTTCCTACGACTTGCCAATCTCAATGTCTCCCACCAAACACAACATCCATACGTAAGAATGGGTCTAACCACCGAAGTGTGCAGCCATCCCACCACTGACGGCCGGAGTCCCCAGCTCCTACCTATCGATGATCTGCAAGCATAGTAGGCATTAAGACCCCTTTTGAGTCTCTCCTGAGTATTCCTACCCCATGACAGCTTGCTACAGGGACCATATATTTCAACTCGAACTTTGGTTAAAGCAATGGAGGATAGAGGTGAATGAGCAAAAATGCGTACATATAACATTCACCTTGCGTCGGGAATCATGCCCCCCTATTAAAGTCAATAATCAAATAATACCTCAAAATTCGCATGTAAAATACCTCGGTATTCATCTAGATCGCCGTTTAACGTGGAAAAGCCATATAGAGGCAAAATTAACTCAAATGAAACTAAAAGCCATCCAAATTCATTGGCTTATTGGAAGAAACTCTGTCCTTAGTCTCGACTGCAAACTTCTTCTTTACAACTCCATCTTAAAGCCAATCTGGTGCTATGGTATTCAGTTATGGGGCACTGCCTCGGCCTCTAATATCGAAAAAATTCAAAGCGCCAAAATAAACTACTTCGAATAATCACAGCTGCCCCTTGGTATGTTAAAAACGCAAATATTCACAAGGATCTTAATGTTCCATTAGTTAAAACTATGATTACGAAACATATCGTAAAATACTTAAAAAGGCTCGAATTGCACCCGAACCCACTAGCACGAAATATTTTAAATGATAGCGGCCACACTCGCTTAAGAAGAAGAGACACTGCAGCACTTATCCAATTAGATGAGCGATAAACACCTATAAAAGTGAACAGAACCCGCGATGAAGAAAATTTTTGTCTGGCACTGGCAGGACAAAAAATAACGTATTAGGTTAAGATTTGATTAATTATTGTTAGTTCATATTTAATATATGAAGATTCAATAAATAAATAATGAAGAAAAAAAAAAATGACAGCTTGCTGTCCAGAAAAACCCCCAGATACTTAGCACTATCAGATAGTCCCAGCTCCACTCCTCCCAGTACCGGCAGTCTAACCTCCTCCACCTTGTACCTCCTAGTGAAAAGAACCAACTCCATCTTCTCCGGATTAACTCCCAGTCCCTTGTCACTTGCCAATGCCGCCAGTTCGGCCAGCGCCCCTTGCATGATGTCGCTAATTGTCGGCAGAAACTTGCCCGACACCAATATCACCACATCATCCGCGTACGCCACGACCTTCTGACCCATTCTGTCAAAGCGTCCCAGAACGACATTGACGGCCAAGAGCCACAATAAGGGAGAGAGATTCGCCTTCCACGCCTGAACTAGAGCATCTTTGTTTCTTTTCTCGACCACAACACACACCGTTAATAATTGAATAGCGGTTTGCGCGTTGAAAACAGAAACTAAAAAAAGTAAAAGTAGAAAAATCGCTTATATACTTTAGAAATATTTTTTTAATGGTTTTGTAGATACATAGTACTTACAACAAATGTGCGCCGTGTTTGTTGGTAACGGTTTAAATAAATAAACTGTTCCATACTCGTTCCTGGGTACCTGGCCAAAATTTTTATCTTTTATTTTCTTTTCCGTTTGCCACACTCCATACAGATATGATACTACCCCTTTGTTCTGTAAACAAAAAGCGTAATAATATTTAGCTTTACTTTCGTATTATTTTAAAAGAATTTTATACCTTTGTAATAGTCTTGTATGGGCTTTCATTTTTGTTAATATTCCTTCCTCTTTTTTTCCACCCGTATTCAAAATATAGAGTGTAGGCGTTACTTTGGCAGTATATTTTATGCCCTTTGATTTCTCCAATCACAGGTGCGTCTTTTGGATATATCACCTGCTTGGAAAGTAATACCCTCTCTATAACATACTCCGGGTGATTTTTAAAGTCCATAATTTTCGTCGGCATGGGTGCCATTTCACCAGTCCGAGTGGATAACTCTGCTGCTAAGCATCATAGTTATCCATTCGACCAAGAACAACGGAACCCTCAGGTCAACCAGTGCCTGCCTTATAGCCTCTATCCTCAAATTGTTAAAGGCGCCTTCTATGTACAGGAATGCCGCCAGGGTGTATTCCCTGGTTCGCAAACCCCGCTCCATATAACCAACCACATCATGCAACACACTCTCAACAGATCTACCTTTAAGGTTAGCGTGTTGAGCGCCGCTGACGATGCCGGCGTCATTCTTCGTCCTCAGATGTAGATCAATCAGTCTTTCCAACGTCTTCAAGGGAAAAGACGACAAGCTGATTGGTCTAAAATCCTTGGGTTTAGAGTGACCGGTTCTACCCGCCTTGGGAATAAACACTACCCTAACCTCCCTCCACCTCCTAGGAATGTACCCGTTCAGCACACATACCCTAAACAGTTCCACCAACAACAGGAGTGATGATTTCCCGATATTCTGTAACATCACCGGAAATATACCATCTGGCACCGCCGATTTGTAGGACCCAAAGGTATTTACCGCCCATGTTACCTTATCCAAGGTAATCATATCACCCACCGTCTCCCTTTCATCACCGCCTGAGCCCGAACCAGAGAAGGGGTCACCACAATGTGGCAAAAAGGAATAAGTGCATAAGTGTTTTTATACTACTTTTCAGGAGAGCATTTTTAAGCTTTATATGTAAATGCCAAATCAGGGTTAAAAGATGTCAAAATTTTGTGCATGTAAATATCTCAAGTGCTATTATCGACATAATCCCTGCTAGTTTTGAAGTTGATATATATTCAGACTTCGGAGATATCGGCTGAAAACCATTGATGTTGTTATTCCGTTTTGTTAAACTATGATAATATGAAAACATATCTCAACTTATGATTGTTTTCCAAAATAATTGTTTAACATTTTCTTATAATATATTGAGATAAGTGTATTTTCCATAATACATTTTTAAAAAAATACAAGCATATTTAAATATATGTGTATTTTCCAAGTTAAATTTTGCAAAAATGGTTAATATATTTCGAGATAAGTGTATTTTCCATGTTAGATTTTTTTTTAAATGACTTGCATATATGGAGTTATGTATTTATTCCCTTTTGTAAAAATAAAAAAAAACTATTTATGCGTTTTAAAACATTTGAATTCATTTATTAGTTTAAAAAAAATAATAGTATTACTATATAAACTTACTGATATATTAAAACTAATATTTGCTCTGAGGATACATACATAAAAAACATAAACTTTTTCATTTTTGTAATTAATATTATGAATATTTTGTTAGTTTATTAATTTGAATAATATTTCAGTCTTCATCAGATGACCCAAAACAGAGTTCAGGATCGACATCAGGAACATTGTCATCTTTTAAATTTTTATAAAAATCATGGAAAATAGGATCAATTAAATCAATCATGCTTAAAAGGTCCCTTTTCTTTTCTTTTGAGATTTTAGGTAAAGAATTTACCTTTTCTAAAACCATTGTATCAGTCATTTTTACACCACGTTTGAGTATATTTATTGTTTTGAATGATTCTTCTTCCGATAGCGAATTTTTATATTCAATTGTGCCAATTTTATCTTTCGAATATCTTAACCACTTTACATCATGCCATGAAAATCCGGTTTTATCATTTTTCTTAATAATAAAGTTGTTTTTAGTCAATGAACAAAAATCAAAAAATTTAGTACAATCCATATCAACAACAATAAATGCATTTTTTTTGCCAATTGAACGCACAAATTGACCCCAATCGCGGGGATGATGAATTTTCATATCATTTATTTTTTTCTTTCTTTCAATAAGAGCATGATCTACATCACATTCCATATGAGTATGTCCGGGCTCCAAGAATTTATGATCAATTGTTTTAATGTTTTGATTAGTTTTTAAGTAGAGAGTAAACATTGTGCTTACATATGAATTTTTATTTTGACCAGCACAAGAGTCACTGTAAACAATTATCGAATCTGTACTTGTATTTGAAATAAATGAGTTAAGGTGATTGTAAAGGCAGGATGCAATTTCGTTAGCTCCTCGTCTTCCTTCGCCCTCATGCCACATAAAACAGTATGCCGTATTAGTAACGCAGTCATGAATTGTTAAGTTATAAGTATTTAGTTGCCTTTTATAATAAGACACAGAAGTTGTTAAATATGGAGTGGGAAGACATTGCTGTAAATCAAATGTATACATTTTAATATTGGCATTACTTGTAGCAAAATTTTTATCACTATCTTTCGATTTATATGCAAGGTCTGCCTTTTCGTGATGAATTTGCTGTTCATCTTTTAATCTAACGTATTCTGGATCAGAACTATCGACATATTCAATTTTTGCTTTAAATGTATCACATTTATTACAAGTGTCAATTTTAGGATGCTTAAATTTTAAGTTCATAGTGTGGAAAATTTGTGCATATTTGGTAAGACTTATAATTTCGTTTTCTTCGCAATATAATTCGTGCATTTTACTAATAGATAAATTGGAACTCAAATACTTTTTCGATGAGTGGCGTCTAGAGTAATGACTTTCATTTGCTGGGAAACTATTTATATGATTCTTTATTGCAGAAAGTTTTTCATCACTGAACTTGTTACTAGGTGTTGACTTGCCACGATTGTCTTTTAACGAAATTGGATCATTTAATTTTTTTGTAATAACATTTCTAATAAAACCTGCAGTCTCACCAAATGTATTTAAAAAACAGGCTTTGCAAACTTGTAATTTAACACCATTTGTTTCAATAAAGTAAAACGCCGTATTTTGTCGATTTTTTGAGCGGATGTCATTTTTCTTTAATGTTTGTGTAGCTTTTTCAGATATTTCAATTAAAGATGATATAAAAATGAATCGCTGATTATATGACCCCAATCCCCAGTAAGCGTTAAATACAACTTTCTGATCATCAAAAGTGATCTTGTCTTTACAGTTTCTACGGCAGGGTTTCAATTGATTACATTTTCGGTGCATCACCGTTTTTTTAGATTTTGTAACATATGCTTCTCCTCGGTTTCTGTTTTTCTGAATTTCTTTTTTCTGAATTTCACGTCAGAAGGTTCTATTGCAATCTCTTTAGAAGATATTGTAGGATCTGGGTCATCCTGCAATTCTTGTTCCATTTCAGTTATGGATTCGTCTGTATCATCAGATGTAATTGTATAGTTAGGGTCTGCAATGGAATCGTCTGAAAAATGGTGCAAGCTGTAACCTAAATATTCGCTTAGGTAATCTAAAAACGCAGTATTATCTTTTAAATCATAGAATCCATTCATACTCGATTCGGTTTCGTTTTCGACTAGTGGGGTAAAAAAGGTGCGTTTAAATAACTCATCTCCGTAGCTGACTTCATTTTTTCTTTTAATTTCTTTTTTTGTTGATTCATTGCCATTTTTTTAAAAGTGTTTAACCCTGTAAAAGAACATAATTTGAAAAATTTGTTAAAATTGTCATTGGAATAAACGCATAATTGAGATAATACAATTATTTTTATCTTTATAATTTTGGAATAAAAACATAGCTCGATATATACATATTTTATATTTTTAAAAACTGAGGTTTGGAAAAAACACACAACTATAGATATGCTTTAGTTTTTTTAATTTGTTAATTTAACATAAACACATATTTATAGATATGTTTTAAATTTTTTATAATGTTGATTTAGAAAAAACACATAATTTGAGATATACAGCTCTTTATGTTATTTCGAGTTTTGGAATAACTACATAACTCCAACAAAAATATTTATTTATTTTTTTTTTAATTTTGGAAAAACAATATAATTGACATTTAAATTAAGGAAAAACTGCATATCTCAACACAAAAAATGTTTAATTTTGTTCCCTTGTGTTATATAACTTATAAAATAAAATCTTCTAAATTTATACTTTTATGGCAGTTTCGTAAAAGTAGAATGCTCTTCAAATGGGATGAACTTAATTTATTACGTTGCTTGGAACAAATAAATTTTAAATCCGAAAAAATTTGTTCGCATAGGTAAGTAGTGCCGAATAAAGAGAGGCACTTAAATGAATTTTTTTTTAGTTCAGGATAGAACTCGCCATCCAAATCTTTCCAGAACTCTACAATATTCTTTCGTCTGGAGCATTTACTTCGCTCCGTAGTATGATTAGTTCTGACTGAATATCAAATTCGTAGTTGCTTACAAAAGGGTTTTCGAAAAGATCTAATAGCGGTTGTAAAATTACAAAATCTTGAAACCTGTCTTGAAAATTATTGAAAAGTGTTTCAAATATTTCGGCATATTCATATCTTTTGTCGATTTCGAGATTTCTATAAACAAGTGAAGTTTTTGGAAAATTGGAAAAATCACCAGTTTTAATTTGGGAACAAATTAGAAAAAGTTTTGTTTTAAAATTGTGAATGATTTTTGACAAGTCGCAAATATTGCGTTCTTTTCCTTGCAATTCCAAATTTAGTTCATTTAACATACTTATCGTATCTGCCAAAAAAGCTAAGTCTAAAATAAAATTATTGTCTTTTAAACACTGTACTAAAACTATTTCTATTTTCTCAGTTTCTAGGAACTTAATAACTTCTTCTCTTAAATCATAACGTCTATTCAGGCAATCACCGCGACTTAGCCACCGAACTTCTGTAAACATTTTCAGGTCACAGATCATAGCATTTTTATTTTTTAAAAAGGTTACAAATTTTCGGTGGGTAAGCGCTTGATGTCCGCTTCGAATTTTATTTATTATGTACTCTGCTGTCTTCATAGCTGGGGTATCACTTATGAATTTCGATGCAAGAGCGGTCTGATGAATTATGCAGTGAAAATTATGAACTACAAATTCGTGTTTTTTTAATTTGCCTATAAGCCCATTATATTTGCCCAACATTACATTCGCTCCATCTGTGCAGACTCCAGCAAATTTGTTTATGTCTACAATGGAAAGAAGCTTTTCTGTGACAACGTCATACAACTAATGGTCATAAGCTAATGGTATATCATATCTTTTTACAAAATACCAAATGCGCACCTGAGTTTGCCTGCAAAAATGTATAGTCATTATGGCAGGTCAAAGTTACGTTAAATAAATACCACAAATTAGTAAGGTTAACTCTTTGTACTCGGTCATATAATTGTAGCATAAAAAGTAAGCAATACAAAAAGTGCGAAACAATAAAGTTTCATTAATACAGTAGTTTTGTCTTAGCTGCACAATCTCCTTTGCACGATTTTTTGTGCAGGTAAATCAAAAATGCAGTTATCTTAAATGCATTTACCTGCCTTAATGTGCAGGTACACAATTGTGGTTACCTGCACAAAAGTGCAGCTAAGGTAAAGTGTTTGATTTAAAAGTAGAATAAAAAAATTATTTTTTAAAACATAAATTTTAAATTTTATTTCAACCCAGCTAGCATTTTCAATCGTCTAGGAGTCTACTGGGAATCTCACAGGTAGTGTTTTTGATCGTCGGCGAGCTTATTTTTTAATGGTAGACAATTCCTCGCACGGGAGAAACTGTTACACGTGGTGATTCCTATGAGAGATTCTTCCATAACGCAGCGAAAACGCTTATATCAATCGTAAAGGGAATCGTTTATGATGTATGTAGAGATTATCTATCTTTCAAAAAGCATGCCAAGAGTCGTATGAGACTCATGTAGGTATTATTCTACAACTCGTGAAATGCTCAGTCATATGACTGAGCTACCTAAATAAGGGCATCAAGCGTATTTTTCATGTCAAAACTTCTAATTTTCATACAATTTCTATAAAACAAACCTTAAGGTCGCGAAATCAACACCATCCTGTCGGAAAATCCTGTTTTACAGATCGTTAGGCCAGTTTGTTTTATTAAAATTGTATTGGCAATAGCATTTTCATACTTCAAAAACGGTCTTATTTAGGTAGATCAAAAAATAAATTAAAAAAATAAATTAAAAAAAGATTTAGATGTTTTTGTTTTTGTTACTCGCCAGATAATCATCAGAAGATTCTTTTAGAAGTGGTATATTAAACATAATCGTCTAACAAACAGCCTATGCTAGCTGGGAAATTACAGATCATTTTATACATGTATGTATGTTTATTTAACAACAAAGAAACATTGACAAAAACAATGAGAATTCACAAAGAACATAAAAATTTATGGAAAAAAACAAAATAATTGCGATTTATATTTTTAAAAACAGCTTAAATTGGATATTTATGTGAAAAAGTGTCCACCATATATTTTGATGAGTGCAGGCTAACTTTGATGTTTGGTATGAAAATATTTTAAAGCTGCCCAAAAATATGAAAAATGTAAAGGTATACAAAATGCACGTAAAAAGGATTTTGAAGAATAATTCCAGAAAATATGTATTTTGGGCAGTTAAGTCAAAGTGCAGCTAACTTTGATTTTTTGTATGAAAATAATTTTAAAATGCCAAAAATTTTGTGCATTTATCTTAAATGCGCAGGTATAGAAAGTGCACCCAAGAAAGGAATTTGTATGGAATTATAAAGAATAATTCCAAAAATTATCAATTTTGTGCAGTTAAGTCAAAAGTGCACGTAAACAAAAGGCAGTTAAGTCAGAACTATGTACATCAATAAAACACATCTTCTTACCCAAAAATTTTGTCTGCTGTCACATTTGCTTTTATGTGTATAGGTTTATACATAATTGTAGGAAAACAAGACTTTTTAACTTGTTTTTTTAAATATTTTTACTTACTTAAGAAAAGTGTTTTCAAAGAAAAAAACCCACCGACGCGATTGGTACAGAAACAAAAATATTTTTTCAAGCACAAAATACCAACAAATTCTTGTGGTTTTTTTTCTTAATAATTTCTGCATTTAGGTACGTCTTTTTAACGAAACAAAAAGGGACCCTTTTACAGGCATCAAAAAATTTTTTTCACAAACAAAACACATATCGTTAGCTTAAATGCAAAACAATGTAGATACAGTAGTTTTGACTTAACTGCCTTTTGTTTACGTGCACTTTTGACTTAACTGCACAAAATTGATAATTTTTGGAATTATTCTTTATAATTCCATACAAATTCCTTTTTTAAGTGCACTTTCTATACCTGCACATTTAAGATAAATGCACAAAATTTTTGGCATTTTAAAATTATTTTCATACAAAAAATCAAAGTTAGCTGCACTTTGACTTAACTGCCCAAAATACATATTTTCTGGAATTATTCTTCAAAATCCTTTTTACGTGCATTTTGTATACCTTTACATTTTTCATATTTTTGGGCAGCTTTAAAATATTTTCATACCAAACATCAAAGTTAGCCTGCACTCATCAAAATATATGGTGGACACTTTTTCACATAAATATCCAATTTAAGCTGTTTTTAAAAATATAAATCGCAATTATTTTGTTTTTTTCCATAAATTTTTATGTTCTTTGTGAATTCTCATTGTTTTTGTCAATGTTTCTTTGTTGTTAAATAAACATACATACATGTATAAAATGATCTGTAATTTCCCAGCTAGCATAGGCTGTTTGTTAGACGATTATGTTTAATATACCACTTCTAAAAGAATCTTCTGATGATTATCTGGCGAGTAACAAAAACAAAAACATCTAAATCTTTTTTTAATTTATTTTTTTAATTTATTTTTTGATCTACCTAAATAAGACCGTTTTTGAAGTATGAAAATGCTATTGCCAATACAATTTTAATAAAACAAACTGGCCTAACGATCTGTAAAACAGGATTTTCCGACAGGATGGTGTTGATTTCGCGACCTTAAGGTTTGTTTTATAGAAATTGTATGAAAATTAGAAGTTTTGGCATGAACAATACACTTGATGCCCTTATTTATGTAGCTCATACGGCTGAGCATTTCACGAGTTGTAAAATAATACCTACATGAGTCTCATACGACTCTTGGCATGCTTTTTGAAAGACTCGTTGGATAATCTCTACATACATCATAAACGATTCCCTTTACGATTAATATAAGCGTTTTTGGCTGCGTTATGGAAGAATCTCTCATAGGACTCAGCACGTGTTACAGTTTCTCCCGTGCGAGAAATTGTCTACAACTAAAAGATGAGCTCGTCGACGATCAGAAACACTCTTTAGACAACTGAAAGTGCTAGCTGTGTTGAGATGAAATTTAAATAAAATATTAATTTATATATTAATAAAATAATTTTTTTATTTTACTTTTAAATCAAACACTTTACTTTAGCTGCACTTTTGTGCAGGTAACCACAATCTTGTACCTGCACATTAAGGCAGGTAAATGCATTTAAGATAACTGCATTTTTGATTTACCTGCACAAAAAATCGTGCAAAGGAGATTGTGCAGCTAAGTCAAAATTACTGTATTATTTGAAAATTACAAATTATTAGAATACAATATTTTTTCCTTAATAATATATTGGTTAACGCATTTTTATTTGAAATTTTAAAAATAGATTTTAAATCTCAAATAATTACCATTTTACAAAGTTCTTTGCTTTGCATGTTATGAAATGTTATATTATTCTACATTTAAGTCTTAAAATTTGAACTCTAAATGAAAATTGCACGCAAGGCATTGGATGTTACCAAAAGCATTTTTGTCCGCACAATATTTTTTGAGTGTTTGCTGAAACAAAATAATATAGCATCCGCTAGACATGTACACTTGTCGAAGTCACATCGACGACTTAATTGAAGAGCATAAAAATATGTGTAAGTTTTGTTTTGCACAATTGTGCAAAGAAATGGAAATCCCTGTTCTAGATCGCGAGCACAAAAGTGACTCGTTTAACTAACTTTTAAAACAAAATTTTCATTCCTTAAGGGGGCTCCCATACAAAATGTTTAATACAAACTAGAAATATATTGAAGAAAACGTATCATAACGTATTAAGGAGTCGCCTTAACAATTTCTCGAGACATACTTGCCCCTTATCACCACTTCTTAAGGGGGCTCCCATACAAATATTGCGTTTTATGAAATTTTTAAATTAATTAAAATTTTTCGACTTTTGAATAAAATTAAAAGTTGTTAACAGATTTTAATCATTTATAGCTTGTTTTGTTTGTAGCTTTGTTTTTTATATGCCTGTAAAAATTAGAAGCATAGCTGTAATTTTTTACAGACTTTTAACAAACAAAAATTTCGAAATGTTGCTAAAAAAAATTTTTTTTTTGCTAAAAAAAATTATGTTTCTAAAACGACTGCGCATGTTAGATTTAACGTTTAAAGGAAATTTTATTGCGGATTTTCGTTTTTTTTTAAATAATTTCAATAAACTGAAACGTTTTTGAACGGGTATTGGATTCAGCGTTTCCGAATTAGGTTAAAGCGCCAGTTGCCCGGCTTGTCTCAAAAAAAGTGTCAAATTCTAGCACAGTGTAATTGTTTGATAAAACTTGCGAAAAGCAATAAAAAAAAAAACGTTTTTAACTACAACGATAAAAAGAAATATGTAATTGTACTTTATATTTATGCTTTAAACACATTCGAGACAGCAAGCTACCGACTTCAATATGTCAAAAATAGAATACATGTGTGTATATGGCAATGATTATTTTCACGACGACACGGCTACATGGCTGCAGGTTGTTGTCTGTGCTTATTTTGTCGTTGTAGCCAAATTAAACTAATTTCTATTTTTGTCCACTGCTAAACAGAAAAAGTGTTGCTAATAAAAAAAAATATTTAAAGAATGAGTGCTTAAAAAATTTTATAATGTTTTTTTTTTGTTTAACAGAAAAGAATCGGCTTGAAACAAGAATATTAACTCGGCTTAACATCAAATTGATATTTATATAATTTTTAAGTATTCTTGAAAGAAGTTCTATAGGAACATGTTTTTCACGCCAACGCTCCTAGTTAAGCAGTTATAGGTCGCAAAAGTTGCAAAATACTTTATCCATATCTATTTAGGTGAAAAATTATTTGCTTAATAAACTTTTTCTGTATTGCGAGCTTTCGGCCTTGCGAAACACTTAATTAATTATGTACATATTACAATAATTAAATATGTAACAAGTACATAAATTATTACCACATATATATTTTTACTCAAACTCATAAATATATTGAGAAATTAATCCAAATTTTTAATTTTTCGAATTTATTCTATGAGTTAAATTTCAGTTATGTATTTTGTAAAGCTTTTTTGTAATAGTTCTATTCCTTTAATTTTTCAGAAATTTAACTCATAGAATAAATTCGAAAAATGAAAAAAATGTTTATAATAATATAAAGTAACCTTCACAAGGAAATAATTCCCAATTTCTAATTGTTAAAATAGTTGAGCTAAATACATTCAATTTATAAAGTAACACTATCCAGTGAGACACAAAGAATGCTGACGAAGGCCGTAGCGGGCCAGAAAATGCATTACATTCTGCTGGTGTCTAATAATTGTAAATTTTTCTGAACATTCAATATACCTCATTGCTTTCCAAAGGAAGGCTAAGGTAAAATGTAAAAAGAAAATACAATATAATAGTCTGGTAGTGTATAAAGTCATTTCTGAAAAATTAAAGGAATAGAACTATTACAAAAAAGCTTTACAAAATACATAACTGAAATTTAACTCATAGAATAAATTCGAAAAATGAAAAAAATGTTTATAATAATATAAAGTAACCTTCACAAGGAAATAATTCCCAATTTCAAATTTTTAATATTTTTAATTAGGCTTAAGTTCATGAAATTTAATTTTTATTAAATTATTTTTATGAAGAAAGGAATTTTACAACATGAAAATCAATTAAAATTGTTATTGATAATCTTTCATTCTTGACGTGGCTCGGGCTCGAACCCTGGCCGGCAGGTTACCATGACATGTTTCGATCGCAACCACTCGATCTCCTCAGATGGATTTGCCGTCTTACACTCGCAGCCATCGACGACTGCTGACGTCACCAGTCAAACATCAATCCTTAAACCAAATTGTATTTTAACATTTGGTAGATCGAAATTTGCTTTCCTGTATGATTATCCATTATCTCCATCTGAGGAGATCGAGTGGTTGCGATCGAAACATGTCATGGTAACCTGCCGGCCAGGGTTCGAGCCCGAGCCACGTCAAGAATGAAAGATTATCAATAACAATTTAAATTGATTTTCATGTTGTAAAATTCCTTTCTTCATAAAAATAATTTAATAAAAATTAAATTTCATGAACTTAAGCCTAATTAAAAATATTAAAAATTTGGATTAAAAACCATAAATAGTTCAACAAAATAACCACAATACTAATTATATTGAGAAATGTTCCATAATAAAATTTTTTAAAGCTTAATAAATATAAAATTCTTTATGATGGTGTTACTTAAAATAAGGTTTATAAAAGCTAGAAGTATTCTTCCCTATACATAGTCTTTTGAATTGCATTTTAAGAAAAATTTTGCCTCAAAACACATTTCAAATTTATTTTATTTTTATGAATACGGCAGATTATGTTTTAACAAATATACTAACAAAATTTTAAGTTTGGTAGAAAAATCTTTCAAGAAATATTTAATTTGGAAATTTGCTCTTAACGGAATTTTTAACACATCATGTGAAAGATATTTCGAAGTACATAGTTTCCAATAATACTAGTACTTCTTTGATCCAGTTTTTACCTAAAATGCAGTTGTTGGGTATCACTTGCGCAGAAGTAAAGTTTAATGATCGAAAAACATCACTTGAAAGAAACTTGGCATAACTTTTATGTGTCAAAAGTTTTTATGCAGAAAATTTTGGCAATTATTGCTGCAGTTAATTTTCTGAAGCAATAGCTTTTGACATTAAAGAAATCGTTTTATTTTTTTTTTGTAATGCTTTTTCTTGTCATTTATAATAAAACTGCCACTTGTTGGTTCAATATTTTTAATAAAGTTTGACATCATTATTGTTGATAACATTTTTATTATTATTTTATGTTTGCTTATAAACCTTTTGAAATTCAAACTTTGCACAGCTGTTGTGCAGTAAAAAAGTATCAGCATCACAACGTCAACTGGTAATTACGAATCAGAAACATCATTTTGCATCACTGCGGCATTGATGAATAGTTTTCATGCATTAACGTACGTACCCAAAGTGTTCTGAAACTCTTACGACCTATACCACGCTCGTTAACTGAATTTTTTTTTATTTTTAATGCAGTTTATATGTATTTATTTATTTAATCTGCCGTTACGATTATATTGTTTATTACTTCCAAAAACAACAAAATTATAATATTAAATATGTCTTATAATAAATTCAATTGTTTTTACTTTATAAAATGTATTATAAATACGTATTTATATATTTATAATTTTAAATTAAGTTTGTATAAAAGTCTGCAAATATGCCTGTTTTTCATTTTATAAAAGTAAAAAAAGTGATAGTGGCACCACTGAAATATAAACACACAGTAAAAACAACAGCTGTTTATATTTTTTCAATTGTAGCTGCCGTCTTCAATATAATTCAGTAGCTGACTACACACCAATAATTGCACCCAGCAGCATTTGTAGTCTTGTGTTCGTGTATCCTGCTGTGGTGAATGTGTTTAATGCATTATACTCTGTACTTTTTTTTCTTAACCTTTAATAACAAATGTACTTTAATTGCTACAAAATAAGTTGGGAACCCTACTCGTGATCTATCAATATGGGAAAATGGATCGCGATCCAAATATCACGATATTTATTGAACGTGCAGCAGTGCCCTTAAATGAAAATCCCTCACACAGCCGAATGCAACTTGTTTTATTTATTTATTTACTGATTCCATTTCCTGCACAACAAGACTGAGTCTTATATTTATAGCACAGGAACGTATTACGTTACAAAATAAACTTGATACAAGTAAATATAACAATATTAATATAAAAAAAAAAACAAAGTTCAAAAATTATAAATTAAAATTAAAGAAGTAAAAATTATTTAAAAAAATTGAACAAGAATTAGTATTGTGGTTATTTTGTTGAACTATTTATGGTTTTTAATCCAAATTTTTAATATTTTTAATTAGGCTTAAGTTCATGAAATTTAATTTTTATTAAATTATTTTCATGAAGGTTCGAGCCCGAGCCACGTCAAGAATGAAAGATTATCAATAACAATTTTAATTAATTTTCATGTTGTAAAATTCCTTTCTTCATGAAAATAATTTAATAAAAATTAAATTTCATGAACTTAAGCCTAATTAAAAATATTAAAAATTTGGATTAAAAACCATAAATAGTTCAACAAAATAACCACAATACTAATTATTGTTAAAGCTAGGGCACGAGCTCTATGTGTACATTTGTCCTTCAAGTTGTGCTGCACAGAAAAAATAATTTTTTCAATTCAAACAAAAAATTTGTAGAATCAAACAATTTTTTGTCTGAAATCGGTCCTACAAACAAATTCGCATATTCAAACAATTTATTTGCATTTTGTTTATTGAAAAAAAACGCCGATTTTTTCAAACAAATAATTTTACAGAATCAAACAAAATGTTTACTGAAATTCATATAAATTTTAAACAAATAATTTTGCTGAATCAAACAAAAAAGTTTTGGCACAAGCAATGACGCGCACATAAGCAAGCACTGTTGGTGAAGATGAAGCAGAGCAGAGCGGCCGGCTGGCTTTGAGACACATTTTTTTGTTGGAATAATTTTTGAACGAAGTCTTTTTTTATACACACAATGTTTTTCGTCATCACTCACTGTTGCTTCATCCTTTCCTTTGCTAATGAAGAAGAAATGTAACCCAAAAACGGCGACAGACCGACTCGATATGTTTTTCGTCATCATCCTATTTTTGTATTTGATGTATTTAAACAAACTGTTTGAAAAAATTGAATACGGGATTTTGTTTTTTTTTACCAACTTTGAAACCAACCAAAAATTTATTTTGTTTCTTATAATGTTGTCATTTCTGTTGTTTAAAAAAAATGAAACGTTTTTTTTACCTGCTATTGTTTTTGTTGTTTTTTTTACTGCAAACCTCGTCACGCTATTTTATCATTTTTCTTATTGCTGTACTTTTTTAAAGCGTCCAAAAAAAGACTGCATGTGTTTTTTGTTGTAGTTCTTATATTTATCATAAAGAAGTGTTGCTTACAATCAATAAAAAAAATGCAAAAGGACGACAACATTAAAGAGCATTAAATATTTCATACAAAATTATGAAAATTTGAAACCAATAGCGCGTTTATTATATTTTTGGAGAGTTGTCCACATTTTTGTTGGTTAAATAAAAATCAAACAAAAATATTGATTGAATCAGTAAAAAAATTTGTAGAAATCAAAAAAAATTTCAAACAAGCGTTTGTTTGAAAATAATTCGGCAATAATTTTTTCTGTGTGAAAAAGGTCAACAGAAAAGAGAAGGACAAAGTGAGAAAACAAAAAAATGTACTTGGACTTCAAGAAAAATTCTTGACGAAAGTACGAAAAAACAGAAGTAAAGGAAAAAACATGTAAAAATCAATTAAAATGGATAATCATTCAGGAAAGCAAATTTCGATCTACCAAATGTTAAAATACAATTTGGTTTAAGGATTGATGTTTGACTAGTGACGTCAGCAGTCGTCGATGGCTGCGAGTGTAAGACGGCAAATCCATCTGAGGAGATCGAGTGGTTGCGATCGAAACATGTCATGGTAACCTGCCGGCCAGGGTTCGAGCCCGAGCCACGTCAAGAATGAAAGATTATCAATAACAATTTTAATTAATTTTCATGTTGTAAAATTCCTTTCTTCATGAAAATAATTTAATAAAAATTAAATTTCATGAACTTAAGCCTAATTAAAAATATTAAAAATTTGGATTAAAAACCATAAATAGTTCAACAAAATAACCACAATACTAATTATTGTTAAAGCTAGGGCACGAGCTCTATGTGTACATTTGTCCTTCAAGTTGTGCTGAAAAAGGTCAACAGAAAAGAGAAGGACAAAGTGAGAAAACAAAAAAATGTACTTGGACTTCAAGAAAAATTCTTGACGAAAGTACGAAAAAACAGAAGTAAAGGAAAAAACATGTAAAAATCAATTAAAATGGATAATCATTCAGGAAAGCAAATTTCGATCTACCAAATGTTAAAATACAATTTGGTTTAAGGATTGATGTTTGACTAGTGACGTCAGCAGTCGTCGATGGCTGCGAGTGTAAGACGGCAAATCCATCTGAGGAGATCGAGTGGTTGCGATCGAAACATGTCATGGTAACCTGCCGGCCATGGTTCGAGCCCGAGCCACGTCAAGAATGAAAGATTATCAATAACAATTTTAATTAATTTTCATGTTGTAAAATTCCTTTCTTCATGAAAATAATTTAATAAAAATTAAATTTCATGAACTTAAGCCTAATTAAAAATTTGGATTGAACAAGAATGTTTTGAAACTATTAGCATTGCTGTTTAGTTGTTGACTTTGTGGAAGATTGTTCCAAAGACGAGCGGCATGTACATAAAACTGACATTCAGATACAAGTAAATGATGTCGAGGTATTGCAATATTTCGATTTCGTGGCGATTGAAAAAAACGTATTTTATCGAATATATATTTAGGTGTTTGAATGTTGATTATTTTATGTAAAAAAGTTAGAGTGCGAATTTTTAGCAGACTTTCAAAGGATACTCCATAAAGATTATTGGCAACAGAGGAAACTTGTTCAAACCGTCTTAATCCATACACATATCTTATTATGTTATTAAACAAGACATTCAATTTTCTCCTACTAACTGAGTCACAGCTTCCAAATAATTCACACCCATAGATCAAGCAAGGAATCAAGTATGATTTAGCAAGTAAGGCTCTTATTCTTAAGGGTGTAAAATATTGTGTGGACCAGAGAGTTGTAACTTTACATAAGTTTGACCAACCAGTAAATTAACATGATCAGTCCAGGTCAAATTGCCATTGAAAATGATACCAAGATTTTTCGCTGTGTTAACAATTTCAATTTTCTCGCCATTTAAAACAATATCCTCAGATATGGAGGGAATTAAGCTTTTTTTTACATATTACAATGCATTTAGATTTGTGAGGATTCAAACAGAGACCGTTTGCACTAGCCCAAAGGTAAATTCTATTTAAGTCGTCTTTTAGGTAGGAAATGCCCGAGGCAATATTTTGAACTGGGTTACTTAAAATGAGCTGCACGTCATCGGCATATAAATGGATATTACATTTAGTGAGTTGTTTTGGCAAATCATTTACATATAATGAAAATAAAAGTGGACCTAGAATAGAACCCTGAGGCACTCCCCTAGTCAAGGATAAGCTATCCGACCATACATTGTTAACAAACACCGATTGTGTGCGTTCTGAAAGATAGGATAATATAAGTTTGGTTGACGTGTTCGTAAATCTAAAAAAGTGTTTAAGTTTACGAATGAGTATGTCATGATCTACCGTATCGAAAGCCTTAGAATGGTCAAGAAGCACCAACAAATTTATATTTCCATTTTCCAAGCCTTGCCGTATGTTCTCACTAACTTCCACAAGAGCCGTTACGCAGCTATGACTCTGACGAAAACCAGATTGTGTGTTGGATAGCAAACTAAGAGTATTAATATATGTAATCATTTGTTTATACAAAAGTTTTTCCAAGACTTTCGATAGAAAACACAAGATGGCTATAGGTCTGTATTCTCCACTCGACTTAGGTAATGGCACATATTTTGCATGTTTCCAGTTTAAGGGGTAAATACATATGGCAAAATCAATGGCAAAAGTAATCTTATAAATTTTGGATTTAAGTTATCACTCCCTACTGCGTTTGATTTTATTAAAGAGCAAGTTGAAAAACATTTTGAAGTGCTTTCTGCTCTCAAAAAGTTGGCATCACTGATTATTTGTGAAGCAGACAACCCAATAAAAAATTTTTGTTGAAATTCCTTTATATTTGGCATAACTATAGTTCTATTAGATATGAATAAGTGTGCGAAATACTTTTTCTATGATGTTTATATGTCGAGTTACGGGGTGGTAAAGTGTTGCCGTTTTCAAAAAAATGTTTTTTTAAAATTATTTTTTCGAACCAAAAATTAATCAAACAAAAATAAATATTTAAGTGATTCTTATAGAAAATCGATTGATCTTTAAATAAAGAAAATTTCATCAGAAAAAAAAATTTTTCTGCAAAACCGAAATGACCAATTTAAATCAAAATTTTTCTAACTTAGTCCTAATTTCTTTTAACCGAAATTAGCCTTAAGGCCTGTTCAACGATTTCGAAAGCAAATCTAAGCGAACGCAAGCTTCTCGCTCGAATTCGAATCAGTTTGGGTTTAACGATATCGACAGCTTTCGTTCGCTTATACTTACGTGTGTCAATATTTGTAGTTTACGTATTCTCGATTAAAAGTATTGCCACATAAATATTTTTAATTTCTTTGGTGATTTTATTTAAAAGTATCAAAAATACTACTAGTTTGCTTGTTAATAAATACAGCCGTGTTGAAATATTATCAGCTGTAAACAAATGTCAAAAAATTGTGTTGTTAAAAAAATAAAAATAAACATAAAAAATTGTGTTGTTAAAAAATAAAAATAAAGTAAAGTCAAGCAAGTGAAATAAAATAAAATACTCTTTTATAATGGATATGTTGACGGTTGCTGTACATTTTCTGGTTGCTGATGAGGAAGATGACGATGGTGAACGTTTACCTCACAGGCAACTACGAGATGCGTATAATGGCCTGGAGCTCCCCAATAGCCAGTAAGCTTATATTTACATACATTCGTATGTATGTTTGTGCATGAATTTGTGCAAATTCAACCTTGCAACAATGTATCCACTTCCCATTTATGTACATACATACTTATGTAGGCATTATAATTATTAATGTTTTGGACCATTTTATGGTTTTTGTTAGATTTATAGCAAATTTTCGTGTATCAAAACACATTTTTCGTACCATTGTCGAGAAGTTTAAACAACAAAGAGCCCCACCATTAAGAAGTACCTATATACGTGAAGATATTAAAATGGCTACATTTTTACGCTTTTTGGCAACCGGTAGCTATCAGCAATCTGTGGGCAATGAAATTCTTTCCTCCTCTTGCAAGTCCTCTGTATGCGGCATTTTTACGGAATGCTTAGACTTTTTTGAGGAATACATATGTGGCGAATGGATAAATATGGTTCGGGCAGAAGAGGAAAATGGAATTAAACAGGCTTTCTTTAATTCTAAAAACTTTTTTGCTTGCCTTAAGGTATGTTCAGACCTAACAAATATTTGACGAAAAAATCCAAAAAAAGCGTGACCAATAAATTGAACAAACTTTAGTTTTATTTTTGACAAGTTCTATTCACTTACTAATCTTTATTTGTAAGAAGAGAATTGTTTAGTGTAATTTAGAAACTCTTTAATGGATTTTAATCAAGCCAAACGTTTAGCAAAAGTAAATAATTCTTTAATAAAGCTAGGGGTTACGTGTAGGAAGTCAAATATTTAATAGGTGTGAACGTAGCTTTAGCTTCATGCATTATTTTCGGACGAATAGATTTTTGTCTTCCCCCATTCTTCTTCGGGTTCCAAGACATAACTGTGTTCTTTTTCTATTATTTCAACACTTTTATCAATAGAGCAGTTTTTTTTTCATTTGGAGTGGAACTGGCATAATAGTGCTCTTTATCAATTCGAATACTAGTACCAGGCTCATTAAGTTCATTTAAACTTAAATTAATTGAATTATCAATTTCCTGGTCAATTGTTCCAAACATGTTATAACTATATCGCAACTCTTATATATAAGTTTTTGTTAAGCTAATTGGGCCTAATGTATTAATGTAAATAAAAAACCTTTTTTTACATGTTTCTCCCAACGTTTCGTCAATTATTTGTTGACATCTTCAGGGGTTGTCTATTTAATATTTTTTTAAAATTATTTTGTAAAAAAAACATATATTATTACAAAATTATAAAACAACAAAATAAATAAACTTACAATTACTAGTTAGTTTTTCACATTAAATTTTATATTGAATGTTGCACAGCTTACATAAAACATTTAATATATAATTAAATTAAATACACAACTTAAATTAATATCACAGTTTTTCTTTTCTATTTTATTGCAACTCTGTAGCTAAAACTTATATTATTCGTGTCTTCCTTTAAATTCATTGTTCTGTCAATATTTTGTTGTATACGTAAGCTTTCTATTGTGAAACGTTTTCTCTGTTTTGTTTCTACGTCTAATATTCTTATTCTCTCAAAGTCAGGTTTGTGTTTTTCGCAAATCATATGTTTTGACAAAGCTGTTGATTCCTTATGTTTTTCTATGTCATTTTTGTGTTCACTCATTCTTGTTTGTAAATTCCTCTTTCTTATGCCAATATAAATTAAATCACATTTTTGTTCGTCATTTCCCTTACATGCTACTTCGTACACAACGTTGTTTTGTTGTTGTTTTTCTACAGGCATTTTAATTTTGGAAAAAATAGAGTTGAGTGTAGTATGTGGTTTGTAGGCGTAACATATGTTTTGTGTGTTTATCGTTGTTTTAATATTTCTGTTGTCCGTTAAACCATGAATAAACTTTACACTGTAAAAAACTTTGTCATCATTTTCAGTGTTGTTTGAAGTTGTGTTGTTTTTTAATTTTCTTTGTGTTTCTTCAATTAGTTGGTGTATAAGTTTAATTGGAAAGCTATTATTTATTAATATTGCTGTAATTTTCCTTATGTTTTTAACATGGAATTCTTCAGAGCTAATATATAATACCCTAAAAATGGAATTTTTTGCCGTATTTATTATTTGGTATTTTGGTTGAGTTGCATTAAAATTCATCAGTCTACCAGATGATGTTTCCTTTGAATACCAGTCAAATTTAATTAAGCTATTGTGTCGATATATGTATGTATCCAAGTATGCAATTTTAAAATTTTCTTCAATTTCCGTGGTAAACTGGATTTTTGGATGGTATGCGTTGAAAGCATTTAGGATCTCTTCTTTGTCGTCCCGTTTTACTATAGCTAATATGTCATCTACATATTTTACTATGTATTTTAAATTTATATTTTTCTTTTTTAATTCGGCTATTGCTTCGTCGAGTAAACTGTCCAGTACTACATCAGCTATGGTAGGAGAAAGTGGGTTCCCTATTGGCATTCCAAAAATCTGGCTATAGATTTTATTTTCGTAGACGAAATAATTGTTATCCGTGAGACAAAATTTAAGTATTTTTAAAAAAGTGGACTTCGAGATTTTTGTTTGTTTTTTAATAGTTTCCCATTTTCCCATTATGTTTTTTATGGCAGTATGCACAGGGATGTTCGTAAATAATGACACGACATCAAATGATATGAGGACTTCATTGTCCGCGATAAATGTATGTTGTAATTGTTTTTTAAGTTCTGCAGAGTTTTTAATATTATATTTTTCGGAAATAATATGTTTGAGAATTTGGCCAATATATTTGGAGAGTTGGTAGCATGGGACATTCATCGACGATACAATCGGTCTAAGGGGAGTATTTGTTTTGTGAATTTTTGGGAGACCGTAAATTCTCGGAGCAATGGCTGCGCTGCATAATAGTTGCCTTTTTTGCCATTGATCTATACACTCATCTTTGAATATCCCTGAAACTATGTTATTATTTTCCTTTTGAAGTTTTGACGTTGGGTCTAATCGTATTGTTCTGTATGTATTTTTGTCTTCTAGCAGCTTTTCCATTTTATTGTTGTACTCCTTCTTATACACTCTTTCAAGGAACTCAGGTAATCAATTCTCATAACTTTAACAAATACATCTGGCCTTACAGATTTTTGAGGCAATATAATATTTTTTTGCAAAAAGTATGAAAATTCAACGGGAGCATTACTAATATGATCTCCAAACGGATCAACATGTATTCCCATAACATTTGCCCAAAGAACAATATATGAGCAATATTTATTTAATATAAACATGCATATATCATCGTTACGATATTTATTCAAACATTGATCCGTCGTAATTGTTTTCATCATGTCTACAATTTCATCGTAAATTTCCAGAAACATTTTTCGAAATGGGCTATTGAAAGCAATAGACTCTAAAAGATCAGTGTTTTCGTTATCAAGAAGCGTATACTCCTTGCTAGTGTTTTCACTATCGATTTCTATCACACATAGCTTAAATATTTCAAAACTTTGCTCAAAAACACTAGACTTATATGGAGATAGCAAAACTATAAAAATGTGTTTAAACCAACGTTGGCATTCTGCTAACGTGGTTAAACTAAATGCAGCTACTAACACATTCTTTAACAATGGTCTCAAAATATGGTTTTTGCCTAATTTTGAATCTAAGTTCTTGCAAATTATATGAATGTAATGACATTTACACCACTGCAGGACAACAAAATCAGGCTTATGGTTTGAATTAATTTTCAAGTTGTTAAGAAATGTGGCACTCGCTATAAGGTACTGTAATAAAGTCTGATTATTGAAACTTTTTAAAATCGCACTATATAATGCTGCACTCACATCAGTACAAATTCTTTTACAATAAGGCCATTTAAACTTTTTTGTTTTCCTTCAAAAATAACTTTAATTTATCCAAAAAGGTACATATCTCACTAAGAGTGTGGCGGGAAAGAATTGCTTCCGCAATCGGAAGAATTTTTTTTAGCTTACAATTTCGTATAACTAATTTATAAGTTAAAATTCTTTTCTCAGCACACTCTACATGTTTTACGCTTTCACCAGAAGCATCCATATGCAAAGTAAAACGCGAGTCCTCAAGTATTTTAACATTACTTGAAATAGTTTTAAATGTAAGATTTTCCCATGTATAAACTGTAAATGGAGAGCCAACTAATTGTATATAACTTTTGTATGGCCCTCTTTTCATCAAAATAAGAGCATAAACTGGATCTGGATGATAATATCTATCGAAGTTACCTTCGGACTTAACTTTTCTGTATGTTTCCAGTTTTTGAATATTTTGAAAAATTGCCTTTTTCGGCAATATCATCAGCAGCATTTAAAATTTGCTGCTTTCTGTATAAATAAGCATTATTTTCTTTAAGCTCATTTTTAAAAACATGTCTTCTTGCGCCCCGCATCTGGGGAACATGTATTTCATCTTTAGCATGATGTAACTCTTTTGTTCTATAAACAGTGACATCACCACTTAGAGTTATTTCAAAACGAAAGGTGCTACAATCATTAAATTTGCAATAGGCATAAACAAATGTACTTTTTTACTACTCAATACATTATAAAAACATAAAATGCTTTAAATATCGCTTACTAAATCTTCGAGCATTTTTTTCTCTGTAATTTTTTTATGCACATTTTTTACAATGTCTAAATTTATTGAAAATCTACAATCGAGAATGTTCTTCTCAAAATTTCTTTTGGGTTTTGAACTCTTCTTTTCTTCTCGAAGGACATTTCGGTTACATTTTTCCTTCGGATTAGGTGTCTTTCTGTAATTTAAGAAGTTTGAGACATTCAACGAATCATCTGTAGTTTCAAAAGGACCGAGAGTATGATCACGGTTATTTGTTTTTACTTTTTTATCTAATTTTAAATTACAATTTTTCGTCTCAGCACAAAATCCAATGCTTTCAGAAATTCTATTAGAACTTTTAGTTTCTATTTTTTGTAAAACTGAACTTAACCCATCTCTTATTTCTTTAAAATCAGATTTAAGTTCTTCACATATAACAAATTTTAAATCTTTAGAAAACTCTGCAAATATTTCTTTTAACGAAGCATTTAAAACTTCTTTAATTTCCATTATTGTTACATGATGTTTTATCATGTTCTAAATTTTGAATTGGGTCTCTTTTAAACATTAGAGTATCCAAATTAATTTTATTTTTCTTTTGCTTATCCAGCAAGTATTTTGCCATACTTGAAATTCGTTTTCTATTTTTTAAATTATTTCTTATTTTATTGTACATATTTACTTCTTTTGCCTTTTGCATTCAAAGGATCTATAATACTTTGAAATAATTTAATATTATTTTCAGAAACATTCTGCAAATTATGTAAAAACGAACATTTTAATAGTATGGACTTTAAATCATTTGAACTATAATTTAACTCACGTTAGTCTTGGGCTTAATCGTTCATTTAGGTGACTTTTCATTAGAGTTCATTTAAAAAAAGTGAACTAGTTCGTTCTTTTAGTTCAGTAGTTCACTTTTAGTCAGTCAGTCTTTTGAGCCAGCTGTATATTTCGTCAGTCAGTTCATTTAAGTCAGTTCATGTATGTAGTTTAAAGGTTCATTTACTTCAGTTGCTTGTTTTGATTTCTTATTAGCCCAATTCACAATCTGGTGCAAATAGTCTTGCATCGTAGCATTTGCAAAATGGAATAGTAAATACCATAGCATACTTTTGGGATTATGGTTAAAACCATAACTATATATCGTAGCATTTGCAAAATGGTATAGTATATTTTTACTCTACATCAACAAAATATACAGCAATGCACTTGCTACTCTTTTGCAAATATGCAACGCCTAAAACCAATAGTTTATATTTATTACTCGAGTTGATTGCAAAACGACAGCTAACACTCAGTGAACCAAGCCGATCTGAAAAATGTTATAGTATTTACTATAATCCCAAAAGTATACTACAGTATTCACTATACAATTTTGCAAATGCTACGATGCAAGACCATTTGCACAAGATTGTGAATTGGGCTATTCTGTTGTTGTTTATTTTTGTGTGTGTCAAGCTTTGAAAAAATTAATAAAAATTTAAATACTTAAAAAAACTTATTTAAATTTTTAATAAATATTTAAATATAATAAATATAATGTAATAAATATAAATTTTTAATAAAGTTCAAAAACACAATTGTGAATTTCTTAAAAAATTTCCTTTTCTTTGTTTTTCAACAAATAAATTTGACATTCCTCATTTTACAAAAACAAAATGCATAGTATTTTTCATGTTCTTTAACGAATTGATAGAAAAGAGACAACAATATTATTAGTTTCTATATGTTATAATATACTTGTTTCTTTTACTCATTGCCAGACTACTAAAATATGTTCATAATATAATCAGGGCTGCCATATTAAGAGATGTCTCGCAACATGTGGCAATTTTCAAACATTTTGACTACACTGCGATTTATAAAATATATGGCGATTTTTTTATTATTAAAAAGATTTCCGTATGACGTGCTAAATTTCCAATTATTATTTTTGATAAATACACTGAAATTAGATAAGCTATTAATTTATTTTAAGACTCTAATACTATGTTTCCACTATCAGCTTGTTGTCAACTTGTTTTGAGCAAAACGTGTCAGAGTGCTTCCATTATGTAAAACTGGTTTTGGTTTTCGAAATCAATTTGGCATTAATGTTGTTTACAAACATGAAAGCAAAAAATATTTTTGTAAAATAATAAATATTTTCTTATTTGTTTTTTAATACACATTATAAAGGGTGTTTTTTTAAGCTAGATAGAACTTTAAATTGTAAAAAGTAACACAAAAAATTAAATTTTGATGAAATATTTTTTTTTATCGTTTCAGTATACTCTGACAAATCATCATGAATAGACTCACGCTTGAACAACGCTACGAAATTATCCAAATTTACTTTGAAAATCAGTCGTCGATTCGCGCAACTTATAGACGACTTCGTCATTTTTATGGCGTACATAATCGTCCATCTGAACAAGCCATTCGTCGAACTGTGGATAGATTTCGTACCACATACTCTCTAGAGGATGCAATAACACCAACACGTCGAAGGAATGTGCGTATTGAAGAGAATATCGCCGCTGTAAACGAAAGTGTGGAAGAAGATCCAAATTTATCGATTCGTCGTCGGTCGCAGGAATTGGGGCTCTGTCCGTCCACTACGTGGAAAATTTTGCGCAAAGATCTCGGCCTACACCCGTATAAGATCCAGCTGGTGCAGGAATTGAAGCCACGAGACCATTATATGCGTTGTTTTATCGCAAAATTGTGTTCAGCGATGAGGCGCATTTTTGGCTTAACGGGTTTGTTAATAAGCAAAATTGCCGCATATGGAGCGAGACCAATCCACAAGAGACCCTACAGACTCCATTACATCCAGAAAAATGCACCGTTTGGTGCGGTTTTCACGCTGGTGGCATCATCGGACCTTATTTCTTCAAAAATGAGGCCGGAGCTCGCGTTACGGTCAATGGAGATCGTTACCGCACCATGATCAATGATTTTTTGTTTGAAAATATGGATGACATTGATCCGGAGGAGATGTGGTTTCAACAGGATGGCGCTACGTGCCATACGGCGAACGCAACCATGGACTTATTGAAATCAAAATTTGGCGATAAGTTGATTTCGAGAAATGGACCTGTCAATTGGCCTCCAAGGTCGTGCGATTTGACACCTCTCGATTATTTCCTGTGGGGCTACTTGAAGTCACTTGTTTATGCTGATAAACCAGCAACAATTGACGCCTTGGAGGCCAGCATTGTTCGTGTTATTCGTGACATACGGCCAGCAGTGCTCGAAAAAGTGGCCCAAAATTGGACGTCCAGAATGCGCTTCGTCAAGAACAGCCGCGGTGCCCATATGCCCGAAATCATTTTCAAATGTTAATGTCACGTATTGATCTTTCGAATAAAAAAAAAATTTTGATTACAATTTAATTTTTTGTGTTATTTTTTACAATTTCAAGTTCTATCGAGCTTAAAAAAACACCCTTTACATATAATTTAATATGTCTTGTTATTTTGGTAAATCTGTAATTTTTTCGAAATTGTTAATCACCAATAATGGAAAACTCTGAGTTTTTTCATGGTTTTCGACATTTTTTGGAGCAAAACTAGTATTTATTTGAGTTTTTCGAACATGAAAACTGTATGGGAAAACAAGTAGCAGAACACTTGTTTTGCTGCAAATGTAGTTTTGTGGCGCAAAACATGTAAAGCGGCCCATACACTTGCAATATTATTGTATATGATATTCGCCATATCATTTCCATTTTGTCCTATATTTTACAATAAGTCGCACAATAATTTCATTCATTCAATAAAAAGGCGAACATAACCTATAGGAATAATATAAACAGCATTGTATAATGTTGCCAACACACTTCTCTTTCTTTTCGTTGTGCAATAAAAATCAAGTCTTTTGATTGTTGCCAATATATTGTTCCACCTTCGAATATCACATACACATTGGCGATATAATTGTACTATACGTAATATTTAACAATTTTATTCTAAGTGTATGAGCCGCTTAAGTGAAATACTATTACATAATGGAAACACTCTGACACGTTTTGCTCAAAATAAGCACCCCTACCTCAAACAACTACTCCCATGAAAATATTCCTATATTTTTTTAATTTCGTATTGTGAATGATTCCTATAACAAATTTTATGGGAACGAATTCCCAAACTAAAAACATGTGGGGAACATGTAAGTTTTAATTTGTATTTTAAGGTAGGGCTCAATTAAATTACTTTTTTCTTTTATTGAAGGAGTATTAATAAGAAAAATTAAGATAAACATTATTCATTATTTATTTTATCATATAATTGTTAGTGTTTTATTTTGTATATTTTTCTTTCAGAATACAAGCGCTGACAATTTATTCACAATAGAGACATTTGTTTATAAAGCACTGACAAATAATGCACAATATAAATTTTTACTCCCAAAATATTTGAGATGACAAAAAATTGTCAGGTGAAAACGCTATGTTAATGCCGACAAAATCACCTCAACAATAAATTTCAGCATGTCCTACGGAAATCTTAAGAGGCCCATAGACACATACTGCTGACACCTACTGCCGATGAATCCTTCGTAAACGTATGTGATTGATATTTTACTACACACCTATCAATCATCATTTTAAAATAAATGTCATTTCGTGAAATTCAAGAGAACCCCTACTTTCTTCACACGTTTTTTTCTCAGAAACTATTTTAAATTTGTTTTAATTTAAATTAAAAGAAAAATATATCATAAAATGAATAATTTTTTTTATTGTTCATTGAACAACTGTCAGCAGTATGAGTTCATTTTGAAATCAAACCTATTTTGGTTTTTCATACTGCATTGTCTGTGTGACGCATACATAAATAAAAATTTCAAATTTACAAACACATGCTGATTGCATGAGCATGAGAAGTATGTGTCTATTACTACGTTTATACGCACCACTTATTCGCAAATAAATATATTGCAAGTTGAGAATATTGCCGCATAAACAGTGAATAAAATTTTTATTTGCGAATAGCTAACTCACGAAAACAATTCCTGATTAACGATACTATTTGCAAATAAGATTTTAAGCATTGCCACACTTTTAACCGTTTTACGTTTTTATTTCGATGTGGCACATTCATATGACAACAAAAGTAGAATTAAATCAAAAATGTGCAAATAATTTTAAAAATACACAATAATTTTTGATATTTTCTATTTAAAAATTAAAAAGTTTATGAACATACATTGCTACTAAATGAATAAATTTTCCATCTGGCATCACTTAAAAATAAGAATTTTCATTAAGAAATAGACATATAAACAGTAAGTTAGTTAATCGCAAATAATTTTTATTCGCGAATATGCTACGTATAAACGTAGTATATGTGACCCTTTATTAAAAATACAAAATATTTTATAAATTGCCGAAAAAATCGCAGCTAGACATCTCTAAGTATGGCAGCCTTGATTTTATTATGAAAATGTTTAAAGTTATCTGGCAATGAGTAAAAGAAACAATATAATGTTAAACATAGAGACACTAATACTATTGTTGTTTCTTTTCAATCAGTGCGGTAAAGAATAAAATCAAGTGGACAAGCAACTGAAGTAAATGAACCTGTGAACTAAATGAATTGAACTAAATGAACTCTCTCAAAAGACTGCTGACGCAAAAGACAAAGTGACGAAAAGTGAACTGTTGAACTAAAAGGAACTGTCAGACTGAATGACAGTTCAACGTTCATCTGACTGACTAGTTCAATTGAACTAGTTCGTTCATGAACTACCCAACTCTAACTCAAGTTTAATCTTCATTTTGAAAGCTGTCCTAGAAGTCTAAAGGAAATACAAATTAATTAAAAATTTTCCCTACATACTTATATGAATAAAGCAACTGCCAATTTTTGTAATAAACATTTTGTTTGGAAATTTACATGGAAACTATAAAAAAACTAAAATTTGTGATTGTTTTCAGTATAAATTCCCAAAACAAAAATTTAATTTAAAAAAACAGGCAGTTTATAAATATCAAAAAATACCGCACAATACATTTCACATATATAATATATATGTGAAATATATATATATATATATATATATATATATATATATAACATATTATGTACTGACTAACTGTACATAATATGTTATACAACAATTCTTTTTTTAATATTTTTTTATTTTATATTCGTTAACATTTTTTTTGTTTTCAATATAAATATTTTATTTTGAAAAACAGGAAACTAAATTAAAAAAATACGCAATAAAAATTTGTTCCTTATATTTGACTGCTTACTACTTATATATATATATTTTGAAATATTTTTTTTGTGAAAATAATTGTTTGACTAACTGTATGTTTTATATACAAAATAAATATATGCTATGCACACGTTGTATTATATATATAAGTATGTATAGCATATTCTTATACGTCTCCTACACGTTACGACTTGTTGTACAATTCGATTAAGTTGTATGACCAAATGTTACGTTAAAGTTGTTAAATAAAAGAATTGAATTTTTATTAAACTCAATTGTAGGGCCAGTTGCAACGTGTAGCGGCCGCATTGTTTATATTAATCATACTAATTTATTTTTAGCATTTAGATTAAAAGTATAGCTTTAACCATTAAATGCTTTTTGGTACGCTAGTTAAACACACTTTAGTGATATGGACAAAGAAACATATGTAGGCATGACATAGAAAGATCTTTTTATGTTTATAAATTACTTTTTAAATAAAACGAAATAGGATTATATTTATTAAAAAAATACAGAAAATTATTGTATTCTGCTGCTTTATTTCGATTGTATTACCTTCTTCCTGTTTTGTAGAAACACTCAAAATTTTGTGCTATCGTCTCCTGAAATTAAAGGTTTAAATATCATTATTTGCAAATTCCCAAGCGAAAACACATAAAGCACGAAAAGAATATAAACACACAAATGCAAATGAATTTAAATTTGTGTGTTATAACCCAGTGGTATGGCGTACTAGCTCAGAACGTGTATATTCGCTAGCTCATTAAAAACTACCGCTAGTCCCACTACAATCTACCTCACATGCTTTTAAGTGGCGAATTTAACACGGGGATGTCCTACGAGGTGGCGATGGATCCCTCTCTGCATAATCTCTACCTACCATAAGGGTTAGCTACTTATATCTTCAAAGCGTGCTAGCAAAAAGCATGCGATTTTGTTGTTGTTCTAATAACGGGATCTATTTCGGATACACATTTTTTTGTGTTGTCGTTGAAAAAAAATTGTTTTCTGCATTACTTGGAGCTATAGAATTAGCTAGCGAAAAGTGGGTACCTATTTTCAAATGTTAACACTAGATATTGGTGTCTAGGGAAAGATTTAGGTATGATTTGAATGCCACATCAGTAGACCCTGGTACAAATTGTGTGAAAGTGCTAACTATTTCGCCTGTCATTGGTGGCGATTGCTACTTTTTATACCACTGGGAAACAAGTATGGGCACCACTACATTGAAAGCTTTGCATGTGTGGCATTGTATTGGTTTGTTTACGTTTGCATTTGTTGGTTTTATGCTCTTTTGCTCTTTGTTTTTTGTGTATGTATACACATCGTTCGCTCTTTTTGCATTTTCATTTTGCATTTGCCCATAGCTGGTTATAAACGACCAAATACGAAGTGTAAAGAGCACGAAATATACTCCACACAAGAACGAATCAAACGAATAACACAAACTACACCAAATCAAACGAATCGCACGAATCGAACGAATTACACCAAACAACAGTAACGAAATAGGTGATATGAATTATCTTATTTTTTTTTATTATTAGGTATGACTAGTAAATTTGTATTGAGCCAAAAAAACGAATGAAGATGCAAGATATTTTTATACAATGCTTAAGTTTTAATTTTAAATTATTTTATTCAAAAGTTACAAAAATATATTTTAAAATATTTAATTAAAAGTAAAAAAGAAATGAAAAGCTAAATTCAATTAATTGCAAAATAAAGCTGCGTTCACAATCAAAAAACATTTTCACTTGGTGTTCATAATATAGCAACAATTTTGTTTGTAACTACACACATTTTGCATCAAGAAACCGTTTGCAAATTTTAGCCTCAACAATATTATGCATTTATTTTTATTTTTGTAAATATTTTGTTAAAATTTTCATTCAAAACTAAATAAAATTATTTTAAACGCCAGAAACAATTTCATACAAATTGTTACTGAAGTTCTAGTTGACTCAACTTTAGTTACATTTTTGTTCTAAAATTGAAAGGAAAATATATGAAATACTTTGTGAAGAAAAGAGATAGAAGAAAAAACGAAATTGTTTTTTTGATTGTGAACGTAGCTTAAAGATTAAAATAATAGGTATAATGATCAAAATGGCTTAAAATAAAAATTAATTTGTACAGTTTAAACATTTTAAAGAATTTTTTTTTTCTGTCGTCATAAAGTTTTTTTCTGTTAAGATGAAACAAAATAACATAGCATCCGCTAGACATGTACACTTGTCGAAGTCACCATCATAGAATATGTGTTAGTAGTGGTACACACAATTGGGCAAAGAAATGGAATTCCCTGTTATAGACTCACAATTGTTGTGTGTTATGTTTTCTTTCACATCAAATTATACATTGAGTTGATTTGTTTTTTTAAATCAAACTACTGCTTAACAACGAGTTGTTTGAAACGAGCTACTGTTTAAAATTGATTCGGTTTTTCTTTGTGTATCATTCGAATTGATTTTAAAAAAAGAACTCAGTATTTCACACAACAATAACTTGGTGTGAAGAAATGTGAAAAAGAAACAAATGCATTCGTGCAGGGCTTTAATATCAACGCACTGCAAAAATCTTAAATCAATTTCTCTTGTGTTTTGGCAAAAAAGAAGCACAATTGTATCCCCCCCCCCCTTTGTAGTATAAGAGTACATATAAAAAAAAATAGAATGAAAATTTATAAATTTTGAGTTAACCCCTTCAGAGGAACCAGTGCGATATGTATGTATTAAATTTTATTTTTTAATTTAAATTCCAGTTACAAGGGTTGAAATGCAATAAAAATGCTCACACTAATGATTAATATGTGGTGAAATAGTGTTATATAAACGCACAAATATTTTATTATGTAAATTCTTTTTTACATTGAACGCATTTTACTAATTCTATAATTTACTTTACATTTGTAGTCAACCTTTTTTGCAATACCACACGCTTGTCCATAATGTTCTGGATGATCCAAAGAATCCACTATAAATTTTGCTAAATCATATTTAGACACAAGGCGACCGGGAGATTCATCATGCAGCACAGTAAATGCAGTTGATGGTTCATCTGCCATATGAGGAGGAAGTATTGCAACATAGTCCAAATCAGATGCTTTTGTCAAATCCAGCATACGTTGATGTTCATAATTAAGTCGATGAAACATCGCTGGTACCTCGGATAGAGGACGTAATAAAAATGAAGACATTACAATGGAAAACTTTGTCACATTTAAAGCCTTCATTGCTTTTATAAGATTAGCTGTACCATTGGAAAGTTCTGTTGTAGCTTCCAATTGCTTGCTGAGGGCAGATCATCAGGAAACCTTTTTTATCTTCGACCGAATTGTTTAATTTTCTTTTTAGCTAAATAAGCCTGCGGCGTACCTTTTGTATTGTGAAACTTTTATTATGTGCTCTTCATAAGTTTTTCTGTTGATCATTACACAGTACAACACATGATTTCGGGACTCAATTCTGATAATTGCTTATGAAAGTAGACCCAAAAAGAAGAACTTCTGCACCATTAGTTTGGTCATGGTAGCTCAATAAATAATTTAAAAATTTATTTGAAGTTAGTTAGTATCGTATAAGGGAATTTGTCCCGTTTTAGGCTCTTTTGTTTATCATAACTCGAGAACCCCTAGTCCGAATAAGCTGAAACAAATTTAATACTATATAAATTTTTAATTATGGCAATCATAAAAAAAGTCATCAATGTTTTTTCCAAAGAATTTTGTGAATATCTCGAGCAAATTTTTGAAATTCATACCTTTAATTAATTGTGAAACGCGTTCATCGATTTTCATGATTTATGTGTCATTTTGTTCAAAGGTTATGCGACTTTACGTGAAAGTAATAGGACTTGACACTGTTTTTACAGTTTTGGATTTAAAAAATGATATAACACCCCAAAAAAAATTAAATAACCCCCCAAAAATCGTTTTTTTTTTTGTTCTCTGTACAAAATTTTGGGGGATTATTTCATTATTTTTTTGGGGGGTTATTTCATGCCGCCTATCAATATCAATACGTAGGTAGAAAGGCCGGTGTAAAGTCTCCTTCACACCTTCACCCAAAGACCAATATGGTCCATTTTGACGCCTTAATTAGAGATAGCTATGAAGGTAGAAAGTAGGTGAAATAAACAGCGAAAGCACAAGATGGATCGGAAAGATAGATAGAAAAGAAGGTAAAGGACCAACCCCGAGAGAAATCCCACTCAAACCAAATTTTCCCTACGTGCGGTTAGCACCCAGTCTCCCCTCGCGCAGCCAGGCCATCCCCATTACGAATCCTATCAGATTCTCGAGCCCGCAACTCGATACCTCCCCTAATTCGCCCAGGAATCTACTGCCCAGCCACCTCAGCCTGCTACCCTGCAACCTGGGACAGTGGCACAGAAAGTGCTCAACTGTCTCCAACTCCTCCGGGTCCTCGCACAACCTGCATATATCTGACAAGTCGGATCCCATCCTCACCGCCATCCTGCCTATCATACAGTGGCCCGTGATCATTCCTATCATGGTCCTAACGCAGACCCTGCTCCTGCCCAGCAGCGACACCGAATCGGACTTCCTAAGCACCGGCAACAGCGTCCGCGATACTCGGCAGTCCGTTCGGTTCCCCAGGCTTGATTGATTGCGTCCAGAATCCACTCCCTGATTCTACCAAAATATAAGCCCAATGGAGACCTAACCGCCTCCACACAGTCAGGATCCTCCATCTCTGAGCCCTGTCTTGCCAACTCATAAGCAACCTCATTGCCGCCTTTGTCGCAATGACCCGGCACCCAGCACAACCTTAGCAAATACTCGCCTAAGGCTCCCTTCAGAGCCCTCCTACACTCATCAACCAGCCTGGAGTTCACATAACAGCCCCTTACGGCCATAAGAGCCGCCTGGCTATCCACATATATAGTGACCTCCGAGCCCCTATCAATGTTGTCCCTTATCAGTTCTACGGCCCTCCAGACCCCCAGAACCTCCGCCTGAAAAACACAGCAGTCGTCAGAAGGCCTATATGACCTATGTTCAGATCCTCAATGTAGACCCCTGCACCCGTGCCCCTCATCTTCGAGCCATCAGGGAAATATCAAATCCACCAAATAATCTGCTCCTGCCCGACCAGCTCTCCCTAAGTCTAAGAATGCTCCTGGCCGCCATTCCCATCACATACTGCTCGATAGGCAGAAGATGTAGAATGACAGCCTGAGGAGTACTTCTCATGGCACCTGTCATGCCAATTGAAGCACACCTCTGAGTCTTAGAAAGAAGGTTCCTACGACTTGCCAATCTCAATGTCTCCCACCAAACACAACATCCATTCGTAAGAATGGGTCTAACCACCGAAGTGTGCAGCCATCCCACCACTGACGGCCGGAGTCCCCAGCTCCTACTTATCGATGATCTGCAAGCAAAGTAGGCATTGAGACCCCTTTTGAGTCTCTCCTGAGTATTCCTACCCCATGACAGCTTTCTATTGCACTATCAGATAGTCCAAGCTCCACTCCTCCCAGTACCGGCAGTCTAACCTCCTCCACCTTGTACCTCCTAGTGAAAAGAACCAACTCCATCTTCTCCGGATTAACTCCCAGTCCCTTGTCACTTGCCCATGCCGCCAGTTCGCCCAGCGCCCCTTGCATGATGTCGCTAATTGTCGACAGAAACTTGCCCGACACCAATGTCACCACATCATCTGCGTACGCCACGACCTTCTGACCCATTCTGTCGAAGCGTCCCAGAACGACATTGACGGCCAAGAGCCACAATAAGGGAGAGAGAACTCCCCCCTGTGGGGGAGGATTCGCCTTCCACGCCTGAACTAGAGCATCTTTGTTTCTTTTCTCGACCACAACACCGTTAATAATTGAATAACGGTTTCCGCGTTGAAAACAGAAACCGCTCACGGCCTTGGCATATTCTATGTTCATCGCTTCACATAGCTTACTTATGCCGGGTACCAAAAAAAGTAAAAGTAGAAAAATCGCTTATATACTTTAGAAATATTTTTTAATGTTTTGTAGATAGTACTTACAACAAATGTGCGCCGTGTTTGTTGGTAACGGTTTAAATAAATAAACCGTTCCATACTCGTTCCTGGGTACCTGGCCAAATCTTCGTCCTCAGATGTAGATCAATCACTCTTTCCAACGTCTTCAAGGGAAAAGACGACAAGCTGATTGGTCTAAAATCCTTGGGTTTAGAGTGACCGGTTCTACCCGCCTTGGAAATAAACACTACCCTAACCTCCCTCCAGCTCCTAGGAATGTACCCGTTCAGCACACATACCCTAAACAGTTCCACCAACAACAGGAGTGATGATTTCCCGATATTCTGTAACATCGCCGGAAATATACCATCTGGCACCGCCGATTTGTAGGACCCAAAGGTAGTTACCGCCCATGTTACCTTATCCAAGGTAATCATATCCCCCACCGTCTCCCTTTCATCACCGCCTGAGACCGAACCAGAGAAGGGGTCACCGGCTCCACGAAAAGCCCCCCAATGAAATAACGCCCAGGAAATAGCCCCCAATGAAATAATCCCCAAAAATAGGAAATAACACCCAAAAGCAGTGAATCAAATAACATCGAAAAATAAATGAAATAAACCCAAAACGAAAACGAAACAACCCCCAATATTTTGATGTTATTTCATATGAAATAACAACCAATGATGAAAATGAAATATACCCCATTGAAATTAACCCCATCAGCAACAAAAATGAAATTATGCCCAAAATTCATAAAAGAGTCAGTTTCACCAAGGATTTCATGAAGTCAATATGGACCAACAGCAAAGTCGCAAAATTATTGAAATGAATCGTGTGGAGGCTCGCAGGCGTCTTCTTAATAATAAGGATATATTCGGTTCAAAAATATTGCTGTAGTTATGTTACCCGCCTTTTTGCCTTCTACGTTTGGCCTTTACACGGGGGGGGGGTGCTTTTTAACCATGGGAGGTAAGGCCATAATGGCTTTATTGCTCAATTGAATGGGAGATAAAGCCGTTATGGTCTTATCGCCCAATCATTGAGAGGTAAGGTCATATTTTAAATTTTGCGAAATGAGAGATATACCCATATTTTTTTTCACAAATTAGAGACAAAGCCATACTTTTCAAGAATAGTGTTACGCATGGTGTCAACATTCTGTAAAAGGGAAAATCCTTAGTTATCATTGAAAAACATTTTTTTATTCTTGTGACGCACGCAGGAAAACTTCATTCAGCGAAGCCACCTGCCGCGTCCTACTGGAGGAAAAAATCGCTAAGCACGGCCGCAGGCCGTCACGCAGAAAAACTTTAGAATGCGAAGCCAGATTTCAAAACTTAACTTTGGTGTTAAAAATGAAATAACCCCCGAATTAAAAATGAAATAACACCCAAATTAAACACGCTATGAAACAAGCCCCCAATTTTAAAAATTTGTTGGGTGTTATTTCATTGGAGATTATTTCATAATTTGAAAACCCCAAATGAAGAATAAAATAATTCCCAAAAAAATAAAAACGGCCCAAAAAAATTGGGAGTTTTTTCATATGAAATAACACCCAAAAATGTATGAAAAAAAATTGGGGAATATTTCATTTCTCGTTTGGGCGTTATTTCATTGGGGGGCTTTTCGTGGAGCCGGGGTCACCACTAGGATTGCCAACCGTACTTAATAATAAAGTATTGTACGTTATTTCGAGTAATTGTACTCTATACTTTATGAGAAAAATAAAGTACGCGAAAATACTTTATTTCGCATGATTAGATTTATCTAGAATTTAAAATATATTCAGGTTATATTAGTCAGGGTTTTATTTGTCATAAAATTAATATACTTATTGTACAAGTTTTTTTTTAAAAAACTAAAGAACAACTAATTGATATTAGTCAGGGCATTTTTTGAAGGTTTTTTATATTGGCAGGACGAATTTTCAAAAAAAAAAAAAAAAAAATCAGACAGCGCTATTCACTTCTTTGTTTTGTTTGAGTACAATAACTGCCTGTTTTTAAAAAATGAGTGCAAAACTCTTTCAAATTACTGCCTACTTTTACATCGCGAGCACAAAAGTGACTCGTTTAACTTACATTTAAAACATAATTTCAAAATGTCCATTCCTTAAGGGGACTCCCATACAAAATGTTTAATACAGACTACAAATATATTGAAGAAAACGTACCATAACAGCCAAGGAGTCGCCTTTACAATATCTCGAGACATACTTGCTTGCCCCTTATCACCTTAATTTACTTTATCGCTCACTTAAAGTAAAGTTTTTCAATCAATTAAGATTATTTGTTATTTAAATTATTTTAATTAAAAATTTATTTCCAAACAACTAAATGTTAATTAAATCAAAATTATATTTTTAATTTTCTTTCAACATAAAACTAAATTAATTCAATTATCATAATAATTAAATTTAAATACATTTTAAACTATTTTTTTTAATTGATAAAAAAAACTACTGATATTTTTTCTGTGTAATCAGTTTGGGATTGAAATCCAGACAAATCGGTTCAGTAGGTTCAGAGCTGTGATCAAAATGTGAAACCACCATTCTAAAAATATGATAATTTTGTTACAAAAACTAACAAAAATGGTGGAATAATATAAGATCTTGCATAAATTCGTTTTATACAACTGGAAATTTTGCTGTAAAATTTCGGGAAGATCGGTCCATAATTTACCATAGACCGCATATACAGCCTACTCTGGGAAATTAATTAAATGCGTCTTAAACTGTAGCAGATATAGATATTGCTGTAAAATTTGTTTCAACTTAGTTTAATCTGGCCTGAAAAATGTCATGCAATTTTTTGATATATGGTCCATAATTTAGCTTAGATCCCATACTAAGTAGCCCTCTGAAATTCACTGTAAGTTCGAAAACTAATTTCACTGCTGTATTGAAATTTATTGAAATTTATTCTAATTTAAGTTTTTTATCCCCCGAAATCACAATATAGAATTTTGGGATGATTGGTTCATAATTTATATGCTGATGCCGTTATTTTTTTTAAATTAAATTAAATTTTTTAATTAATAATATCTAAATATCATATAGGACGCACTACTGAAATATTAGAACTGTCGGTGGAGGGTATCAATGATTTAGCACTTTAAATTGTTTTTAATTGAACTGTTTAATATACATATAGGTATTACTTTCATTTAAAACTGTATTAAAATCTATTTTTGTTATAAGAACAAAATTTTACATAAGGGCACATTTATTCAGGTAGGTGAATTCTCTTAGCAGCATTATTTATGCTGCTAAGTGAATACTGCGTAACATAATATTTTGCGTACCTGCACTTTCGTGCAAAATTGAATATGCAGTTAAACGAAAAATACTGTAGAAGTAAATGTCGAAAACCTGATTCAATCATATATATATACCAAATTGGTCCTTATGCACTTGTCAATAATAAAATAAATTGATTTTTAAATTTTCGATCAAACTTAACAGTTATTTTTTTATTTTTATTTTTTTGAACAAAAATAACAGTTATTTTTTTATTTTTATTTTTTTGAACAAAAATAACAGTTATATATTGATTTTTATCTTTTCGAGCAAAAATAAAAGTTATTCTCTAAAGAAATGTACGTGTTTTAATAATTTAGTTGACTTTTAATAATTTTTTAGCGTGCATAAGAAATTCGAATGATAATTACCAGGGCAAGGGACTTCATGTTGTCGGTACTCTGAGACCCACCTAAAGTTAATATCTTTGCGAAACACAATATTTCCAGTAAAATGGCATCAATTTGTTAGTGCATATTTTTGCATATTTTGCTTTAAATGCATGTTTTTGCATATTTTGATATAAATGCATATTTTTCGTCATATTTTGTTATAAATTCACATTTTTCGTCATATTTTATAATATTTATAAAAAAAATTGCTCTTTTCTTAGTTTTTTGTTTAGAAATATCTTTCTGTTCAAGGCGAATTCATTATAAGGTGTAGTCAGTGAATCACCTGGTTATAGTTGTTTCAGCCCTGAAGCTGTCAAACAGTCAAAATAGTATGGGAAAATCTGCTAACTTCGACATTTTCAAGGAGCAAAAACAACATGTTGGTGTTTGGTACTGAATTACCTACATTTTATTATAAATTCACCTTGTTTCTTTTACTTTTAAAAAGTAGCACATACAAAAATTATACAATTTGTATAATTGTGCACATAATTGTAGAAGTAACAATAAAACAGTTTTTGTCATTTCATTTTGTTCGCGGTTTTTTTTACTTGAAGAAACTGCAAATAAAAATAATGTTCGGCGAAGAAAAAATAGAACTCAACATAATATTTTTGATTTACGGTGTAAGAAGTATGACCTAAAATCCAAAAAGTATTAATAAAAAAAATTGTTTCTAAGGAAAAAAATGCCAAAAGAAAAAATATCAAAAAATAATCTTTTAAATAAGTGTGTTTTTGAGTCTTCAAAATAGAGGGGAAAGTACTTTTTTGCAAAGTTTACAAAAAGGTGTTTCATTTAAAAATTTCAAGTAAATCAGCACCTTCAAAGCCAGAAACACAAAGATTTATGATTTATGAAAACGTTTCGCAAACTTTAATTTCAAGAAAATCAACTTTTGGGGATAAAACTAGCAAATTTAGTTTTGAATTGTATAATGCTCTGGTGTCTGCAGATATACCTCTATATTAGCTAATCAACCAAAATTATAGAATTTTTTTAAACAAATATAACAATGAAACCATTCCTTCGGAAACAACCCTTATAAAAACTTCTATCGCCAAGTTGTACACTATACAACTATGTGACATTGTTGAAAGAATTAAGTGACATAATTTGTGGCTGTCTATTGACGAAGCAATGGACACTGAAGGACGTTTCGTTGTCTGCGTAATTGGGATCTTGAATGCAGAAGAAGAACAGAGTAAACACAAATTTTTTTTAAATATTGTAAAGTTTGAAAAGGTGGATCATGCTTCAATAGCTCGAACTTTCAAAGATTCAATTTCTCTTTTAGAATCCTTTAATAAAAATAAAATTTTGCTCTACTTGACCTTTTTTTTAAGATATCTTACTCAAAAATGTTACATGTCACATGCTAAGCTCATGCCATGCATGAAAGATTTTTAAGTCTCCTTTGCGTTTCAAGATGGGGTACCTGGTTGCAGGCAGTTGAGTATTATGCCAAAAATTTTGAAGAATTTAAAGATGTGGTAAATAATTTTAACGAAAATAATGCAGTCGCGATAAAAAAGTGAACAATATTTTAAATGTACCTAATACAAATACAATTAGAATTTATACACTCAAACAATGCGTTTCTAGTCGAGACAATAACCGAACTTCAATGGTTTAAATCATTAAAATAAGAAAAGTAGAAGGTCAAATCGGCGAAAAAATAAAAGCCAAAATTTATGCAGTTTTAAAAAAGAATGCCGGATTTAAAAAAGTTAAAGAAATTGGTAATATTTTTAATTTACCTTTCAGTAAAGAAAAAATTGTAGACAATGAATATTCTACAAAGGAGTTGACCACTTTTAAATATCCACCTATTACATCCGTTGATGTCGAACGAACACTTTCAATGCTTAAAACTGTTTTAAGTTAAGACCAAATAGAATGAGTTTTACATTTGATAACTTAAAAAAAAAACTTATTTATTTATATATGTAAATATATCTTTATCTACTACTACTTTTTAAACTATGTTTTAAGTTTTTAAAACTGAATGAAATGTATTTTTGTTTTTTTTTTTTTGTTAAATATGGTTAAATAAATATATTTTTAATGCATATTTCTTACTTTTATTTTTGCATATTTTACGATTTTTAGTGCATGTTTTATGCGCATATTTTGCGATTTTAAGTGCATGAACTTCCTTGCCCTGATAATTATACATTAAAATGAAAATTTTAAGTCAACTAAATTATTAAAACATGTACATTTCTTTAGAGAATAACTTTTATTTTTGGTCGAAAAAATAAAAATCAAAATATAACTGTTATTTTTGTTCAAAAAAATAAAAATAAAAAAATAACTGTTATTTTTGTTCAAAAAAATAAAAATCAAAAAATAACTATTTTCATCTGACTTTTATGAAAAAAGGAATAACTGTTACGGTTCCTGGAAACCAGACATTGTGTTAATCAAATGCTATTGCCATTTAATGCATTTGGTGGCATCGAAGCCATGTTTATGTTATTGCGAAATCTTGGCTCTTTTTTCAACAAAAGTTATTTAAAAAGTGGCGTTCATAAAATATTATCACCAGCAGTAACCAGTTGGATTTCTTTATTGTCATGTGTAAATCGTGTTTTAGAGCAGTTTTAGGAGTTTTTTGAGATTGGAGGAATTTCAATCAAAAATGACGGAATTTATATTATAGGTATTAGATGATAAAAAAAATAATGTATACTTGGACTTTAGTATGCATTAGATATATTAATATCAATAAATAAATTATTTCAATCAGAAAAACCAATTCTGTAAAAATTAAAAAATAAAGTTCTACGTATATTAACAATAACTTCTTCAAATTATATAAAAACCAAAGTTTTAAATCACAGAGCTTATGGGAAATTGATAATAAGGATACAAATTTATTTTTGGATGCAAATAAAATTTATATTGGTATTTCGACTTATGAGTCTTTGCCATTCTGTTCGGATATAGAAAAGACAATTATATTAAAAAACTGTAGAGAATTTTTTATTGAAGTAGTCGCCCAAATAAAATTAAGGTTTGATGTCAGTGATGACATTTATACCATTTTAGATCTTGTTGATCCAAAAAATACACAGTCTTTCCAACCAAAGTCACTGTTTCTTTTTAAGAAAAGATGGATGTTCGCAGTCTTCGGGGTCTTCTTGAAATATGACGGCACCAATTCCAACATCAAAAAGTTTTCGTAAAATCAGGATTAGTTAAAACTTTCTTTGTTTTTTTAAGTTTTTAAGATAACCAAGTCGCTACTTCTTTTCAGAAATCTATGTGCTCCGCGAAGGTAGCTAATACTACTAACAGGTCATCCAAGGGCGCGCTGGAATTACTTTGTTCATTAAACGATATAAGCGCTGAGCTGCATTACACAATCCAAACGGCATTACCGAAAAATTGTTGTAGATATGCGTCTTTTATGGTGACATTATCCAGACGTCGCGCATTCAGATATTTACGCAACTCTTCACCTTTTTGAAAGAACGTAAACACATTGTTCCAAGGGCTTTCACTTGGTTCTATAGCGCCCAGGGAAATCATACCTTCTAGTTCGGCATACATGAGTCGCTGTAAAGCCGGTTAAACGGATATTTTTCTTTGATAGCAATGGCAGCTCCGGTGTCAATCATATGGGTTTCCGATGATGTCCTTCTAAGACCTTGTTGCGCAAATGAAGAGAATTCCTGAATGGGTTTGTCCAAAATCTGTTGTCGCTCAAAAGTTTAAGTGTGTCTACTCGGGAAATCGGCTGAAGATTCATTTCTTAAGTCGCCTTTATCAGTCGTTATACTATTTATCTTAAATCGGAATACATTGACTGACCTCAAAAAATCAACGCCTAGAAATAGTTTTTGTTTCTAGAAAGAAACAAGGTAAAAAGTCACGTAATCTGAACGTCCATTAAGTTCTATCAATGCCCTTACGCGCCAAATAATCTGGTTTGCTCTGTCATCAGTCGTGAAAATCTTCAAAATATAAGGGTGTATCACAAGCATAGAAACTTTGACAACATAAAGGCATCCTTCACCCAGTCACGAAACTGTTGCACCACTATCGAGAAGACCTTGTATTAATAGAGATGGTGGTATAAATCCTCCTGGCCGAGTTTTCAACTTATTTGGCTGAGGCTATTTCTTAACGTAGCTGTTTCCGTTCCTTATAGCCCTGTCTGGTCTTAATTATCCTTCTTGATGATGTTACAAAATTTCTTTCTCTAGCTGCTTCGTATTCCTTCAATCGAACGTGGTGTGGCTTCCTAGGGTTAATGTCTACTTTGGGGGTATTGCTGAGTAAAATTGGTTGTTCATTAAAGCCTAGATTACACTATCTCACAAGTCTTACGTGTTCCATAATACTTTGTGAGATAGAAATCTAATGAGTTTTGTTACGACTGTCAAAAATTCTAATGTAGCATGACAGTTTGTGTTTACACCATCACACAAAGTATAAACACTCACACATGAAAAAAATGCAACCCTGATCCAATGAAAAGTATTATTGTTTAGAAATTTTTCAAAAAACGATGAAGTCGTATGGGATCTGCTAGCGCTTCTGCCTCAATGTTTACTGGCATAATTTCGGTTACAAAGTAGGGGTTCGACTGATTCGTCGTTGGTGTACTCGGTGTTTGTTGAGCCTGAGGAACGATATGATAGCGAAAACTATATTATATTTTACGGCGGACAGTGGCGGAAAATTTTATTTCATTGGGCAAAAGTCAAATTTTTGTTTATCAACGATTTCCAAAATTTTAATTTTATTCAATAGTTAACATATTAAAACTAACGTAGCCAAAAATTAGGTTAAACATAACTTTTTTTTTAAAAATTCCGAAAAAAGTGATTTGTTTTTTATATTCAATCCTTTTTTTTATTCCTCAAAAATGTTTGCAGAAGTAACAGAAATCATGTGCCATTGCCTTAAAAAATATTTTATGATTTATAATTTTATGGTAGTACACATACAAATTTTTATTATTGTTACACAATCAGAAAAACGTATAGGAAGCTGCCCTGATTCAAACTTATCCGTTACACTACTTTCACACTAGCGTAATTTTTAGTAGAATAAAGAACTTAGTATTGCGTATACGCTAAACAGGTATATTGTGAATCCCACCTTAAGCCTAGATTACACTATCTCACAAGTCTTACGTGTTCCATAATACTTTGTGAGATAAAAATCTAATGAGTTTTGTTGCGACTGTCAAAAAATCTAATGTAACATGACAGTTTGTGTTCACACCATCACACAAAGTATAAACACTTACACATGAAATAAAATGCAACCCTGATCCAATGAAAAGTATTATTGTTTAGAAATTTTTCAAAAAACGATGAAGTCGTATGGGATGTCAAACTTTTTTCTTAATACTTGTCATTTTCGTGACACATTGCATTCACACTATCACACTTTGTCATATTACTTGAGTTTTTGACATGTATTAATACAAAGTATAATAGTGTAATCTAGCCTTTAGAAGGGATTTTAAAATTTTTTTTGGTCTTTTTATTTTATCTGTTTTTATGACTCTGATAATATTCTATGACCCTAAACCTATGCAATGCGTTGTTAAATCTGTGTCAGGTATTTTATATCATATAAATACATTTTTAATCCTTTTTATTCTTTTTGGGGTAAAAAATGATGAAAAGGTTCAAAAGCAAGTGACATTCGGATGCAAGCTCGGTGGACATAATTTATCTGAGCAATTACAACGTTTTCCATATAAACATGGAGAGCTTCAGCTATAAAGAATTAGCCGGAGACTATTTTAGAAAAAAAAACGAGGAAGATGTTAAAAATTACTTTAAATAAAGGAAACTTAAATTCCTATATCACTGAAATACAATTGGACTTAGAAAATAAATTTAAAACAGCGATACAGGAAAGTTGATTACAGCAAAGATAAGAGATTTGCAAACTTGTTAGAGAACGAATTTTTTGTCCAGATCACTTCAGAAACTACAAATCAAAACGCTCAGGGGAGACCACAAAAATCGCTGGAAAACTCTAGCGATAGATCTAAGAGGTGGAAGCTTAAAGCTGGGATCACACGATTGCCGCAATGCTCCAATTTTCACACTTTTTAATACCCCAATCGTGTGACTGCACAACCACATGGCTCATGTACCAATCGAGGACAATATTGTGCTTACTTTTACCAATCAAATGCAACCATGGTGCGGCAGTCGTGTGACTGTTTACTATGCAACCGCGCGTCAATAAAAGACCCCTAATCTGCGTTTCGATTGGGATCGAAATTTTCTCCGTTTTTGGCAACTTCGGTATTTTGTGCCCATGTTCTGTAACTCCCGCGTGGAGAAACTTTTCGATTGAAATGTGAGAACTTTAACAAAAATACCATAAATTGAAACAAACATGTTTTTCTCACAAAACTGTTACTGTAACATTTTTGGTGTGTAATAGCTGTAACGTAAGGAAATTACTCGCCAAAAACGTTGCAGTGACAGTGTTGTGAGAAAAACATGTTTGCTTCAATTTATGGTATTTTTGTTTCAGTTCTCACATTTCAATCGAAAAGTTTCTCAACGCGGGAGTTACAGAACATGGACACAAAATACCAAAGTTGCCAAAAACGGAGAAAATTTCGATCCGAATCGAAACGCAGAATAGGGGTGATATAATAAAAATGCAGCAATATATGTATATTGTGTTCTTGTGCGGCAATCAAACAACACAATACACGCCAATATTTGCCTTTTTTTTAAAAAAATTAACTTTTTGTGTTTCTTTTAGTAGGTAATTATTATTATTTTTAATTATTGCTGTTAATAAAATATGTTCACAAGCATATATTTTGATGTAAAGTGCGAATATTTTTATTTAATTTAAATAAAACTATTCAACAAAAATTTGTTTATGTATATGATACAAATTTAATTTTTTTAACGAACAAACCAACAAATAAAACAGCTACTACAACAGCTGTTTTCGCAGTTAACACAAGTAAGAAAAATCGTGTGACTGTGCCTATTTCGCAATGTACCAACTAGCCAGTGTTGCCACTTTGTGGGTAATTACCCGAATTTGGTATAATTTTTACGGTCGTGGGTAGAGCATGGGTAATTTCTCTTAGGTGTAATTCAGGTGTAATTTGAAATTTTTACTTCAGATGCCCAAATAAAATCAAGATTCGATTTCAGTGATGACATTTATTTCATTTTAAATATTGTTGCTAAGAAATGCACAGCCTTCTGAACCAAAGTCTCGGTTTCTTTTTAAGAAAAGACTTTAATCATTAAACATACATATATTTTCAAATGTTTGGTAATGAATGTCGCTAAATGGACGCTTAGATTTGGATAAAGATGCCTATCATAGTGATTTAGAACCTGAAGTTTATTGAAAAAAGTTATTCAAAATAAAAACTTACCTGGGGGAAGATATGTTTCCAATATTGCAAAATATATACGAAACACACAGAAAAAATACCCATGTAAAATTAACATGGAAAAATGTTGATTGAGAATCATGTTAAATTTCAGAAAAATTATGCCCTTTACTTAAATTTATCATTATTTCATATTAATTTTTAATAAAAAATATCAAAATAACCTTAAATTACGTTTATTTAATATTATTCACTGTTAAAAAAATAAAAATAAAAAATATTAAAATATAAATAAATCTGGATTCAATATTGAACCCATAAAAACCTGTTTTGTATTAAAATCAAAAGTTTATCTTGTTAAATTAACATGCATACCTACTTAATTATGTACATTTTTATACCCTCCACCACAATTAGTTGTGAAGAGGGTATATTCAGTTTGTCATTCCGTGTGAAACTTTTTTACTATTCATCTCAGACCCTATAAAGTATATATATTCTGGGTCCTTGAGTAATTTTAAGTCGATTTAGCCATGTCCGTCTGTCTGTCCGTCTGTCCGTCTGTTGAAAACACGCTCACTTTCGAAAAACTCAAAAGAAATCAACAAACTTGGTGTCAAATTGCTTGTAGTTATCCTAAGCAGTTTGGGATTGAAATTTAGCAAAATCGGTTCAATAGGATCTGAGCTATGAATCAAAATGTGGAACCACCACCTAAAAAAAATTGATAATTTTGTTACAAAAACTAACATAAATGGTGGAAAAATGCACAGAATGATATAAGATTTCGCAACAATTCGTTTTATTCAACTGGAAATCATGCTGTGAAATTTCGTGAAGATCCGTCAATAATTTACCCTAGGCCCCATATAAGCCCTACTCCCGGAAAACAGTATATTAAGTCTAAAACCCTAACTAACAATGCTATCATTAAAAATTTTGGCAAGTCACAGTTACATAGGACTAGAAATTAAACTGTTAAGTTTCGTGAAGATCGGTCCATAATTTACCATAGGCCCCATATAAAACCTGCTTCCGGAAAACAACTTAGTACGCCTAAAAACGTAAAAAATAATGCTATCATAACAAAATTTGGTACATCAAAGTTTTATTGGACAAGAAATAAAATTGTGTTATTTCGTGAAGATCGGTCCATAACTTACCCTGGGCCCCATATAAACCTTACTCCCGGAAAACAGTTTAGTACGCCTAAATCCGTAAAAAATAATGCCATCATAACAAAATTTGGTACAACAAAGTTTTATAGGACAAGAAATAAAACTGTGTGATTTCGTGAAGATCCGTCAATAATTTACCCTGGGCCCCATATAAACCCTACTCCCGGAAAACAGTTTAGTACGCCTAAATCCGTAAAAAATAATGCTATCATAACAAAATTTGGTACAACAAAGTTTTATAGGACAAGAAATAAAACTGTGTGATTTCGTGAAGATCCGTCAATAATTTACCCTAGGCCCCATATAAACCCTACTACCGGAAAACAGTTTAGTCGCCTAAATCCATAATTAATAACAAATCGTCACAGTTTAAGATAATAATAACATCATACAGATATTACTCTTTAAACATTCGAACTGTCGGTGGAGCGTATCAAAGATTCGGCACAGCCGAATATAGCACTCTAACTTGTTTATTTTCACTTTTAAAATATGTTATAAAAAGAAGACAATTCCCGTATTCTTTTAATTAAAATTGTTTATTTAAATAGTACATCAAGTTTTCAAAGTAGAATGATGACCATATCGGGCGATTCTGCTGATGCTTCTGTTAACAAAGGAGAATACAAAATAAGTGAAACATGTGTTACAGGGTTTTGAATTATTCTTACATAAATGCAAATGTTGTCTGAAGCTTCTTCACACTGTTAAAAAAAACTCAAACCCATTTGATTCTACATGAAATTCACGTTGTTTCAACTGGAAATAACTTTCATTCAACGTGATTCCGATTGTTATTTCAATATAAATTACATTTTGCTCTAACTTTACTGCAATGTTAAATTAACATGAATTATAGTTATATCAAAAGAAAAAAATGTTGTTCGCAGTTATTGTAAAATCAGGTTGAATGAAAAACCCGTATGAAGCAAAATCACCACCGAAAAAATTTAAATCAACCTTGTTTTCGACGTTTTTAACTTGATTTTTTTCTGTGTGAAGGGACAGTTGTATAAAACTCTGCAGGCATTTTGTTTACTAAATAAGGTATAAAGGGTATTTTTTAGGATCATGAAACTTAAAATGGTAGACAACACAAAAAAAAATAAATTTTAATCGCAGATTGATACACGGCATTACGATTTGAAACTGATTTAAAACAAATAGACACCGCGTATGTCCTTGACGAAACGCATTGCAGACGTCCAACTTTGTTTCTCTTTTTCGAATAAAATTAACAATGTTGACCTCCAACTGGTTTATCAGCATTAACCACTGACTTCACAGCCCTACGGCAAACAATCAATAAGTGTCACATCGCACGGCCTTGAAGTCTAATTGTCAGTTTATTTCCTCTAAATCATGAAGTCACCTTTAAGTTGCGAAAATCGATGGCTGATTTTCAAAGTAAATTTGGATAATTTGGTGGCGTTGTTCAAGCATGAATCTATTCATGATGATGTGCCTGATCAAAAAGTGAAAATAGTATGATAGTTCGTTTAACAGCTAACGTTTCGTAAGCTCTATGGGACTAAAAAGCATCCATTGTAAAGCAATGACAAGGAACATTTTAATCCTTCCCAAGATATATCAACCAAATGTGGAAGTTAAACTCATTATTTTAGCAGTTTTATTTTATGTTTTATTTATTTTTTGTTAATGTAAATAAAATTAACAGTTTGACTAATATTGATCTTGTTTTAATGAGTTTGTTGTGTTTTTGATTCTTTGTAAATGTCTTTTTATTAAATAAAACTTAAATTTTATATCAGGTGTAATTTCATTTAAATCGGGTAATTTTGCTTCATCTCAAGTGTAATTTTGAATCTTGCTGGTGGTAACACTGCAACTAGCGGCAATTAAATTTGTTTAAAACAGGGCAATCGTGTGATTTCAGAATATTTGATTGGTACAATTTCATTATTGTTCGTCAATACAGCACAATAAAAATTGTGTCATATTGGTGCATTTGCGGCAAACGTGTGATCCCAGCTTAAGGATCCATAAAGAAATCGGCTATGAAAATATTCAAGATTCTTTAATACATCAACTACGATCACAGAAACAATTGACAAAAGTGGATACATATCATTAAAAAAGTTGTTGGAGCTAGTCCATTGAGAACAAAACGGATTCTTAAAAGTATACCAACTCCGAGCGATGCAAAACAATTTACAAATGAGGAGGCATTAGCATTATTTCTGGAATTGAAATTAACAAAACAGGAATATATTCAGCTCAGATTGCGTGCGATTGAAAAAGGCTCAAATTTGTATCCAGCATATCATCACATAACAGCTGCTAAAATGGACTGTTTCCCATTAAAGGACACTATTACAATCACACCAATTTCGGCAGAGGTACAACTACAATCTCTACTTGATCACACTGCCGAACGGTTGCTACAATCAGTAAAAGGAAATGAGCAACTAAATAACATGTCGTCAGCTCAGAATTGGTTTGACCTACCGACCATTTTTAAAAATATTGAGTTAGGTATGGGGTATATATATTTTGAATACGTCCTTTTTGAATCCAAAATCTGTTTCGCGAATTTTTTTGTGGTTTCTGAGATATAAAGCATTGATTCAGGACATTGTATGTTGAATTTTATGTTTTGAGGTCAAATATGAACGATAATTAAAAAAATACCAGTTGTAGAACAAAAAAGCTGAAGAAAAATATTAAATTTCATGTATTTCCCATTTTGGTACTATTTTTCCCCTCATTATAGTATCAAAAATTGCAAAATGTTTTGTAAAAAGTACCAAAAATAGTTACGATTTTCACCCCTTAAACGTTCGAATTTCGAAAAAGTACCAAACCTGTATTCGTATTTTTTTGATGAGTTTTGAATGTGGTATAAACTTTATTTCTAGGTTTATTGGATCAAAAGATAGATGGGCTGACAAAAACGTACCAAAATTCAGGTTGTACCCGATTTTACCCTAAAAGATCCGAATTTCAAAAAAGTACCATACGCCTGTCTACTTATTTTTCAAAAGAACTACGATATGTATTAGAGTTTTTTTGTTTCTCGTTTAGTTTTGGATAAAAGATAAAAGGTTTCCGAATTTACCCTTTTTTACCCCCTAAACATTCGAATTTTTAAAAATCCCGTGTTAGTGGATCGACTTGGTGAAAGATCCACCTCCGGTCCAAATTTCAAGTCTGTAGCTTCTGGCGTTTAGGCTGAACGATGATAAATGAGTCAGTCACTCACGCAATTAGTATACGTATGCAGCACAAAAAGCCACTTTTTTAATTTTTTTTTAGAAAAGTGGCGTATGCGGCACAAAACAATATTTTTCATTTTCAAAAAAATATTATTTAATTATAACTTTATGCATGAAAGTGCGAAAAAATTTAAATTTTTCTTCAAAACATATACCGGAAGCAGTGATAAAAATATAAAAAAATTCTATCGGGTACATTTTGAGAAATCTTCATGTAAATCTTCTTTGTCGTTTTTCTCCACTCCGACTTTTTGGCATATGCGCCAAACCAATTCTGAGCTGACGATATATATGTTTTTAAATTTAATTCAGTAGATACTTACAACTATTAAAGAATGTAAGAAGCTTAAAAAGATTATAAAACATACCGTTACCTGCAACGCAAAAGGCCGTGTTAAAAATTTTTCAGGAGAAACAAAAAACTATTTAAAATGATAAATAACTTCTGCATTTATTGATTTGTATTTTTATTGACTTTGAAATAACAAAAATTCATTAAATTTGACAAGTTAAAGTGTTACATTTGACTTTGCCGAATCTTATTTACCCTTCACTATGGTTGGCTAAGAACGGAAGTTTGTATATACTAGCTATTAAGACCCATCTCTGCCCGGTGTCATACGATTATGGACTATAATATTTTTCGTCCCATAATATACCTTATTTTTAAGCCTTATTTACTTAAAAAAATATCAGTAGGGCCCGGACTTTAATGCAGCTAAAATCTTGTTTGATGCGCATAAAATATGCACCAAAAATAGAAAAATATGCGTTAAAAGACCAAAAATATGCACTTAAATTTTTTTTCAACAGGTATTAATCTCTTCTGCAACATGGTACATGGCAAAAAAAAAAAAGCAATCAAAACCAGTTTTGTGCTTCAAAATATGCAATATATGCATTCAAAGCAAAATATGCCAAAATACGCACTAACAAATGATGCCATTTTACTGCAAATTTCATGATTCGTATATGGTTACCTCAGAATGAAGACAACAAATATGTATTTGCATAAAAATCCGCGCCTTGAGAATCATCAACTACAAGTTTGTGGTTGCCAATATATAAGCAATATGGCAACTGAAATAAGCTTTTAGTTGACAGTTGCCATATTTAATATAAATTTGGCAAATAGCAACACAAATTCAGTAGTGTTGTCATCCGACTTAAGCCAATATTATTTATTGCCCCAGGTATAAACAGTCAGTTAGTTAATCGCAAATGATTTTTATTCACAAATAGGCTACGTATAAACGTAGTAATAATACATATGTTGATTTTGCCAACCCTGATGATATTGATTTTTTAACGACTGGAATTTTATTCGTGTTAGCAGTAATGCCAAGTTTTTTTTTGTACTAAGACCATAATTACAAAATCTAGCAACGCTAAAAATGAGTTGGCTTCCATTTGTAATGGCGCAAACCACAAATTAAATTTTTAAAAAGGGAATAATTGCTTGTCACCTGGAAACAACACATAAGAATATTTCGTCCACAAAAAAAATCCCAAAAAAAATGTAAGTATTTTGATATTTTCACGTAAAACGCAAGAATTTAAAAAGTGGTTTTTAATAAGACTTATGTAATAAAAGAATTTTAGGAGAAATATTATTCTCTTATTATTAAAAACAACTTACAAATTCTTGCGTTTTAGGTTTTCGATTTCCAGCACACCCCTGTTTCTTTTTGATTTTAATTTCGTTACATTTTTTAGTTTTTGAAGTGCCCCCACTGCCATCAAAAAGTTGTTGTCAACCTCAAACTCAAGAGAGCAAATGGGGAAGTTTACTACAGCCAGCCGCCAAAACAACAGCCGTACTACCAACCGCAGTACCGTCATGTTTATGGCCAGCAGCACCAATTAGTTGACCGGCAGCAGCAGTTAGTTCCCCAGCAGCAGCAGTTGGTTCCCCAGCTGCAACAGCAGATGGTTCGCCAGGAGCAGCGGCAGTTGGTTCCCCAGAATCAGGCCCCTGATATAGGTACATTACGCCGCGGGCACGGCTAGTATGTGTTATAGTTTTGGAATGAATTGTTTTTTTTTACTGAACTGTTTTATTATTTTTAAGATTCTTTAAAAAAAAAAATTTTTTTATTGGCATCAAAATAAGAAAAATTTATTAAATTAAACAAGTAAAAGTGCTATATTCGGCTATGCCGAATATTATTGAACCACCATGGGTTTTCCGAAGACCACAGATATGATGGGGACTTGGTAGTTATATATTTATGTCACATAGTCCGGACATTAATATGTACTTACCAGACCTGTAAATGAATCATTAATTTTTGAATAAAATGGCGAATCATTCTTGCACTGAATTAGGAAATGTTGAATTAATTCTTTTCACACAAAAAAATGAATTGAATGAAATTAAAGCCAATTCAAATGAATTAGGCAGAAATTAATTTCAATTCAATTCTATCATCATTAAACTCTTTTAAAATATCTAAATTAATAGAAAATTAACAATCGAAAAAATTTTTTTTGAAGTTTCTTTTAGGTTTTAAATAATTCATTTCCCCACGCAATACAATTCTGTTACATTTTTATCGGGGTTCGCTTCCTTTTTGTATTTTAGAAAGTTTGAAACATTTAATAAATCATTTGTTATTTTAAATGGGCTTTCAATTTATTAGCAGAATCAGGTAATTATATTAAAACAATTTTGCTTCTTGCAATTTTCTATTTCCTAATCTGTCATTCATTTTACTTAATTCATCTTTAATCATTTCAAAGTCAGATTTAAATTCGTGGATAAATTTTAGTTTGTCGCAAAGAGTCTTTACAAAAGTTTTTACAGTACTTTTCGTTTATATTCACTACGCTTATAGTCACATTAGCAAAATAGTCCATTTTATCTGTTTATTTTGCCGCTATAAGTTCATTTAATATAAAGTATGAACGTTATAGTTGAGTTCCCAACTTTTTTTGTTGCAATTAAAGTAAATTGATTATTAAAGGTTAAGAAAAAAAAGTACACAGTATAAATATAAAGTTCAATTAATTTCTTTTTATTGGTTTATTTAAAAACGTTTTTTACTGCTTTTCGCCATTTTTATCAAACAATTACATTGTGCTAAAATTTTACATTTTTTTCTTGAGACAAGCCGGGCAACTGGAGCTTTAACCCAATTTGGGTACGCTGAATCCAATACCGGTTAAAAACGGTTCAGTTTATTGAAATAACTAAAGAAAAAACGAAAATCTGCAATACAATTTCCTTAAAACGTAAAATTTGTTTCTAACTTGCGCAGTCGCGCAATAATAATTATTTGCAACATTTCGAAATTTTTGTTTGTTAAAAATGTATAAAAAATTCCAGACATATAAAAAACAAAGCTTCAAACAAAACAAGCTATAAACGATTAAAATCTGATTTTGATTTTATACACAAAAATCGAAAAATTTTAATTAATTTACAAATTTAAGAAAACGCAATATTTGTATGGGAGCCCCCTTAAGAAGTGGTGATAAAGGGCAATTATGTCTCCAGAAATTGTTAAGGCCACTCCTTGGCTTTTATGGTACGTTTTCTTCATTATATTTCTAGTCTGTATTTAACATTTTGTATGGGAGCCCCCTTAAGGAATGGCAGGCAGTAATTTGAAAGAATTTTGCACTCGTGTTTTAAAAATATGCAGCTATTGTACACCAACAAAACAAACAAGTGAAAAAATAGTGCTGTCAGATTATTTTTTTTTTTTTTCGAAAAATCGTCCTGCCAATTTAAAAAACATCAACAAATGGCCCTGACTGATATTAATTAGTTGTTCTTTAGTTTTTCTAAAAAAAAACTTGTACAATAAGTATTATAATTTTATGGCTAATAAAACCTGACTAATATAACCTGAATCTATTTTGAATTCTAGATAAATTTTATCATGCGAAATAAAGTATTTTTGCGTACTTTAATATTCTCATAAAGTATGGAGTACAATTACTCGAAATAACGTACAATACTTTATTATAAAGTACGGTTGGCAAGCCTAGTTATAGTCCATTTAGCAAAATAAGCACATTTGCCATATATGCCATTTATCAACAGTAGTCAAAGGGAAAAGTAAAGCAAATTAATTGCGCTATAGTCACATTAGCAAAATTTACTAAGTGTTTTTTAGTTTTGGAATTAAAAATCCATCCAAAGAAAGAAAGAATTAAATCATTTAATTTTTGTCATCAACTCTCTACTCGTAAAAAATTATTTTATGCCTTTGGTATCAATTATGGAATATCTTGTGATTATTTTAACTATTTTTTATACAGTATGTAACTCTGTTGTAAAACCATAAGGCTGATGTTGGTGTAATGTATATGAATTTTTTATTTCCTTTATTCACATAACTTGATAATATTCGAATTCGGTTATATGCGTCAAAGTGGCTTAAATGTGAAATAGTCTTATAGTCACATTAGCGATATAGTCCACGTTATGGTTACAACTAAATGATGTGACTATAAGCGAAAAGTACTGTATACAAAATTCATTGAAATCATTTTGATTTGATCTTTCAAGTTTTTGGTTTCTACATCATCTGTATTGTTTCATGGTTGCTCTAACGAAGATATATTCTAATCATTACAATTCTTATTTCACAAAGTTTCATGATCCAAAACAGTTTTCCCATTAAAAAAATTTCATTTTTTTCTTTAGAATCAACATTCACGGCATTATTAGACATGCCTAAGTCAGATTTTTGAACCTTGCCACTTTTTAGTAAGTGTTTTGCCATACTACAGATGTTTGTTCTATTTTCTATATTATTTTGAATTTTATTGTTTTTACTTTTTTTACTCAAAGCATTTAAAAAATTATTAATAATAATTTTTTGATATTCTTTAATTAGGCTTGAGTTCATCAAATTTAATTTTCATTAAATTATTTTCACTGAGGGAAGAAATTTTACAACTTGGAATATTTATTAAAATTTATTGATAATTTTTCTTGGCTGATATGGGATTTGAACCCGGGTTGATCTTTACATGTTTCAAGAAACACCACTTTCTATCGTCGGAAGATCTTTGAGTTTACCCCCTACACCACTGCGGTGCCCGTTAGCCAAACATCAATCTTCAACCAGTAGTACTGGTGGTTCAAAACAAAGTCTTGACAGAAAGAATACGAAAAAACAGAGGAAAAAGGAGGCAACATGTAATTTGAAATTTAAGTGATAATAACAGCAAACTTCGAACCACCAGTACTACTGGTTAAAGATTGATGTTTGACTGTTGGCTAACGGGCACCGCAGTAGTGCAGTGGGTTAACTCAATGATCTTCCGACGATAGTAAGTGGTGTTTCTTGAAACATGTAAAGATCAACCCGGGTTCAAATCCCATCTCAGCCAAGAAAAATTATCAATAAATTTTAATAAAAATTCCAAGTTGTAAAATTCATTCCCTCAGTGAAAATAATTTAATAAAAATTAAATTTGATGAACTCAAGCCTAATTAAAGAATATCAAAAAATTAAAAATTAACAGTTCAACTAAAAATCAAAATTGTTCTTAATTAATAATAATATCAAATAATTCAAAATTTTTTATAGGAGAACTTATCTGCAATTCCTCTAAAAATGGAAATTTTTTCAGTATGGACTTTAAATCACTTATACTATAATAAAATAATCACCCCTATCGCAAACAACTACTCCCATGAAAATATTCCCATATTTTTTTATTTCGTATTGTGAATTATTCCCATAACAAATTTTTTGGGAATGAATTCCTAAACTTAACAAATTTGGCATCGCCAATGTTAACTCCCACGAATTTGTTTAATAAATAAATTCCCAACAAGTGTAGATGTGAACGAGAATGGAACATGTAAATTTTAATTTGTATTCTAAAGTAGGACTAAATTAAATTACTTTTTCCTCTTATTAAAGGAGTGTACATAAAGAAAATGAAAATCAACCCTATTCATAATTTATTTTATCACATTTTTATTAGTATTTTATTTTGTACATTTTTCTTTCACAATACAGGCACTGACAAGTTACTCACAATAGAGACTTTTGTTTACAAAGCACTGAAAAATAATTCACAATATAAATTTTTACTCCCAAAATATTTGCGATACCGATTTGTTGGGGATGGGAATTTAGGTTTGATCCCATGTTTCATATTCCCATAACATTCGCGATAGGGGTGAATAAAGTAAGAAATCAAAAAGGTTTCCTGACGATCTGGCCTAAGCAACCAGTTAAAAGCGCATAGGAATAGTTTATCCCTTCAACAATACATTTCAGTTTATCAATAGTATGAAATGGGAACTTAGCACATTTAAACGAAACCTTGTAAATTAATTTTTTTAATCCCAAGAAAAACTTTGATAAAAAATTATTAAGTTTTTAATATAAATTCCATTTAGCGCGCTAAAAATAAAGCGTTTATACGTTCCAACTGTTTACCAACCTAATTTTCTGAGGTCTTAATATAAAAAATTGTTATAACGACTTGGATAATATATACAAATAAATCTACTTTCCATCCCTGAAACTAAGTGCATGTAATTATGTATGGCAACATCATATACCCGAATATGAGAGAACTAACATGCACACACTCCTGCTATGTTCATACGACGACAAAACCCACTCGTTTCGCTCTCTGAAACTAGATTGCCAAACATGCTGTTCATACGATTCATTCTTGTTTCATTTTGACATTTTTTTTGTGTTGTTAGTATTATTTTATTTAACACAGATAAAAAAAGTAATTAAAAGTTAAAAATATATTATTTAATACTTTTATTAATATTATTATTTGATAGTGATAATTATTATTTTATTAAACATTAATTTTTATTTTGTATTTTTTTTGTTTTGATTTTTTTTGAGAGCTTTTTCAGATAAACTAACGATAATTGTTATCAAAATTAGAGATGATAGTACATATTTCCTGTTTCGCAGCCTGTTTCAAAACGAAACGACCTGTTTCGCTCACAAAATTTTGTATGGGGAAACAAGTCGCTTCAGTCATGTTTGGGGCGCGAAACAGGAATAAGAGAGCGAAACACGAATATTGCTGTCCGTTTGAACATGGTACCATGTTCTTCTTTTTTTCAACATGGGAGATGATTTTCGTCTTTCAACAAACTTATTGGAAAACCTGCTTAATTTCTAATTCGATACCAACTGATTTTTTAACTTTGATCAAAACAAAAAAACTCAAGTTAAATATAAGTTGTATACCAAAATGTAGCTTTTGTACTCAATATTGTAATATTGTGGAAGGTTTTCTTCAAAGCCTATCAACCCCATTCGTCTAGTTACATTTTTTAAGAATTTTAGATTTTTGTAAATCAGCATAAAACTTTGTCACTTTTAAATTAAAATTATATTATTTCATGCAACTATAAATTTAGTCAATAAATACTTTACTTAAATCAAGTCTAAACTAATTCACATCAAGCACTTATTAATTTAACATAACACCAAAACGTATTATAAAAAAAAGGGTATAAAAAGAGTAATTTTTGGGATTTCAGTATTTTGATTATAACTCAGCCATTTTTTAACCAATTTGACAGATTTATATACCGACGTGCTTAAGAAGAAATTTACCATTTACTTGAGTTATAAAGCTTGGACTCGAGGAGACCTATGGTTCCCGAAAGTGGGTATTAAAAAAAAAAATTTAATTTTGGTCATAATTTTTTTGTATCTGAACCGATTTTCCCGAGTTTTTTATAAAATATGTTCTACTAAAAATTTCCGATATATTGGTATATAAGTCATATCCATTGGACATATGACAGCCCTAAAATTTAGGTTTTTATACAATTTTTAATTTTTTTTGTACGGGAGGTACCACGGCCACTTCTCCAATCCCGCCCACATTTTGTAGAGTGGTGTGTATTGACAACCTAAATGTGTGTACCTAATTTGGAAACTTTGGCTCTTGCCGTTCTCCAGATATACAGAAAAAAAGCAATAAAAATACAACAACAACAAGGGATTTTTGGAAAAAATTAGAGGCAGTCGTGGTTTTTTGATTATATCTCAGCCATTTGTGGACCGATCTTGCTAAATCTTAATAGCTCGAAATGGTGGACTATACGTGACATAAATGTAAAACAACCTAGCCGCTATCATGTCTGGAGTCTCCGGAAAACACATATCAAACGTAAGACGGACGGACGGACAGACGGACGGACATGGTTAAATCAAGTTCTCTCCTCATAAGGACCCAGAATATATATATTTTATAGGCTCTTAGATCAATATTGCAGAAATTACAAACGGAATGACAAACTTATATATACCCTTTTCCACCTGAGGTGAAGGGTATAAAAACAATTATATCGTCATAAAAATGCAAAAGGACCTATCATTATTTTTAAAAAATTTCAGTAGCAATACGACTGAGATTACAAAAACAGTTTTTCAGGATAGTGTCAATCATGCGTAATGTGTTTACGATATTAACCAGAAAACCACGTTGTTATAATCACAATAGCTGCCTTTTTATTAAGTTATCTCTCTTTTTCTTAAAATGAACTTAGTCTCTTTTTCATTTTATATGACGATATGTATGTACAATGTACAAGACATAGGCTGAGCTCCAATACATCCTAATACCTGGCAGACAACGTAAAAAATGTATCAAAGAGTTTTACAATGCTTAGTGTGCTTATTGTATACGCGTTGATAACTTGCTCTGTTTTGGAACTCATCCATACTTTCTGCAAGTTCTGCGGCTCTTATACCATTGCCTTTATAAAATTATGTTTCAAAATACATAATCAAAGCATCCCACTGTTCTACGATTCTTACAACATCTTCCTTTAAGAAGTCCATCTTGTATAAGAAACACCTAATACAGAACAGAATTCCTGAAATTCTTTTAGGACTATGTGAAAAAACTTTAAATATTACCACAAAGAACCTTTTTTGCATTGCTAAGTAAGATTAACTGCCTGTTTATCTATTTCTGAACATAGACTTCGTTCGCTTAACTTACATTTAAGACGAAAACAAATTATTCAATATTGTCTTTGTTTTACATGTAATTTAAGCGAACGAAGTCTACGTTCGACTTCGATGGATAGGCTATAAGCTTACCAACAGTTCCAGTCATGGCGTAAGCGCCATTTCTTGCCAATCCGATCAAATTTTGTATGGGAATATTGTTTGTTGATAAAAAGTTTTTTATAAGAAAAATTTCAACGGCATCTGACTTGATAAACTCGAATAAGATGACAAAACCATCCTTAATAAAACTAACACCGTCAAAGTAACTTGCTCCTAACGTAGTATCAACAACAATAATAAAAAAAAAAAATGTTTGTGTTTGGTAAAAAAGCTATGAGATTTGTAATTGTCTGCTAGCCGTCCAATTTTCTAAAACCGACCAAAACTAGGTTTGGCCTACCATCCGACCAAATTTGGTCGGAAAAGACCATGTTCGGCAACCCTGATGTTTACACATATATGTAACTGTGTTTCTGTTGTGTTTGTTTACATTTTTTTTTTGCTCACACCCAGCGGGAAAACTCAGCAGACCTTCTTACTTCAGGCCTTTTTAAATGCCGGCTTAAAAAATTTTTTGATTTAATTACTATTCTTACGTAACTGCTAAAGAATGCCTCATAGAAGGCCTCGGCTCTTTGGTATGAGAAGCGAGAAAAGAAGGAGTAAGAGGGACAGACGGACGGACATGGTTAAATCAAGTTCTCTCCTCATAAGGACCCAGAATATATATATATTTTATAGGCTCTTAGATTAATATTGCAGAAATTACAAACGGAATGACAAACTTATATATACCCTTTTCCACCTGAGGTGAAGGGTATAAAAACAATTATATCGTCATAAAAATGCAAAAAGGCCTAAACAGTTTTTCAGGATAGTGTCAATCATGCGTAATGTGTTTACGATATTAACCAGAAAACCACGTTGTTATAATCACAATAGCTGCCTTTTTATTAAGTTATCTCTCTTTTTCTTAAAATGAACTTAGTCTCTTTTTCATTTTATATGACGATATGTATGTACAGTGTACAAGACATAGGCTGAACTCCAATACACCTTGCAGACAACGTAAAAAATGTATCAAAGAGTTTTACAATGCTTAGTTGGCTTATTGTATACGCGGTGATAACTTGCTCTGTTTTGGAACTCATCCATACTTTCTGCAAGTTCAGCGGCTCTTATACCATTGCCTTTATAAAATTATGTTTCAAAATACAGAATCAAAGCATCCCACTGTTCTACGATTCTTACAACATCTTCCTTTAAGAAGTCCATCTTGTATAAGAAACACCTAATACAGAACAGAATTCCTGAAATTCTTTTAGGACTATGTGAAAAAACTTTAAAACCACAAAGAACCTTTTTTTTTTGCATTGCTAAGTAAGATTAACTGCCTGTTTATCTATTTCTGAACAAAGACTTCGCTCGCTTAACTTACATTTAAGACGAAAACAAATTATTCAATATTGTCTTTGTTTTACATGTAATTTAAGCGAACGAAGTCTACGTTCGACATCGATGGATAGGCTAAAGCGAAAGAATTCAGATCCCGTTATAAAAACAAAGTAACAAAGTAGGTGCATATTAAAATACAAAATAAAAACAATAATGTTAATCATTTTAGTTGAGTTTTGTCCATTAAGGAAGATAGGTACTTGTGCTTAAAAGATTTTTTTTATTATAGGTATACTTTTATTTACAATCTATTTTACAATATTTAGCAATTTGATTATTTCAATAAAAAAAAAATAGGTATCACATGTGTTATTAAACCACAATAAGTTTAATAAAATATATAAACATACATACGTTTGTAAAATAGGTATACATATATAAAAAGTTAAGGCCCGTTTTCACAACTTACCGATAGCTAAAAGTATACTTTAAAGTGCCTTATAAAAAGTGTTCCATTATTAAAACTTAATTTAAACCTAAAGTGCACCATAATGTAGATTAAGGTTCATCCTACCTGGTAGGTTAAAATGAAGTTGTAACAATGGAACACTTTTTACACGGCCGATAAAATCCTACCTTTAGCTATCGCTAAGTTGTGAAAACAGGCCTAAGTGTTGTTTCATTTTCTATATTGGAGATCTGATATGTACATGAAGCCTATTCAGTCTTCTAATTTCATTTGTAAGGAAATATTCCTTAATGTTTTAGACTAATAGCCCTTCAATATGACCTTTAATGCATTTGTAGAAGGATGGTCTGAAAGGCCTTTTAAGAGCCATTAATTGAAAGGCCTTTTAACATACCTATCTTAAAAACCCTTCAAGATAACCTTTTTGCTAAGGCCTTTTGAAAGTCATTCTCTGGAAAGCCTTCTAAGAGCCATTTATTTGAAGGCCTTTAAGGAGCTCTGGGGAAGAAAGGAAAGCGGAAGGCAATGACAACGCGTGTAAAAAAGATATGAGTATGGAATGGAGCGAGAAGGCCTTGTTTATCCAAAAGAAGGGGTACAGCGGCCTTCTGGAAGGCCTTCGTACTCCTTCTTTTTCCCTCGGCACGTATGTGAGTATTTTCTATGTATTAGTAACACTTTCTAACGCCTATAACTCCTTGAATACTAAACCGATTTTAATAAAATTTACTTTGTCCTCTTCTACTAAAAAATATCTTTCGAATGATCATTTGTTAAAATCCAATAGTATAGTCGTAAAAGGGAGCAAAAGAAATCAACTTGCCTATGATTTGGTCGGAAAATACCATGTTCGGCAACCCTGCCTAGCAGTAACCTCTTAAAAAAAGTTCCTGGTAAAACGAATGTAACTTTCTTTTATCACTTTTTTATCATTTGAAATCTTAAATCTTTACAAGCCTTCTCATAATTATAACCCAAATAGCAAAGTTCAACTAAATCAACCTCTATGAAGATCCTCCGGTCGTTGTTATGATGCTACCCAAGTAGCAAAAAGTGTTGACATCCTGGATTTGAATGTTTTGGATGGAAAATGGCCTGTTACATGTGGAATTTATTCTCATGGCTTTTGTCTTAGGAATATTTATTTTGAGGCCTGCCTTTGCAGCTTCTGACTCTACAATTTTTAGGCTTTCTAACATGTCGGAGTGACTATGTGTTAGAAGGCATATGTCGTCGGCATATTCAAGATCGGCCAAACGCTCGCCAAGTCCCCACATTATGCCTCTGTTGTTGGCCGTTGCATTTTTCATAACGATGTCCAGCACAACGTTAAAAAGTAACGGTGACAATATGCAGCCCTGACGCACACCCGCTTTAACAGAAACTTTGTCGCTTATTGAGTTTTGGTGTAGTATACGACAATTTGCGTTTCTATACAACTCCTGAATGATCTCAATTATTTTTCTAGGAACGCCTTTACAGGTCAGTGCTTTCCAAATGGCATCGTGTGAAAGTGTGTCAAAAGCTTTTTCGAAATCTATAAAGACTAGGTAAAGCGGCGATCTCCATTCGACTGACTGCTCAATTATAATACGGAGGCTGTTTATATGATCTAAGCAAGACTTTTGTGATCTAAAACCTGCCTGTTCACAACGAAACTCTTTGTCAAGGGAGTCAGAAAGTCTTCTATTGATAATATTAGCGATTATCTTGTTTATCATGCTTAGAAGTGTTATTCCTCTCCAGTTTCTACACTCTGTAAGATCACCTTTCTTCGGTATGTTGATGATCAGGCCCTCTTTCAATTCGTCGGAAAGCTCATTGTTGTCCCACAATCTTTTTACCACATTCTGGAGCAGGAAGGCACTTGTTTGGGGGTCTACTTTTAACAGCTCAGGATTGATGTTGTCAGGTCCTGGAGCCTTGAGGTTTTTAAGGGCGTGTATAGCGTCAACTATTTCTTCTATTGTAGGGGTGAATACGGGTATGTCGGCCCTCTCGGTATGGGTAGTGCAATTGCATATTGGATGTGGTATGTGCATGTCCGATGACAGCATGTTGGCATAATGATGTGTCCAAATTTGAAGCTGAGTATTTCTTGAGGTGATAAGATCGCCGTTGCTGTTTCGGTTTTGACGAGTTGAATTTTTTATTAGTAAGTTTTTTTATTGTTTTGTATAAGTCTCGTGTTCTACCTGACTCGGCTGCAGTTTGTGCTTCTGTGGCAAGGTTTTCCACCCATTTACGTTTGGCGCTACGCGCGCTACGCTTAACTTCTCTGTCAATAAAACTGTAGTTGGCCTGGAGTCTGGATTTTTCCAAGCTTGTTCTGGCATTATTCATTTGAGACTTGATTTCTTTTCTCGTGGTTATGAAGTTCCACGTTGTATCGGATATCCACGGCTTTCTTTCGGGGATTTTGTATCCAATATGTTTTGCTGCAGCATCACATATAAGGTCCCTCACATTTTCAAATTCGTCAGTAAGATTTTGGTTGGTTTCTGCTGAGTTTCTCAAGGCCTGTGTGTAGGTAGTTTTGACGTTGGGGTCATTTAGCTTCTGGACATCAAATTTTCTGTGGGTTTGAATACCCGTCTTCACCGCCGCAACTCTTAATCTGATGGTGCCCACAAGGAGATGGTGGTCACTGGAACAGCCAGCACCACGTTTATTTCGCACATCTAATAGGGAGCCACGCCATGTCTTGCTAATAGCGATGTGGTCGATCTGGTTTTCTGTTCGATGGTCAGGTGATACCCACGTGGCTTTGTGGACTTTTCTATGTGGAAAAATTGTACCACCTATAACGAAATTGTTTCCCAAACACATTTCTGTAAACAACTCGCCATTTTCGGTCATTCTTCCTATGCCATGGACGCCCATAGCTGGTTCTCGATTTGAGTTATCGTTGCCCACTTGAGCGTTAAAATCACCCATCACCAATAATATATCACCCCTGTGTGCAGTTGAGGTTACTCTGGCTAGCTGGCTATAGAAGTCTTCTTTAGTCTGTGTGTCAGAAGTTTCTGTGGGTGCATAACATTGTATACATGTGATGTTTCGAGCGCGTGTTCGGAGTCGTGCTGTAATTATTCTATCCGAATATGGGTGCCAGTCTATCAGCGCATTTCGCGCTTCCCTGCTTAGTAGTATCCCCACTCCACTAGACCGTTGTTGATCGGCTGGTTTGCCAGAGTAGATCATGGTAAAATTATCAGATGTTGAGAACTCTCCTGAATCCGGCCATCTGGTTTCACAAAGTCCTAGAAAGGCGAGGTTGTAAGTTTTTGCTTCCCTGCAGACCTGCGCAAGCTTCGAAGAATCTAAAAGCGTCCTCACGTTCCAAGTTCCAAATCGTGTCCGTTGTTTAAAGCTGAAGGTCGTCATCAGAGGGATCGATTGTTTTTCATTTACGTTGTTTGAGGTTTCGGTAATCATTTGTTTTAAGATGAGTAGCTGATTGGGCTTCTGCATCCGATCCTGGAACTGGGGCTGCCAGCATGGCCTCCAGGCGGGCTGTTGGTGGCGATTGGTTATTTGAAGGCGCCAATCTCTCGCCTTGACGTTCCGAGTATCATTGGCACTCAGAATTTGTTAGGAGTCCGGCGCCACCCGGAAACCCTCTGAGACTCTCCTCCCGGAACCGCTGATTGTCCGCGACTGCATTTGCAGCTGTTCCGTATATCTACGGAACTTTCCACTATCCGCAACCTGTGGACGCGCCCGATAGCACTCAGCTGTGCTTCCATCAGAGACGGCGGGAGCCAGTTTCACTTACGTCTTAGTATTTCGGTGCGCAGAGGAGGTTGTTTTGTGACTGTCCATAGGTCGAGGTTGGATATCACATTTGGCCAAAATATTTTCAAAATTCTCCTCAGACATTTATTGGTAAAAACTTGAAGTGAAGTTATGTCGCGCGCAGCAGCATTCCAAGTTTCACATTCATACAATAGGGTTGATTTTACACTGGAGTTGAACAAGCTGATTTTCGTTCTAGTTGATATATGAGAAGGCTTCCATACAGGACGCAGGAGGCCAAAGGACCGCCGGGCACAGTTGATACGGTTTACTATATCCTCACTTGATCCTCCATTGTTGCTGATAATACTGCCGAGATAGCAGAAGCTGTTAATATCCTCAAGCTCGGTGCCATTCATCTCAAGGTGCTGCTTGTTGTCGTTGTTCACACGCATGGATTTAGTCTTGGATATGTTTATTTTCAGTCCTGCTTTCGCTGTCGCCGCTTCTAGCAGCCCTAGCTTTCGAGACATGTCGCTGTACGTGTGTGCTAGGATACAGATGTCATCGGCGTAATCTAAATCACCTAGCCGCTTGTGTAGTCTCCATTGAATTCCAGAGGAGTTTTCTGTTGCGGTCTTCATCACCACGTCAAGAACAATGTTGAAAAGTAGAGGTGACATAACGCAACCCTGCCGTACCCCGGTAAAAGACTGTAAAAGACTGTTTAATTGTTACATGTATTTTCAACACAAATCCGCAGTTTAAACCGCAGTATTTGGGACCCATGGGAAATTATGTTTCAACCAAAAAGAGTATGTTGTTAGGTTGGGATTTACATAAGATATTTCAAGGTCAAATATTATTTCAATACCTACTGATATTTATATGATTGCTACTATAAGCTATTATCAGCATTGTATTTGTATGAGAACTTTGGTCGTATATGGACCGATTCCAATGAAATTTTCTTTGATCATTTAGGTTGCCATAAAATATTGTTGGTTCTAATTAAACCCGAATACCTTCCTAACAAGACGGCTTATGGGCAAAAACCCCTATTCTGGAAAGAACTTTACGCACAAGGTTAGCTTAGACAGACAGACAGACAGACAGACGTTAGATCGATTCCGAGTCAATCGGTATACTAACATGAGGGGTAGAACCTATAATAAAATGTGTAACACACATAAGCACAAAACTCTTCACATACAGAAGGGTGGGTGTAAAAAGTAAAAGCAGAGTGTTGTGCTAGAGTGGCTCGGGCACCTCGAACTTTTTTCCTATAAATAAAACGATTTGCAACTAACCCATTTGTTCGGAAAAATAATTAATATTTACTCGATTTCATCCATGTTTTATTAAAAAAAAAAATTTTACAAGCAAATAATTTTATTTTATTATTAATTTTTAAAAATTTCAACTTTGACAAAAAAACACATTTGTTTATTAAAAAATAGAGAATTACAAATTCGTTAAAGTAACCGAGATTTCTCGTTACTTAATGATATCGGTAGTTAAATTCAAAAAGTTACAGAATTGCGATGCAGGTGAATTTTAATTCAAATTGGGTAATTTTACTTTATCTCAAGTGTAGTTTTGAATTTTGCTGGTGGTGGATCAAACACAAAACTTGTTTTGGATAACTTTGAAGCTTTTTGTCTGTGTAAAATATAATTTGAATTCCGGCAACACTGAGGTTAATTTATAATTGTTCAGCTACTCTGCTAAATTTCTCAATAAAAGAAAATATGATCCACTCGTTTTTACCATCTAAAGAAATAAAAAAAATTTCGTAAATTAAAAATAAAATCAACTATCGCTACTTACTGCTAAAAACGTTGTTAGTGACATAGTAGAAAACCAAGATATATTCAGGTTGAAACTACGATTAGTGCGAAGAATCATCATTCGTACAAGTTGCTTAAACTCCTCGGACTCGTTGTACCACTCGCAGTTGTATAGCGCCATGGATATTTTGTCATACTTCATAGACGAAATTTAATAATATGAGGCATATACGAACACACACATTAGTACTATTCTAAACATAAAGACACAATAGCACAAACCTCGGTTGTCAAACATTGACTATTGTAGCAGTAAATAACGATTTCATAACCGGCTGCTAAAAGATACAATAACATTCGTATTAAAGTAATTTTATTCGACTCCTAAAATATAAATGGTATGAATTTAATTTTAAAAAATTAAAGGCTACTTAACACTAGAATACTTTCTAATTATTTAAATGTCAAGAACTCAAGTACATCGAATTCGGTTAAGCGAAAATGTAAAAATTTTGCTCCGTTTGACCCCCCGTTTCCATATGCAAGGGCAAGTTCGAAAAACTCAATACGGTCACACTTTTTCACTAACATTCACAGAATTTTTGTACTTTCAGTCAATCGGCTGTTTCCTCGATTTTTCGTCGGTAATACGTATACACTACTTCCAAGTAATTATGTACTTGCATGCGGAAACGTAAACCAGATTTTCAATTTAACAAAATTCAGATGACTGAAGACGCGTTTGGCTAAACAAACTTTGTACTTTCAAGACTGCTTTGAAAACCTTAAATGTTTCATTAAAAATAAGGAACAAACATAGAAAATTCAAAAAAAAAAAAAAACAAGTAAGAAAGTAAGTCGGTCAAGCCTTACCATATGATACCCTACACCACAATATTAAAAATCACATCATGCTTATATGTCCATATAAATATGGATTTATCTATGTTTTAAATTTCATTAAAATCGGTTTGATAGTTTCTGAGAGGCAGATATTACCCCCTATCTTCCCTCGTGGTCCTACTATTTGGCCCATTTTCAATAGGCTTGGTGTACATAAGAACCAATTTCCCAAATTGTATCAAACTATCTCCAAAATTGCGACCTGTACTTTGCGCACAAGATTATATGGACAGCCAGCCAGCTGTCCATACACAGTTTTTCAAAAATAGGGCCACAAGAGGAGGTAGGAGGCAATTTCTGCCTCACAAACTTTCAAGCCGATTTTAATGAAGTTTAAAAACATAGATAAACCCATATTTATATGGACACGTAAGCATGATGTGTTTTCATATACTGTGGTGTAGGGTATCATATGGTCGGGCTTGAACGACTATACTTTCTTACTTGTTTTGAATGTATTTCGCGCGTTATTTGTTCAAAATTATTTAATTTAATTAATGTTCTTCCAAAATTATTATTGTCTGTGTCTGTTCAAAATAACAAGCAAAATAACGATAAATGTTATCGAAATTGGAAATGATAGTACATTTTTCCTGTTTCGGAGCCTGTTTCAAAATGAAACGACCTGTTTCACTCTCAAAATTTTGTATGGGGAAACAAGTCGTTTCAATCATGTTTGGGCGCGAAACAGGAATAAGAGAGCGAAACACGAATATTGCTGTCCGTGTGACCATGGGATTAATCACGAAGTGCACGATATGCATTTTGGATTTGAACGCCCATTTTCATAATAAGAATGAAATTTAACGCGTTGCTCGATTGTGTGGGTTTCCATGGTTCAAGTTGAGTTAGTCTGAAATTGAGAAATTTCAAATAAAATACAGAAAAAAAAACTTGACGTTTAGGTCTGGGCTGCGGCGGCCATTTGGCCGATATTTTGTTCCATGCATAATTGAACCATACCAATATTATCATAATAAAAAGAAATGACAATAATTTCCTTAATAATTTGTGTTTAATTCAAAATCAACATCGGGCCTTAAAATTTAACCACCCTTAATATTTGAAGGAGACGTATGAGTATCTCCACATTCAATATTGAAAAAGTGCATATGCTAAACCCTTGTCTTGAGTTACAAAACATTTATTTTGATAGATATCCCACTAAGCGACCAAAAAGCTCTTAAAGGAACAGACTTAAGCTTTCTTTTGACCAAAAAAGGGCCTATTTCGAAATAAAATTTTTGATTTTGAAACAACAAAAAAATTTTTATTTTTGATATTTGGCCAATTTGTTTTTTAATTGATTTGTTTTTTATTTAAGCTAATAGGGCCTAAGGTTAATTAATGTAAATAAAAAGCAATTTTTATTACAGTTTTCCCGACGTTTCGTCGATTTTTTGTCGACTTTTTCAAGGGAGCGTCTATTTAAAATTTTTTAAAAAATATATAAATTAACATGAATACAAATAAATTACATTGAAAAAGTTAAACTTACAAAATGAGCTTTTCACATTAAATTTCTCCTTTTTAATGTAACATTAAAAATATAAAACATAAATTTAAAGTTAAACACATATAAAAACAAGTATCACTGTAACGATTTAGTAATAGCAACCCTATAATTTGCGCTAATATTGTTAGTGTCTTCTTTGACATTCATCGTTTTCTTTATGTTTTCTTGTATCCTTAGACTTTCAATTGTAAATCTCTTCTTATCCCCCCTTACTTTATCTAGTATTCGCACCCCCTCAAAATCAATTTTATTTTTTTCTTTTTTCCTTTGTATATCCATCATATGTTCTCCCATTCTAGTTTCAAGGGATCGTTTTGTTGTTCCAATGTATACGAGTTCGCAACTTTGTTCGTTATTCCCTTTACATTGTAATTCGTACACAATGTTGTTTTGTTGTTGTTTGTCTATTGGAGCTTTTATTGCAGAGAATATGGTGCTAAGCGTTTTATTGGGTTTATAAGCAAAGCTTATATTATTTGTTTCTATTGACGTTCGTATGCTTTTATTATCAGTGAGGCCAGGGATGTATTTTACACTGTAAAAGTATTTTTGTTCTTTTTCTATATTAGTGGTGTTATCATAATTTTTTTTTTATTTGCGTAATCGGTCTTCTATTAGTGTTGATATAAGTTTGTTTGGGAAACTATTGCTTTTAAGGATATTGAAAATTATATTTTTGTTTTAAGTGTGAAAAAGTTCATCGCTTATGTGTAAAATCCTGGAGATGAAATTTTTAGCAGTGTTAATTATTTGATTTTTCGGTTGGGTTGCGTGAAAATTCATTATCCTTCCTGATGAAGTCTCCTTAGCGAACCAGTCAAAAATTATGGAATTTTTTCTTCGAATTAGTTTGGTGTCCAGGTACGCTATTTCCTGTTTTTTTCCCTTTCAATTGTAAATTGTATCTTAGGATGATACTTGTTAAATGTGGACAAAATTTCTTCTTGGTCGTCTGATTTGATGATCGCTAAGATATCATCTACATATTTAACTATGTATTTGATAAAACTGTTCTTATTTTTCAATTCTTCTATCGCACTGTCAAGCAGGTTGTCAAGTATTATGTCTGCGATTGTAGGGGATAGTGGGTTGCCCATGGGCATGCCAAAGATTTGGTTATATATTTTATCTTTGTATATAAAATAATTATTATCATTAAGACAAAATTGGAGAATTTTAAGAAATTGAGAGCTTGACATTTTTGTGTGATTTTTTATTACGTTCCATTTTTCACATTATTGTTCTTATTGCCGTTCTAACTGGAATTTTAGTAAATAATGAGATGACATCAAATGATACAATTGTTTCCGATCTATCAAGTTTTATGTTGGTGAGTTGTTTTTAACTTCTATTGAGTTTTTTATGTTATACGTTTCAGAGATTAAATTTTTTTAAATTGTTCCAATGTATTTAGACATGTGGTAGCACGGTACCTGGACTGATGACACAAAAGGTCGAAGGGGGGTATCAGGTTTGTAAATTTTTGGTAACCCGTAAATTAAAGATTAAAAAATTGAAATTGTTGTGCCAAAATGTCAAATTTTTATAAATAATGGATCCTTATAGTAACGGAGCTGATTTACCGATGTTCGTCCGTGGGTTTATCTTTTCGTTAAAATGGAGTTTCCCAAGACCCCAAATATAATGAGCACCATATTGTTTTAGATTTATATCAAATATATTGCGGAAAAATTTGCTATTGAAATTTAGTGTGATTGGTGAACAAATTTAATTTTTTTCGAAGACGTCATTAAATCTACGAAAAATTTTTTTTTTTAATTTTACCTCAAATACACTCACTTAAATACTAGTTGTAACCTTATATCGCTACCAAATCATTTAAGCTTAACAATTTATAGTCAGATTTTAAGAGAGATACATATTAAAAAAAAAAAAACATTTTTGAAAAATAAACAGATGTTTAAGATCAAAATATTTAATACTCTCAGAAATTGCACATTCAGTACCATGGTGAATGGATTATAATATGTGGTCAAACCGAATGTAGGGCTCTGTCTTTTTAATATTGTTTTCCACATTTTGTTAAAACTTACCAAACCAACACTCATTTGAAAAAGGACAATCCCCCATATAATCAGGCTCAGTAGAAATTGCGATAAACAGATTTGTCTATAAGTGGTATTAATGGTCAAAACGTAGCTAAAAATATAAATTCAAATCGTTTTGTTTTCGCAAATATAAAATAAAATATTAATATTTTCATTAGGCTAAAGTTCATCAAATTTAATTTTCATTAAATTATTTTGCAACATGTAATTAATTAAATTTTTTTCATAATATATTCATAATATATTCTTGACTGAATCTGTAGCTCGTTTCTATATTTCTCGCATCGCAAAATTTCTAACATGAAGTTTGAAACAAAAAATTCCATTGTTTCTCGATATGTGAGAAAAAAGTGTTTCTGTATTTGAATGCGAAAACAGAGAACACAGATTTTGTTTTTACTGGAATATTTCCAGTAATCAAGTGTCAAATGAAAGCGAAACGTCAACGAAAGAAATGTATATAATAAAACCAGAGCTGTCAGATTTGACGGTTTATCATCATTTTGACGATTTTCTTTTTCCGAAATTAGTAAAGTGCCGGCTTACTGATTTTTTCTAAAAAAGGGACGATATTATTTAGTCTTTGAAATAAGACAATTTTTAATCTTTTTATATGTTTGGTTACTAGGCATTACAAAAAAAGATATCTTTAGAAACAAGGCAGCCTTAATTTTCATATAAATCCCTGTTGTGAAAATTGTCCTCGAAATTGTTTGTCTCTTCCCTAAAAAATATATTGGCAAAAGCAAAATTTCGAGGGAAAATTGTTTACTTTTAATTCCCGTGATTATTTAATACATTTGTTTGTGTTCAAAACATTAAACCATTACCATATTTTGCAGTCAATATAGCAAAAAGTTTGAGTAAATATGATTTAAATAAAACAATTTAAGGTGCAATATTCGGCTATGAAATAATTTTATAAAAAATAGACCTCAAGCTTAATAAAATAAATACACATTAAACAAAATTAAGGTAGAAAAATAGACAATTTTTATGTATGTATGTATAAAATACCGAACCAGCTAACATTTGGGTGATTATTTTTTGTAAAAATCACCGAAAAGAATCTTTTCAGATCAGTTTTGATGATTAAAAATGGATTTATCACTTGAGTGATAGAAAATGGATTCACATATGATTCATTTATATGTTTAAATAATCACCCCTATCGCAAACAACTACTCCCATGAAAATATTCCCATATTTTTTTATTTCGTTTTGTGAATGATTCCCGTAACAAATATTTTGGGAATGAATTCCCAAACTTAAAAAATTTGGCATCGCCAATGTTTACTCCCGCGAATTATTTTACTAAATAAATTCCCAACAATTGTTAATGTGAACGAGAAGGGAACATGTAAATTTTAATTTGTATTCTAAGGTAGGACTCAATTAAATTTCTTTTTTCTTTTATTGAAGAAGTTTTAATTAAGAAAGTGAAGATAACCACTATTCATTATTTATTTTATTATATTTTATTTTGTATAATTTTCTTTTACAATACAAGCACTGACAAGTTATTCACAATAGAGACGTTTGTTTATAAAATACTGACAAATAAATCACAACAGTAATTTTTACTCCAAAAATATTTGCGATACCGATTTGTTGGGGATGGGAATATAGGTTTGCTCCCATATAACATATTCTTATAACATTCGCAATAGGGGTGAATGATTTTTAAATATTTTGAATTTTTGTTTTTGCCAAATCAAAAAAGCTTGGATAAAAAAGGAGCCCAAATATTATTGACAATTTATAAATGTAAGTGCAAATTGTTTCTTTTCTTCTTTTTTTGGATCAAAATAAAGCTGGTTTAAAGCAGCGATCATCATGCCCCCGGGGGCCGAGCACTTTTCGTGAATTTCACACACACACACAACACGAAGGTTAACGAAACAATTGTAAAAAGCCATAATTTTAAAACACAAAAACAAAACACATAGTAAATGTCTCAAACGAGTAATTTTATTTTCCTCTCTGGACTCACCACTACATTAGGCCTGCCATACGTCCTGGTTTTCCAGGATTGTCCTGGTCCACTATTAAATTGTCCTGGTTTTTTGTACAGGTCAAGACAAACAAATTTCTTTTTTGCTTTAGTTGTTTACAAAGGTTAAGATTTTGTTATAACACTGCTAACATAAGGCAATTGGTGGCATGAAGTAACCCCCCAAAAAATAATGAAATAACCCCCCAAAGCGTGGGGCCTTATTTCGTATGCAATAGAGTCCCAATTTGGAAAATGAAAATAGCCCCCAACGATATGAAATAACGCCCCAAACATAAATGAAATAATTCCCCAATTTTGGGGGGCTTATTTCAAATGAAATAAACCCCAATTTCTGAAATGAAATAAGAGCCCAATATATGTAATACAATTAATTATACAGTTTTGCTTTAAAGAATCACGCGATATATGTCATGGTATGATATTCCAAGTCCAAGCTTCGCCAACTAAGGCTTTTCTGTATAGCCGGCCTTGGGCCGGGCGCAATGACTTTTTCCTCTATGGTATAACAAACACCGGCTTCGCTAGCTAAAGCTTCTCTGCATAGCGCCAGGATTTTCTCCTCTATAGTATAAAAATACCGACTCGACCCGGCTACGCAGAGAAGCTTTAGTTAGCGAAGCCGGTGTTTGGTATACCATAAAGAAGAAAACCATTGCGCCCGGCCAAAGACCGGCTGTGCGGGCTTCTTTTTATCGAACCGGTGTTCTGTATACCAAATTGGATAAATCCTTGCGCCCAAAAACGTTTTCATTATAAATTTGAAAATTAAATAATCCCCCAAATATATATTGGCGCTTTATTTCATAATGATTTTTTGGGGGATAATTTCATGTGAAATAATACCCCAATTAAAAAAATTAAATAACACCCCAAACAAAATGAAATAACCCCCCAAAAATCGTTTTTGTTGTTCTCTGTACAAACTTTTGGGGGGTTATTTCATTATTTTTTTTGGGGGTTATTTCATGCCGCCATGGAGATTGTATAAAGAACTTTAATTAAATTCAACTGTTATCTGGTGTAAAGCTGGTAAAAGCTTTCAATAATATTAGATGATAGTCAATCCTCTTTCAAATTTTGTTTCAACTAGTGGCTGTAAAAAGTTATACCTTGTAAACAACTTTTATAAGTAATCGAAAACCGATAATAAATTGCTTTCTTTAAGGCAGCCCATACACGTTTCAATTCAATTGTCAACTGAGTCGGTCGTTCTCCATATTAAAGCGTGTATGGCTTAGTCAATTGATTAGTTTGACAGTTGTCGAGTTGGTTGAAGAATAATCAAAAGAGTTTGATTTTTTTCAAGTTGAGTACTTAAGGCTCAGTTAGCCGGGAGTAACAGTAACAGTAACCTTACCGTAAAAAAGTAAGACCAATCTATGTCTTACAGATTGAGACGTAACATCTTACTGCTAACTGTAATCGTTCTAATTGCTTTACACACAACAAAATGGATCAGCTGATTTTCAACGTTACTGCTACTCCCGGCTAACTGAGCCTTTAGTCTGCTCAATGGACTAAAGAAAGAAACTCGTTAAAGACTGAAACACTGGAGAGTTTTATTCAATGTAAGTTTGACTTTAATATGACATGCTGCCTGTTTTATAACTACATATATCAAAGACCGAAATGAAGTTCTAGAAAGAGTGCAATCTTCTGAAAATTATTTTAGTTTAGAACATTTTAAGCTCAACTTTTTATTATTTTTCACCGTTTTTATGTACATGAAGTACATCCCAGTAAAAACTTCGCCTACAAAATAATGTGTTAGGTAATCAGAAAAACATAAGAGCACTACTTACAATTCTACTGAAAGAACCAATGAATTTTACAAGGCATGTCCCAAAATGAACGCATTCAAAAGTAAGTCATTATTTACTTAAATACACCCAGAAAAAAGTAGTTATAGATGTAGTTATAGAAGAACGCTACAAAATAATGAGTTAAAGAAGCTATTCATTTTGAAAAAGTAAGCGAAGTTTTTACTGGTACGTTAATTTTTGTTTCTATATATTGTTGGATTTAAAAATAAAAACTGGATGCTTTTTACATATCGCACCCTAAATACTAAACTGTAACAACTCAAAATTCTTAAATTTTCAGGAGAGCCAAAAAACAGTTTATGTAAAAATGGTGATAATATTTAAAAAAAAAAAATAAGTTCCCTTGTTAAAAAAGTCCAATTTGAAGAAAGTTTTGCTATGCCTTTTGAGAATTCATTTATTTAGGGTGCGATATACTACACACATATGGGCATTTCCCCAGAATGGTCTACCAGGATGAAAAAATAAAATGTTGATTATCATCGTCTTTTATTGCTTTTTATTATAAAAAAAGTCTTTGTTCTTATAAAATGGTTTCATAGCATATCTCAGCTGTTTTACTTGAGAAAATTGGGCTGGAAACTGGAAAATTTTATATTTTTCTGTATTTTCTACTTCTAAAGACATTTTTATATACTTATTTTACATGCAAAAAATATGTTATGTTTACACTCTTTCTTCATAATCTCTCCATTACAATCAATTGTAAGAGGAGTATTAAGTTTTTTTGTTAAGGAAATTTTTAGACATTTATGGGAAAATGCGTGGTGATAATAATAAAAAAAACATTTGGAAAATCCTACCTTCGCGACCGGTAAATAACCCAATTAAACGAAACCCCAGAGAGATATTTTATTTTGTAAATACTGGATGGAGACCTACATTCATACACTTTTAAAATAAATTAATCACTTTTGTATATTCCGTTCCATTGCGCAGATTTTTACATTTCACTACTGTCAGCCAAAGTTGACTTTTATTTTTCGTACGTTCGTGATCACACGTTTATAACTCTTATTAAGAAAACTTAAACTCAATGAAATCCATCTTTTGCACTAAACATAGAGCTACCCAAATGCTATCGAATGCTAGGAAAAGTTTTGTTTTCTGGATTATTTGTACATCAAAAGCGTACGAACGTACGTTCGTGACCACAGGAAATGCCCATATGTATTAAAAATAAACTTTTCTGTTGGTGTAACTTTCTATCCATTTCTTCCATGTATCCTGGTTGATAGGTTCAAACATCTGAAAAAAGTGCCGTATGAAAAATGCCTAAATCATTTCCGAGGGCAGCTTTCGAAGAAAGAGAAAGAAAACGTTTTTTGTTAGTGAAGTGACAATGCGTAAAAACAGGCCGCTACTATCTGCACAAATTGCATAATCAAAACAAAAAACGCAAAAAGGGCAGCTTTCGAAGAAAAAGAAAGAAAAAAACAATATTTTCTGTCTCGTGACGCCTCTGTATACTCTGTGCCGCTGGTTTAAAGCCATAATGGTGCTGATTTTATCGGAGTAAAATTAAAAAAACATGGCAATGAAAAAATGATATGAAATATAATCAAAAACTATATAATTTTAGATTGAAAAATGAGACGAAAACGATTCAATAATGAGTATAAAAACTAACATTAAAAGGATCAAAAATTTTATCACATATGATTCTTTCAGGTGATTCATCTGTAGGGTACCATTTTCTCACAACGAGAGTATGATTTATTATTGAAAAATGATTCTTATTATTGTTTTTCAGGAATTTGACAATTTTTACACAAATTTATCTGGTAGCACTGAATAAAACCAAAACAAGGAAAGGCTAAAAAAAAATTTTTAAATAACAAAATATAACAATTGTGTTCAAGGCGAATTCATACAAGGTGGCAGTGATGTTATAAACTTTTTTGAAAATTCCTTACGCAACCCGTAAAAAATCCCTATTTTTCCCTACGCGTTAAAAGATTTGTCTCTACAAAAATCCCTACAACTTTTAAATGATTAAATATAAATACAAATAAGATCATTTGTATTAATGTATATACATTTTATTTAAAGTTGTTCCCAGCAAGCATTTCACCGATATTTTTTGTAAAAATAACCTAAATGAGTATTCTCAGATCACTTTTGATGATTAAAAACTGATTTATCACTTGATCAATGAAGCCCAAAAATTGTTTTCAATTAATGAAAATCAAAAAACGAGAACGAGAACCCGATAACTTTTGTTTGGTTCTAAAATAAAATTTGTTCAAAACATCAAAAGCCATAATGGTGCTGCTTTTATCAGAGAAAAAATTCAAAAATATGACGATAAAAAATGATTTAAAATATAATCAAAAACTACATAAGTATTTATGTATATAATTTACGATTGAAAAATAATACCAAAAATAAAATTATTATAAAAACTACAATTAAATTGGGATCAGAAAATCACAAATGATTATTTGATGTGATTCATTGGATTCACAACGAGTGTATCATTTATATTCGAAAAAGTGATAGAAATTCACTTAAAATTACATTATGTTCTTTTGGATTTTGTTTGGATACTAGAAAAATAAATTGGTTGCCCGTATCAATTTGTACAGGTGTAAGGATACCATTTTTATTTAAATAAGTTTTGGTACACTGGAAGGTAATACAATTTCTACACTCGTCTTGTAAAAGAGCGGATTATGAAAATTGAAGATAAAATCTTATGACTCATTTCTTTCCTTTGCGCCAACACATCAGTGATGATATAAAAAATCATTTCGCTATTTGTATTGGCATGTGGCAGTGATAAGTCAAAGTTATCTTCATTCAAAATTTTAATTTTGGTGGCCTTAATTCAAAACTTTTTGATACCCATTCAATTGAAAATTGATTTCAAAAGATCTCCATTCTTGTAAAAGCGATTTTCTCATATTAACGTTAAAATCAAAGCTGAAATGACGGCAAGCGACGACTCAAAGAAATTAAGCAATTTTAAATATTGCCGTATTAACAATTTTATTTGTATTCTATGTTCGCTACATTATTCAAAAGTCCCTACATTTTAATGATTTCAAAAAATCTGTCCTTTTTTCCCTACGGCTATTTTTTTTAGAAGAAAGTCTCTACCAATAGGGATTTTTCCCTACGTATAACATCACTGCAAGGTGGTCTTATTTTGAAAACGTTTTACAACACTGTTAAACATTTTAACGTTGTGTCAAAAATTCAAAGAAATATTTAATTTTGTTTTTATATTAAATTGTGTTTGTTTGAAATTTTATAACTTAAAAAAGTTTTAAATTTCACAATTTTAATCGAAAATTAAAGAATTAAGTTAAGATTCCTCAGAACCAACAGGACGGTATACCATTTTGACACAAGGTTAGTAATCAGCTGTTGCTTACGAAGCAAGATAAGTTCACCTTGTGTAAATTCGCCTTGATTGTGTTTTTGGTTTATTTTTACCATATAAATTTAAATTTCTATTTTTTATTTATTTTAAAAAAGTAGTATAAAACATATTTAAAATAGAAACTGGGAATTATTTCCTTCCGAAGGTAACTTTATATTATATTCAACATTTTTAATTTTTCGAATTTATTCTATGAGCTAAATTTCAGTTATGTATGTATTTTATAAAGCTTTTTTGTAATAGTTCTATTCCTACAATTTTTCAGAAATGACTTTATACACTACCAGACTATTATATTGTATTTGCTATTTACATTTTACCTTAGCCTTCCGTTGGAAAGCAATGAGGTATATTGAATGTACAGAAAAATTTACAATTATTAGACACCAGCAGAATGTAATGCATTTTCTGGCCCGCTACGGCCGTCGTCAGCATTCTTTGTGTCTCACTGGATAGTGTTACTTTATAAATTGAATGTATTTAACTCAACTATTTTAACAAATAGAAACTGGGAATTATTTCCTTCCGAAGGTAACTTTATATTATATTCAACATTTTTAATTTTTCGAATTTATTCTATGAGCTAAATTTCAGTTATGTATTTTATAAAGCTTTTTTGTAATAGTTCTATTCCTACAATTTTTCAGAAATGACTTTATACACTGAAAAATTGTAGGAATAGAACTATTACAAAAAAGCTTTATAAAATACATAACTGAAATTTAGCTCATAGAATAAATTCGAAAAATTAAAAATGTTGAATATAATATAAAGTTACCTTCGGAAGGAAATAATTCCCAGTTTCTATTTGTTAAAAATAGTTGAGTTAAATACATTCAATTTATAAAGTAACACTATCCAGTGAGACACAAAGAATGCTGACGACGGCCATAGCGGGCCAGAAAATGCATTACATTCTGCTGGTGTCTTAAAATTGTAAATTTTTCTGTACATTCAATATACCTCATTGCTTTCCAACGGAAGGCTAAGGTAAAATGTAAAAAGAAAATACAATATAATAGTCTGGTAGTGTATAAAGTCATTTCTGAAAAATTGTAGGAATAGAACTATTACAAAAAAGCTTTATAAAATACATAACTGAAATTTAGCTCATAGAATAAATTCGAAAAATTAAAAATGTTGAACATATTTAAAATATCTACATTTTGTTTTTCTCGCACCAATTTCAAATGTGACTTATTTTGACAGTTCTTGTAAGAAACTTTTCGCAAAATATTGTTACAGAAACACTTTTTCTCACATCCTTCCAATAATTGCTGGAAAATTACTTAAATGACAGACAATTCGCGCAAAGAAAAGATGCAGAAACACTCTTGTGAAAAAACCATTTTTTGTTTCTTTTCACACTATTTTTGTTGCAATTCACACGTTTCATGCGGAAAATATTACGATGTGAGAAATACAGAAACGGGCTACTGGGCTCGAACCCAAGTACAACCAAACAAGGCCCTATCATCACGCTGTAGCCGATGTTGTGCTGAAATCGAAAAATTTTTCCTCAGGTCATTTCGGAACAAAAACGTTCCGCGTCGAAGCCGATTTCTGAGAGCCCTTTAAGATTTTTTTTTATTTTTTCAAAATTTTTTATTTTATAATTATGTAACTATTTACATTTCTTTATGTAATTATACAATTAAAAAAAATCACAATCTAAAACTATCTTTGTTAACTAAAATTAACTTAAGATTAAGAGTTCGTGTTGATTTGCATTGGGGGAAAATATCTTGTACGACTTTGATGGCGCGTTCCGCACAAATGTTGCTGCGTTGGGTTTTTGGAATTCTTGATTCATCTTTCACCCAATGTCTTAGAAAGCATTTCTGAGCATTGGTAAAGTCCGATTATGATTTGTTTAAGGCTGCGAAGTCATTTTTATTATAACAATGTTCTGAAAACCAAACGTTGTACCAAGGGCCACATATAAATTCGCATATTGCATATAATTTGCTACGATATTTTGGAATAAGTATGTAGGCTAGAATTGCAAGAATTGCTTATCACCATAAACAACTTATAAACTGTTTTTGGTGTAGGTGTAAATGCATTATTACTGATCCATATTTTTTAACGATATCGAAAATCTAAAGATCCAGTTCTTATTGTTTTTTTATGCACTACATGGTATGGATAGGGCCATTTTGATATTTTCAAAAATTGTAAAAATTTGTAGCCCTTCCTTACATGTTTCTTAATTATTGGTAAAGCTAAGGCACGAGCTCCATGTTTACATTTGTCCTTCAAGTTGTGCTGAAAAAGGTCAACAAGAAAAAGAAAGACACAAAAATTAAAATGAAACAGAAAATGTACTTTGGACATCAAGAAGAATTCTTGACAAAAGTACGAAAAAACAGATGTAAGGAAAATCATGTAAAATAAATTAAAATAGATAACCATTCAAAGCAAATTTCGATCTTCCAAAGATTAAATACAATTTGGTATAAGGATTGATGTTTGACTATTGACGTCAGCAGTCGTCGATGGCTGCGAGTGTTAAACGGCAAACTACTCTGAAGAGATTGAGTGGTTGCAATCGAAACATGTAAGGGTAACCTGCCCGTAAAAACGCCTGGTTTCGAGCCCAGTTCAGTCAAAAATGAAAAATTATCAATAAATCCGTGCTTAATTCCCAGTTTTTATTCTTGACAAAAACCCTTGAAATTTATTGTTGATGGGATAAGCTATTCCTATGCGCATTTTTTTTTAATTAAAATTTTGTATTCCCAAAAATTATTTTGATTATCAATAAATTTAAATTAATTTCATGTTGTAAAATTCCTTTCTTCATAGAAATAATTTAATGAAAATTAAATTTGATGAACTTTAGCCTAATTAAAATATTAAAATTAAGGTTAAAAACCATAAATAGTTCAGCAAAATAACCACAATACTAATTATTTAATAAAATATTAAAAAAAAACTCACTCGTAAGAACGTTGGTATTGAAGAACACAATAACGTAAGTACTCTACACGTCTCTCTTTGGGTACTTCGGCGGATGTTGAATCTTCAATCATGATGTTGAGTATCTTGATTAGGCCGATCCCATGTACACACAGTACAATAAAAACACCATCAAAACTTACTGCGCCTATAAAGATATTAACCAAATTCACATTCATTTAAAATATTTCACTTATATTTATATTTTATTCAACAAGTTTTCAAAAAAAAATTGGTAATAATATTGTTACTGCAGTACAAGTTTTTATTGTTTTTGGGTATTAAAAAAATTTTTTAATGTTTTTCTTCTTATTTATAATCGACTGTTATTTGAACTTACACATGCCGGCAATATAAGTAGCACATCCACTCAGTAACATTTGTATATGATAATACGGAAATGACATTCCTTGATTTTCCCATATCGGATAAACAGATGGCAAAGCTAAAAAAATTTAAAAAAAACAGTAAATTTTTTAACTCAATTGTATTCGAAATGTTTGTTACAGAAATCTGAAAATGTTTTCTTAAATAAACTTTAGCTTTAAGTCCAATTAGCAGTTAGTTAGCAGTCAGTTTAAATTAAAAAAAAAAATAGTTTTTTAAAAACGTGTTAGTTAATTTTGCCAAATAAACTAAAATTTGAAATAGACAAAAATTTATTTCAAAATGAATAAAACAATTTCCAAAAAGCATCTAGATTCTAGACATCCCCAAAAATGCGTAAGGATTTTTTAAAATAAAATCTTCGTGTACGCTTTGATTAAAATGAATCCAAATATACATACATACTCGTATTTTATAAACTTAACCCCAGATACATAAAAAACATTTCAGGGTTATGAAATGAATTTTCTATGAACATTTTTTCAATAAAGCTTTTATAAATAAAATTTTTTTTAATGAATATGCTCACTTTTTCGCACGAAACTACATAATATTTAAAGCAGTGTTCGAAAATAAACAGTACATTAATTAACGTTCGGCTCACACACCCAGGAACGATATCTATTTTTTTTAGTGATTGTCTAGACATACACAACCCTCAATACCGTTCGTAACTATTTTCAAGAAAGACCCCAACATTATATAATGTTCGGTTCTTCGTTAAAAAACAGAACAAATGTAGTGATACTGTAGACAAACATTATATTTTAATGTTCTATAATGGTTTTTTTCGTGTGTGTATTTTGTTTTTGTAAAAAATGTTTGTTTTTTTACCAGCCAAAAGGGACGAACATTAACAAGCCGAACCGAACACATTGAAGTTTGTGGATTTTCACAAACAACCGAACAGAATTAATGTTCACATCTTTTGTTGAGTTTGATTAAAACAGTAATATTTTTGGGTTCGAAAGATGACTGACAGGGAAACGTTATTTTTTTTAATGATTTTCTACACAAACACCATTAGCGTTTGTGTTTTCCACAAATCTACCGAACCGAACATTAAGAAACGATATTTAGTGTTTATTTTCGAACACTGATTTAAAGTCATCACAATCACAAGTGGAACGCGTGTCTTAAAAAAGTTTACGTCACGTGCACACCTCTACTTAAAACTACTATAAAAATGTAGGAGAATGTATACACAAAACACACACAAACTGTTCCTGCCGCAGTCGTTGCTAAAAATTTTTTGTTTTTTCATTTCTCCATCCATTAAAGAAATGAAACATTAAAGAACATTAAAAAATAATGTTTTTCTACAGTAACACTAAAATTGTTCTGTTTTTTAACAAAGAAGAGAACAATTTATAATAATCGGCTCTTTCTTGAAAATAGTTACGAACGGTATTAAGCGTTGTGTTCGTCTACAAAACCAATTAAAAAAATTGATATCGTTCCTGGGCGTGTAATCCGAACGCTAAATAGTGTTCTGTTTATTTTCGAACACTGATATTTATCTATATGTATATATTAAAACGTTTGGGCAGCGTTTGTGCTCCTTAAACTCAAATTCGTTGCCTAAATGAACCGATCTTCACCAGATATTTTGTATCGTTTCCAGCCACAAAAAAATTAATTTGTGCAAAATTAATTCGGATCCAAAATATATAAATATATGTGCAGTCTTAGATGAATATAAACAAAGATTCACACGGAATGACAAAATTAGTATATCCTCATTCACCACTTGTGGCAGAGGATAACAAAATACGCTTTCACTTTTAAGAGGGTGCACTTACGTAAAACGTGGCTGTAGCTTGGAGTCTCTTGTATGCCATGATAAATATTTACAAATAAGGCCGTAAAAAAATAGTTGCTAATTATTACAGCACAACTGCAAATATAAAATAACAATTGGCCACGAATATTTTTCCAATTTTTTTCCATGATGTCATTAACAATTTTTTTAAGTTTTATTGCGACAGGAAAATCTGCAAGAAACAATTTTAAAACCTTTTTCTCTTACAACTGTATAATTTTTTGATTTACCTTTTTGAAATATTCCTGATTCGATTATAATTTCATGAGTTTGTGCCTGATTGAGCAGTAAATGTAATTTACGTTGTATGAATATAAAATAGATCATCTTTATCATCGAAACTATTGTTTGTAGGGCTGTGCATATGCTCTGTTTAAAAAATAAAAACAAAAAAGGAAATACATATTATTAATTTTATGTTATGTAACATACATATGTATGTAAATATTATTTAAATTAAATAAATAAATGTAATTTTAAGATTTTGTGCACATAAATTACATTGAAAGTACATGCAAAAAATAAAAAATGGTTAAACTTTACTTCAATATCCAACATTTGACTTACCTCTGCTATTTGCGGTAGGTTACCCATGTAACGTATTGTATAACACCAGTGTCCATACAGTGAGAGCCCACTGCAGACAACTAGAAATAAATTTATTCTACAAGCAAAATGAACCATAATTTTACGTTTATAATTAAAACTATATGAAGTTACCTTAGATATGAAGTTACCTTAGAGCAAGTTTGTAACACAGTGTAATACTTACATTTTGAGTGACTCCTTTAAAATAGTAGGTCTTGTCAAATTAACTCCCAAGCCTAACGAAATTCGTATTAACTCTTTGATTTTCTGATAATTTTTTTCTTTAAGTTTTTTAATTGCACTGTCGGAGAACATTTTTAACAATTTTGCATGCACAACTTGTAACGTTCTATTTACTTTATTTTAGGTGTGAAAATATAAATAGATCAAGTCAAGTTAAAGATTATTATGGAAGTCGACGTTGACGTCAACAACACAGTGATGGTACTTTCTTAATAAGGCGCATTTAAGAATACAACGAGATGAATCAACTTTAGTTTTTCGTTGGAAAATTAATAGAAATGTTTAGTTTCCATGCAAATTGAATATAAAAAATGTTTCAATCATAATTGCGACAAATTTAATGCTAAAATTTTAATTACTAATTACTAAGAAAAACTTTACTTAAAGATGCCTTATTATAACTTCCCAGCAAATCTTTGCTTACAAAATAAGCAGAAAAATAATGAGAATTTGACGAGCCGTCTACTTTCTTTTCTACTAGAAAAAGTACTTATTTTTGTTCGAGATGTCCCAAAAGTAATCCTTTATAATTTAGCCTATTATAATCTAAAAAGTAATAAGTTTTTTTTATACTTAAAATTTTTTTAAAAATATATAGTTTCACAAAGTCAATAAAGTAAAATTTTTTTTTTTTTTTTTTAATTATTTTATTTTTATTTTTTCTTATTCTATTTTGCTTTATTTTATTTATTTTTTTTTGCTGTCTCCGGCGGGATTTGATCCCGCAACCTCGGTGCTGATAGACTAGCTCTCTACCAGCTAGTCTACCGGGGCAGTGTAGTTTTTGTATTAAAAAACTATGTTTTTTGACTATAATGTCTATAATGACATTTTTATTGTCATAATGAAAATATAAATTTTTCTGTATTTTTAAGATATAATAATAAAGTTATTATTTAATATATAACTAATAATCCAAAAAGTGGGGAATAAAGCTACAAAGTAATGAATTCTTGAAGTCATTAAAAGTAGGATTGTAAGTAAAGTTTCTGCTGGGTTATCATTGATAATTGCTCTAATGGTATATGGAGGGCTCAGTAAGTAATGAAATATAATATATCTATATATGTATGTATGTACATACTATGTACATACAAATTTCATATCACGCTCTTTCTGCTTAAACTCCTCCGAAATGGCTCAACTCATGGTGAAATTACTAGAAGGTGGCAGCACTAGGAGTTGTTGTACATCAATACAACAAAAACAGGCAAATTTGTTTGTGTAAAATAGTCCATTATGTCAAAAATATGGATTTTCACCACACCAAAATATTGTTATCAAAATAAAAAACAGTTAAACAAATAGTAATAAAAATTAACTAAAAGAAAAAAAAACATAAACATTAGCTTTAATATTTTTAAAATTTGGAAAAACATATGAAATTTCCAGCTTTAAAAAAATGGGCTTTTTATAGAGAAAGGCAAAAAAGAGAAATTGAGAATGGAAACGATGTAGCAAGCATGAAAAAATGAACTTATCAATTTTTCTATAAGGCAGAAGCAGTGTAAAATTTCCCGTAAAAAAATTATTCTGATTTAAACAAACAAAAACATGAAATCGTATTTTCTCTAGAATGCAAAAACAAGCAAAATAACCCTTCTACACAAAAATACAGTAATGAACATAATGAAAAAGGTCTTAATTTAAATCCTAAATGAAAACAGCAAGTGCAGCTAATTTTTTGTCCTAATGACTGGAAAAGTGACAGCCCTTTAGAAATTAATTTCTACTGTCTGATTAAAATCAGTGGAACCTTTAACAACTAATATTGGCCACTTATCAGACCCCGTTGTAATAATCCCAGCACAACGTATAACATAGTTTTAAGCACAAGAAAATAATCCAACCATTTTTGATGTTTTAATTGATTCCTATAATAGCGGAAATCAGAAAAAGGTTTTGGAAGCCCTTTCCGTTAAAATACGCCGTATATGCAAACGTATATTTTAAATATTATCCAGCACAAATTGTTTTTTTTTTATCGCAAAAATTATTTTGTAAAGAAAATTTACAATATTTTGACATTACCTAATAATAAACAAATAATTTTGACATTAAGGAAGTCCACCATGGATTGAGCAAAAAATAATAAATTCCGTAGTGCTGCCACCTTCTAATTATTTCACCATAGTCATAAGGTATCCCTATCCAGAAATTTTTTTTTCGATTTCTTTGCCAAAAACTTGTTTTCGCGTTTTTTTTATTTGGCATCCTCACCAATTGCAGTGTTGCCAATTTAGCCTATTAAATTTAGTTTAGCCATAAGCCATTTTTCTTTTAAAATAATAGTTTTTATATTCTTATAAAAATTTATAAAATTGCTTAAAGTAAAATAAACATTTTTAACAATTAAATGTGTCCGTGCATAAAACTGAATTGGCAAATTTTTTTTTTTTGTTGTTTTCTAACGAAGATAATAGAATGAGGCAGTTTGTTTTTAATTTTGTTTTTTCTTTTAACCCACTTACAACTACAATTCGAGTCGGAAAGAACCCAACCAATTGTAGGGGGATGTAGGAAAATATTAACTCACTGTTTATTTTTGGTGTTTTGTTTAGGCTTTGATATTGTTACAAGTAGGACATGGAGTGTTTATAATTCTTATTCGCTTCAGGGTTTTATTTGTTTAATATTTTTGGCTTTTCTAAAATCTTTGGAAAAGGTTTCCTGATAAGATGGCCTTAGCAACCAATAAAATGCGCATGGAAGCTGGCTTTCCCTCAACAATGAATTTCAGTGTATTTATCGAATATGAAAAATTGGGAATTAAGCACGTCATACGGAAATCGTATTAATAAACGCATTTAATTTAACTCGCAACTTTCACAAACGTTTAAAATTGCGATGATGATGAGACATCTTTCAAAATAATGAAACATCAGCCAGTATACCAACATTTAATTTATAAAATCGTTCAACACAAACAACACTGTTTCTTTCTGGTCGCAAGTATTTCAATAAAGAAATGCAGGCGGCAACAAAAAAATTTTAGAAGTTTCTATAAAGTTGCTCTCACTTTTATGGTCTAATGCAAAAGTAGAGAGGGTATTTTGCCAAGTAAACATCGTTAAAAGTAAATTGAGAAATAGGTTACATATCAATAAGAATACAATTTTTACCATAACAAAAAAATATTTAAAAATTTTTTTTTATTGTCAATTTGGACTCAAAAGGTTGGGTACATGTTGTAATGATTATGATTTACCTCCAAAATATTTAAAACTAATAGGCGTACGTGCTTCCTATGAAATGAATTCGATTTCATTTTTGAAATTCTTAAATATTAAATTTACGTTTTTTCTTATGTAACAAATTGATCTCATTTTACAATTTCATTGTAAAAAAATGTTTAATTAATTATTTTTGTTTTGTTATTGAATTTTAATGTGTTTTTATTAAAAAAAAAAAGGTTTTAGCTAATTTTAAGCCATTTTTCCGTACATTTAGCAATTTTTAGTCACCAAGTTTTGGCAACACAGACCAATTGTGAGATATCGGCGATAAAAAAGTTGCAGTCATTTTCCACTTATGTCTGCAAAATTATCAATTCCCAAAATGCTTTCTGCTCATTGAAGCATGTTTTCTGTGTTTGTATTGAAACTAGTTTTCTAGTTTTTTTGGGTACTAAATGCCGGTACGAAACTGTAATTAAAGTATTAATGTGACGATTTATTTGAGGCCGTTGCCATTTTTATGCTCCTTTACTGTACCTCTTCGAATCATTCCAATTCCTTTCTTTTAATTATGCTACGAAATTGTATCAACAAAACATATAAAAAATACACAATTTAAAGTTTATGGATTTTAAGCAGAGTTTGGATGTAAGCAAAGCTTAAAAATTAAAAAAAATAACATTTAAAGTATTGAGTACCCGAATGAAAAGTATTGAATATGAATATGAAAGCATTTATAAAATTTTCTTTTTTCTTGAATATACCTTTTCAATTTGCCCTTTTTAAATCTTCCAACGGAAACGTTGGTGACAACTATGAAATTCGACGTTGGCGTCCACAGCGGCCCGCACTGTGAGGGTATAGTATAGCAAATTCATACATAATTCAAAAAGTTTCCACTGCTTTAAAAGGTTATAATTATTAATTTTCACACTTAATGTATTTATAATAACATAACAAAATATTTTCTTTTTAACAACTATAAACTAATTCTAAATTAAACATCCAAATAGTCGATGAGACAGCATGTTTTAATTTTCTGTACATTATTTGATTAATGGACATTAGGGGCATAACAAGCTTAGATCGCTTTTATACAACTTTAAATAAACATATCGCTCCTTTAAGGTGCTATCAGACGGGATGTATTTTACATATGTACTGTCACTTTTCTTTCCCATATGTAATTCCGTATGCATGTCAAAATTTCCATTTTACATACGATTCATAATTTTTGCTATCACACCTGCTTATGTTTTTCCTTATGACATAACCTATAAATGTAAACAAAAACTGACTCTTGTTTACGTTTCAAAACAAACCAGCTGTTTTGTTTATGTTTGCCACAGTAAAATAGAGCGTGTTCTAATCGAAAAATTTACATATGTATTTCCACATGTATTTTACACATGCAAAGTTTCATATGTATCACACGATGTGTACAACTTTTACAGATGGAAAATTTGACAGTACATATGTAAAATACATCTCGTCTGATAGCACCTTTACTAAAACATAGTCATGTCTCAAAAAAAATCAAACTTGGCAAAATGCGATCTTCTTCTTCTTTATTTGCATATTCGGTTTTCGAATGCAAGCGACCATACAATTACAAAATTTACGTTTCAAAAAGTTTAATGAATATTTTACAATGGAATTGATTTCAAACATCCTTTACAATCTGAGCAAAAGCATCTCTATTTCTTGCCGCATTTATGAGATTCTACACATTCTGGGATCTAGTCCATTGTTGTATATTTTCAAGCCATGACATCTCGTTTCTGGTCCTACTACATTTTCCCTCAACTTTGCCTTGGAGGATTGTTTGGAGTACCACATATTTAGGGTTCCTCATAAAATGTCTTAAGTAAACAGTTTTTCTTTTTTTAATAAATTTATTTTGAAATAAATAAATAAATAAAATGTGGGATAAGAGTTCGCGTTCCCGATTCATTCTCCTTAGAACTTCGTTGTTAGATGTATAAGATTTTTTTAGTCCCATTATTTATTTATTGAATCTTCATATATTAAATATGAACTACATAACAATAATTAATCAAATCTAATGTACAAAATTTTTGGAAATCTCAGCAAGGGTTTTTTTGTTTTTTTTTTTTATGGAATCTTTAACGAAATTTTCAATTAGTATCCAAATATTAATCTAATAGTTATGTATTAGATATTTCCAACGAAACATCTAGTTTACCGTATTCAAATACTTATTGTTCTACATTCAATCCCAGCAGGTGCTATCTATATCCATTAACACAAAAAGTTGTATCATTTGTTTAAGAAACGACAAAATTTTTTAAATATAATCATCCCAGTCTTAGCAAAGTATTTGGGAGCACAACTCTCTACATTATGCGTCTATGCAACAAGTGAACATCATATAATAGAAGCTTTGGAAAAAAATCTGAGTGGAAAGGTAGTATCTCTACCTTTATATTAAGGAACTCACTTAGTACTTTTAAATTTATTTGCGGGATATACATATTAAGTGTGATACCTATTGTAACACAACCACTTAGTATCATTTTACAAAAGCAATTCATAGATCTTCAAAAAGGATCAAGCCTTATCAAAATTTTAATCATGTGCCTTAAAGAAAAAAGAAATAAATCCGAAGAACAATTTAATGCGATTTTTGAAAAAGTTAAAGTTATTTGCGTTCAAATCGAGGTTCCTATCGAAAATACAAAATTTGAACGAAATAATCACATCAAAAATGTTGAAGATTACTACCGAGTTGTAGGTTACATTCCTCTTATTGAATTTATTTTAGAAGATCTCATAACAACTTTTCCAATAGATATCCTAAATGTATTGAACGTACTTAAACTTCTACCTCAAGGTGTAGTCAAGTCATATACTGATACAAAACTTTTAAAACCACAACTAGCTGATGAGCTGATTATATTTGATAAAAGAGATAAACACCTACTAAGATCTAAACTTGAGTCTGATCTATCAGATAACGTTGTAGATGCTTTTGTAAACTGTGATGAAGATATCTATCCAAATCTAAGAAAAATATTTCAAATTTTCGTTTCAATGCTCGTCAGTAAAGCTACGAGCGGGAGGTCATTTCCTACCCTTCGTCGAATAAAAACATGGCTCGGATCAACAATGACAGAAGATAGACTGTACTGTCTAAATTTGCCTCACAAGGAAATCATAACTTGCTTATTTTAAAAGATTAATGTATATTGAACTGATCTTAAATTTTATTTAACCTTTTTGTTGAGTTTTTTTTAATTTGGGTGGTTGCTTTTTTTGGACAAAATTTCTTCAAATGGGCAATTTAGTATTGTTAATGGAAATGATTTTTTTAGGCCATTTTGGCCAAAAAAGTTTCGCACCAAATGCAATTTCTAAAGCTTTTTTTAATTTCCATACACATTTTATATGGCACATTTATTGTTTATATATGCTATCCCCCGTATTTATAAACGATTATTAAATTTAACAAACGTTTATTAAGGAGAATTTTCATACAAAATTTGTTTTGTAAACCTTTATTAAATTTAAATTTGTTTTATAAATACAGGCGTATATATTTTAGCTCCCATATTCATAAATGATTATAAAATTTAATAAACGTTTATTAAGGAAAATTTTTATAGAAAATTTGGTTTTCAAGCCTTTAATTAATTTAAAATATTTTTATGAATACAGGCATAAATACATAAAATAAGCAACTGTATAACAAAAATGTAAAGCTATTTTTTTGGGTTTAATGAAAGAAATTTTAAGTTTAAAGTGCGAGTTGATTTACCTAATGGAAAATTATCTTTAAAAGCTCGTTCCGCGCATATATTACTACGCTGCTGAAAATTATCACTGTTTCATATATCCGCCAAACAACAAATCTATCACAACATCTATCATTTGCCATTAAAATTTAGTTTATTAAAAAACCGCGAATTAAAGTCGCGATTTTTTTTGCGCTCATCCGTACAAATGGTAAGATCTTGTTATATTCATGAAATTATTAGAAAATACCTAAAATTTTGTAATTAAATGTTAATTTTGTATAGTAAGGAGAAAAATTGACCCTGCAAATAATAGGACCAGTCCAAACACGCGTGTAAAGAGTGGTCCACAAGGGACCACGACTAGTCCAAAAATAACCCAAACATATGGAAAAAACCTGGTCTATTTAACATTACGATGTCCTAGGAGAGGACCATATAATCCACCTTTGGACCACTAAGGAGTAGTTTTAAAACTACTCCATGGTATACTCAAGAGGATTAGTTTTGAAGTCGTTTAAAATCGAAAGCATATCGTTAAAAAACGAAGACATGTCATCTCACTACAAACACTTTTTAACAATGACATGGTCCATGCTTGCATTACATCGGACCAGTCCATGGAGAAGTCCATTTTATCAAAATGGATCAGGTGGTCCAATTTTATTTGCAGGGGAAATTCAAAACTTTATCGCGTTTGGTGAGGAAACTTTCTTCACGATCGCGAAAAAGTAATACATCATTTCTTATTATTTTTTCACGGTCTATACGGCTATGCGATGAAGAATTTGATATTCGCAAAAATTGCAAAAAGTACTTACCCTATTACACATATTGTTTTTAATAAACTTTTAAAAACAAATTTTTTACTTTTTTGTATCATACAAAATTTCCCCCCCCCCCCCCCCCCCTAAGGCTCAAGCTGGATCCGCGCCTGTTGAGATCCTTATGAATGTTTGAGTTTTTAACATACCAGGGAGCGGCGGTGATTATTCGAAGAAGTTTATTTTGGCGCCTTTGAATTTTTTTCGATATTAGAGGCCGAGGCAGTGCCGCATATTTGAATACCGTAGCACCAAATAGGCTTTAAGATAGAGTTGTAAAGTAGAAGCTTGCAATCGAGACTAAGGACAGAATTTCTTCCAATAAGCCAATGAATTTTTTTTTTTTTTTTTTTTTGTCATTATTTTTTTATTGAATCTTCATATATTAAATATGAACTAACAATAATTAATCAAATCTTAACCTAATACGTTATTTTATCTCCTGCCAGTGCCAGACAAAATTTTCTTCATCACGGGTTATGTTCACTTTTATAGGTGTTTATCGCTCATCTAATTGGGTAAGTGCTGCAGTGTCTCTTCTTCTTAAGCGAGTGTGGCCGCCATGATTTAAAATATTTCGAGCTAGTGGATTTGGGTGTTGTTCAAGCCTTTTTAAATATTTTATTGCATATTTTGTAATCATAGATTTCACTAATGGCACATTGAGATCCTTATGAATGTTTGAGTTTTTAACATACCAGGGAGCGGCTGTGATTATTCGAAGAAGTTTATTTTGGTGCCTTTGAATTTTGTCGATATTAGAGGCCGAGGCAGTGCCCCATAGTTGAATACCGTAGCACCAGATAGGCTTTAAGATAGAGTTGTAAAGTAGAAGCTTGCAATCGAGACTAAGGACAGAATTTCTTCCAATAAGCCAATGAATTTGAATGGCTTTTAGTTTCATTTGAGTTAATTTTGCCTCTATATGGCATTTCCACGTTAATCGCCGATCCAGATGTATACCGAGATATTTAACATGCGAATGTTGAGGAATTATTTGATTATTGATTGTAATAGGGGGGCAAGATTCCCGGCGCAAAGTGAATGTTATATGTACACATTTTTGCTCATTGACCATTATCCTCCATTGTCTTAACCATATTTCTAGTTGAAATATATGATGCTGTAAGTAACGCGATGCTTCATAACGATTTTCGTGGACGCTTAGAAAAGCTGTATCGTCTGCAAATGTTGAAGTTTGTGTGTAGTTGCTTGTTGGCATGTCCGAAGTATAAATTAAGTATAATAGGGGGCCCAGGATGCTGCCTTGTGGGACTCCAGCGGCAATGGGCTGAGGTGAACTTAAGAAATTTCCTTCTTTAATAATAAATTGACGACCGAATAAGTAGCTTTCTAGCAGCTTGTGTGTGTTTGCTGGTAAATTTTGCTTCAATTTGTGTAATAAGCCTTCATGCCAGACTTTGTCAAAAGCTTGCGAAACATCGATGAAGAGTGCTGAGCAATATTTCTTTTCTTCAAATGCTTTTCTTATGACATTTACTATTCGATGAGTCTGCTCGATTGTGCTGTGTTTTCTTCTAAATCCGAACTGATGGTTTGGAATACATCTATTTTCACTTAAAATTGGTGTTAATTTTGAAACTAATAATTTCTCAAACAGCTTTGACATATTTGATAATAAGCTAATAGGTCTATAAGACTCAACTTTTGTATGATCTTTACCTGGCTTTGGTATCATGGTAACTAAGGAAACCTTCCATTTTTCAGGATAGTATTCAAGGCGTAAAATAGCATTAAAAATAAAAAGAATAATTTTCTTTGCTATGCGAGGTAGCTCCAAAAGCATTTTATTACTGATTTTATCAATACCAGGTGCCTTCTTAGTGTTTAAGTCACAAATAGCCTTTTCGATTTCTCTTATCTCAAATCTGAGGGGAATAGCTGCTCTAGCATCAACAGGTGGTAACTCGACCGCAATATTGTGAGATATATTTGGTGTAAATACTTTTTTCAAATGATTTACAAACAGGTTTCCTTTTTCATTATCATTTCTTGCCCAACTACCATTCAAGTTTCTTAATGGTGGCTTAGATATAACTGGCCTTTTTAGATTTCTAGCTGCACGCCATAATGAGTAGTCAGATTGTGGAGTTGCATCAAGTTCCTTAAGATATTTTTCTAGAGAAGCCGTTTTCTGATTCTGTAGTAATTTTCTTAGCCTTTTTGTGCATTCTTTTAATAAAAAAATCTTAAGTTGCGGGGATCTGTAAAGTTGCCACTCTCTTCGAACTCTCCTTTTTTCAGTCAAGAGCCGCTCGACATCTGAAGAACATATTTTATTATTTTTAATTTTTTTGGGGGTAACGCTGGAGTGTTGAACAGCTAGTTTAAGATAACTGTCAAAGTTAACAAGAGAGAGATCCACATTCTCCGGTGTACTAAGCGGAATATTTTCTGTGCAATGGGCACTGAGAAATTTTTTATATTTTAACCAATTTATTTGTGTGGCTGGCGTCGCTAAGTAACCTGACGGAAATACAATTCTATTTGGGTTCGATATAGTAACAATTGTAGGTGTGTGGTCGGATGATAATTCTAAGGAAGCTTCAACATGAATCATTTCTGTGGGGATGTTTTTAACCACGCCAAAGTCGATAACATCTGGAATTTTTTGCTGATCAGTAGGCCAATATGTTGGTTGCCCGCTCGCGACCACATTTAAACCCATTTTAGAGATTGTGTTAAACAAAACACGACCTTTTGGTGTTATAAGTCGTGACCCCCAGAAGGTATGTTTAGCGTTATAATCGCCAGCGGCCAGAAAACAGGGTCCTAATGATTTATAATATTTATAATATTGGCCTTCTGATATGGAAAATCTAGGTGGAGAGTATAAAGAAGAAATTACTATGTTTCGATTTAGCTCCTCAACACAAATAGTCGTTGCTTGCAGATAGTCTTCACGGTGATCACACATAATGTAGTGTTTGACTCGAGTTTTTATTAAGATGGCAGAACCTCCACAAGCTCTATCTCGAGGGTCCTTGGTATCATATAGTATATAACCATTGATTTTAAACGTATTTCTTGAGGTCAAATGAGTTTCAGAAATCATCATGACATCAATTTGTTTATTTTTAAGAAAGTATTCTAATTCATTTTTATGTTGGCGGATGCCGTTTGCGTTCCAAAAACAAATTTTTAAACAGTTCATGGTTTGTTAAGTACAGCTTGCAATAACATCGATTGCATTCTAAGCATTTCCTGCATCATATTACCCATTGTGTTCGTAAAATTATTTACTGTTTGCACTAATGTTTCCATGGTTTTTTCTAAACGACTTAAATTAGAAACCGGAGTTTCATCATTACTTGGCGAGGCGCCTTGCATTGGCTGATGGTTTGATTTTAGGACGTTAGCGTAAGAAGTTCTGTTATTACTAGGCTGGGGGGCTTGAATTGCATTTGTGTTTACCTGATTTGCAACCTGCATTTGAGGGGTATTTGTTTTCGGTCCAACCGTCTGCTTGACAATATTATATACTGGGCATCCTCTATAATTGGCAGTGTGATTACCGCCACAGTTGCTACATTTTTTTACGTTGGGGTCGGTTTTAGACTTATCGCAAGAAACTGTACCGTGTAGTTCCCCACATACTACGCAGACAGGGGGTAAGTAGCAGTATGCCTTGGTATGGCCAAATTCTTGGCAGTTTAAGCACTGAACAGGTCCATTTTTTTTGTGCGGCTCTTCTATAGTTATTCTTCTGTAGAGAATATATTTTAAATTGTAAATAGGATGTGTTTCGTTTTTTTTAAGTTTTACGTCGCCGGGTTCAAACTCCACTCGAAAAAGTGGTTGGGGAATTTTGTCTCTATTTTTAATATTTACTACATGTTTTACCTTGAAGCCTTTTTCTTCTAGGAATGTTTTAACCTCTTCTGGGTCCACACATGAGTCAATACCCTTAATCACTACCTGTAGACCTTTACTGCTTTTCAGTTGGTAGGTATAAAAGTTTTTTTTAAGCGTTTCAAAGTTGTTTACTATTTTGCGAAAATCATTATCATTATTGACTTGTATTTTTGTCTCGTTTATACTTCCACGCTTTATAGCCGCTGCGTAAAACGAATTTTCACCTATCACCGATATCAAACTCTTTATGAGCTCATTTGAATTTTGCTCCCTTAGATATATCGGGGGAGGCTTGGATGGTTTAATGACGTTTGGTGCTTCAGAGGATTCATCCTCCAGAATTGCAAAACGATTTTGAGTATTTATTTTATCAAAAGATGGTACTTTTGAGGCCGAAGCAACTGCTGCAGAGGTAGGGCTGCGTCCCCGTTTAAGCACTGTTATGTACCTGTCCATACCAACTTGTACTGTAGGCTTTTGACAACTTTTTACAGGGGGGTTTTCCATTGCATTTGTGTTTGAGTTCATGGTATCATTTCCCACTAAATTTGTTTTTGACGTCACGGCAATACTTGCTGGCCTGGCAACACTTGTCACCAAATCTTGTTGTAGTTTTTTTAATGAGTTACTATCCACCGTTTGTGTAAATACCGAGGGTGAGAGGGAACGTGTTCGAGTAATTGGCTTAGCCGTTAGGTAGTTAATATTGTTTTGTTTTATTTATTTCTGCATTATTTTCATTTGCATTAACTAAAACGTAAACGTTTCTTTCATTTTGTCTTAGTGTTGTTTCACTGTTTGTACTCATGCAAAGAGTTGTTTTTGTTTTTCACCGTTTTGCTTTGCTTTAATATTTTTATTATTTATTGTATTTTACAACAACAAAAAAAGAAAAAACCAGAATTTAAATGTTTTGTTCAGAATATGTATACACATGTATGAACATTCATACGTACATACATATATATTTTTACTGTTTTATTTTATTTAATTTTATCGTTTTAAATTGTTCACTATTATGTTAAGTAATTTAAATAACAAAATATATTATTTTTTTTTAAGCGTCCATTCGCTGCTTATATTTATGTATGTATTACAAAATCAAATGTGATTAATTAATAGTTCAAATCGTATGCGGGGCTAAAAATACACGTCTGTATCACAACAAAGCACAAACCGAACTGAATGAATTTGAATGGCTTTTAGTTTCATTTGAGTTAATTTTGCCTTTATATGGCATTTCCACGTTAATCGCCGATCCAGATGTATACCGAGATATTTTACTTGCGAATGTTGAGGAATTATTTGATTATTGATTGTAATAGGGGGGCAAGATTCCCGGCGCAAGGTAAATGTTATATGTACGGATTTTTGCTCATTGACCATTATTCTCCATTGTCTTAACCATATTTTTTTTTCATTATTTATTTATTGAATCTTCATATATTAAATATGAACTAACAATAATTAATCAAATCTTAACCTAATGCTTTATTTAATGTCCTGCCAATGCCAGACAAAAATTTTCTTCTTCACTGTTCACATAGGTAGGTGTTTATCGCTCATCTTAATGGGTAAGTGCTGCAGTGTCTCTTCTTCCTAACCGAGAGTGGCCGCTATCATTTAAAATATTTCGAGCTAGTGGATTTGGGTGCAACTCTAGCCTTTTCAGTTATTTTACCGCATACTTCGTAATAATAGTCCTTACCAGTGGCACATTGAGATCCTTGTGGATATTTGAGTTTTTAACATACCAAGGGGCAGCTGTAATTATTCGAAGAAGTTTATTTTGGCGCCTTTGAATTTTTTCGATATTTGAGGATTAGGCAGTGTCCCATAGTTGAATACCGTAGCACCATATTGGCTTTAAAATAGCGTTGTAAAGAAGTAGTATGCAGTCGAGACTAAGAACAGAATTTCTTCCAATAAGCCAGTTAATTTGAATTGCTTTTAGTTTCATTTGGGTTAATTTTGCTTCTATATGGCATTTCCATGTTAAACGCCGATCTAGATGAATACCGAGATATTTGACATGCGATTGTTGAGGCACTAGTTGATTATTGATTTTAATAGGGGGGCATGCTTCCCGACGCAAGGTGAATGTTATATGCACGCATTTTTGCTCATTTTTTTAACCACAGTTCTAGTTGAAATATATGATCCTGTAGGTATCGAGATGCTTCACGACTGTTCTCGTGTACGCTTAGAAAAACTGTATCATCAGCAAAAGTTGAGGTTAGGGTGAAATTATTTGTTGGCATGTCCGAGGTATATATAAGGTAAAAAAGAGGGCCCAGGATGCTTCCCTGAGGGATATAAAAATCCCGAACAATTTACTTTTCCTTTGATCGTCTTCCTTTCAGACACTTTTAATTATGGAATTTTTTTTCAAATTTTCGACATTTAAAAAAAAAAATAAAAATCAAGGCTTTAATTCAGGCATTTGCAAAAATTTTTTGGTTGTGTATTAGTGAGTACCAGAGAGTAAAAAAATTGAGAGAATGCATTCATTTACAGCCGAAACAAAATGTTAGTAATATATTTTATAAGTTGTATAACACAAAGGTACAAAATAAAAATTTTTTGTGTTGATAAAATATTTGTAGCAATTCTTTACCAATTCAATGTCGCTGATTTTAAAACTGTACTTTTTTTTTATTCGGAAGCTTTTTGAGTCTAAATCAGTTTCAAATATCTTATCAAACAATTGTAAAATAATTATAGATTTTTATGTTTTAAGAATTCATAAAAAATAAATATTGCACGCAAATCACAGCTGATAGAAAAAAGGTGCAGTTTTAAAATCAGCGACATTGAATTGGTAAAGAACTGCTACACATTTTCTAGCACCACAAAAAATCTTTAATTTTATTCCCTTGTCTTATACAACTTATAAAATAAAATCTTCTAAATTTATACTTCTATGGCATTTTCGTAATAGCAGAATGCTTTTCAAATGGGATGAACTTTATTTAATTTACGTTGCTTGGAACAAATAAATTTTAATTCCGAAAAAATTTGTTCGCATAGGTAAGTAGTGCCGAATAAAGAGAGGCACTTAAATAAAGTTTTTTCAGTTCAGGATAGAACTCGCCATCCAAATCTTTCCAGAACTCTACAATATTATTTTCGTCTAGAGCATTTACTTCGCTTCGTAGTATGATTAGCTCTGATTGAATATCAAATTCGATGTTGCTTACATCGCAACGAAAAGGGTTTTCGAAAAGATCTAATAGCGGTTGTAAAATTACAAAATCTTGAAACCTGTCTTAAAAATTATTGAAAAGTGTTTCAAATATTTCGGCATATTCATATCTTTTGTCGATTTCGAGATTTCTATAAACAAGTGAAGTTTTTGAAAAAATCACCAGTTTTAATTTGGGAAAAAAATTAGAACCTGCTGTCACATTTGCTTTTATCTGTATAGGATTACACATAAATTGTAGCAAAAACTTTTTTAACTTGTTTTTTAAATATTTTTACCTACTTAAGAAAAGTGTTTTCAAAGAAAAAAAACCCCACCGACGCGATTGGTACAGAAACAAAAATATTTTTACAAGCACAAAATACCAACAAATTCTTGTGCTATTTTTTTTCTTAACATTTTCTGCATTTAGGTACGTCTTTTAAACGAAAGAAAAATGGACCCTTTTAAAGGCATCAAAGAATTTGTTTCACAAACAAAACAATATCGTTAGCTTAAATGCAAAACAATGTAGATATTTTTTGAAAATTACAAATTAATAGAATACAATATTTTTTCCTTAATAATATATCGGTTAACGCATTTTTATCGGAAATATTAAAAATTGCTTTTAAAACTCAAATAGTTACCATTTTTTACCAGTTCTTTGCTTTGCATGTAAACGTATGAAATGTTATATTATTCTACATTTAAGTCTTAAAATTTAAACTCTAAATTAAAATTGCACGCGAGGCATTGGATGTTACCAAAAGCATTTTTGGCCGCACAATATTTTTTGAGTGTAAGCTGAAACAAAATAATATAGCATCCGCTAGACATGTACACTTGTCGAAGTCACATCGACGACTGAATTGAAGAGCATAAAAATGTGTGTTAGTATTGGTGTGCACAATTGTGCAAAGAAATGGAAATCCCTGCTTTAATTCCACAAAGTAAATTAAGCTACAGCCAAACGAAAATTTAGTTAAAGATAGTGCCTATTTTCAAATTATACAATACCAACCCATGCGAAATAAGTCGACATCACACTTGTGATCTCAACGTCTGCAATTTCACATCGACTTTAAGTAGAATATTATGTCAGTTATCATTACGTTATAATCGTAATCTCTTTTGATAGTTTACAACATGAGTTACAGGCACACCTTTTTCGCACTTTTCGAGAAACGAATATTTTGTTTCACATCTTTTCGATGCGAGAGGTTCTCACCAAAGCTACAGAACATGGGTGGAGGTGAGAAAAAAATTAAGGAGTACCTTGAGGCACCCTTTGGCATCTAGTAAAATATATATATATATATATATATATATTTATTTAGAGTAAGTACATGTATATTTATTTATTTAATATATATAATTAGGTCTATGGATAAATCCTTACAGCCTAATACAAATGAGTATTTAACTTAAGTATAATATTACGTTTAACAATATTTAAATCCAGAGAAAAATCAATAAATTCAAACATTTCATTGAAGCAACAACACAGTTTTCTAAATGGGTCTGCCATAGCATAGTTAGTTCGAAAAGTTTTTATAAATAAGGGATTATAGTACCGTACCGTACGTTGTGGAATGTTAAATGATAAACTACTTAATACAAAATTCGAGCATACTTTTCCATTTATTAAGTTAATTACAAATGAGACATTTAGCATAACTCTGCGACTTTTCAGTGTTGGCAAACGTATTAAAGATAATCTTGTAGAATATGAGGGGAGATTATCATATCCTCGATATGTATCTCTCAGGCAAAAAAGCAAGAATTGTTTTTGAATGGATTCAATATGATCACTATGAACCATATAATGTGGATCCCATACAATCGAGCCGTATTCCAAGATTGGTCTAACGAGAGATGTGTAAAGTTGTTTAGTGACGAAAGTATCATGGAATTCCTTCGCCCAACGTTTAATAAAAGTCAGAGTACAACGAGCCCTGTTGACAGTCATTGTTATGTGTTGAATAAAATCCAATTTTACATCCGGTAAGATGCCAAGATCCATAATTGTGTCAACTATCTCGATTTTATAGTCACCGAGTTTATAATTATTTAAAATACTACGTTTTCTAGAAAAGCGCATATGTTTACATTTCATTAGGTTTAAATCCATTAGGTTATGTTTACACCAATTATAAAAGGTATCCAAGTCTTCTTGAAAATAAATATGGTCTAAAGAGTTCGTGAAGTTTAAAAATATTTTAACGTCGTCTGCGAACATTAGTATATGTGAATGTTTAATAATATCATGCATGTCGTTGATAAAGAGCAGAAACAAAAGAGGGCCAAGGTGACTACCTTGCGGAACACCGGATTTTACCAATATAGGCTTCGAAGTGAATACCCAAATTTTACGCATTGTATTCTGCCGAGAAGATATGACTTTAGCCAGATTACATAAGTTTTGTCGAAACCCATAATATAAATTTTTTTCAGAAGAAGGTTCTGATTTACCTTAGCAAATGTCTTACTGAAGTCGGTATATATAACGTCGGTATGCTGGTTGGTGACGAATCCCTCATTTACCAAAGTTGTCAGTTCTAAAATATTTGTCATAGCTGATGATTCTTTACGAAATCCGTGTTGAAAAGGTGTTAATAACGGCGAAACTTGATGAACCAATGAATCTAAAATGCATTTTTCAAAAAGTTTTGGAATTGCGCTAAGTTTGGCTATACCTCTGTAATTAATTATATTTGATTTATTTCCAGATTTGAACAAAGGAATTAAATATGACTCTTTCCATATTTTTGGAAAATAGCCATTTTTCATAGAAATATTAAAAATAATTGACAACGGCATTGCTAAAGCTTCCATACAGTTGATTAAAATACTGCTTGGTATACCATCAGGACCCATTGAGTTTGAATATTTAAAAGATTTTAAGCAATTGATAATATTAAGTGTGGTTATTGGTGAAAATGAAATAGTTTGACCAGTAACTATATTAAATGGATAATTGACATTTTCAGCACAATGTGCATCAGAATATGTGGACGAAAAAAAGTCGGCGAATAAATCACTGATTTCCTTTTCATCGTGTGTTTCAGTACCCATATATTTCATGACCTTCGGTGCGCCAGAGATCTTTCTTTTCGAATTTACAAATTTATAGAATGATCTTGGATCGTATTTTAAGTTGTTTTTTATTTTAATCAAATAATCGTTATATAATTTAGCATTTAGCAAACTGTATTTTGCACGAAGGACGGAATACTTGCTGTAATCGCAGTGGGATCCAGATTTCTTATATTTTCTGTAATTCTTGTTTTTTAAGTTTTTTAACGAAGAAAGTTGTTTATTACCCCATGGTGGTCCTGATTTTGAGCTCAGTGAAAATTTTGGTATACATTCATTCATATATTGTTTTATTGTACTGTAGAAATTATTAATCATTTTATCGATTGTTTCTGATGCGCCAATGCGAATGGATAACAATTGAATCCAATTTGTGTTAATTAAAAGGTTATGTAGGTCGTTGTAATTTGCCCTTTTAAAACAAAACACCTTTTCTTTTTTATGGAAATTTTGAACACGATGACAACTAAAAATGTTGCAGCTTATTTCAATTGTAGGGTGGTAACGATCTTCTGGGAGTGTTATAGGATCAACACGATTTATTGTACATTCCTTAGGCTCATTAACAAATACCAAGTCAAGTAATTTACCATACATATTGTAGACGCCATTTATCTGATGTAGACATAAATTTGTAATGTTACCGAATATATCATCACTGATGTTATCAGAACGATTAGGAATGTAAGTTTTACTTTCTGTGGAGAAATGCCAGGTAATCTGAGGTATATATATATATATATATATATATATATATATATATTTTAAATAAAAACTAATGAAACAAATTAAAAATATTTAGTTTTGTAAATGATAATCAAAAAACAAAAAACACACAATTTTTATTATATAAGCAGTTTAAATGAAACTTGCAAGCGAGATTGTTTACAATGCTTTTAAGAGCTTTCAAAGTTTCTACAAATATTTTTCTAGATCTTTAAGCAATTCTAAAAAAAGGAAATTAATATAAAGTAATTACACTATGTCACAAAAAAATTAACCTCAAAAATTAGATATTTTCTAAGCTAAATTGGGACTGCTGACACGAATATGGCATTCATTTATTTTTCTCACGAGGTGTTTTCGAGATATACGCGAAAATCATATTTTTCTGCAGTTGTTTTAGGTATTTTAAAAAGTTTTGAGAACTGCCCAGCTGAATTTTAAAATATTTAAACTTATGCGTAGATATGTATTTTCTCTTTCAGCGCATATGTATACTGTGTCGAGCAGATAAAGATTTTCTGAGGATTTAAACTGGAAAAAATTTGATTTTTTATGTTATTCAAAATTAACCATTTTAATTCGCTCCAGTTAGGCAATAAAAATTTGTTTTTAACATGTATCTTAAAAAATATTTTGTTCCAAATGTAGTAAGCGTAAAATTGTTATCGTCGGGGAAAATATTAAGAAATAAGACATATTTAGTGAAATCATTCGAATTAGACTTTTTTTTTATCAATGATACTTTTATATTTATGTGCCTTATTGCGGTTTTAGGAAGTATACTTTCACTTATCGGTCTAAATCAAGTTGCAAAGCATCACTGAAAACAAATAAGTTGAGAAAGCATCACAAATAAAATCAATGCACACATTTTGCAACCGTTGTGCAGGGAAGACGCTTACCATTTAATAACACAGTACAACAGCCAATCTGGGGGGTGAGAAATTCCAAGTCAGGGTGATGGTACTAGGTCAGTATAGTAAAACCCTCAAAGGGTTTGGCGTTCGTATGTGTCAGTTTTTTTTTATGACATTTTAAATTTTTTCCTTATCTTGATGTTTTTTTCTTTAACTAACTCGAGAACCCCTTGTCCGATTTTGCTAAAACAAACTCAAAAAAATTTAGAATTACAATTTCTTGAATCCGTTCATATAACGTTTTTCTTTATAATCAACAGTTTTGCCGGTAAAAATAAATTTGTGGAGAATTATAATTGATAAGTGAAAAAAAAGGTTCAAGCCTGGATGTATGCAGCAGATTTTATCACACACCTGCACTGCAATTTTTGTGACTTTTTTTAAGCGATCGGTGAAAATCGTCGGACTTTTGTTTGTTATTTGAAAGAATACACCCACATTCTGTGATGCCAACAGTAGGGGATTTCCCCTTTTCTAGGGATTTTTTTTTCGGAAAATTTCAACCGTAGGGAAAAGAGGACACAATTTTTTATTTTAGGGCATATTTATTTATTTATTTAATCAATGGATATTATCCTTACTGACTAATAACAATATTGACTTAAAATTAATGAATAACAATATGCATTTTAAAATATACTACAAATTTACAGAAAATATGTAGTACATAAAAATTTACGAATAAAGAAAAACAATAAGAAAAATCAACAAATTGTGCCGGAGAATTAAATTGTCTACATAACCTCGAAAAAGGATCAGCAAAAGTGTAATTTTCTCTATAAAATTAAACAAAAAGCAGATTATAATGACGCGTACTGCGACAAGGTACATATATTAAATTTAACAGACTCTTACAGAAAATCACAACAAACATTACCATTAATAAGCTTAACCATAAAAGAAACATTTAACATTGTACGACGACTTTTGAGCGATGGTAATTTTATTAATGCCAGTCTTCTAGCATAGGAAGGAAAGTTTGTCGAGTAACTCCAATGAAGATCACGTAAACAGAATAATAAAAATTGTTTTTGGACCGATTCAATACGAGAATTGTGAATGTTGTAAAATGGATCCCAAATGATTGACCCATATTCTAAGATTGGTCTAACGAGTGATACGTAAAGTTGCTTCGTTATGTATGGATCGGTGAATTTTTAACCCAGCGCTTAATAAAGCCAAGAACGCCTCGAGCTTTATTAACAGTTAATGTAATATGAGAAACAAAGTTTAATTTAGGATCCAGTCCAATATCAAGAAACGAATCAACCAACTCCAGTTGATGACCACCAAAAGCATAATTAACAGCAATACAGTTATTTCTATAAAAACGCATGCTTTTGCATTTCACAAGATTCAGCCCCATCATATTATGATTACACCATAAAAAGAAGTTATTAAGATCCGATTGAAAATAAAAATGATCCGAAAAAAATCCCTAGAAAAGGGGAAATCCCCTACTGTTGGCATCACTGAATGTGGGTGTATTCTTTCAAATAACAAACAAAAGTCCGCCGATTTTCACCGATCGCTCAAAAAAAAAGTCACAAAAATTGCAGTGCAGGTTTGTGATAAAATCTGCTGCATACATCCAGGCTTGAACATTTTTTTGCACTTGTCAATTATAATTCTCCACAAATTTATTTTTACCGGCAAAACTGTTGATTATAAAGAAAAACGTTATATGAACGGATTAAAGAAATTGTAATTCTAAATTTTTTTGAGTTTTTCAAGCAAATATGTCTTTCCCGAAAATAACTAAATATGAAAGAAAATATAATAAAAATAAAATATAATATTAGTTAGTACTTATGATGCATCGAGATATTAAATAAATGACAGATGTATGTATTTTTGTTGTTGATTTTAAGGATGTCTAAAACCGATTGAACAAGCTCCTTCTTTTTATAAATAAATTTATAAATTAGTCTTCAAATACAGCATATCGTTCTGCTTGTTATTCCTTACTGGAATCGAACAATAATGATTTTAAAAATATGCCGAAACCAATCGCTTCAAACAAAATAAAATACGTTTTTCTTACTAAAATTTTTATTTGGGGATTTTCGGGGATTTCTTATTAAAATTTTTCTTATTATTTTTGAAAAAAAATTTTAAATTTGATCAGAAAAAAATATTAACTTTAAGGTTTTGTTTTTTAATTTGGGGATTTTTGGGCTTTTTCCCATTTATTGGGGACAAGGAAAAAAGTATATGGCAGTCCTGTCTATGAATTCTATGCCTTTCAGCGTTTAATTGCAACAACGAGCTAATAAAGTCTGCCACTATCCCACTTTTGTTGTTTTAATAATTTTTTAAATTTCTAAATTACATTTTATATTAAAATATGTAAATATTCCAGGGACCGCATATAACAGTTATATTGGAATTTTAAAACAAAAAAAGCACATAGAAGTAAATGTCGAAAAACTTATTCAAGTATACCATACTGTTCCTTATGCACTTGTCAATGATAAAATATATTGATTTTTATAATTTTAATTTTTATATAAAAATCAAAAAATAACAGTTATTTTTTGATTTTTATTTTTTTGAACAAAAATAACTGTTATTTTTTGATTTTTATTTTTTCGAGCAAAAATAAAAGTTATTCTCTAAGTAAATGTACGTGATTTAATAATTTAGTTGACTTGAAATTTTATTTTAGTGTTTAATTATCATTGGAATTCCTTATGCACATTAAACTAATTATTAAAGTCATCTAAATTATTAAAACACGTAAATTTATTAAAAGAATAACTTTTATTTTTGCTCGAAAAAATAAAAATCAAAAAATAACCGTTAAATTTGTTCAAAAAAATAAAAATCAAAAAATAACTGTTAGTTTTGATCGAAAAAATAAAAACCAAAAAATTACTGTTATTTTTCTTCAAAAAAATAAAAATCAAAAAATAAATGTTTTCATCTGACTTTTATGAAAAAAGGCATAACTGTTACGGTCCCTGAAATATTCACATGATAACTTTTGGTTTGTTTGTGGTTTGACTAAATTATTAAAAAAAAGTGTACGAAGAAAGTTAACCAACTTTTTTTTGGATTTTTATAAATTTTATTTTCGGTACTTAGCCAGATTTGTCAATAAGCCATGGACTCGAAACGAATTTTGTTTTACTTGTTTTGTAAAATTAACGAAATTTGGTAAGGGCATGGAGTAGTATTTGTCATTCGGTGAGCCATTTGAATGCAGGGATTCAATTAATCATATGTCAGATTGGTGGCTAACTAAAGCTCCCTGCACAGCCGGCCTTTTGCCGGGCGCAATGATTTTTTCCTCTATTGTATAACAAACACCGGCTTCGCTAACTTAAGCTTCCCTGTATAGCCGGCCTTCGGCCGGGCGCAAGGCTTTTCTCCTCTATGGTATAACAAATATTGGCTTCGCTAACTAAAGTTGCTCTGCGAAGTCGGCCTTTGTTTGGAAACAACGCAGATTTTAGAAGCTTTACTTAGCGAAACCAGTACTTGTTTACCATAGAGGATAAAATCCTTGCGTCCTCAAGATTTTTGGAAACAGCCTTATGAACTCAGTTCATTGAACTGCAAAAAAACTGGTTTTTCGCGTATTTCTTGCAGCAGCCCAGATTTATCTTAGAAAAAGTCTAATTTTTGAGGTTATGGCAAGAAGTTAAAAATGTGTGAAGCAGTGTTATATATTGGACGTCAGTACAAATTTTGTAAATCATGCCTTAAGGGACTCTTAGGCATTAGAGAGTTAATTCTAAAATTCAACTTTTACTCCGCCAAATTTCTCAATAACAGAAAATATGATCCACTTGTTTTCACCATCTAAAAATAACTTGTATTAGCTTCCGATAATTTTTGTGAGCAATAAAACTTACTGCTAATAATGTTGGAAGTGACATGGTAGTAAACCAGGAAATATTAAGGTTAAAAATGCGATTTGTGCGAAGAATCATCAAGCATATAAATTGTTTGAATTGTTCGGACTCATTGTACCACGCACAGCTATAGAAAGCTAAAGGTATTTTCTCACACTATAAAAATTTTATGAATAAAATATATGGCCTTACTAAACAATAATAGTGTACAACGTAATTTTATAGACAAACCTCTGAAGTCAATCGTTGACTGTTGTAGCAATAAATAATAACTTGGTATCCAGCTGCTAATATGTACATCACCATGCGCACTAAAGTTATTTTATCCGATTCCTAAAAAATGTTTCATTTAAATTATAGTTTTAAGAAAGTTTTGGTTTTTTAATTTATTACTCTGCAACAGTTTAAAAAAAATTCTGACATGGGCAATCTGATACAGATTTTGAAATCCGAACTGATTTTTTGTATATCGAATTGAATCCTTCATGTCAAATATTTATTATGAATATTGGAGTACATTTAATTAAGTTATAACTCCGAAAAGGTGCAATTTGATTTTCAAAAAGTTTGATTTGCTTTGTAAAGGATTTAATTTTTTTTTTTTTTTTTTTTGATCTGCACTGTTAAATCAGTGTTGTTGTGCAATGATTTTGAAAAGATTTCGACACGACAGCGGCCATACCTTATGGGCTAGGAAAGAATTACCTTTTCAATTATATGGTGAAGGATATTTTAGATTCGGCACAGAAGAAAATAGCACTTTAATTTTTAGGTTTTATGAGCAAGTAAAGTTGCTATAGCCTTTTTCGAATCTGCTTTAGAACTATTTTTGTAGATTATTCATTGTTGTAAATACACACAAATATTTGGTGAGAAATTAAAGTTAGCACAAATGTTCACCGTTTTTGGTTACCTAACGAAATTAATCCAATTTTTAATATAAAATTAAGATTAAATTGCGCGAAGAAAGATTTTTCAAAAAATAAGCGCACAATTATGCGCTACGCAATAAGACATACAGATATGCAGTAAAGTAAGTGAAAGAAATCTCAACAACTTTTTTAAAAAAATAGCATTTGAAGTGCTACGGCATTCCCTTACTGCGAAGCAGGTTTGTGAGGAAAAATACTAAAAAAATAACTGCATCAAAACATTAAGTGTGTAAATGTGATCGTTACATCCAACAATTTTCATTTGCGCTGAATAATGCGCTTTATGTGTCAAAAATGTATTGCTTCAAAGTGGGAACTCGCCATATAAATTTGATGTCTTCCGTAAGCGCAATGGTAAGTGTACCTTTTATGTTTCTCCCTTACAAACCTGCTTCGTTCGAAGCTCCATTTTTTATTGGGAGATTAAGATGAAAATTCCAATTCAGATAATTTCTTCGGAAGGAGAAAGTTTGGTTTTACCGTTAATAAACCACAAACAAGAAAACGGTGATTTTTATTAATATGTATTATGAATAAACTTGGAAGGACATAGAATAATGAGAATCTGTAGCTCGTTTCTGTATTTCTCGCATCTGAAAATTCCTTACATGAAGTGTGAAACAAAAAATTCCATCGTTTCTCGATTTATGAGATAAAAGTGTTTCTGTATTTGAATGCGAAAACAGACACAACAAATTCTGTTTATACTGGAATATTTCCAGTAATTAAGTGTCAAATAAAAGCGAAACGTCAACAAAAGAAATAAATATAATAAAAACAGGGCTGCCAGATTTGACGAGTTATCGTCATCTTGACGATTTTTTGTACCGATATTACCAAAGTGACGTTTTGATGATTTTTTCTAAAAAGAGTGACGAAAGCAAAAACAAAATCAAAAATATTTTATAATTTTGTTGTTACTTTCTATAGAAATTCATCTTGAATTTTTAAATTTCAAACACTTCTATTTTGTGGCGTTGAAAATTGAAAAAAAAAATAATATGAATGTCTGTAGAAAGCAACAACAAATTTATAAAATATTTTTGATTTTGTTTTTGCTTTTAATGCAATTGTTGGCGTTGCGTTTTACACTATAAGCCCCTAAAGTAGGGCTGCCAGAAGTTTGAACCTATCAACCAGGACACATAGAAAAAATGGATAAAAAATTACGCCAACAAAAAAGTTTTTTTTAATGCACATGTATGTATGTATATGTAAAAACCATCCAGTTTTTATTTTTAAATCCAACAATATATGAGGCTATCAGCGCTGAAGTGGTTACTTGGTTACGGTTCTGGTGCGATAGTCGAGTCAAGTCAACTGTTTGTATCCAAAACAGATGGCGCTAAAAACATAGTTTTTGGATGGGCCGTTGCAACCAAGTACTATAGTGCAAGAGTAGTGTTAACTCCTCATAATCTCATGATAAGTCTGGGGTTACACCACTTCTCATATATAAAAAAAATTAACTTGTACTTCATTTACATTAAAACGATGAAAAATAATGAAAAGTTGAGCTTAAAATGTTCTAAACTATAATTCTTTTCAGAAGATTACACTTTTTCTAGAACTTCATTTTAGCCTTTGATATAGTTACTTACGTTGAATATTACTCTCCAGTGTCTCAGTCTTCAACGAGTTACTTTCTTTAGTCCATAGAGCAGACTTGCAAAATCAAAATCTTTTGATTTTTCTTCAACCAACTTGACAACTGTCAAACTAATCAATTGACAAAGCCATACACGCTTTGATTTGGACAATAACCGACTCAGTTGACAATTGAATTGAAACGTGTATTGGCTATTTTAAAGAAAGTAATTTGTTATCGGTTTTCGATTACTTATAAAAGTTGTTAACACGGTATAACTTTTTAAAGCAACTAGTTGAAACAAAATTTGGAAGAGAATTGACTCTCATCTAATTTTATTGAAAGCTTTTAGTTAAACGACGTTAACACCAGATAACAGTTAAATTAAATTAAAATTGTTTATACAATTGCCTTATGTTAGCAGTGTTATAACAGAAATCTTAACCTTTGCTAACAACTAAAACCAGCAAAAAGCAAATTTTCTATCTTGACCTGTAAAAAAACCAGGACAATTTCATAGTGGACCAGGACACCAGGACAAGTAGTCAAAAACCAGGACAATCCTGGAAAACCAGGACGTATGGCCTACCCTAAAGGCTCAGTTAGCCGGGAGTAACAGCAACGTTGAAATTACAGCTAGCAGTAAGATGTTACGTCTCAATCTGTAAGAAATAGATTGGTCTTCCTTTTTTACGGTAAGGTTACTGTTACTCCCGGCTAACTGAGAATTTAGTCTTCGAAATAAGATAATTGTAAATAGGTTTGTTTATTAGAAAAAAATATATCTTTAGAAACAAGGGTTTAATTTTTATATTTATCCCTATTGTGAAAATTGTCCTCGAAATTGTTTGTCTCTTCCCTAAAAAATGTATCGGCAAAAGCAAAATTTCAAGGGAAAGAAATGGACCGACTTGGCTTATTTTGTACATTTAATACTTCTTGTATACATATACAAAATATGATTGATATTTGATATTCTTATCTTATATGTACACTTTTGTGCCAAAACCATTATTCCGGCAAGAAAGAAATTTGTTTGTCTCCCAGTAAAAACTTTTTCAAAATGGATAGCTTCTTTCACTCGTTATTTAGTAGCTTTCTTCCATAAGAACTTCGATAACTACTTTTTTCTGGATGTATTTAGATAAAAAAATGACTTACTTTTGAATTTGTTCATTTTGGCACAACCCTTGTAAAATTCATTAGTTTTTCAGTAGAATTGTATGTAGTGCTTTTATGTGTTTCTGATTACTTAACATATTATTTTGTAGGCGAAGATTTTACTGGGTCTTTAACCCGTTTATTTATGAACCGATTTTTTTAATTTTAACTACCAGGTATTCTACTAAGTCTATCTCAGGTAAAAAAGAAAAAGATTATAGGAATAGGTAAATTAAAGATTTATATCTCAGCGATTTGTAAACCGATATAGTTAAATTTCAGTAATATACTATTTCGGACTACATACGATATAAATATAAAACAACGTTGTCACTATCAATTCCATAAAAACCCAGAATATTTATAATACTGTTATCAAAGCTGATTTTGTTTAAAAATTTTCCATTTTGATCTCGGTTTTTGTAAATATGTATATATCTATTTTAAAAAAGGATGTATGTTTATTTTATTAAGCTTGGTTTTTTTTTTGTTTTTGTAAAAATATTTATTTTATTTTTTGTTTAAAATGATATTTTCTCATGCCTTTGTGTAACTTCTCCAGGGAAAAATAACAATTTTAAATTGTTATCGGATTAAAGAAAATAAATAATTATAAATAATCCTCCAGCTTAACAAAATAAATACAAATTTAATGAAATTATTAAATACCCATGAGCTTTAACTATGTTTTTGGTTGATTATTTTTTAATAAAAGTCGAAACAAATTTGTTTAAAATTGATTTTAAATTGCACGATTTTTAAAACAAAAAAGACGATCTTTTTAATTTTTTTCTCAGGAAATTGACGATTTTGACACAAATTTATCTGGCAACACTGATTAAAACCAAAACAAGAAAAGGCTAAAAAAAAAATTAATATAACAAAATATAACAATTGTTTTTTGTTTATTTTTATCATATAAATTATGCATTCATCATTTAAATTCCTTAAATTTTTTTATTTATTTTAAAAAAGTTGTATATAAACATATTTAAAATTCAAAATATCTACATTTTGGTTTTCTCGCCACCAATTTCAAATGTGACTTATTTTGACAGTTCTTGAAAGAAACTTTTCGCAAAATATTGTTATAGAAACACTTTTTATCGCATCCTTCCAATAATTGCTGGAAAATTATTAAAATGACAGATAATTCTCGCAAAAAAAAGATACAGAAACACTTGTGTGAGAAAAACCATTTTTTGTTTCATTTCACACTATTTTTGTTGCAATTCACACGTTTCATGCGAAAAGTTTTACGATGTGTGAAATACAGAAACGGGCTACTGGATGTGAAAAAGTAATAATATTCATGTGTACATATTAAGTTATTTGTTGTGTTAAAACTTACAAATCCAATACTCATCTCAAATAGTACAATGCCCCATATAAGTAAGCTTAACAGAAACTGCGATAAAATGAAATGTCTATAAATATTATCCAAAGTCATCACATAGCTATAAAAATAAAAGTTAAATACTTTTTATTTATGTATCATTTCTCTAAAATAAATATTGTTGAAAAATAAAAACTTACTCGTAGATACGTTGATATTGAAAAATACAATAACGCAAGTACTCCACTCGTCTTTCTTTGGGTACTTCAGGTGATGTAGAGTTTTCAATCAAGACATTGAGAATTCGAATAAGGCCAACTCCATGTACACATAAAACTATAAAAACACCATCAAAACTAACGGCACCTGCAAATTTGGCAAAAATTACTGCTTTAAATGCGCGATACTCTTTAAATAATAGACAGAACTTGTTGAGAGTTAATCTAATAGTTGTTTGTAAAATTACCGTCAAATGTATGTACGTGGTTATAATACATAATTTTATTATTTACCTCTTGTTATAAGCTTTTACACTTTCATTTTGCTTTAATATATTTCTTTTTAATATACATACATACATATATTTTTTTTTAATTTCCCAATTTTAAAACTGTGCCAATAAAAGGTGAGTAGTCAAATAAAAAAAAAGATACGCAATCAAAAGCAAAAAGTGTTAGCTGTGTTCATTAGACTGGTCGCATCTTGTATGGGATTTTTTTTAAATTTAATTGTTTGAGCTGCTTAAAATATGAGGTTTGGTGTAAGAAATCATGATCTAATTTTTTAGGTCAATCCGACAGTGCCTAGCCGTGCCGGGTGGGGCCCAAAGTTCCCCATATTATAAAAAAAACATATTTTCTATCAGATCTTTATAGTTATACTAGTTGAAAAGCCGAAAATATGGCTTCGTTACGATCTTCCGCAGAGAAAGTACTTCAAGTGTGCCAAATTTCAGCTTCCTTTGTCATCAGATGGCTTCAGAAAGTTGCGGAAAGAATAGGACATACATGCAAACATCCTGACATACTAAGAAATTATATATTGTATAGATAGATTAACATATGTTCGCGCAACTCAAAAACGCTTTAGCTTATTGAAAAACTAAAAACAACCGAAATCTATAAATGATTAAAATCTGTTAAAAACTTTTGATTTTATGTTTTCACAAAAGATGTGGCGGTTTAATAAAATTCTGAAATTAATTAAAATTTTTCGTCTTTTGTGAATACATAAAATCAAAAGTTGTTAACAGATTTTAATAATTTATTGTGCTCAGCAACAAATATTTCATTCATTTTTCTCAAGAAGCGTATTCGAGACATACGCGAAAATCGTATTTTTCTGTAGATGCTTTAGGTTTTTCGAAAAATCTGTTCATCTGAATTGTACAAGATTTAAACTTTATCATAATTATGTATTTTCTCTTTCAGCCCATATCTGTTACTCGCTTCACGTTTGAATGAAAGATAATTTTCGGACGCAGAGACACGCGTTTTTTTACTATCGCAAACGCTCAAAGATATATGAAATTATTTCCGGAAAACGTCATCGCAACGTATGTATATGACAAATCGAAAGGGGAAAAATAAAATTAAATTGTCTCTTAACGCTTAATACTAATCCAATCAACAAAAACTTAAATCTGGGTGTTTTTGCTAATTATATTGCAACTTTTTTATTTTTTGTCCGATGACAATAATTTTGAGGCAAATATGTTCGGTTGTTCCAAATTGTCTTTAAGATATATGTACTTAGGTTTAAAAATATAAAAAAACAGAAGGAAAAAAAATGTTTCATTATGAAAAACGTAGAAAAAAGTGAAGTTTTATCCGATTTAAACAGTATAGATATCAGCTGAAAGAGGCAAAATATGTATTATTTGCGTAATTAAAAAAAGCAGTTCTCAAGATTTTTTTGAAAAAGCCTTATGAAATGCCTAAAAAAAATGGTTTTGCGAGTATATCTCGAATATGCTTCATGACAAAAAAAAGGAATGCCATGTTCGTGTTCAGCAGCCCCAATTTATCCTTGAAACCATTTAAATTTTGAGGTTATGGCAAAAAGTTAAAAATTTTTGAACCGGTGTAATCAAACACCTGCAGAAAGTAATACATTTTCTGACAGGCTACGGCCTTCGTCAGCATTCGGTCTGCCACACTAATGGGGGATTCACAAGGTTGTCATAAAGTTGTAAAGTCATATGTCCTAAAATAATTATAAGAAATATATATATGTGACTTTTGTGGGCAACCGCTTATAATTTAGGTTTCTACTGTATAATTATGACGAATCAATGAACACAGCATTGAAATTTTTATTTTGTTTAAAACACAACAATATTTTTTTTAAACAATTGTAAAATATTATTTAGGACATTATGACGATATGACTTGATAGCACACCTTGTGAATCTCCCATAAGTACTTCAATCTTAAATTTTTCCATTTTTGTTTTATACTAATTAGATAATTTAGATTTGCATAATTATTTTAAGTATACTGGTAAGCTTGTAAGTAATGTAAGTTTCTATGTCGAATAAAGTTATTAAATAAATAAAAAAAATTTAGGCCGGTATCCCGGGAATCAAAAAAGTGCGGGAAAAGAAAAAACCTAATTATAACCCTTTTTTGCGCTGTAAAAAATGGAGTTATAATGTTCTAAAACAATTAAGCCCTTTTTATCCCGGTTTTCAAATGTCTTCACGCGTTAATTATGCCATTTATTGTAATCAATAAATACTTACACATGGCAGAAATATAAACTGCACAACTTGACAAGAACATTTGTATGTGGTAATAAGGAAATGACATCCCTTCCTTCTCCCATATGGGATAAACAGAGGGATATGCTGCAATGAAAATACGAAGTATTAAAATTTTAGTAATTTGTGTTAAACCCGGATTTATTCTATAAATTACGTAAGGAATGTTCGTAGTCTGGAGTATTTTTTATATCGTGGTACATATTAACAAATAAAGCCACAAAAAGATAATTGCTAAGAATTGCGACGCAGCAACAAATATAAAATATTAATTGACCACGAATATTCTTCCAATTTTCATCCATAATATTGTCTATAATCTTCTTGAGCTTATCGGTGATTGGGAAATCTAAAACAAAAAGTTTATTGAAAGGTTTTTATTACAAAAGAAAAGCTTATCTGACCTTTTGCAAATATGTCTATTTTCCTAATAAGTTCATGAGTTTGTACCTGGTTTAGAAGAACATATAATTTCCGTTGAATGAAGAGATAATATACCATTTTTACCAATGATATAGTGGTTTGCATAGCTGTAGAGACACTCTTTGGGATAAAAAGAAAGTAGTTGATACGTTTTATTTTGAAGTTATTATAATATTTAGTTGATGCTTTAACTATTTAAGTTTAATTCTATTGCAAATGTATTTAAAAGTGTGTTTTTTTTAATAAAGTTGATGTTTTACCTCTCCCATTTTTGTAAGATCCTCAAAGTAACGCTTTGTATAACACCAATGTCCATACAAGGAAAGTGCACTGCTTATTACCAAAATTAAATTTATTCTGAAAAAAGAATGAAATTTGGATAAATTATCCAGATCTACAGAAATTGCGATGCCAGTCCGGCATGAAAATGTTTTAAACAAACGTAAGTACAGGGTTATCCATTTAGTGGTTTCAAAACTGAAATGTGTGACTGAAATGTCATTTATTAAGCAGAAGCCTCGCCATTTAAGCTCAAATTAGACGTGACATAACCATAACAAAACTGTTTTACCATCACCTCTGTATTACCAAAACGACATAATCATGCCATACAAACCAATTCAATTTTGGTTTCTTATTTCGCCGTGACGGCTGTGGCATTATGGTTATGTCACGTCTAATTGGACCTTTAAGCTCAAATTAGACGTGACATAAACACACGGATATAAACATGCCATACAAACCAATTCAATTTTGGTTTCTTATTTCGCCGTGACGGCTGTGGCATTATGGTTATGTCACGTCTAATTGGACCTTTAAGCTCAAATTAGACGTGACATAAACACACGGCCGTAACGAAAATTGAATTGGTTTGTATGGCGTATTTATGTCGTTTTGGTGATACCGAGGTGATGGTAATACAGTCACGCTTTCCCAGAAAAAGAAAAACTCCACTCATCAGTGTTGCCATTAGGATACGAAAGATACATTTTTCGTATTTTTTAATGGCTTCACGTACCATGTATAATCCTGACATTTTTCGTATCTTTTGAATCTGTATGCAAAATGTACAAAAACTTATTAAGTCTGATCATCGTAACCGACTCAATACTTAAACAATAGCATATTTCATAATTGTGAAAGAAAACATTTAGGAAGTTTCAACCTAAATCGAGTAATTCACCTTAATTTTATTCACCATTTTATTCATTAGTAAGTTCCAGAACATAAAGTTGGCAGTGGTCAGATAACATATTGAATTTAAAAATTTGTAACGTTTTCTTAGTGGTTTCCAAACCAAAAAGTGCGTATAAATATTAATATATTTTGTAATTATTCACTTCCTAATTAATGTTATTTATTTAGAAATTTTAATAGAAATACATTTGTTGAATGAATTAATTATGTTTTTATGAAACTCATGTGTTTTATTCAAAGTCCCCTTGGAAGTCACTAACTGAGCTACCTAAATAAGAGCGGAAGCGTCAAAACTTCTCATTTGCATACAATTTATACGAAACAAACCATTAGAATGCGAATTAGAAACCACCCGGCTGATAAATCTTATTTGACAGATCGCTATGTCGGTTTGTTTTATTGAAATTGTATTTAAATAAAACTTACGTGTTTAAAAAACGCTTGCCGCTTTTGTTTAGGTTGTTCAGTAAAAGTTACCCTAGGCTGGCGTGCCTCCAACAGTAGCATACATACCTACTATTTATGACTTAAATAAATATAAAAATGAATTTATGATATCATTTTCTTTACAATATTCATTTAATATGAAATAAAAATGTAATGTTTAACGTTAAAAATGGACTTGAAGATGGTGGGTACGTCCAGTAAAGGCCAACGATAAAGAACACTTCTTCAAAGCAACAAGGATGACTGTGGAAAAGTTTAATGCTCTTTTAATTTTGCTTAGAGAACGCTTGCAAAGATTTTCAAGAAGAAAGCCTATAGATGAGGAGACACGATTGGGCTTAACTCTAATGTATGTGCATCTTAAAAATCTAGCTCAAGACAAAAATTAATGCACCTTAATCTATTATGTATTAGGTACCTAGCTCATGCTTGTAATACACAATTATTGGCATGGACGTACAAAATGGGTGTATCCACAGTAAGAAAAATTATTTATGAAACTTGCGATGAGATCTGGAGTGAGCTCCATGAGACATATGCTTCCCGGCCTAATGAGCATGAGTGGAAAAAGATCGCTGACAGGTTTGAAAGATGACATTGCTAGTGTTGAACAAACTAATAATATTTTGTATGTTAAGCGATTTTACATGAAAACAGGTATGCCGCATTGTCTTGGAGCTGTTGATGGCAAGCATGTCCAATATTTTCTCCAAAAAATAGTGGTTCGCTCTTTTACAATTATATAAAAAATTTTAGCATTGTGCTGATGGCGGTATGTAACGCAGATTATGATTTTATTTTTGTTGATGTTGGAGCATTTGGCAGCCAAAGTGACGGTGGAGTCTTTGCTAATAGTTCGATTGGAAAACTTATTTTAAGAAACCAAATTAATATTCCACCTAATAATAAACTACCAGGTAAGAGGTAATATTTATAAACATATCGCTTTATTTGCAACATAGTCTCAAACAAAATCAAAATCAAAAAATAAAATATATTTTGCTATAACTTCGCTTTAGTTTGAGATATAATGCTGATATTTGTTAACCATATAAAGAAGGTATAAAGCAGAGTACGGAGAGTGCTCGAATTAAACTCGATCGCGAGCGAGTTCAATTCGAGCGAGCTTTGTTTTCCAAATTTAAAAGAATTTTTCTTTTCGGCACGCGAGTTGAAAAATATAACTCGCGAAAAGAATTCAAATTTTAAGAGTCCAAAATAAAACTCAATTCGTAAGTCGAGCTGAAAAGAATTGCTCGCGAGTTTTATTTTTGGTTGTAAATTTTATCTAAACTAAAATTTTTTTCTGGTTTATTTGTTTGTATGCGTGGACAAATATGCCTGCATTCTATGCATGAAATGTATCATCGAATACATACAACAACAAAAGCATATGGTTAAAAATAGAAGGAACATGTTTTTATTGATACAACAAAAATGATGATGTGACAAGCATAACTAATCATGAAGTAGAAATAGCAAAGGAGAGAATTCGTGTAAAGGAATGCAATCATGTAATACGTTTTGAAAACATAAAAAAACTATGGTAAAGGAGTTTTAATTTTAAATTGGGAAATATTTACTAACAAAGTATTGAAAATAAATGTTTGTTACTATCAGTGATAAATAAAGCTGAATGAAAAATAAGCTAAATCGGTATTTTAAAAGGGTTATAAAAGGCTTACAGCCTGTTCGTCGATTTCGAACGTTAACGTTAATCTCACAAAAATAAAACCTAAAAAAGCAAAAACTTTTGTTTTTATTTTAAAATATTAAATAAGTAAAAACACCTAAACATATTTTTCCAGTGTTTAACATTTTTTTAAGACTCCATAACAACAAAACTAAAAGGAGAACACAATACTATTTCACAAGTTTACACATATTTGTCACCTTTTGGGTATAAAAAATTAGGGGCTCAAACTTCCGCGATAAAACTCACTTTAAGTTATGCTAAAGCACCCCATACGCGTTTCAATTCAATTGAGTCTTTCAACTGAATTGATTCTTGGCCACATATGTAAATGGTGGTTAAATTGTAAGGGCCGATGTTGAATGTGAACCACACCTAAACGCCAAGTTTTTTTCCGAATTTTATTTGACATTTCTCTATTTCAGACTTACTCAATTTGAACCATGGAGAGATACACAATCCAACAACGTGTTAAAGTTATCCAGACTTATTATGAAAATGGGCGTTCAAATCAAAATGCATATCGTGCACTTCGTGATTTTTTTGGTCAATTTGATCGTCCAAATGTGCGTACAATCGCAAAAATCGTGGAAAAATTCGAGCAAACCGGGTCTGTAGAAGATGTGAGAACACCAGTGCATGCTCGTACAGCTCGTACTGCAGGAAATATTGCTTCTGTTCGCGATAGTGTGGCTGAAGAGCCGTCCACCTCAACTCGTCGTCGTGCCCAACAATTGCACCTCTCACGCTCGTCGTTGATGAACATTATGCATAAAGACTTGCATTTACACGCTAACAAGGTGCAATTGGCTCAAGAACTAAAGCCTCTTGACCATTCCAAACGTCGTGAATGGGCAGAATGGTGGCAAGAAATGGCAACAGTGGATGATCAATTTTCGAAGAAAATCATCTTCAGTGATGAGGCACATTTTCACCTCAGTGGATTCGTCAATAAACAGAATTGCCGCATTTGGGCGAATGAGAATCCAAGAGTGATTGTCGAAAAACCAATGCACCCACAAAGAGTGACTGTTTGGTGCGGTTTATGGGCTGGCGGCATCATCGGGCCGTATTTTTTCCAAAATGAGGCCGGTCAGGCAGTTACTGTGAATGGTGTTCGCTATCGTGAGATGATAACGAACTTTTTATGGCCCGAATTGGAAGATATTGGTGTGGACGATATGTGGTTTCAGCAGGACGGTGCCACTTGCCACACAGCTAACGAAACAATGGCTCTTTTGCGCAACAAATTCAATGGCCGTGTTATCTCACGTAATGGCGATGTCAATTGGCCGCCAAGATCATGTGATTTGACACCGTTGGACTTTTTTCTTTGGGGTTATTTGAAAGAAAAGGTGTACGTCGATAAGCAAGCAACAATTCAAGAGCTAAAGGATGAGATAATTCGGCACATTAACGGCATAGAACCTCCATTATGCCTCAGGGTCATCGAAAATTTGGACCATCGGATGGAGGTGTGCCGCCAAAATCTTTTGATTTTTCTTCAACCAACTCGACAACTGCCAAACTAATCACTTGACAAAGCCATACTCGTTTTGATTTGGACAACAACCGACTCAGTTGACAATTGAATTGAAACGTGTATGGGGCGCATAAGACTGTTTAATAATCTGTGCAGTTGTTTTAAAGATCATGAAAGATTTTAATTCATTTGCAATTAATATTTTTCTACATGAATAAACTAAATAAACCAATAATTAAAAAACGTCTTAACTTTTTATACCCTCCACCACAATAAGTTGTGAAGAAGGTATATTAAGTTTGTCATTCCGTGTGAAACTTTTTTATTATTCATCTCAGACCCCATAAAGTAAATATATTCTGGGTCCTTGGGTGATTCCAAGTCGATTTAGCCATGTCCGTCTGTCCGTCTGTTGAAAACACGCTCACTTTCGAACAACTCAAAATAAATGAACAAACTTGGTGCCAAATTGCTTGTAGTTATCCTTAGCAGTTTGGGATTAAAATTCAGCAAAATCGGTTCAGTACGACCAGAGCTATGAATCAAAATGTTGAACCACCACCTAAAAAAATTTATAATTTTGTTACAAAAAGTAACATAAATGGTGGAACCAGGCACGGAATGAGATATGATTTTGCATTTGTTTTATTCGACTGGAAGTCACGCTGTTAAATTTCGTGAAGATCCGTCCATAATTTACCCTAACCCCCATATAAACACTACTCCTGGAAAACAGTTTAGCACGCCTAAAACCGTAAAAAATAATGCTATCGTAACAAAATTTGGTACGTTACAGTTTTTAAGGACTAGAAATAACACTGTGAAATTTCGTGACGATCGGTCCATAATTTACCTTAGGCCCCATATAAACCCTACTACCAGAAAACAGTTAAGTCGCCTAAAACCATAATTAATAACAAATCGCCACAGTTTAAGATAATAAAAATAAATACACATCATACAGATATTACTCCTTAAACATTCGAACTGTCGGTGGAGGGTATCAAAGATTCGGCACAGCCGAATATAGCACTCAAACTTTTTATTTTACTCACATTGACAAATGTATGCATTTTAATTTTGCATTGTTTGTTAATAAACAAAATTTTACAAAATGTTTATCTTTAAAACAACTGCACAGCTTATTAAACAGTGTTAGCATTACTTAAATCTAGTTTTATCGCGAAATTTTGAGTATTTTAAAAAAAAATATACTGGAATAGCTTTTGATTTTATGCTACTCGTATACAAAAAGAACAAAAACAAATATTAAATTAAATTTAACCAACCAAATTAATTAATGTTTTGGGCAATTTCCCCATATACTAAATTTACCACTTAGATAGATTCAATTTTGGATACAAAAGACTGTGGCAAATTTGCCTCCAAAAGTTTTTGGCTAAGCTTTCAAAAAGCAATGTTGTTGAATCACGGCTTTTTTCATTTGCCGATACGAGTTCTTTAACCGAATCGGCGCATTCCTTCATAACTTCCCTAAAAAGGACGGCCCATTAGTACAACTTGGCTATTAATTGTCCGGTTGCAAAAGTGGAGTAAATTTAAAGGTATAAGTGGCTTTTTATAATTTTAAATTATCATATTTTCCCTTAAAAATAAAAATTTTTTTTCAACCTATTGCTACTAATGCAAAAACCGATTACTTATACGAAATGATCAAGTGACCCATCTTTTAAAACCGATGTCTTCCAATTGGGATGAAATTTGCACCAATGTTAGTTCTATTGGATAGTACTGTGGACACAATTTTTCAAAACTTGATATTTTGGCCAAACAGCTGTTTGTTCTCATCCATGTAACTTAGAAACCTTTATGATCAATCTTTAAAAAAAATTTTTTGTTTGCATTTGCTTTGGTCAAAACAAAAATTTTTTATTTATTTTCAAAATATTTCTGCGGCATTTTGACAATTCGGTTTGTGCTTTGTTGTGATACAGACGTGTATTCTTAACCCCGCCACAGAATACACAGAGGCGTCACGAGACAGAAAATATTGTGTTTTTTCTGTCTTTTTCTTCGAAAGCTGCCCTTTTTGCATTTTTTGTTTTGATAACGCAATTCGTGTTGATAGTAGCGGCCTGTTTTTACACATTGCAACTTTACAATAAAAAAACATTTTCTTTCTCTTTCTTCGAAAGCTGCCCTCACAAATGATTTGGGCATTTTTCATACGTCACTTAGTTAAATTAGTTAACATAATAGTGAACAATTAAAACGATAAAATTAAATAAGATGAGATAAACCCACTTTTTTATTGTTGATGTATTTTGTTCAAGCTTTGATATTGTTACAAGTAAAACTGTTGCTATAAGTCTTATACGTTTAACAGTTTTATTTGGTTTAATATCTTTAGTTTGTCTAAAATCTTTATGGATGAAGTTTCCTGATGATCTGGCCTAAGCAACCAGTGAAATGCATAGGAATAGCTTATCCCATCAACAATAAATTTCAAGTGTTTTTATCAAGAATAAAAACTGGGAATTAAGCACGAATAACAAAATCTTTTGAAATTAAAAAAAAAAAAAAAAAAAAAATTTTGTATTCCCAAAAATTGAAATTACTTTTTGATTTTAATAAAGAAAAATAGTAAAAATATATACGTATGAATGTTCAGATATGTGTATGTATACATTAGAGTGGGTCAATTTGTTCGGGCCCAAAAAAAGTAACAAAGCGTATAGCAAAATCGTAATCTACGCAAAATTCTAAGAACTTTTTCTAAAGAAACCATGGTTCGAAAATCAAAATCGAGCTTCCGGTTTTTGACTTGAAAGTTTGGTGCTACGAAAATCTGAAAAAAAAAAATACTTTTTTGGAAATATTTAGTGCAATTGGTGAATAGTTGGCCTGTATCGCTGAAAGAGGGCTTGTTTAAAAGGAAATTTTCTGAGCATTATATATGGCTGACTTCCAAAACGTCAAATGCTTTGTATAAGAACAAAGCATAATGTTTCATTACGCCGCAGTACAATATATATGCAATGCAAACCCTTCCAAAACGTCAATGGTAAGTATTAGTAACGCAGCAAAAAAGCAATCGGAGCATCGGTTTTAAGGTTGATGCTTTGTGATATTTGACATTTAATTTGCAAGCAATATTTTAATATTATGCATTGCATCACTTACATTTCAAAACGTTTAAATAAACAGAACACAAAGTTGCATTGATTTGGTACTTTGTACATGTGCATCGTTAAAATACAGTAGTGAAACTGTATACAAACTTTGTATTAGTACGTTTTGGAAGTCAGCCTATCTTTATATCTTTATGCATAAATAATTGGTTAGGAGATTTTTGTCAAAATGTTCATAGTCAAGCTGGTAAAAAAAAAAAATTTATTTTTTGTTTTTAAATTATGGCCCATATTATGTTAAACGCAACGCCAAAGCATTGAAAGCAAAACAAATTCATAAATTCTACAAAAATGCATGTACCGTTTTCAAATTTTCAACGCCACAAATAATGAGGCGTTTGAAATTTTAGAACGCAAAAAGAATTTCTGTAGAAGGCAACAACAAAATTACAAAATATTTATGAATTCGTTTTTGCTTTCAATGTAATTCTTTGGCGTAACGTTGCGAATTATATAATTAGGGCCTATGTTTCTTACTACACCATTTCCAATTGTATATCAGAATTTTCTTATTTTATAGCTAATAAAATGTTTAAATTGGAAATGGACGATAGCAATTTGTCTGAGCCGCCATTTACTACATCTTCAGTTATAGGAGAAGAAAATAAAAGATTTGATGAGGAGATATAACAACTAAAACAATTTGAGTTAACTGTAAATAATCGTAACTTTTAAGTAAAACATGAATTATATTTTAAAATGATTGTCGACAAGACAACACAATCAGTAACAGAAACACCAGCAGTATCTTCTTGTTTTATTAAATAAAATCGAAGAATCAAGCTATGCCCGTGAATGAACAAGCACTGCAATTTGGTAAGTCACCACTTCATGCGCATATTAAGCTGATAGAGTGTATTTTGCATACAGATTATAATATTGAATATAAGCGTGGGAGGGTCGACTCAAATACTCGTTCGATAAAAGAGTTCCGAAGAGTTCCAGGTTGGTACTGTTTAGAAAGGCACTGGTAAAACAAATTCAGAAAATAAGTCACGAAGATTGTTTGCTAATTCTGCTTTGATTTTCGAAATCACGGGTCTAGATGAAGACATAATTAAGAGGTTTTCAATAATTCTCGAAGCTATAACAATCACCCAGGTAGTATATTAAAAAAATGGTGATGTTTGTCTGGAGACGGCAAAAGAGTTTGTAAGTCTGTACGAGTGGTACAATATGACACCTACACTCCACAAAATTCTCATTCATGGCAAATATATAATTTAAAAGTGTATTTTTCCTGTTCTTATTCCTATTGGCCCAGGAAAGTCGTAGCAAAGATTATACAAAATATCGCCTCAGACAATCCAGAAAGTGCAGTCGAATTGCCACGAACGAAAATATAATGCAACGAGTCATGGTAACATCAGATCCCATGATCTTACATTTGATATAAGAGTATTGATATAAGCGACGAAGTTAAGCCTCTTTTAGAATAATAATATTATTTATTGTTTTTATTTATTCATTAAACAATTTTATATTTATATATACCCTGCAAATAAAATTGGACCACCTGATCCATTTTGATAAAATGGACTACTCCATGGATTGGTCCGATGTAATGCAAGCATGGACCATGTCATTGTTAAAGTGTTTGTAGCGAGACGATATGTCTTCGTTTTTTAACGACATGCTTTTTTTAAACGACTTCAAAACTAATCATCTTGAGTAAACCATTGAGTAGTTTCAAAACTACTCCTTAGTAGTCCAAAGGTGGGTTATATGGTCCTCCCCTGGGACATCGTAATGTTAAATAGACCATGTTTTTGCCAAACGTTTGGGTTACTTTTGAACTAGTCCTGCTACCTTGTGGGATACTCTTTACACGCGTGTTTGGACTGGTCCTATTATTTGCAGGGTAATGGCCCATACTCATAGTCAAAAATAAAGTCGACTTTTTCTAAAGTATACTTTATTATATTAATATTAATTATTATTATATTAATAATACAATTAATATATTTTCGTACAAGTTAAGTGGAATTTATAACATATATCGTTGCTTAAAACGCAAAATGCTCTGACTAACAAAAAAAATATATCGATTTTTTATTAATTGCAGCATGTTTCATAAGGAAAACACGAAATTTAAAATAAAAAATCATTTAATTTTTTTTTGTTAGTTAGGGCTGTTTAAATTGTAGGTGAATATATATGTATATTTATCTAAATTTCTTTATTTTGATTTCTTTTGTGTATTCCTATATAAATAAAACCGACTTTAAAAATTTCAGCCGTTGGAGTCGGAGTTGAACCTATTTTTTGATTACTTCATAGCCCTGCCTCTAACGCCAACGAATTGTAGGTGTTTGACCAAATAATGCCTCAAACCTATTTTTTAACCTAAGCTTTTGGCCTAGGGACCAAACTGCTGTTATCAGCTTTAATCCGCTAGAAGCATGGTGCAGGATATGTTGCGAGAGCAATCGATGTTCTTGCAAGCTGAACTGTCTAAAAATTTGTTTTTAATAGAATGATGTTTTATATAACAAATTGATGTTATGATGGTCTCTGAAACTCATTTAACCTCGAGAAATTCTTTTAAAATATAAATGGAGGAAGAGCTTGTAGAGTTTCGGAAATTTTAATAAGAGCTCGAATCAAAAATTTCCTAATGTGTGAATATCATGAAGACTAACTTCAAGAAACAAACATTTGTATTGAAGTTTTAAATCGAAAATTAGTAATTATACCCTTCACCACAGGTGTAAAAGGGTATATATAAGTTTGTCATAGCGTTTGTAATTTCCACAATATTGATTTTAGACCCCATAAAGTATATATATTCTGGGTCCATATGAGAAGAGAAGTTGATTTAACGATGTCTGTCTGTCCGTCTTACGTTTGATATGTGTTTTCCGGATAATCCAGACATGATAGCAGCTAGGTTGTTTTACATTTATGTTACATACAGTCCACCATTTCTTGCTATTAAAATTCAGCCAGACCGGTCCAAAAATGACGTAGATATGAGCAAAAAACCACGACTACCTTCCTGTTGTTGTATTTTTTTTATTTCTGTATATCTTGAGAACGGCAAGAGCCAAAGTTTCCAAATTAGGTCCACACATTAAGGCTGCCAATACACACCATCCTACAAAATGTGGGCGGGATTGGAGAAGTGGGCGTGGTACCTCCCGTACAAAAAAAATTTAAAATTTTATAAAAACCTAAACTTAAGGGCTGCCATATGTCCTATGGATATGACTTATATATTCAAATATCGGAAATTTTTAGTAGAACATATTTTATAAAAAACTCGGGAAAATCGGTTCAGATACAAAAAAGTTATGACCAAAATTAAATTTTTTTTTTAAATACCCAACTTTCGGGAACCATAGATCTCCCCGAGTCCAAGCTTTATAACTAAAGTAAATGGTAAATTTCTTCTTCAACACGTCGGTATATAAATCTGCCAAATCGGTTAAAAAATGGCAGAGTTATAACCGAAATACTGAATCCGCAAAAATTACTCTTTTTTATAATTAACTTTGTTAAAATATATATTTACAAGTTTATATAAATGTTTATATATAAATATAACTTAAGTAAATGGTAAAATTCTTCCTTAACACGTCCGTATATAAAACTATCAAATCGGTTAGACAATGGGTAATTTATGAGCAAAATACTCAAAAAATGGGCTAAAAACATCAAAATTTTTATAAAAACCTAAATTTTAGGGCTGCTATACGTCCTATGGATATGACTTATATATCAAAATGTCGGAAATTTGTATGAGTTATAACAGAAATACTGGGGTCTAATCACCGCATACGATATCGAGCAAAATTCATCGAAATTATTTATTTTGGTATCTTGAAACTCGATATCGAATGAAATGTATTGAATTTGAAATAATAGCATTCGACATCGAGTAACTCGACATTACATTTATCGAGTTTTCATTCGATACGCCAGTGTCTATCGTATGCAAAAAAATTCAATAGTTTATTCGATACGATAGTATCGAATGCTGTGATTAGACCCCTGAATTCCCGAAAATTACTCTGTTTATACCCTTCGCCGAAGGTAAAAAGGTATATACAATATTGATCCTACACCCTATAAAGTACATATATTCTGGGCCCTTATGAAAAGCGAAGTTCAAAACCGGTTGTCTCTTATTTAAAAAAAAAAATATTTACCAGTTTTATTTAGTTTTTGTCTAGTTGCTCTGTATTCTGCTCGCACAATGGTGAAGGGTATATAAGATTCGGCACAGCCAAATATAGCACTCTTACTTGTTTTATCATAAGATTGTCCACCTAGAATAATTCAGAAAGCCAATATTATTAATCACTAGTCTGGCTGCTATTCACTAAACGCTAAACGCTTGTAACACCAAAGGGCAGATTTTTTTTTATACAATTTCAAAAATAGGACTAAATGTGATAGCGAGCGGACAACTCACCTTCTGATCAGCAGAATATTCTAAATGTATTTAATCAATTTTGGCATGGTTAATAACATCACAATGGAGAAGATCTGTGTAGAAGCTTTTCTTGAATTAACTTCTGATCACACTGCCTCTATTGTTACTATATTGAACCATAAAAGAATTGTGTTACAGCTAACTATCTGGCGACAGCTCACTCAAGCATAAATTGGTTAAAATAAAAAAAAACTATATCAGTACGCATTACACGGAGAATATTTCACTATGCGCACCAGAAGACATAGAGCTTTGTATTGTGAATATTAAAAAATATTTTAAACTTTCACCTCAACAATCTTCCATAGTCATCAAAAAACCAGACCCTTGATTAAAAAAGAAGAGTTCGTAGAGTTCGGAAATTCACCGATTCTTTCAGAGTTAATATTTACTGAAAGAATGCACAAAAAAAAGAGAGTTGCTACAGGCTCAAAAAACAAAATCCTTGGAAAAGTATTTTTATGAATACGATGCAACTCCACAATCTGAAAACTAATTTGAGCGTGCAGCTTTAATTCTTTAAAACCGGTTACTTCTTATTGTAAATCCAGAGAAAAATACAATTGTAAACTTCTACGTTTCAACTTTACCTTAAAGACAACCTAGTGCTTCGGTAGTCATTTATGGGGCACTGCGTCATTTTTGGCAGAGTATTTCGATGATCCGGCATCGTTAAAACACAATCTAAGAAAAGATAAAATCACTTTTTGTTGTTTTGTTTAAGCTTTGATGTTATTACGGGTAAGACTTTTGAGAATTTATAATTCCTATTCGCTTAACAGTTTTATTAGAATAATAAATTTGGCTTTTCTAAATCTTTGGATGCAGTTTCCGGATGATTTGGCCTACGCAACCCGTGAAATGCGCATAAGAATAGCTTATCCCACCAACAATAAGTTTCATCTTATTATGATTTAAAATAAAATTATTAATGAAATTTTTTGACTCCCAAGAATACCTTTGACATTCTAGGATGTTAATTTAGTTTGAAATCATTTTGGCGACTTTGTTATTAACGTTTTGAAACTTACTGTATTAAATAAAAAGTAAAACTTACATTTTTAACGAGTCTTTAAAAAATGATGGAGTGGTTAAATTAACACCCAAGCCCAGAGAAATTCTTAATAGTTCTCTGATTTTATGATAATTTCGTTTCTTTAAATCCTTTTCTTCAATATCCGACAACATTTTTTTTGTAATGAAAGTTTTTTAGATATGTGTCCAAGTAATTAAGAGGTTAACAACTCAATGTGTTTCAAATTAAGAGCGTTTAAATATAAATAGCTGTAAGACAATAAGTCTTCATATGAATAATTAAGACATTTAAGTATGTTGCTATGAAAGTGTCTGTGCGTTTTGGAATGTAATAATTAAAACATTCATTTACACCGAAATATTAAAAGCTAAACCTATTAAATAATTATGAATTAAACACCCCAGTTGATATGGAAATACAATAGAATTAAATACATCTGTGGACAATTCATTAACATTGTACTGAGTCAAGAAATTCGTTATGGAATCTATGAACAGCTAGCACACATACATATATGAACCCAGTTGGCCACGTCTTTTAGACATCGTTATCACAGGCTACAAGACAACAGTAAGTCATAGAAGACATATTGAGGACAGCTCAATAAAAATCGTCGACGAAATTTTCTATTAAAATGGAGTTTATGCAATCACATTTACTTTAATACTTTCGTCGACGACTATATACTCGATAATATCTATAAACGACATTTTCTTAGGAATTGTCTTCTGTCAAACTTGTAAGTTGTCTTGTATAAAAAGCTTTTGACGACAGTATCAAAGTCTAAGACCTCTTTTGCCGTAGTTGCCCCTTTTCAATCACTAAAATTCTAATTTTTATTTGTTGATTTAAATACCCACATATATGTATACAATTTACGGATAAGCACACACCACTAAAACCAAAAAAATTTTGATGCTGGTAGGTACGGGATGAAATATGGATTATATGCGGTTTATATGTACTTTTCTGTCAATTTAAGGCTTGCTTTTTGAAGTCGAATATATAAAACATGTAATAGAAATAAAATGGTAACTCTACTAAAAAAGCACATGGAAAAATTGTCTGAAATAAATGGCGGTGCGCAAAATGACCCCAGGAAATTGGCGAAATTTTGTTGTTTTTTTGGGGTTATTTTTCATTTTTTCGTTAGGGTGTTTTTGTTTTGGGGCTATTTTTCGTCTACCAATAAAAAATGCAAATTTTAAGAAATGAAAAATCACCCCAAACATTTTATAAAATTCTATGTAAAAGTTTCTAGGGAAAGTATATTAAACCCGAATTCTTATACCAAAGTAGAGAAAATCCTTGCCGGTTATGCAGAGAAGCTTTAGTTAGTGAAGCCGGTGTTTGTTATACCAAAAAATCCTTGAGCCCGGCCGAAAAGCTTTACTGAGCGAAGCCAGAGTTCGTTATACCATAGAAAAGAAAATCCTTGCGCCCGGCCGAAGGCCGGCTATGTAGTGAAGCTTAAATGAGCGAAGCCAGTGTTCGTTATACCAAAGAGAAAAAATTCCTTTCACGCGGCCGAAGGCCGGCTATATAGAGAAGCTTTAGTTAGCGGAGCCAGTATTCGTTATACCATAGCAGAAAAAATCATTGCGCCAGGCCGCAGGCCGTCTATAACGTGAAGCTTTAGTAAGCAAAGCCAGTTTCCGTTATACCACAGAGAAAAAAATCCTTTTATCTACCGTATGATTTTTAAAACCAAAACAGTATAATTATCCGGATTTTGAAATCGGGATTCTAAATTTGTGATTTTTAGTTTCGGGCATATGAACTCCACCGAAAATGTTTAATGTAACTTTCTTTTTGTTCTTTTTTGGGGTTCAAATTCAGTATAAATTTTGAGGTGATTTTTCATAATGAAGAATAACCCCAAATTTAGGGTCATATTTCATTTTATTTTTAGGGTTATTTTTCATTGTTTTTGGGTAATTTTTCATTAATTTTTGGCCAATTTTCATTTATTTTTTTGGGGCCATATTTCGCAGCGCCGAAATAAATACTTTAAGATTTTATTGGTGTTTGTTTTTGAAATTGTTTGTTTGTTTTTGTTTGATTTTGGTGGACCACAAAAAAGGCGACATTGTCGTCTACGTAATCTTTCGCTCGAAGGAACGACAAGAAGACCGATATTCAGGTATGTGATGGAAATCGATTTTAAAACGAAACGATTTGAAACCGAAAATATCGTTTTCAGTATCTTTTAAAATGGATTTTAAATATGTACATATTCCTTTTATTTTCAGTCTTTACTATTTTCAATGTTATATTATATACGTTAAATAAAGTGTTTTCCGAACGAAAATTCAAGACTATAATTCAGAAATGGATTTTAAAATCCCTCGAAATTCATCACAGCTTTTAAAAACATTCGTTTTGAACTCGATCGATTTTCATCACATACCTGATTGTCTTTCACTTGATCGAAAATGTCGTCCACGATTTCTTCTGGCCGTCCTCTCAAATGTCGTGCAGGAATAATACATTGTCGTGCATCCATCTTGGATGATGTCTTAAAGACGTGGACAATTGGGTATATAATGACTGCATTTCTGTGTGTAAAATGAGGCGTTCACTTACATTCTTAGTTCAAATGAATCCTTTCGGTTTTAAACAGATGAATATTTTATAATGACTTAATATAAAATCATGTACAGTTGGTTTACAAGGGTGTCCCTTATAAACACATATTAAAATGCATTTAAGTGAATGTAGTACGGAAAAAAACTTATTAAACATGCCGCCTTTGCCACTCAACACGAACATGTTGGTAGATCGTGTAACTCTGTGAAAGCACAGGGTGTTATGGTGGAAAAATGGGATACACAGAAGACAAATCTCGTAGGTTCACTCAAAAGAAAAATCAATCGATCCGTACTCAAATCAATCCGAAGTGGTATTAATAATGCGGTTAGTACGGAATTTCTTGAATCAAGTACAGAAAGATTGATGCAAGTTCGGATTTTCAATCGCGAGTTACTTAAGGCCTTACTGTTATATGCTTTAGTCGGCTTTAGCAACTGTGCGAAGACATGTGATTCATATATGTCGAAGTTATGAAAACTTTTTGGTTAATTTTATGCAACTGGCATTTGCTCAAGCAAAGTGCGAAACAGATCGCACCTTCCGTACGGAATTAAATATTTTTTGATTTGATTTTTGTTTTTTAAATGCTTTTGAGAGGCTTTTTGTTAATTTTAGACAGTAGCTTTAGCCAGCTTATAGTTGGGCCTTTAAATTATCCATATTCAATCCCGATTTCGTACTTGAAATAATCCGAAAAAAGTAAAACTTAGATTGACTAAATCTCAAAATACGCTTGATTTAAGTATTATAGAGTTAATTTTATCCCGAATTCGTGCTTGAAAAAAACTAAAAAAGCTATTTTTATTGCTAAGTACAAGCAATAACGTCGGCAGAACAATGACAGAACAATGGAGCAATAATTGCTGATTATATTGCTGGAGAACACTTGAAATAGCTTTGCCATAAATTTGCAATTTTCACCGCGAGTAGTTTTATGTTGTGTTTTGAAGTGGTTGTTAAATTTTCTTTTTTAAATTAATAAAATAATTAATTGTAATTGTCGTAGCTGTGTTTTGTATTACTTTTTTGTTTATTTGCGTAAGAAAATAAAAAAAAAATAATAAAATCATAAATCATAAATTCTTCGGATGTATGTTCCCGGCCGGTTCTTACATAATTTCGGCATGTTTCGAAAAAACCATTGATTCGTCTGATCAATATGTTGTCAATATTCCGTTTCTGGATGACCTCCCATATTTGGTGTCATTTTACTGTATCGAAAGCTTTCTCCAGGTCTATTAAGCAGCAATGTTGTTTCCTATTAAATTCAATGGTTTTTTCCAAAATTTGTCTCATCGTGAATATTAACTGTTGGGTTCCACGATTTTGTCTAAATCCACATTGTTCCTCTTCAAGTTGCTGTTCTATCTTGCTCTTCAGTCTTTCAGCGTGTATTCTCGAGTATATTTTTCCAGCTACAGTTAGAAGTGCTATGCCGCGGTGATTTTAGCATAGCTGGTTATCTCTTTTCTTAAAAATAGTCGCTGAGAATTGTTGCCTGCCTCCATACATCAGGTATGACGTTGTGTAGCCAAATCTTTCCATCATCAACCAAATATTTCATAAGTACAGGAGCTATACCATCATGACCAGCAGCTTTACCTAACTTCATTTTGCGAAGTGCATTGAGGAGTTCGTCTATTGTGATTTGGCCAGGATCATCTTCGTCCTTCGGGAGTATAAAGTTATCTGCTGAAACTGAGGTGCCTTCGCCATTCAATAGATGTATAAAATACTCGCGCCATCGCTCCATTATCTACCTAAAAAACTTCATAACTACCTTCACGTTTGAATTGGGGAGTTCTTCATCATCAGGAAAATCATAAAGGTTTTGTTGAATGGCGTCTCCAATATCGGATGCGTTGAAAGCCGCAGCATCATTGGCACGACCATTTGTACAGACGTCAACCAAAATAAATTGTTAATTGGCATCAATTAACAATTAAAATTTTAAAGTGGTTTGAAAAATTAATTAAAATGAAATATAATTTACCTATAGCCCCAAGGTACATTGGAAAGTTCCATTTTCGTTTTATATCTTCAGCAACATTCTTCAACTTTGAAGTGGTTTTACAATCCTTTAAAAATATTAAAGAAATAGGCATGTAAGTTTTCTTTTATCTTAGATAAACATACCTTCAGATACTTTCCCTTTAATGACTTATATATGGCTCGTAAAGTTTCTGGAACCATTTGTGAGATCAACGATACCGATTCTCGGAACCCATAAGGTTAAAAAAACATAGGGTGCGTTCGTAAATGCATCACTGCGCTGCATCAGAAAAGCAAACTTTTTTTAAAGCTGATGAAAAATAATTATAACTTTTTTGTATTGTATGCCTATTGTTTTTATCGAGTATTTCACAATTTGTTGGTCCACATTTACTTCACTGCAAACCTACAAAAGTTTTGGAAGTCTTTTGGATCTTCTAACTGTTATTCCTTCATTGCAAAATGCGTTTCATCCTTTCCAGAATATCGCCGAAGAAGCCATTCGCAGCACTATCGGCGTTTAGTTTCCCGGCAAACATTTTGATACTGCTCTTTTTTTATGACAGCTACAGCCATTATAACTCCTACCACTTTTTGTTTTTGGGAGTTTTTTTCTCAACATTCTTGTATATTGTTAGCCTGACACTTGAATGTATGTTTTATTTTTAAATATACATATCGATGGTTTGCTTCCGCAACCAAGTAACTTAATTTTTACCGATTTTTTGTTTTTTCCCGGAAAAGTAATCAGTAAATACCGCTTTACAATTGTTCCTTATTCTTGTTTTATTAAAGAATATATAGCAAAAAGTTTCAAACATCTGGTAAACAAAAAGCATTTTGTCTCTCTTGAAAAGAAGTTCTTTTTGAGTTACGAGGTTGCGGAAGAAAAACCATCGATAAACGAATGGTTAAATCACGCCAAAATTTAAAACGCATTAAAAATAATAACGATTTTTTTCAATGCTGAAGAGGTGTTAATGTTTTACAAAGATTTTATTTTTTATTTGAAGTGTGATAGTAGCTCTGTTTGGCTGTAGGAAAAATCGCCCAAAGAAAAATGGCCAAACAATGAAAAATCGCCCAAATGAAGAATCGCCCAAAAGAACATGAAAAATTACCCAAAAAGTTAAATATGAAATTTTGCCCAAAAGAAACGAAAAAGGGCCCAAAATAAAAATGAAAAATGACCCAAAAAGAAAAAAATAATTTTTTCCCAAAAAAAAAAAAAAAATTTTTTTAAATTGCTCAATTTGAAAAACAGTGTTTATTATTCATATAAATTTAGTAACATACAAATGTAAGTTTTATGTAAAAAATTGCATTGTATCTTCGACAGCTGCGCGGCAGTATGGACAGTAATACCTATTTGAGCCCTCTGCCAAACTTTGTGCACTATTCAATAGTTAAATATTATTGATCACTGCATAGTTATAATCAATTACTCAAAACAGAATATAGCTTTTTGCAAGGTGGCATGTCATACAGTCCAGTGTCGTAATGCCCATGGACACTGTGACACTTTTGAAAATGTCATAGCGTCTGTGGGCATTAAGACACTTTGCAAATGAACATTATGCCTTTTTACTAAAGATGTTTAATACAAAAAAAGATCTACATACACGCAGAGAAAAACCGGTTTTATTATGGTCACAACCAACAAAACTATTTTTAAAGAAACTTATTTTACCATAATATGGTTGTCGGTGACAATGATATGGTTAAATTAAACATTTAAACATGGTTTTGTTGTTTTTTCTCTGCGTGCACATATTAAACATATAACGAAAACACTTTTTGGCGCAAGGATTTTCTCCCCTATGGTGTAACAAATACCGGCAGCGCTTACTAAAGCGTCTCGGCATAGCCGGCCTTCGGCCAGGCGCAAGTATTTTCTACTCTATAGTATAACCAAAAACCGGATTCGCTAACTAAAGCTTCTCTGCATAGCCGGCCTTCGGCCGGGCGCAAGGATTTTCTCCTCTATGATATAACAAAGACCGGCTTCGCTAACTAAAGCTTCTCTGCGCAGACGCCTTTTGGGTGGGCGCAAGGAATTTTTGCTTTATGGTATAACAAGTACCGGTTTCGCTAAGTAAAGCTTCTAAAATCTGCCTTGTTTCCGAACGAAGGCCGACTTCGCAGATAAGCTTTAGTTAGCGAAGCCAGTATTTGTTATACCATAGAGGACAAAATCCTTGCGCCTGGCCGAAGGCCGGCTATGCAGAGAAGCTTTAGTTAGCGAATCCGATTTTTGTTATACCCTAGAGGAGAAAATGCTTGCCCCGGCCGAAGGCCGGCTGTGCAGAGAAGCTTTTTATTTTGTGCTTAAAATTTGGTTTTTTCTGTTCCCGCACTTTTGTGTAATTTTGTCTCTTAATGAGAGAAATTTATGCTTGCTCTCATTTTCACGAGCTTTACCCAAAAAGTAAAGAAACAGAGCTAGTGTAGAACAGGGTTGCCGTTTGAAAAATTTTTATCCGAGCAAAATTGTCTGCAAAACCTACCAAAATCCTTTGAAACCGACCAAATTTTTGAAATATTTAAAAAACAATAATATCGTATTAAATGTCATGTATTTTTGATAAAAAAGTATAAATCTACATATTATTTTTTTTGTAATATGTAATTATAGTAAAAACAAAAAAGGAAGCCTATGTTCACACCTATTAAATATTTAACGTCCTACTCGTAACCCCTAGTTTTATTAAAAGTTTATTTGCTGGTAACGTTTAACTTTAACAAAATGCATATGGTCATTTCCTGGGGTCACGAACGTACTAATGTACAAGTAATATGGAAAACAAAACTTTTCCTAACATTTTTTTTCGATTCGATAGCATTTGGGTAGCTCTATGTTTAGGGCAAAAGATGGATTTCATCGAGTTTAAGTCTTCATAATAATAGTTTTATACGTGTGGTCACGAACGTACGCAAAATAGAAGTCAACTTTGGCTGACAGTAGTGAAATGTAAAAATCTGCGCAATGGATCGGAATATTCAAAAGTGATTAATTTATTTTAAAAGTGTATTAATGTAGGTCTCCATCCAGTATTTACAAAATAAAATATCTCTCTTAGTTTTTGTTTAATTGGCTTAATTGCCGGTCGCGAACGTACGGATCGATACGATTTTTCCATATGTTTTTTATTATTATCACGACGCATTTTTCCATAAATGTCCTCAAATTTCCTTAACAAAAAATCTTAATACTCCTTTTACAATTGATTGTAATGGAGAGATTATGAAGAAAGAGTTTCTTGCATGTAAAATAAGTATGTATATAAAAATGTCTTTAGAAGTAGAAAATACAGAAAAATATAAAATTTTCCAGTTTCTAGCCCAATTTCCTCAAGTAAAACAGCTGAGATATGCTATGAAACCATACTTTTATAAGACCAAAGAATTTTTTTTAATAATAAACAATAAAAGACGATGATAATCAACACTTTATTTTTTCATCCTGGTGGACCATTCTGGGAAAATGCCCATATAAAAATTCATTTAAAAACGCTTATAAACTAGAATAATTCATTGATCGTATGCAATAACACATACAGACCACTTATAAAATATGAATCAAAATTTATTAACTTAAGTTTGTACAATATAAAAAAAAAGTATTAACTTTATAAGACATTGGCTGAGCTCCAATACATCCTAATACCTTGCAGACAACGTAAAAAATGTATCAAAGAGTTTTACAATGTATACGTGTTGACAACTTGCTCTGTTTTGGAACTCATCCATACTTTCTGCAAGTTGTGCGGCTCTTATACCATTGCCTTCATAAAACTATGTTTTAAAATACAGTATCAAAGCATCCCACTGTTCTACGATTCTTACAAAATCTTCCTTTAAGAAGTCCATCTTGTATAGGAAACACCTAATACGGAACAGAATTCCTGAAATTCTTTTATTTATGTTATTCTTTTAGGACTATGTGAAAAACCTTTAAATATTACCACAAAGAACCTTAATATTTTTTGCATTGCCTGTTCATCTATTTCTGAACGAAGACTTCGTTCGCTTAACTTACATTTAAAACGAAAACAAATCATACAATATTGTCTTTGTTTTACATGTAGTTTAAGCGAACGAAGTCTACTTTCGACATCGATGAATAGGCTATAATCTTACCAACAGTTCCAGTCAGGGCGTGAGCGCCGTTTGTTGCCAATCCGATAAAATTTTGTATAGGAATTAGTTTGTTGATAAAAATTTTTTTATAAGAAGAAAAATTTAAACGGCATCTGACTTGGTAAGCTCGAATAAGATGACAAAACTATCCTTTATAAAACTAACACCGTCAAAGTAACTTGCTGCCATATCCATAGTTTCATCAACAATTAAAAAAATGTTTGTGTTTGGTAAAAAAGCTATGAGATTTGTAATTGTCTGCTATCCGTCCAATTTTCTAAAACCGACCAAAATAAGGTTTAGCCTACCATCCGACCAAACCAAAAATATCCGACCAAATTTGGTCGGAAAAGACCATGTTCGGCAACCCTGGTGTAGAAGCAAAATTTAATGAAAAAAATGTTCTCTTTGATTTTTTGACAATCAGACCAAAACTAATTAGATTTTGTGAAAACAAAATTCTTAAGACTTGTGTGATAGTATAAAACAGCCTTAAGCAGTACCTACCTAAAAAAATCCAGGTACGACCTAAAATAGAAGCGGTTTCGAAAAATAAATAATTTTTGCCGAAGGTATCGGTCGTCTTTTTTAACCTTTAGTTATATCAAGGCGAATTGACTAGAAGGTGGGGTCAAGTCAACATATGGTGTTTTTTTTTCGGTGGTCGACTTGTCAAAGTTTGTATACAAACTAGTTTTTTATGTAAACAAACATGTTTTTTTAACTAGCAATATTTTTGACAACCCGACCACAGACGCATTGTAGTTGTAGAGTTGACCTCACCTTCTAGTCAATTCGCCTTGAGTTATATTTTTGGCATTTACATTCGGATGTTTAAGTAAGACATAGCAAAGTTTTTTGTCTCGAGGAAATCAATGTTTGGCTCTTAAAGCCATTGATTGCGTTTTTTATAGCAAATTGGTACTCTCGTAACAAAAACTTTGATACATCAAACAATCAGATCCTGTACTGTACACAGAAAGAACACTCAGGATAAATTCAGTTTTATATATTTACTTTAAGTACGAGACGAATTCAAAAATTCACATACGAAAATATTGAAGGAAAAGGACTATTAAAGTATAAAAGCTTGTAAAAATTGTAATTTGACTTAGAATGCACATTCGAATTAATATGAAAATTTAATCTTAAATCAAGTAAAAAAAAGATTGAACTTTTCGTTGGTAGTGCCACTCTGAGAGTAAAATTACAAAGTGAGGGTTTTAATCTCAAATAATTTATTAGTCTCATCCAGTGTTACCAGCAGCAAAATTCAAAATTACTTGAGATGAAGCAAAATTACCCGATTTAAATGAAATAACACCTGATATAAAATTGAAGTTTTATTAAATAAAAAATAAAAAAAAAAATAAAAAGACATTTACAAAGAAGCAAAAACACAACAAACTCATTTAAACAAGATCAATATTAGTCAAGCTGTTAATTTTATTTAAATTGACAAAACTAACATTAAAGACTTAAAAAAAATTAATAAAACTGCTAAAATAATGAGCTTAACTTCCACATTTGGTTGATAAATCTTGGGAAGGTTTAAAATGTTCCTTGTCATTGCTTTATAATGGATGCTTTTTGGTCCCATAGAGCTTACGAAAGGTTAGCTGTCAAACGAACTGCCATACTGTTTTCACTTTTTGAACAGGCACATCCAAGGTATATTTATAGCAGGTAGTCTCGGAAAGCCAGCTGGTTATTTTTTATTTGCTTGTTTTGCGATACAAACTGTCAAAGTTGTATAGTAAACAAGTAAACAAGTTTTTTGTTTTTATCTTTTGTCTCTTTTCAACCCCTTTGCAGTTTGACAGTTCGTATCATAAAACAACAATAAAAAGCCCTGTTGTTTGTTTTATTGTACAATTGTTGTAATCTCGCGGCTACCTGCTATAAATATACCTTGGGCACATCATCATGAATAGATTCATGCTTGAACAACGCCACAAAATTATTCAAATATACTTTGAAAATCAGCCATCGATTTTCGCAACTTAAAGGTGACTTCATGATTTAATAACGCAACTTTTTTCACAAATGAAGGCGATGTGTTGATTTAGAGAAAATAAACTGTCATTTGGACTTCAAGGCCGTTTGATGTGACACTTACTGATTGTTTTTCCGTAGGGCTGTGAAGTCTGTGGTTAATGCTGATAAACCAGCAGCAATCGGTGTCTTGGAGGTCAACATTGTTCATTTTATTCGAAAAAGAGAAACAAAATTGGACGTCACCAATGCGTTTCGTCAAGGACAGGCGCGGTGTTCCATTGGTTTTAAATCAGTTTCAAATGGTATGCCGTGTATCAATCTGCGATTAAAATTAATTTTTTTTTTGTGTTGGTCTACCATTTTAAGTTTCATGGTCTTAAAAAATACCCTTTATTCCTTATTTAGTAAACAAAATGCCTGCAGAGTTTTATACAACTGTCGCTTTCGTAATTCAGTTTTACAACTCTAAAGGGCGTTAAATAATCTTTAAACTAAAACATTAAAAAGTAGCAAGATAGAGATTAAATTAACTATATGTTGCAATATTGGAAACATATCTTCCCCCAGGCAAGTTTTTAGTTTGAATAACTTTTTTCAATAAACTTCGGGTTCTAAATCACTAAATCACCGAGACTTTGGTTCAGAAGGCTGTGTGTGCATTTCTTAGCAACAATATTTAAAACGAAATAAATGTTATCAGTGAAATCTAATCTTGATTTTATTAGGGCATCTGAAGTAAAAATCTCAAATTACACCTGAATTACACCTAAGAGAAATTACCCACGCTCTACCCCCGACCGTAAAAATTATACCAAATCCGGGTAATTACCCACAAAGTGGCAACACTGGTCTCATCTCTCAACATTGCATTATTTTATGCGTGCAAACGCGTCTGTTTTTCAAAGTTTGTTGTAGAATTACAAAAAAATTATTTGCTTGTTGTGTGTAGAAACAGAAAAAACAACAGAACAAAAGGAACAAATATTATTATACTAGCTTAGCCCGATGCGCTTTGCTAACCCCTCGAAATAAAATTGGTAAAATTTTTTTTAAAGAGATCTCGTGTATTTATAAAAGAAGCATCTTGTACTAAATTTTAATGAATTTACAGTAACCGTTCTACAAAATATACAGAAAATTTAAGCGTTTTCGTATGGGAGGTGCCATGCCTTCTTTTTCCGTTGAACCTTCTTTTGAAAGATGTTGTGTATTATTATCTAAGCTACTTGTTCAAAATTGAAATCTGTGACATTTTGATAAAACATCTTAAGTCGAGATAAGATAGCAAAAAAGTTAAAAAAAACTCGGTGATAAAATTATTTATAGAAAATAATAACATAATCCAAAATTAAAGAATAATTTTGTTTATAATACAAAATTTTAAAAACGTAAACAAAAATATTTTTTGAATGAAAATTCGTATGAGTAACAACATTTTTTTAAACTTTTTAAATATGACTTAAGATGTTTTGTCAAAATGCCACAGAAATACTCTCACTGTTACAGTTCTCCAAATATGTATGTAGAAATCTTTATTGTCACCGTATGAGATGTGCCACGCCCACTTAAAAATTAAAAAATATTAATCGCCTATGTTAAGCGCTGGGTAATCAGAAAATGACTGAAAAAATGTCTGGAAAACTGGTTTAGTAGTTAAGGAGTCTATAGGGAACAACATAAGATACGCTTTTTCATTTATATATTATTTATTTCTCCCCCTGCACTTTCCTCCTTTATTTTTATTTTGAAAGGTGTAGTTTTTAATAAGAGTGGGTCCCACAAAACTTGAAGACTTTTATCTAAAGGCATTCGGTATTTAATATTTTCTTTCTATGGGGGGCACTCCTCCTCCATCCACCCAGCCCATTTTATTTTGAAATTTATAATTTACCATAGTAGTGCCACGTTTGAAAACTCTCGCTATAATAGTTCTTCAGTTAATAGCCTGTGTTAAGCGCCGTGTAATCCGAAAATTGGTGTGAAAATTTCAGGAAAATCTTTTCAGTACTTAAGGTGTCTTTAGGTCTGTAGTTTATATATTATTTATTGTTCCCCCTGCACCTACCTCCGTAGTTTTAAGTTTACCATAAGAATGGGTCACAAAAAGCTTGAGGACTTTTGTCTTCAGATATTCGGTTTTTAATATTTTCATTCTGTGGGGATTCTTATCTTCCTCTTACTTATAGTTTACCATAATAGTGACTCTATTTCGGCATTTGCGAGAGCTAAAGTTAAAATGACAGAAGACGGAAAAGAAATATTATTACTGCTGTTGAACGATTATGAGTTGGCAGTTAGTAGATGGAAAAAGTTTTTGCGGAGCTCTATAATTTCTTTCTGACATGACGTTCTGAATTTTGCTCATATGCCGGCTCTTTGAGCATATATTCTAATTGCTGTGCCAGATGTGGTGAATTCGTTTTCATTTTCAAACTTATTTTCGGGAAAACAAAATTGTTTATTCATTAGTCATTAAAAAGATTTTGTTGTATGTTAAAATCTCAATTTTCATTCTTGATAAATGCACTAATCTTTATTGTTGTAGGATAAGCTAGATCATTTGCGCCTTTCACTCGTTGCTTGGGCCAGATCAACAAGAAACTCTTTTCCAAAGACTTTGGAAAAGCTAAAGATATTATGTTTTAAAAATAAAACTGCAAAGCGAATGAGAGTTATAAACATTAAAGTCTTATTATCACAGCATAGCAAAAACACCAACAATAAACAGTAACTTTATCTTTTCTTACATTCCCCTACAATTGGTTGGGTTTTTCCTACTCGAAATGTAGTTGTAAGTGGGCCAAGAAAAAAAGAAATTATAAACTAATTGGGGACAAGCTAGTTTCCATGCGCATTTCACTGGTTGCTTAGGCCAGATCATCAGAAAACCTTTTTCCAAAGACTTTGGAAAAGCTTAATTTATTTATTACAAATAAAACTGTAAAGCGAATGCGAATTATAAACACTCAAGACTTACTCTCAACAATATCTAAGCTAAGCAGGGTTGTCAGATTGTTTTCGCCAAATTCAATGTCAAAAATCGCCAAAATCGCCAAAGCCTTTATTTTCAAGTTTTTGGCAGTAAAATACATATTTTTTAATTTATTAAAAATATTCTTTATAAATTCTAAAAAAATTAGTTTGTTCCGTATCGCTAAAATACGCCAAAAATTCAAAAAAGTCGCCATGGTATATATTTTGTTTAATTTTTATTTAGAAAAAAGTAAAAATAGCTAGTGAACACAAAAATGGTACGATGTTTACTACAAAAAAAGTTTTTTTGCGGCTTGTATTAAACAAATATTGGATATATTTACATTTTTATATATGTATGTAGTTGCAGTTTTATTATATATCTAAAACGCTTCACCGGCAAAGCTACCTATTTGTCTTCTTTTTTGGAATACATTGTAAGGGTTTTTCATTTATTCAACGATGGTACAAAATAAGTGCAACTTATAACTCGTAACAACGCGTCTAGAAGTTCGTATTGCATTCTACTTCAAAGGCGAGTTGTAGTGGAGTTCATAGCTTAAACACAGGCATTACTTATAATAATATAAAGAACAGTCAAAGTAAGTTCCTTGAAATTGTACGTACCTGCCGTTTCGTTGCAGCTTTAAAGTTTTGGCATAAACTTATTTATGTTTGCAATTAACCAACGCTAATTTTTTCATTGGGTTTCAAAAATGTCGAAAGGTATGTAAGAGTTCATAAAAATCTTTAAAATATCACTGACAACAACGTATTGTATCTGGGATAAAAAATTGCCACATACATATAATGAAAAAATGTTCATAGACTTTAAATATATTTATGTTAATTTCTATTTATTGATTCTTTCAAGAGCACTTTTAAATATGAAAACTTTTTTCTCGAAGATATTCATTATCTTCATCAGCCATTTGAACTTTCAAATACTGACCATACATATGAATGCCTCAAACTTCATACATAAAAATAATATACGTATAATAAAATTAATATTATTTCTCAGTATTGAATTTAACGATTTTCAAAACAAATCCAAAGCTCATCAAAAATCGCCAACTTTTTTGTTAAATCGCCAAAAAATCGCCATGTCGCCAAATCAAAAATTAGGTCGCCAAACAAGTTTGAAAATCGCCACGTTTGGCGAGAAATCGCCACATCTGACAACCCTGAAGCTAAGTCAAGTTGGTTGTATTTCTAACGGCCGCGGCGCTCTAGCTTAGAAGATTCATGTACAACATCAACATAACGCTCGGTTTTTAGTGAATGGCTTGGGTAAGCTGTGAAAATAACAATATTAATGGAACACTTAAAAGTTTCCAGCTGGTCTTAGGTACACACAAAAAAAAATTATAGGTAAAATTACCTAAAAATATGGTATAAAATTAACTAAGCGCAAGGGTAGCATGGCAGTATCTAAGTTTCTTAGGTAATAAAACGTTTAACTTAGGTAATTTCTATGTTCGAAAAAGTATCTAATAATTTTGTTAAAATTACTAAGAAACTTTGAAAATTTACCAATGATAGCAAAGTTAGTTTATATTTTTTTTTTAGAAAAGTTATCTAAGTTAAATTTTGTACAAGAACATAGGTATTTGGTAAATTTACTACTCTTCTTTTTTTTTGATAAAAAAGCATTTTTAAAAAAAACTCTATACTTTTTTCAGTTACATACTTTAAATAAAATTTACAACCTTTTTAATTTCATTTTATTTATTATTTCATAATGTGTACCAATTAACTTAATGATCTACTGAAACTTTTTGCTTTGTAGTGGTGTATTAATCATAATTTTCATTAGACGTTCCTTCCTTTACAATCTTATTCTTGCCACTTCCTTTGAAAGGAATTTGTGTTTAGTAAGGATTAAAACTAATGCTGTCTTTCAAGTCCATATTGATCCAGCAAATTATTCATCTTCAATAAAAGTAATCAAAAATTATTGGTTTAATTGTTAATATATTCTGTCTTTTTTTTAAAGAGTTACTCCGTTGAACTTTTTAAATTTATGTTAATAATACTCACTTACATATGTTGTATTTTTTTCCTTTATTAAATAGTTTTTAGTTTAATTTTTTTAATTTTATATTTAAAAATTAAAAATTCAAATTTATATTTTAATGTTTTTTTTCACATCTAAAAATTCCAATTGAAAAATAAACATACATACATATAATAAAAAAAATTCGAAGAAGATAGCTAACCCAATTAGTAATTTTAACAAAAATTTTAGGCAATACTTGTTGTATAAATTACTAATTATTTAAGACAATAAAACTTGGTTCTTTTCTTTTTATATAAAAATAAATTACCTATGCACGCCTTGGTAAAATAAAATTCTCTGCAAAAATGGCAGCTCATTCAATTCGAAGTTTTTCAAATTAGTCAGTCTCGAAGATCAGGAAATTATGAGCTTGTGACCGAACAATTGAACAACACATACTTTTGCTTCATTACGGGCTGATAAATTTTTATCGTAGCCATCTGAACGTACTATCGGACCTTGGTCTGTTGTCATTAATAAAAAAAAAAAAAATTTATGGATGGAAAAAGTACGCGTTATTTTTGATGAACGGACGGAGGACTTGTTTTACGTCTTTCGTCAGCTTACGAATTCAAGATATGTATTGGAAAATGTTGCGACTTCCGTGAATTTCCAGTGATTTCACAACGAACTGAACCAGTTTTTTCAATACCATCAAGGGCTGCGTGAACGTCACATAGTAGCGGCCCAATAAAAAATGTTATCATTTTGCGAAGCACTAATGGTACATTTAAAAATATAAAAAATAAAAAAATCACCCTTATTCTATTTGGCGTCGTCAACAAAAAACAACGCCGTTTCTTATGTTTTGTTTCAATTTCGTATTCCCGTTGGCAATATTGCCATATTTCGATGACTGTTAACATATGTTTGGTATTTTCTAAGAAAAATTGGCGTTGCTGTTGCCTTGATTTGCCTTTGATCTTGTCGTCGGCGTTTTTAGTGTTGGCTTGTACTGCTTTGTGTTGTGTTTTAAGAATTTTAAAAAACTTTACGTTATGGTTTGCTGCAATTTTGATTTCTACATTTGTTTTGATATTTTTCTACATGTGTGTTGTGTTTGGAGATATTTTTTGTAGCTATAATTGAAAAACTTTAAATAACAACTAAGTGCCAGTTCGAGAAGCTAGTAGAAGAGTGTGTAGATTTTTCTCTTTTCTCTCTTTCCTCTTTCTAAAAAATTAAATATCCCTTGCGATTAAAGTAGAGATGCTGGTCTTGTTTTTTTTTGAGCTAAAATTTAGTATATCCATTGTGGACAAAGTTCTCTCTCCATGACTTCCAGAGTATCGGACTAAATTTTTTAAACTAGTGGATGGGACAGTCTTAATTTGAAATAATTTCCAACGCGATCCCTGGGACAAAAAACACAATGTTGCTGCAAATTAAATTGTGTTTGGAACAAACGTTCGCTTTTTTAAAATGTGGCTCTATTATTTCCAACACATGTTTAAAAGAAGGTTTATTCAGCCGAAAATAACTTTCAGTTGGGGAAAATTTAATATGTATGTACCCAACAAACACGAAGGTTTGATTTAAAATTGAAAATGATTTGAAATCAAACGTTTTCTCAACAAAACGGGGAAATTATTTTCAAATTGAAAAATGCCTTTATTTTCAACTTGCTTTCAAACGTAATTCTCAAATGTTTTTTCAAATGTGGATTATAATACAATGTGGAATATAAATAAAAATATTTTATTTTTTTTTAATATAAATTTATTATTTATTTAAATAAACTGTGAGATAAACATTCGGCACCATAGCTTAAAGATTAAATAATGTCCTCTAATTCTTGGAAAGACAAACTACTTGGCTCCCTTTTATTTTGAGGATTGTAGCACCGCGATCGTTCAACAAACTTTCTTCACTTTCCCGTTTTATTTTCCTTTTTTCCTATTTTTAATCATTAAAATTACTCACAAATAATTTTTATTTTTCACAAAAATTTATTCAAATTTATTTTTAATAGAAAAACACATGTAACCGCAAAGTAAAAAATTTAACTTTAATCGCCATTTTTAATGATTACATTTATTTTTCGCTTTAGTATTGCCAAGTTTATTTTTGATTTGATTTAACATTTGACAAACATTTGGCATCAAATTGATAAAACATTTGATATCAAATGTTTATTTTCAAATCATTATCAATTTGAATTTAAATGTTAAATCAAACAATTGAAAAACGTTTGAGAATTGTGTTTGATGTCAAATGACAAAGTCATTTCATATCAAAGGTTTGACTTCGTGTTTGTTGGGTATGTATGTATGTACTAGACCGGTCCTTATATATATGAAGAAATTTATTTTCTCGAATTTATATCGGGGCAAGCGCTAAAAATATTTAATTTAGTATTAAAAAGCACACAAAAATTGTTTACCACGTTTGGATAATTTTTAGCTCTGCCTCAAGCAACTATTTGTATTTAATAATTAAAACCTTTTCTTTAGCTTCACTTCGGAAAATCAAATCTTGTAACGTTAATTTAACGGCCTTATACTCAATGCAAATGGATGAAACTTTGCAGGCATACATATTCCCGATAACAATTCACGAATACATGGGCGTAGCCGGGATAAAATCTAGATAAAATGCTTTTTTGACCGCCCTTTACTCAATGCAAATGGATGAAGCTTTGCAGGCATGCATATTCCCGATGACAATACACGAATACATGGACGTAGCCAGGATAAAATTTAGGGGGAGGGCAAAATTTTTTTTAAATGTTCTTTTTTAAGAAAAGCGTTTCTTAAAAAAAAATGTTTTTAAATGTTCTTATTTAATATTTTATTAAAAATTATTTGAAAATTTAACATTAAAATAAAATATTTCTATGAATTACATAGAAATACTTTTTAAAAGTGGGATAATTCACATTATATTATTTGACCACTTGAAAAAGGAATTGTTTCTCCTCATTATTGTGTGTTAATTTATTATTATAATCTGTAATGAATTTGGCACCTCTTTCAGCAGCATCGTTTACTAGAGATAAGTTTTGACATTCCAATCCGATGGATCGACTTGCAAATATTCTTTTGAAATTTCTAAGCGATCAAAGAACGCGTGAATGTTTGAATTTACAAAATTGCTTAAATCTTTTTGTGAATATGTTTGAAGGATATTTGTTGGATTAGCTATGATCCGCTTGCATTTTTCTTTATTTTGTTGAACATTAATTGCTTTAACCATTTTTCTCTTAATATCAACACTAACATTAGGATCGAAGAATGAAGACCAACTGCTTCTTCGGACAAATATCATAAGTGATTGTTTACTTTTTGTAACAAAGCAAAAGCTATATCTCGTTCAGGATAAGCAATTATATTTTTTTATTAAATTTAGGTCTTGATTTGGTGCTTCAATTGCTTTGGTGCATCCAAACCAGGCTTTTACATAAATATGAACTATGAAAAGACAGACACTACGTACACCGTTCAGCTCTTTTTTTGTCATATTAAATTGATTACGGAACAAATAATTTTTTTTTTTTTTTTTGAATCCATCTAGCATGAGAAGTTGCACCAGGTATTCGAAATGTGTTAAAATTCGGCACCGTACCACCAAGAAAAATAAAAACTAATTGTAATAATTCTTTGTAATTTTTAACTAGCTCTTCTTTTGAAAAAAGTAAAAAAGCAAAACGCGAAATAATTTTTTTTAGCTTTTGCTTTTTAGGTGGTTGACCATTTTTGTCGCTGGCTGGTAAAAAAAGCAATTGTGAAAAAATAAAAATATATAAAATAGGAGATTTGCTTTTATGCACAAACGAAAAACCAAACATTGACTATTGGAAAAAAGCAAAAAGCATCCAGCTGATGGGTGCTTTACAACCCTGACTGACACCTTTGAATATTTGTAAGATGGATAAAATGTATTGCAGTTGTATTTGTGTAAAGTTGGAAAAAAATTATTTAGGCATACACGAAACATGTGGGATCGCTGTTTCATTAACGACTAAATGAAAGACCATAAGAATTATGTGACTCAATAATTGCAAATCAATCCAAGTGAAAAAGAGTGCTCAAATTTTTTGTGTGGTTTTTTAAGACCAAATAAAATGTTTTTAGTGCTTGCCGTGATACAAATTCAAAAAAAAAGCAAATAAGGACCGGTCTAGTATGTACATATGCTACTTTCTTTTCATTGGGCAAATTAAAAATGAAAGATTTTTGTCGAAGCAATTTTCATTCCAATATTAAATTTTTTTTATTTTCTTTGTCACAGGACGAGTCCAAATCAGAAATAAAAAAATCTTTTATTTAAACATTATTTTTTTAACTTAAAATTTTGCACAAACAGCACAGAATTTTTTTTCTTATCAAAAAACAGTAAACAAAATAAATCAGCTGATTCTTATATTACAGATGTGTAATGTTTTTTATTAACATTATCGATAAATATTCAACGGCGTCATAATACGTTTTTGGTATGTTCATACGACGTTATAAACCAATCGTTTCGCTCCTTGAAACTATTTTGCCAAACATGCTGTTCATACGATTCATTCTTGTTTCATTTTGACATTTTCTTTGTGTTCTTAGGGATTTTTTTTTTAAATAGATCAAAAAAAAGTAAATAAAACTTAAACATATACGCCCGTATTTATAAAAAATTTTAATATTTAATAAAGGTTTACAAAACAAATTTTGTATGAATATTTGCCTTAATAAAAACGTTTGTTAAATTTAATAATCGTTTATAAATACGGGGGATATTATTCATAGATGGGCATTTTTCAGTACCAGTACTTTTTCAGTATTTTCTTTTTTTACTGATTAATGAAAAAAAAAATCAGTATTCAGTAAATATATATATATAAAAAAAGATTATTCTTATATTTTGTCTAAATTTTTAATAAAAATTAAATACTAATATTAATTATTTATTAAATTATTATAAACAATAAAAATTAAATATGTACATATTTATATATATTAAATATATATATATATATATATTTACTGAATACTGATTTTTTTTTTCAGTAATCAGTAAAAAAAGAAAATACTGAAAAAGTACTGGTACTGAAAAATGCCCATCTATGATATTATTTTATATTTTTTTTGAATATTATTATGTTATAATTATCACTTTATTTTCGCCCTCAAAATTTTGTATGGGGAAACAAGTCGTTTCAATCATGTTTGGGACGCGAAACAGGAATAAGAGAGCGAAACGCGAATATTGCTGTCCGTGTGAACATTGTATTACAAAATACTAATTTAACATAGAATTGATGTTGTCTTTGACAAGAATTGATGTTGCCTTAAAACTTCCGTTGTTATTGCCGACGCCAAATAGAATAAGGGTGAATATTTCAAGTGCCACGGCATTCCCTTACTACGAAGCAGGTTTGTAAGGGAGAACATCAAATATAACTGTAAAAAAATCATTCAGTGTGTAAAGCCGAAAGCTACGTTCACCAGTTTTTGTATGCGTTGAATTAAGCGCTTTTTGTGTCTAAAATGTATTGCTTTAAAGTGGAAACTCGCCATATAAAATTCATGGCTTCCGTAAGCGGTATGATAAGCGAAACTCTTACATTTCTCCCTTACAAATCTGCTTCGTTTGAAGCACAATTTTTTATTGGGGGAGTATTCGCGAGTGGTGCGGACAGAGATCTGGTGGATAAACACTAGAACGAGATACTTGTTTTCAATGGCCCCTAAAAAAAGGCGACGGGAAAACTTTTTTAAGGTACGTACTTATGTACATTGTTTTAAAAAATTTTATTTTTCAGTTTTAGGGTTATTATTTTACTGTACACCACTTTATTTAGGTAAAGAGAGTATTATGCGTTTGTGGTGGGGGTTGTTACATTCGAATGGATTTAAAGCTGTACGTCAGGCAGGCCGGACATTTGATTCTGACTTGACTATGTGTTCTGTAAATTGCAATTGCAATCAAACGTATGATCAAAGGAACAAGAATATTTTTAAGAAACTGTGGCAGATCGCAAGCCAAACGCACGAGTTTCAGAACACCATAAAATAAATTTGGCCGTTCGCGATTTCAAATTGTGCGATTGCCACAGCACGGCCGACAGTGTTTACAAAATTTTAAACCACATAAAAATTGATGGGTCGGTTACGGATAGCAACAGAACTGAAGCTAAGTTGCCAGCAGTGAGCAGTGTTTAACTCACGCTAAAATGTACAAAATTTTTTATTTCATTTTATTTTAACTGGCTGTGTGTTTGGCTGTTCTCTGATTGTTTGATCTTGTTTAATTGCAGAGGTATAACCGACTGACTGACTATTAACCGGCACGTACGCTGCTTTTAATGGCCTGTTCATCGATTTCGAACGAAAACTTAGATCGCTTAACTAACATGCTAAACAAAAAATTTAAACGAAAGTTGTGATAAGGTGTACATTGGAACCACAATAAACAAACTAAAAACTAGAATCGCAGGCCATAAATCGGATCAAAAATTAAAACTCAGTAGACACACCAAAAACAGCACTTCTGAACCACTGTGTCAAAAACAAACACTCGCCTGATTTTAATTATGTTAGTATGTTACAACTAGGCTTGCCAACCGTACTTTATAGTAAAGTATTGAGCTTAACTAATTATTTACATTAAAATGTACATTAAAATAGTATTGTACGTTATTTCGAGTAATTGTACTCTATACTTTATGAGAAAAATAAAGTACGCGAAAATACTTTATTTCGCATGATTAGATTTATCTAGAATTTAAAATATATTCAGGTTATATTAGTCAGGGTTTTATTTGTCATAAAATTAATATACTTATTGTACAAGTTTTTTTTAGAAAAACTTAAGAACAACTAATTGATATTATTCAGGGCCATTTTTTGAAGTTTTTTTTTTTTATATTGGCCGGACGATTTATCAAAAAAAAAAAAAAAAAAAATCAGACAGCGCTATTCACTTGTTTGTTTTGTTTGAGTACAATAACTGCCTGTTTTTAAAAAATGAGTGCAAAACTCTTTCAAATTACTGCCTACTTTTACATCGCGAGCACAAAAGTGACTCGTTTAACTAACATTTAAAACATAATTTCAAAATGTCCATTCCTTAAGGGGACTCCCATACAAAATGTTTAATACAGACTGCAAATATATTGAAGAAAACGTACCATAACAGCCAAGGAGTCGCCTTTACAATTTCTCGAGACATACTTGCTTTTTAAATTAATTAATAGTGAATAAAGAAAACAAACAAACACACATACATACATGGCATAAACTATTTTGGTGAATATATTTCCCAACTTTGCTATTGTGAACAAAAACATCAGAAGTAATTACAACTCAACTTTGTTGAATTTTGTGAACAGTCAACGTGTCATTTTTCATTTTAATGATATTCGATTAACGTTCCTTCATGGTTCAGTTGTCTAGAGGGTGTGTTAGAAACTGAGAGTTCCCTGGTTTGAATCTTGGTTTTTTAAAAAGAAAATTTTTTTTTTTAATATTTTTATTTTTTGTATGTTCTAAAAACGATTTTAAAAAATATTTATCAGTTTTCGCTTTTTAAATTTTATTTATAATGAAGTTTTAAGTATTGTAAATATGTATGTATGTATAGGTATGTAAAATTTATTTAGTTTTTGTCTAGTTGCTCTGTATTCTGCTCGCACAATGGTGAAGGGTATATAAGATTCGGCACTCTTACTTGTTATTTATAAGTTTGTCATAATTGTATTGTTTTGTTCTGGAATTTAAGGAAAAGAAATCCCTGATGATGATCTTCAAAGAAGATCGAAATATTGGAAGCAAATAAAAAGGAATTTTTATTTACAAAAAAACACTGACCTCAAGCTTGATTAATTTTTATTTATTTAATTTCGAAAGGTCGAATAAGAACAACTTTCATTAAACAAAAACAATATATTATTATTTGTTTTTGTTTTAAATGTAAGTTAAGCGATCGAAGTCTTCGTTCGAAAATAGATGAACATGCAGTTAGGCTCAGTTAAGCGAACGTTGGTATAACTTGAAAAGAGCAAAATTTAACAACATCATAACATTTTTAATGAAGCTTGAATTTTTGTCCCCTGTAACTCTGTCATTTCTTCACTAGCAATAATCCGTTTAAAATTTTTGAAGATATTTGCATTTCAGTCACATCATCTTTTTAAAAAACACAAAAAACGGTTATTTTGGAATATCTCAAAAACTGTTCTACTTTTGACAATTCTGACTTTATATTTTACATAAAGATGAGCTGTCAGATTCATTTGGTCACGATTTTGTTGAAATGTTGTCACGTAGTGTAATGAATTTAAATTTAAAACAAAATATTTTTATTTATGTTCCACAATGTATTATAATCCACATTTGAGAATTTCGTTTGAAAGTTAATTGATAACAAAGGCATTTTCCATTTGAATAATAATAATTTCCCATTTTGTTGAGAAAGCTCTGATTTTCAAATCATTTTCAAACGTTTGTCGTTCCTTCGCTGAAGGGTTTAAAAATCATACAGCTTTGTTTTTTGAAAATTTTCAAGCACTTGGAAAGCTTTTTAGATTTATACCTACGCTTACAATGACTAGCTTTTTTAGGGTGCAAAAGTTTTAGCTAAAGATAAAATGTATTATTTAAGATAAAAGCTTTTTCCTCAAAATAGTTCTACAGCTTAATGCAACTGACAGAGTATGAATAAAATCCAATGAATCCAAAAACGGTTTACCATTCCGCAACCAACATACAAACAATTAATAGACTTTTATATCCAGAACTTTGATATTTCGCTTGACGATAGAAGGTTTGGTGACAAATTGAGAAAAACTGAAAAATTAAAGAGAAAAGATATAATGCAGAAATTAGGGTATTTTAAATTGTTTTTCGCTGTAAAATCTTAAGCCAAAGAAATTTATGAAATCATGGCACAATAAAACGGGTTTTATTAGGAAAGTAGCGATACAGCTTTTTGCCGATATCGATACTGGTACGAATATTGAATTTGAATTCAAGTTAAAATTAACAAAACTCAAGTAGAGTAATTTTTTTATTTTACAAATTAACAGTGTAAGAGTTTATTAATATTTAAAATTTAATAAGATTTCCGGCCAATATCACCAATTTCAGTTAAAACTACTCCGCGATGAGAAACTTTTCGATTGAAATGTGAGAAATGAAACAAAAATACCATAAATTAAAACAAACATGTGTTTCTCACTTAACTGTTACTGTAACATTTTTGGAGAGTAATTTCCTTACGTTACAGCTATTACACACCAAAAATGTAACAGTAACAGTTTAGTGAGAAAAACATGTTTGTTTCAATTTCTGGTATTTTTGTTTCAGTTCTCACATTTCAATCGAAAAGTTTCTCAAAGCGGGAGTTACAGAACATGGGCACAGAATACCAAAATTACCAAAAACGGAGAAAATTTCGATCCGAAAGTAGACTCCTAGACAATTAAAAATGCTAGCTGGGATGAAATAAAATTTTAATAAAATATAAATTGATGTATTAAAAAATAATTTTTTTATTCTACTTTTAAATCAAACCCTTTACTTTAGCTGCACTTTTGTGCAGGTAACCACAATTGTTTAACTGCACATTAAGGCAGGTAAATGCATTTAAGATAACTGCATTTTTGATTTACCTGCACAAAAAATCGTGCAAAGGAGATTGTGCAGTCGAAACTACTGTATTCTAAACTTTTACGGAGATAGGCAATTTCACAAGTCCGTTTGAACCAGACCTGCAGTGGAAAATAGTCTCTCAGATGTGACAGAATTAATTTGAAAACTAAGGAATTTCTGTCCTATTTTTTTAATTTGGGTATAACATGTCATTGCGGCCGTATACAAGTGGATTTACGTCGCTAGAAATTTTATATCTTTCGACTTTTTCTTTAGCAGAATCACAACAAAGGATGAAAGAGGCTCATCCTCCTCGGAATCTCTTAAAAAATTTTCACACACGCTTCAACTTATAAGAATTTGTACCACCTGTAGGTGTGACCGTGTTTTCAACACTTTCGGAATGCAGAGATATGTTAAGTAGCTCAATAAGACGTTTTTTCGACGATTGAAGTGGATTTTCTTTGAAATATCGAGCATTTCATCGAGGGTCAAGAATTATAGACCAACAATTGGTTTCATTATTTTCTAAATTCTTAAGTCTTTTATTTATTGCTATTCTTCACCTCCGTTAATTCATTTATTATATGAAACAATTTCATTCCTCTGTTTTGATTTTATGCTCTGCTTTTTAATGTGTTATTGTTTTGCAAAAAAGAAGGAATGGAAAATTAAATTGTTTGTTCAAAAATACCCAAAAAAATAAATAAAAAGTGTCCTCGTATTGGTAGCAAAGAAACGCCGATACTGATATATCGGAAAATCTAAAGTATCGCCGATATATCGGTATTCGTTACGTCCCTAGTTTTTAAATTGTAACAATACATTGTTGACATTGAAAAGTTTTTTACATAATTCCATATAAAATAAGGTTGGTCTATAGCATTTTCAGTTTAATCACAGAGTAATAACATGATTTTTTGTACGTTAATACTAATTGTTAGTCAAATCAACTAACATCAATACAAATTCGAATTTCTTGCTAGCTTTTCAGGAAATTATTATTCTAAATTTGATAATTCATTTTGTCCCGTATTTTACATTCATATTATTAAATGTACTCGTGTAGGAACACTTCTGCAAACACAAAATGTTTAATTTAAAATTAAATATGTATAATAAAACACTTTTAACTTCCCTAGAATGAAGCGAACTGACACGAAATAAGTCTCATGATAGGTCTTTGGTGGAAGAGACCGGTTCTAGTTCTAACACTTTATAATATAATAATATTACTCATATTATGAATTACATCTAGCACTTTTTCCTGAGGTTGTCATTCTCAATGACGGTGTTTTGTGTTAGTTACTACAATGTAGTATTATTACTAGGGATGGATTTCCATGCAAATGCATGTTTTTTGTCGATAGTCGAAGATCGATGTCGACCAATTATCTTTCCGAATCATTAAATTTGCGTTAAAATGGCATCGATATGTTTTTGCATATAGTTGCATATTTTTTTGAAAATGCATTTTTTTCCATATTTTGATTTTAAATGCATATTTTAAAATTTTTGAGTGATATATTTTTTTAATTTTCATATTAGAAAATAAATTTCTACACCAAATTTCCAAATACACAAAAAAATCTTCCAAAAAAAATTTTAAGATCAATAAATAAATTTTTTTGGAAAAAGATTTTCAAAATTAAGACAGAAGATACCTCTATTCTTAACCGATTACATGTTTAAGGCTGCCAATGAGCTTGAAATATTTAATCCAAAAAGGGTTCACATGTTACTTGCTTGGAATATGGGTGGTACTGAGGTGTAGAGGAAATTTCAACTATTTTAGATCTGGCAACAAATGTGGAATTTAAATTAGAAAATTAATATTCTCCAAATGAATCGGCCAAACAGACAAAGGCTCACTTTTGATAATAAAAAAAGTATTTATTTGTTTATGCAAACAAAAATTTAAATTCGTTATTTAAACTAAGTTTTAAAAAATATTAGACTTAACTTTTTATTTTGTTTTTTTTTAACGCATTTTTAATGAAAATAATCAAGACTTTGGTGCATATTTTTTTTTAAGGCATATTTTGGAGTTTTTAGTGCATTTTTTAGGCGCATATTTTTTGTTTTTTAGTGCATGAAAATCTCATCCCTAATTTTTACAATAAAACAAAAAAGGGGCACACCACCGTTGAAGACTATAAAGTAATTTATTACTTTTTTTTGCCTTTTTGTTCTTCATATGCCAGTTAAATAATTGGTTCTTCTTTCACTAGTCATGAGTTCATTATTTTTGAACTTGTTCTATTTTCACAAATTCCAAATAAAATAATTTCCTTCAAATAAGAATGGCAACAATAAAATTCCGTTACATTTTTACTGAGTATTGTATGTGTTTTTTTATATGAATGGTTTGGAATTTGCATAAGGCTTTGAGCAATGCTCATACTTGGACTGATGCAACAACAAAATTATGTATTCCAAATTTTTTACAGATCATACAAATTATTTCAGGGTTAAGTTTTTTTTAGTTAGTCTGGCTCCACACTATTAAAGTTTTCTTTCAGAAAGTTTGAGTTTGTGGGTAAGAGGGGAGAGAAGAATAGCCTGTTCTCTTCCCCTCTCACCCATAAAGTCAGACTTTCTGAAAGATAACTTTCATTGTGTAAACCCAGACTTATTTCCTTCAAATGAACAACAAAACTTATGTATATTTTTGTTTTTGTATGTTAAAATTGCCATGTATTTTTAGACATAAGAAAACAAATGGTATACCAGCTTTAAATGTACATATAGTGAAATGTTTACTTGACTCATAGAAGCACATTCGAAAAATAAGTTATTAATGCTACAAATGCTAGGGATTTTTAAAATTTTTTTAGAAAATACTCAAGAAATCTTTATTTGAATCGACATATCAAGAAAATCAATCAAAAATTTCTCAATCTATAGGTGCGTTCGTTTAGTCCAACATTTGCACAAATTTGTACAGCGTTTGAAATTCGTTCATTAACACATAAAATTGCAAAAGATAGCATCTACTGAGAGAGCAAAGTGACAGTTGTCAGCAGGCCTGCCATATTTGCCGATTTATCGGCATTTTGCCGATTTTTTTGCCTCTAAGTAACCAAAGTGCCGATTTTTTGATAAACATCTAACTTTGCAGCCACACGATCAAGTTGTTCTTGATAGTTTTTTACATATACTGCTTGTAAAAATTTAAATAAATTGAAAGCTGTGACGTAGGCTGCACCCAATTTGTAAGCAATTTACTTCCAAGATGTCAACAACAGCACAATTTATAAAGACAAACTTGTACCCAGCTGTTAAATTGAAAGTAAAATTGTCAAACAAATGAAAAGCTGAAATTGAAAGCCATCTCGTGGTCAATTTAAAAGAGTGAGTGTTGTAGTAAAAAAGTAAGAGTGTATTACAAATTGAAAGGAACTGAAAGGCAAAACTTGATCGTGTGGCCGCCAAGTTAAACACGGTAACTTTTTGTTGAATTTAGTACAACTTATTAATTTTGGGTAACATTGAAATACGCGCATCTACTTAACCCCGGGTCTCCACGTAGCAATATTTATTGCGGCAAACGTCAAATTTGATTGCTCCATTAAATTTGCGACGTATAGACCGCAAATTGCCATGAGTGGCAATCCATTGCGCAATGATTGCTCTTCTGATTGCTTGAGCAATTATTGCTTAGCAATCTGCTGTCAAATCAGTTGTAATTTTTCTGACATTTCATTTCTCTGTACGGTTGGTTATTTATTAGTGTGTTTGTTTATTAAAAAAGCAAGTGAAAAAATACTTCAACAAAATAAAGATAAAGTTTTTATATACAGTTATTTTCGCTTAATTGAGCCCCGCTTAATTGAGTTTCCCGTTTTATTGCACTTAAAATCATGTAACGAAATCATTCAGTTTAACTGTCTATGTAAAAATACCCGTTTAATTGAGTTCCGTTTAATTGCGTCACCCGCTTAATTATTTCGCAAAATAAGGCCGCATTGCGAAAAAACAAGAGCAATTGTTTCGGTTAATTCTTTCCGTCTACTTAATTTTGTTTTAAAAAACCTTAACCGTTTTTTAACTTATTAAGTAAAGAAATGAGTTTTATTTTCTATCTACAGATGGGTGTTTCGCATTATTGCACATCTTGCTCAATTAAGCGATTTTCGTTTTAATTGCGTCGGCGATTCAATTAACCGAGTACCGCTTAATTGAGTTCCCGTTTAATTGCGTCAAAAGTCGTGCATATTTAGAAACTCAATTAATCGGAATTAACTGTATTATATTTTTAAATAAACGTCAATATCAACAAAAGCAAACGACGAATTTGTTTTTTTGTATATTTTTATTTCTTCAATAGAACAATACAAGTTTTAGGTTTTTTTCATACGCAAATAAACAAAAAAGCAAAACAAAACACAGCTACGACAATTGCAATTAATTATTTTATTAATTTAATTAATAAATTTAAAAAAGAAAATTTAACAATCACTTCAAAACACAACATAAAACATTTGTTATACATACAGCCACAAAACTTTATAGAACTACTCGAGGTGAAAATTGCAAATTTTTAATTGCAATATAATCAGCAATTATTGCTCCATTGTTCTGTCATTGTTCTGCCGACGTTATTGCTTGTACTTAGCAATAAAAATTGCTACGTAAGAAAAAAAGGACAAATCTAACGTCCAATATTATAAACAGTGATTTGTATGTATGTCTAACCTAACACACACATTTTATTTGAAAATTTTTCAACTGTAATGCTGGGTACACACTATGCAACGCGTTTACGCAATCTAGTGAATTAAATTCATTTTCATTCATTCCAGATTGCATCAACATCAAAACGCTTTGATATTTTGAGGTTGCATTGAAACAGATTGCATGTAGGTTGCACTGTGTGTACCCAGCATAAAGAATAAAAGAACTTGATTGTTTTTTTTAGCTTTTTTGACAAAAGCTAAAAGAAGAAAACACTTAAATTTACAAATTCTTTATATTGGATTTTGGAAATAGATTTTTACTTACAAAAAAGTTGAGGCAAGCTAAATTCATATTCACTTTTAATGAAAAAGTTGAATCAAAAAATGATTTTTATGAGCGCAATTGGGGATGATGCAGGTACATCAGATAGCTAATCTTTTGTAAGAAAGTCAAGTAAATTTACAAACTTTTCGGCAACAAATTCAGATTTAAAAGTAAGAATTCTCCTGGTGCATTTCTAATAAATTATGGTACTTTTACATCCTTCCGCCAATGTGGACAGAATTTTTAGCCAAGAGTCCAGAGTTGTGTCGTTCCGGAACAACCTAGTTCCAATGAACGATTCCCTACAAGGAACGGTGTGGACTTTTCCAATAGTTAATTTTTTATCGTTTTTCGTTCCGGAATTGCATTCCGTTGGATCATCTCACATGTGTTTGTCTACACGAGAACGAGGTTGTTTTTTTGTATAGGGACCAGTGTTTCGGCTTTCGTGTATGTATTTGTATCATAATGTTAATGTCTTTATTAAAGAGATAGATGCATTACTTAAAACTACAAACAATCGAAACATTATAATAACGGGAGATACTAATATCGATCTCTTAAAAAAAAATTACACAAAAACAATATATCTAGACCAGGCATTTCCAAAATTTTTTTGGTTGTGTATAAGTGAGTACCAGAGAGTAAAAAAATTGAGAGAATGCATTCATTTACAGCCGAAATAAAATGTTAGTAATATATTTTATAAGTTGTATAACGCAAAGGTACAAAATAAAATTTTTTTGTGTTGATAAAATATTTGTAGCAATTCTTTACCAATTCAATGTCGCTGATTTAAAAACTGCACTTTTTTATTCGGAAGCTTTTTGACTCTAAATCAGTTTCAAATATCTTATCAAACAATTGTAAAAAAATTAAAGATTTTTATGTTTTAAAAATTCATAAGAAATAAATATTGCACGCAAATCAGAGCTGATAGAAAAAAAAGTGCAGTTTTAAAATTTGTAATAGCAGAATGCTTTTCAAATGGGATGAACTTAATTTACTTTACGTTGCTTGGAACAAATAAATTTTAAATCCGAAAAATTTGTTCGCATAGGTAAGTAGTGCCGAATAAAGAGAGGCACTTAAATGAATTTTTTTCAGTTCAGGATAGAACTCCCCATCCAAATCTACTCTATTACAATATTATTTTCGTCTAAGGCATTTACTTCGCTTCGTATGATTAGTTCTGATTGAATATCAAATTCGAAGTTGCTTACATCGCAACGAAAAGGGTTTTCGAAAAGATCTAATAGCGGTTGTATAATTACAAAATCTTGAAACCTGTCTTGAAAATTATTGAAAAGTGTTTCAAATATTTCGGCATATTCATATCTTTTGTCGATTTCGAGATTTCCATAAGCAAGTAAAGTTTTTGGAAAATTGGAAAAATCACCAGTTTTAATTTGGGAAAAAATTAGAACCTGCTGTGACATATGCTTTTATTTGTATAGGATTACACATAAATTGAAGCAAAACAAAACTTTTTTAACTTGTTTTTTAAATATTTTTACTTACTTTTTAATTAGGCTTAAGTTCATGAAATTTCATTTTTATTAAATTATTTTTATTAAGAAAGGAATTTTACAACATGAAAATAAATTAAAATTGTTATTGATAATCTTTCATTCTTGACGTGGCTCGGGCTCGAACCCTGGCCGGCAGGTTACCATGACATGTTTCGATCGCAACCACTCGATCTCCTCAGATGGATTTGCCGTCTTACACTCGCAGCCATCGACGACTGCTGACGTCACTAGTCAAACATCAATTTTTCTTGAAGTCCAAGTACATTTTTTTGTTTTTTCACTTTGTCTTTCTCTTTTCTGTTGACCTTTTTCAGCACAACTGGAAGGACAAATGTACACATAGAGCTCGTGCCTTAGCTTTAACAATAATTAGTATTGTGGTTATTTTGTTGAACTATTTATGGTTTTTAATCCAAATTTTTAATATTTTTAATTAGGCTTAAGTTCATGAAATTTAATTTTTATTAAATTATTTTTATGAAGAAAGGAATTTTACAACATGAAAATCAATTAAAATTGTTATTGATAATCTTTCATTCTTGACGTGGCTCGGGCTCGAACCCTGGCCGGCAGGTTACCATGACATGTTTCGATCGCAACCACTCGATCTCCTCAGATGGATTTGCCCGAGCCACGTCAAGAATGAAAGATTATCAATAACAATTTTAATTGATTTTCATGTTGTAAAATTCCTTTCTTCATAAAAATAATTTAATAAAAATTAAATTTCATGAACTTAAGCCTAATTAAAAATATTAAAAATTTGGATTAAAAACCATAAATAGTTCAACAAAATAACCACAATACTAATTATTTTTACTTACTTAAGAAAAGTGATTTCAAAGAAAAAAAAAAACCCACCGACGCGATTGGTACAGAAACAAAAATATTTTTACAACCCCAAAATACCAACAAATTCTTGTGGCTATTTTTTTCTTAATAATTTCTACAGGCATCAACGAATTTTTTTCACATATCGTTAGCTAAAATACAAAACAATGTAGATATGTTATTGGAAAATTACAAATTAATAGAATACAATATTTTTCCTTAATAATATATAGGTAACGCATTTTTATCTGAAATATTAAAAATTGATTTTAAATCTCAAATAATTACCATTTAACAAAGTTCTTTGCATGTAAACTTATAAAATGTTATATTATTCTACATTTAAGTCTTAAAACTTAAACTCTTAATAAAACTGCACGCAAGGCATTGGATGTTACCAAAATCATTTTTGACCGCACAATATTTTTTGAGTGTTAACTGAAACAAAATAATATAGCATCCGCTAGACATGTACACTTGTCGAAGTCACATCATCGACTGAATTGAAGAGCATAAAAAAGTCTAAGTATTGGTGTGCACAATTGTGCAAAGAAATGGAAATCCCTGATCTAGACATGCAAGCATCTAATGGGATGAAAAGTTTAATAAACAATTGCACAAAAGAGGACATAAACAATAATACAAAAACATGCATTGATCATCTCTTTGTAAGGTACAAACAATTAAACAAATAAGAATACGCCACAATAATAAAAACAAACATCTCTGATCATTACACCATTGCTTACGGTTTCTCGGATAATAATATTGTTGAAAAAACAGGGACCGTAACGGTTATAAGTGATATCGAATAAGTTTTTTAATAACTGTTATTTTGTTGCTTAAATGAAAAAATCCATCTTAAACAGTTATTTTTGGACTTAAAAATAAAAGGTCGGATGAAACTCTTAAAAAAGAGTTTTATTTAGCCGTGAGAAAATAAAACTCATGTGAGGAGTTTTTTTTAAATTATTTTAAGAGCAAAACCAGTGATCTGAACTTACCAAATGTTTCCATAGATGTTCAGACTCGTTGGAATTCCACCTATTTTATGATAAAAAGCTTAATGGCCTACAAAGCATTTTGCTTAGAAAATGTAGATGCTGCACTTTATCTACGTCACTCAGAATGGGAATATATGGAGTCCTTTTTAACTCTCTTAGAGCCTGTTTACATTGCCACACAAAAGCTTCAAGAAGAGCAGGTATTTTTTGGAGATTTCTTCAAAGTATGGCTAGAAATGAAGCTTGAGGTTCAAACGAAGCCAAACAGCTCCAAATTTTTAGAAAAACTAGAACGGCGGGAGAAAGTTTTTCTTAAAAACCCAAAATTTTTTGCAGCTATATATCTCGATCCGTAGCTTAACTGCATTATATCGAAGGAGCCTTTAAAGTTAATGTGTGCTCGAACCCACCTTAAATAAGTAATCGTTCGTATTTTGTAATTAGAGCAGCGTGTAAGTTTTTTAACTTTTATTTTATCAGTATTTTTCTAAAAGTTCATTACATTTCTTCTTCTCTTTCCAGACAAATAATTACACTGTGCATGAAATTGACACTTTTTTTTCGTGACAAGCCGGGCACATAGCGTTTTAACATAATTCGAGGACGCTGAATGGAGGAGGTTTCACAACATATGTTCGCGTAACTCAAAAACGGTTTAGTTTATTGAAATTACTAAAAAAATCGAAACTCCGCAATAAAATTTACTTTAAGAACGCTAAAACTCTTTTTCTAATATGAGTAGTCGTTATTGAAACATAATTTTTTTTTGAAAAAAAAAATTAATTTTTTTATCAAAATTTCGAAATTTTTGTTTTTTAAAAATTCATAAAAAATTAAAAAATGCAGCTAGGCTTCTAATTTTTTGCCCCTAGGATGATAAAATGTATGACTGGCCTCCATTAGTTTTTTGTTCTTAACATTTTCTCAAATTATACTTTCCCTTTATCACCATCCCTTAGGGGGCTCCCATACAAATATTGCGTTTTATGAAATTTTTAAATTAATTAAAATTTGTCGACTTTTGTGAATAAAATCAAAAGTTGCAAACAGATTTTAATCATTTATGACTTGTTTTGTTTGTAGCTTCGTTTTTTATAAGTCTGCAAAAAATTAGAAGCCTAGCTACATTTTTTAATTTTTTATGAATTTTTAAAAAACAAAAATTTCGAAATTTTGATAAAAAAATTAATTTTTTTTTCAAAAAAAAAATTATGTTTCAATAACGACTACTCATATTAGAAAAAGAGTTTTACCGTTCTTAAAGTAAATTTTATTGCGGAATTTCGATTTTTTTAGTAATTTCAATAAACTAAACCGTTTTTGAGTTACGCGAACATATGTTGTGCAACCTCCTCCATTTTCGAAATAACGGTATATCACGAAAACCAGAGCCAATCTGAAAAAACCGCGGCCACCACTGGATTCAGCGTCCCCGAATTATGTTAAAACGCCATGTGCCCGGCTTGTCTGTTTTTTCAACTAGCATAGTGTAATTGGTATTAAATACAATATATCTTAAATTTTTTAACGATTTTGTAACAGCAGTCACACAGACGTATTCAACTTTTTCGAAGTTAATTAAAATGTCTTTTATAAATTTGTTTTGCGTATCTAAAAGCAACCTTGTTATTGTACGTCTGCTTGTGATTTTTTTGCCGGGACATAAGTTTTTGAAACTCTTGTCATCAATTATAGACAATGTGAAGGCAGTAGAGCATATAAAATTCAAAATATCCTGATCCTCCTTTCTTTTTTTCAAATCTCCAAGTTTTTGTGGATGCTCTTTTTTTAAATGTTTAATAAAATTTTTTTGTTGCAAACTTGGCAAACAGCAATTAAGCACCCATTTTTCGTTGGTGAGGAGTTTTGTCCATCTTATTAAAATTGAAAATCAGTAATTTACAAGTGAGAGTGCTATATTCGGCTATACCGAATCATATATTTATACCCTTCACCAATTTTGTTATGAATAAAGCTGCAACTGGGGTTGAACTTGGAACCTCTTGAACCTAGGACCGTTCGGCTATATAAGGTTTAATTTGCTTGGTTTTTAGGGTTTGGTAAATATATTTTCAAATTGTTGGATAAAAATTTTTAAAAAACGATTATATGTAAAAATATGTAATTAAATTAAAGAATAATAAAGACTAATTTTTAAATATAAGATATAGTTAGATAGATTATTAAATCATTTTATGGTGAAGGTTATAAAATATGCTTATATTTTTTATTACCATTTCAACAATTTTGAAAAACTCGTCACTTAAAATAATTGCATTAACACCATTGAGTTCATCTGTTTTCAACAAATCATTTGAGGTTTCACTAAACAAATTTGAAGATCTTAGAAGATCTTCTTCACACAAAAAATCTGGATCTCTGGTCGAGTCATCACTATCAAAATCGGAAATATCGCTCATTTTTTTTAATATTTTTTCACAACAAATTATTATTTAAAAAATTCCAAATATCTTCTACGAAAGAATTTCAGTACCGCATAACCCTGCGGCCACACGTTCAAGTTGTTCTTGATACTCTTTTACATATACTGCTTGTCAAAATTTACATAAATTGAAAGCTGGGACGTAGGCTGCACTCAATTTGTAAGCAATTTACTTCCAAGATGTCAACAACAACAGAGACAAACTTGTACTCAGCTGTTAAATTGAAAGCAAATTGCCAAACAAATGGAAAGGTGAAATTGAAAGCCATCTCGTGGTCAATTTAAAAAGTGTGAGTGTGTTAGTAAAAAACTGAGAGTGTATTGCAAATTGAAAGGAATTGAAAGGCAAATTTTGATCGTGTGGCCACCAAGTAACATGAAACTTTTTTTATATTAGTTGCGTTCGAGAACACAAAAGTTTTTACTATTTTTTGCTAAACTTTACTGCATTTTACGAAATTGCGTTCGAGTACACAAAATGCAGTAAATGAGAACATAAATTGAGAGCGAAAAGTGACAGTTCTTGTCTGAGTATTTACAAATGTTTACTGCAGAAATTTTTGCAGTAAAATTTAGTAAATCAAAAAAACATATGTTTCAAAAGGTAAACAAACAAAAGTAACAAATAAAAAGCATACAAATTGTGAAAAAATTGTTAAATAAAAGAAAAGTTGAAAAAAAATTTAAACAAAACCAAAAGTGAATAAATATTAATTAATTAAACTGGTTTGTGAAGCATTCATTTGGCTAAATACAAACTTTTGAAATTTTTTTTGTTATGTTAATTTTTTAGAGTTGTAAAAGTGTGAAGTATTTGGATACTTAAGTAATCAATAGCAAACAAATTATTCATGTTCTTTTAAATAATTTAACCCGCTACAAATTACTAAAATCAAATAAAATAAAAAACAAACAAATATGAAAGATTACATAAAATAGTTTGTTTGCATTTTCCAAAAATGTTCGTGTTATAAAAAGTATTTAATCGAGTACCGATAAGAAAACGAGTTAAGTAATCTAAAGTGTCCAAATTTTCAACACTTCAATTATTTTTGCCATCAGCTGTTGCCTTTATTTTACGAATTTTTAAAAATTTTGCGTTCGCGTACTTTTTTGGACAACAGCTTTTTGTGAGAGCAAAGTTTTCAGTTTACTCATTTACTGCATTTTACTGTAAAAGTACTCAAACGCACCTATTTTTATTAGTTGCAATTTTTACAATTGATTATGTAATTAATAGCACCGGGTGGTTAACTTATGTATCAATATTAATTTACAAATTGAATACAAAAAAATTAAAAAAGTATAAAATTTGAATTAACATTAATGCAAAGTCCCAAAGGCCATTTAAAATATTTAGTACTTCAGTCATTCAAAGTTGAGTTTTTCCAAAGTATCGCAGTCTAAAACCATTATATATTGGTCAGACGGCTTAAAAGTTAAGTATTTTCTGCTGCTGCATAATGCGCATGCCGAAATTGAGTTGATACTAAACGATCTGGCATTTAAATCAAGCATTCCTCCTCTCGATTTGATAATTAAGCTAGTAATACGGGACGAATAATTACTAGCAAGAAGTGGTGTAACACTATAATTAAGTTGGGATTAAAGATCGTGGTGTTGTGAGGTTGTTGCTTTGAGTACATTATTTTCACGTTCCTTAGTAATTAACAAGGCTAATTGGTTTCCAATCGGAAGAAAGAAGTTGGTTTGAATAAGAAGAAGTAAAAAGGGAGGCAAGATTCCCGGCGCAAGGTGAATGTTATATGTACGCATTTTTGCTCATTGACCACTATCCTCCATTGTCTTAACCATATTTCTAGTAGAGCTGGCAAACTATCGATAGACGCAACATCCGATATTTTCGATAGTTTGTCAACAATAGTATCAAATTCTTGGTAGAATTCATAAATAAAATTTTTTAGTTAGTACCCTTCGTTCCCATGTAGCAATTTAAAAAGGTACAATTTGCCATATGGAATTTAACAATTGCGACAATAAATGTTGGAGACGTAGAGTTAGATATTTTTTTAATGAAAGAAAAATAATAAAATGATAATTAGCTTATAAAACTCAATATAAGTTCAGGGTTTGTTTTATTGAAAAAAGAAACATAAAACTTAAACATAAAATATGTTCAAAATATATGTAATTCAATACATATAACAAAGTTATACTGAGATCAAGTTTTAACACAAATTGTTCATATACAGTAATAATACTATGTATATCAAAATAGTTGATGTTTATAAAACTAATAAATTCTGATTATTATAATGCTACCCAATAATTTTTGTTTATAAAAAGCAACATATCAACGTGTATTGGTTTTAAGGTAGATCTTCTATTCATTTTCGAAATACTGCCTTAGAGAAATAATGGCATCCACTTGGTTTGTTCTTACTTTATTGGCAATTTTACTTTCGACAAATTTTAATATGTTGTTCTTTTTACTCATGGAACTCAATTCATTTTGCAGAAACTGTGATCTGCATTGCTTGAAGAAAAAATACTTCTTTATTGAAGCGGGGATCTAATAATGTTCTCAGTCTTGCTGTTGTGCGTTCCTCGTATGGAAATAATCTTTTCTTCACCCTTTCTATTAGAAACATACAAGCCTGGTGTCCTTCCGGCGTCTTCATATTAATTTTTCATCAATAGTTTTAAAAAGACCAGACGTTAAAGAGATAATTAATGAAATGGTAACGGATGCACTCGACGAGGTTTGAACCGTAGATGCATCAAATGGCGCAAGGAGTTCTTTGAGATCTCGTAAACATTCCACATCGTCTGCCGTAAGAGGTGGCGGTGCTTTTGGCGTGTTTAAAAGTACATTGGATATCGAACTATTCGTTAATAAAATCCTCTCAACCATTCTCAGAGCGTTATTCCAACGAGTGGGAACCTCCTGTATTATGCTAGTAACACAACTGGGACGAACGACGAATTTTTGGCCGCGAATATTCGTGCGAAAAATAAAAAATTTTTTTGTATATAAAAATGCACACAATCAGGGCACCGACTAAAATTCGCCGGACGTTGCAAACTTTAAAATTAAAATAGATTTAATTCTAATTCTTACGCCGCACAGAGGAGTATTTGGCCTGAAAAGCTGGCCAAAAAGGCAAAACTGAATTTTAAGAAATCTTAAGAACTAAGTACGCAGCTCGACAGACAACAATATTTTACATTATATTGTTAATTTTGAAGACTTTTAGTTGCGATTTGTAGCTCTGAGACCCTGCTAAAGTCAGGAAAGTGAAGAAAATTATATGAGATTTAAATGTTTTTTTCGGTTTCTGGATGTTTATATGATATTTTTTTTGCAGCTAAACGAATAAAGGTTTATAAAAGATTATTTTTTTCGCGAAAGGTTTGATCAAAAAATATTTAAAAAAGAAAAAAAAATTTAAAATATATTGAATATTCATGTTGAAACAATTCGTTCAAAAGCTAAAAAAAAACAAATTTTCACATTTCTTCTATTTTTGCTCATCGGGCACTTTTTCTTATACCTTTATATCGTCATAAACTTTTATGTATTTTGAATTATTGATTTCAACTGTTATTCACATCACTTTTAACACTTCACAATATTAATACCTGGCTATATGTATTTGCAAAAATTCTTAATTATCCATAATAGTTTTAAGGGAATGTCCCACACATCCCCATAAAAGATATTTTTATATACCTGCTCTACAAAACATTATTTGTTAAAAAAATAAATAAATATATGTACGTACCTAATTGAATAATTATTAACCTTTATGTCAACAGCTACATACCTGTGTATGTATATGAAAAAATTAAGATGAAATAATATTGCATGTTTATTTCAAAGATGTAAGAGTTTTACAAGTCTGCTAAAAACCCCGTTATTTTAAGTAATTTTGCATAAAAACAAATCAAAGTAGAAAAAACACAAACAAAATATAAATAAAACAAAAAAAAAAAAAAACGAGTGAATTCGTATATAAAATGCGCTTGCATACCCGGGTATGCTTGCTGTTGACGTAAGTATAACTTTTCTGCTGTTGGCATAAAGGTTAAAAGCATTAATGACAAAAATAAGTTTACAAAAAATAAATACAGGTGTATAAAAAATACATGGGCACCCAGGTATCAGGCTACCATCCAATTAAGGCATAAAATACTTATAAAGGGTTATTGCACACAATTTTTATCAAACCCGTTTTGTAACTTCGAGAGTCAACATGGAACAAGTTTACACAAGATTACAGCTATTCCAAAAAGTGAAAAAATCTAATGCTGGAACCATTGCCGAAAAATTGGATTTTTTGGTCAGAAAATTGAGCGAAATGTCAAGGGGGATGGGGACATATTAGCACTGAAGCAGTGTTTGAAAAATTGTTTCAAAAGATATTGGCTTTCGGCACAATGAAAAGAAGACCGCTCTTTAAGCACAAACGCTAAATGGCGGGAAGGAACTGTAACAATACCAGTATTTGGCAGTTCGTCTTCAGGGCGGCCACGAAAATAATTTAATGAAGCTAGTGATAGAACAAAGCGGAGAAAAACTGAAGAAGTTCGTCACCAATTAACAACAGAGGAGATCACATTTGCTGCATCCATGAGTCAAAGAGCAGCGGGACATAATGATGCGGCTAAATTAATAATGGATATAACGAGATCCCCAAGAAAAGCAAGAATTTGCAAGCGATCATTAACAACTTCTGAAGTCAACCTTGTGAATAAACTTTCAGCGGAAGGAGCTTTAGCACTCTTTGTAAATGCAGAGCTCACGAAAAAGCAATATGAAATTTTATACAATGCCAATAAAAATGTGTATCCATGTTACTCGTTACTAAAAAATGCAAAAAAATGTTATCCCAATGAAGATGCCATAACCGTTACTGAAACATTAGCGGAAGTGAAGCTCCAAGCTCTCCTCGACCATACAGCAACACGTTTATGTATATACCTTGAAGAGGTTTTGCAGCAGTTAGACTATGAAGAGCTAAATTTCTTGGAACTTATAACCAAATGGGGCTGTGACGGATCGCACCAATCATGTTATAAGCAGAAATTCGAAAACGAAGATGTTAGTGACGCTAATATATTCCAAAGCAGTTGTGTACCAATTAAACTAATCACAATACTAATGGAAAAATAAAAACGATATGGCGAAATCAAACACCATCCTCATCTAGGCTGTGTAGACCAATCCGCATCCGTTTTGTGCAGGAAACAACTGACATCACGAAGCAAGAAATAGGATAAATAAATAATCAAATTGAATTTTTAAAGAAAAGCGAAGTATCGTGTAATGGAAAAATTGCACAAATTAAACACACGATGGTAATGACAATGGTCGACGGAAAAGTATGCAATGCTGCAACGGACACAAAATAGACAATGAGGTGTTACATTTGCGGTCAAACTTCCAAAAATTTTAACGCGTTGCAGAAGAATGTTCCTCTGAACTGTGATGCCTTGAGTTTTGGACTATCAACTTTACATGCACGCATACGCTTTTTAGAATCGATACTTCATCTCTCATATAAACTACCAACTAAAAAGTGGCAAGCAAGGAGCGATGAAGATAAAGCAATTGTTAAAGAGAAGAAGATATTCATCCAAAAAAGACTTAAAGACGAGATAGGAATACTTGTAGACGTTCCAAAACCAGGATACGGTAGCACTAATGATTGCAACACATCAAGAAGATTTTCTTCGGACCCAGCAACTGCATCGAAAATCACTGGAATAAATGAAGAATTAATCAACCGCCTGAAAATAATATTGAAAGCAATAACTAGCGGACACCGAATTAATATTGAGAAATTTGAGGAATATGCACATAAAACTGCCGATATATATGTGCAACTTTACAACTGGCACCCAATGAGTCCTACGATGCACAAGATTCTTATTCATGGCGGTAGTGTTATAAAGCAAGCAATCTTGCCAATTGTGAGAAGAAGCTGCCGAGGCCAGAAATAAGCACTTACGATTATATCGTACGAATTATTCGAGGAAATTCAGCAGAAGCGATACAAATCGAGATGTGTCGAATAGGTTATTTCTGAGCAGTGACCCTTTTATAAGCTGCAGTACGCAAAGAGAACGGAATAATAAAAAAGCTTTTTCATCAGAAACCATCACACTTCTTCTTCCTGACACCGATGATGCAGCTAATGAGGATACACATACGACATAATAATTAGCAAGGAATTTTTATTAGGTTAACTTTTCCGTTTATAAAGTAATAAATAATATAAAATAAATATAATAAAGCCTTTTTTCATAAAAAAAAATACTGTTTTATGAGAGCCCTACAATTTTCAAATATTTTTTTTTAATTAGACTGTAAATCATATGTATGTATGTATGTACATACAGTCTGTCAAGAATGAGTTTAAACCTTTAACATCAACATTTGTTAATTGAGTTTTGCGATTTGTACCAACTTTTATTCCTTAGGAATGTGGCTTTTAGAAAAATCTTAAAAATTTAAACTTTTTGGTTCTTAAATTTTTTTATTGCATTTTGAAAACAAAAAATTTGACGCATTTTGCATGTAATTTTTTTTCGCCATTAAATTTTTAATAACTCCGAAATAATAATAGATATAAAATAAATGTTAAATGTATGGTAAGTTTAAGCAGAATTTTCCAGTGCATCTTCTGATCCTCCTGCTATTAAAATCGGAAAACACGTTTTCAAGTTATGGAAAAATATATAAGGCAACCCAACGATTTAGGGGGTGAAGTATGCCACGCCTTTAACTGAAAATCCTTACGTACTAGAGAAAAACGGAAAACAGATTTGAATTAAGGGGCTGTAGGAAATATCGCCCAAAGAAAAATGGCCCAAAAAAAAAAATGAAAAATCGCCCAAATGAAGAATCGCCCAAGCGAACATGAAAAATGACCCAAAAAGGTAAATATGAAATTTTGCCCAAAAAAAAAAACGAAAAAGGGCCCAAAAAGAAAATGAAAAATGACCCAAAAAGCAAAAACAAATTTTTTCCCAAAAAAAAAATTAAAAAAAATTACTCAATTTGCAAAAAAGTGTTTATTATTCATATAAATTTAGGTGACATGTCATAACGTCCAGTGTCGTAGTGTCCTTGGACTTTATGACACTTTTCAAAGTGTCATAATGTCCATCGAAGAATTGTCATAATGTCCGAAACTTAACTTATAATCAAAAATGTGTAAATTTTTTTTTAAAATACCGTTAAAATTTCAAGTGATTTTTTTAAAGATACTAATTTAACCATAATATGGTTGTCGGTGACAATGATTTGGTTAAATTAAACATAATATGGATAAAATATTTTTTATAGCTTTTACTCCGGGTGTATATATTAAATATATATATATCCAAAATAAGGATTTCATCTTCTATGGTATAACAAATACTGACTTCGCTAACTAAAGCTTCTCTGTATAGCGGGCCTTCGGCCGGGCGCAAGGATTTTCTCCTCTATGGTATAACAAAGACCGGCTTCGCTAACTAAAGCTTCTCTGTATAGCCGGCCTTCTGCCGGGCGTAAGGATTTTCTCCTCTATGGTATAATAAAGACCGGCTTCGCTAACTAAAGCTTCTCTGTGTAGTCGGTAGTATTTGTTATACCATAGAAAAGAAAATCCTTATTTTCGATATACATATATATATTTAATATATACACCCAGAGAAAAAGCTACAAAACCATTTTTAAAAAAATTCTACCCATATTATGTTTAATTTAACCAAATCATTGTCGCCGACAACCATATTTTGGTTAAATTAGTTTCTTGAAAAATAGTTTTGTTGTTTGCAACCATAATAAAACATGGTTTTCTCTGCTATGTAAGATTATGGTAGAATTTTAAAAATGAAAAATGGCCCAAAAAAATGGGCTATTTTTCATACAACATTAAAAAACGAAAAATCACCCAACAATAACGAAAAATAGCCCAAACATTTTGGGCCATTTTTCATATGAAATCAGGCCCAATTATACATGCAATTTTTTTGGGCGATTTTTCTTTGGGCGATATTTCCTACAGCCAATTAAGGGTATCAAAATCCATATAGTCCACATACTTTTATTTCTAGGGTAGAGAAAAATTTTTTTGTTGCGCAGTGTACTTTTGTTGCGCAGTGTAATTTGTTCAAAATCTGCCACTAGACTTTTTATATCATACTACACCTAAAACTATCAAAAAACTAAAACTTTTAATTAAAAAAACACGTTTAATAATTTTGGCCAGCTTTTCAGGCCAAATACTCCTCTGTGAGTCTGTTGTATCCAGAATTGAATCTAAGATGGTAAATTTAGTATATGGGGAAATTGCCCCAAACATTAATTAATTTGTTTGGTTAAATTTAATCAAATATTTGTTTTTGTTCTTTTTGTATACGAGTATCATTAAATCAAAACCTATTCCAGCATATTTTTTTTTTTAAAAATACTCAAAATTTCGCGATAAAACTAGATTTACGTAATGCTAACGCTGTTTAATAAGCTGTGCAGTTGTTTTAAAGATAAACATTTTGTAAAATTTTGTTTATTAAAAAACAACGCAAAATTAAAATGCATACATTTGTCAATGTGAGTTAAATAAAAAGTTAAGACGTATTTAAATTATTGGTTTATTTTGATTGGAACATTTTTTTATTCATGTAGAAAAATATTAATAGCAAATGAATTAAAATTTTTCATGATCTTTAAAACAACTGCACATATTATAAAACAGTCTTATGCGCCCCATACACGTTTCAATTCAATTGTCAACTGAGTCGGTTGTTGTCCAAATCAAAGCGAGTATGGCTTTGTCAATTGATTAGTTTGGCAGTTGTCGAGTTGGTTGAGGAAAAATCAAAAGTTTTTGATTTTTTCAAGTTGGCTACTAAGTCTTTCAATTCGAATGTACTGTGCTCGAGTCTCTAGGTCATCTGTAAAAATTTATGTTTGTAGTTTACTTTTGCAAAAAAGTGAAGTATTTTTAAAATTGTCTTTAAGTTCATTAAATTTTAAATTGAATGAAAATCTTTCAATGCAGTTTATGAAGTATGTGGCCTAGAATCAATTCAGTTGAATTGAAACGTGTATGGGGTGCTTTAGCATAACTTAAAATTAGTTTTATCGCAGAAGATTGAGCCCCAAATTTTTCCTACCCAAAAGGTGACAAATATGTGTAAACTTTTGAAATAGTAAGGTTGTTCACGTCACTAGTCGCAACCTTGCCAAAAAGCAAAATTGTGAAAACATAACAACAACCACATGGACAAATTTTTTCCCACAAATAATTGTCTATGTAGTTGTTGTTATATTTTCACAATTTTGCTCTTTCGCAAGGGTGCAACTTGTGGCGTGAATTCCCTTAGTATAATTTTTATTGAATCGTTTTGTTTTGTTACCCTAAGTCTAGACGAGCAATTTGTTTGGCAATTATTGCCGTAGCAACTATCAAATTCTATTGCCAACACTAGATATTAACGTGTGGACTGAATAAATATGTATTTAAGCACATGTTCAGCAACAAATGTTATAATATATTGCTCAGCAATTATCTTTTAATACAAGCTGTCAAAATCAATTATCAGTTACAAAAAAGGAAAAATTTTAAACTTAAAACATAAAATTTAAATACAAAATTTACAAATTAATAATAAAAAAATAATTAAAAATAAATTGGTTGCCAAATAAAATGTAAGTATTTATTTACATACAAATTCATGTTTTGTGTTTAGACATACGTTTACTCCACTCTGAAAAAAATGTTAAACATAGAACATTTCTGTGACGTCATTCTGCCGACGTTATTGCTTATGTTAACAAATACAAATTGCTCGTATAGACTTAGGGTTATAGAAAAATAATATGTATTATATACATATTATGTATTTTTTTAATAAATAAATGAAATTGAATTTAAAAAATGTGTTTATTATTTATGTTTCAAATAAGTGTTCTGCAAACTCATCTCTTATAGCAAAAGCATTTGTTGTAAAGCGGTTGGCATGGGATATGCGAAAAGAAGACTGGTATTCAGATGACTGCTTCCATATTCCGGGACTAACAACTCCATTTTCTTCACGGTCAACCAAACTTTCCTCAAAATATCCGCTGCTTTTATCTAGCATTAAGTAATTGTGGAGAACAATAGTCGCTCAAACTATTTTATCCACGTTTTTAGGTGAGGCTTGAATATTTGTATGTAAAATTCTCCACCTGTTTGTTAAAATGCCAAAAGTGTTTTCAATATATACACGAGCGGCAGATAATTTTTATTAAAATTTTGTTTTATGGCCGGTAAACTTCGTCCAGGATATGGTCGTATTAAAATATTTTTTAAAGAAAAGGCATTATATCCCACAAAGAAATACGAAAATGATTTATCAGAACCTTGTTATAATAAAGTAAAATTTTGTTATTCTATATACATACATACATATCTATGTTCATATGTATAACATATGTATCTCTTTTTTATTGCAACATTATCATATCTCAAAAAATTAAAAATTTCAAGTTACTTAAGGAAAAGTGTTCCTTTATACCTTCTTTATATGTTAAATATCAGCATTATATCTCAAACTAAAGCGAAGTTATAGCAAAATATATTTTATTAAATCAGCATAAAAACTTTAATCGCATTTTGCCAAGTTTGATTTTTTTGAGATAGGGCTATGTTGCAATAAAGGAGCGATATGTTTATAAATATTATCTCTTACCAGGTAGTTTATCATTAGGTGGAATATTAATTTGGTTTCTTAAAATAAGTTTTCCAAACGAACTATTAGCAAAGACTGCACCGTCACTTTGGCTGCCAAATGCTCCAACATAAATAAAATTATAATCTGCGTCACATACCGCCATCAGCACAATGCTAAAATTTTTTTACAATTGTAAAAGAGCGAACCACTATTTTTTGGACAAAATATTTGGACATGCGTGCCATGAACAGCTCCAAGACAATGGGGCATACCTGTTTTCACGTAAAATCTTTTAACATACAAAATATTATTAGTTTGTTCAACACTAGCAATGTCATCTTTCAAACCTGTCAGCGATCTTTTTCCACTCATGCTTAAGGCCGGGAAACATATATCTCATGGAGCTCACTCCAGATCGCGTCGCAAGTCTCATAAATAATTTTTCTTACTGTGGATACACCCATTTTGTACGGCCATGCCAATAATTGTGTATTACAACCATGAGCTAGATACCTAATACATAATAGATTAGGGTACATAAATATTTGTCTTAAGCTAGATTTTTAAGATGCACATACATTAGAGTTAAGCCTAATTGTGTCTCAACATCTATAGGCTTTCTTCTTGAAAATCTTTGCAAGCGTTCTTTAAGCAAAATTAAAAGAGCATTAAACTTTTCCACAGTCATCCTTGTTGCTTTGAAGAAGTGTTCTTTTTCGTTGACCTTTAATTTTGCAAGCCCAATTTGTTGAAATCCTAGGTCATTTCTATTAATGTTTACTGGACGTACCCACCATCTTCTTCGTAAACGTTTGCGTACAAGTATAAAACATTTCATCATAATAAAGATAATATTCATTATTTTTATAATTTTCACAAAATTTAAAATTCTTTGGTTCATTATTTTTTTTTCTTTATTTCCACAAATATAGTAAACAATTTTATCAGCTATTTTGTTTTTTCGCCGTTATTGTGTTTCATACGACGAATTTATACAGCGAATTTCTTCCGACTTATTCGTCGTGCTGGACGAAATTCGTCCCAGTTGTGTTCCTATCATTAAGCTGTACGGCTTATGTCGCCCTTGTTCAATTTTTAATCATTGTCACCGACTACCATATTATGGTTAAATAAGTTTCTTTAAAAATAGTTTTGTTGGTTGTGACCATAATAAAACATGTTTTTGTCTGCGTGTATGTAGATCTTTTTTTGTATTTAACGTCTTTAGTAATTATGGACCTAATGACATTTTTTCATTTGCAAAGTGTCCATGGACACTATGACACTGGACGTTATGACATGCCACCTGTGAATTCCCTAAATATAGTAAATCAAATAACAGATACTAATAATACTTACAATATAATTCAAGAAAAATTTTGTGAAATATATAAAAAGTCATAAAGAAAAAAATCAAAATACTCATAAAGATCACTAAATCCGTGGATAACTGAAGAAATAATTCAATAATTAAAAATGGCAAAAGATCGTAATGACGAAACAAAAATATGAGTACGAATACAAATTTATCTAACAAAGAAATTAATTACGAAAAAAATAATTTCTACAGAATAGAGAATGATAAATCGATTTCGATTCTAATCGGAATCGGTACATCGAATTTACGTTTGCTTTAAAATCGATTTATTATTTTTATCAAAATTTTGGCAAATTTAAATCTTGATTAACTGTCTGTTTTTAGAAAACATTAACAAATGAGTGAGAAATTATATTTAAAACAATAATAAAAAACGATTTTTGTTTTGTTTTTAATATGATTTCTCACTCACTCACTTGTTTACGTTTTCTAAAAACAGGCAGTTAATCGTTAAATTGTGGACATGCACAATAAAACTTGAGATTTTTTGTGCGTACATACGTGTGTAGGTGGTGTGTTTATGCAGTTTTCTAAGTTTTAAGTTGTAGTTTTACGTATTTACATATTAGTACCCTTGGTATACTTTCAACTTTAATATATGGGCTCTTGTTCTTCAAAAATAAAAGTCCAAACAGTCCAAACATATCGTACCGAAACAAACATTGAAAGTCAGCTTTGTGAAAATCAACATATCATAGAAACACAACAGGTAAATTAAACCATGGAATTCCTGTGAAAATACGCTAATATTCAAACAGACCAGTGTGTGAGCGATATTTAAATCTAGTTAGAAAAACAAAAAGTATGCAATTTATCCCAAGAAATACGAAGTAACAAGGAAATAAATCTGCATCTTTCCGACATCAATGACATGCAAACGTTTTATAAAACTATGTAACTTAATAGTAGCCTAGTAAAGAAACAGTCGCCACCGATCAGGAACTATTGTCATAATCCTTTGAAATACTATCCATAGATTCAGGCTTGTCACAGAAATCTATTCCGCTTAAAAGTAATTTCGCTTTATGTAAAGCAAAATAAAAAATCAAAATAAAATACCGATGTATCGATATTTTTTTTGTAACTAACAGCCTATTTCCGATGTGCTAAAGAATTCTTTTCTGCAGCTTCTTGCAAAGGCAAACATGAAAAGGCAAACATGAAAAAACTGATGGAAACTTATATGTACGTGTGATTTTGCATCCTTCTTTAACCTACGAATTTTACGGTTGATAAAACATATATTTGAGCTGTTAACTCTTATACATTTTACAAATCAGTACTGATGTATAAATCGGACACAGCTGACTAGTCAGTACTGATTTATATACCGGACACAGCTGACTAGTCAGTACTGATGTTTATATTCTAAACTGTTGGCGAATTTTTTAGTTTATATAAAACACGATTTATTTATATTTAATCCTTTTACATACATATGTATGTACATAGATATGCATTTTTGTATTTAAAAATAAAATTATTCCTAAATATATGTACACTAGGGTGGGTCAATTTTTTTGCCCACCAAGCGTATAGCAAAATCGTAATCTACGGAAAATTCTAAGAACTTTCCTAAAGAAACCATGGTTCGAAAATCAAAATCGAGCTTCCGGTTTTTGACTTGAAAATTTGGTGCTCAGAAAATCTGAAAAAAATAATACTTTTTTGGAAATATTTATTGCAATTGGTGAATAGTTGGCCTGTATCGCTGAAAGAGGGCTTGTTTAAAATAAAATTCTCTCAGCTTTTTATATCTGTGCTAATTTTTAGGAAGATCTGTACATCAATAATTGGTTAAGAGGTTTTTGTCAAAATAATCATAGTCAAGCTGATAAGAAACCTAAAACTGTTACAATTTTGATACACAAAAGTTTAATAAAATAATTTAATTCAATTTTAATTTAAGCAAAAACTGAAAATAAAAAAATAAATATTTTTATTATTATTCTATTTTTTATTAAAACGCAATTTTTTTGGAAAATTCCCAACTTAAAAAAAGTAACCGATTAAAATAAAAAATTTATAAAGAAATACTGGCCAAGCCGGGGGTAAATAAATTTAGTTTCGGCCTATAGCTGCAATTTACATACAATATCTTTTTTGCTATCCATTCGTGGTATTCTGTTGCGGTTTTTTATAGTAACTGCCAGAATATCATCTCGATTACATTCTATGGCACGTGGGAAACATTGGTAAGCAATTATACAAATCGCTCAGTTCCCTGTATATGTGCCGGTAACCATAGATTAGTAAACGGTAGACGCTTGTAGTAAATGGCGGCTCAGACAAATTGCTATCGTCCATTTCCAATATAAAGAATTGTATTAGCTATAAAAACATAATTTTCTGAAATACAATTTGACACTTTCAGAAGCTACAATTGGAAATTTTTTAAGTTAAATTGGAAATTTCTGAAATATAGTCATAAAATTCTGATATACAATTTGAAATGGTGTAGTAAGAAACATAGGCCCTAATAATAGCTCTGTTCCACATGCATAACGAAACAGTCCGAACTTGCACAAAGTTACCCAAAAGCGTTCCACATAACAATTTTTGTGCAATTAAGAGAGTAATTGAGAGAGTAGTTTTTTCATTTCCTGTACAAATTTGCACGAACTTTTTCTTTGGGTAAGTTCGGACAAGAAAAAACCATCAGCTGTTTTTGTTTACATATGAAACTGATAAATAATTCAGGAAATTTACAAGCAAAAGAAAATGTTTAGTTTTAATTAAAAAACATATTAAAAAGCAAAATGTTAGGTTTTTGTGAAAAAATTAAAGTTGTAAAAACGTTATTGCATACATATTTTCCTTTATCTTAATTAAAAAAACAAACAAAATATAAAAAATTACAATGATGCAAATGTTTTGGTTTTATTATGTTATGACTTTTAAACGTCTAAAATCACTTAAATAGATCTTAATTTGAAAAGTAAGCAGCATTAGTATTTGAAGAAGTGCAAAAATGGTTTTTTGCGTTCCAGCAATTTTGTGTAGTTTCGGCAAATTTAGAGAGTAATTTTCATTTTACTCTCATTAGTCCGAACATGCCCGAGATCTTGTGGAACACACCTAATATAATTCGCAACGCTACGCCAAAGAATTACATTGAAAGCAAAAACAAAGTCATAAATATTTTGTAATTTTGTTGTTGCTTTATACAGAAATTCTTTTTGAGTTTTAAAATTTCAAACGTCTCATAACTTGTGGCGTTGAAAATTTTAAAACGGTACATGAGTTTTTGTAGAAAGCAACAACAAAATTACAAAATATTTATGAATTTGTTTTGCTTTCATTGTAATTCTTTGGCGTTGCGTTTTACATAATAAGGGCCATAATTTAAAAACAAAAAATAAATAGGTAATGAGAAACTGAAAAGTTTGTAATTCTATCGTTCACACAATTTATCGTTAAAATTCTCTCGTTTATTCCATTTTAGAAATGTATGGTAAACAAAAATAATTTTTTTTTAATAAAAATTTTCACTTTTTCGACGCGTTTTCAAGAATAGCCAGCAATATTTAAAAAATGTACAAAAACTCGTATTAAGCGCATAAGTTAATAAGTACTATGTATTATGGTTTAAAGGTTATGTTGAGCCTTGTGACCCAGGATGTAATGGTTAAATTTCTGGTTTGGCCAGTATTTTTTCTTTTAAACACATTTTTAATTAAAGTCGTTACCCAATAAATAATGGAGCTTCGAACGAAGCAGTTTTGTAAGGAAGACATGCATTTTATATGGCGAGTTCCCACTTTGAAGCAATACATTTATGACACAATTAATATAAATGTAATTAAACGCAATATTATCGTGTTTTTAAATACTTAATATGTCTTAACAAAATTTTTTCGTTAATAATACCTTTATATAAAACTTTGTAATATATAGTAGTCTGTAAGGATTCATATCCATAGATTTAATCAAATAAATAAAATAAAAAAATAAAAAATAAAAACATAAAAATTGTTAGATGTAACGATCAGCTTCACTGATACAATTATTTTTTAGTATTCTCCCTTACAAACCTGCTTCGTAGTTAGGGAATGCCGTAGCACTTGAAATGTTATTTTTTTTTAAGTTGTTGAGAGTTCTTTCACTTACGTACTTTACTGCATTTCCGTATGATATTGCGCTTATTTCTTTAAATGTACACAGAGCGAAAAAAAACGTTAAAAAACTGTCAACCAGTGGTAATAAATTGATAACAAACTGTTGTCAATATTTCGACAACATTTGTTGTTAAATTTTAAACAAAATGTTGTCAAATTGGGCCGTTAGATAAAAAACGTACCATTGTTGTCAAATTGATAACACCCTGTTGTCAAATAGGTATCGCCCTGTTGTCATTATTAACAGCGTATACAAGTTATCCCACAATCAACTTTGGTATTCGAAAGTAAAAAGTGAAAAGTTTCAGTGCTGTGATTAAATTAATAAATAAAAATTTAATAAATAAAATAAAAAAAATTTCTAAAATTTGTTTTTGTTTTCAATTTAATTTTCTATGCGAACGTTAACGTGTGACATCGTGGGCCTGGCTGTAAAAGTGTGAATTTTTTATGTATTTTTTTATAAGTATATTATTTAATGTGAAATAAATTAATAAATTTACATTATTCCATTTTTTTACTTGGGTTCAGAATGGGTTATTAAGTACATACTACAATCAGAACAATGTGTTATCGAAAGGACAACCGAATGTTGTCAATATATTAACGGTGTGTTGTCAAAACTGACAACAGCATGTTGTCGGTATGGTACCATTATGGTGATAATATATAACCAATTTGATGTCATATTGAGAACAAATGGTGACAAACTGACAACGAGGTGGTTAAAAAACATTGATACCATCCGTTATCAAATTGAACACAAACGTAGTTGGCTCACTTTTGACAACGGATGGTGTCAATTTTGGTATTTTTATACCGGATTTTTCCCTCTGTGTACCTTCCATTAGTGTTTCGCAAAATGAGAAAAATTTTTATTGGGTAATTTTATTTTATTTTTTTCATTTAGTTTCTTTTTTAAAAAGGTAGTGAATTTAAAATAGAAAATTGGATTAAACAAAAAATAAAATACATTTTTTTTATTTTACCAGCTTGACTATGATTATTTTGAAAAAAACCCCTTAACCAATTATTAATGTACAGATTTTTCTAAAAATTAGCACAGATATAAAAAGCTGAGAGAATTTTATTTTAAACAAGCCCTCTTTCAGCGATACAGGCCAACTATTCACCAATTGCAATAAATATTTCCAAAAAAGTATTATTTTTTTCAGATTTTCTGAGCACCAAACTTTCAAGTCAAAAACCGGAAGGTCGATTTTGATTTTCGAACCATGGTTTCTTTAGGAAAGTTTTTAGAATTTTCCGTAGATTACGATTTTGCTATACGCTTTGTCACTTTTTTTGAGATGTTACAAAATATAAATTGACAAATAGAGATCCTACAAATAAATTAGAAAAAACTAACAATGAAATAATAGAAGAATTATTTAGACAAAAAATTATATCAGTATCTGATAAAAATAGGCTAAAAACTAATATAGCAACTGCACCTAAACTTTATGGGTTACCAAAAATCCACAAGAATGATTTTCCTTTAAGACCAATATGTTCTTTTATAAACTGGCCTTCTTATGAGTTATGCAAATATTTAACAAATATTTTGAAAAAGGTTACGGAACATTCTATTTATAATGTAAAGGATTCGTTGCAGTTAAGAGAAAAATTAAGGAATCATTATATACAAATGAATGAGAAATTAATTTCATTGGATGTGGTATCGCTATTTCCTAGCGTACCAGTTGATTTGGCTCTGAAAATAATAGAAAGTGGGATATAAGGCAACATATGGAGATTGAAAAGGACTATTTTTTAGAATTTTAAAATTTTGTGTAGAGGATAATAGATACTTCCAATGTAATGGAAATATATACACACAACAAAAAGGACTTCCAATGGGATCTCCTGCATCTCCAATTATAGCTGATATAGTTATGGAGAAATTACTTGATGTATCTATTGAAAAATTAAATATTAAACCGAAAATAATGATTAAATATGTAGATGATATATTCTGCATTATTTGTGAATGCCTTATTGGAAAAATTTAATGAATTTAGCAGTTATATTAAATTCACTTTAGAGACGGAGTCGAATTCGGAATTACCTTTTTTGGATACTTCGATAATAAGAAGAGGAAACAGGTTAGTACTAGATTGGTATCAGAAGCCAACGGCATCGGGAAGAATTATAAATTTTTATTCTAAGCATAGTAAACAGGTGATTATAAATACTGCTAGAAATTTAATTAATAGAGTGCTGACGATTAGTGACAGAACTTTTCACAGGAGAAACATAATTAAAATTAGGAATATACTTAGGGACAAGAACTTTCCAAGGAAACTGATTTATAGATTAATTGATCAATATAAGGAGGGAAGTAACAATAATCCAGGAGTAACAATAGAACCTCGAATATAAAAATCGTTAACGTATATACCTAACATATCAGAAAGGATTAAAGGATCGAAGATCTTTGACACAGACAAATATAGAGTGGCATATAGGGCTTACAACACATTAAATAGTTTATATAGCAGGACTAAGGATAGAATTAATAAATGGGATATGTCGAATATTATCTACAAGATTCCTTGTAATGGAAATAATAATGAGAATTGCGACAAGGTTTATATAGGTACAACGAAAAATAAATTAAAGACTAGAGTTGCAGGACATAGATCAGATCAGAAATATAGAAACATTAACTCTAAAAGAACAGCATTATCTCATCATTGTTATGAACTAAATCACTATCCAGATTTTGAAAATGCATCAGTGTTAAACAATGAAACAAACTACAAACGCAGATTCATATTAGAAATGTTACACATAATTAATACACCAACAACACAAAGAATGAATTTCAAAGCAGACACAGAAAATATAGCTAGTAATTATAGAAATTTAGTTATTAAGAGATGAAGTATTAGATATGATAACATTTTTTTTTATTATATGTCTATTTGTATGTATATGTTTATATGTGTATATATATATGCGTATGTATGTGTATATATATATGTATGGTTTTGTGTAAATATGTGTATATGTATATATTGTCCTTAGGTCGCGATATGTATGTTGTTATAAATATGTAAGATAAAAATAAGTTTAGTAAAAAATGTTATATGTTATAGGATATTTTTCTTTTAGTCAAAATTTTTTTTTGCAAATATGGTTTTTGAATTAGGTTTATAAATATTTTTTTTTTTGTTTATTATATTAAAAATTTAATTTCCTGAAGATGCTAACCAAAGGTTAGCGAAATATTGAAAATAAATCATTTAATATTAAAAAGACCTAGAGCAGTTATTATATTTTTAAATAAACGTCAATATCAACAAAAGCAAACGACGAATTTGTTTTTTTTTGATATTCTTATTTTATCAATAGAACAATACAAGTTTTAGGTTTTTTTTCATACGCAAATACACAAAAGAGCAATACAAAAAAACATAGCTGTGACAATTACAATTAATTATTTTATTAATTTAATTAATAAATTTAAAAAGAAAATTTAACAATCACTTCAAAACACAACATAAAACATTTGTTATACATACAGCCACAAAACATTATACAACTACTCGAGGTGAAAATTGCAAATTTATGGCAAAGCAATTACAAGTGTTCTCCAGCAATATAATCAGCAATTATTGCTCCATTGATTTGACATTGTTCTGCCGACGTTATTGCTTGTACTTAGCAATTAAAATTGTTACGATAGCTATACGGGCAGCAAAGAAGTCTATATGCGCAGTGTATTTAAAGGAAATTGGTATCATCATTTACAATATCTTTCAAAACTATAATTCCTGTATACAACAAAAATTGTCGGAATTCTATAGCCTTACATCTATCTAGCTGATCAATGGGACGAGGGGTTCTTACAAATTCTTTAGGGATAAAACCAACAATGGATAAAAGACAATTTGTTACACATAGTCTTTCGGAAACTGTTATTTTTTTAATTAGGATCTTCAAGAATTTTTTTGGTTATTCCCAAGTCTATAAGATGCATTGGATCGATAGGAAATTGAGTCACCATATTGACACTAGCATTTTCTAATTCAGAAAGATTATTTCGAAACATTGCCGAATGGTGCTCAGGACAAATCCTATTTTTGAATATCGCATATCGGAATATATAGTTACATTTTCTATTCGTGTGCCAACTTGTAAGCATTTGCTACAACCATGAAATGCATTATGACCTACACACCCAGTAACGAAGGCTCGAGCTGGAGCATCACAAATAAATGCTCGGATAATTACAGGAACATTCTTGTTTTGAATAAAAATCCCAGATACTGTCAAATCTTTAAGTTCATAGAAAAAATCATGTAAAAATGAATTAATGTTAAGAGGTTTCTTATCTCCACAATAAATTCCAATTGAAACAAGTTAGAGTGCTATATTCGGCTGTGCCGAATCTTTGATACCCTCAACCGACAGTTCGAATGTTTAAGGAGTAATATCTGTATGAAGTTATTATTATCTTAAACTGTGAGGATTTGTTATTAATTATGGTTTCAGGCGTACTAAACTGTTTTCCGGGAGTAGTGTTTATATGGGGCCTAGGGTAAATTATGGACGGATCTTCACGAAATTAAACAGTATCATTTATAGTCCTATAAAACTGTGACGAGCCAAAATTTGTTACGCTAGCGTTATTTTTTAAGGTTTTAGGCGTACTAAACTGTTTTCCGGGAGTAGTGTTTATATGGGGCTTAAGGTCCCATTAGCCGACCGTAAATGTAGAAATGTAAATGTAATGTAAACAGCTGATCGTTTCTGTTATATGGAAAGCAATGCAAATGCTTAACTGACTGTAATATCACTTAACCGTAACGTGCCAACCTGTAGGAAATAGAAATTCATTACGAGGTTACGTGACAGTTGTAGATAGTGATGGGCTGCTTATATTTTAAATGCAATGCGGGTAAAATCACTCTTTTTGTTTGGTACTTTTTCAGTTATACTATCTGTGGACTTTTGACAAAATAAGTAACAATCCATACATATTTTCATTTATACAAATACATGGTTAGATGTATAAAATTAACAAATGTATACATATCCACAAACAAGCAAAGTCTGGTTTTTAATGGTATCAAAACCTTGTTTAGGTGAATGCACATTTTGAAATTAATGTAAGAACATGCGTACGAATATGATATAATACATATTTGTTTTTTGTAAATCTGTAATATTAATATCAAATATTAAATTATTTATTTATTTATACATGCAAGAAATACAGTTTTAATACTATTTAAATCACTTGGTACTTTTTCTGCAAAGCGGTCACTATTTCAAAATTTTTAATTCTCATCACTGTGTGTGTTGTTTTATGTATACTAATGCTTTTTTGTTTTTGGTTGTGAAAAACCGCTGACGCGTTCTTACATGTTCTATAAGTGCACAAACGAGCTTACAGTACGTTACGGTACTTTACATTGCATTTAATTACATTTACGGTCGGCTAAGGCGGCCTTTAGGGTAAATTATGGACGCATCTTCACGAAATTTAACAGCGTGATTTCCAGTCAAATAAAACAAATTTTTGCAAAATCTTATCTCATTCCGTGCCTTGTTCCAGCATTTATGTTATTTTTTGTAACAAAATTATCAATTTTTTTAGGTGGTGGTTCCACATTTTGATTCATAGCTCTGGTCCTACTGAACCGATTTTGCTGGATTTCAATCCCAAACTGCTTAGGATAACTACAAGCAATGTGGCACCAAGTTTGTTCATTTCTTTTGAGTTGTTCGAAAGTAAGCGTGTTTTCAACAGTCGGACAGACAGACGGACATGGCTAAATCGGCTTAGAATTACTCAAGGACCCAGAATATATATACTTTATGGGGTCTGAGATGAATAATAAAAAAGTTTCACACGGAATGACAAACTTAATATACCCTCTTCACAACTAATTGTAGTAAAGGGTATAAAAATGCAACCAATTTATTACTTTTCCTAAAATTGGCCATAGTTGTACAGAACTGCTTTTATATAGCGGAAGTCCGTCTATTCAAACGTTTCAAAAGTTTTTTGAGGTACTTGGTACATTTACACCATTTTCACTTAATGCATTTTCACTTAATGCTCCTAATTTTCTAAAAAAAATTTTTTTAATTGTTCACCTAAATCTATTTTCTGAGGAACACTATCTGCAAAAATATTTTCTTTTAATTGAACATTTTCTAGTAAACTGTTAGAACTTGCTCTTTCTCCAATACTGTTAGATTGTAAACACGGATTATTAATTCTTTTTAAGAATTCCTTCTTCTTGCGTGCAAATTCTCTACGTAATGATGTTGGCATTGTTGCTATATAAGCCTTTTCAACCTTTGAGTTAAGTTTCGTTTTGTTGTTGGGGTGTTGCAAATATTAGCAGTTTAACTACATTAACAATATTAATAGGGTTTGCAAGGTTACTTTCCAGATTGAAAACCGCTGGTATATTTATTTATTGTTTCCGCTTTTTATTTATACACAACATTTTTAATTGCACTTTTATGTCAACTTTCACTAGCACTTTAAAAGCTCTACTGAATAATTTCTTTTAAAATTATTTTGTATATTTTTTTTTTAATACAAAAACAAAAAAAAAAAAAATATTGACAACTAGTCCCATGTTTATGAGACATTTTCATAAATTTGTTTTGAATAACACCTTACTGAGCTACCTAAATAAGAGCGGCAAGCGTCTGTTTTATGTCAAAACGTTTTATTTTCACACAATTTATACGAAACAAACCTTAAGAATTCAAATTTAACACCACCCGGTCGGAAAATCTTATTTGATACATCGCTTGGTCGTTTTATTTTATTGAAAATGTATTGCCAATAGAATTTTCATGTTTGAAAAAACGCTTGCCGCTCTTGTTTAGGTAGCTCAGTTACTGAGCTACCTAAATAAGAGCGGAAGCGTTTTTTGTATGTCAAAACTTCTCATTTGCATACAATTTATACGAAACAAACCATTAGAATGCGAATTAGAAACCACCCGGCTGATAAATCTTATTTGACAGATCGCTATGTCGGTTTGTTGTATTGAAATTGTTTTTAAATAAAATTTTCATGTTTAAAAAAACGCTTGCCGCTTTTGTTTAGGTTGTTCAGTTATTTAGGACAAGATGAGCGACAATTTCATGCATATTGTCGCCAATGCGTTTTGAAACACGACATATTGCATGCAATGGTCGCTTACGGTGTCCTCAATAAAGCCTTGTTGATGACAAATTTAAGAAAATGTCTCATAAAAAGTCGTAAATACGATTTATACACGACAAAATACACGTTCTATTACTTAAGTTGTCTTCATCAATTTTATATGAGCGACAAATTTTAGAATGTCCGGAGGACATCGTTGACGACATTTGCATCTATGACCATATAGCCAACTGGGTATTGTTATATAACATACATATACGAGCCCTAACCACTATTTATTCGTACACCAAATATTTTTTTACTGTCTAACATTAAACACCAGAAAAAAAATTAAATTAAGTTGACTATACTTACACGCTTGTACTTTTCTGAATGGTTGCTTTGTTTCCTTTAAATTTATTTATAAAAATAATTTAATATTGTACGAAAATATTAATAAAAACTAAAAAAATCATTATTGTTTACTGAAATTAATTTGACCACTTTTAATTCGTACAGTGTATAAACTAGGCTCAAGATGACAAAAAAGATCAAAATGTAAACAAAAATTGCAAATATACCGTTACAAAAAAAGGAAAATAATGCAAGGGAGCAAAAAAGAGAACTTTTTTACTTTCTTTTATTTAAAGTTTTATTATTTCGGAAAAATGGCACGCGGTAAGCCTATTTGTAAAGAACTTCGAATTTTAATCATTGAAAAATTCAAATCTGGTCTGATGCTATTGGAAAGCCCGTAAAACGTGAATGGACCCGCCAGCAAATGAAAAGTATTGGGTATAATTTTTATAAAGTAAGTTAAAAATTTACTCGGTATGTATATCGAAATCAGTTTAGAATATTATAAAACCATTGCTTACCGCATTACAAAAGAAAACACGTTTGTTATGGTGTAAAGAGAGACGTTCTTGGGTAGAAAGGGATAGCATTATTTTTAGTGACGAATCCAAGTTTGATGTTTGTGTTGGTGATGCCAGAAAAAAGGTGATTCGTAAAAGCACAGAAGCTTACAATAAAGACTGCTTGAAACGCACAGTCAAGTTTCCAGCTAGCCTCATGGTATGGGGATGTATGTCCTCAAAGGGAGTCGGAAAGCTTCACTTCATTGATGGAACCGTAAACGCAGAAAAATACGTAAAAATATTAGAGGAAAATCTGATACCATCGGTGAATATATTTTTCAACAAGATGGTGCATCATCTCATTCAGCTAAAAAAACTAAAAAATGGCTACAAGAAAACGGTATAGAGGTTCTTGATTGGCCATCATCTAGTCCAGTCCTCAATCCAATAGAAAATATGTGGGCTCTTATGAAAAGAAAGCTTCGCAATGATCCTCAACGGACTCTTGACGGGTTAAGATCCAAAATTCAAGAAATCTGGGAATCAATAACCCCTGAAGATTGTCAGAAACTAATAAGTACCATGTCAAAGCGAGTCCAATCCGTTTTAAAAAACAGGGGAGATGTAACACAGTTCTAAGTACGAAAATATGTGACTGTATGAATTAAAAGTGGTCAATTTATTTTTATTGAAAATAATAGGCTTTCGTTTTAGTTCATATATTTAAAACAATTTTTTTTAAATATCTTACTTGATCAATGTATATTTAAATACAATAAAATTGTCTTTAAGAACAAATATTTACTTTCTGGTGTAGTCAGTATAATTAGGAAAATATTCCTACTTTAATATCGCATTGTAACAAAATGGTCAGTGTACGAATTAATAGTGATTAGGGCTCGTACATATGTATGTAAATAAATATGCAAATGAAAAAAAATTAAATAATATTAACTTCTTTCTTCAAATCTTTTTCTCTTATATATTTCTTTTGTTTCACGCTTTTTTTCGTATTCGAAGGCTCCTAGGTTTTGAAAAACATCTAAATTTTAATTTAAAAGAAGAGATAAATTTGAAATATTAAAAAATGTTATGAGCAATGCACATTATGCATACATACCTCTTGCAATTTTATTCAACATCGTAAGTTTTGCCAGAAGAAGTTTTCCCCACCTTCCATCCCAATTATATTTGTCTAGTAGCTCATCCATAAATAATGCACGAACGACGCTGCCAACATTTTCCGAAACTCCTTTAAGTTTATGGATGTAGGAATTCTGTGAAGAAATTTATATATATATATTATATATATATATATATGTTCCCGACGGTTCTATAAGGAGCATAGGGCCCCATTAAATATAGTATAGTATCCATCAGGATACTTTACAGAAACTAAGTTTCAGAAGTTCTTCCTACTGACCTGAGACGTCTTTCAACCATTCAGGTTACTTAGCCGCCTTCTCACTCTAGCTAGCCTCTGAACGGGTGTTCTAAAGCCATTGCCCGGAGGTAGTGAGCTGCTTTGACTGTGAAGCAAAGGAATCATCCTTGGCCACTCCCACGTGAGTGGCAATCAAGAACTTTCAACCTTTACTTGTCACAGTCCATTCCCCCAATAATAAATATTAGAAGAAGTAAAATACATAATATTTTATGATTTTTACCATAGCTTGAGCGTAATCGTTAGAGTCCACTTTCTCCTCTATTAATTGAACAGCCATGATGGTCCGTGCTGGTTATCAGTAGTCTCCCTTGTCATACGACAGAGGGAGTCGTGGACTTTTTTCAAGCCCACCTTGTACTCCATCATGATTTTGGCTTGTGCCATCATCTCTGGCTTTATCGCGGCCTATTAATTAATCATGGATTAAATATGTAAGTAGATATGAAAAAAAAACAATAAAACTGTCAGATACTTACACTCGCCTCAATCGCTTTCAATTTTTTGGCAAGTTGTTCCTGATTCTGTACAATGCTTGCCTGCCCTCGGCTCAGCGTTGACTGATTATCTACAATTTTATTTTGCTATCAGCTGCTGCAGAAGCACCAGAAAATCTAAAATGATAAAATTATATGAAATAATGTTTTAAATAAATATTATCTAAATAACTTACCACTGTGTTTTGGTGTTTGGGAAACTGTGCCATTACCATTACTTAAATTATAGGAAAACCTTGGAATTATGGGCTGGTGCTCAATGAAGTCGACATCCTCCTTTTGAAAAATATTTTGTGAATGACTCATGTTTTTTTATTCCTTTTTTTATATTTTTAACACAACCACAATACTGCGCGAACATAAAATAAATTTTTTAAATTATTCTTCTTTGTTAGGGATTCACTGAATTTGTTTACATACTACACATTAAACATGAAAAACGCAACAAACTTCATTTGTTTCACTCTTGCATACGCATTCCTTACCTGCAGTAAATGAAATCAAATAAAAATATAATCTGCGTTACCACTGGCAAAAATTTTTTCCTCACATGTTTTTAACTACCACAATCCCCAAAGTTCCATTACTATTTTTTAACTAAATATATGAAAATTTAGTTAAATTCTTAAAATTAATAAAATTAATTAGTATTGTGGTTGTTTTGTTGAACTATTTATGGTTTTTAATCCAAATTTTTAATATTTTCAATTAGGCTTAAGTTCATGAAATTTAATCTTCATTAAATTATTTTTATGAAGAAAGGAATTTTACAACATAAAAATCAATTAAAATTGTTATTGATAATCTTTCATCCTTGGCGTGGCTCGGGCTCGAACCCTGGCCGGCAGGTTACCATGACATGTTTCGATCGCAACCACTCGATCTCCTCAGATGGATTTGCCGTCTTACACTCGCAGCCATCGACGACTGCTGACGTCAATAGTCAAACATCAATCCTTAAACCAAATTGTATTTAAACATTTGGTAGATCGAAATTTGCTTTCCTGAATGATTATCCATTTTAATCGATTTTACATGTTTTTTCCTTACTTCTGTTTTTTCGTACTTTTGTCAAGAATTTTTCTTGAAGTCCAAGTACATTTTTTGTTTTTTCATTTTGTCTTTCTCTTTTCTGTTGACCTTTTTCAGCACAACTTGAAGGACAAACGCAAACATAGAGCTCGTGCCCTAGCTTTAACAATAATTAGTGGCGCTGCGAAATATGGCCCCAGGAAATATGGCCCCAAAAAAATAAATGAAAATTGACCCCAAATTTGGGGCTATTTTTCATAATGCAATATGGCCCCATTTTTTTAATGAAAAATTACCCCAAAAAAATGAAAAATAACCCTAAAAATAAAATGAAATATGACCCTAAATTTGGGGTTATTCTTCATCATGAAAAATCACCTCAAAATTTATAATGAATTTTAACCCCAAAAAAGAACACAAAGAAAGTGACATTAAACATTTTCGGTGGAGTTCATATGCCCAAAACTAAAAATCCCAAATTTAGAATCCCGATTTCAAAATCCGGATAATTATACAGTTTTGGTTTTAAAAATCGTATGATTGATAGCATGGTTGGGCTTTCGGCCATGCGCAAGGATTTTTTTCTCTATGGTATAATGAACACTGGCTTTGCTTACTTAAGCTCTACGTTATAGCCGGCCTTTGGCCGGGCGCAAGGATTTTTTTCTCTATGGTATAACGAACACTGGCTTCGCTAACTAAAGCTTCTCTGTATAGCCGGCCTTCGGCCGGGTGAAAGGATTTTCTTCTCTTTGGTATAACGAACACTAGCTTCGCTCATTAAAGCTTCACTACATAGACGGCCTTCGGCCGGGCGCAAGGATTTTCTTTTCTATGGTATAACGAACTCATCTAGCAATAGCCGGCCTTCGGCCGGGCTCAAGGATTTTTTCCTCTATGGTATAACAACACCGGCTTCGCTAACTAAAGCATCTCTGCATAACCGGCAAGGATTTTCTCTACTTTGGTATAAGAATTCGGGTTTTTTATGTTATCCCTAGAAACTTTTACATAGAATTTTATATAAATTTGTGTAAAAATGTTTGGGGTGATTTTTCATTTCTTTAAACTTGCATTTTTTATTAGTAGATGAAAAATAGCCCCAAAGTAAAACTTGTGATTTTATTTGGGGCCATTTTTCATTCCTTGATATTGGGGTCATTTTTCATTCCACTTAAAATGCAAAAACACCCTAACGATAAAATGAAAAATAACCCCAAAAAAAACAAAAAAATTGCGCCAAAATTGTGTGTTGTTGTGTCCCATGTAAAATTTTGGGGCCGTTTTTCATTTTCTTTTTGGGGCCATATTTCCTGGGGTCATTTTGCGCTCCGCCATAATTAGTATTGTGGTTGTTTTGTTGAACTATTTATGGTTTTTAATCCAAATTTTTAATATTTTCAATTAGGCTTAAGTTCATGAAATTTAATCTTCATTAAATTATTTTTATGATGTCTCTATGTGTACATTTGTCCTTCAAGTTGTGCTGAAAAAGGTCAACAGAAAAGAGAAAGACAAAATGAAAAAACAAAAAATGTACTTGGACTTCAAGAAAAATTCTTGACAAAAGTACGAAAAAACAGAAGTAAGGAAAAAACATGTAAAATCGATTAAAATGGATAATCATTCAGGAAAGCAAATTTCGATCTACCAAATGTTTAAATACAATTTGGTTTAAGCATTGATGTTTGACTATTGACGTCAGCAGTCGTCGATGGCTGCGAGTGTAAGACGGCAAATCCATCTGAGGAGATCGAGTGGTTGCGATCGAAACATGTCATGGTAACCTGCCGGCCAGGGTTCGAGCCCGAGCCACGTCAAGGATGAAAAGATTATCAATAACAATTTTAATTGATTTTCATGTTGTAAAATTCCTTTCTTCATAAAAATAATTTAATGAAGATTAAATTTCATGAACTTAAGCCTAATTGAAAATCTTAAAAATTTGGATTAAAAATTAATAAAATTTATAAAACGTGCTAACAAATATATGTAAAATGTAAATACGTATAAGCATAATATATTAATAAAATTTTGGCTGTTAAAAATTAACCCAATTTGGTATACAAAACCAGACTAATGGAAATGCCAGTAGTAGCAATTCCAAGTAAAATAATTGTAAATGTGTTAGTAAAAAATTTGTTTATGTATTAGTTTTGGTCATTCATTTCTTGTAGGGTAATTAAAACAGTCAAGTCAATCGAACCTGAGAAGACTAATTCTATGCGGCTTTGGAACACTATGTATACATATATTTGGAATAATAATAAGATTTGTGAATATATTTTTTAATTTGGTAATAGTTTCAGCAAAATAAGTTCGATATATCGATAGTTTTCAAATAATTAATATCGATACTCTTAAAAAATATCGATTCGATATATATCGATATATTTTTTCAATTTGCCCATCCCTAGACAGATCTTATTGACTACACAAGAACACAATTTTTATGTGAAATGTACATTGTTCCTCTAAAGACCATCTCAAAATTTACACATTTTCACTTTTTTCAGGAAAATTATAAACAGTAGTCATATCTCCCACTGTTTAAAGCTTAGTTCAATTCCCCCTTTGTGATATAAAGAATAAGTTTGCAAATTAATCTTAAACGATTTTGAAATCGATGTTTCAATCTAAATCGATTTTGAAGTTCTATTAATCAATTTCAAAAACCAAAATAAAAAAAGTCGATCGAAAAATCGAAAATCGATTTTGGAATCCATTTACCATTCCCTACTACAGAAGTAAATTTATTGAAAATAGAAATGATATGCGTGGAAAATGGCAACTTATAAATGAAATTTTTAATAAACAAGTAAGAGTGCTATATGCGGCTGTGCCGAATCTTATATACCCTTCACCATTGTGCGAGCAGAATACAGAGCAACTAGACAAAAACCAAATAATTTTTACATAATCATACATATTTACAATACTAGAGGGACATCATATAGTTAAATCAAGTTCTCTACTCATAAGGACCCAGAATGTATATACTTTATATTGTCTTAGATCAATATTGTAGAAATGACAAACTTATAATACCCTTTTCCACCTGTGGTGAAGGGTATAAAAAGAGTAATTTTTGGGATTTCAGAATTTTGATTATAACTCAGGGATTTTTTAACCGATTTGACAGATCTATATACCGACGTGTTTTAGAAGAAATTTGCCAGTTAGTTGGGTTATAAAACTTGGACTCGGCAAGATCTATGGTTCCCGAAAATAGGTGTTTTTCAAAAAAAAAATTAATATTTTGGTCATAACTTTTTCGTATCTGAACCGATTTTCTCAAGTTTTTCCGAAAAAATTTTCTACTAAAAATGTCCGATCTTTTGATACATAAGGCGTAACCATAGGTCATATTACAGTTAAAAAATTCAGGTTATTATACAATTTTTTTAATTTTTTGTATGGGAGGTACCACGCCCACTTCTCCAACCCCGCCCACATTTCGTGGGTTGGAGTGTATTTATAACTTGAATGTTTGCACAAAATTTGGAAACTTTGGCTCTTGCCGTTCTCCAGATATACAGAAAAAGCAATAAAAACACAACAACAACAAGGGATTTTTGGAAAAAATTAGAAGCAGTCGTGGTTTTTTGGTCATATCTCAGCCATTTGTCGACCGATCTTGCCGAATTCCAATAGCAGGAAATGGTGGACTATATGTGACATAAATATAAAACAACCTCGCCGCTATCATGTCTGGAGTCTCCGGAAAACACATATCAAACTTAAGACGGACAGACGGACGGATGGACATGGTTAAATCAAGTTCTCTCCTCATAAGGACCCAGAATATATACACTTTATAGGGTCTTAGATCAATATTGTAGAAATTACAAACGGAATGACAAACTTATATATACCCTTTTCCACCTGAGGTGAAGGGTATAAAAATCAAGTTATATTGATGAAGTGGTAATAAAAAACTTTAAAAATGGAAACATAAATACAATTTTAAATAGCTTTGCCATCAATTTTAGTGATAATGTGTAAAAAAATCCTTGCAGTGACGGCGTAAATGATCCAGACTACAACTTACAACCGGCCCGTGTCCAAGCACCGGAGGGAAGCTGTTAACCACAAGTGTTCTTTAACCACTAGTGATTCAGGTTCTCGCCACTGCTACCAACCACCTTAACAATAAAAGTGGTGGAAAAGGAAAGAGAGCAGAGGGATTAGATGGGAAAAAGGATACGAGAGAGGTAAGATAGCCGTTAGTTGCAAAGTCCTGGTGCAAAAACTAGTTCCTCACTGTGCCAGGGCACAAACTAGTAACCAGAGCCTCCGCTTAAGCTACCACAACGCCGCAAGATTGTTATCCAGGTGGTGGATCATTTTGCTCAATCTGTGACATTTTTACATTCCCATCATTGCAAAAATCAAAACCATATTTTTTAGAATTGTACAGAACCAGTGATCTATGTGCGTTAGATCCACGGCATGATTCGTTTTTACCGTCTATACACGTAGAAAAAAAACATTTTTGAATTTGGTTCACCTCGAACAAAGCTATTTCTAACAAACAATTTTAAAAATATTTGCCGGTATTCATAAAAATATTTTAAATTTAATAAAGGTTTACAAAACGAATTTTCTAGGAAAATTTCATTAATAAACGTTTGTTAAATTTCATTAATAAACGTTTGTTAAATTTCATAATCGTTTATTAAATTTAACCATTTTATGGTTAAATAAGTCCTCCATTAAGAAGCCACAATCATATGATGATTGACGATAAGCAATTTATGTTAAATGGGACAGTAACTTATTTACAACTAATAATTGTTTGGTTTAGAATTCACGATAGTATTTTTATAAGTGTTAACCATACTTTGTTATTATTAACCATTACTTGTTCGAATGCAACAATAATATGTTTGTTGCGTATATGTAGACGACTAAGTTAACCGGTTGCCGGCGTCAAAAATAAGCTACCGTACTAAAAAATGTTTTTCTTGTTTTACCATTGGCGTACCAAGCGGCATTTTTTAAGGAGTTTTCCTATTACAAACATTTAGTTTTCTTAAGCAGTACACATAAGAAAGCTACAACTTATCCTGATTTCTTACGTCGCGGTTAAAATAAACTAGATAACACTGTTTAATTAAGCCTGTGAGTTGCTTTTTGGCGTAAACGGACCTCACATATAGTAAAATTAAATTAGGATTATACACACCCGCAACATTTTAAAATTTACCAATTTAACTATCAAATACAGTATTGTTTGATATAGGAAACGTTATGCAAAATTAACATATGTTTTATGAAAGTTGTGGTTACGTAAGAGGCGTCAAACATGTATTCAGTGTGACCATAGCTTTACTTATTTAAAAGTTTACATTGTAAATATGTTTCTACTACATATCGCTCATTTATTGCAACATGGTCATTTCTCAAGAAATCAAAAATTTCAAGTTACTTCAGCAAAAGTGTACCTTCATACCTCTTTATATGTAAAAAATCAGTTTTATATCTCAAACTGAACCGAAGTTATAGCAAAGTATATTTCATTAAACCTGTAAAAAAGGTTCATTTTGAAAACTTTAATCGCATTTTGCCAAGTTAGATTTATTTGAGACATGACTATGTTGCAGTAAAGCAGCGATATGTATATTTACAGTTTTCCAAAAGGCGATCTAAGCTTGTTATGCCCTTAATGTCCATTAATTAAATAATGTACATTAAAACATGCTGTTACTACGTTTATACGTACCACTTATTCGCAAATAAATATATTGCAAGTAGAAAATATTGCCGCATAAACAGTGAATTGAATTTTTATTTGCGAATAGCTAACTCACGAAAACAATTCCTGATTAACGACACTATTTGCAAATAAGATTTTAAGCATTGCCACACTTTTAACCGTTTTACGTTTTTATTTCGATGTGGCACATTCATATGACAACAAAAGTAAAATTAAATCTAAAATGTGCAAATAAATTTAAAAATACACAATAATTTTTGATCTGTTTCATTTAAAAAATAAAAAGTTTATATACATACAGTGCCACTAAATGAATAAATTTTCCATCTGGCATCACTTAAAAATTAGAATTTTCATTAAGAAATATACATATAAACAGTAAGTTAGTTAATCGCAAATAATTTTTATTCGCGAATAGGCTACGTATAAACGTAGTATGTGTCATCGACTATTTGGATGTTTAATTTATAATTAGTTTACAGTTGTTAAAAAGAAAATATTTTTGTATGTTATTATAAATACATTAAGTGTGAAAATTAATAATTATAACCTTATAAAGTAGTTAAAATTGTTTGAATTATGTATGAATTTTCTAAACAATAACCTCGCGGTGCGGGTCGCTGTGGACGACAACGTCGAATTTCGTAGTTGTCACCAGCGTTGCCGTTGAAAGATTTGAAAAAGGGAAATTAAAAAGGTATATTCAAGAAAAAAGGATTATTTTATAAATGTTATCAGGGAAGTGCTGGCAAATTCTACTACTTTTCATTATTCAATAGTTTTCATTCGGGTACTCAATACTTTAAATGTTATTGTTTTTTATGTTTTAAGCTTTTCTTAAATCCAAACTCTGCTTAAAATCCATAAACGTTAAATTTTGTATTTTTAATATGTTTTGTTGATACAATTTCGTAGCATAATTAAAAAAAGCAATTGGAATGATTCAAAAGGGTACAGTAAAAAGGAGCATAAAAATGGCAAGAGCCTCAAATAAATCGTCAAATTGATACTTTAATAACCGTTTCGTACCGGCATTTTGGGCCCAAAAAAGGTAGAAAACTAGTTTCAATACAAGTACAGTAAATATGCTTCAATGAGCAGAAATCATTTTGGGAATTGATAAGTTTGCAGACATTAGTGGGAAAAAGCTAAAACTTCCCAGCAAAAACTTTACTTACAATCCTACTTTTAAATACTTTGTAGCTTTATTCGCCACTTTTTGGATTATTAGTTATATATTAAATAATAACTTTATTATTATATCTTAAATATACATAACAAAAAAAAATATTATTAAACGATCTTAAATAAATATTTAAGTCAATTTGCAGTATATTCCGTTAATATTTGTTAGACATTTGGTAATACTATATAATTTTAACAATAATTTTGATGTTAATTCCATGGAAAATCTAAAAATCAATGAAATGTATGTAACTATATACATACATAAATGTGTTCCAAAATAACAATCACAGTATATTTTTTGTCAGAAGAACACTAGTAGTAAAATCGATCTAATGTAACCGATGTATTTTGAACAACATAACATTGACATTACACGCATTTGTATTACAGTGCTAGAGTTATAAATGATTTTGTGCAGCAAGACACTCCTAATTAAATGTTTTCTTACATTTCGAAAAATTTTTTATTGTGTACACTTTCATGCATATTAGAGCAATTTTAATTAGTGTGTTTTAACATTTTTGAATTAATTTGCAATAGCTTATTTTTGGCCTCTTTTTGTTTTATAAAAATTTTAAGTATAAAAAAAACTTATTATTTTGTAGGTTATAATAGGCCAAATTATAATGAATTACTTTTGGGACATCTCGAATAAAAGCAAGTTCTTTTTCTAGTAGAAAAGTAAGTAGTCGGCTCGTCGAATTCTCATTATTTTTCTGCTTATTTTGTAAGCAAAGTTTTTGCCGGGTTGGTAACTAAAAATTGCTAAATGCACGACAAAATGGCTTAAAATTAGCCAAAACCTTTTATTTTAAATAAAAACACATTAAAATTCAATAACAAAACAAAAATAATTAATTAAAAATTTTTTACAATGAAATTGTAAAATGAGATCAATTTGTTACATAAGAAAAAACGTAAATTTAATATTGAAGAATTTCAAAAATTAAATCGAATTCATTTCATAGGAAGCACGTACGCCTATTAGTTTTAAATATTTTGGAGGTAAATCATAATCATGACAACATGTACCCAACCTTTTGAGTCTAAATCGACAATAAAAATATTTTTTTGTTATGGTAACAATTTTATTCTAATTGATATGTAACCTTTTTCCCAATTTACTTTCACCGATTTTACTTGGCTAAATACACTCTCTACTTCAGCATTGGACCATTGAACTGAGAGCAACTTAATAGAAACTTCTAAAAGTTTTTGTTGCCGCCTGCATCTCTTTCAGAGAACGGCTTTCTGCGATTGCAAATAAATCGCAGTAAATGAAGACCAACAAATACACTCGCTTGCGGTCATACAATCAAACTTGCACAACCGCAAACATTCGCTGCTGGTTTGCAGTCATTCAAATAATGCACATCGTGCTTTGTTATTTATACCGTCGTTAGCTTCGTTTTTTAATAAAGATGTTTGTGTGCAGGGCTGTCAGATATGGCGATTTCTCGCCAAACGTGGCGATTTTGAAACGTGTCTGGCGATGGGATTTCCCATTTGGCGACTGGCGACTGTTATGGCGATTTCTGATATAACTGGCGATTAACTTGGCTATTTTTAGCATTTATATTATTTCGGAGATTTTGTTTAACAACTTGTCATTTTTTGTTATCATTACTAATAAAAAAAAACATATTAAGTGAATTTTATATTCAGTCACTATTTAATTCTATAAGTATGTAGGTCAAAACTCCAGTAATGAAATCGGTGTGTACCTAATTTAAGTTTTTAGCTGAATACATATGAATATAATCTCCATTTTACTTAATTTAAAAAAAAAATTATAGAAACAAAACAAAATTTACATCGGCGACTTTTTTGTATTTTTTCTTAGTTTTTGGCAATTTTTGACTGAAACATTATACTAGTGTTTTTTGTATGCAAAATTTCATTTTAAAAAAAAGAAAATTTTACAAAAACTGAACAAAATCGACATTTGGCGATTTTTGGCGATTTCTGACATCCGGTTTGGCGATGGAGCTCAAAAAAATCTGACAACCCTGTTTGTGTGTTCGGTGCGACAATGATTGTTTTGGTAAAGAAAAAAAAATACAAACAAAAAAGCCAGAAATCAAGCAATCATTACTCATGTATGCATTCAGCAGTTGCTATGTAGTACAAGAAAAAAAAATTTAAATGAAACTAAACGCAAATACTGATGTAGGTACAAACAATTTCCATAGAAACAGAAGACTTTTTTTATCATCTTAAAAAGTACAGTAGTTCTGTATGTACAATGTATTCTTGTTATTGTTGTTTTTATTGTTGTTAATTTTAACAAAGCGTCTAATCGAGTGGTTTATTGTTGTTATTGTTCTTAATGTTAACAAAGCGTCTCATCGAGTGCACAATGACTACTTGAATGCAAAAGTATAAGAATGTGTGCCTTTTGAATTTAAACAACTGTGTTATATTGCGTGCGCAACATAAATGCAAACAAAGCACTTTCAATAAAAAACGCACACATGCAAAAATCAAATGTGTACGAAACGATGTAAAAATTACCAACGTTGAACTTTGTTTTGCAAGCAAAGAGTGAATGTAAATTTGAGCGTATGAATAAATCAAGAAAAATAGTGATTTTGCAGTTCTCTGATCTCTTTATTGAAATACTTGCGACCAGAAAGAAACAGTGTTGTTTGTGTTGAACGATTTTATAAATTAAATGTTGGTATACTGGCTGATGTTTCATTATTTTGAAAGATGTCTCATCATCATCGCGGTTTTAAACGTTTGTGAAAGTTGTGAATTAAATTAAATGCGTTTTAATTGTTGAAAATGAATATTTTACTTTAAGCAATTTTATAAATTTTTATAAGAATATAAAAATTTTTATTTTAAAAGAAAAAAGGCAAAAATAATTTTGTGGCTAAACAGTTTGAAAAATATGGCTTATGGCTAAACTAATTTTTTAATGGCTAAATAAGGTGAAAATTACTAAATCTTGCCGCTAAAAGGCTAAATTGGCAACATTGCAATTGGTGTATATCACAGAGATCAGCAATGAGTAGTGAAAAAGTGAGTAGAGCTAAATCATGACTCATAAATTCTTGTACTTATACGCACTCATACTTATTCCAATGTGATTCAAACTCATATTCACTCAAAAGTTTCATTTTATTCATCGTACTCATACTTACCAACATTTGTAGTGTTTGATTTAGAATCTACTCAAGTCAATGTGTATAGGCGAAGCAAAATGCGAGGCAAAATGCGAGGCCAGATTTTTCCCCGAAATAGCAAAGTGACGATTTGGCAATTACAGTTTACTAAAGTAACATGTATGAAGTAGACGATTTTTCGGCAAATTTATCTGGCAGCGCTGATTTTTAAGTTGTGTGTTTTCTCTGTTGTGTTAAAACGGTAAATGGATGAGATAATGATTTGAATCATTGTGAGTATTGTAAGTACCCAGCGGGAAAACTCAGAAGACCTTCTTACTTAAGGCCTTTTAAAAGGCCTGCTTAAAAATTTTTTTGATTTAATTCATATTCTTACGTAACAGCTAAAGAATGCCTCATAGAAGGCCTCGGCTCTTTGGTATGAGAAGCGAGAAATTGAGTAACATTTTTTGTTTTGTTTTTTTTTGCACAAGCAAAAGCAAAAGAATTCAGATCCCTTTACAAAAACAAAGTAAAATATGCTGTAAATCATTTTAGTTGAAGTGGAACAGAGAAAGAGTAAAATTTTTTGTTTTGTTTTTTTCAGATCCCGTTATAAAAACAAAGTAACAAAGTAGGTGCATATTAAAATACAAAATAAAAACAATAATGTAAATCATTTTAGTTGAGTTTTGTCCATTAAGGGCCATTATTACAACTTGAAGTTAGCTAAAGTTAAGATTAAATTGACAGATAATAATGTGTTATCTGTCAAAAAGCGTCTGTTAACTGTCGGATAACAGCTAACACCAAGTTATAATAATGGCCCTAAGGAAGATACATATGTAGGTACTTGTGCTTAAAAGTTTTTTTTTATTATAGGTATACTTTTATTTACAATGTTTAGCAAATTTGATTATTTCAATAAAAAAATAGGTATCACATGTGTTATTAAACCACAATAAGTTTAATAAAATATATAAACATACGTTACATGAAGCCTATTCAGTCTTCTAATTTCATTTGTAAGGAAATATTCCTTAATGTTTTAGACTGATAGCCCTTCAATATGACCTTTAATGCATTTGTAGAAGGATGGTCTGAAAGGCCTTTTAAGAGCCATTAATTGAAAGGCCTTTTAACATACCTTTCTTAAAAGCCCTTCAAGATAACCTTTTTGCTAAGGCCTTTTGAAAGTCATTCTCTGGAAAGTCTTCTAAGAGCCATTTATTTGAAGGCCTTTAAGAAGCTCTGGGGAAGAATGGAAAGCGGAAGGCCTTCTCCGCAATGACAACGCGTGTAAAAAAGATATGAGTATGGAATGGAGCGAGAAGGCCTTGTTTATCCAAAAGAAGGGGTACAGAGGCCTTCTGGAAGGCCTCCGTACTCCTTCTTTTTCCCGCTGGGTATTTTCTTGAAATTATAAATCAAGCTGAGGTCATTTATGAGTATGCGTATAATGTCGACGTCGCACTCATAAATATTTCTCTTGTGAGTGTGAGTGAATCAGAGTAGTTTAGTTTAAATGATTTCTACGCACTTATACTTACAATTGCATGAGTCAGTATGAGTAGCGAAAAAACGATTCATTGCTGATCTCTGGTGTATATGCCAAATAAAAAAAACGCGAAAACAAGTTTTTCTGGATAGGGATGCCTAATGACCTAGCGGAATGAAATTTACTTTAAGACCTATTCTGATACTTACCACATGTAACTTACATACAAAATTTCATAAAAATCGGTTGAGCCATTTCGTAGGAGTTTAAGCAGAAAGAGCGTGATACGAAATTTTTATATATGTACATATATGTGGTAGTTTCAGTTAAAAGGGACCTATGGACAAAAAATAAGTTTTGGGGAAATACGACTTTAAAGTTAACAAGTTCTTTTTTTTCTTTTCAAAGGTGTATTTTAAAGCTTAATTATGACAAAAGTAACCAAGTTAGAAAACTGCGGTTTGCTGCATTAGAAAGAGCGTATTGTCTATTTTAAGAAGCACCAAAAAAGTAAAAATCGACTTGTTCATCCATAGGTCCCTTTTAACTGAAACTGTCACACATAGATATATTATATTTCATGACTTGGTTCGGTTTAGCCCTCCATATAACATTAGGGCATTTATCAATGATAACACTGTGCTCGAAATTGACACTTTTTTTCTTAGACAAGCCGGGGACATGACGTTTTAGCATAATCCAGTGGTGCCCACAATTTTTTTTAGGTAAGCTCTCGTTTTCGAGACATAACGTTATATCGAAAATAGAGGAGTTTGCACAACATATATACGTGTGACTCAAAAACGGTTAAGTTAATTGAAATTACTAAAAAACACCGAAATTCCGGTATAAAATTTCCTTTTTATATGTCTACAAAAAATTAAAGCCTAGCCTAGCGAAATTTTGATAAACAAATTATTGGTTTCTAAAAGAACTGCTCATATTAAAAAAGTTTTACTTTTCTAAAAGGAAATTTAATTGCGGAATTTTTTTTTTTAGTAATTTCAATAAACTTAAACGTTTTTGAGTTACGTGAATATATGTTGTGCAACCTCCTCCATTTTCGAAATAACGTTATATCTCGAAAACAAGAGCTTACCTAAAAAAATTGTGGGCACCATTGGATTCAGCGCACCCGAATTATGCTAAAACGCCATGTGGCCGGCTTGGCTAATTTTGCAACTAGCACAGTGTAATTTATCATACGGCATCTTTAAGTAAAGTTTTTCTTGTCTAAATTATTAATAAAAATTTTAGCATTAAATTTGTCGCAATTATGATTGAAACATTTTTTATATTCAACTAGCTGACCCGACAGACGTTGTCCTGTCCAAATTAGGAAATATGTTTGCGTTCGATTTTTAAAATCAGTTAAAAAGATACGAACATTTGAAAGAAAAATTAGTCAAATCGATGGAGCCGTTTTCTGATTTTAGGTTAATCGAAAAAAGTGGGCGGGGCAAAATTTTCTTTCCGTAAAAACCGTCCAAGCCATTCTCAAGTTATGCGCTTAATAGAAAAAGTGGGCGTAAAAGTAGGCGTGGTACATTTTTCCTTCGACGAAAACGTAAAATGGATTAATACGAACATTTAAAAGAAAAATTAGTCAAATCGATTGAGCCGTTTGTTGATTTTAGGTAAATCGAAAAAAGTGGGCAGGGCAAAATTTTCTTTTCGTATAAATCAAAGTTGGACCATGGAGATCATTTTAAAGAAAAAATCGTCCAAATTATATAGATGTCATTGGTGGTGCAATATGAAAATTAGATTTTGCCACGCCCCTCCGCCCGCAGACCGAAAATCAAAAATCAGACTTCACAGTGTCACTCGCCTGAATATTCTGAAAATTTCATCAAAATGGGCCCAGCCGTTTTAGAGTCCATACGTTACATACACACATCCTTGCATGCAATGTAATCATTTCTATTAATTTTCCAACGAAAAACTAAAGTTGATTCATCTCGTTGTATTCTTAAAAGCGCCTTATTAAGAAAGTACCATCACTGTGTCGTTGACGTCAACGTCGACTTCCATAATAATCTTTAACTTGACCTGATCTATTTATATTTTCACACCTAAAATAAAGTAAATAGAACGTTACAAGTTGTGCATGCAAAATTGTTAAAAATGTTCTCCGACAGTGCAATTAAAAAACTTAAAGAAAAAAATTATCAGAAAATCAAAGAGTTAATACGAATTTCGTTAGGCTTGGGAGTTAATTTGACAAGACCTACTATTTTAAAAGAGTCACTCAAAATGTAAGTATTACACTGTGTTACAAACTTGCTCTAAGGTAACTTCATATCGAAAAATTTTAATTATAAACGTAAAATTATGGTTCATTTTGCTTGTAGAATAAATTTATTTCTAGTTGTCTGCAGTGGTCTCTCACTGTATGGGCACTGGTGTTATACAATACGTTACATGGGTAACCTACCGCAAATAGCAGAGGTAAGTCAAATGTTGGATATTGAAGTAAAGTTTAACCATTTTTTATTTTTTGCATGTACTTTCAATGTAATTTATGTGCACAAAATCTTAAAATTACATTTATTTATTTAATTTAAATAATATTTACATACATATGTATGTTACATAACATAAAATTAATAATATGTATTTCCTTTTTTGTTTTTATTTTTTAAACAGAGCATATGCACAGCCCTACAAACAATAGTTTCGATGATAAAGATGATCTATTTTATATTCATACAACGTAAATTACATTTACTGCTCAATCAGGCACAAACTCATGAAATTATAATCGAATCAGGAATATTTCAAAAAGGTAAATCAAAAAATTATACAATTGTAAGAGAAAAGGCTTTTAAAATTGTTTCTTGCAGATTTTCCTGTCGCAATAAAACTTAAAAAAATTGTTAATGACATCATGGAAAAAAATTGGAAAAATATTCGTGGCCAATTGTTGTTTTATATTTGCAGTTGTGCTGTAATAATTAGCAACTATTTTTTTACGGCCTTATTTGTAAATATTTATCATGGCATACAAGAGACTCCAAACTACAGCCATGTCTTACGTAAGTACACCCTCTTAAGGCTCAGTTATACCATGTTCACACGGACAGCAATATTCGTGTTTCGCTCTCTTATTCCTGTTTCGCACCCCAAACATGACTGAAACGACTTGTTTCCCCATACAAAATTTTGTGAGCGAAACAGGTCGTTTCATTTTGAAACAGGCTGCGAAACAGGAAACTGTACTATCATCTCTAATTTTGATAACAATTATCGTTAGTTTATCTGAACTAGCTCGCAAAAAAATCAAAACAAAATAAAATACAAAATAAAAATTGATGTTTAATAAAATAAAGAGATAATTATCAAATAATAATATTAATAAAAGTATTAAATAATATATTTTTTACTTTTAATTACTTTTTTATCTGTTTTAAATAAAATCACACTAACAACACAAAAAAAATGTCAAAATGAATCGTATGAACAGCATGTTTGACAATCTAGTTTCAGAGAGTGAAACGAGTTAATTTTGTCGTCGTATGAACATAGCATTAGCCGGGAGTAACAGTAACGTTGAAAATCAGCTTATTCATTTTGTTGTATGTAAAGCAATTAGAACGATTACAGTTAGCAGTAAGATGTTACGTCTCAATCTGTTAGAAATAGATTGGTCTTACTTTTTTACGGTAAGGTTACTGTTACTACTACTCCCGGCTAACTGAGCCTTTATAAGTAAAAGAGTACTTTTATATCCTCTACCACAAGTGGTGAATGAGGGCATACTCAGTTTGTCATTCCGTGTGAATCTTTTTTTTATATTCATCTAAGACTGCACAAATATTTATATATTTTGGATCTCAATTAATTTTGCTCGAATTCATTTTTATATGGCTAGAAACGATACAACAATATCTGGTGAAGATCGGTTCATTTAGGCAACGAATTATAACTATAATATATTAGATATGGTTATAAATCTCAGTGTTCGAAAATAAACAGAACATTTTTTAGCGTTCGGATCACACACCCAGGAACGATATAATATAGTGTACTGTTATTCGTTAAAGAAGAGAACAATTGTAGTGAACCTGTAGACAAACATCGTTTTTTAATGTTCCTTTTGTATATTGATGAAGAAATGAACAAGCAAAAAATTTTTGCAACGACTGGAGCACGAACAGCCTGTGCGTTGAGTTTTCGATAACGTGTTTGGTTTATTTCCTTTATAATAAACCTCTTGAATACCTACTTTTCTAAAAAAAAGTTTTCATGAACTTAAATAAAATTAAACAAACACAACACTTGAATTTATAACACTTATTTATTAAGAACTTAGTCACTTTAACAACCGTAACTTATCGCTTTTATTCAAAGCTCACTTTTGTGATCAACACACTTTGAAGTTTAAAGTAAAACTGATTTGGCAACGTAATTCGCAATTTATACTCAATTACATTTATCCAGAAAGCTCCAGAATGCTTCCGGTATGTTCGAGCGTTTACTATTTGATGTTAACGACTAATACATTGGTTATAGTATAGGCCTGCCATACGGCCTGGTTTTCCAGGATTGTCCTGGTTTTTGACTACTTGTCCTGGTGTCCTGGTCCACTTTGAAATTGTCCTGGTTTTTTTACAGGTCAAGATAGAAAATTTGCTTTTTGCTGGTTTTAGTTGTTAGCAAAGGTTAAGATTTCTGTTATAACACTGCTAACATAAGGCAATTGTATAAACAACTTTAATTTAATTTAACTGTTATCTGGTGTTAACGTCGTTTAACTAAAAGCTTTCAATAAAATTAGATGAGAGTCAATTCTCTTCCAAATTTTGTTTCAACTAGTTGCTTTAAAAAGTTATACCGTGTTAACAACTTTTATAAGTACAGTATTCCACGGATAATTACCTCGACAAAAATGCCAATATTTTTGGGTAATTATGCGGGGTAAGCATTTAAACGAATACGCTTAACTACCTCGTTGAGGTAATAATAAGAATACGTTTAACTACCTCATTGAGGTAATTAAGCGAATTCGTTTAAATACCTCAGTGAGGTAATTAGACGTATTTATTTACAAGATAACTTAGCTTTGATGTATGAAAAAATTTAAGAAAGGAATTTTAACATATACCAGCTAAATCTTAAGAGATAGCAATAAAAACAATGGGATTTGTTGTATTAAATTTTATCTGTAGTGCTTTTTGAGATGTCCTATCATATTCTACTACTACTCATGGAAGCCGTAAATATGCAATTGAATGGTTTTTCTTGTGCGCTTAGAGCTTTAAATGAATTTTGGTATCGATTTGTTTGTAAATAATTTCCATATTTTTACCATTGCTGCAATTTTATTGCACACATATTTTAAGTTTTTAAAACTTATTTTAATACATGTTAAGCAAAAAAAAAAAAAAAAAATTGCTTTAAATTCTGGTTAACAGATGAATTTTCTGTTGCTTTAATTTCGCCACCTACATTAAATTTTCACTGTACAATTTTAAGCCAAAGCAAGTTTTTGTTGAAGATAAATGTTTTTCGCAACTTATAACATAGAAACCTAGACGCATCGTTTAGTAAACGATCGAATCGGAAACACTTGCTTAAGTAATCCGTCCATCTTGCTGGTTGTATGTCCATGTAAACCTTGTGCGAAAAGTAAAGGTAGCAGTTTTTAGATAATTTGATAAAATTGGGTTAATACGTTTAATTGTCATAAGAACAAAACCTATGAAAATTGTAAGAATATAACTCTATATGAATCTGGACCTCATAACATAACTTTTAATGCAAATATTTATTTGTGGAATATTTTGCTTTTAATCAAGCCATATCTTGTTTTTTAGGCATATTTTTAAAAAAAAATTTTAGTGCATATTTTGAAATTATTAACATGTAAAACTTTGTTGCATTACTTGCTGTGATTTTGTCAAATAGTACTGAGGCAATTAAACGAATGAAATTTAGGTATAATTTTGTTTTGGGAGTAAAATTTTTAAGGCAATTATCCGAATCGGGTAATTAAGCGTATGGCAATTAAACGTGGATTTTCGTTTAAAAAATGGAAGAAAAAAAACGGGGATTTAAAACTAGAGGTAAATAAGCGTGAAAGGCATTTAAGCGTGGGGTAATTAACCGGGTTATACTGTAATCGAAAACCGATAACAAATTACGTTCTTTAAAAAAGCCAATACACGTTTCAATTCAATTGTCAACTGAGTCGGTTATTGTCCAAATCAAAGCGTGTATGGCTTTGTCAATTGATTAGTTTGACAGTTGTCAAGTTGGTTGAAGAAAAATCAAAAGATTTTGATTTTGCAAGTCTGCTCTATGGACTAAAGGAAGAAACTCGTTGAAGACTGAGACACTAGAGAGTAATATTCAACGTAAGTAACTATATCAAAGGCTAAAATGAAGTTCTAGAAAAAGTGTAATCTTTTGAAAAGAATTATAGTTTAGAACATTTTAAGCTCAACTTTTCATTATTTTTCATCGTTTTTATGTAAATGAAGTACAAGTTAATTTTTTTTATATATGAGAAGTGGTATAACACCAGACTTATTATGAGATTATGAAGAGTTAACACTAAGAACTATGTTTTTAGCGCCATCTGTTTTGGATACGAACAGTTGACTTACTCGACTATCGCACTGTTAAGAACAGTGCAAAGAACATATCTTTCACCAGAACCGGTACTAAGTAACCACTTCAGCGCTGATAGCCTTATATATTGTTGGATTTAAAAATAAAAACTGGATGGTTTTTACATATACATACATACATGTGCATTAAAAAAAACTTTTTTGTTGGCGTAATTTTTTATCCATTTTTTCTATGTGTCCTGGTTGATAGGTTCAAACTTCTGGCAGCCCTATTATGGTATTATGAATTTTAAACTTAACGTCTACGTTATATATGTTCATATAGTCGCATCACTTATATTATAGCTTTTTCAACGGACTTTTACAGCCAATCCCACGATGTCACACGTTAACGTTCGCATAGAAAATTACATTTAAAACAAAAACAATTTCTAAAATTTGTTTATGTTTTGAATGTTATTTTCTATGCGAACGTTAACGTGTGACATCGTGGGACTGGCTGTAAATCACTGTTATACTAGACTCTAGTAACTAGAGCAGGCATTTCCAAAAAAATTTTGGTTGTGTATTAGTGAGTACCAGAGAGTAAAAAATTGAGAGAATACAGCCGAAATAAAATGTTAGTAATATATTTTATAAGTTGTATAACACAAAGGTACAAAATAAAAATTGTTTGTGTTGATAAAATATTTGTAGCAATTCTTTACCAATTCAATGTCGCTGATTTTAAAACTGCACCTTTTTTTTATTCGGAAGCTTTTTGACTCTAAATCAGGTTCAAATATCTTATAAACAATTGTAAAAAATTAAGATTTTATTGCACGCAAATCACAGCTGATAGAAAAAAGTGCAGTTTTAAAACAGCGACATTGAATTGGTAAAGAACGGGGGCTGATTTAAAACCATGTGAGATCAGGCCATGATGGCTTTATCGCCCATTCAAATGAAAAAAAAATAAAAAGGCTTTATCTGCCTATTGAACGAGAGATTAAGCCATCATGGCCTTATCTCACGTGGTTTTAAATCATCCCCCCCCCCCCCCCCCCCCCCTAAAAACTGCTACAAATTTTCTATCAACACAAAAAATGTTTAATTTTGTTCCCTTGTGTTATACAACTTATAAAATAAAATCTTCTAAATTTATAGTTTTATGGCAGTTTCGTAATAGTAGAATGCTCTTCAAATGGGATGAACTTAATTTATTACGTTGCTTGGAACAAATAAATTTTAAATCCGAAAAAATTTGTTCGCATAGGTAAGTAGTGCCGAATAAAGAGAGGCACTTAAATGAATTTTTTTTTAGTTCAGGATAGAACTCGCCATCCAAATCTTTCCAGAACTCTACAATATTATTTTCGTCTGGAGCATTTACTTCGCTCCGTAGTATGATTAGTTCTGACTGAATATTAAATTCGTAGTTGCTTACATCGCAACGAAAAGGGTTTTCGAAAAGATCTAATAGCGGTTGTAAAATTACAAAATCTTGAAACCTGTCTTGAAAATTATTGAAAAGTCAAATATTTCGGCATATTCATATCTTTTGTCGACTTCGAGATTTCTATAAACAAGTGAAGTTTTTGGAAAATTGGAAAAATCACCAGTTTTAATTTGGGAACAAATTAGAAAAAGTTTTGTTTTAAAATTGTGAATGATTTTTGACAAGCCGCAAATATTGCGTTCTTTTCCTTGCAATTCCAAATTTAGTTCATTTAACATACTTGTCGTATCTGCCAAAAAAGCTAAGTCTAAAATAAAATTATTGCCTTTTAAACACTGTACTAAAACTATTTCTATTTTCTCAGTTTCTAGGAACTGAATAACTTCTTCTCTTAAATCATAAAGTCTATTCAGGCAATCACCGCGACTTAGCCACCGAACTTCTGTAAACATTTTCAGGTCACAGATCATAGCATTTTTATTTTTTAAAAAGGTTAAAAATTTTCGGTGGGTAAGCGCTTGATGTCCGCCTCGAATTTTATTTATTATGTCCTCTGCTGTCTTCATAGCTGGGGTATCACTTATGAATTTCGATGCAAGAGCGGTCTGATGAATTATGCAGTGAAAATTATGAACTGCAAATTCGTGTTTTTTTAATTGGCCTATAAGCCCATTATATTTGCCCAACATTACATTCGCTCCATCTGTGCAGACTCCAGCAAATTTGTTTATGTCTACAATGGAAAGAAGCTTTTCTGTGACAACGTCATACAACAACGTACCAGTTACATTTCCATAAAATGTTTCTAAAGTAAACATTGACTCAAAAATAGTGTATTCGCTATCTACGCATCGAATACAAATTACAAGTTCACACATTTATGTCAGTGCTTTCGTCTAAACAAATTGAAAAAAATTCGCAATTAATTACTTTTTCCCTAATTGCAGATTCTACACATGTTCCTAATTGAACAGTACGACGGCCTACAGTTTGACTGGACAGGGGAAGAGACTCTATAAATTTAGTGTTATAATTAAGCCTTTCCCAAATTTTTTCCAGCAATTGCTTGATAACAATTTCCAATATTACTAAATTTGAAATCTCCTTTTTCAATATCTTTTTACAAAATACCAAATGCGCACCTGAGTTTGCCTGCAAAAATGTATAGTCATTATGGCAGGTCAAAGTTACGTTAAATAAATACCATAAATTAGTAAGGTTTACTCTTTAGACTCGGTCATATAATTGTAGCATAAAAAAGTAAGCAATACAAAAAGTGCGAAACAATAAAGTTTCATTAATACATCAATAAAACACATCTTCTTACCCAAAAATTTAACCTGCTGTCACATTTGTTTTTATGTGTATAGGTTTATACATAATTGTAGGAAAACAAGACTTTTTTAACTTGTTTTTTAAATATTTTTACTTACTTAAGAAAAGTGTTTTCAAAGAAAAAAACCCACCGACGCGATTGGTACAGAAACAAAAATATTTTTGCAAGCACAAAATACCAACAAATTCTTGTGGTTTTTTTTTTTAATAATTTCTGCATTTAGGTACGTCTTTTTAACAAAAAGGGACCCTTTTACAGGCATCAAATAATTTTTTTCACAAACAAAACACATATCGTTAGCTTAAATGCAAAACAATGTAGATATTATTTGAAAATTACAAATTATTAGAATACAATATTTTTTCCTTAATAATATCTGTTAACGCATTTTTATCTGAAATTTTAAAAATTGATTTTAAATCTCAAATAATTACCATTTTACAAAGTTCTTTGCTTTGCATGTAAACTAATGAAATGTTATATTATTCTACATTTAAGTCTTAAAATTTGAACTCTAAATAAAAATTGCACGCAAGGCATTGGATGTTACCAAAAGCATTTTTGTCCGCACAATATTTTTTGAGTGTTTCCTGAACCGAACTGAAGTTTGTGGTTTTTAAAAAGACTGGACGGAATTAAATGTTCTCATCTTTTGTTAAGTTGTATAAAAACATTAATTTTTTTTGTTCGAAAGGTGACGAACATGGTAACTTTATTTTTTTAATGATTTAATACATTTTTGTGTGTTTTTTTTCACAAATCTACCGAAACGAACACTAAGGAGCGATGTTTACTGACGTTTTCATAAAAAAAATGGATTTGAATTGCATTTAAAGAAAAATCTGTGGAAAATTTCGCATTAAAACACATTTCAAACTTATTTTAATTTTTATCAGTGTTGGTAAAACTTGGTGACCAAAAATGGCTAAATTTACGGAAAAAATGGCTAAAAGCTTCTTTAAATAAAAACACATTTGGGGTATTCACAAGGTGTGCTATCATGTTAAATTGTCATAATGTTCTAACATTTTACAATGGTTTAAAAATATTGTTGTTGCTTTGTAAACAAAAAGTGTTTTAAATTAATAGAACGTTGCTTACTATGTTTATTGTGCAGTCGTAATTAATCAGAAGAGACCAGAGCTGAGCCGTACTGCGTTAGTTCTTGTAGCCGTCGCCGTTGATGGTATAATTTTTTCCGGCTAACATTAAAATTTGACCTGCGGCTAGCAATTTTTGCAACAAATCACTTGCTGCGTCAAATAAGATCGGCTTATGACTCTGCTGTTTGGTAAACAAACGAAATAAAATTTATTTCTGATGTGCGTCTGCAAAATGGAAAATAATCGGGTAAAATCTAAATTAATTTATTAATTCATGGAAAAGAATTAAAAAATATTTTGATGTTAGGTTATTATTTATGTTTTATATTGGTTTTAAATCAGCTGATTTAAATTCAAAATAGCATACTAAATTATGAGGGGTTGTTCACAACAGTCGTATTTTTTCATGTTATTATTTTAAGACATATGACTTTATGACACCTTGTGAATCCCCCAATTATTTAAATTTAATAACGATATAATTCATTTAAAGTTGTTTACGATGAAATTGTGAGTTAAGATCAATTTGTTAAAAAAGAATAAACGTAAATTAATATTAAAATAAATTAATATTATAAAATTAAATCATCGAAAAATTCGATGTCGTTATTGTTCATCTCATAGGAAACAATCACTCATTAGTTTCAAATAATTTGAAGGTAAATCATAATCACGACAACATTTACCCAACCTTTTGAGTCCAGATCTACAATAAAAAACAAGTAAGAAAGTATAGTCGGTCAACACCGACTATATGGTACCCTACATCACATAAGAACCTATGTACCAAATTTAATCAAATAATCTCCAGAACAGCCAGCCAGCAGGACAAACATCGTTAATTCGACTCAGAAAGTGATTCGGAGTTTATCGGTATACGTAAAGGTGGGCAAAGGACTAATGTTTTAAGGTGTTACAGACATCAGCACAAACGCATAGTACCCTCTCCACTATTGTGGAGTGGTATAAATATTGTATTGATATGGTAAAAATATTTACCTAATTGATAAAATCGAATTAGCGGTTGCTTAATGTAACCGATTTCTCAAATTACTTATAACACCCTCTCTACTTCAGCATTAGACCATGGAAGTGAGAGCAAATTTATAGTCAATTCTACAATTTCTAAAACAATTTTGTTACCGCCTGCATCCCTTTATTGAAATAATTGCAACGAGAAAGAAACATCAATCTTTGTGTTGATCCAATTTATAAATTTAATAGTGGAATACTGTTTCTTTATTTTGATAGATGTTTCAGCGTCATAGTTTATAGCGATTTTTAACATTTGTAAAAGTTGTGATTTAAATTAAAGGCGTTTTAATTGTTCAAAATGTTAATTTAACTTTTATAAATTTTTATAATAAAATAAAAATTATTCTTTTAAAAGAAAAACGGCAAAAAAAATTTTATGGCTAAACATGTTGAAAAATGGCTAAACTCATTTTTTAATGACTAAACAGTGTGAAAAATGGCTAAATCTAGCCACTAAATGGCTAAATTGGCAACACTGATTTTTATGAATATGTAAAACGGGTTTTCGAAAAATTAAAAAATTTCAAGGCCCGGAATTTTTTACATACATTGCAAAATTTTTTTGTCATATAGAACCCTTAGTGAAATTTGATGCAGAAAATATTCGTAGAACATTTTAACCCTCTAAAGTGCCGTTTTAGCATATGTTTGTGTGGAAGTTAAAAAATGGCCCCTTAAAATGAGCGTTAGAGGAAGCATATGGAAAGAATGATTTTTTGTTTAACGCTATTGCTTTTTGCGTGGGTTTTTGCTTTTGCTTGTGTGTGTGTTTATTTTCTTAAGATCAGTTTGTTACATGAATAATTTTTGTATATAATTATTTTATATTTTATTTTTAACAATTGTTGTTGGCAGCAACGTTACAATATGATTTTTATTAAGGTGAAATAAATTTGTTCCCAAAACCGACATTCTTCCTACGTTTTCATACTAGTTTTAAGTAGAGATGTGCACGTGACGTAAACTTTTTTTGAGACGCGCGTTCCACTTGTAATTGTGTTTACTTTTAATATTAGTTACGCGCGAGAAAGTGAGCGTGATTACAATACTCTCCCATGGACCTTCTTAAGAAACTATTAAAATCATAAAAATTAACCCCCATATTCATTTAAAAAAAATGTTATTTATAAAAGGTTTATTGAACAAAGTTTCATAGAAAATTAATTTCATAAACCTTCTATGAACCTGAAAGGTTTTTTTATGAATATGGGGGGGTAATTTATACAATACGAGTTTGTATATTTGGATTAATTTTAATCAAAGATTTTTTTAAAAAGTTTTTTTACTCATTTTTGGGAATGTCTAGAAGCTTTTTGGAAATTGTTTGATTCGTTTTGAAATAAATTTTTGTCTATTTTTATGTTCAGTTTATTTTGCCAAATTAACTAACACGTTTTTTATTCTTAAAAACTGTTGATTTTTTAATTTAAAAAGGTTTTGCTAACTGCTAATTAGAATAAAAGTTTAAAATTTTTATTTAGGAAAACATTTTCAGCATTCTATAACAAACATATAATTTTTTTAGCTTTTCCATCTGTTTATCCAATATGGGAACATAAGGGAATGTCATTTCCGTATTATCATATACAAATGTTACTGAGTGGATGTGCTTCTTACATTGCCGGCATGTGTAAGTAAAAATATCAATCGATTATAAAGCCTGGTACTCTGTTCAACATTTCACGTGAAATGCTGTCAAAACGCTTATGGAAAAAACTTGTGCGGAATATCTACGAAATAAAGTTGATAGAGTACTAGGCTTAAGCTGGAGGTCCACACCACGCGTTACTCGCTTTTTCGCAGCATACGCAGCTGTCAAAAAAGGAGAATCTGTGTAGTTATACGTAGTAAGTTACATGCACATAAGCGTAGATGCCTTGAGGCGAAAAGTAGGTTTACTTTCTACTTTTGTAAGCGTCACAAGCAGCGTTCGAGCAAATCAGCTGATTTTGACAAATTAAATTTTATTGTTACTTGTGCTGCTGCTGCATAAAAAGCGTTGCATGTAACTTGAACGGAAGAACGCAAGTAAGGTTAGAAAAGCATGCACTGCGTGGAAGCGAAAACGCGTGGTATGGACCTCCAGCTTTAAGAGGAAAAACATTAAAACATTATTTTTTAAAATTCAAAACCAATAAAACTTGTACTGGAGTAACAATACTTTTACCACTTTTCTTTGAAATTTTGTTGAATAAAATATAAATAAAACTAAAATATTTTTATTACGAATGACTGGGTAAATTTATAGGCGCAATAAGTTTTGATGGCGTTTTTATTGTACTGTGTGTACATGGGGTCGGCCTAATCAAGATACTCAACATCATGATTGAAAATTCAACATCCGCAGATGTGCCCAAAGAGAGACGTGTAGAGTATTTACGTTATTGTGTTCTTCAATACCAACGTTCTTACAAGTGAGTTTTTTAAAATATTTTATTTATTATTTGCGAAAACAAAACGATTTGGATTTACATTTTTAGCTACGTTTTGACCATAAATACCACTTATAGACAAGTCAGTTTATCGCAATTTCTACTGAGCCTGCTTATATGGGGGATTGTCCTTTTTCAAATGAGTGTTGGTTTGGTAAGTTTTAACAAAATGTGGAAAACAATATTAACAAGACTGAGCCGTACATTCGCTTTTACCGCATATTATAAACCATTTACTATAGTACTAAAAATGCAATTCCTAAGAGTATTAAATATTTTGATCTTAAATATCTGTTTATTTTTCAAAAATCTTAATGGTTATATTTTTGTTAAGCTTAAATGATTTGGTAGCGACCTAATGTTACAGCCAGTATTTAAGTAAGTTTATTTGAGGTAAAATTTAAAAAAAAAATCTTCATAAATTTAATGATGTCTTCAAAAAGTAAAGTCTTATGGAAAAAATTTGAAGTCATTCGAGGTTTTTTGCTCATATCGTGGCCAGAAAGATTTTTGTATGAAGGGTATGTGTAATTTTGGACCAATTCATACAATTTATATGATTGTTAATTGGCACAAACTTATATTCCAGAAAGATTTTTGTATGAGGGTTGTGTGTAATTTTGGACCAGTTCATACAATTTATAATAAACAAATTTTCAAAAAAGAAAATTAAAAATTATTTCAATCATTCTGTTTTAATACCCACATTATCATAGATAGAGAGGATATTATGCGATTGTAACGAAGTATGTAACAGATAAAAATATTGGTTCTGGACCCCCTTCAGTGTACTAATCAATTAAGTCCGTTTGGCTGGCTGGTTTACACTAAGCAAAGTCAGTATTTCTAGATTGCAGTCGATTGTGTCGACTGCTGGCCCCTACTAGTGTGATATAAATCTATAACAATCTAGTGCCCATTATATCTGGAGTCTTGGAAAACTCCATTTTAACGAAAAGAGAAACCGACGGACATTCATCGGTAAATCAGTTCCTTATAGACTTATAATATGCACATAAAAATTTGATATTTTGGCACAACAGGTTTTTTTTTCATCCGTTCGAAGAAAATTTTGCTTGACTTTGTTTTTTCAAAATTAAAACTTTTTTTAATTTTATTTCGAAATGGGCCCTTTTTACTCAAAAGAAAGTTAGGTCTGTTCCTTTAAGAGCTTTTTTTGTAATTTAGACAAGGGGTTTTCAATTTCATCAGAAATTTTTTTTAATTTTTTCGGAAGACATCCGTTTTAAAAGTTGAGTCACTTGACATGAAATCTCCCATATTCTATTAACGGTCTAAGAAAATTTTTACACATACAATTACAAATTATATTTTAACTGAATTAAACGAGCAATAGTGAAAAGTGCTTGATTTTAAAACTTAGGAAGACAAAAATCATAACTTTGAAAGTTAAAAAGATAGAATGCTGATTTTTTGAATAAGTACTTCTTATCTGTAGGAGAAAGGCAATTCTTCAGAGGTCCTATTGGCAGTTGGGGCTAGAATTTCCGTTCATATTCTTTAAAAACAAATTTGATAGATTGAAGAATCGTCATCCGTTTTCCATTCGACTAAAAAATAAAAAACTTTGACCCACTGTAAAAACAAACTCAGACCAGCTTGACTATAAGATTATTCTACAAAAATTATTTTCTCAACATGCTATTTCAGAACTATAGGGTCGCTATTCTGTTTCGAAAATGCTGTTGAACAGTGAGATTAAACGAAATTCACCGGTCACTAAAATGAACGATTTGGCACTAGACTACATTAAAGCTAATTTATATAAAAAAATTTTTTTTTTTCTTAACCCTGTTTTATAACAGCTTTATAATTTTCGAACCATTCAAAAACCTGTAGTGCGATTCACTATGCTTTTTTAACCACAATTGTTTCGTTTAAAAATGTTAACCACAAAGTTAACCATTTTGCTGTTCACTAACAGTTTTAACGACATCTGCTGGTGTTTCAGTTTCAGTCAGCTGTTATTTTTAACAAAACAAATTGTGGTTTATTAACACCAACATTTTTGGTGTGGTTAAATCCGATTAGAAAAGTGTTTATTTATAGTCCATAAATAACATGAATTTGAGGTAGTTAGCCTTCAATTTATCCACTTCTTTTCCATGGAGCTTCTTATTTATTTATTCTAAAGCCAACCATTTGACTCAAAAAAAATTGAAAAACAAGTAAGAAAGTATAGTCGGTCAAGCCCGACCATATGATACTCTACACCACAGTTTTTAAAAACACATCATGCTTATGTGTCCATGTAAATATGGATTTATCTATGTTTATAAACTTAATGAAAATCGGTTTGAAAGTTTGTGAGAGGCAGAAATTGCCCCTTGCCTCCCCTTGTGGTCCTATTTTTTAAAAACTGTACAGCTAATGTGTCCCTATAGATATGGATCTATCTATGTTTTAAATTTCATTAAAATCGGTTTGATAGTTTCTGAGAGGAAGAAATTTCCCCCTATCTTCCCTCGTGGTCCTACGATTCGGCCCATTGTCAATAGGCTTGGTCCTTGTGCCAATAAGAACCTATGACCCAAATTTTATAAAATTATCTCCAAAATTGCGACCTGTACTTTGCGCACAAGGTTACATGGACAGCCAGCCAGCCTGCCAGCAAGCCGGACGGACGTCGTTAGTTCGACTCAGAAAGTGATTCTGAGTAGATCGGTATACTTTAAGGTGGGTCTAGGACCACTATTTTAAGGCGTTACCTACTCCACTATTGTGGTGTGGGAATAATTAAAAAAATTAATTTAATTAAAATTAAATTAATAAAAAAAAAATCTATATCAAGGCCGATCTATCAGGTCTGCTTACTTGTACAAAAACAAAAAACTTTTTCTTTTAAGCTGCCAAAAACTTAATACCACATATACAAAGCAAAAGGAAAAAACGTGTATGTAAACAAAAGAGCGAAAACAATGATCCTTGATCTATATATTAAAAGTTTTTTGTTTTGTTTTTTTTTTATTCTTCTTTATTATTTTATCCTATTTTGATGTTTCTCCTGGCAGAGTTGCCACGATATATCAATTTGAATAAAGAGAAATATAAAACTTTTTACCGTGGTTATAAATAAGTTAGTGAATTACATAAGCTAAGATCCCACTATCGACGCAATGTACCAATTTTTGGCGTATTTCATGTGCCGATAGTGTGAACGGTCAAAATGTTTTAATATGCGACAATCTGCGCCGAAATTGTGCTGACTGTGGACAATCAAAATTAACCTAGATGCGCCGATAATGTGAACACTATTTTGCACAATGTGGAGGAATCAAATTGTTTAATATGTACCGATTTTTATCGGCCACTTGTGTGCCGATCCCAGTCGCCAATCAGCGCCGATAGAAGGGATGGCAAAACGAAATTTTTAAATTGCACAAACTGGCTACAAAAATTTTACTTTTTTGAGCTTAATTGTACCAAAATTACATTTGTTTTATCTATTAGTTATGTATTGAAACGTCAAATAGTACATTTTTACTACTAAATAAAAGAAAACAATTCGCTTAACCAAAACATTGCAGTTGTATCGATGTTGCCATCCCTGGTTTGTAAACATCTGTTTACAAAACAAAAATTACAAAAAAAAAGAACAAGTGCAGTAAGTTTGAATGAAATTGAATACATATATTTTTTATTATACATTAGAGCGACTCAAGTTGTATGGAAGCAAAATTCGTACCCGATGTACCCTCCTAAAAATGAACCTTGGACATTTTTAAGATGTCATTTTAAATATTTCGGGTCCAGGGTTGACCTCTCGTGAGCTGGACCAGTTTGAAAAAGGGTCTATTTTTGCATGTTTTGTTACTTTAAGAATCTGTGTCCTTACCAACATATACAAGTTGGGTATCATAAGAAAGGTTTTTTTAAGGCGCGTCCAACTGTATATAAAATTTGTCCAAGGACGATCATCCATGTCCTTTTTTTTAAGGATTTTCTGTAAAAAAAAACGGTTTTTGAATTTTTTGTTCGAGGTTGTTTGTAATAAAAGTGCCAAATTAACATATTTTAATCTTTAGTCGATTTAATTAAATACGTGTCTCAGCTTTTTTTGAAATTCGTACTAGTTCGCGTTTTGACTAAAATGCAATGGGGTGGTAACCCTTTGATTTAAATAGGGCAATTTGGGTATCAAATTTTATCTTTTGCCAAGTATATCATCTTTGTATGTAAATAATTTAGATTTGTGTAAATTAGATGCATTTTACACGGTGCTCTGGAATAGATAAAAATGCGATTTTGTAGTAACTCTAATATGATAACGGATTTAGTTTCTAGATCATGTATGGATGAAAATAGGACTAAAGAAAGAAAAAAAGAAATGATCCACGACCTGAATTTTTTTTTAATTGGCGGCTTATTTATTCCGCAAATTAAAAAAAAATTCAGGTCGTGGATCATTTCTTTTTTTCTTTCTTTAGTCCTATTTTCATCCATACATGATCTAGAAACTAAATCCGTTATCATATTAGAGTTACTACAAAATCGCATTTTTATCTATTCCAGAGCACCTTGTAAAATGCATCTAATTTGCACAAATCTAAATTATTTACATACAAAGATGATATACTTGGCAAAAGATAAAATTTGATACCCATATTGCCCTATTTAAAACAAAGGGTTACCACCCCATTGCATTTTAGTCAAAACGCGAAATAGCACGAATTTCAAAAAAAGCTGAGACACGTATTTAATTAAATCGACTAAAGATTTAAATATGTTAATTTGGCACTTTTATTACAAACAACCCCGAACAAAAAATTCAAAAACCGTTTTTTTTACAGAAAATCCTTAAAAAAAGGACATGGATGATCGTCCATGGACAAATTTTATATACAGTTGGACGCGCCTTAAAAAAACCTTTCTTACGATACCCAACTTGTATATGTTGGTAAGGAAACAGATTCTTAAAGTAACAAAACAAGCAAAAATAGACCCTTTTTCAAACTGGTCCAGCTCACGAGAGGTCAACCCTGAAGCCGAAATATTTAAAATGAAATCTTAGAAAAGTCCAAGGTTAATTTTTAGGAGGGTACATCGAGCACTTTTTTTGGTGAGTCGCTCTATTATACATATATTAATACATTATTTAAAATTGTTAGGAATTATAGTTTAATATTCGGACGGAGAATTTTGCGAATTTCTAAAGTAAAATTATGTCTGCCAACAAGTAAATAAACAAAAACATTTGATTTAATTTGCCCAAATAGCACGATAGTGTGACCGCATTGTACCGATTATTGTCGCAATTGAGTTTTGGCCGATATGAACCGAAAAAAATTGTCACAATGTGCGACGATAATGGGACTACCTAAGAATAAATTGTGCAATGTTTTTAAATGTGCGCCGATATAGCACGATAAAAATCGTCACAGATTGTGCTATTTGAGCCGATAGTGGGATCTTAGCTATAGTGGTTAGTGCAAACATCAAAATGTGTATGTAGTTAAAGTAAACACTTTTTAAGGTGTTAAAAGTTAGTGAATTGCACTACTGGTGTAAAAAAAATTAAGTCATGTCTCTTCCCCCAAACAGAAAATCAAGTCTTACTAAAGCGTAGTCTATAGTATCCAGTGTTTGGCAAAATACATGGTTTGCGGTATTTAAAATACAAAATACTTTACTTGCTGGTCATGTATTTAAAAAACAAAATATAAAATACTTTCAGCTTATCGCCTGTGTTTATTAGGGTATTAATTTAATCGACCTTTTGCTTTAATCGGTTAATCGCTCGATTAATTAACCGACGTTTTAGTATAATCGGTTAATGTTGTTTTGTTGTTTTGTTTTGATTAATAAAGTTTTTTATAAATTATGTAATTTCAATATATAAAAATGCACTAATTGTTTATTATTTGGAGTTTATAGGTAAAAAAAACAATAACATACCAAACATTACAATTCTTGAACTAAAACTAGCAAACAAAAAAAAAAAAACAATTCATAAATAATTAGTATTGTGGTTATTTTGATGAACTATTTATGGTTTTTAATCCAAATTTTTAATATTTTTAATTAGGCTTTATTTCATCAAATTTAATTTGCATTAAATTATTTTTAAAAAGCAAGGAATTTTAACACATGAAATTAATTAAAATTTACTGATAATTTTTCATTCTTGACTGAAGCTGGGCCCGAACCCTGGCGTTTTTTACGGAAAGGTTTTTATTGTATTTAACCTTTGGTAGATCGAAATTTGCTTTGAATGATTATCTATTTTAATTTATTTTACATGTTTCTCCTTACTTCTGTTTTTTCGTACTTTTGTCAAGAATTCTTCTCGAAGTCCAAAGTACATATTTTGTTTTTTGGATTAAAAACCATAAATAGTTCAACAAAATAACCACAATACTAATTATTTTTAAAGCTAAGACACGAGCTCTATGTTTGCATTTGTCCTTCAAGTTGTGCTGAAAAAGGTCAACGAGATAAGAAGGATAAAAAATGAAAAACAAAATATGTACTTTGGACTTCAAAAAGAATTCTTGACAAAAGTACGAACAATCAGAAGTAAGGAAAAACTCGTAAAATAAATTAAAATGGATAATCATTCAAAGCAAATTTCGATCTACCAAAGGTTAAATACAATTTGGTTTAAGGATTGATCTTTGACTATTGACGTCAGCAGTCGTCGATGGCTGCGAGTGTTAAACGGCAAGCCCTCTGAAGAGATTGAGTGGTTGCAATCGAAACATGTAAGGGTAACCTGTCCGTAAAAAACGCCTGGGTTCGAGCCCAGCTTCAGTCAAGAATGAAAAATTATCAGTAAATTTTAATTAATTTCATGTTGTAAAATTCCATTCTTCATAAATATGTAATATGCATTTTTCAATTAACACACAAGTGTGCTATCAAGTCATATCTTCATAGTTTCCTAAATAATATTTTACAATTGTTTAAAATAGATATTGTAGTGTTTCAAACAAAATAGAAATTTTAATGCTGTATTCATTGATTCGTCATAACTGTACAGTAGAAAACAGTCATATTGTCGGCTTAATATGCAAAGCTGCTAACTCATTTTCAGCACATTTTACAGGAGAGACAAAAAACTTTTTATTTTTCCTATTTGCAGCTTGACTGCAAAGTACATGCTGGTCGACGAGGCGTATCTTTCTCTAACACACGGCATCAAAATTTCAATTTACATAAAAATTGGATTTAGCCGGTTTGCAAATTAAGCCGACGATATATATTTCTTGTAATTATTTTAAAACATAAGACTTTATGACTCCCTTGTGAATCCCCCAAATATGTATTTATAAAAAAATAAACTAAGATAATTTTATTAGTTATTTAAATAGTTGAAGGAGATCTTATAAAATAATCTTTTAGAAAAGTAATTCGGTTTTAATGTTTAGGATAAAAGCGATTCTTTTCTTTAGTTTTGACAAAACTTGACTTGGAAAAAATTCTTTCACTTATCGTAGATGAATATCTTATTTCTTAAGGCAGAATTAGTCTTTACTGTCTGTTTCTGTGCTGTTCCGTGCCGTTCTGTTTGGAAATTGTAATAGTTACTTGTTCTGTAGCAACTTATCAGCCATTTATGACAAATTTATTAGTTTTGCACCGTCCATTGTTTTATTTCTCTAACTTAAATGCACATAAATTTGAAGAAATTAAATTTTATGAATTCTTAAAATCAAAAAATAGTTCATTTCAGTATAAATATGTATTTTTTATAATTTATTTTGCTGTCACTTACAATTACTTAACAATTTTTTGATTTTAACAAACTGAACCGCAACAGAACAGAAAAACTAATCAATTTCACAGGTTTTTTAATAACAAATACAAATCAGCTGATTCGTAACAGAACAGAAAGTAAAGACTAACTGAGCCTTTAGTCTTTTTCCATTATGCCTTTAGAGGTTTTTAAAATTTTTAACACTTGTAATTGTTTCGGTTAATTCTGTTAAAAGACTTTTGGCCATTTTCTCAATATATCGACAAACTGTCTGTTACTTAATGTCAACTTAAATTTATTGGACCGATAAACTGTCCGTTAACGATTTTGGGTTTCTCAATATACCGACAAAAAACAAAGTTTTAAGCTGGCAACGCCACTCAAAATACATGAAAAAGTTGGGAGTCAGCTGATTGAATTTATCTGTACGGCAAATAAAAGGAAAATAAATAATTGGCAGATGAGTGCCGGTTAGCTTTGCGATAAAATCGAAGCAAATGAGACATTGAGAAAACCAAATTTTTTTAATGTGCAGTTTTTCGTTGGGAAAAAAGATAATCGCCTAATGAGAAAATGGCCATTTATATGATACATATAAAAGGACGTGAAACAAAAAAAAAAATGTGTTGGCAATCAAACATTTAACCCATTATAAAAAAAACATTGCAATTTTAGTCACCGGTCGGCGAAAAATGGGTTAAAATCAAAATCACTGAAAACCTTCTTTGTTTGTATGAAACAATATTTTCTAAACATATGGGGGATTTCATGTCAAGTGACCCAATTTTGAAATCGATGTCTTCCGATTTGGATGAATTTTGCAACAAGGTTAGTCCTATTGGATAGTAGTTTAGACACAAATTTTCAACAAGATCGGTCTAAAAGTTTCTGAGTTAGTGGGGGTCAAAATTTGACATTTTGGCCATACAGGTGTTCTTTCTTATCCATGTTACTTATTACCTATTGGTAATAGTAGCTTCGATAGCTAGTTGATCCATCTTTTGAAAAACATTTTTTTTGTTTTTTAAAAAATTTTTTTTTTAATTTTCTTTTTAAATTTAAAACTTTTTTTTATTTTTTTTTTAGCGGGAATGTTTTTTTTTTTTTTTTTTTATTCAAAAGAAAGCTTATGTCTTTTCCTTTAAGGTAGTTTTGGTCGCTTTTTGGGATGCGAGTGGCTTATGTATAAAAAAAAATAGTTTCTAACTCTAGACGAGGGTTTTTCACACTCCCAAACAAAAAGAAGGGGAAAACTTTAGAGTGCGAAACTGAAGCTCTAGTAACTCAGTTTTATCAGCGAGATGATATGAGTCGCTTGATGCCAGGGATGAAAGACTGGATGTCCGTACGAATCGATGGCAAGAAAGTTCAAATGCAAAAGAGAATGGTTCTCTGCAACCTGAATGAGTTATTCGCAACATTTCAAACAGAACACGATGATGTCAAAATTGGCTTCACGAAATTTACCCAACTGAGGCCAAAACACTGCGTTTTGGCAGGAAGCAGCGGAACTCACACAGTATGCGTTTGCATTTACCATGAAAATGTTAAACTGATGTTAAAGGAAATTTACTTAAGGTATTTAACAGATGATTCACCAGAAGAATTGCACGATTACCGCGATTGCCTTAAATTGACTATTTGTCCTAATGCAACAACTTCTTGCCACTTAGGAGAATGTTCAAATTCTTTTGAGCGAGAATGTATTGAGGAGATAAAATTTGAATCTTGGCTTCAGACTGAAAGATGCACATTGAAAACAATCATTTCAAATGTAGATGATTTTGTGGACGAAATGTGTAGAGGATTGCTAAATTTGAGAACCCATGACTTTTTAGTCAAAGAGCAGTGGTCATTCTTCAAGAATTTGAAGATACATTTGAAGTCTGGTGAATTCGTTATTTCGTTTGATTTCGCAGAGAACTATAAATATGTTCTTCAGGATGCCATACAGTCATTCCACTTCAATAACGACCAAGCAACTATATGGCAATCATATCCGACAATTTAAAACATGATACCGTTTCAGTTTATGAATACCAGAAGATAATACTAAATTATCTTAAATGTAATTTTACAGTAGAGAAGGTATACTACATTTCGGACGGAGCTCGTCAACATTTTAAAAACAAAAGTAGCTTCGCAAATCTTTTAGCTCATGAAAAAGATTTTGGAATGCCAGCTGAGTGGCATTTTCATCCTACTGCTTATGGTAAAGGAGCATGTGATGGTGTTGGAGCAAACCTCAAAAGAAATGCAGCGAAGTATAGTCTCCAGTGCTCTCACCAAGATCGCATCTTAGATGCGACTGCTTTATTCCATTGGGCAAAGAATTATTGTAAAGAAACTGAAATAGTTTTTAGTAGCAAAGAGGATCATGCGGAAACATTGAAAACACTGAAAAGCAGATTCGATGCCGCTGGAACAATCGATTGCACCGCTCAATACCATGCTTTTATACCGCTTGAATATGGAAGACTCAAGTTGAAAAAGTTTTCTGCCTCTACTCAATGCGATTTCTTTCCATAACCAGCAGCGAAATCAACAGCTAAACGAAGTAACTCCAACAAAGGATTGGCAAAAAAAAAAGCAGAAAATAAGGGCGATACATAGGGAGGGTGAAAGACTGGGTATTTGAAAATTTGCAAACTTAAACACTTCATCAGCTACAACAAATGTAAAAAAAATTAGGATATAAAAGGATCTAATGTGATGAGGATAAAATTTTATTAAATTTGTTGACGGGATAACTTTTATCACGTATATTTGCGAAATTCGTTTTTATGATTTTTGTAGTCGAAATATGAATTTTGTTTATCGATTAAAAACACGATGCAATTTGTATTGAATTTAAAATTTTATTAAAAATCAAATATGTAAAAATGTTTATATGCATGTGGCTACTGTAAGCAAAGACAAAAAAAATGGTAAAAGAATTTTATGAGTTTAGTGGTATTTATACAAAAACAAGAAAGCTTTTAGAACAGTTAAACAAAATCTTGCAAAACAAATTAGATCAGCTAAATTAACGATAACATATTTAGAAAGAACATATGATACACTTAACAAAATTACTTGCATACATTTCAAATTAGCGATTTTCACTTTATACTTAAACAAAATTGTTTATCTTTTTATTATTATTATTAGAAATTATTATTATAATTATATATTAATTTAATTATTATTACAAATTAATAAAAAGAATTTAATTTGTCAACATTTCTACAGGAAAAAAGTGATTTTATTCTTGGGATTAACATATTGTGGGCATTACAGTATCGAAGGTATAAAATAATAATTGGGTTTGTAACATACCGTCGGAAAGGTTAATTTGTCTAGTTTCTTTGCATACGTTTTATTTTTAAGGCTTTAGAAACACTTAAACACAAATAGGAAAAAATTCAAAATAGTGCATATGCTAAAAATTGAAAAACCCTCGTCTAGAGTTAGAAATTATTTTTTTTTATAAAAAAAAAGCGACCAAAACTACCTTAAACGAAAAGACATAAGCTTTCTTTTGAGCAAAAAAAAAAAAAAAAAAAACATTCCGGATAAAAAAAAAAAATAAAAAAAAAACTTTACATTAAAAAAAAAAATTTTAAATTTAAAAAAAAAGTTTTAAAACATTTTTTAAAAAAACAAAAATTTTATTTTTCAAAATATTGATCAAATTGCTATCGAAGTTACTTGGGACAAATTTTGCTAACACCAATACGTAATAAGTACCATGGATGGGAAAGAACACTGCATATGCTAAAAATTGAAAAACCCTCGTCTAGAGTTAGAAATTATTTTTTTTTATACATAAGTCACTCGCATCCCAAAAAGCGACCAAAACTACCTTAAAGGAAAAGACATAAGCTTTCTTTTGAATAAAAAAAAAAACATTCCCGCTAAAAAAAAAAAATAAAAAAAAGTTTTAAATTTAAAAAAAAAAATAAAAAAAAAATTTTTAAAAACAAAAAAAAATTTTTTCAAAAGATGGATCAACTAGCTATCGAAGCTACTTGGGACAAATTTTGCTAACACCAATAGGTAATAAGTAACATGGATAAGAAAGAACACCTGTATGGCCAAAATGTCAAATTTTGACCCCCACTAACTCAGAAACTTTTAGACCGATCTTGTTGAAAATTTGTGTCTAAACTACTATCCAATAGGACTAACCTTGTTGCAAAATTCATCCAAATCGGAAGACATCGATTTCAAAATTGGGTCACTTGACATGAAATCCCCCATATACATTTTGAAAACAAAACAATAATGAGACGAAACAAATTATTAAAAACACAAAAAAATATGTTATGATACTACAAAATATTGAAAATTTTGTTACATCGGTTAATCGACTGAAATTTTATATTAGATTTTTGAATGCAGCACCAGACAAACAGTTACTTGTTGGAGAATAAATAAAACCTGCTGAATAAAATAATCTTTCTACAGGTCCTGATGAGCACAAACTGTATTTAATTCAATGAATACTCTTTTTATATTTGGATAGCTGTCAAGAGTGATAATGTCTTTGCTCTTGTCACTGAGGAAACTGACAAATTCCAACTCCAAATTTAATGTCCTAGATTCACCATCATCCCTTTCTACGAAAACAACAAAATCATCGTCTTCTTTACTTGGTGCTTCTACTTCTGATATTTCCAGGTGTCATTTTAAGTTTTTTGTAATTTTCCTCCAGAGTATAAATTGCAAGTTTTGGATTCTTTGCCGTTCTTCTTATGTATATAAATACAAACTGCTTCTATTTATTGTATGTATTTAAAATAAAAAATACTTGCGCGTCATGTATTTAAAATACAAATACAAAATACGTGATGTGTAATGTAAGATGAGATAAACCCACTGTTATTTATTGTTGATGTGTTTTGTTTAAGCTTTGATATTATTACAAGTAGAACTGTTGCTATAATTCTTATACGTTTAACAGTTTTATTTGGTTTAATATCTTTAGTTTTTCTAAAATCTTTATGGATGAAGTGTCCTGATGATCTGCCCTAAGCAACCAGTGAAATGCGCATAGGAATAGCTTATCCCATCAACAATAAATTTCAAGTGTTTTTGTCAAGAATAAAAACTGGGAATTAAGCACGAATAAAAAAATCTTTTGTAATCAAAATACGTGATTGTATTTTAAATACGTATTTCAAATACTGCCCAGCCCTGATAGTATCACACAAGTCTAAAGCTATGTTCACACCTATTAAATATTTGACGTCCTAAACGTAACCGCTACGTACGTATTCTATAGTCTTTTTTAGAAAGTAATTTAATGACTGTTTTTGTTGCAATTGTTAAAAAATATAGTTTAACAATTCAGTTTGTATTCACACTGTCGCACATGAAAATAACATGCTTTTGTTAAAATGCAGCCATGATCAAATGAAAAGTAGGTATTATTGTTTAGATGAAGTCGTATGGACTGTCAAATTTTTTTTCGTAGTACTTGTCATTTCCTAAACACATTGTATTCACTAGAGTTGTCAATTATTTGCCTTTTACCTTTGTTCGAATAATTGAAATAATTGTTTTTGTTCGTTCGATCAAACGATTAAATCTTAAAAGTTATTCGATTATTCGAAGAGAATAACGAATAAAAAAAATTATTTTTACAAAAAAATTACGTATTTTATATAAGATACATCCGTCATCTACAACTATGAAAAATCTTCCATTTTCTTCTTTAGTTTTTCTCAATTCCGCTATGACTTTTTCCTTTTTCATGCGTACAACTTTTCATCTTAACTCCATGTCGTTTTGTTACATACTTTAAGGAATCGTAAAACCCTTAATTCTTAAATTATCCGATATTACATTGAATCGAAAGCCGTTTGCAGACCTACCATCTTCAGCCAAACATCTGCATACAACTTCTTCTATAGAGAAACCGCTGTCTCTTCCATTTTTATTTTTCCATTGGAACCAGTTTGACATTTTTTTGATAGCGTATTTTTCGTTATTTTTTTAACCTTTTTGTTTTTTTTTTCTAATTTTTAACCCGAAAGTAAAAAAATCCTCTTTCTTGAAAATTTTTTAACGTTTGACTTAAAAAGAAAACTGCTGAAACAATCTCTTGTCAAAGATTTGTTTAAAAAGAACATAAAATACAATAAAAATTTAGATTAATTCCAATCGGGGCATGGCTACAATATCGTTTGCTTATCCTACATTTTGTATAAAATCAATAAAGATGTTAAAAACAATGGTTCGATTAATCGAGATTAATTATTCGGTTAATTCGTTATTCGGAAATCGCCTTTTTTAAATTATTCGAACAAGAGTTGGTTTTTGTTTGATCGATTACTCGAACTATTCTTAATCGGTTGACAACTCTAGTATTCACACTATCATACTTTTACATATTACATTCGATTTCGGATAAACGATGAAATAATTTTCTGTGTAAGTTTGAATAAATTTCAAAGCACTTTTCTTTGCTTAAAAGAAAATCCGCCTTTCAAAGCGATCTTGAAAGTTTAATTCGTTTAATTGAAAAGCTGGTTTTAACCGCACAACACAATTTTTTATTTTCGCTTAACCGAATTCGACGTACTTGAGTTTTTGACATGAACTAATACAAATTAAATTCATTCCATTTATATTTTAGGAGTCGAATAAAATTACGTTAATACGCATGGTATTGTATCTTTTAGCAGCCGGTTATGAAATCGTTATTTACTGCAACAATAGTCAATATTTGACAACCGAGGTTTGTGCTATTGTGTCTTTATGTTTAATATACATAGTAATAATGTTTGTGTTCGTATGTGCCTCATATTATTAAATTTCGTTTATGAAGTATGACAAAATATCGATGGCGCTATACAACTGCGAGTGGTACAACGAGTCCGAGGAGTTTAAGCAACTTATACGAATGATGATTCTTCGCACTAATCGTAGTTTCAACCTGAATATTTCTTGGTTTTCTACAATGTCACTAACAACGTTCTTAGCAGTAAGTAGCGTTAGTTGATTTTATTTGTAATTTACGAAATATTTTTAATTTCTTTAGATGGTAAAAACGAGTGGATCATATTTTCTTTTATTGAGAAATTTAGCAGAGTAGCTGAACAATTACAAATTTCCCTCAGTGTTGCCGGAGTTCAAATTATATTTTGCACAGACAAAGCTTCATCCAAAATTTTACAAATTACAGAAAACTGGTTTTGTGTTTAATCGACCTACCACCAAAATTCAAAACTACACTTGAGATAAAGCAAACCCAATTTAAATTAAAGTACACCTGACATAAAACTATAGTTTAGTTTAGTTGGAATCAAAAGGCAAATGTGGACCCTTTAAAACAAAATTATGTTATTAGCTAAGATTAATTTAAGAATTTTTAACGCCAAATATTACTAAGGTTCAATTCTGGACCTTCTAGCACAAAATTTTGGTATGAAAAAGTAACTATTATAAAAGTTATAGTCGCCAATTTTTACGTCAATACCGACATTTATAAGAACGTTTTGGCATTTAAAGGTTTTTTGGGACTAGTGTTTTTATGGGAGCTTTGTTTAAATATAGACCGAATCCAAAAAAATTTAATTCTTTAGATCCCAATAAAATTAGTTTGGACCAAACTTAATCTAAATTCTAATATAAGAGGATAGCTTATGAGAAGAAAGACTCTTATTTTATTATGGGGGCTATCTGAAATTATGAACCGTTTCTTACAATTTTCAATTAACGTACATATGTTCCAAATTTTCATTAAAATTGCGAACTGTACTTTGCGCAGAAAGTTCACTTGGGCAGACACACTGCCAGCAGAACGGATGGATATCGTTAAATAAACACAGATATTGTTCCTAAGTGGTTTACACATCAGCACAAACGTATCATACTTTCTTCACTATGGTGGTGTGGGTATAAAAACTAGAAATAGTTACCCACTTACAACTACAATTCGAGTCGGAAAGAACCCAACCTATTGTAGGGGGATGTAAGAAAAGATAAACTTACTGTTTATTGTTGGTGTTGTGCTTAAGCTTTGATATTGTTACAAGTACCCTGCAAATAATAGGAATAGTCCAAACACGCGTGTAAAGAGTAGTCCACAAGGGACCAGGACTGGTCCAAAAGTAACCCAAACGTATGGAAAAAACCTGGTCTATTTAAAATTACGATGTCCTAGGAGAGGACCATATAACCCACCTTTTGACCACTAAGGAGTAGTTTTAAAACTACTCCATGGTACACTCAAGAGGATTAGTTTTGAAGTCGTTTAAAAACGAAAGCATGTCGTTAAAAAACGAAGACATGTCGTCTCACTACAAACACTTTTTAACAATGATATGGTCCATGCTTGCATTACATCGGACCAGTCCATGGAGTAGTCCCTTTTTTCAAAATGGATCAGGTGGTCCAACTTTATTTGCAGGGTAATGCATTAAACACATTCACCACATCAGGATACACGAACACACGACTACAAATGCTGCTGGGTGCAATTATAGCAGTGTAGTGAGCTACTGAATTATGTTGAAGACGGCAGCTACAATTGAAAAAATATAAACAGCTGTTTTTTTTACTGTGCGTTTATATTTCAGTGGTGCCACTATCATTTTATTATAAAACATATTTAATATTATAATTTTGTTGTTTTTGGAAGAAATAAACAATATAATCGTAACGGCAGATTAAATAAATAAATACATATAAGCTGCATTAAAAATAAAAAAAAGTTTTCCGTCAACGAGCGTGGTATAGGTCTTAAAAGTTTTAGAACATTTTATACCCAGTTTGTACGTTAATGCATGAAAACTATTCATCAATGCTGCAGTGATGCAAAATGATGTTTCTGATTACCAGTTGCAGTTGTGATGCTGATACTTTTTTACTGCACAACAGCTGTGCAAAGTTTGAATATCAAAAGTTTTATAAGCAAACATAAAATAATAATAAAAATGTTATCAACAATAACGATGTCAAATTTCATTAAAAATGTTGAACCAACAAGTGACAGTTTTCTTATAAATGACAAGAAAAAGGATTACAAAAAAAATAAAACGATTTCTTATATGTCAAAAGCCATTGCTTCAGAAAATTAGCTGCAGCAATAATTGCCAAAATTTGCTGCATAAAAAAAACTTTTGACACATAAAAGTCATGCCAGGTTTCTTTAAAGTGATGTTTTTCGATCATTTAACTTTACTTCTGCGCAAGTGTTACCCAACAACTGCATTTTAGGTAAAAACTGGATCAAAGAAGTACTAGTATTAATAGAAACTACTTCGAAATATCTTTCATATAATGTGTTGAAAATTCCGTTAAGAGCAAATTTCCAAATTAAATATTTCTTGAAAGATTTCTCTACAAAACTTAAAATTTTGTTAGTATATTTATTAAAATATAATCTGCCGTATTCATAAAAAATAAAATAAGTTTGAGATGTGTTTTGAGGCAAAATTTTCATAAAAATTTTACTTAAAATACAATTCAAAAGACTATTTTTAGGAAAGAATACTTCAAGCTTTTATAAACCATATTTTTAGTAAGTCCATCATATAGAATTTTATATTTATTAAGCTTTGAAAAATTTTATTTTGGAAAATATCTCAATTTATTTATTAGTTTGAGTAAATATATATATATATATATATATATATATATATATGTAGTAATAATGTATGTACTTGTTACATATTTAATTAATATGCACATAATTAATTAAGTGTTTCGCAAGGCCGAAAACCCGTGATAAAGAAAAAATTTATTAAGCAACTATCTAGGGTTAAATAAATAAATATCGACATAATTTAAAGATAAAGCCAATTTTGTAAAAAAAAAATGTCAGCCACGGAGTATGAATATATAATATTACCTCTTAATTGGTAAATCGGTATGCTTTAAACGCCATGTAAAACACATTTTGAAGCATTTTCCACTGATTCCCATAATTTATAGATTCATTTTTCACCTAAGTAGATATGGATAAAGTATCTTGCAACTTTTACGATCTATAACTGCTTAACTATGAGCGTTGGCGTGAAAAACATGTTCCTATAGAACTTCTTTCAAGAATACTAAAAAATTATATAAATATCAATTTGGTGTTGAGCCGAGTTAATATTTTTTTATTATGATCCAACACTCAGGGGATGCCCCCTACTAATGCAATGCATTGTGTTTGAATTAGGAAAATAGGTTCTTGTATCAAGCCGGTTCTTTTCTGTTAAACAAAAAAAAAAAAAAAAAAAAAAAAAAATTTAAGCACTCATTCTTTAAATATTTTTTTTATTAGCAACACTTTTTCTGTTTTGTAGTGGACAAAAATAGAAATTAGTTTAATTTGGCTACAACGACAAAATAAGCACAGACAACAACCTGCAGCCATGTAGCCGTGTCGTCCTGAAAATAATCATTGCCATATAAACGGCTGTAGGAAATATCGCCCAAAGAAAAATGGCCCAAAAAAAAAAATGAAAAATCGCCCAAATGAAGAATCGCCCAAGCGAACATGAAAAATGACCCAAAAAGGTAAATATGAAATTTTGCCCAAAAAAAACGAAAAAGGGCCCAAAAAGAAAATGAAAAATGACCCAAAAAGCAAAAACGAATTTTTTCCCACAAAAAAAAAAAAAAAAAAATTACTCAATTTGCAAAAAATTGTTTATTATTCATATAAATTTAGGTGACATGTCATAACGTCCAGTGTCCGTGGACGTTATGACACTTTGCAAAGTGTCATAACGTCCGCAACTTAACTTATAATCAAAAATGTGTAAATTTTTTTTTAAAATACCGTTAAAATTTCAAGTGATTTTTTTAAAGATACTAATTTAACCATAATATGGTTGTCGTTGACAATGATTTGGTTAAATTAAACATAATATGTATAAAATATTTTTATAGCTTTTACTCCGGGTGTATATATTAAATATATATATCCAAAATAAGGATTTCATCTTCTATGGTATAACAAATACTGGCTTCGCTAACTAAAGCTTCTCTGTATAGCCGGCCTTCGGCCGGGCGCAAGGATTTTCTCCTCTGTGGTATAACAAAGACCGGCTTCGCTAACTAAAGCTTCTATGTATAGCAGGCCTTCGGCCGGGCGCAAGGATTTTCTCCTTTATGGTCTAACAAAAACCGGTTTCGCTAAGTAAAACTGCCTTGTTTCCGAACAAGGCCGACGCAGAGTAACTTTAGTTAGCGAAGCCGGTGTTTGTTATACCATAGAGGAGAAAATACTTGCGCCCGGCCGAAGGCCGGCTATACAGAGAAGCTTTAGTTAGCGAAGCCGGTCTTTGTTATACCATAGAGGAGAAAATCCTTGCGACCGGCCGAAGGCCGGCTATACCGAGAAGCTTTAGTTAGCGAAGCCAGTATTTGTTATACCATAGAAGAGAAAATCCTTATTTTCGATATATATGTATATATTTAATATATACACCCAGAGAAAAAGCTACAAAACCATTTTAAAAAAAATTCTACCCATGTTATGTTTAATTTAACCAAATCATTGTCGCCGACAACCTTATTATGGTTAAATTAGTTTCTTGAAAAAAGTTTTGTTGTTTGCAACCATAATAAAACATGGTTTTCTCTGCTATGTAAGATTATGGTAGAATTTTAAAAATGAAAAATGGCCCAACAAAATGGGCTATTTTTCAAACAACATTTAAAAAACGAAAAATCACCCAAAATTTTTGGGCTATTTTTCATATGAAATCAGGCCCAATTTTACATGCAATTTTTTTGGGCGATTTTTCATTTTTTTTTTTTGGGCGATTTTTCTTTGGGCGATATTTCCTACAGCCCATATAAACACATGCATTCTATTTTTGACATATGGCATTCGGTAGCTTGCTGTCTTGAATGTGTTTAAAGCATAAGACTTAAGGCTCAACCATAATATGCATAGCCTTGCTTAACCTACTGTCAAAAATTAGCAAAAAGTCTCTCAAATGTATTTAAAAAAAAACAAAAACAAAATAAAAAAACATTTGATTCCGTACGGAATGTGCGATTAGTTTCGCACCTTGCTTAAGCAAATGACAGTTTCATTAAACTTAGCAAAAAGTTTCCTTAAGTTCAATATGGTTTGCCTCATATAATTAACATGTATTCGCACATTTGATTAAGCCAACTTAAGCACATTGTGGTTGGGCCTTAAGTGTTCATAATTCTTATTCGCTTAAGGGTTTTATTTGTTTAATATTTTTGGCTTTTGGAAAAGGTTTCCTGATGAGCTGGCCTAAGCAACAAGTAAAATGCGCATGGAAGCTAGCTTTCCGTCAACAATAAATTTCAGTGCACGTCATACGGAAATCGTATTAATTACAAACATTAGCTGCGTTCGTTTACCCCAAAAATTGTACTGGATTTTACTGAAATGCGTTCGCGTACACATAAATTTGTACAATTTTCACATTACTCACCTACTGGATTTTACTGGAAAAGTAAACGAACGCACATAATGTATTCCCGAAAATAACTTTGTTAAATAAGATCAATCAATATTTAAAAAAAATTTAACAAAAAAATCATTAAAAAATTTAAAAGAACATAAAATTTAACTATTCTTCCATATTTGGTTCAAAATGTTCACCATTTGTACACTTTATTTCGTAAAATAGATTTCTGTAATAGTTTAAGATGGCAGTCTGTTTTTAAAATCAGTTCAACCAATGTAAGTGGCGCTAAATATTCTCTCAACTTAAGTATTTAAAATTTAAAAACAAAATTCATTACTTTTTGTAATATTGAAAACATATCTATTAGTGATGTTAATAATATTCGTATTTGTATCACCAAATATTCGCCTATTTCGTGTTCGTATTCGCCATATTAAAGCGAACATTTTGAAAAAAAAGTCATTAAATGTGTAAAAACCCACCAACATGGGTGGCTGCATTATCTGCGAAAATGTTTTCTTGCAAAGAACACTGAATTACTAAGTAAAAGCGCAAAAAGAGTAAGAACTAGTAAGAGAGTCCCATATTCGGCTATGCCAAATCTTATATTCCCTTTACAATGGTGCGATAAGAACAGAAAGTTATATAAATACCGTTCTTAAGATGTTCGCGTTGCAGATAAATAGGGAACATCGAACATGGTTCGTGTATCCATCTCTGGCTGCAACGAGGTGGCAACTTCGAGTGGAGAGATTTTGACAACTGTCATCTCGCATGATTTTACTTTTTTCCCCCTTTTTTTATTGTAACTTGAGCCACGAGCAATAAGTTTTCCTGTTTTTTTATTGAATAAGCCAAAATAGTAACGAGCCCCTAAACTTGTACCTATACACGTAACATAGCGCCATTTGTATCAAATTAAAAACCCCTGCAGAAACACCAAATAAAAGTTCTAACTTAATATTAACCAACCCCCACCGTGTATTTTCTTTACAACAGTGGACAACCAGGGTCTTGAATTTCTTTCAGCCACCTATCGGAGTAGCGAACTGTGCCCAGACAGACAAGGAACGAAAACAACTGTCAACCACATTCCAGCGAACGCCTGGGCAACAGGTTGAACCACAGCCGAACACAGCTTGCCCAACTTCACTTGGATAACCCCAGCTATCGAGGTAAACATTTGGTCCTTCGCCCGTTAATTTGGAAGAAAAAAGAGGTACGTGCATTGGAATTTCAATATTACATACAGTATGTTTCAAAAAATTTACTAGTGATTCAGTGAAAGTGAGGTTAGGTGGGCGCCATTTAATTAGAAAATATATACTCTAGAGCCATCTTTTATTTGTGCGGACAGTTACTCGCCCGTTTGTTGTTGCGTTATTTAACAAGCATTTGTTTTCGCAATTATTAAACTCGCTGAAAAACAGAAGTGGTGCGATTTTTTTGTAATTTTTTTTCTCGTTTTTTCATATTGGTTCATTTTTTGCGATATTTTTTAAAGTGTTTCCCAGGATAGGAAAAAATTCGACTCGCGAGCACAATTCGAGTCAACTCGCTCGTTTTAAAATTTGTGCTCACGAGTTTTATTTTTGAACTCGCGAGCACAAATTTTTTTCGACTCGTAAAAAAATTTGTGCTTTTTCAACTCGTAAGCCTAATTTTATTCGAGCAGAAAACTAGCACAAACGAGTTGAAATCGAGCAACTCGTATAAAAAAATTATTGTTTGCTTGTGCGAAGTAGAAATATACATACGTATGTATTTGTTAAGAAAAGAAGAGAAGGCCAGACGTGTGGGAAAAGGTTGTTAAAGTAATGTTCATACACATATGAATGATAGTCATAAACATGTAAATAAGTATGTATGTATGTTTAAAAATAGGTATACATGCAAAATGTTTAATGATGTGTAATAAAATGTATGCGTTCTTCAACAACTAACATAAAAGTGTTTGAGATTGGTAACATATTTCTTTTCATAAAAGCTGCTTTTAATTGTGAATAAAATTAACATTTGTCCACCGATTTCAATGTTTTATGTCTCATTTTATTCGTAATATACCATCGTTATGATTTTTTTTAGAGTTTAAAAATAGTATTATTTCCATACTTGGCATGAAAAAAGCTTGTCGCCGCTAATTTCTAAATAACTCCGAAACAGTGAAAAACATAAAAAATGTTATTCGTATGACTTAAAGGACACATTAGTTTTAATCATTTGTAGGTGTTTTGATGAAAATCGGAGAAATCGTTCATAAGTTGTGATTAAATGTATTAGCATAACCGCCTTATTTCGGGTGAAATATTAGTCAAGCCCATAACAAAATCCAAAACTGCAAACTAATTTAAATTAACTGCTTTAAAATATTTATATTCTATATATTTTTATTTAAAAGCTTGAATTTATTACACTTGTTTTTAAATTTTTATGCAAAATTAATAATGATATGTAATTAAATGTATGCATTCATCAGTGACTTGCATAGAAGTGTTTGCGATTCATAATAAATGAATAAGCTACCTGTTTCTGTATTGAAAATTTTCGTTTGCGAATTTACATGGAAAAACTAATGAAAAACCTCAAATTTGTTTTCAATATAGATTCCCTAACGCACATTTTTATATTTATAACATTAAACAGGCAGAAATATTGCTTTACCTGCCGAAAATTTTGAAATTGCATGGAGCAGTCTTAGATCCTAGTATGAAAATAAACGCGTGTTTATTAATAGTCAACTTAAAGTATTGTTTAATTTGGCACCATGCCAACAAGAGGTAGCCTCGGAAATCAAAAGATTGCAAAGGGAAATAAACAATTGCATATCGGTATTAAAGTTATACAATGTTGACATTAATTCATGGGAACCAATTTTTGTGTTTCAAAGCTCATCGCGTCTTTCAGAATGCACTTTAAATCTTTGGGAGCAGTCAGTGAAAAACAAAACAGTGGTTCCCAAATGGGACGAATTAAACAATTTTTTAACGGATAGATTTCATGCCCTTGAGAGTGTGTCTGATATTATATTGGCAAATAGTGTAGCTGCCAGTGGTTCCCAAGCAGCTTCGGCCAACAATAATCAGACATCTACAAAAGTTAAGCAATTTAAGGACCATCATACAAAAGTTGATTCCATTTCATGCAAATTATGCAAGGAAAATCACAAAATTAGCTCTTGCAATAAGTTTCTGAGTATGGACTATAGAAATCGTGTTTCAACTTTGAAAGAATTTCGATTTTGTTTTAATTGCCTAACAATCGGTCATATGTATGGGAATTGTAATAGTCCTAATAGTAGTTCAAAGTGCAAAAAAAGCATCATATATACTGTACAAGGAATTCGTAAGGAGTAATACTAGCAATCAGTCCCAGTCGAATAATAGTTCTCAAGGGGAAAGTCAGGGTAACAATAGTCAGCCACAGTTATCTGAAGTTGCCAGTACGTTTAGAGGGGTTCAGTCGCATCACAATACAGTCGCGAAAAAATTCATGTTAGCCACATCTTGGATCCCTGTTCAACCAGTTTTTGCTGAAGTTACAGGGTTAGGAGAAGAGATGATCAATAGATCTTCTAAAATGGCAATGTTTACAATTGTGTCGCTTTTTGATGAGAGCGTGTCTCTCAGTGTACAAGCGTTAGTTGTTTCTCGTGTAACAGGCAGTATCCCTACACATTCCTTTGTTCCCCCGGAAAATTTTGCACCACCGAAGTTAAGCTATGCCGATCCAAAATGTTATGAAAGCAGTGAGTTAGATTTATTATTAGGAGGTGATCTTTATCCTTCCATTCTTCGTGGTGGAATGAAGCATGGTATTTTTGAATCATTAGTGGCTTAAGAAACCATTTTTGGGTGGATTGTTAGGGGTTCAACGCCTATGGGAGGTTTCATACGAATAGTTGGAATGGCTCATATGACAAACGTTTCTATTAACGACCAGTTGTCAAAGTTTTGGGAATTAGAGGAAGTTTCTCAAAACCATATTTTATCAGAAGAGGATAAAAAATGTGAGGAAATTCTGAAGGAGGATACTTCGTGAGTCTTCCCTTTAAAAGCGACATAGAGTCGCTAGGTCCTAATAGACATATTGCCATTTGTCAATTTTTAAGAAATGAGAAATCATTATTACGCAATCCTGAGCGCAAGGCTCAGTATGATGAGGCCCTTAAAGAATACATAACTTTGGGGCATATGGAAAGGGTTGAAAACACTTCAGGCAGTCTAAGTTATTATTTACCACATCATGGCGTTTTTAAGCCATAAAGGACAACAACAAAGCTAAGGGTGGTTTTTAACGCAGCAAGTGCTTCTTCAAATGGGAAAAGTCTTAATGATTTGTTGTATACTGGCCCAGTTTTACAAGCTGATTTAGTGAGTTTAGTCCTTAAATGGAGATTGTTTCAGTTTGTTTTCAATGCGGGCATATCAAAAATGTACCGGCAGATTTTGGTAAAACGTGAGCATTGGCACTTGCAGAAAATAGTTTTTCGTGTTTCTGAATATAATGAGGTAGAAGATTATCAGCTGAAAACGGTTACGTCTGGCGTAAATTGTGCCCCTTTTTTGGCTCTAATAACCCTCATTCAGTTAGCTAGTGATGAAGAGCAGCGTTTCCCTATTGGTGCTCGAATTCTTCGTGAGTCCATGTACGTGGATGACGCTCTAGTGGGAGCTCATTCTATTTCAGATGCGTTAGAAGCTCGTAGCCAATTAATTGGCATATTAGAGACAGAAGGGTTTGAATTGAGAAAATGGACTTTAAATTCAAAACAAATTTTAAAAAACTTGCCAAAAGACCATTTGTTAAATGATTCGTTCTTGACACTCGATGAGAAAAGCACCAAGAAAACTCTAGGCATTCGGTGGAATGCGGCAGGTGATACATTCTACTTTACCACTGAAAAAATTACAATAAAGCAGCACTATACGAAAAGGGAAGTATTATCAGTTATTGCTAGGCTCTTTGATCCAGCGGGTTGGCTAGCGCCAGTGGTAGTCACGGTAAAAATTTTGATGCAGCAAATGTGGCTCGATAAAGTAGAATGGGATGAGGCGATTAAGCCGGTGGCCTTAAAAAAGTGGCAGGAATTTATTTCTAAATACAATGAAATAGATACAATTAAGCTTGCACGCTGGGTTAAATATTCGCCAGACCGAGATTAGAGTTGTGTGGTGCAGTTCTGTTAGCAAATCTAGTAAAAAATATGATTCCCACGCTTAACCCTAAAACGCATTCACTTTATTTGTGGTCCGATTCAACGATAGTGTTAGCGTGGTAACGAAAACCACCTTGTAATTGGAAGACCTTTGTGGCAAATTGAGTGGCGTCCATTTTGGACAAGGTAGGCAACAAATATTAGTATCACGTAGTTTCTGCTGAAAATCCGGCTGATCTAGCAACCCGGGGGCTGATTCCTTCGGAGTTACGAGAAAATAAGCTTTGGTGGCATGGTCCTGAGTGGCTCCTATTAGAAAAATCGTTATGGCCCGTAGGAGCCCAGTTCGACACTGTTCAATAATCAAAGAAAGCCCAGGTACTTGTTGCTAGATCGAACGAAAACGAAGATGTGCTTGAACGTTTCTCAAGCTTGCCTAGAGCATATCATGTGTTAACCTATGTGTTCCAATTCTGCCATCTCGCTAAGAAAAAGAGTAGTCAAACTTCGGCGCGAGAAGAATCTCGGCTCCAGAGTATTTTTCGTTAGAAACCGCTTGTTTTTCCTTTCCCAACAACGTCATTTCATAAATGAGTACCAGGCTTTGAAATCGGTAAAGAAATTATAACCTCGTAGCCCTTTGATAAAGTTTTACTGGCAGGTGTTGTAAGATAACTAAGGGTTATGTGTGCCTATTTATTTGTTTCTCCACTAAAGCAATTCACCTCGAAGCCGTAAGCGATTTAAGCATTTCAGCCTTTTTAGCGGCATTGGCCCGATTCATCGCCCGTCGAGGTTGCCCAAAGCAAATCTTCTCAGACAACGGTCGGAATTTCGTGGGTGCGGCTAAACAGATCGATTTAAACTTCGAAGCTTGTGTGAAACAGTTTAAAGATGACGCTATCGCGAAATATGACTCCCAGAAATTATCGTGGCACTTTAATCCAGCCTCAGCTCCGCATATGGGTGGTCTTTGGGAAGCCGGCGTAAAAAGTTGCAAAACGCACTCTAAAAAGATTGCTGGTCAAATGAAACATATCTTCGAAGAGTTTTCCATGGTCCTTGCGATTATAGAAGCCTGTCTAAATTCACGCCCTTTAGGTGCGTTGCCGGATACTGTAGACGACCCCGGCCGAACCCGAAGAACTGTTTCCTGTTAAAAACTATATAAACCGCTGGCGTAAGGCCAAAGCAAGCAGCAGGAGTTATGCCATCGTTGGAAGCACGAATACCTGAAGGAGCTACATAAGCGCAATAAATGGAAAACTCCTCAACAAGATCTTAAGGAAGGCGACATTGTGGTCCTGAAGAACGAGCCGGCTGGCCTAACTGAATGGCGATTGGGTCGTGTTTTAAAGTTAACCGTGGTTCTGATAATAAGGTCCGCGAAGTAGATTTAAAAACTCAAAAAGGAAATATTACAAGGCCACTTCATAAACTTGTCCTACTGCCCAACCTTACATAATCACGTATTTCATGTAACCACCTAAACCTCACTCATGTCCTCGAAATAACTTACCCTTCTTGCTTCGCCTAAACGATTCTAAAATATTCTTTTCCATTTTAGTATTTCTTCATGTGTGACGGGTTCTTCAACCCCAATTTTCCCTGCCCACTGTGCAACAGATTCCATGCCATTCGCCAGTGCACCAGATTCATGTGCATGGACGTGGAACAATAACTGAGAGTCGTGGCTCATCCAACTCATTCCAACTGTCTGGCCCAAACACACTCTAGAAAAAAGTGCAAGTCTTGATCGATTCCGGCGCTGCATTCAGGATCACCACACGTGGCTACACCCTTTGGGGCCAAAGCCAATTTGGGTGCACATGACAGCCGACGTGTGTATAAAAACCATACCAGTGGACTCGTGTCTTGATCGACCCGAACGTGACCCGGTCATCGATCATGGTAGAAGAGGCTAGGGCTCTACCCTGCGATATCAAACAAGACCGCACCAAGATAACAGTGGTACAAAGTCGTCGTGATGGACGCCGGTTTGGCGTGATGTGTGTGGTGGAGAGGAAAGAATATGGGTTCAGTCCGAGGGCGAATGTTGATGAACGGGGCTACGAAACCTCTCGCACGATGGACTTAAGGACCGGAAGTGACACAGATGGGATACTACCTTATTCTGGGCGCCGACGTAGCTCATATGATTTTCGATGGTCCGGCTGCAAGCATAGCAGGCGGGCTCTACTGCCGAGGTACCATTTTTGGAGGTGCCATTTTTGGGGAAGCCCACCCTGACCCTTACTTCTTGTAACGGACCAGCCAATAAATTTATGTAACGGACCAACCATTAAGTTCCGAACTGAAGAGACTGCTACCTGATTTTCCGGCCGTGCTCAGGGATATTGGGATAGGTTCTTGTCATTAACAATTCAAATTAAGATCTATTACAATTAAAGTGTAGGTAGCTTCCAAATCGACAAAATAAATTAAATTACACGAAAAAACAAATAAATCCGAATTGAAACAAAGCGAAGAGATTTAAATGTTTTTATCTCTCCATTGTTCTTCACCCTCCTAAATAGCCCGAAATGTACTACCTAATTAACACCCTTAACCTTTCATGACTATATTAAAAAAAAATTCAAATAATCATGTTAATTAAATTTAACAAAATTTTATTAAAATAATCAACTTATTAAAATTAACTCGTAATTAAAGTGTTAGATGTATTTTATTGAATAATGCAATTATATAAATACATTTAGAAAAGAACTAAATGAATTCTTGAGCAAATGTTAATATTTTTAAGGGTGGGTTTTTTTAAAATTTAAATTGAGTGTTTATTTTCTATAATATTATATTTTAGTTTTTTATTTTTTTTCTAATGTGTAGTTTATAGAACACGAGCGCCTTACTCGTCCGTTCAACATACATTTAAAACAAAAACAAATTTCGAAATTTGTTTTAAATGTAAGTTGAACGGACGAGTAAGGCGCTCGTGTTCTATAAACACCACATAAGTTTAATTATGACTTACCTGATCTGCGAAGAAGTTTTTATGGTTTTGGTTTTTTTTTTTTTTTTAATTTGCACTGAATCTGAGTATGTGATATGTTAGTGTCTAAAAAAAAAATGTTATCTTATAATATAATTGAATTTAAAATATAAAATATATATATTTGGGATGATTTGCGGAAATTAAATGTTCTGTTTGTTTTGGTTATTTAAGGATAAAATAAGGTAAAGCTCAAAGCCAATTTATTTGATTTTATTTGATCATTCCCAGTCGGAGTTCTTAAAGAGGTATTGAAATTAACTATTTGGCAATGGTCCCCGGAGGGTTGTAGTACACGACCAAACAAACTTGTGTCAAGGCCTTTTAATTACTAACAATCAAAATAAAGAATTAGATGGCTGATTTTATGTTCATGAGGATATCCTACCTTTTCCTTCTTCTGATACTCTTAAATTAATCTACAGTTGGTTGTTTGTTTGGTTTGAATTCCTCAATCGCTTTTCTACCTTATAACAGCCACAATTTTTTTCCACAAAATTTATTCTTTTATATATTTTCAATTAATAGGAAAAAAATTTTTAATGTTTTAAATAAAGAAATTTCCTGGCTAACTATATTTTATATTTTATTTATTTTTCTATAAATACCAAGTTGGGCCAAGCCTCACATTCTTTTGAAGATACCTCACCACTGATCTCAAATGTACAAAAACAATGAATTTCCTTAGAAACTAAGTTCTACTATTTAACATGCATTTGTAATTTAATATTTTGTTTTTTTTTTCTTTCATGAATTTACAATTAGTATAAGTTTTAATTTCTTTTATTTGCACGATAGGTGCAAGGCGCGCGGCATGTTCGCTTTGCAGATAAATAGGGAACATGGAACATTACACATGGTTCGTGTATCCATTTCTGACTGCAACGAGGTGGCAACTTCGAGTGGAGAGATTTTGACAACTGTCATGTCGCATGATTTTACTTTTTTTTTTATTGTAACTTGAGCCACGAGCAATAAGTTTTCCTGTTTTTTAATTGAATAAGCCGGTGAAGAATTTAATTGAAAGTGCCAAAATAGTAACGAGCCCCTAAACTTGTACCTATACGCGTAACATAGCGCCATTTGTATCAAATTAAAAACCCCTGCAGAAACACCAAATAAAAGTTGTAACTTAATATTAACCAACCCCCACCGCGTGTTGTCTTTACAACAGTGGACAACCAGGGTCTTGAATTTCTTTCAGTCACCTATCGGTGTACCGAACTGTGCCGAGACAGACAAGGAACGATAACAACTGTCCACCACGTTCCAGCGTACGCCTGGGCAACAGGTTGAACCACAGCCGAATAGTGCGTCGCCAGAGCGCTTAACGTTTCAACTTGCCCAACTTCACCTGGATAACCCCAGCTATCCAGGTAAACATAAGATATAAGTCAATCAACTTTGTACCACGCCCACTTATTCAGTCCCGCCTATATATTGTCGGATGTTATGGTATGATCAGTAGCCCGTTTCTGTATTTCTCACATCGTAAAACTTTTCGCATGAAACGTGTGAATTGCAACAAAAATAGTGTGAAATGAAACAAAACATGGTTTTTCTCACACAAGTGTTTCTGTATCTTTTCTTTGCGAGAATTATCTGTCATTCAAATAATTTCCCAGCATTTATTGGAAGGATGCGAGAAAAAGTGTTTCTGTAACAATATTTTGCGAAACGTTTCTAACAAGAACTGTCAAAATAAGTCACAATTGAAATTGGGGCGAGAAAAACGAAATGTAGATATTTTAAACTTAAAATATGTTTATATACTATTTTTTTTTTAAATAAATAAAAAATAGAAGGAATTTAAATGTTGAATGCATAATTTATATGATGAAAATAAACAAAACACAATTGTTTTATTTTGTTATTTTAATTTTTTTAGCCTTTCCTTGTTTTGGTTTTATTCAGTGCTGCCAGATAAATTTGTGTAAAAATCGTCAAATTCCTGAAAAAAATAATAATAAGATCGTCTGTTTTGTTTAAAATAATTAAAATTAATTTCAAACAAATTTTGTTCTATTTTTTTTAAAACATAGTTAATGTTCATGCCCAGCTAGCATTTTGTATCATAATCTAATCATTTAGGAATCAGCTTCACGAGCAAAATACCCGTATATGAGCTCATTTTACAATCATAAATGATACTCCGGTTGTGAGAAAATGGTACCCTACAGATAAATCACCTGAATGAATCATATGTGATACAATTTTTTATCCTTTTAATGTTAGTTTTTATAACCATTATTGAATCGTTTTCGTCTCATTTTTCAATCTTAAATTATATAACTTCTAATTATATTTCATATCATTTTTTCATTGTAATGTTTTTTAATTTTTCTCCGATAAAATCTGCACCATTATGGCTTTTGATTAATCAAACCAGCTTTATTTAAAAAAAAGAAGGAAATAAACAATTTGCACTTACATTTATGCTCATAAATTGTCAATAATTTTTAATTTTAATTTAATTTAATTTATTTATTATGATTGATTTTCTAATACAACAAGACATAAATCTTATTAATTACAGTATTAGAATCAGAAAAGTCAAAATTATTTAAAATGAAAAATGCAATAGTGGACAATATTGATTAACAAAATTAAATTAATTAACAAATTATATAAATTAAATTGACATAACTAATCACAAGGTGAATGAAGTTGTAATATTAACAGAGTTGTAAAAGAAAAATAAATGAAAAATATAAAAAAAGAAATAAAAAATATAAAAAAAAGAAATAAAAAATATATAAAAAAAAGAAATAAAAATATAAAAAATATAAAAAAAAGAAATAAAAATATAAACGAAAAAATATAATAATACATATAAAAAAATTTTTTAGTCATTTAAATAATCGTTAAGTAATTTCCTAAATTTTATTGCGTTGTCGGTGCTTTGAAGATAATTAGGGAGTTGATTCCAGAGACGTATACTCATGATAAAGAATTGGCATTCTGACGCATGATTTCGATGTCGTAATTGAATAATGTATCGGCCTCTTTGGGATCTTGCAAATTTCAGGCGATCATATAAGTATTCCGGTTCTTTTTTTACAATAATATTATGAAGGAAAATTAAGCATTTCATATTCAAAAACTTATTAAAAGGCAATTGCATAAAACGTCTTGGAAAAGGTGTGACCCTGTCAAATTTCTTTAAACCGTAAACATAGCGGACGATATTATTGTATGTTGTGTTTAGTTTGCGCATATCACATGAAGAGCAGCCTGAAAAAATTTCGGACCCATATGACAATGTGGGAAGTAGATATGTTTTAGCCAACAGCGTCCTTATACTAAGGGGAGTAAAATATTGAGTGGCCCATAAACTGCGAAGCTTACTATATACCCTACCACAGGCCTGACTTATATGGTCCGACCAAGTTAGGGTCCAGTTAAACGTCACACCTAAGTTTTTTGCCGTGTTTTCCTGCTTGATTCTCGCGCCACCAATAGAAATATCAGTTTCACCTTCCGGTCTAATGCTATTTTTACAAATGATAAGAAAATTTGACTTATTTGGGTTAATTTTTAAACCATTAGCAGAAGCCCAGATAAAGATTTTTTCTAAATCAGAGTTAAGTTCGTTTACCTTAGAAACAATTGAGTCTTTGGTACTACTGAGATATAATTGAATATCGTCAGCATACATTTGTATGTTTGAAAAGCTAAGTTGTTGTGGGAGATCATTTGCGTAAAGAGAGTACAATAAAGGTCCAAGGATGGAGCCTTGAGGTACTCCTCTGGTGACAGGCAAAGAACGTGATATTTGATCGTTATTAACGACAGATTGAATTCTGTCTGCAAGATAGGACTGAATTAGTCCTGTAGCTTGTACAGAAAACCCGAATTGCTTAAATAATTTCATGCTAAGAATTGAGTGGTGACCAGTGTCAAATGCCTTAGAATGGTCCAGTAGCACCAAAAACGAAAGTTTACCTTCATCCAAGTTTTCTCTGATGTCTTCAACTACATCTGAAAGTGCTGTTATACAGCTATGTCGGGGTCTGAAACCAGATTGGCGACTGGTCAACAGATTATTTTCATTTACATAGGTGTAAATATTAGTATGCAGGAGACGTTCAAAAACCTTAGAAAAGTAGGGTAAAATAGCAATTGGACGATTTTGGCATGCTTCCATAATTTTGGAAATATACCAGTCATAATAATACAGTTAAAAATATGTGTAATGTATTGAATTATCCATGGTAAGATAATCTTTACAAATCGTGGATCTATGCCATCCAAACCAATCGAGTTGGATTTCATCTTATAAAAGGCTTCAACAACGTCAAAAATATGAACAGTTTGGAAATCAAATTGCATGAGGGAGCCAGGAATATTGGAATTTTCATTATAAAAGTCAGCATTGGCTTTAGGTTGTGGTATATTAACAAAATTTTCGTTGATAAGATTTACATCAACATCTAACGGTCTACGGAGACTTTTTCCAATTCCGATCTCCTTAATGCATTTCCACTTTTTCTTACTGTCCGTAGCTGAATTAAATTTGTTACTGTAATACGCAGTTTTATCCCGTTTTATCTTCTTAACAACAGCTTTTCTTGCCTTGCGAAATTCAGAAAAGTATTCAAGAGTTTTGTAACGTTTCCACAAATTATAGCTTCGATCGTGTTGTAATATTAATGCTTTGGCCTCATTGGTAAACCATGGTCTAACGCCTTCCCGTAATCTTTTTGTTGATATAGGTACCCTGTCATTGTATATCTTTACAATGGTGTCATTCAAAAACATTAGTTTTTCATTTACGCCATGTATATGGTATACCAAATCCCAATTGGTTTGTTCAATGTCATGATATAGGCATTGGTAATCGATATTTTTGAAATTACGATATGTAAAGTTTTGATCTGGTTTTCCAGTCATAAAATTATAAGAAATAAAAATGGCATCGTGTTTCGAAAAAGACGTTGCAGATAATTGTTCATAATGCATTACATTATGTATTTGGTTGACAAAAAATAAATCTAACAGGGTAGATGAAGTGGTTGTAAAATGAGTAGGCCTAGAATTATTAACCGGTGATAAACCAAAAGTTGACATGTTTTCAGTTAGCTCATTTGTAACAAGTATGTTACTATTAAAATCGCCTACTATGATAACGTCAGAAAATCTAACCGACAGAATTTCTAATTTATCAGTGAGATTGTCTAATCTAATATTTTTATTTGGCCTGTATACGCATCCTAGTAGCATTTTATTATGATGACAATTCAATTCTATAAAAATATATTCAGTTTGATTTCTTTCACAAGAGCACATCACGAGTTTACTAGAAATATGGCTCTTGATGTATATAGCAACACCACCTCCATTCCCTGACCTGTCAGATCTAAAGAGACGATAGCCTTCCACACCAAGTACACCATCACTTATTTCCTTGTTAAACCATGTCTCCGAGACACATATGGCATCAATGTCAGAGCTTTCAAATAAATAACGAAACTCATCGATTTTAGGTAACAAACTCTGCGCATTTATATGAAATATACTAAATGTGTTGCTACGATTTGCCAATATTCTAACCATGAAAAAGTTACCTTCTCTGGAATCAAGTTGATTACCCAAATGGCTTGTCATACTCACAATTTAAGACAAAATTCAGCACCACGCAATATGAAGAAGGAAATTTAAAATTTTTAGAGTTAAAAATAGTAATAAAAATTGTTAACATAACATAAGTTTTTAACATTAAATTTGTAGTTATTTTAATTAAGAATTTAATGAAAAAATTATAATTCTTAAAAACATAAAACAAAAAGATAAATTTGCGTTTAACGAAAAAGCTTGTTTAAATCTTCCAAAAATTCCACGAGGATGGGCTCGTCAGAATCAATCTTTTTGACGTACACAAGTCCACGTAGAGTGAAAGTAGATTTAATGTTCTGATTTGATTTTTTCATATTTTTGTGCTTCTATTTTATCCAAGCTTTTTTTTATTTTCTTGATTTGGCAAAAACAAAAATTCAAAATATTTTAAAATCATTATTATATTATAATATATATATCGTCATCTTAAAAAAAAAAAAAAATTTCAAAATTGAGTTTTTATTAGATTTTTTCCCTATATCCTAACGCATATGCATGCAAAATTTTGAACATGTAATATTACAAATGACAAAGTTTTTGCACCTAGAGGGCCGTTACGCACAAAAAAATCATTAAAAATCTCGATAAAAGATTAATTTTGTTGCATAGTAATTAGTATTGTGGTTATTTTGTTGAACTATTTATGGTTTTTAATCCAAATTTTTAATATTTTTAATTAGGCTTAAGTTCATGAAATTTAATTTTTCATTAAATTATTTTTATGAAGAAAGGAATTTTACAACATGAAAATTAATTAAAATTGTTATTGATAATCTTTCATTCTTGACGTGGCTGGGGCTCGAACCCCGGCCGGCAGGTTACCATGACATGTTTCGATTGCAACCACTCAATCTTCTCAGATGGATTTGCCGTATTACACTCGCAGCCATCGACGACTGCTGATGTCAATAGTCAAACATCAATCCTTAAACCAAATTGTATTCTAACATTTGGTAGATCGAAATTTGCTTTCCTGAATGATTATCAATTTTAATTGATTTTACATGTTTTTTTCCTTACTTCTGTTTTTTCGTACTTTTGTCAAGAATTTTTCTTGAAGTCCAAGTACATTTTTTTTTTGTTTTTTCATTTTGTCTTTTTCTTTTCTGTTGACCTTTTTCAGCACAACTTGAAGGACAAATGTACATATAGAGCTCGTGCCTTAGCTTTAACAATATGTAATTAGTATTGTGGTTATTTTGTTGAACTATTTATGGTTTTTAATCCAAATTTTTAATATTTTTAATTAGGCTTAAGTTCATAAAATTTAATTTTTCATTAAATTATTTTTATGAAGAAAGGAATTTTACAACATGAAAATTAATTAAAATTGTTATTGATAATCTTTTACTTAAACCAGTAAAAGAAACAATAACTGTTATTATTTAATGTATATAATATTCATATGTATTTCATATTCATACTTATTATTACTGCAGATAGGTTATTTGGTTTCAGATTTTTACATTTCCAAATAACCAAATAACACAAGCTGTGTTTAGAAAAATAAAATTTTCTCAACGGATATATATTTCTGGCTTCATTTTAATCAAAATGTGTAATTTTCGTTTCAATATTGTAAATAGTTTCAATTTTATAACGTTTTTTCCCTCTCCTGTAAACTTTTGAAAACAGCAGATAGGTTATTTCGTCTTTAAGGTGACGATATGAATCATATATGAATCCATTTTCTATCACTCAACTGATAAATCCGTTTTAAATCATCAAAACTAATCTGAAAAGATTCATTTAGGTGACTTTTACAAAAAATAATCATAATAATAATAATGGGCATTTTATACATACATACATATAAATTGTCTATTGTTCGACCTTAATTTTTTTAAATTTATATTTATGTATTTTATTAAGCTTGAGGTCTATTTATTATAAAATTATTTATTTTCTTTAATCCGATAACAATTTTAAGTTGTTATTTTTCCCTGAAGAATTCACACAAAGGCGTGACAAATTATCATATTGAACCAAAAAATAATGTTATAAACACAATCAAAGGCTACCGACCATCGACTAGCTGGCTATAAAAATAGCCAAGTCGCCAGCTACTTAATTCTTTTAACGACTACCGACCACTAACTACAAAAAATAAACATCTTTTTTGACATACATATGTATTAAAGTTAACCAAAACAAAACAAACTTGATATTTTTAAGTGAATTTGTGTGAAAAAAAATTTCAATGTTTCAAGAAAAGTTAATTAAATTTATAAGTACTATTGCTAAAATAGTGGAAACAACGACTTCAGTGTATGAAGTGTATAAAAAACATCAGAACAAAAGTAACCGAAGATGGTGGGTCCGGCCAGTAAAAATAACGCGAGATGAAGAAGGATTTTATCAAACTTGTGTCCTTCAGCTAAAAGAAAAAGGTGAAAAACACTTTTAAAGCCTACCGGATGAGCGTAGCGAACTGCTGACCCTTTTAAAAAACAAATTGGAACGATTTTCCCAGAGAAAACCGATAGATGTTGAGAATCGCTTGGCAGTTACTTTAACGTAAGTAAACTCTATATTTATCAGAATTTGAAGTAAATAAACTTTTAATTTCAGATTCTTGGCGCAAGGATGCAATGTACAAGTTGTTGCTTGGGCATACAACATTGGCATATCGACTGTGAGGAGAATCATTTACAAGACATGTGAAGCCATTTGAGATGATCTTCACGGTATATATTTGTCAGCTCCAAATATAAATGAGTATTCAATGATATCGGATAAGTTTTACGTAAAAACTGGAATGCCAAATTGCCTAGGAGCCATTGATTGCAAACATATTCGTGTTGTTTGTCCAAGAAAAAGTGGCTCTTGTATACTACAAAAAAACTTTTAGCATCGAATTATTGGCGGCTTGTGAGGCTAACTATGTCTTCACATATGTAGACGTTGGGGCTTTAGGGAGCCAGAGCGATGGTGGTGTACTTGCTCGAAGTGCATTCGGCAAAAAATTATTAAATGAAACTTTAGAAGCACCTCTCGCAGTGCTAACTTACCGGGAACATCTGTTAACTTTCCGTGCTATTTTGTTGGGGACGCCGCATTTCCATTAAAAAATAATTTAATGAGACCTTATCCTGGACATTATTTGCCACCAGATAAGGACAAATTTAATACCACATTGTACAAAGCTTGAGTGCACATAGAAAACGCTTTTGGTATCTTAGCTAATAGATGGAGAGTATTACATACGACATAACATATGTCTCCAAAAAATGCACACAAAATTGTGTTAGCCAGTGTAGTTCTGCATAACTTTCTAATGCTTAGAAATGACAGGAACTATTTTACACTTGAGCTTGTTGACCATTCTGTTGAAAATCGAGATATTCGAGGTCAGTGGAGGGAAGAAGCACAATCTTTGCCATCATATCACGGTAGAACAGCTAACCGCTCATCCACAAATGCCTTTCAAGTAAGGGATAGGCTAAAGGACTTCATTGCTAATGGTTTGTAATACCACCTCACTACAATCTTTATTTTGAAATAAAACAGTTGCTTTAAATTTTTCATCTTCAATTGGATGTATTTTGTACATATTTATTAAAAAACAAATATTTAATAAAAATTAAATAAAAACTATAAAATTAATAAACAAATAAACTAAAAATTCAAATAAGTTCAAAATATTGTTCTACAGTAATATTGCATACATATATAAAACATCACATTTTTAACTCATGAAGTTACTTATTGCTGCTGCTGTTGCACAGAAAAAATTATTGACAGTTTTTTTTTTCAATTAATAGTGATTTTTGAATTTTAAAATTAATTTGATTACGTTCTTAATTGATTGATTTAAAAAAAAATATTTTTTTTCAATTAAATTATTACTTGATTTTAAGCTAAATTTTAATTGAATCATTCAACTCGGTTGTTTGAATTGAACACTTTGTTGCTTTCTCCTTGCTTTCCTCCCTCATCAACAGTTTGCGAAAAATGTTACAAGTGCAACCAACATCTTTATAAATTTATTGTCTTTGCCCTTACATGTACATACACACACAAATACACATGTTATTGTCATCAAAAAGAACAGTAAGCGTCGCGTGCAAAAAAAAACTGTCAACAAGTCAAACATGAACTGAGATTTGTTATAGACCAGGGATGTCAGCGCCTTGCACAATTGTGCAAATTAATTCACATGTACGCTTACGCTCTTTTATTTTGCGAGCGTAAAATATAATTGTTTACTGAGAAACACTCTAATTCAGCGGGAAATATCGCAAATATTGCAAGGCCTGTTTTGAGGCCTCTAAAAATATTTATGTATATAAATAAATATACAATAACTGTATGTAGGTACATCTTTTTTTTTGTTTTATTATCTTTTTTATTTTATTTATTATTTATGTTTTTGTTTTGTTTTATTTCTGTTTTTGACATTGTACAATGATTTTAAAACAGGGATTTCCATTTCTTTGCACAATTGTGCAATTGTGGTTATTTTTTAAGATAGAATTTTAAAATTTTATAAAAATATATATGTAAAGTGAATCTTAATCAACAAAAATTTCAAATTTTCAAAATAATTGTTTTGCATTTAAGCTAACGATATGTGTTTTGTTCGTGAAAAAAATTCGTTGATGCCTGTAACAGGGTCCCTTTTTCTTTCGTTAAAAAGACGTACCTAAATGCAGAAATTATTAAGAAAAGAAAAAGCCACAAGAATTTGTTGGTATTTTGTGATTGTAAAAATATTTTTGTTTCTGTACCAATCGCGTCGGTGGGTTTTTTTTTTGAAAACTCTTTTCTTAAGTAGGTAAAAAAATTTAAAAAACAAGTTAAAAAAGTCTTGTTTTGCTACAATTTATGTGTAAACCTATACACATAAAAACAAATGTGACAGCAGGTTAAATTTTTGGGTAAGAAGATGTGTTTTATTGATGTATTAATGAAACTTTATTGTTTCGCACTATTTTTATTGCTTACTTTTTTATGCTACAATTATATGACCGAGTCTAAAGAGTAAACCTTACTACTTTATGGTATTTATTTAACGTAACTTTGACCTGTTATAATGACTTTATACATTTTTGCAGGCAAACTCAGGTGCGCATTTGGTATTTTGTAGAGTTGTCAACCGATTAAGAATAATTCGATTAATCGATCAAACAAAACCAAACTCTTGTTCGAATAATTTCAAAACGACGATTTTCGAATAACGAATAAATCGATTAATTAATGTCGATTAATCGAACAATTTTTTTTATTAAAAAATAAATTAAATAAAAGCTTAGAGTTTGATTTATTCTCATATGTTTTTAGTGATGTTATACAAAATTTAGGAAAGTTAAAAAATATTGTTGACATAGCGTGGTTGTAATTGATCTCAATTTTTAGTAAGCAAAAACCGTGTTGAGAACTCATTGTATTTCAAAAATGTATTTTATGTTCTTATTAAACAAATCTTAACAAACAATAAAGTAGGTGAGTTTCAAAACTCGTTCGTTACAAAATTATAAATACGAGATGACAATTGCTTCTAACAGTTCTTTTGGCGCTTTATGAGGAGAAATATACTAATTGTATCAATGCATATCCTCTTCCATGTTTTTAGCACAGACATTCATTGATGCAATCAGAATATTTCGTCTAATAAAGCGCCTAAAGAACTGAAGAATCATTTGCTATCTCGTATTTTTAATTTTGCAACAAAAGAGTTTTACAAGGTGAGCTGCAATTGTATCAGCTGTATTATTTTTAAATCAAACGTTTAAACATTTTCAAGAAATGGGATTTTCAATTTCGGGTGCAAAATTTAGAAATAAACAAAAAGCTTAAAAATCGAGAATTGATTTATATAAATCATATTTTGAAAGTAGCAAATCTTGTTATTGTATTATATATTTTTTTTTAAATTATATGGGTGATTTTTTAGCTATTATCTTTTTGGCAGCACTGGTTTAAACAGCTGACGCACGTTTCGTGTTTTGTTTCACTGTCAAACATCTTCAGTTTGGTCTATAATTTAACCATGAATCGTCTTACAAACGAACAACGCTTGCAAATTATTGAATTTTATTATCAAAACGCGTGCTCTGTTAAGAAAGTTCATCGCGCGCTTCTTCCATTTTATGGTCAGTTTAATCGACCCACTGAAGCGGCTATTCGGGCTATTGTGACTAAAATTCGCACCAAATTTACATTGTTGGACATTAAACCACCAAAACGCTTACGTAGAGTGCGTGTTAATGTATCGGCCAGTGTTAATGATGACCATTAATAATCGATTCGTCGCCGTTCGCAGCAATTGGGCCTCTGTTACTCAGCAACGTGGAACATTTTGCGGAAGGATTTAGGTGTGAAGCCTTTCAAAATACAGCTGGTACAAGAACTGAAGCCGAACGACCTACCGCAATGTAGAATTTTTGGTGAATCTTGGAAAGTTGGCCGAAAATCCACTTTTTTATCGAAAAATTGTGTTCAGCGACGAAGCTCATTTTTGGCTCAATGGGTACGTTAATAAGCAGAATTGTCGATTTTGGAGTGAAGATCAGCCAGAAGCATTGCAAGAGCTACCAATGCGGTTTGGTGCGGTTTATGGGCTGGTGGCATCATTGGACCGTACTTCTTCCATGATGATGCGAATCGTAACGTAACTATGAATGGTGAGCGCTACCGTGAGATGATATCCAACTTTTTTTGCCCAAAATGCAAGAGCTTGACTTGCATGACATGTGGTTTTAACAAGACGGTGCCACATGCCACACAGCACGCTTAACAATGGACTTATTGAGAGGCGAGTTCGGTGAACATTTTATGTCACGTTCGTGACCGGTCAATTGGCCGCCTAGATCGTGCGATTTAACGCCTTTAGACTATTTATTGTGGGGCTATGTTAAAGCTCATGTCTATACACACATGCCCGCTTCAATTGACGCATTGGAAGACAACATTGAAGCATTTATTCATGAGATACCGGCCGAAATGTTGGAAAGAGTATGCCAAAATCGGACTAAGCGGATGGACCATTTGAGGCGCAGTCACGATCAACATTTGCATGAAATAATCTTCAAACATTAAATTATATGGACCGTACTATCGATTCAAATAAAGATTTCATGAATTTTTATGAATTTTATGTGTTTTTTTTTTAACTTTCCTATAGCTCTTAAAAAATCACCCTTTATATGTATAGCTTTAGCATTTGCGTAAGTGCCACAATATTACCATTAAAAACGATGTAGCGGAAGATAGTCCAACGACATCAAGAAATGCCGAACTTGGTCCAATAGAAAAATACATTAAGAGAAACAGCGGTTGTTCTATAGAAGAAATTGTAGACAGAAGTTTGGTTGAAAATGGTAGGTCTGCCAACGCCTTGCGAAAAATGCAGAGTAATATCGGATTATTAAGGAACTAAGGGTTTTACGATGCCTTTAAGTAACACAACGACATGGAGTTAAAATTAAAAATTTTATGGAGTGAAAGATTTTCCATAGTAATTTTTTTGTAAAAATAATTCTTTTATTCGTTATTCTCTTCGATTAATCGAATACTTTTTGAGATTTAATCGTTGGATCGAACGAACAAAAACAATAATTTGAATTATTCGAACAAAGTTGAAAGTCGAATAATTGACAACACTAGTATTTTGTAAAAAGTTATGATATACCATTAGCTAGAATTAAAATGTATGCACAGATGTTTGAAGTATGAGTAACCCAACACCGTGAATACCCTTTCTATTTTACTTACCACTATGAATACCCTAACTTTTTACTAAAATAACTTTTTCACGTTATAATTCTCATGTAATTAATTTTATTTTTGAATAAATAGACCAGGGAAATCCATTTCTATGTACAATTGTGTATACCTGTAAACTTTAAATTAGAATTTCATTTAATAGTCTTGTAGACAGCGATAACGGACGTGCAAGCGGATGAGTTTATTAAAAAAAAGATAAATGATGCCATATAAAAAATATTTTATGATAAAAAATGCATTTAATTATTTTCAATGTCTCTTATACTTTGAAAAGGCATTATGATCATTTCCATAATGATAGTAAACAATATGAAGTAAAAGAAAGGGAAAACCAATATAACGTGCCATAACCGCCAAAATAACGTAACCAACAAAAAGCAAATTTTACAGGAGAAGGTTTTTTTTGTTTATATCTTATTCACTTGGAAGTTTTTCTATGAAATTTTTATTATAGTCTACAAATGATCTTGTATTAGTTTAAGATGAGTATAACCGTAAATTTTCCATTAACAAAAGTGTTTTTGATCATCTTTTTGTCACTTACGTTAGTTTGGCGGTCATTATTGTAACCAGCTAATAATAAAATGTGCTACTTACGTTTTACTATTCCAACTTAAACTTTTATTTTGAACTTAAAAATTTTCTTTCTTGAATTTTCGTAATACATATGTACATATATATATATATATATATATATATATATATATATATAATGTATATTTACATTCACATATCATCACCTAAAATCCAAAAGGACGTTACTGACAACAAATGTAATATCGGCTTATCAATCAAAATTAAAGTTTGGAATTTTTTGTTTAGGTACGACCTTTTGTATTTTAGGTGACGATATATACTTTTACATGTCAAATGCTTATATATTTATATTAAAATAAATAAATCATATATTATTCAACTTCCTCATTTGTTTCATTCAGAACATCTTTTATCGTATTGGAGTGTTTGAGCCCAAGATATTCATCATGAAAAGTTGGTGGAATACTGTTTTTTTCACACATAGTTTTTATATCTTTAAATTTAAGTGACGAAATTTTTAATTCCTGAGATTATGCAAGAGAAGGTAGCTGAGTACAAGCATTCAGATCAATATTAATTATTTGAGCTTCGCTATTATCCAAGTACCCATATTTAAGAGAAATTGTTTTTTTTTCAAAAAAAGCAGAGCGCAGGGAAACAAATTTTAGTTTCAATTTCTTGGAAAAATACATTGCGGAAAATGTTTTCCAATTTAAAAAATCTGAACGTTGCAATGAGATACATTCGTATCCGCAAGGGTTTGTTCTTGCACTTCGAATAACTGTTGGCCACTCACAGGCGCGGATTCAGGGGGGGGGGGGGGGGAAATAAGGAAATTTCCCCCCCGTAAATTATAAAAATTTGTTTTGTTAATTTCGATAATACAAGAATTCCCAATAATAATATTTTTTTTAATGTACAAAATTTTTGGAAATCCCAGCAAGGTTTTTTGTTTTTTTTTTTATGGAAGTTCTAACGAAATTTTCAATAATCCTAATAGTTATTTAAGGGCGTTACACACTATGCCACAAAGTCTTACGTATTTTATGAAAATGCTTCCCTGATGTAATTATTGTTCATAAATTTTCAAAAAACAATAACAACTTATCATGACAGGGTTGCATTTTCATAAAATACGAAAGACTTTGTGGGATAGTGTGTAACGGCCTTTAATAGATATTTCAAATGAAAAATCTAGTTTACCGTATTCAAATACTTACTATTCTACATTCAATCCCAGCAGGTGCCATCTACATTCGAAGACTAAACGTTTGACTTGATAATGCGTGCGGTTGAATTATTAATAAGCCCTAGTAAATGCAATATTTATGTATGTATGTGTTATATAAATCAAAATTCTATTCGATAATTTTTGACGAAAGCACGAATTTGTCAGGGAAAAGCCAGATTTCCTTATCTTTAAGATATTTCAACATGCAACAAAAAGTTTATAGGGAAGAATTTATTGGCTTGATTGTAATCGCATTTGAAGAGGCTTCAAATGATATTGTTGACGTTGATGTGTCAATTGATGCGAAGGCGCTATCATCAATAGGTGGCATGTCATAACGTCCAGTGTCATAGTGTCCATGGACAAGTACCATAAAGGATTTTCTCCTCTATGGTATAACAAACATGATTATTGGCCGGAATCATGGATTTTCTCCTCTATGGTATAACAAAAACCGGCTTCGCTAACTAAAGTTTCACTGCATAGACGGCCTTCGGCCGGGCGCAAGGATTTTCTCTTCTATAGTATAACAAAAACCGGCTTCGCTAAGTAAAGCTTCTCTGCGTAGTCGGCCTTCGTTCGGAAACATGGCATATTTTAGAAGCTTAACTTAGCGAAACCGGTACTTGTTATACCATAAAGGAGAATATCCTTTATGGTACTTGTCCATGGACACTATGATACTGGATATTATGACATGCCACCCATCAATAGTGCTTAAAGCTTTGACAAATGTTGGTCTTGACCTAATAAATTGTGTAGGAGATGGAACAGATGGCTATCCTCTGATGTCAGCAGAAAATGGAGCTGTTAAAATACTCTGGAAACCGCGACAAATGCGAAACCAACGCCTTGCTATTCCCATAAATCAAGAAACTCAATTTCTAAAAGCAATAAATTGCCATTAATACAAAAATTTGTATCATTTGTTAAAGAAACGACAAAATTTTTTAAATATAATCATCCCAAGCGAAACACAATTTTAGCAAAGTATTTGGGAGCCAAACTCTCCACATTATGCGATCACGACTCAATTTAACACTTTGCAACAAGTGTACATCATATAGTAGAAGCTTTGGAAAAATATCTGAGTGGAAAGGTAGTATCTCTACCTCTATATTTAGGAACTCACTTAGTACTTTTGAATTTATTTGCGGAATATACATATTAAGTGTGATACTTGATGTAACACAGCCACTTAGTATAATTTAAAAAAAGCAAGATATAGATCTTCAAAAAGGATCAAGCCTTATCAAAACTTTAATCATGAGCCTTGAAGGGAACAGAAATAAAACAGAAGAATATTTCAAAGCGATTTTTGAAAAAGTTAAAGTTATTTGCGTTCAAATCGAGGTTCTAATCGAAAAGACAAGATTTGAACGAAATAATCACATCCCAAATGTTGAAGATTACTACCGAACTGTTACATTCCTCTTATTGAATTTACTTTAGAAGATCTAAAAACACATTTCCCAATAGTGAACATACCTAAACTTCTACCTCAAAGTGTAATCAAGTCATATACAGATATAAAACTGTTAAAACCACAACTAACTAATGAGCTGATTATATTTGGTAAAATAGATAAACACCTACTAACATCTAAACTTGAGCCTAATCTGTGAGATAACGTTGAAGATGCTTTAATAAACTGTGATGAAGATATCTACCCAAATCTAAGAAAAATATTTCAAATGTTCGTGTCAATGATCGTCAGTAATGCTACGAGCGGGAGGTCATTTCCTACCCTTCGTCGAATAAAAACATGACTCAGATCAACAATGACAGAAGACATACTGTACTGTCTAAATTTGCCTCACAAGAAAATCAAAAATTGTTTATTTAAAAATAGTAATGTATATTGAACTGATCTTATATTTTATTTAACCTTTTTGTTGAGTTTTTTTTTTAATATAATATACACATATTGTTTTTAATAAACTTTAAAAAAACAAATTTTTTACTTTTTGTATCATACAAAATTTCCCCCCCCGTAGAGCTCAAGCTGGATCCGCGCCTGGCCACTCACTAGGAGCCCATACTGTTCGATTACGAACGAATGATTCTATAGTACTGTGAACAGAATCCACTGGCATCATAGTATGCCCAGGTAATAAGTAAGTAAATTTTATGTTTTTAACGTGGGAGCACGAATTAATAAAAAATGAAATCATGGCCAGCATGGCTTTGTTGCGATTTTGCCCCATGCAACTATCACAATATAAGCGTAAATCCCGAACTGTCTTTCTCTGATCTAAAATAAGAAGATACCTATATAACGCCGTGCAGATTTCAATACAACCACGTTTGCCATCTTTTTCACCCCATAAAAAGCAAAATCCATTTCTTGTAATGTTTTCATAAATACTTAAATTGTAAAAAGCATATTTTCTCATATAAAAAAGAGTCATACTTTTACTATGAGGTGTATTTAAAACTTTTTGTAAGTCGAAGCTTGCACACAAAAAAGAATTGTTTTCTATTCCTTTCTTTTGGTCTTTCAAAAATATATCTTTGCTTAGGTCTTTATTTTTTAAATGGAGTTTAAATTCATCTGTTTGCTCGTGACTACTGCCTAAATTTTTCCATTCTTCACATATCGCACACTTGTCTTTTTTAGGTAAATGAAAACCTATGTTAAATTCATTGTTGAAAATGTTGCGAAAAACTCGAAGGGACAATAGACAATTTGTTCGATTCCTTTCCTCCAAATATGCTACGTAAAGTTTGTATAAAAATGAAACATTGCGAAACTCCGCTGGAAGATATAACTTAGTACTTTTGTTTCGGCAATAATGCGATGGTACAGCTGGTAATTGCTCTATGTATTTCTTCAGTATTTCAACTTTCTCTTCTTCAGATTTATTATGCGGCGTACGATACTTTTTACCACCTGGTGATTTTAAACTGGACGTAATACTTCTAAGCATTTGTTGTGATATACACAAAGTCTTCAAAATAAATTGTTGGCAAACTTTGCACTGCTCTCCGCCATATCGAAGGTAATAGGCATAACTGATCTTACGTCTACTATTCTTTGCTTTCTGTATTTTGACTGGTTTTGGCTTAATACAATAATATAGAAAATCTTTCTGTCTTAATTTACTTAATCCCCTAAAATGTTCGTGGATTCCTTGGCGATCTTCTTCAGATATTTTAGCTGCGCAGTCATTTCTACATTTTTTATTTACACAAGGATTACACTGAACATTCTTTTGAGTATGAGTTGATGGTAAGAGTTGTTTTATTTTTTTCTTATACCCCCTCGTGCCAACGCATATTTCATCTTCCACTGCATTATTTTCTATATCTGAAGCACTATCGGTATCGCTGTAAGGAACAAGAGCCATTTTGCAAACCTATAACCAAGTAAAAACATCACTTACAAATTAAATTCATAAATCAAAACACACGGCAAAAGAAAGTTTACGACATCTTACTACACACTTTTCAAGAAAGCACGAATAATTAAGGAAGAAAACAAAAAATTAATCACCTCTTCCAATATTCTGCTTAACTCTAAATAAAATATCAGAACAGAAAATTTTAATTTAAATAAAAGTTTTTTTATACCACTTGCTTCAAACCAATAAACGAAACTACGAGTGAATACACATTTTACAAAAAAAAAAGAAAAAACATAACGGTAAATAAAAGTAATTTTTGTTTCTAAGTTCATTGCAATGTTATTTTTAATTTTTTTATTTTAAGCAAAATTTTTTTCTAAATATATGGCAGCTCTCTCGTTGTTTTTATGTTACTTACGTTAATTTGCGGTAACTAATTTAGGCGTATGTGGGTTACGTTAAAATTGAAGGGCTCGTATTTCTCTCAATATTTGGATTATCGATACTATATTTTACAGGACAACGTATTGTGACTTACAAAACAATTTTGCATTAAAAACTCAATTTTGGAAAATATGTTGGTTACGTTATTTTGGCGGTTAAGGCTCGATAAGATTAAAAAAAAGGTTTATTTGGATAGCTTGAAAAGTTGGGTATCACAAGAAGAAGAGCATGAAGATAGGATAGAAGAGTTAAAAATAGAAATATCAAATTTACTAACTTTGGAAATAGTAAAACAGGGAAGACCATTTTCCGATGGGGCATTTATAAAAAAGCTTTTCAATGCAGTTTCGGAAAAACTGAAAATCGATTGCAGCGTAATAACGCTTCCCATGAGCCGAAATAGTGTCGTCAAGCGCACATCAATTTTAGCTGCACATATACAATCTGTGATTAGGGAAAAGTTAAAAAATTGTGAATATTTTTCTTTTTGCCTCGACGAAAGCACCGACATTAATGATCTTTGCCAATTGGTCATTTGTGTTCGATGCATAGATAGTGAGTACAATGTTTTTGAAACTATGTACTCACTTGAAACGTTTTACGGTAATGTAACAGGTAAGGTATTATACGACGTAGTCTTTGAAAACCTGATATCTGTTACACAAGCTTCAAAATTAGCAGGAGTTTGCACGGATGGTGCATACGTTATGGCCGGGAAGTATGAAGGTTTCGTAGGACAGCTTAAGCAAAATGGAATTGATGTACATGCTTTCCATTGCATAATTCATCAGTCCATGCTTGCCTCAAAATTTATAAGTGATCATGCCGCTATTAAGACTGCAGAGCGGATAATCAATAGAATACGGGGGGGGGTCATCATTCATTAACGCACAGAAAATTTGTAAGTTTTCTTAAAAACGTAAAAGCCAATCACCACGACTTAAAAATGTTTACGGAAGTTCGTTGGCTTAGTCGGGGTGATTGTCTAAACAGGTTATTCGATCTTAGAAAAGAGGTGTTGCGTTTTTGGGAAACTGAAAATTTAGACGAATGTGAATTAATACAGTTGAATGATTATGAGTTCATTTTAGACCTTGCGTTTCTGGCGGATGCAAGCAGTATTTTAAATGAGCTAAATTTGGAACTACAAGGAAAGGGAAACAATTTAAGTGACATATATACGATTGTTTTTAATTTTAAAACCAAATTATTTTTATTAACAAATGAAATAAATAATGAAGATTTTTCCAACTTTCCTAAAACTTTGCTTATTTATGACAAGGAGAAATATTTGAAAAAATCTGAGTATTTGGCAATTTTTGAAAACCTTTTTTACAACTTTCAAGATCGTTTTCAAGATTTTGAGGATATAAAACCACTACTTAACATATTCCAAAATCCCTTTAAGTGAGACATTGCGAGTTATGAATTCAGCATCCAGTCGGAACTAATCATACTTAGGAGCGAAATTAATCCTCCAGACGGGGAAAATATTATTGTGTTCTGGAAAAATTTAGACGGGGCGCTATATCCTATATTAAAAAAAAATTCCTTCAAATGTTTGTCGCTTTTCTCCTCAACATATCTTTGCGAACAAATATTTTCCGATTTGAAATACATTTGCTCAAAACAACGCAATAAATTAACATCCGCAGACCTAAAAAATGTTTTGTTGTTACGAAACTGCAATATAAATTTAGAAGATATTATTGGTAAATAAAAGTATTTATTATAGGCTAGTAAAATCTTCTCTTTTTATAATGGTGGTAAATACTTACAGAATATTTTTAAACTTAATATTTGCATTAGTATGAGCAAATGAATTTTCATTGTTAGAATTCGCAAAGGTATGTTGAGCAAAAAACGAAAAATATTGGAAAGAATTGTATTAGGTTGTAAAAAGACTTCAAATATTGTGAACTGCGCAATTTTTCCAAAAAATAAGCAAAGTTTCTGAGGTTCCAAATTAAATTTATTTAAATAATAACTGATTGTGTCTGTCCATAACTCAACATTTTTCGATAATTGTATTATTATTTATTGCTTTTAAGTCTTCATAGCAATAAATGTAAGTTAACTTTAAATGGTCTGATGAAAAATGAATGGAAAGCATGAACTATATTTCCTCGCATAATGCTGGCCCTGGTGTTTGCATCGCCCTTTCATGAAAATGTTTTGTAAGTTTTAATACCTTACCTGATTCCCTACAATTTAATCGAACATAGATGACCCTTAGAAAAGGTCTTTAATAAGGCCTCGCAACCGCATATTTCGCCCGCTGGGCATGTAAGAGATAAGAGTAATCTCACCAACACAATCACAATTGACATCACTGTTATAGACTAATTACAATTATGACCACCACCAATGTCAATAATAAGCCTACATACATATGTATATTATGCGTAAAATAAAAAATCGTCTTGTGGCTGACCACATTGTTGACGGTGGTTGTGGTCGCAATCCAAATTCGGTGTTTACAGTAGTTTTGACTTAGCTGCACAATCTCCTTTGCACGATTTTTTGTGCAGGTAAATCAAAAATGTAGTTATCTTAAATGCATTTACCTGCCCTAATGTGCAGGTACACAATTGTGGTTACCTGCACAAAAATGCAGCTAAAGTAAAGTGATTGATTTAAAAGTAGAATAAAAATATTATTTTATTAATACATAAATTTATATTTTATACAAATTTATTTCAATCCAGCTAGCATTTTCAAACGTCTAGGAGCTTACTGGAAATCTCACAAATAGTCTTTTTGATCGTCGACGAGCTCTTTTTTTAATTCGTATGAGAGATTCTTCCATAACGCAGCGATAAACGCTTATGTTATTCGCAAAGGGAATCGTTTATGATGATGTTGAGATTATCTAACGAATCTTTCAAAAAGCATGCCAAGAGTCATATAAGATTCATGTAGGTATTATTTTAGAACTCGTGCAATGCTCAGCCGTATGACTAAGCTACCTAAATAAGGCCATCAGGCGTATTATTCATGCCAAAACTTCTAATTTTCATACAATTTCTATAAAACAAATCTTAAGGTCGCGAAATCAACACCATCCTGTCGGAAAATCCTTTTTTACAGATCCTTAGGCCGGTTTGTTTACTTTAAGAACGGTATTATTTAGGTAGCTCAGTAATTGTTATACGACTCAGAGAGTCCCAAAAGGTTCATTCCAAGATTTAAAAACGAGCGTGTCAAAATAAAATAAAAAAATAAATTAATTAATTAAAAAAAGATTTAGATGTTTTTGTTACTCGTCAGATAATCATCAGAAGATTATTTTAGTAGTTGTATGTTAAACATAATCGTCTAACAAACAGCCTATGCTAGCTGGGAAATAACAGATCATTTTATACATGTGTTTTATGTGTGCAGCTAACTTTGATGTTTTGTATGAAAATATTTTAAATTTGCCCAAAAATATGAAAAATGTGCAGGTATATAAAATGCAGGTAAACAAGGATTTTAAAGAATAATTTCCGAAAATATTTATTTTGGGCAGTTAAGTCAAAGTGCAGCTAACTTTGAATTTTTGTATGAAAATAATTTTAAAATGCCAAAAATATTGTGCATTTATCTTAAATGTGCAGGTATAGAAAGTGCACTTAAAAACGGAATTTGTATGGAATTAGAAAGAATAATTCCAAAAATGATAAATTTTGTGCAGTTAAGTCAAAAGTGCACGTAAACAAAAGGCAGTAAAGTCAAAACTACTGTATTTTCTTTGTTTGTTAATTCTTCAATAATTTTTGGCGTCATTTCATGTTGTGCGTTTAAAGAAAATAGGTGAAAAAAGTACAGCCGAATTACACAGCAAAAACAGTTTTTTGTTTTCAATCTTAAATACCCTGAAGAATCAGAGTTATTCTACAATTTTATACAAAGTTGTATGTATGAAATTCCTTTGTCAAAAAAATCTTCCAAAATTTGTACAATTAAGCATGAGCTATAACAATTAAACAAATAAAACAAGTTATTTTTAAACCATATTTAAATAAAACATATACCTATTTGAAATATTATTATTTTGCTTCATTTAACAATCAACTGAATTGATTTAACAAACTTATTTAATTAACAATTTGTCTGATTGAATAATTTGCGTGATTGAATTGAGATTGTATTTCAAATACACTGTTTAATTTATTCAATTAAAAATTCAATCGATTTAATGCAAAAATTCAATCACTGTTTTAATCAATACAATTATTAAAATAATTAATTTTCTGTATTGTAATTAATTACGTTAGTAATTCATTCACTTAAAATATTGATTTTTTTTAAATTAATTTGTTAATTCAATTAATTAAAATATTGTTTAATATTAATAATTTTTTCAATTATTTTTGTAATTAAAATGTTAAAACTTGTTAATTGGAAAAAAATCCTTGTTTTGCAATTTTTGCAAGTTTGAGTAATTGGTTAATCATTTCGGTGATAGGTGCGAAATTAAACAATTTTTTGCTTTTTTCAATTATTTTGGTGATCAAAACCTTTTTTACTTTTTTCTGTGTGTTGCGAATAAAAACTATCAATTTCCTCGCAAACTATAGCAGACAGCTTAGCCTCAATTTTATTGAGCCAATCCTGCAAAAAATAAAGAGGTTGAGTCCTCTTCCTTTTGTTTGCTAAATACAGAACAATTTTCTGATATGCTTGACGATGCAAAATCAAGAAACTGCTGGAATTTTTCGCTGTCACTTTTCTGCAAGCAAAACATTTAAAAAAGTAGTCCGGACACAACACGTCATTTAATTATCTAACTTTTTTTCTTTCAATGCTGTTGAGGAACGAGATGTAGGATACACAAAATCGTCACTGGAGTCATCCATTGCTTCAATGATGTCATCCTCGGTTAGCGAGCAACTTCTTACATTCCCAATGGTGCTGGAAAATACAAAAGAAGTAAATTAAAAGGTTCCATCGCCTAGAACAAGCGACGTTATCTAAAAATGACATCGCCTCAAAATGTCGCCGCCTTTTTTTGGGACCCTCTGCACCACTCCCAGAAGCAACTTCCATCGACCTCTTACATCGCTTGTAAGTGTCACGCAGCCCCTTCCACCTTCTCTTGCATTCCATTTCTGTAAAATCACTTCTAAATAAAATCAACAATATTATATTGTAATCCTACTTACAACTTGTTTTAACCACATCTGCTACTTCCCTCCATACAATATCTTTTTGCTTTATATTTTTATAGTTTTCTTGGCCCAGATCGTACAGTATTGGCCGGCCGCGTACTTCTTCTATTAGCTGCTCGTCCACGTCCATATTTGCTTGTAAATTGAACTAAACATTAACATTAAACAATATAATAAATACATATAAACAGTAAAAATGACTTTTATGTACTTACCAATTTCAATAAAAAAACCAAAAAATAAATATAAATGAAACAAATTAGAAATTGATGAAAAAAGAACTAAATGGAAAATTTCACAAATAAAAAGTAAATGAAAAATGCGCCAAATAAAAAGTAAATGAAAAATGTAAACAAATGAACAGATGATTATTATTTTTCAATGGTGCCACTATAATAGTTTTTCGCGTTTTTAATAGCGATACTTAATGCATTTATTGTATTGGCAGCACTAATCTGTGTAGTCGGTAGTCGTGTAGCGGCTAAAAGAATTATTCTCATAGGCACGCATGTATTCTATTTTTGACATCTTGTAGTTGATGGTCGGTGGACTTGATTGTGTTTATAGCATAAAATAAATATTTTTATAAAAAAAGCCAAGTCGGTTCACTACTTCACCCGGTCCAAATACAAGCAAGTATACTCTCGAAATTAAGGTTTTGGTGCGATTTTTAGTGCTATGGTGAAGGGTATATAAGATTTACCATAGCCGAATATAGCATTTTAAATTGTTTTATTTAAATCATCTTGACTAAAACTTTTTTCTATATTGACTGAAAAATGGGGTAATGGTTTAATGTTTTGAACACAAACAATTGTATAATAATCACGGGAATAAAAAGTAAACACTTTTCCCTCGAAATTTTGCTTTTGCCAATATATTTTTTAGGGAAGAGACAAACAATTTCGAGGACAATTTTTACAATAAGGATAAATATGAAAATTAAGGCTGCCTTGTTTCTAAAGATATCTTTTTTTGTAATGCCTAGTAACCGAACATATAAAAAGACTTAAAATTGTCTTATTTCAAAGACTAAATAATATCGTCCCTTTTTTAGAAAAAATCAGCAAACAATTTGCTCATTTCTGAACAATAAAATGGTCAAAATGAGGATAAATCGTCAAATCTGGTAGTCCTGTTTTTATTATATTTATTTCTTTTGTGGACGTTTCGCTTTTATTTGACACTTGATTACTGGAAATATTCCAGTTAAACCAGAATCTGTGTTGTCTGTTTTCGGTTTCAAATACAGAAACACTTTTTTCTCACAAATCGAGAAACGATGGAATTTTTTGTTTCACACTTCATGTAAGAAATTTTACGATGCGGGAAATACAGAAACGAGCTACAGGGTTCGAAAATATTCATGTATGCACATCCATAAAATTGTTTTTTATTTTCCAGTTTATACATATGCGCGTATGGGGATAATGATAGGCTAATCGTTGTGTTTTGCTTTATTCGTATTTAAAAACACAAAAATCTCTTGCTTCCTTTGTTTTTGTTTAATAGTATTTGTAGCCTTACTTTATACATGATAAAATTGTTTTTTTATGCGACGTTTCCCTGCAAATAGTAGGACCAGTCCAAACACGCGTGTAAAGTGTAGTCCACAAGGGACCAGGACTAGTCCAAAAGTAACCCAAACGTATGGAAAAAACCTGGTCTTTTTAACGTTACGATGCCCTAGCAGAGGACCATATAACCCACCTTTGGATCACTTAGGAGTAGTTTTAAAACTACTCCATGGTATACTCAAGAGGATAAGTTTTGAAATCGTTTAAAAACGAAAGCATGTCGTTAAAAACGAAGAAATGTCGTCTCACTACAAACACTTTTTAACAATGACATGATCCATGCTTGCATTACATCGGACTAGTCCGATGGATCAGGTGGTCCAATTTTATTTGCAGGGTTCATATTGCTGTTATCGTTAAGAAAATAAAAATACTTGCAACTTTATTTTAAACATTTGAAAATATGACAACAGTGCAAATTTGATTTTGATTTTTTTTTAATCTAAATTTATGTACAAATTTTAATTCTAAAGGTTTGTTTTGTATGCAAATTTGAAGTTTTGATATACAAAAAACGCTTGCCGTTCTTATTTGGGTAGCTCTCTTATAATGAGCCACAACAACAGTTATTTGAGTGATGTATATCATGCTCCATCAAACTTAGTAAACAGGTATTCTAAAACAAATGACTTTGTTAAAGACCCAGAAACAAATAAAAATTACTTTTTGAATTTTTGTTTTCTTTAAAAATAGAAATAAATATTTGAGTTTTATTTTATTATTATTTTAATAATTTGTAAATAAAAGAATTAAATTTTTTTTCTTGCAAATCAATTTAAGATCTTAATAACAAAACCCAAAATTTTAAGCTGATGCGTGTGACTCCTCTTCGTTTTTAGCCGAAGTCGCTAAAACGATGGTACTGGTGGTGTCTCTTGCAGGTGCCTCACCAACCGGTGCAGGCTGACAATTTACAGCCGGTACAGTCAAGTTTTTTTTTTTTTTTATAATAGTTATTATTATTATTTTTTTTTTTTAAAGACAATTTTTTTTTTTTTTTTTTTTAATCCCTATGCTAATCCCCGCGAAGCTTGAAGCTTGTCTGCAGGAAAGAAACCAGAGTCTCTGGCGGGAATCGAACCCGCAACCCCAGGGTTGATAGACTAGCTCACTACTGGCTAGCCTATCGGGGCACCCAATTACCTTCCTGCAGACTGGTAATTAAAATGAAATGGTGACATTTTTTATTGATAGTAGATGTTAGATGTTTCAAGTGTGAACGCGAATTTCACATTTTCAACATCTTCCATGCGTTCCTCCGAAATGTATGCAAGTGTACAAAGGGTATAAGAAATACATAGAGCTTAAAACCAACATCTTTAAAAGATGTTCCTATCTCATTTTATTCCATTCCACATCTTTTGATTATTTAGTGTCATCACTAGAAAAGTGGCAATAAGTTCAATTATTATTGTGGCATCACTGACAGAAACAAATGGGGTTTGAAAGCAGCGTTACCATTTGTCAAGTTTTCCCTTTTTTCTTATTTTTTTTTTATAATTTTAAGCAAATTGAACTTCATATACATTTCTTTTTAAATTTTGGCACTTTTGTTGAAAAAACATTTTTGTTTGATGGTAGATGTTAGATCTGAGCAATGTAAACGAGTGTTTCGCTTTTTCTACATCTTTGATGGTAGATGTTGATCAGTGTAAAAAGCCTATTATTCACTCAGGACTATGCATGTTTATTTTTATCTTTGTAGGTTGAATATTACCAAAAATTTAAAAATTACCAGATTAAAAGCAAAAAGTACCAAAATTGTTCAACTTATATCTAGGTTGTCGTTCACTCAGTAACTTGCACCTATACTAATATTATAAGGGTAATGATGATTGATCGTGAGCATATCACTTTTATTTTTTGTGCAAATGTGTTATTTTTCTAAAACTTTATTCTGGCAGAACAAAAAACTTCTGGCAGCACGGTTCAAAATCTGCATTTGTTTACAATTATACACAAGGATATTAAAATAAATTTATCCTGATTAAATTATATAAATTTAATTCTCTATTTTATGTTTGAATCCACGAAAATGTTAAATTAATAAGTTTTCTTAAAACCAAAATGGTGCTAAACATGTCAAATGTTATTGCTTACATTTGTTTGCAATTGAGCAAATATGCACTACTAATTTTGCTCATGGGTTTTTTTAGTGCAAACGAAGTAAAAAAGAGCAAATTGCGTATATTTTGTTGTTGTGTTGTGCAAATGTGCGTATTTTTGCACGCATTTGCATCGTTTGCACACTTTGCACTACCCATCGTGATTTCCCTTTATGTTTCTAAGTTCAATATTATAGAAAATTTTAAAATTATTACATGATGCACGGAAAAGTAAAAGAAATTTAACTTTCCGTATTTCTTCTTTGTGATACTTTTTTCTCTGCACAGAGGTTCGGTTGACAAGCAAAGAAAGAAAGCGTTCTTAACTACAGGGTGGGCCAACTTGGACTGACTGATTTGAAATGCTTATAATTTTTGGCATATTGTAGCCGTTGTGGTGCATCCCTCGGGAGTAATTCTTGGGCCAATTGAACTTTATATGGAAACATCTTTAGATCAACTTTCAGAATACGTCGTAGCGATGTTCTGGAGATGTTCAATTAAGTAGCTCGTCGATGAGTAGACACAGTTGGATCCGTGTGAACACTTTCTCGTACAGCTTCTATAGCTTGTTCAGTGCAGGCAGGACGAACAACAATTCTTCGTAGTTCATTACCAGGGAAACCAAAAATATGCAATTGCATGTTTTTCCTTGTGCGATTAATGAAGGCAGAAACAATATATTTATCCGTTTTAGAGCTTTTTATGAATTTTGGCATCGATTTGTTAGTGCATATTTTTGCATATTTCAACGTTTGCCGCATTTTTTGGCATATTTTAGTTAAAAAAGCATTTTTGCAGCATTTTTTAGGTTTAAAGCGTATATTTTGAATTTTTTATGCTTATTTTGATACATATTAAATTTTTTTAAAATACAATAGATTTTGCAGCAAATAATTTTTTTTTTTTTTTTTCAAAAATCTGTTACTTCAATTTCGACATCTACATTTAATTTTTTCTCTAAAATTGTAAGCCAAAGCAGGTTGTCAGTAAGGATAAATGTTATGCGATTTGTATCTAAACCAATCTTTTAGTAATCCGATCGACTCAGAATCACTTTTTAAAGTGATCTAACGATGTCCTTCCATCCGCCTGGCTGGTTGTCTGTCCATTTTAGCCTTGTACAAGTTCCAATTTTGTAGATAATTTGATCAAATATGGACGAAGTCTATTCAAATGGTGAGAATCGGTCTATAATTTCACATCCAAATTAGACTCTTTGTGTCCGCAAGCTACCTAATTACGATGGTATTTAAATTAAATTCGTGCGAAAAATATTTTACTTAAAATAAAATTATTTTCGAATCGGTTCACTTTTGCTCAAAGCTCCTATCATTAAATCGCTTAAACTTACTTTTAAATGTTAATATTTGTTAATAATTTAGCGACCGTACCTAAAATCTCTTTAAGACAAAAACCCATATGGATGTTAATATCTAGATAATATTCGGCGCAAACATCTCTTATATGAATTTTAGTCTTTTTAAGGTTTTTTTTTTATTTTGTTTTTAAATTGTTGAATATTGTGTCTTCAAATGAACAATTTTTAATTTTTAGGGCATATTTTTAACTTTTTTCAGGGCATATTTTCCAGTTTTTACTGCATATTTAATGCGCATAAAACGTGTTTTTAAGGGCATATTTCTGGTTTCCCTGTTCATTACCCACTGAACCCAAATTCTCAAAACGGGTCATTAAGCTTCTTATAATGTTTACACTGGGAGCCTCTGCAGTATTAAAATGCTGACGGTATTTTCTTTGCGTTGTAACGATTGATCGTTCGGAAACATAATAAAATTCAACAATATTTACACGTTCTTCCACTGAGTATGATGACATTGTAAAATTTTATAAAATTCTGTATTACCTGCAAAAAAAAAAAATTTATAAGCATTTCAAATCAGTCAGTCCAAATTGGCCCCCCTTTACTTCATAATACATACGATTTATATTGTCGAAATATTCGACAACCGGTTTCTGAAAAATGTCGAATAATCGACCACCCTATTTTTTTTTATTAGTTAATAATTGAAAAAAAAACATTTTTTTTTCTGCATAATTGTTAGTTCGAATGGTGTATATTTTGTTCAAATCGGAGTTATATATAGACGAATAAATAAAAATTCTATTCAATTAAAAAATATAGAACAAAAATTAAATTTTTATAATTTTTCTTTATTTTTAAACAATTTGTTTTTTCATTAAATACATCGGATGCAATTAAATAATATATATTTTTGTTGTTTTCACAAAATGTTTTTTGTAACTATCGCTAATCTTCTTAAAATTATACAAAACTATACATAAAAAACAACTCAAAATATTTTCAATAAATATTTAAACACAATTTACGAAATGAGGTCAATTTGTTTGTATATATTTTTTAAATCATTTTCCGTTTTCTGTCTGTGTGTGAATTTGTGTAACATTTTAGGTAAAAAGAACAACTCAATAATTGAGAATTTGTGCGAATTTTTAAAAAATCTACAATTAACAAAATTTTAAACAATGTGTCTATATAGTAAATATTGGTTTTATTTTTATTTCGTTTTCAAAAAATAAATGTTTTTGTTTTAAATTTACTCGTACATATAAAATATGAATATTGCTGTTACAATTTTTTTTTTGCTAATTATTTTTTTTGGTTTTGTCTTCTTTAATTTGTTTTAAATAATTTCAAGTCTTTGTCTTTTAATTTGTTTTGGTTTTTAATAATTACAAATTTGTTTTATTTGGTTTTCCTTTAAAAATAAATAAATATATTTTACAATTTTAGTTTCTTCTTGTATTACGAAATAGAATAAAATTAGATTCTTTTTAGATTTAATAAATAACTATACAATAGTTTTTCTTTGTTTGTGAAGGCTTGTGTTAATTTTTTTAAAAAAAGTGTAATTTATGTAATAACTTTTTTACAAAATTAGAAAAACATAATAACGGCTTGTAATGATTTAACAAAAATGAAGGAAAATTGTTAGATAGCCAAAATAAGTATTCTTTCGTACAAAACTGACAGATATTCTGAGTTAATTGGAGAGAGGGGAGACCTCTCACTAAAGAAATGAGAATTGTTGAAAGAAAACTAATTAGTAGATTTTTGATTTATTTTTAATTATTTGATATTCCCATTTGTGCAAATTAAAACCCCAACATTTAAATAATCAGTTGCCTTTGCAAACAGAATTCTAATTTTTCCCCGTCCATACTATAAAACTTTTGATTTTAAGGGTGAAAGGAAAAAGGACGAATGGAAAAGAGCAATTTGTTTCGTGTAAAAGAAGTTTTTGTAAGCTTGTTATCGAGAGGAAGAAGAAAGAGAGAATGAATCAGCTTTGCCGATTTCTATGTTATTATCCAAAAATGGGACAGACAATTTTTTCTTGTACTAATTTCGGCTCACAAAATTTTTTTGTAATTTCGCCTCAACATTATTTTATATACAGGTAAATTTTTAATGAAAGATTTTTAATTTATCCCCTGTAGTTCATGTGGCTGTCTCCGAGCTGGTTATAATACTATCCCCTTTATGACACAACCAGTCCGAATGCTAGCCATATGACTGGCCACTTTAACAAGGGGATGTCCTACGAGGGGGTAAATTGTCACTATGAGTCCACAAAAAGACAGTTCATAAGCCGGTTCTTCTTGGCTTACCCTTAGCTGTCTCCTTATACCAACCATTAATCTGCTTTTCTGATTGTGTTGTCATACGTTCTGTCATAAAATTAACAAAATGCTCAATGACATACATTTTTTACTATCCACCATCTGCGACAAAAAAGAAGACAGCTAAGTGCCAGCACAAAGTAACAGTAAAATTTTCCACAGTTTTAGAACCAGTCTTCCGAGTATAGGATCAAGGAGGATAGTTTTATAACCAGTCTACAGTGTATAGTACTGCCACTTTTGGGGTAAATTGTCACGAAAAAAAGAAAAAACAGGATCTAAAAAGGGAACCAGTTTTGTGTTTGGCAATTAAGATGTTGCAAACTGAGTCTTTGTTTCGTAATTTGTAAACTTTGATAACTTTCCTTCTAATTCTGTTGTTTTTTGACTGTTCAGTGAAAATAAGCAAATTTAATCTAACAAAGACGGATACGCATTTGGGCAACGTGGCATATTCCATCCGTATTCTGCGATTCGCTAAAGCTTAATCTCTATCGCTAAAAATCTATAAAGTTGATTTGGCGATATTTGGCTACGAATGCAATTCTGTAAGGTGCATTGCTCAATTTGGCAATGCCATACAAATTTAATTCGACGCAATTTTAGCTTCTAAAGTCATCGCTATTTTTAAATTTCGTATTCTCTAAAGGCATTTTTATGATCGATATTGAGCTTTAGCTAAGCGAATTACAGTACATATACGGCTACAGAGAACCATAATTTTTTAAGAAATTGGTAAATCTGATGTCGCCAGCATGAAAACCGTACGAAACAGTATAGTTTTCCTGATGTAGTGGGTTCTTTAGGGTCTGTTGTTGATTGGTCTCACTCCATATACGACATTGTTATGGTTTATTAACAAACCCGTTAGGCAAAAAATGAGCCTCGTTTATTTTGCATTGTTTATAAAATTTTGGGGTAATTTTAAAGTTTGATCTGTAATTTAGATTCGATTCTGGCAACACTGGAAGCCATACACAATAAATAAATGCTGACAACCAAAATTTTTATTTAATGAGCACGACTTCAGACTCGGCAAGTTAGTTGCGCAAGTCTCTGGGGCAATTCTGGTTTGTTGATGTTAAAGGTAAGGTCGGGTTAGGGGCAGAAATTTTATTACAGACTTGGTTGTACTCGGCAAGTTGGTTTGTTGTTTTATTCGTTTTTTAGTCGCTTGAAGAAGAATATATTTTTTGTTTTTGACGTTTTTTTTCATTTATTTTCCAATGAGTTGTTTTATGTTTAGGGAGACATGTGGCTTCCCAGCACAAATATTCTAAATATTAAAAATGAGCTGAGTGTAAACATAAAAGCAAGCTCAAAAGAAAATGAAAAACTAACTTGCGCAATTAACTTGCTGAAAATATTTCGAATCATGTATCATTTTTATCCTTTTTTTTAACATTTGTATGTAAATGTTTCTTAAAAATACATTTTGAAAGTAAATCCATAAATTTTCTGATAAAACTTGTTGATTTCGGTGCATATTGTAGAATTCAAATTTTGGTATGTTTTAAGGTATTGAAAGTGTTTCTTAGTTACTGTCAACGCTTAAAAAACTTGATCCCGAAAAAATTTGATTACAATAAATGTTAATTATATAGAAATCCAAGTCATGGAAAGAGAAAACGAGTACATCATCTATACGGTATTGGATTAAAACACATGGCTCTGTAAAAAACCATTAATTATAGTAGTCTGGCTTAACACTATGAAAGTTTTCTTTCAGAAAGTCTGCGGCGATTGGTACGAGGGGAAAGAAGAATAACATCTTCTCTTCTCCTCTCATCAATTTCCTCAGACTTTATGAAAAAAAAAACGTTCATAACGTGAAACATCGTCCAATGAGTAGGTCTGCGCGAAACGCCTGCTGATTTTTTTCAGAGCTATGTTTTCTTCGTGCAATTGTTTTGTAGCAAATATTTTTGACGACTTTATCATCATAATGCGTGTTATTTTTTCTATTGTTGTTCTCTTGCTAATTGGACCATGTTGTGAACCTTGTCTTACCTACATCTGTACTTAGTCTCTAAATTCCTAATCAGGTGTTCGTCAATTTGTCTCCTTAACTAAAATAACAATGCACTTGTGCAATAATTACCGTGAAATAACCTGTCCAAAAGATCATATCTGTCAATTTTGACATTTCGCATTTACATCTTTCGTTTTTTTTTTATCTTTGTTATGTTATATATAAACGGTGTTGCCGATTTGGCATATTTTACAAAATGTAATATAAAAATATTGGGTATAAATAGCAGGTAAATAATCAATAATTTGCTGTGATTTATTAATGCATGTCCCTTTAAAACAGTATTGGACAACATATTTATTCTAATATTTAGAAATTTCAGTAAGGAAGGGAGAAAACCCAACAAGAATTTCTTAGCGCAACGTGGTGCCATCAAAATTTTGTGTGGAGAAAACGAGAATGTGCCCGACACTCTTTTAAAAGGATCGATCTATTTATGTTCGTGTATCTGTGAGCGTGTGTTTTTTGTTTCTTTTTCGTATTGATGTGATTTCACTGATATGTTTCTAAAGAGCCTAAGAATTCAAATTATGAATTTACAAACGCATATTTTTTTATTTCAAATCACCTGCTTAAATAGGTACATAACTGAAATAGTAATTTAAATTATATTTGTAGCTTAAAACTGTTTTTTAATTAACCTGCTTTTAAGTTTTTTTTGTTAATTTTTTTTTTTTGCTTTTAGCTTGAATAGAATATTTGATCGTTTTGTTTTTTTTTTTTTTGTAACAATATTTTGTTATTTGGACAATTTTTAGTTGATAAACAATAAATGCCTTTTTTGTGTATTTTAAGTATATTTTATCAATAATTTTGCTTGTATAATAACTTTTTGTTTTAGAAATTTGCAACATTAGCATACAAAAATGCAATATTTTCATTGCAAAATATTTAATTTAAGACCGTTATTATTATTACGATTATTTTTATTTTTAAGTGTTCTTTAAGTGATTTTGTAAATTGAATTAAATTTATTACTAATAAACATTTAATTGTAAATAAGCTTATTATGTTGTTTATTAGGTTTCTCTGTGTAGTTTTATTAATTCAATTAAATTAATTGCGATTGCAAGCATTTATTTCGTTATTGCTCGGTTTTGCATTTTGTTTTAAGAAAATTGGCATAATTTAATAAATATTTTTGTTTGTTTTTCAAGGTACAGCATATTATAGTTTAATTAAATTTAATTTTTTTTTTATTAAAAAAATAAAATTTTAAACGATTATCTGTTTGAAGTGGGTTTTGGTTTTTAATATTTTTTTTTGTTAAGGTTACAAAAAATTTAAATTCCCTAAAATTTTTGGTTTGTATAAATGGTTTTAATTTGTATTATTTAGCAAAATTTTAATGCAATTGGAAAAAATAATCAAATTTGTGGATGAAATCAACAAAATTAGATGAGGTAATTTTTGTGGAATTTCGAGCAGTTTTATTTTAAGCGCGTATAAAGAAAAACACGATAAAAAGGTTGACGAAATTTTGTAAATTATTTGTTGTTGACGAAATATTGTAAATCATTTAATTATTGATGCTCATTGCAGGCATTACCAAAACTATATGCTTTTCCTTTACAATATGTAGCAACAGAGCAGTTATGGCGATTTCTTTTCTGAGAAAAATGTTGCATAAATGTAACGTGTTTATTTGTTTAAAGAATACAATTTGGACAACTTTTCAATTGCCATTTCACAAAAACCCTTGTATAGTGAATACGCCATTTGTTTTGAGCAGGGCTGTGAAGTCTAGCTCCAACTCCATCCGCTGAAATTTTTTAAGTCTGACTCCTCCGACTCTTACCTTGCAATATGTAGTAAGACTGGTTCATTTTTGACTTTAAGCTCTTTTTTGATGGTTAAATATAATATGAAAATTATGCTGTAAAAATTTCAAATCCATATTTTAATTCTAACACGTGCCGCATTTAGCTTTAATATACATAGTTATTTACATATGTAAACTAGACTGTTCCTTATTTTCTGAAATTTTTAAAATTTTTAAGGAGATCCTCTTAAATTTTTTGGGAAATATGTATTAGAACATTTTTTCGCTAGTTTTTGTGGGTATTTCGACTCCGACTACGGTACAAAAACCTCAACTCCGACTCCACAGCTCTGGTTTTAAGAATGTGTTTCATAAAAAAAATGTTGCATATTTAAACCACACTTTTAGTTAAGGTGTTTTTCATACTGCCCTTTTTCAACTGAGGTACTTACAACTTTGTTTTTATAACCAAGGTTTTATTTTGTTACATATCAAAATGGAAAAATGAGTGAATATTCAGCCTTATTACGGTTGTCGTAAACGACTGTGTCGTTTTCTGTAATTGAATAAAATAATGCACAACCAACTTGTGTTCTTGAATCCACTACAAAATCCGACTTTGTCGTTTACGACAACGACAGTCATCATAAGTCTGATTATCGGCTATATTTTCTGTACATAATTAGTGTTGTTAGTGAATGTAATCAAACGATAATTGTATAGAGAAACCGCTCAAATAGTTTTAAAAATCGCTAATGATATACATTAAGATAAAAGTGTACTTTTTGTAAATATAAGCGGCTAATTTTGTTTGATTGAAGTTCTACAACATGGAACAAAAAAAAAAAAAAAAAAAACAAAAAAGGAAAAACTAACGGCCTTTACCTACTAAAAACAACCGGAGGTAAAAAATACGATGTTGTCATTTTGCAACAAAACGCTGTTATACTTTTACAGAACGGCCCACGATGGCGATCGACAACTTAAGCGAGCGACAACAAATCAGTCATTATCGTTCTCCTAAGCGGCCCACTAACTATCAACTTTTAGGTTTTACGTTTCTAACTTGGAGGCCACACGACCAAGTTTTGCCTTTCAATTCCTTCAATTTGCAATACACTCTCACTTGTTACTAACACACTCACACTTTTTAAATTGACCACGAGATTGCTTTTAATTTCACCTTTCCATTTGTTTGGCATTTTTACTTTCAATTGAACAGCTCATTACAAGTTTGTCTTTATAAATTGTTTTCTTGATGACATCTTGAAAGTAAATTGCTTACAAATTCAGTGCAGCCTACGTCACAGCTTTCAATTTATGCCAATTTTGACAAGCAGTATATATAAACGACTATCAAGAAAAACTTGACGTAATTCATTTGTTTAGTGTCGGCTCACACGCGTCAAGTTTGACATTTGTTTAAAATTTTTCGAAAATCCCTACAAAAAGGGAAAATTTGACAATAAGTGCCGGTTCACACACGTCAAATTTTAGACAGAAGAACAGATTTTTTATTTTAAAACTTAACTATAAAAGAAACTTCGTTAAATATTAAAAAATGCCTCTGTCGATAACCACAACACAAGTGGCTGATTTTGACATTTGTGTTCGCATAAAATTTCTTAGTGGGCCGCAAATTTGTATGAAAACTGTTACATTTTCGCTCGCTTACATTGTCGATCGGCTTGTCGGGTAGAAAATTGCTACTGGGTTGTAAATCAGCTGTTTGTCGTTGAAAATGCAAACGAGAGATAGCGGTCGACATCGTGGGCCAAGCTGTTAGTTAAGATTTAATTTAAAAAAAATTATAAATATAATAGGTAGATAATAGGTCCATAACAGCCGTATGAATATCAGTCAGATATGAGAGGAATTATAAGAAGAAGAAGAACCAACACGAAAAACAGTTCTTAGTTAGAAATCATATACAGCTTTTAACTTACTGGATTGTGGTTGATGCTCAAACGGTCAAATAAAAATTAAAATACATATGTATATGATAAACTATATTTAAATATGAATTGATATTAGAACAGAGTTGGTGAAATAGGCCCTTAGGATTAATGTTATCGTAATTTGGTTTGAGTACTTCTGCTTAAGGTACAGCAATTGTTAATATATTTTACATTTATTCAAACAGTCTCTGTTCGACTTTCTAAAAAACTTCTAATGTATTTTTGCTACTTGCTCGGTTGCCTAGATTGTTCTATTTTAGTAACTTTGGAACTGGTACTATGTTTTGGAGTTTATCGGAATGAATTTACAACTTTTATTTGTTGGACGGTTTTCGGTGGTGATTGATGTTAAAGGCGGCGATATTTTTTCCGTTTTTGTAAATAACCAATTTTCCTTTTTTTGCTTTATATGCTAGTGTTTTTGAAAGGAAATCATGTTTCAAAAAATATTTTCTAATAAATTTAATAAGTTTTTCACGCATTTTAAAAATTAAACACTTTTCAAATAAATCGTTGTAAAATATCTTAAATTATTTAAAAGTTTTATGAAAAATGTATGACATGGTTTAGTTTTTTGTTAAAATTTACATTGTAATGAAAATTATATCTTAAATTATTCTTAAATATTTAACATTTCTTGACATATTATACATATCGAATCAGTTCATTTTAACTCAAAAATATGTGTATATATATATATATGGGGCATTCCACATCAAATCGGATGGATTAAATTTTTTTTTGATTTCTCTAGTTTTATTAATTTAATTGATTTTAATTTAATAATATTAAATATTTTTAAGAATCGAAAAAAAGTAGATATGGGATCGTGCTTGAAAGTTGTTGGGTGGATAGAAGTTTAAAATTGCGGCCCACTAACTATCGACTTGTCGGTCGACAGGCTTTACGTTTCTAACGTAATCCATTTATTTATTGGCAAATGACTCTATTGCCATACCAACCATGGTGGAATAAGCAGGTGGCATCGTCACGGCAACAAATACAACATTACAACAAAAATGGAAATTATATACTCGTTTACGTCAAAAAACACTTTAAACAAAAAGCAAGAATGCCGCTGAACGTGATAAAATAAATAAATTGTTAGCCAATTTTTATTTAGTTATGGTCAATATCTTATTTATTTTAATTAAAAATGATCAAAAACTTAAATAAAATACAATAATCACAGCACATAACGTGGACTTTTCGTAAACATAAACAAAACTTTGGCATAAACCTAGACAAACAATGCAAGAGCAAAAAATCATCAATTGTCGTAGTGTTGCCACCTGTTTATTTCACCATGATAAGTCTGAGTTCATACGGCTCATGTCTTATTGACAAGATTCTTCCTTTTTCTTCTTAAAAAATGAATTGGCGTTCAAATGATTCGTGTCATGTTGACGACATGTGCTTTTTTGATATTGAAAACAATAACAAAATTAAACAACTAATGAAAAAGCAAAACGTGCACTCGTGTACTCGTTTCTTTTCCCCTCGTCCCTCTCGACTATAAAGTAGCAATCATGTCAATAAGACAAGAGCCGTATGATCACAGACTAACAACAATTCCACAATTAAAACGCAAACCATAAAAATGCAGCGATCAAAATACAACTCTGTACTACAAACAAATCAGAAAATAAAACAAAGGAGTAAACAAAATATAGAATAGCATTTTGTAAAAAAATATTAAATAAAACTATGTACATAGCTTTTTAAGTGATGGTGTTTTAAAAACATATACATAATTAAAAAAAAAAATATTTCGTGTGTATACAAAAATTTCGTCTAATATTTTAAAAATGCCTCTGTTCAGAACCACAACACAAGTGACTAATTTTGTCATTTGTGGTCACATAACCACCCCTATCGTGAATAAAAATTCCTAGGGAGTTTTTTCCCTTTTCCCATTTTTAGAATTGAATTAACATAGGAAAAATGGAAAAAGGGAAAAAACTCCCAAGAAATTTTTATTGACGATAGGGGTGAATATTTCTTAGTGGGCCTCAAATTTGTATGAATGCTGTAACGTTATCGTTCGCTTGCATTGGCGATCGACTTTTCGTTCTGAAAATTGCTGGCGGTCCGCAAATCAGCTGTTTGTCGTAGGATTTCAAGGACAAAAATCTTAATTAAAAACACTCAAAATATTTATTTCTGTAAGAACAACATAAAAAGAATATTTCACATAAAAAGTCCATTATTAAGAAAGTTATAAAAAAAATTATCAAAAAAATGCAAAAATTTAGCAGGAATGCGCTTTAAGGTGTACTAAAAATAACCTACAATTAAGTTTGTAAAAAGTTTTTTTAACCATCCGATTTGGCGTGTAATGCCCCATATATATTTCGTCGCCGAAATTGATTTACAAAATTAAATACACATATATAAAAAATAATTATTAACTACACTTCTTAACTTTAACCAAGTTTGAATTTTATAACTATAAATTTACTCATATAAATAAGTTTATGGGCAAATTTAAAAAGAGAAGAAAATTACTAATGTTTCCATAAATATCACTAACACCTAAGCAAATTTAAATTTGAATTTAAAAACAACCTGTAATATTTTGTGTTGCATTTAATTTTTTTGCGTTTTTCTTTTTGATAATTTTTGTTTGTTTTTTTTTTTTTTCTTTAAATAAGTCTGGGATCACACTATGAAAGTTTACTTTCAGAAAGTCTGAGCTTATGGGTGAGAGAGGAGAAAAGAAAAGCATGTTCTCTTCCCCTCTCACCAATAACCTCAGACTTTCTGAAAGAAAACTTTCATAGTGTGATCCCAGACTAACTGAAAGTTAAATTGCAACTAAATTTATAAAAAATTAAAACTAAACACTTATGTGAACAATGTCGTTTTAAGAACATAAACACTTAAACAATTAGCGAAACAATCAGACTTGTTATCCGTTCATTTAAACATCCCTTAGATTTAACGATACTAATCAACTGTCTCAATAACATTCATACACACATACATGCGAAATATAAAACTACACCGAAAAAATAGAGAAAACGTGATCAAATTCAACTAACAACATGTATAGTAATTAAAGATAAAAGCCTAAAATATTTTCTTACGTAAATAAATAAAATCTAATTTTCACAGGCGTGGATTAAATTTGCAGTCCACATTTCTAATTTATCAAGTCCATCTCCAGAGAGAGAGAGAGAGAGGGTAAAAAGAAAGCTAATAAAATGTCTATGGTGTCTGGGCTAATGTTTATTACGAAATATTCTTGGAACCGCTGTTTTAAATTTCTGAAGATTCAAAAATAAGGTTGTTATTTTACATACCGTTTGAAAACTTTGCAAACATTTAATAATTTTCTTTCTCAATATATTTTGTCAAATTCAACCTGTAGTATTAATATCTGTGCCTGACAGTTTACATTCAAGGCTACAGTGCACTTAAGAAAAACATTTAAGAGGTTTTTTACTTGCCAAAATTAATATATGTATAATAAAAAATACGTTTCGTATGACAACGTTATATATAATGTACATTCAAAGTTATTTGTTGGGATACAAATAAAATCTCGGTGAAACTATACCGGCTAATGTTGGTGTACGACAAGGCTGCATTTTATCCCCACTCTTGTAGAACATGGTCTTCAGAGCAGATTAGAGGATTTGGCTTTTGCACAACGATGAGGAAATGTCGATGAAACTAAATGTGATTCAAGCCTGCATATCAACTTCCACATTAGCAATACGTCACAGTTCAAAGTAAATGGAAGTGAACTGGAGGAATTAAATAACTTTTGCTATTTGGGCAGCATCATCTCATCCTCAGGAGGATCTGATGACGATATTAAAAGATATTGCAGGAACGGTAATATATTGGAACACACAAGGCAGCAGTCGAACAGGAAAGCCTGCCCATACGTGGAGAAGAATGGTTGAAATCAAAGTTAAGTCCAAAAGAAAAATCTGGAGTGAAATTAAAAATTTGGCAAAAGACAGATCAGAATGGAAGAAATTCGTTGTGGCCCTATGTTCCACTATGGAACCTAAGGATGAAATATAATATACAAATAAAATTTTATTTATTTATTTATTAAAAGTTACAGCTACTTTACAAAAAAATGCAACTCGGATCGCGCATAATCTATCATTTTATGAAAACTTTTATAAGAGCGCAATTACATTGCACTGAAATTTTCCTTAAAATCTATACCGTTTACACCATTGTTTTCCGACCAAGATTTTATCGCAAAGAAGGGTAGCAAAAATACTATTAAGAGATCGTCTTTATCAGCATTGTTCAGGTTTTTTTTTGTAGATGAATGAATTAATTCTTTTTTAATACTTTTTTATTTATATTTCCATTCCTCTTAAAAAAGACGTTTTATATACCTGCACTTTTATTTTATTTTTTGTTTTATACCGCATTTAGACTATGCAATTAACGCCGAGTTTTTTTTCTATTTTCTTTTAAAGTAGTTACTACGAAACTCTTTTCACATTTACATTTTTTTCAAGCATTTTTTCAACTTTATCAACCCCATTTTCTTCCCTACACCTCTTGCTAACACACAAAAAGTTGCATGCGAAAGTTGCGGGTTTATTTGCATAATGTAAATATGGTCTTAGTGTCAAATTATATGTCTACCCTGCTGTATTTTTTGGTCTCCTTTTAATAAATTTACCGTTGCATCTCTTGGTACTGAGCAGAATATAGTCACCAAGTAGATTTTATTTTAGTGTCAAAATATACTACATATAAACACTTGCAAATCAAACAGACATGTAAAATAATATCTGTCACTCATTATAATTTGTAGGTTAGACCATCAGACTTTCTGAGCACACACTATTTTTAAGAAAAACTGTACGACTGAATAGAATAGTGAATCATCGGCTTGAATTGATTTTCATAATTTGCCTTTACACGAGAAATGCATGTAAAAAAACTCGCTTATTTGCATTTGCAGTGCTTAGAGAAAATTTTAATTTTCTTAACATGATGAATAAAAGCTGTTTAACTTGTATCAAAAGTGTATAAATTGTACTTTAGAATTTGATAAAAACAAATAATAAAATATTGTTTTTGTTTTACATCTAAGTTAAGCGAACGAAGTCTTCCTTCGAAATCGATGAATCGGCCATTAGTAAATTTTTTTTTCGATGAAATAATTTTTGCGCGGTTTTTACAACCACACCACAATAGTGTGATAACCCTGGTCTTATCGTTTGACGTAGTGTTGCCGCTCTTGTTTGGGTATGGCATTTCAGCGTCAAGGCTAAGCGATAGAAAGCGTTCCTCTTTCCGCTTTTGCTTAAGTATGGCAGTAACAGTAAGGCGAATTCATACAGGTGACTGCATCAGAGAGAGACAGAGAGAGAGAGTGTGTGTTATGCTGGCCGTATCTTTCTATATAAAAAGTTGTGTGTATTCAAAATGTCAAACTTTATACAAAAAAGATTTTTCTGATGCAGGCATATGTATAAATTCGCCTTACTCTTAAGCTGGGATCACACGATTGCCGCAATGCACCAATTTTCACACTTTTTAATACACCAATCGTGTGACTGCACAACCAATTGGCTCTTGTTCCAATCGAGGACAATATTGTGCTTACTTTTAACAATCAAATGCAACCCTGGTGCGGCAATCGTGTGACTGTTTGCTATGCAAACGCGCGTCAATAAAAATAACAAAAATGCACCAATATTTATTGTCTTCTCGTGCGGCAATCAAACAACACAATATGCGCCAATATTTGCCTTTTTTTAATAAATTTTACATTTTGTGTTTCCCGTAGTAAGTAATGAAGATAAATATGTATTTATTTATTATGCATCTTAGTTTTTTTTTTTAATTTTTGCTATAGTATGTAGCTGTTAAGTGCGAATATTAATTATTATGTAATTTGTTAATTTTTGGATTTTCATAAATTTTTCTTAAAATATTTCAAATAAAAGTATTCAACAAAAAATTGTATAGTAGGTACCTATGTATATGAAAAAATTTTTCGATTTTAATGAACATACCAACTTGAACTTCCAAACAAATGAAAAAGCTACAACAACGTTGTACCAACTAGCGGCAATTAAATTTGTATAAAACAGGGCAATCGTGTGATTTCAGAATATTTGATTGGTGCAATTTCTTTATTGTGCGTCAATAAAGCACAATCAAAATTGTGCCATATTGGTGCATTTGCGGCAATCGTGTGATCCCAGCTTTACAGCCATACTTAACCAAGAGCGGGTCTAAGAGGTTTTGTATTTAAGTTTTTAAGAATATGTTTTTTTTTGATAAAAAGTCGTATAATTGGTGTTGATTAAAATTGTTTAAAAAAAGTTTTACGTTTCACAAAATAATGGACATACGCGGTCAGTTCGGAAAAGCACTGAATCTTCATGCTTTAGAGTTTACTGCTTTTATTACTCTTTCTGGAGCAGTTGCAATTGAGTAGAAATATCACTTTTTTTTAGTTTATGATAAAATATTGCTTCATCTTTTTTTTGAGAAATCAAAAATTTTGACACCATTGGCACATCCCTGAACAATTAGAATCATTGTCTAAAATGCTACAATGACAACGAAATTTATTGCTTTATCTATAACTATTGCTTTCAGGAATATTCTCTAGCAGTAGCAATAGTATTTAAATGTTTTCTAGCTATTTTTAATTGTTGCTAATTATTGAAAATGAATAACAAAATGAATAGAAACTGGGAATAACAAAAAAGCTTTATACAAATACATAACTGAAATTTAGCTCTTTAGAATAAAATCGAAATAATGAAAAATGTTGAATATAACAAAATGAAGAAAGACTACTACCAGGGACCGTAACCATTAGACATTTATTATCGATTTTTCCATAAAGTTTCTGGAATTCACTTTCGACATTCTTAGACAATTTTGCAACTATGTATGTATGCATGTATATCACATTATCTGCTGCTATAGTGCTGCATATTTTGCTATCTTAACCAGGGTTGTTAGATGTGACGATTTTTCGTCATTTTGACAATTTTTTGAGAAATTTTTTTACTAAAAGTAATAGTGTTATGACGATTTTCTGGCATAAATAACACACAAGAAATATATACAATTATATTGGGAACAGTACAAAACTTAAAAGTTATTGGAAATTAAACAAAAAAAATTCTTCCCCCATCACAAACCAGGTGGCTTTCATTGGAAGCATTATTAATTCGAACTCTACAATTATATGAATGCCATCGATACTGCCAAAAATATTCACTAGAACCCCGTTTTGCGTCGGCCCTTTGCTTTGCGTTTTTATGATTTCGATTTGCGTCGCTACACGATTGCATTTTTCGCTGAAGTCCTAATCACATGTGAAGAATTATTCTATTTGCGTGTAAAAAGGCGAATTGTCATTTAATCATTTAATTTGATCTTAATAGAAGTTGTGTAGAAAAAGGAGTACAAAGACAAGAAAATTCATTTGTTTGGAACTAAAATTGGACGTAATAAAACGTTTCAAGTCGAGTAAAAAGACTGTTGATATAGACAGAACTCTTGGTTTAGCACCTTCAATATGGATGTGAATATGGATAAATGAAATAAATAAATTTTTGTTATATTTTAAGAAAATATATTTTTTCTTATGGTTTTTCTTTTCAAATGATTAATATGTATATTTCAGCCCACTTGCTGAAATAAATAGAATAAAACTTAACCATATCACGTACGTTACCAAAGATAGGATTTCTTGCAAAAAATTTATATTTTTCAACCAATCAATGCAATAAATTGTAAATTTAAATATTTGACGATTTGTTGGCGATTTTGTTAAATGTTCCTGACGATTTTGACGAATTTTGTTAAAACTTTTGACGATTTTGGAAGAAAAAAAGCCTTACAACCCTGATCTTACCTGTTGTTGCTGTTACTTAGCTACAAGAGCGGCAAGCGTTTTTTGGAAACATAAAAACTCTATTTCCAATACATTTTCAATAAAACAAACCGAATTAGCGTTCTGTCAAATAGCATTTTCCAGACTGTTTCGTATAAAATGTATGAAAATGAAAAGTTTTGACATAAAAAAAAGCTTTTTGCTATTATATATGTAGGTATATGGATCAGTCAGTTATCACAAATGTCAGATTAAGGCTAAGTTAGGAAGAAAGGCGCGGAGATCAATATGTGCCATTGTGACACCTTGGGTAAGAAAAGGAGATTAAGAAGAAAGGAAAGAAAGAGTGAAAGCATAAGACATAGTGGCAGTTTATATCGGCGGAGAAAAAACAAACCTATTTAACACAATTGTCCACTCCTATGCTGCTTGTTATTCAGTGTCATGTGGTCGACTCTCTCTATTTAATATGTGTCCTCCTACAACGTACATAGATTCGAATAGTTCCACCTAGTACCACCGCCATGTGGCAGTCAATAGGCAGTGCAATGATAATAATTATAATGGTTCTTACGCAGACCTTGCTGCTGCCTAGTTGTGAATTAGAATAAATCTTCCTAAGCACTGCTCATGACGTCCGTGATACTATACAATCCGTTCTATGTATTTCTTCAGGACCGATTACTCCCGTTTAGAATTTATTCCCTGATGTTCATTAAATAAAGGCCTATTGGAGGTCTAACTGTCTCCACACAGTCGACAACTCATCGGCCATTTCACTACCGGTGATGTTGCAGTGACAGGATACCCAGCATAGCCTCCCCACACGCTCGCCTTAGATCGAGGGCTCATAAGCCAGATTAAAGAACATATACATTTACACCGGTATTCATAAAAAATAAAATAAGTTTGAAATGAAAAATTGTCATACAAATCTTTCTTAAAATACATTTCAAATCCATTTTAAGAAAAATTTGTATGAAACTTTTGCCTTAAAATACATTTCAAACTTATTTTATTTTTTATGAATACGGGGGTTTGAATATAATTAAGAATATTTTTGCATTATTTTTTATGAACTGGAATTGACTTCGCTTTAAATCAGAGTTGTGGACTACAAATTTTATAGTTCTTTTTCGAGAAATCGAAATTGTCTTTATCCAAAATAATGTTTGTATGTACACGTAACTAGGAAAATATGTTTGCTTTTAATATTTAAATGTTTTTGTTCAAATACGCTTAATTTTAAGATGATTTTAGACCTGAAGCAATATATTAATATACATATATATACTTATATATGTATGTATATATGCATTTTTTTTTTGTTTTTGTTAAATTTTGTATTATTAGAATAGATGTTTGTAATAAATTTGCATTTTAGTAATAATGTCCTTGTAAATATATGTATGTATGTATATATTATTTAATAGGGATTCTGGTATTTGTTTGTTGGTTTTTTGTTTGTTTGAGTGTATAAAGAATCGATGCTTTAATAGTTAATTATTTATTTGTTTGTTGTATAAAGTGTTTAATTATTTATATCTATTAATTTGAATTAATTTATTTAATTTGTTGTATTTAGTTGACTAAATATAAAATATTTTTCATTTGCTTAATTTGTTTGAAATAGGCTTTTGTGGTGATAAATTGTGTTCGTTTGTTAGTTTTTGGTTTGTTCTGAATTTCGTCTTAGGTTTTGGTTGTTGTTTGTTAGTTTGTTTATTTGAAGTGTAAATACGTGTCTAATAAATACATGTAGTCGTTCAAAATAGATTTGAGTTAATGTTTTATAAATTTAATTTTAATTACATACATTTATCGAAATCACTGAAGCTGTACAATTTTGAAGTTTTTATATCCTTTTTTTTTATTTTTTGTTTTAGAGATCGTTTTGAATGTAATTTGGTTTGAAGCTTAACTAGATTTAGTTTAAGTTTAATTTTTACAAGTTTTTTTTAATTTAGTTTTTTAAGTGGGATTTCTTTTAACAATAAATATTGTAGTTTTTTCATTTTTAAAATAAATTATTTAATCAGACTAAAATACTGTTCATTGCTTTTAATATTCACATTCTGTGCGAGGATATATTTCTTTGAATCGGTTGTAACTTTTATTGCCGCCAGATAAAATTGTCCAAAAGAGTGGTAGTTGAAATATATTAGGGTCAGCGTTAGACAAGAGTTTTGAAGTGGTTTTGGTGGTAGTTTTGTCGTGTTGAAATACATACATAATAAACCAAACGATATTCTTTTATTCATTTTTAGCTTTGTCTTTTTTTAATTGCTACGTTTTCGAGCCACTGTTGTCACCCTGTTCATCAGTGCGCTCATTAGAATTATCACGTTGTAAGAGAGATCGATTTTCGTCACTGGATCCGCCGGCATCACCACTCCCATCGTTTCCACTGTCGGCTGCTTCGCTGCGCAAATTAACATTCGATGTAAATGTTGTTTCGGAATCTGTGAATGGTACAACTAAATGTTAATTTTTAATTTTAAAAGTCTACCACAAAATGTTTTATTTTTTTGGTGTTGTTTAATCGATTGCATACTGATTTTAGGAAAAACAAAACTAGTGCAGTTGACGATTATCTAATGGTGTTTTCTTTTCTAAAAAATAATAATGCATTATATTTGTTGTACTATATTTAACAGGTTACACGTAACATTACAAAGTGATACATTTTTCTAAATTACAATGGAACAAAATACTAGCTACGTTTTACACTCAACACTAATGTGTATTTAGCGTGTAAAATATTGAATGCAAAGTATGTACTAAAAACGATATTCACCACGCTTGTAGCAATTTTCAACATTAAATTTTCTTTGAATGCCATAAGCGTTAACATAACTGATTTTCAATAATTAATGTCAACTGTTGTTAAAAATGTTGCGCAAAAAAAAAATATTAAATAAAAGTAAAACAAACGAAAAACAAGTTTTTATATCCATCATAATATAACAATTTTTTTTTTTTGATTTTCCTTAAAACTAAAAATTTTTTGGCGAACTATTTATAGTTATAATCACACAAAATTAGGAAGGCGAGAGCTTCAAGAATCCGCTCCAGAGTATTTTGGTCTCCACCAGTAAACTTCTGAGTTATTTCCTTGGTACTCCACCAGTAAAACGTCTGAGCTACATATATATGGTTCTCCACCAGTCACAGTACTTATTTAAGGTTAAAAACGATTGCATGAAACCGCAAAAACTGTAAGGCCCAGAACAGACGGTGAAACGCAACTGCAACGAAACTGCAACTTCTAGTTATTTTCGAGTTTCATTTGAGTTTATGCCATAGACTCCTTTGAGGGAGCACACACGACGCGACCATTTTGAGACCGGTTTGAAATGAATTGGAAATCAGTTGCATTGAAACCGGCGTGCAGGAAACTCGTGTTTGCGTTTCATCTGCTCTCAAAGAAAATCGAAATGATTGTGATAATTTCATTACATTCGGGTACTTTTAGGTTGCAGGGTGTGTGGAACACGATTGAAACTGGTTTTAAAACAATAATTTTTAAAGGGTTTCGTTGCAGTTGCGTTTTACCGTCTGTTCTGGGCCTTACTCGGTACAGTTACACGACACCGAACCATTAACCAATGCGGGGTGGGGTGACAACGCAACAAAAGCAGACAAACAAAACCGATCTGTTTGTCCTTAAGAAATAATGACAAAAAGCGCGAGCTGCTTCTCCACTCAGAGCAGTTTTACGAGCGAATATAACTAAAACTCACAATATAACGCAAATTGTACGAAAACACAAGAAAAACTTAATAAAAAAAAAAAATTGCTTGCATAAAAAAGTACTTTACGCAGATGCAAAAAACGGTATTTATTATCTTACACTCAATTATAACTGCGCGTAAGAAATGGAACAAATTTTGCCATTTATTGTTGCAACATATTTAAAAAGGAAAACGACAACTTTTCACGTTATTGCATATATTTTTAGAATAAAACAAAAACCCGCGCGAATGGTAGCATACATGGAACATTTTTGTCAGAAAAGAAAACACCATAATATGCTAATTAAATTAAAATATGTAAGTTACTATTCTAAAAACTAATACACTAGTGTTTTGAATTAATTTAATTTATTTGGGTTATTAGATTTTTTCGTGCTGAGTTTTTAATAACAAAACCAAGGCGAATTCATACAAGGTGGTCTTATTTTGAAAACGTTTATTTAGTTATTTAATTTCATTTATTTGGAACTTCTACAACAAAACATTGGTTTTAGTGAGTAGAAATCTAATGAAGTTATGATTAAAAATATTTATCAATATCATAAAAATATACAAATCAATAACATAAAAAGGGTGTATTACTTTACCAACTAATATGGTATTATAATTTATAACAAAAGTGAAAAAGATAATAGTGAAATACATATTCATATACGAAAACAATATTAAGAGCGATAACACTACGTGACAGTCAGAATTGTCGAAAGTTGAACAGTTCTCGAGATATTCCAAAATAACCGTTATTTGTGTTCTTAAAAAAGATGATGTGACTTAAATACAAATATCTTCAAAAATTTTAAACGGATTATGTATTTCTTTCGTTTTACTGAATGGCTATGAAAATTCTAAAACAACCATGGGTCGCTTGTAAGTCAATAAATGGCAGAGTTGTATTGGACAAAATTTCAAACTTCATTATAAATTTGATGATTTTTTGCAATTTTGCTCTTTTCAAGTTATTTATTTTAAACCAAACAATAAATTTTTCTTAAGTTTTATCACTTATGACATTAGCCTATTTTAAAACGAACGTTTTGAGCCCAATCCAGATCGGTGCAAAGATGACAAAGTTACATAATATTAAATTAATTAACCCACTTTTCTATTTGTATCAAATTAAAGAACACAATAAATAACTGCCTTTTTAACGATTTCGAACGTCAATTTTAGAATTTTGTTTTACATATAATTATCTATGCGAACGTTAACGTTCGAAATCTATGAACAGGCTTTAAATCTGTGGCTGTATAGAAAAACTAGATAACTCCACTTTTTGCAAAAATTGAGATAACACCAAAAAGAGAAAGCGTGTTGCATTTACTATCACTCTGTCAGATCGAAATTATGATATAGTTTCTCATTTAAAAGTTATTTGAAAAACAAAAATCAGAAAACTACCAAATTTTTTGAAAAAAAAACAAGGTAACTCCATAGTGTCTTTAAAAACAGAGAAATTAGAAGTTTAGAACGACGAGAAAGAGCGAAATAGAACGAATTCGGGTCACAAGCTCTTTGGGTCAAAATATTGAACCTAAAAATTGCAACTCCCGATAATATAAAGAATATTATATGCATTCTTTATATGCATATTATATCATTTCTGAAGTTTTAGATTTATAGAAAACGACTGCCAAACACCCGAAATCTTTTCGAGTAATAGTTCTTAACCCACATGGATCTACCGTACCCTATGTGGTACAGTAACTATGAGAAACCTTTCGACTTACCCAATAATATTTTTTTTTCTGTTGCAAAGATAATACAGTTTTTTTGGACATCTAAACTAAAAAACTAAAAAACCATTTTATTACCCAGTTTAGTATAAAAATTCAACAGAACACCTTTTGTTTAAAATTTTGATATTTATTGAAATAAAATAATCAACAAAGTCAGTAGCTGTTTTTCAATTTAACTTATATTTAACTGAGTATAACGTTAATCGACGTCCCGAAAACTGGTCTATGAATCTCATAAAATCAAGAAGGGTAAATCATAAAGGATAAACCTTTTAATTAAGTTTATGCATAAAAATAGACAAAAACTCGGCTTATCTATATACTTATAAAAAGTTGTATTGTTACTGGCTGATTTATAAAAACTTGAAACTTGGACAGGAGGTCTCTCCCCAAATCGATCCAATAAGACGTGATTTTTTAAAATTCGAATCTTTTGGGGAAATAAAAGGTAAAAACAAGTAAATTCGGTAACCTTATATCTCCAGAATAAAAAGAGATACAAAAAAAAATTGAATACTTATCGTTGTTCTTTAGAAAGATAAGCGGACTGGTGTCTGATATTTTTTGAAATTCGGCCCTTTTAAGGAGTACACGGATTTGGAACTTTTTTGTTACCCCATCTGTCTTTTAAACAAAGAAATAAAGTTAATATCACATTCGAAAATAATCTAAAAAGTCCAAATATGAATTCGATACTTTTTCAAAATTCGAGCGTTTGTGTTTGGGATCCCACTACAATATTGCAATTTCTGATACTTTAATGGGGAGAAAAGTGTAGCAAAAAGGCGGAATTGCGGGAAACTAAATTCCTTTATTAAGCTTTTTGTTTTACAACTGGTAATTCCTTTAATTATAGTTCATATTTTACCTATAAACAACAAGCAACGTCCTGAGTGGATAACCTGTGAGTGAATTTTTTGGTACTTTTATGTTCTTTAACTGGTATTTTTTGAATTTCCGTTAGTATTGGACCTAGAAAAATAAAATTTAACATGCAATGTCCTGAGCGGAAGAGAATTACTGTTTGGTACTTTTTTCTTTTGCAACTGGTCGTTCTTTAATCTAGAAACATAAACTTTGGCATATAAATACATATCGCTTCTTTGTTGCATCATGGTCAAAGCTCAAAAAATTAAAAATTTTAAGTTTTGTTTTTTCTTAACCTACTTACAACTACAATTAATGTTGGAAGAATTCCAATCTATTGTAGTGGGGAATGTAAGAAGAGATAATTTCACTGTTTATTGTTGATGTTTATGTTTAAACTTTGATATTGTTACAAGTAGAGCTGTTGCTTATAATTCTTATATGCTTAACAGTTTTATTTGGTTGCATATCTTTGGTTTTTCTAAAATCTTTGGATGAAGTTTTCTGATCTGGCCTAAGCAACCAGTGAAATGCGCATAGGAATAGCTTATCCCATCAGCAATAAATTTCAGTAATTTTATCAAGAATAAAAATTGGGAATTAAGCACGGCAAACCAAATCTTTTATATTAAAATTTTGTATTCCTAAAAATTAATTTAATAATTTTAAGTTACTTAAGCAAAAGTGTTCCTTTATAACTTCTTTATATGTTAAACAAAAAAGCATTATATCTCAGCCTGATCCAAAGTTATAGCAAAATATATTTTATTAATCTGTATATAGAGGTACATTTTGAAAACTTTAATCGCATTTTGCCAAGTTTGATTTTTTTTTGAGATATTACTATGTTGCAATAAAGGAGCGATATGTCCACGAAAGAAAAGGAGACGCTCACGAAGTAGCGAAATTAATGCTAGTTTTTGATACATATCGACCCCTAACCGCGAAAATAACGAAAGGGCCTAAAATTAAATTTTACAGGAGAGAGCATTTTTATTTTATTTCATATAAATTTTGTATGAAATTTGTCGCTTACAATAAAATTGTTCTTGCTATAAAATCGTAACGGTACCTTATGTGACCATGACATTTTAGTGCCGGTTCACACACGTAAAGTTTGACTCGTCAAGTCTTAAGGTTTTAGGCGAAAAGGGAAAAGAAATGGCAATCTCTTTTCCCGTCTCTCCTAAAAGATCAAGACTTGAAGAGTCAAACTTGACGTGTGTGAACCGGCACTTAGGAGATGATGCAAGTGTTGCCAATAAAGTCATTTATTAAAAAAAAAACGAAAATTGAAAATATTATCGCTTACGTTATTTTCGCGGTTAGGGCTCGATATATAAGCATAAAAGGAAAAAATATTTTTTGGAGAAACTGCGTAACTCCATTTTTTCTTAAAAAAAGGGTAAACTAACGTGCTGAGTGAAAAAGTGAACGTTTTTCCACAAATCATTACTTAAGTTACCTTAATTCAGTAAAATTTTAAAACAAACAAAGCTAAATTTTTAGTAACAATAAATATTTAAGAAAGCTTAAAACTATTGAATTTCTATGTGGATTAATTTACTAAATCTTCTGTAGCTTTCATGTCATTTTTGTACCAATCCATGTCTTGTTGTGCGCAAAATGGTCATATTAAAAAATTCTAATGTCGCAAGCAATAAAACATTAATGGCAATTTTCTCATTAGGCAATTATCTTTTTCCCAACGAAAAACTGCACATTAAAGAAATTTAGTTTTCTCAATGTCTTATTTGCTTCGATTTTATCGCAAAGCTAACAGGCACTCATCTGCCAATTATTTATTTTCCTTTTATTTGCCGTACAGATAAATTCAATCAGCTGACTCCCAACTTTTACATGTATTTTGAGTGGCGTTGCCAGCTGAAAACAATGTTTTTTGTCGGTATATTGAGAAACCCAAAATCGTTAACGGACAGTTTATCGGTCCAATAAATTTATGTTGACATTAAGTAACAGGCAGTTTGTCGATACATTGAGAAAATGGACATAAGATTTTTAAATCATTGGTTAAAAAAAAAATAACTTGAAAAGAGCGAAATTGAACAAAATCTTCAAATTTTTTATGAAGTTTGAAATTTTGCCCAGTGTAGCTCGGTCATTTGTTGACCAATTATCACAAACGACCTACGGTTGCTTTAGTAATTTTATTATCTTTCACTAAAAAAAATAAATACATAATCCGTTTAAAATCTTTGAAGATATGTGCATTAAAGTCACATCCACTTTTTTAAGAACACAAATAACGGTTATTTTGGAATATCTCAAAAACTGTTCTACTCAGCGGACAATTTGACATAATGATTAGGTGTCAGATTCATTTGGTCACGACTTTGTTGGAAATTTGTGACACAGTGTAATTAACAAAGTTTGTTATAGTAATGAATGAAGTAATAAGTATAGTTATTTATAAATAAATTTTAAATAGCTGTTGCTTGATATGCAGGGCGCTGCTGTTTTCTTTAATTGTTGTGGGAAGATTGTTCCAGAGACGTATTGCAGTTATAAAAATTGCCATTCCGATACTAGCGTGTGTTGCCTAAATTGAATTAGATTCTTGTTCCTTCCGAGGCGACTAAAATTTAAACGATTATAGAGATAATTTGTTCACGATTATAATTTTATGCGAATAAACAAGAATTCGTATTTTCAACAAGTCTTTAAATAGCACCCCGAATATTTTTTTCGATAACGGAGTAATATTGATATTGATATAATTGCTATCACTGACAGAATTTTTTAAGCCATAAAAATATCTCGTAATGTTGTTAAAAACATTTTAACGTTGTTTCAAAAATAATGTAACACTGTTGGTAACAATTCAAACAAATATTTCATTTTGTTTTTAATTTTAAATTGTGTGTTTTGAAGTTAATAATTTAAAAATTTTAAATTTCATCATTTTTAGCGAAAATTATAAAATTTAGTTAAGATTCCCCAAAACCAGCAGGACGGTTTACCATTTTGACACATGTTTAGTTATCAGCTGTTTCTTACGTAGCAAGATAATTTCACCTGGTGTAAATTCGCCTTGAACAAAACCTTCATATTGTGTTTCGAGTTAGTATTTATACTTCATTCGAAATATTTATCAACGTAAAAGTGAGATCGAATAAATGTGTTTTGAAATAAATATGTTTAGTTAAATTCTTATTCAAGCTTAAAAGCCTATGCAATTGAAAAGTTGATTTAAACAGTCCGTCATAACCTCTAGCTTTTCCTTTTTTTAAATTAAATTTCACAAATAAATTTTGTGGCATTTCATAAAAGACAACATTTTTCTACTCAAAAAAGTCATTTGCAACAGCAATTTTGATCGAAAACCACGAGAAAGTAAGTAAGGCAACTCATACAGTCACAGTTTTTTATGTTATCCTTTTACAAAAACTTTCAATTTTAAAATATTTGAATAAAAAATAGTTAAGAATCCCTTAAATAATTTTAGAACAATTTGTTGTAAAATAATTGACAAACAAAAAATGGAAACCTTCTGAAATTGTTAAAAAAGTTTGTTTATGAATAAAATCATCATGAAACCTCTTTAAAATTATGGGCGAAAAATAGGCGTGGCAACTTCCGTACAAAGGCATTATAGATTTTTGTCTATATGGAGTACGACAAGAGCAAAGTGTCCCAGTTAGGTACAAGCTTCTTGGTAGGCAAACCACAACAAAATTTTGGGCGGGGTTTAAGATGTGGGCATGGTAAAAATTGTCCAAATTTGGTACACTTAGCTATGTTATCGATACGCAATATCTATCAAAAAGAAGGTGGGAGTGTATATCTAAAAGGGAATTTATTCGGTTAACTGTTAATCGGTTAACCGATTTATTACTACCCATTTAACTGATGGGTTTATTTAAAATTGGCAACTTTCGATTAATGGCTACTTTCAGTCGATTAAAAAAAGATAAACACACAATACAAATGTATGCGCTCGACAGAAAGAGCCATTTTGTTAGCAAAAAATGTGGACGTCAATTATTTTAACTTCAAGCTATAGCAGTCGTTGGCAGGCAACTTCGTATCATAAAACCGATTGATACAATTTGTGATGCCAAAGAATCTTTAAATAACCGAACAGAGGTTTTGAACTCACTGGATTTTCCAGGCTTGCAACCACACCTTCTACGATTGAAAAATGGATTTCCGGTTGTTTTACTTCGGAATTTTAAACCACCATGGCTGTACAATAGAACGCGATTGGGCATTAAAAAATGGATGAAAACTAAGGGCCTAATTGTGTAAAACGCAACGCAAAAAATATCTTTCTTTGGTTTAGTTCAAATTTTAAATTAAAGAAATATTTTTATTTTCGTCATTGTTAATAAACGATAGTGCCACAGTGTTTTAAATAGATGTTAAGTGCAATTTTTTGGTGCATTGTATTTAAAGTGCTTCAATAGTAAAATTAATTTAAGCATTTCAGCAGGTATTTATATATTTTTATACCCTTCACCACTAGTGGTGAATGAGGGTATTCTAAGTTTGTCTTTCCGTGTGAAACTTTTTTTTAATATTCATCTAAAGCCCCCCCATTATACAATATAATTGTTTATGCTATTCGCCATATTATTTCTATTTTGCCCTATATTATGCAATAAGGGGCACGACGGTTTCAATTAAAATATGGCTTAACTTTCACTCAATAAAAAGGTCAACATAACCTGTAGGAAAACATAAACAACATTGTACAATTCTGCCAACTCATTTCACTATCTTTTCGTGCAATAAAAATCAAAAGTCTTTTGATTGTTGCCGCTTTATTGTGCCATCTTCGAATATCACATACACACCGACGATATTACTGTACAATACGGTAAATTGAATAATTATATGGCTTAAGGTACAATTAGACGTGACATAACCATAATGCCGCAGCCGTAGCGGCGAATTTAAAAACCAAAATTAAATTGTTTTGTATGGTATGTTTATGTCATTCTGGTAATACAGTGGCTATGGTAATACAATTGGACCTTTATGTTCTGGGTCCTAAATAAATTTTAAGTCGATTAAGCCATGTTCGTGTGTCTGTCCGTCTGCCCGTCTGTTGAAAACACGCTTTGTTCCAAAAAACTCAGAAGAGCAGTTCATAAAAATTGATTATTTCTAGATGACTGGAAATCGCGATGTAATTTTGTGCAGATCGGTCCATAGTTCACCGTAGGCCCCAAATAAAGTCCACTCTCGGAAAACACTTTAGTACGCGTAAAGCCATAATGAATATTGTAATAAATAAAATATTCTTACTGTCGGGGAAGGATGTCAAGATTCGGCCCAGCCGAATAGTCCAAATATGTGCTAATGTACATGAATTTAAATGGCATACAATTTAAGAAATACAAAGCTGTTAATTGGAAAAAACAAATATAGTTCAGTACTACCAAAAAAGAGAGGAATCCATAATAATAAAACAAAACGTTATGCATGTTTTGGTGGATTGGAATGTTAGATTAACGACATGCATATCATTTTTATTTTTTTTAGTCTTAAAGATGATCTCGATTAAAATGCAGCATCGAATATGACTGATGATGAATCATTATTGACATTAATGAAAGACAAATAAAATAGTAATACAAATTTAATATTTATAAACGAACAAATGTTTTTGGTTTGTAGTGGGGAAACGATGAAGAAAATGCATCGAACGACTTACCTAAACTACTGTCTCTATTCGTTGAATCGTAACGGTTGCTATCACCTGACATGTGAGACGCTGCTGCCGATCGAGCCAGTACCGGTTTGACCTGTCGCAAGGCTTGTTCTTCCGGGTAGCGTGGTGTTTGAAATTTGGTAGGTTTCGTTTGCAGATTAGCCGGACCTGAGCGTTGCTGCATTAGGGTGCGATGCCTAAGGGGTGGTGGGGATATTGACTTAGCTAAAACAGAATGAGGTAATTTATTCGGTGAGTAATCACTGCCAGATTCGCCCTGTTTGGGAAGAAAATTTATAAAATTTTTTTGTTTATAGTGTTTTTAAATGCAAGTGTTTTTACCATGACAGTGCCATTGTCCGAGACGCCGGAACCAGACATATTGTCCGCCAAGAGACGTTCACTTTCAGGATCTGCCAATACACGTGACACATCCGATTTATTTTTCAATATCGACTTTGAGCGTCGATGATGTTCCAAATTTGGAGATGCGTCTATTGAGTCTATCGACGAGGAATGTTTACTTTCAAATTTGGCTAAATCAATCAATCAATCAATCAATCAAACAAGCAAACAACACCAACGTATGTATATATATACACATGATTTTTTTTAAACATAAATAGGAAAATACAATAAATAAAAGAAGGATGTAAAATAATATTTAACAATTATACATACATATCTATACAAATATATAAATTTCATACATAAACGAATGTATAAAAATAATTTATGTAACGATTACACCTTGAGTTCAGGTAAAATTTTTTAAAATTAGAAAATCACTACTGGGGTTAACTGATACATAAACAAAAAATTAATTAAGTGGAAAGGTACACTGAAAGAAAAATGCTTCATATTTTTAATGAATAACTTTCATAAAAAAATTTTGATTAGTTAAATGAAAATTATCATTGTGTAAATGGAATTTCAACGTTATAATGAAGTATTTTCGTTAAAATTGCTGCATTGGATTTTGTAATTACGTTAAACATTTTCATTAGATATATGAAAACTTAAGTTTGTCCAAGTTAAACAAAAAATTATAATTGGGAACATAAAAAAAACAATATACAAACATAACTATATTCATAAATTAATACAAAATTATAGTTTCCTTAAAAAACTGTTTAATTGTTAATCAAAAAAAAGTAAGATTTAATTATTTCATACCATTAAATTTATGAAATAAATTTTTTTTTATAAAAGCAACATATTTCAAAAATTGCCTTCATAAATTTAAATTTTCATTATGACAATGAAAAATGTCATTATAGTAATGAAACAAAAACTTTCAATCCACTTTCAATCAACGTTGTTATTGTTGTTATGGACAATTTAATCTCACATTTACGCTCTTAATTGAGTAAAAAACATAGTTTTTTTATCCAAAAACTACACTGCCCCGGTAGGCTAGCTGGTAGTGGTATCAGCACCGAGGTTGCGCGATCGATTCCCGCTGGAGACAAAAAAAAAATAATAAAATTAAATTAAAATGAAATAAGAACATTAAAAAAAAAAAAAATTTTTTTAAGAAATGCTTTTCTTAAAAAAAAAAAACACATGTTAAAAAAATTTTCCCCTCCCTAGATTTTATCCTGGCTACGCCCATGTATTCGTGTATTGTCATCGGGAATATGTATGCCTGCAAAGTTTCATCCCTTTGCATTGAGTATAAGGAGTATAAGGTATAAAGAATGGGTTTTAAAAATAAAAAAAAATTTTTAACTTTATTGAAAGTATTCATCCAATGAATAATATTCATAGATCTAATGTAATGATTTGTTAAATACATTTTAATGAAACCGGTTTCATTGATCCAACGAAGCGCTGCATTGGTTCCTTTTTAATGCAATTTGTCAAGGGATTAATGCCCAAATTCATTGGCATTGCGAAGAAAATTCTTTCAGTGTATGTTTAGACCTAACGAAACCATAAAAAATCGTGACCAGTAAATTGATATAACTTTAGCTTTATTTTTAACAATTTTTATCTATTTACTTAACTTTATTTGTAAGATTGTAATTGTGTAATGTAATTTGGAAGCTGTTAAAAGATTTTTAATTTGTTAATTATACTAGTGGTTTCTTGTAGGACGTCCGATATTTGATCGGTGTGAACATAGCTTAAGAATTCTTGTCCTTAAGTCTAATTGCCAAAAGTATTGAAAATTATTAAACTTATACGCCGACCAGGGAGTTTTTTATGAAACACCTCTTAAACTTTCTGGAAAAGGGGCGGAAAAATTTTGTATTCCACGGAGTTCCGGAAACTAAGAATTTGTAATTTTTTTTTTGTTAATTTATTATTTTTAATCCTTTTCGTTCATTAAATAGGAATTTACGATACACAACTACAAACTACGTTCCAAGCAATAGTAACGTAGACCTTTAGCCCGCTGAAGTGAAACATGCCAGAGATATTGACGAGAGTCGAACCTGCAACCCTCAAAATGATTCTGTAATAATAACAATAATTGTAAACTGTCAAGCTGTTTTATTGCTTGCACTAACGATTTTGCGATTCGGTAAATTGTTCTTAAGGGTGGTTTAGACGGTAATACTTTACGTGCGTAAAATCAAAGAGAAAATATCTTAAAATTCTATCTGTATTTGTGAAAGTGTGAAAGTGAAAAAATAAAAATTTCGAGTTTATACCATCTTTATGATCAAGTGCGATATGAATAACTATATAAATAAGCGCGGGGTAAACTTTTTATCAACCAAGCGTATAGCAGAAATGTAATCTGCGAAAAAATGGATGAAATTTTCCGAAGAAGCCATGTTTCTAAAATCTAAATAGAGCCTCCGATTATTCACGACAAGGTTTCTATAATTCATAACAGACGAATAACACATGCTTACAAATTTCGATAACGTTTTTCGTTTGCTATAAATTAAAGTTGTTTCCGGCCTGGACTCCGTTTTTTCGATATAGCGTTATGTAAAAAATAGAGCCAATTTCACCCCATATATTAGCATAACTTGAGAACGGTTATCACTATTCAGTAAAACAAAAAAACTAAATTATGCAATAAAATAATCTTTCATTAAAGCTTCGTTCACAATCAGAGCATAAATTTCGTTTTTTCTTCTATCTTATTTCTTCCTAAAGTTTTTCATATATTTTCCTTTCATTTTGAAAACAAAAATGTAACTAAAGTTTTTTTAAAAAATTGAGTCAACTAGAACTTCAGCAACAATTTGTATGAAATTATTTCTGACTTTAAAATACATAATTTTGGGCCATGTCACAAAGTACAATCCCGTTCGGAATTGAAGATAACATATTTGTTTGTTGATGGAAAGTGTATTTTGATAGTTTTATGGCCTTTCAGATACAGCCAACTCCCATAACGTTCATGAAAACAAAAATGGTTTCATTCCGAAACATTTTTTCGTCATTTTCTGAAGCACCAAAATGCGGATTGAATTCCGTTTCCGAACGGAATTGTACTCTGTGACATGGCTGTTTATTTAGTTTTGAATGCAAATTTTAACAAAATGTCGAAAAAAAAATAATAATAAATCCATAATATTGTTGTGGCTAAACGGTTTCTTAATGCAAAATGTGTGTGATTGCAAAAGAAATTGTTGCTCTATTATGAACACCAAGTGAAAATGTTTCTTTGATTGTGAACGAAGCTTAAAATTTAAGAATTCATTAAAAATAAAAATTCAACAACAAGCCAGTTTTTGACCAGTAGCATGTAGTTTAATGTATTCCAAGGAAATTGAACCATTTTTCATTGAAATATTTGATTTTTTTAATAATAAAGTGAAAGAACAGCTAAAAGCCTTGAAGCAATAGATGTACTGTAAAACTTTTGACGTTGTGTTTCTATGTGGTATTGTTCTATAGACATTGTATACCATTTTCAACTAAAAACTTCTCAATTCTTTAACTTAAATTGGGCTTTCGAGCTAAAGCGGTAGCTTAGGCACAGGATGCTTTTTGCAATTGCGGTATCCTGTTACTGCTGTCATTAGGAATTGCCATAATATCATCACGATTGCTGGCTACTGCAGGCCGCGTTATCAATTGTACGAAGTGTTCAGTTCTCTGAATATTTACCGGTATTTCGAGATCAGGTAGTGATTGGTCCTCAAGTTCTTTGTACCCCAACAAATGAGCTAAGGGGATGTGTGCATTGAATGTCGGCTCGGATAAAATGCTATTATCATCTAAGTTATGCAAACTTAGTCTGAGCAATCAAAATGTATAGGTTTTTACAAGCTCTAAAGGTGGAGGTCCACACCACGCTTTGCACGCCTTTTCGCTGTCTACGCAGCTGTCAAAACGTAGAATCTGTTAGTTGCATGTAACAATTTACATGCACAAAAGGGTAGGATGCATTAAGGCGATGAATGCCAAAAGTAAGTTTCCTTTCTACTTTTGTAAGTATTCGAACACGTCATCTGACTTGGAAAAATAAAATTTTATTTTTAGTTGTAGTGATGCCGCATGAAAAGTGTTGCATGTAACTTGAAACAAGAAAAGTAAGTAAGGTATATAAATCATGCAAAGCGTGGAGATGAAAAATTGTGGTGGGACCTCCAGCTTAAGCGTTGACGCGTCCCAAAGGTTTCTTCGAAAATGCAGAGCATGCTTTTGCTATCGATAAAAGTATTTTAAAATTAAAAAAAAGACAAAAAAGAGTTAAAAGAAAAATTATATAAAATAAATAAAAATTTTCTCGTGAAAAATCGAAGGCTCCGTTTTCCATTCAAGACCGTGGTTTCTTCAAAGATTTTCTTAGAATTCCCTGCAAAATACGTTTCTGTTTAACCCCTTTTTAAGCTTTTTGGCCTTGAACAAATTGACTCGCTCTAGATTATACTTGAAAAAATTTAGTTTTTATTTGAAAATGAAAAAGTAAAACTAATTAAGCAGTTATTAACAAAAAAAATAAATCATTTAAAGCCATTAAAGCAAAAAAAAAAAAAAAAATAATAAACGCACACAGCTAAACTAAGAACCAGTTGAAGTACAAGGATATAATTTTTAAAAAGCTTTCCTTACCTTTGGGTCCAACATTTTGTATACCAAACAGGTGCTGATTTATTAATTTTGTGGCAGTGGCTAAACTTTTACCGGGCATAAACGATGAACGTTTCTTCTTGCCCGTACTACTAGCCGGGCTGCTTTCGCTACCCAAATTCTCCTGCGATAGCTTCGAATCTTCGAAACGTGCTCGTGGTCTTACGGATGAGTGTCCAATTCCACTGACAGAATATGGTGGTAATGCTACAGTAAAGCTTTGTTGAAATCGTGTTTTACGATGTTTTGGCACTGGATTCTCGTTGAGACTTATATGACTGCCGCGATCGTGGGCATCAAATGCACTTGGATATACATCATCCATGGGACTTAGACCGCCGGCTGCCAAATTTCGCAAAGCCGTATCGCCTGAGGCACTCTTCTTTACGTGAGCTCGCATTTGGCCAGAGGAGGGGGTGGGCGGTAGACCGACCAAATAACCGGTTGTCGTATTACCCGCCGAATCTTTTTCCAGCGGATTTATATACAAATTATCCATGTCTATGTCTAAGGCACACACCTCGTCGTTGAAGTCGGACGTTAGATCACCTTGCGACAAAAATGGGTGGGTTTGACAACTGGCATACGTATCTGAACTGTCTACGCTCGCCAGATCGGCATTGTTGTTATTAAAATTTAAATTATTCAAATTATTGTTGCTGTAATTGTTCCCCAGTGTTGGTAGAACACCTTGTTGGCTTGTGCTCATTGACAGCGGATGGCAAGTTCCCAGAGATGTTGTATTGAAGTTGTTATTGTAGTTGTGATTAAAGTTATTAACAGTGGAACTGATACTGCTGCTAGTTATGTACGGTGCATATCTCAGAGGCGTATCTAATGGCAGCGCTATTGTTGTCGATGTTGTGGTACCGTACGACGATGAGGTCGATGATGATTGTGAGATTGGCGCAGCGCCAGTGGCAGTGTGTGGCATTAGAGCTCGTATGATACCTCCGCTGCCGGCAGAATACAATAAATCAGTTTGTGTTGTACCCGTTGTGGCTGAGATTAAGCCACCCATTAACTGTTGTTGATGCAGTTGCATTTGGCCGGACAATTGCAGTGCAGTCGGTATAGTTGTAATTGCTGGTAGTGGTGCCGTCACTGCAGCTGTTGTCAATAAGCCATATGGAAAGGTTTGTTCTAAATCACGATTTGAAGCCTGCCGCATTTCATAACAAATGGGCTTATGGAAGTCCGATGTTGGAAGTGAGATAACACCTTCGGCATCTGTAAACTCCTTGAAATCCTATAATGTAAAATGATTTCATAAATTAATGGAGTTTCTGTTGAAAAGTTAAATATAATTAAAATTATTTTTAATTTTGCATTAGACTCAGACACATTTACATCAGATCAAATAAAGCCAACAATATTAATTAATTAGGAGCTTCACAAAATAAATAAATTTAAATTACTTTGTTTGGAATGTTGCGGTTATTTTAAATATGTAGCAAAAAGTGTACTTGGGGAAGAATTTCTTAAATTATTTAAAAAAAACATATCAAAAAAATTCTTTCTGATTTCATTTAAAGTAAATTATAATTTTTTTTAAATTTGTTTGAGGGACTAAAATATGTATGTAACCCAGTGTTGCCACTTTGTGGGTAATTACCCGAATTTGGTATAATTTTTACTGTAGTGGGTCGAGCGTGGGTAATTTCTCTTAGGTGTAATTGAGGTGTAATTTAAAATTCTTGCTTCCGATACCTAAATAAAATCAAGATTCGATATCAGTGACGACATTTATTTCCCTTTATATATTGTTGATAAAAAATGCACAGTCTTCTGAACCAAAGTCTCGATTTTTTTTAAGAAAAGTCTTCAATCAATAAATATATATTTTCAAAAGATCAATGACGAATGTCGCAAGATGAATTCTTAGATTTGGATAGAGATGGCTATCATAGTGATTTAGAACCTAAAAGTCTATGGAAAAAAATTATTTAAACTAAAAACTAGCCTGGGGGAAGATATGTTTCCAATATTCCAATATATAATTAATTTTATTTTTATCAGGCAACTTTCAAATGCTAGTTTGAAGAATATTTAACGCCCTTAAAACTGAATAACGAAAGGGACAGTTCTATTTTACAGTTTACTAAATAAGTATAAAAGGTATTTCTTAAGACCTAAAACTTAAACAAAAAAAAATTAATATTAATCGCAGATAATTACACGACATTACCATTTGAAACTGATTTCAAACAAATAGGAACCGCGCCTGTCCTTGACGAAACGCATTGCAGACGTCCAATTTTGTTTCTCTTTTTCGAGCATTGTTGATGCACAATGTTGACCTCCAAGACGTCAATTGTTGCTAGCACAAACCAGTGACTTCAGAGCTCTACGGAAAACAAACAAGAGGTGCCACATCGCACGGCCTAAAAGTCTAATTGACACTTTATCATTTCTATATCAACACATTGCCTTTATTTGTGAAAAATAAGTTTCGTCATTTAAATCATACACACAGAAAAAAATCAAGTTAAAAACGTCGAAAACAAGGTTGATTTAAATTTTTTCGGTGGTGATTTTGCTTCATACGGGTTTCATGTTAATTCAACCTGATTTTACAATAACTGCGAACAACATTTTTTTCTTTTGATATAACTATAATTCATGTTAATTTAACATTGCAGTAAAGTTAGAGCAAAATGTAATTTATATTGAAATAACAATCGGAATCACGTTGAATGAAAGTTATTTCCAGTTGAAACAACGTGAATTTCATGTAGAATCAAATGGGTTTGAGTGTATTTTAACAGTGTGAAGAAGCTTCAGACAACATTTGAATTTATGTAAGAATAATTCAAAACCCTGTAACACATGTTTCACTTATTTTGTATTCTCCTTTGTTAACAGAAGCATTAGCAGAATCGCCCGATATGGTCATCATTCTACTTTGAAAACTTGATGTACTATTTAAATAAACAATTTTAATTAAAAGAATACGGGAATTGTCTTCTTTTTATAACATATTTTAAAAGTGAAAATAAAAAATGTACATAATTAAGTAGGTATGCATGTTAATTTAACAAGATAAACTTTTGATTTTAATACAAAACAGGTTTTTATGGGTTCAATATTGAATCCAGATTTATTTATATTTTAATATTTTTTTTTTTTTATTTTTTTAACAGTGAATAATATTAAATAAACGTAATTTAAGGTTATTTTGATATTTTTTATTAACAAATTAATATGAAATAATGATAAATTTAGGTAAAGGGCATAATTTTTCTGAAATTTAACATGATTCTCAATCAACATTTTTCCATGTTAATTTTACATGGATATTTTTTTCTGTGTGATAAAGTTGCGATAATCGATGGCTCATTTTAGATAATTTGGTGGCGTTTTTCAAGCATGAATCTATTCATGATGATGTGACTGAGCAAAAATTGAAAGCAGTATGACAGTTCGTTTGACAGCTAACCTTTCGCAAGCGCTACGGGGCTAAAAAAACTCTTATTAAAAAGGAATGGCAATCAGCATTTTGAACTTTCCTAACTCAGCTAACTCATTATTTTAGGAATTTTATTTTATGTTTTTTTTATGCTTTTAAGTTTTTAATATTATTTTTGTTAATTTATTTTAAATTACAATAAGAATCTTAACAGTTTGGCTCTTCTTTCAATGAGTTTGTTGTGTTTTTGCTTCTTTCAGTAAATAAAACTACAATTTTATATCAGGTGTAATTTCATTTAAATCGGGTAATTTTGCTTCAACTCAAGTGTAATTTTGAATTTTGCTGGTGGTAACACTGATGTAACCTTACTTTTTGTGGTCCAGACTCTTTAGAAATAGAAATAGCTCTTGTAAAAGGTGCAATTTTTTCCGAACACATGCAATTTGTGTTTGGAAAATATTTAAAACTTATTTTGTAAAGTACGATTACAAAATCTTGAGGGTCATATATTCTAAATTTCTCCAACATGCGTGGAGAAATTCACGTACAACTCAATTATGAATAAAAACTCTCCGAGAATTCTTTCCCTTCTTCTATTTTACCTATTAAAATTTAATTATTGAAGTGTGAAGAGCCAGCGAATTGAAATTTATAATTTGGTTGTTTATCTTCTTTAATTTTTAAAAATAAGTTTTAAATAGATTCAGGGGGCAAACTACGGCATTCGATATCGATCAAAATTTATACCTTAATTGTATTGTAATTTCGATCGATATCGAATGCCAAAATTTTCCCCCAGGTTGTGATGAAAATCGATTGATTTCAAAACGATATAAAATCTTTTTTCGAATAAAGGTCTTATGGCCAATTTTACCAATTTATTTATATATCAATTATTGCTTAAATCGTCTTTTATGACAAATAAAACTAAAGTTATATACAAAATTATATTTAAATATGAATTGATATTTAAATGGACTTGATGAAATTGGCCATTAGTTTTTGTTCCAAAATACTGTTTAAATACTCTTTTTAACTAAAAATGAAGAAAAATAACGACAGGAGATAAAAGGAAAGCGTATTAGAAAATCCACTTTAAATGCCGGTGTTCATTATCTTACAAAATCGTACGATTCATTCACACGAAAATCTAACAGAATTCTATTCGACATATAAAATGTCTGCAAAATCTGTTGTCAATGCCACACTATCACAAAAAAAGTTGTTAAATCATATGTCTCATCCATCTACTTTACAAGCAAATGCAACTCTGATTGGCTTGGCGCATATCATGGTGAAAACCAATAATTGTAATTTCACCAAGATATGCGCCAAGCCAATAATGAGCTGACGATATACCTACAAAAAATGGATGCGATTATCTGTATGAATTCGCCTTGGTTTTAGCATTAAAAAATATTTTTTATATACACATACATATAAGTTTTAAAAATAAAAGTTTAAACAATTTTATTAAATTTTATTTATTTTACTGCAAGAAAAAACAAAATTATAATAAAAATCTGTTAATACTTCAAAGTGGAGTTTTTTTGGTTTAAAATCAAAGTAAAAAATTGTGTTAAAAAATTGCATGCAACATTTATTAACAATTTATTGAAAGTCTAAATAATGATAAAATATATGGGGCAATCCAAGGGAAGTCGGATAGTTTGGAGAAAAATATTTTTTGATTTCCTTTATTTTTTACTGTGTTGATGTTCCTTCTCAGCAGCACATTTCAGCATATTTTCAGATTTTTTTGGATGGTTACAGAGATATCGAATATTAAAAAAAATCGAGGTGTAAGAAAACTATTTGCAAATAAATACTCATAACTTTTTCAATATTGATCCAAATAGAAAAATTATTTATTTGTATTTTTTCTTTCTTTGTCTACTACCCAAGAATTTTGCACTGTGGGCTTGGATGCGATTTTCGGGATTAAATATTTTTAATAAATTTTTTCACCGTTTGTACTTTTTGATTTTCCTGAATTTTTTTACATAAAACTTTGATTTGTTTCACTAATTCTAAGACCCATTTGGTTGTGGGATTCATATAATCGCTATTTTTTCTGATTTTTTGAAATTTGTTAAAACAAAAAACCATCCGATTTCACTTGGATTGCTCCATATATAATTTTTGGAACATATTTCTGTGGTATGCTTTTGGAAATGGAAAAAAATAAATTTGTTATTCACTTACCTTTTAATTTTGGCAAATTTTTTTGGAAATGATCATAATATTTTTGTGTTTTATTTCGATAGAAGCTACAAAATTAACTCAAAAATAATTAATTTTCTACAAAATAAAACAAAGATATTTAATAAATTAAGGCTGATTTATACATAACCGACTTACTTTTGCCATCGTCCATGATTTTCAAAGAATGGTTAGTTGGGCATTTCGCCTCAGAGTTTAATAAAGAAACTGTTCATCGGTTTCTAATGCTGGGTACACACTATGCAACACATTTACGCAATCTAGTGATCAAAACGCTTTGGTATTTTGAGGTTGCATTGAAACAGATTTCACTGTATGTACCCAGCATAACAAAGACTTCGTTCGCTTAACTTACATTTAAAACAAAAACAATTTTTTAAATACTGCTTTTGTTTTATATGTTTACTAATACGATATTTTCTTTCGAAATCGATGAACAGGCAGTTAGTATCGTCCGAATTCAATCGCTCACAAGGTATATTTACACAAGGTAGACTCATTTGGGAGTGTAGACATGCTGCTCTATAAAAGGAACCTATTTGTCAAAATTGTGTTCATATAAAACCAAAACAATTTAACGCCCACATGTACTAATTTTTTCTCATGTACACGAAATTTGACGTTAAGGTACCAACTAGGGGTAATAAGTTGACATACACTCACAATATTCTGTACGTAAAATTAACTGAAATTGTAATATAAAATAAATGAAACTTCAATTAAAAACCGGTCAACTTATTTTTCATTTATTTTTAACGAAAAGTTTATTTAATTTTTACTGTCAAAAATTCAACACCATATTCCGTAATATCAAATAAATATTTAGTTACTGTGTAAAATTTTACTGTCAAAAATTCAACACCATATACAGTAAAAACAATTAAATATTCAGTGATTTTTTAAAATTTTACTGTCAAAAAATTGACCCCATATTCAGTAAAAACAATAAAATATTCAGTTATTTCATTAAATTTTCGTTTACTCCACAAAAGAGCCGAATTTCTAAAAAATACCAGACAGACACCTGTCCGCTTGTTAACAAAGAAAAATTTTTCTTATAAGAGAGGGAGGGAGAATATTATTATCTACTTACCCTGATACACAAGTTTGTCCCAGCGGGAAAATGGAATTAATAGGAATCGAGAAAGTAATACATATCTTGTATGATATTTGATTCCAGAATTCATTATTCTTAACGCAGACCATGTCCTAGGATTGTAATAAATTATTTTAATGTATCCTGCGAATGAATTAAATAATTCATTCTTTGGAATAAATTATTTTATTCAAAAGTCTTATAATAAAAGTCTTCTCCAATGCCGTTTGGAATACATTTTTAAATACCTGTTTACTTTAAATAACTTTGACCCACAGACATATAATTTGTGCTTTGACCGTACGCTTTCAAACACAAACTGCGACTAAAATAAAAATTATAAGTAGGCGACATAAAGGCAGCAAAAAAATAACGGATTTTTATTAAGGAAATATGTATGTAAAGCAAAAACACGAATAATTGTTACTAACAGAAACAATACATTCCTTGTTCTGCAAATGTGGAAATATACGTGGTAATCAGTGCTTAAATTTTGTGTCTGATGAAATTACCTTCTCGATTCCAATGAATGCATTATTATTCTTTCGAAAATAATGCATTATTTTTTTAATTATTTATGTAATCAATTCCTCATTTTCCCGCTGGGGTTTTACTTTTGTTGTACTGACCACGTTGTTTACAGAAGAACTCTCAATTATAAGACACCAGCAGCATGACCGATATGGCTTCGCAATTATTTTACTTTTAAAATTTGATGTATTTAACTAAATTATATTAACAAATAGAAAATGGGTATTGCTTACACAAAACAAGCAATTTATTTTTTTATAAATAAGTAAAAATTAATTGAATTTTTGACAGTAAAATTTTATAAAATAACTGCATATTTATTTGTATTTACGGAATATGTAGTTAATTTTTTGACAATTAATTTATATAAGATAACTGAAAATTCATTTGGTTTTACGGAATTCGTGGTTGAATTTTTGACAGTAAAAATTAAATGAACTTTTCGTTGCTTTAAATTACATTTTTATTTAATTTAACATAATGAACAATTTAACTCAATCAACGGACAATATTAACTGCAACTGAAAATCCGTATTAATATGCACTTACTTTTTTTAATAACTGTTGGAATCAGTTAAAATTAAATTTGCTTGTAACTTTAAATGTTTATTTATTTAAAAATGACTGAACGGAATATTTCTTAAATAAACTACAGTCCGTTACTGTAATAATTTTGTGAGTGTACATATGGGCCAACGAGTTTACCTTGTGTAAATATACCTTGATCGTTCAGCAATTTTGCAATTTAATTTAATTGTAAAATTCGAAATAACTGTTTTTGTTGTAATGTGGTTTGTTTAGCATTTTATTAACTCCCGGACCACACGAGCAATAAGTTTGCAATTATTGCCGTGTCAACTGTCCAATTCTATTGCTTACATTGTCATGTGCCTTGCATAAATATGTAATAGAAAACATGTTCAGCAACAAATGTTATGATATGTTGCTGAGCAACCAGTGAAATGCGCAAAGGAATAGCTTATCCCATCAACAATAAACTTCAGTTTGTCAATAGTATGAAATAGGAATTTAGCACATTATCACGTAACCTTGATAATTAATTTTTGAATCCCAAGGAAAACTTTGAAAAGAAAATTTCTTTGCATTTCCGGAATTGAAAACGACTGGGGAATCAAACCTTCGTTATCCTCCAATTTGATTTTAATTAATTACCTTAAATTTAAATAGTGAAAGAAAGAAAACACGCTCACCAATTTTATTAACGATAAGAAGTGAAAAAGAAGGACACTTCTTATTTATGCCGGCCATACACCACACAAGTTCAGTGCTTAGATTTAACTTGACTAACAAACTAAATAAAAATAAAATATGATTTTTTTTTTTTTGCATTACCCAAGTGCAGTTATAAATATATATTTATGAATATTTATTTTAACATTTTTTTTATAAATAAAATTTATCTAAAATAAAAAAAAACAACTTTATTATTTAAAAAATACTTAAACATTTTAATCACTACTCATACTCGTAAATTAAAGCATTCGATTTCCTTGTAATTTAATTGTTGTAAAAAATAATTTAATTATTACAATATTTCGTATGATGTTTTTTTTTTTTTGGTATTTTTTTATGTAGTAGAAAAGATTTTACAAAAATTCTTTGAACTTTTGCATGTCTTTTATTGATTTAATTTTAATGTTTTTTTTTTAATTTTATTTTCTTGCTGCATTTAAAATAATATATTTTTTAATACAATTGAATTGAAATAAATCTAAGGCAAATTACAGAAACAATAAATCGAATAAAAATTTAAAACAAAATCAACTAAAATTTCATTGAAAATCAAATTAAAAAATATTAAAAGGAAACATTTTATCTTTTAAATTAAAATTAAAATAGAAACAAAAAATTGATTTAATCGAAATCTAACTACATAAATAATTGAATGTATTGTATTGTGTTGTGTGTGTGTGTGTGTGTGTGTGTGTGTGTGTAAATAAATATTTATATATCAATTCTGTATACGTATGTCGTTGTTAAAATATTATATCAATTTTTTTTTTAAATTATTTTTAGTATATAATTTAATTTTTTTCTAAATCTCAGTTTACAATTTATGTAAACTTTTTCTATTGCATTTGACATTATGGCATTTAGTTTAATTGCAATAAATATTTAGTGAATTTTTTTTTATTTTCAATTACTTTAATAAGAACTTTTTTTAATTCACACTTTATGACTGACTGTCAGACTGGTTTGGTATCAGAGAATTTGGCAAAAAAATTCTTTGTTAAATACTATTCGCTCGTAATGGAATACATTCGCCTTGACATCTTTGATATCCCTTTAAATAAAACAAAAATAAATAAACAAATAAAATTAAAAATAATATTCTTAAAACACAAATAATTAAACTTAAATTTATAAAAGAAACAATAATACAAAAAAGAAGGTACATACATATTAACTATATATTTATATACAGACAGACTAATAAATATAAATAATAAAAAATAATTTACAGTAAATACACGCAATTCCAAACTGTGTTTCAAATAATTGATACAAAAGTTTTTACAACAAATTAACAGAAAAAATAAGAGTATACGATAATGAAAAGTTTTACATAAAAACACATACTTGGTATACCTTCATTTCCCGGTATCTCGGGAAAATGATTTTCATATTCCGCTTTACCGGGTATCAAAAATTGCGGGAAAACAATAACCAAAATAAATTATTATTTTTTAAAGATATTTAGGCAATTGACAAAGTGTTTTATTGTGTCATACTGGCTGTATTTGCTAAAATTTTATGAACCGACTTAATAAGGACATCTTTGTATGTATTCGATACATGTGCATTAGTGGGTTGATTTTCATGGGTAAAGTATTTTTGAGATTTTTTTCAGATTTTTCGGAAGATGCATTTTTGCCAAAAATCTGGATTGCGATCTTTTATTGAGTTTTCTTCATAACTTTGCCAAAAATTACGATTTTCATCAATTTTGGGTGCAGAAGAAAGTATCCAAGCTTTATTTTTGGGTGCAAAAAGCTAAAAGTTTTTGCAGTGCATTTGCTCATTTAGGCACTCTACGTTACAATTTTTCGTAATTTTTCCATAAAATTTGTAAATAACGCTTTATAACTTTAAAAATTTGTATGAAAATGAAAGAAACTAACAAAGCAGTTTGAAAGAACTATTAATTTTTAATAGTTCAGAAAAAAATATTTTTGAAGTTGCTCCTACCTTTACTGAGTTATACCGGTTTTCAGCTTTGTACCCAGTTTATGATATTATAACTCATACCAGGGATGATAAAGTTGGTACAATTGTACTTTTTTCAGTACTATTAGCATTGCAAAAGTACTGAAGTACTCCAATGACATGTTTAGTACAATTAAAAAATTTCAAAGGGTTGGAGACTTGAATCATAAAATTAATTAACTTATCTTTCCAGATATCAGCAGAATTGCCAAAGGTATATCATCTATACCACATTCGTCGGTGAATGTGAAACATATTTTGTCCCACCATAAATTAATAAAAACAACGCAAAGAAATCTCCTTTATGTTAATACTGTATCGAATTTCTTTCAGACAAAATTTTAACTACAATCTAATGAATCTTGTTGCTATAGTTTTAAATTAACAAAAAACTTATCGTGACTTCAATTTAGATCCAAGCTTTTTTATAAATTTTTTTTATTTATCAATTTTTATGTCTCAAACTTAAAAAAAATATGTAAATGTTAAATTCGCTTTTTCTAATTTAAAGTAACGTTATGTAGAAATTTATCAAAAAACTAATTTTTCTTAAATCAATCGGACTTTGATCTCCTTGAAAAATAATAAAATGATTATTTTGTTCCTTATTATACCTGGGTCCAAATTGCGGCACTTAAATTGTATTATAATTGCGATCGATATCGAATGCCGTAATTTGGCCGCTGGTTTTTATAAGATTTTTTATGCATATGTACTTAGAAGACTTTTTAGCTTGATTTAATGATGTACATACAATCAATCGCGGTAAAAGGTAAAAGGGCGGGATGCCAAATCCAAAAGAAACTTACTTTATAAAACAATATCTATTGGACTTGTTACTCTGTCTTTAAAAAAATAAGCTAAAAAGTCTTCGTCTAAAATTTTAAATTTTCTCGTTAATTGTCAAATAAACAAATATAAATGTATGGTAAAAGTGAATTTTAATGTATGTATGTACGTTCATTTAATAGGCCCAACGCTTCTTATAGGAGCCAAAAGGAACCAATATATATATACATATATGTAAAAATAGAACAATTAAAGAATATATTTGGGTTTTAGTACAATTAGGGTCTAAAAAGTATAATATTTCATCTAATTAACTACAATTTTGAATATGTTATTTATCATCCCTGACTCATACCCAACAAACAAATTAAAATCAAACTATTTTTTTTTGTTTTGTTTAAAACTCATTTATTGGGGTTCTTGCGATGTTGTCCATGACTGGCAATAAATTCTGAAAATCGGTTTCAGAAGTGAGGGTTAGTCAAGGAAAATGTTTAAATTTGTTCTTTGCATTTTGAAATGATTTGTTGGCTTCACAATTTTCTGGATCTGTTTTCAAAATTTTAATTGAAATATTGCAATCTTTAAAAAAAAAAACTCTTGAAAATGTTTAAATTTGTTCTTTGCATTTTGAAATGACTTGTTGGCTTCACAATTTTCTGGATCTGTTTTCAAAATTTTAATTGAAATATTGCAATCTTTAAAAAAAAAAACTGGTTTTTGGAAATGAATCATTGAATTTCTTTATTTTGAAGGCTGTCTTCTGTTTAAATTTACTACTTCGTTTTCGCTCCTCGCCATTCAACTTAAAGTTCTGGTGTCGATATGTTTATAAAAATAAACAAAACGTTAAGGTAGCCAATTTTGGGGTAAAATACCACTGATGACCCACAAAGGCTTTAAACGAGGCGCGACTGCTATATTAATAGTTTTTTAGTTATCCAACCACTTTAATAGACTAGGATTATAGAAAGCAGAGAATCGAGCGCATTGGCAGAGGGACCAATTTTAAATATTAACTCCTAAAATATATGAACCAAATTCTAGCAAGGCATCAGTTTTTTAATTGTCCAGATAAGATTACAGCTGGTTTCGAAAAATGAATATTTTTAAAGAATATCGAATTTTTATCATCCAGCGAGACCGAATAATAGCTCCTCGAGCTTTTACTATTAAATAGGGCTTAGATCCATCACCCACAATGATAAGACTCAGATGAAGCAATAATTTATAGTCTTCTCTTGGTTTCATGTCTTCCAGCTGGCCTTTAATAAAATTGCTCAAATCTTCGCGTATTGTTAATGGACAGGACTTACATCAATGTCACAACTTCTGAAACTGATTTTCAGAACTTACTGCATATTCGATGTACTTGATATAATTTAATAAATGCCACATTCATAAAAGTAAAGAAAATACAACAAATATGACACAATAGAACACTTTGTGAATTGCCTAATTGATAAAACGTAATTTAGAAGTGGCCGAATTTTTTTTGTTAAAAAATTTAATTACAATTTTGTTAAAAAAAATTAAATGTAAATATATATTATGGGAAAAAATAAAAGCTTTTTACGCCGTAACTCTGCCGGCTCGATTGTTTGTATCAAGACATAAAAATTGCTCCAGCCTTCCGTTTGGTGTTTTGGGTGGGTAATTAAGTCGCGTTTGCTCAAAAGACAAAATCCAAGCAAATAAATCTCAAAAAAAATTTGAGCGCCAGATATGCTTATTTGAAACAATGTAATTTGAAAATATCTCAAGCATTTGATTGAATCGAAAACAAAGAAATCTTAAAGACTAAATAAAATAGATCTTGAGGAGTTTTTTTTTAAGTCCAAATTATAATTGATTTCGAAGGTTCTTAGCAATGATTTACAATTTTTTATCTCTTATTTTTAGATTATCTTTACTGCAAAATTGTTTAACAAATTATAAGTCACATAAGCAATTGGTAATAAAAAGTAACTTAAAAATGTAAAAAATAAAAAACTATCGAAATATTGTATGTACAAAAGAAATAATAAAAGATAAAAAGCAACTTTATTTACAATACTTGGCAAAGATCAACCAACTAATTGATATTTATACTCTCAATATAAAATGTTCCTAAAACAAGAAATTTAATATTAAATATAAATGGGAATGGGAATGGGTATATTCTAAAATGGAAGACTCTTTAGAAGTCTAAATAAAATGTTGTAGCCAGTTTCAAGAAAGTTCTCTAGAGGAAGAATAAGTAAATTGAGTTTTTACCCTTCAAAGATAAAAAACATCTACGGCACCAGTTTCTATCATTTGCCTTAAAATCCTATAATTTGTTGGCGATGGTGGAGGACGTGCCAGTTGTGTCATTGTATAGTTTCTACCATGGAATGTACAAACTCGATCCTGTAATTTTTATTTCGTATTGTATAAAATATTTTAAACAAATTTACTTATTTACAAATTCTTGAGGCTTTAAATAAAATAATAAAAAATAAATAATAAAAGAACGTTATTATTAAATATAAGTTAAACTTCATTTTTATAATTATAAGAAGACACGCACACAACCATTTACACTAAAAGACATCCACAGAATAATAAAAAAAACAAACATTATTGTGTCAAAAACATTTACAATTAACAACAGTATTATATTTTTATTTGTTTTGAATTTTACAATACACATACATACTTGTATGTGCTAGTATTTTTTATCCCAGCAAACACAAAGTAAAACCTCTGATATAAGATGACTTAAATGACTTTGTCCTTTAATACCAAGAACAGTTCTCAAACTATTTTAAAAAGGTTTGATTTTAAGATTTGAATTGATAGTCATTTGAATATAAATATTTGACAAGCAATGTTTTATAAATTTTTTCATTATTTGCTTTCAAGATTTATTTCCAAATCTCAAAAAAAAAACATGTTATAAACATTTTTACTTGGCGATAAAAGTAAAATGTCTCTTACAATTAAAGATGCCTGTTTGTTCTTTTGAAAAAATATAAAATAACACAGGTCAACAGATAAAAAAAGATTTGTTTGGGGTAATAGATTAAAGGAAATAAGTTCACGTTCCCTTTAATCGTTTACCAAACAGTGGAACGCGCATTTTAAATACGAATAACACGATAAGGGTGAATATTTTTTTTCATGAAAAGTTCACACGAAAGATTTTATGGTGTAAGAACTTCTCCTACAGGTCCAACCATTCGTTTGTTGGTGGATAGTTTTGCTGCATTTGTGACTGTCGAAGTTTCAAGACGTACGGCCAGACCTCGAACTGCCACATTGGCCGAAAATATTGATGCTGTGCGACGGCCTTCGACGAATTTTGAAACACTATTTGAACCGTTTCCTTTACCAAATCAACAAAAACAATATGCCCGTGCAACTTATGGAGTTATTGAGACAACAATTTTTAAATTGTAGTATTTCTAAAAAAAGAGCTTTCCAAAAGACAAAGTTTATAAGAATAAGCCCCAAACATTGCAGCAACTAATCGACAAAATTCAAGAAGAAATTGATCGTATACCACAAGAAACACGCAGCAAAGTTACCGAAAATGCTACATTGTTGCAAAAAAATACCATAAAATAAACTTTATTTTTATCATTAAATTTTTTGTTTTTCCATTCCACTTAATATTTATTAAAAAAAAATCATATAGTTACTTTTGACGCACCCTGTACTTGGACCTACGGTCAGTTTTTTATATTGGCTGTAATAAAAGCCATGTTTGTGATTTTCTCATATCGATAAATAAATCGATTTTAATGGCTTGACCTTTGACTGGAGGTCCACACAATACGTTCTTCGTTTTTTTTCCATCCTAAAAGTATAATCTGTGTTGTTTTATGTAAAGCGTAGGTTGCCTTGAGGTCTTGAATTTGAAAAGTAGGTTTATCTTTGCGGGCTTCACAAGCAGCGTTTGACAAATCAGCTGATTTTGAAAAATAGAATTTTATTTTTTTTTATAATGCCGTAACACAATAGGTGCGTTTGAGTACTTTTACAGTAAAATGCAGTAAATGAGTAAACTGAAAAATTTGCTCTCACAAAAAGCTGTGGTCCAAAAAGTACGCGAACGCAAAATTTGTAAAAATTCGTATAATAAAGGCAACAGCTGACGGCAAATAATTAAAGTGTTGAAAAATATTGACACTTTTGACTACTTAGCTCGTTTTCTTATCGGTACTCGATTAAATACTTTTTGTAGCACGAACATTTTTGGAAAATACAAACAAACTATTTTATGTAATCTTTCATATATGTTTGTATTTTATTTGATTTTACTAATTTGTAGCGGGTTAAATTATTTAAAAGAACATGAATAATTTTTTTGCTATTGATTACTTAAGAACCCAAATACTTTACACTTTTACAACTCTAAGAAATTAACATAACAAAAAAAAATTTCAAAAGTTTGTAGGTATTTAGCCAAGTAAATGCTTCACAAACAAGTTTAATTAATTAATATATATTCACTTTTTGTTTTGGTTTAATTTTTATTTCAACTTTTCTTTTATTTAACAATTTTTTCACAATTTGTATGCTTCTTAGAGCCACTTTTTGGGTTAGAGATTAGCGATTAAATTAACTTTAATCTCCGCCTTTACTTTTTGAATTGTATTTTTTTAACTTTTTTTTACTAGTTTAAGCGGCCAACGGTGGTGGTTTAAAACTTAACTTAAGCTGCCAACATACACATGTTTAACATAAAGAACTTTTGCAAAAATATATACAAAAATACATTTTTAAACATTGCTTAGCACTTTTATATAATTTTTCCATTCTATATTTTTTCTTTAAACGCAAAAAATTTCTACCTTGCAAACAATTTTAAATTCGCGCATTTTCTTCTTCTTCTTTGAAAACATCCATATTGCTTGATAAAAAGTTGACATTTGCAAAAAAATTTTACCATTTATTTGTGCTCAGTATGGTAGCGCTACATGGTTTAAGCCACCACCCAAAAATATCAAATTCAATTGATACAAGATTAACTTTATTCTCAGATTAGCTAATTATAGAATTAAATTAACTTTAATCTCAAACCTAAAAAGTGGCTCTTATTTGTTACTTTTGTTTGTTTACCTTTTGAAACATAGGGTTTTTTGATTTACTAAATTTTACTGCAAAAATTTCTGCAGTAAAAATTTGTAAATACTCAGACAACAACTGTCACTTTTCGCTCTCAATTTATGTTCTCATATACTGCATTTTGTGTACTCGAACGCAATTTCGTAAAATGCAGTAAAGTTAAGTAAAAAATAGTAAAAACTTTTGTGTTCTCGAACGCAACTAATGGTGGAAAAAATTAGTGGTAAGGACATCCAGCTTTAACGCGAATAATTTGTTTCGACGACCTAAATGGGGTCTTGTTACATCCCTAAAGGGAAGCAAACTGACACCAAAGTAGTCCCGTGATAGGGCTTTGGTGGTAGAGACCGGTTCTAGTTCTAACACTGAATAAAATCTATCACTTTTACATGGGGTTGTCATTGGAGGGGGTCAATTGACACCATTTGACCAGTCACAAATCTGTTCTCAACGGACATGTTTAGTGACAGTTTTTAATAACATTGTTTATTTTTCTCCCATTAAAACGGAAATTTGGGATGAAAACAATTCGTCGATACCCGAAATTGTTTGCAAAATATGCGGTGAACACTTGAGACAGTGTGTAAGTGTTCACAGAAGCTGTATAAGGTTCGGAGTGCATGCAAAGGAAATAAAAACGAATTCACTTCGATGACTGTTCCTTTTGCTAGGCATGATCTAGCCAGAACTAAAATTGCCCTTATTATTCAGAGGAAGTATTTGAGGAAAACCTTAATAAAAAATGTTTAATGGACAGGCAGTAAAGGGCTGCACAAGCAAATTTATTTTTCCACATACAATAAGACATTCGCTGAGTTGTGCCTGACAGCGGTTAAAAAAAATGATAAAAACGGCACAGTGAAATAACTCCCAAATGAAATAAGTCCCAATGAAATAACTCCCAATGAAATAACTCCCAATGAAATAAGTCCCATGAAAAAAGAAATAACGCCCAACTGGAAAAAATTAAATAACTTCCAAAGGCAAAAATGAAATAAGTCCCAATTTTTGGGACTTTTTTTAAAATGGTAAAAATAAATCCCAATAAAAATGAATTAACTCCCAATGAAATGAATCCCAACAAAAATGAATTAACTCCCAATTTTTTTTGGCCATAGCAATTTGCTGACTTTTTATTCGCCAAAATAAAAAATACTGGAAAAACCAATTGGAAGTAAAAATAAAAATTTAGTCTAATTATTGTATAAGAAATCGCGTGGAGGCGCGCGCGGCGCGGCTATTTTCTCTTGGCCCTCATGCAAAGTAAGTCCAAAACTTATGAAGATATTTTCCATCTGAAACATACTCACAACATCGGTTGGAGTCTTCGGAGTCTAAAATCACTTGCAATTTCGTTCATAACACGTATAATATTGCCTTCCTTTGGCTTCAGATTTTTGCAAATAAAATTGTTTTTCATCTATAATGTATAGCGCTTTACTATTTCTTCTTTTGCCACTCATGTCACTAAACAAAATTCTAACAAGAACTGATGATGTTTACACTGTTTTATTAAGTGGAATACCTGATTGCTTTACAACTACTTGCTTTAAGAGAGTTTTAAGAACCGTTACAAAATCATCAAAATTTACAAAAATGCAATTTTTAGAGAAATGATATAACTACCAACGCTAAAATAGTGTTTGCAATTAAAATGAAATAAGTCCCAACTGCGATGAAATAAGTGCCAATGATAACTCCCAAATTAAATAACTCCCAACAAAAAAACTGTTGGGACTTATTTCATTTGGGAGTTATTTCATAATAAAATAACCCACAACAAAAATTATGAAATAGGTCCTAATGCATTGGGACTTATTTCATTATGATTATGACAATTTGTATGGAAAATTTTTTGGGATTTATTTAATTTTTCCATTGGGACTTATTTCATTTGGGAGTTATTTCACTGTACCGATAAAAACACATCGCCGAGTACATGACAAGAAACACAAATTTAAAAAGCAGGGACTGTTTTACTCGTTTACTCGAAAAAACGAATATGAGTTTGTCTTATGTTTGTTCGTTCGTTGGCGTTCGTATATTATGTATGCTAATATTGGGCACTGATGGGATTTGTGGTACAATTGTACCAAATTTGGTACAATCGAAACTTTATTGGTACACTGGAACAATTCATCCCTTTTTTGGTACAATTTAAAAAAAAGACCCACGAAGTTTCATAATTTCTTTGAGGTGGATTAATATACACAGAAAAAATTATTGCCGAATTATTTTCAAACAAACGCTTGTTTGAAATTTTTTTTAATTTCTACAAATTATTTTACTGATTCAATTAATATTTTTGTTGGATTTTTATTTAACCAACAAAAATGTTGACAACTATTCAAAAATATAATATTCGCTTTATTGGTTTCAAGTTTTAATAATTTTGTATGAAATATTTAATGCTCTTTAATGTTGTCGTCTTTTTGCATTTTTTTATTTGATCGTAAGCAACGCTTCTTTATGTGATATTTAAGAACAACAACAAAAACACATAGTCTTTTTTTGGACGCTTTAAAAAAGTACAACAATACCGTGACGAGGTTTGTAGTAAAAAAAAAAAACAAAAACAAAAACAGGTAAAAAAAACGTTTTACTCTTTTTAAACAGCAGAAACAACAACAATATTATAAGAAAGAAAATAAATTTTTGGTTGGTTTCAAAGTTGGTAAAAAAGAATGAAAAACAAAATCCCATATTCAATTTTTCAAAACTGTTTAGTTAAATACATCAAATACAAAAATAGAATGATGACGAAAAACATATCGAGTCGGTCTGCTGCCGTTTTTGGTTACATTTCTTCTTCTTTAGCAATGGAAAGGATACAGCAACAGTGAGTGATGAAGAAAAACATTGTGTGTATAAATAAAAGACTTCGTTCAAAAATTATTCCAACAAAAAAATGTGTCTCAAAGCCAGCCGGCCGCTCTGCTCTGCTTCATCTTTTCCAACAGTGCTTGCTTGTGTGTGCGTCATTGCTGGTGCATTAACTTTTTTGTTTGATTCAGCAAATTTATTTGTTTGAAATTTATATGAATATCAGTAAACTTTTTGTTTGATTCAGTTAAATTGTTTGTTTGAAAAAAATCAGTGTTTTTTTCAATAAACACAAAGTGCACATAAATTGTTTGAATATGCGAATTTGTTTATAGGACCGATTTCAGACAAAAAATTGTTTGATTCTACAAATTTTTTGTTTGAATTGGAAAAATAATTTTTTCTGTGTACGTTTTCACATGTCTCCAGCCCTGACCAGAACTATTAAAAATTTCAATTTTGTTAATTTATGTTCATGATGTTATGCTAACATATTAAGTACATAGTACATACATAAGTATGTGTACTCGTATTCCTGTAGAAAGCCGAAGATCAAGTGTCTCCAAATCGCCACTTTTTTCGATTGTTTTGGTGACACTATAAACCAAGCATCTACATTTTTGTCTGCGTTTGATAAAAAATAGAAATAGATACATTTAAGCTCCTTCTTAATTTTTTTAACCCACACCACAATAGTGGTAGTATACCGATCTACTCAGAATCACTTTATGAGTCGATTTAGCTATGTCCCTATATTCAGCTGGTTGTGCTTAAAGTACAGGTCGCAAGCTTTAAGGTAAATCGATGAAATTTTGTACTTAGGTTTCAATTCATAAGGACAAAGCCTTCTGAAAATAGTGCGAATCGGTTCATAATATCATAATATCACGGAACAGTGTTTGTGCCTATAAAGTATCTAATTAAGTTGGTATTTAGATCAAATTTGTACCAGACTTACTTCCTTAAAAAAATTGGTATTGGTGTAAACAATAACTTTTGTTATATAGCAGCTATATATTAAAATGTTGTGCTGGTAGGTCCAAAATTTACTGTAGATCCCATATAAGCCCTCTTTCTAAAATTATTTAAGGGCAAACGAATCTCATATAGCTGAAGATATCTAAATAATATTTGGCACAATGAACTTTCACATGAATCTTAACGCCCTAACATAATTTTGATCTGGCGGGTTCATGATTGCCATGGGTTCCAAATAGGGAACACTATCGTAAATTTGTCTTTATATACTGTGGTGTGGGGTATTAAGTGCTTACTTGTTTTGTTTTTGTTATTATTGAATAAAAAAGTGTTATGAATTCTTACTATGTATGCTCTTTTAATATATAGCGAAATTTTGGAAATTTCCCTAAAGTTCGGCGTGAGCAATTGTCTCGGCAACTCTAAAACTTTAAACAAGCAACACAATAAAAGAAGAAGAAAAGCAATTTTTGATAAAAGTTTACTCTTTGAGGACATTTTGAACATAAAATTTTACTTTTATGTAACTAGATTTGGCTCGAAATCTCGTAAGTACCAGATTTTGTTGTAATTTAAACGGCCTATTACGAAGCAAAAATTATTTTTCATTTGAAATCCACATTTGAGAATAGCCTTTGACAGCAAGCTGAAAATATATGAACTAATCAAATAACTCGCCTTTTTTTTGAGGATACTATAATATTTTTAAAATTATTTTCAACCGAGAAAGGGTTGGATATAAAATTATTTTCAATTTGCAATCCAACCTCGGTGTTTGTTGGGATCGCTACTATTTATGTTTCAGAGTGTGTGTCTATTTAAATATTTAACACACATTTTATAGTAATGTACACACAAAAACACAGCGCAGACACTTCAACACCACAACAAAACAACACACGACTTTTTTTTTTGTAGTCAGACATTTATAGCAAAAAAAAAAAAAAAAACGATTTAATAAAAACACCTTTGTTTGTATTTGATGCATTTTGTACATGTGTGTGTCATTATGCTGCATGTGCGCATAATGTTTTAATATAAAAATAATGTGTAAAATATAATTACAATTATTTTTATTAATAAATAAATGTTGTTCTGTCTAGTATGCATGTACATATGGGGGATTCACAAGGTGTGCTATTAAGTCATATCATCATAATTCGTCATAACTGTACCCACAGCAGCCATACATACATATATATATCTTGTTATTATTTTAAGACATATGACTTTTCAACTTTACGACTACCTTGTGAATCCCCCAATAGTATTTGTGCACGTGTGCTAAGGTGATGTTTATGTTCTATTGTTCACTTCATTAAAATTAAAATATTCAAAATTTTTGCTAAATTCTTCATCATAAATTATTATTATTTTTTAAAATTCTTTTAAGATCGTTTTGACACAGTTTTATTAATAATCCCTTAATTATGTCTGAACATCATGCATAACTGAAATTTATTTGTAAAAAAAAAACTGGTGTAACTATCATTTATAGGGATGCGATTTCCATGCAAATGCATGTTTTTTGTCGATAGTGTAAGAACGATGTAAACCAATTATCTTTCAGAATCAATATATGTGCGTTAAAATGGCATCGATTTGTTGTTGTATATTTTTGCATATTTTGGTGAAAATGCATATTTCGGTTTTAAATGCATATTTTGACATTTTTCAGTTATTTTTTTTTTAATTTCCATATTATAAAACAAAGTTCTTCAAAAAATTTTTGAATATGTACACAAATTTATGAATAAATTCCTTTGGAACTCTGCTTAAAATACAACTTTACATTAGAAAGATACGCATATACTACATTCAGGGGGCGGCGGGGGTGAAATAAGAAAATTTCCCCCCCGTAAATTATAAAAATATGTTTTGTTAATTTCGATAATATAAGAATTCCCAATAATAATTTTTTTTTAATGTACAAATTTTTTGGAAATCCCAGCAAGGTTTTTTTTTTGTTTTTTTTTTTATGGAATCTCTAACGAAATTTTCAACAAGTATTTTTTTATTTTTTTTATTGAATCTCTAACGATTTTCAATAAGTATCCATATCTTAATCCTAATAGTTATTTATTAGATATTTCCAAAGAAACATCTAGTTTACCGTATTCAAATACTTATTCTACATTCAATCCCAGCAGGTGCCATCTATATCCAAAGACTAAACGTTCGACTTGATAATGCGTGAGGTTGAATTATTAGAATGCCTTAGTATTTGCAATATTTATGTATATATGTGTTGTATGAAACAAAAGTCTATTTGATAATTTTTGACGAAAGCAGTGATTTGTCGGGGAAAAGCCAGATTTCCTTATCTTTAAGATATTTCAACATACAACAAAAAGTTTCTAGGGAAGAATTTATTGGCTTTGTTGTAAACGCATTTGAAGAAGCTTCCAAAGATATTGATGACGTTGATGTGTCAATTGATGCGAAGGCACTATCATCAATACTTCTAAATGCTTTGACAAATTTTGGTCCTGACCTAAAAAATTGTGTAGAAGATGGTACAGATGGGTGTCCTCTGATGTCAGCAGAAAATGGAGCTGTTCAAAATTGCTGGAAAAGCGACAAATGCGAAACAAACGCCTTGCCCATAAATCGAACAACTCAATTTCTAAAAGCAATAAAGTGCCATTAATACAAAAAGTTGTATCATTTGTTAAAGAAACGACAAAATTTTTTAAATATAGTCATCCAAAGCGAAAAACAGTTTAAGCAAAGTATTTGGGAGCCAAACTCTCTTCATTATGCGCCTTTGCAACAAGTGTCCATCATATAGTAGAAGCTTTGGAAAAAATATCTGAGTGGAGAGGTAGTATATCTTTATATATCTACCTTTATATTAAGGAACTCACTTAGTAATTTTAAATTTATTTGCGGAATAAACATATTAAGTGTGATACCTATTGTAACACAGCCACTTACTATCATTTTCAAAAGCAAGATATCGATCTTCAAAAAGGATTGAGCCCTATCAAAATTTTAATCATGTGCCTTGAAGAAAAAAGAAATAAAGCCGAAGAACAATTTAAAGAAATTTTTGAAAAAGTTTAAGTTATTTGCGTTCAAATCGAGGTTCCTATCGAAAAGACAAGATTTGAACGAAATAATCACATCCAAATGTTAAAGATTACTACCGAGTTGTAGGTTACATTCCTCTTGTTGAATTTATTTTAGAAGATCTCAAAACACCTTTCCCAATAGATATCCTAAATATATTGAACATACCTAAACTTCTACCTCAAAGTGTAATCAAGTCATATACAGATACAAAACTGTTAAAACCACAACTAGCTGATGAGCTGATTATATTTGATAAAAGAGATAAGCAACTACTTACATCTATCAGATAACGTTGTAGGTGCTTTAGTAAACTGTGATGAATATATCTACCCAAATCTAAGAAAGACCCTCCCTTTGTCTTCCTACCCTTCGTCGAATAAAAACATGGCTTGGATCAACAATGACAGAAGATAGACTCTACTGTCTAAATTTGCCTCACAAGGAAATCGTAAATTGCGTATTTAAAAAGATTAATCTATATTGAACTGATCTTATATTTCATTAAACCTTTTGGTTGGGTTTTTTTTAAATAGGGTAATGACTTTTTTTTGGACAAAATTTCCAAATTGATAATTAAAATAATTTTTCCGCACCAAATGCAATTTCTAAAGCTCCTCAAAAAATTTTTTTTTTTATTTTCCATACACTTTATATATGGTAAATTTATTGTTTACATATGCTTTATATTTACGCCCCCACATTTATTAATGATTATAAAATTTAAATAAATGTTTATTAAGGAAAATTTTCATAGAAAATTTGGTTTTCAAGCCTTTAATAAATTTAAAATATTTTTATGAATACAGGCATAAATACGTAAAATAAGCAACTGCATAACAAAAATGTAAAGCTTTTTTTTTTTGGGTCTAATGAAATAAATTTTAAGTTTAAAGTGCGAGTTGATTAACATAATGGAAAAATACTTGTGCAAGTTTAATAGCTCGTTCCGCGCATATATTACTACGCTGCTGAAAATTATCACTGTTTCATATAACCTCCAAACAACTCATCTATCACAACATTTATCTTTTGCCATTAAAATTTAGTTATTTAATAAACCGCGAAATAGAGTCGCGATTTGGTAAGATCTTGTTATATTCATGAAATTATTAAAAAATACTTAAAATTTTGTAATTAAATGTTAATTTTGTATAGTGCGGAGAAAAATTTAAATTCAAAACTTTATCGCAATTGGTGCGGAAACTTTCTTCACGATCGCGAAAAAGTAATACATCATTTCTTAATATTTTTCACGGTCTATACGGCTATGCGATGAAGAATTTGATATTCGCAAAAATTGCAAAAAACAATTTTTTACTTTTTTGTATCATACAAAATTCCCCCCCCCCCCCCCCCCCCCTAAGGCTCAAGCTGGATCCGCGCCTGACTACATATTTTGATGCTACATGCCAAGGCGAATTCAAATACAGGTGGTGTCGAAACGCCATTTGATTTTGACAGTTTGAACCAACTTGCTTAGATTTGTTTGGAATGTTTGACATTTCGAGCCGTAAAGACTAACATTGCAATGAAAAATCCCTTTTGTTCTTGGATTGTTGTAGTATCGAAACTACTTGTTGTTGAATCCTTGTAACATGCTAACATTTTAATTCGCTTTAAACTTTTAAATCAAAACGTATATGTAATTTTTTCATTGTTTTGCAACGTATTTTTGAGAAAACACAGATTCTTCAGGAAACTTTAATGTGAATTAATAAAATTTTAACATTCAAAACAATAATTTAAATGAAATTTGTCCACTAATTGATCAAAATTAAATTGTGACTATATTAAACAGCCAAACACGTATTATATTTATATTTTATTTAAAGAGATTTTTTCCCCAGGAAATATGCCAAAGATGAAGCCATCGAAGAACATAACAATGTCTTTAAATCTGATGGCCGAATACTCTATTGCAAAGTTTGCAATAAACCCGTGAGTCAAAAACACAAGGAGCGTCTCGAGCGTGTTACAGAAAAGTCGTCCCAGTCGTTGCTTAATAATACAGAGACACCAAATAAGTTTTGTGTGGACTTATGTCAAGCATTTACATGGTTAAGGCTGTCAATGGGCTTAAAATATTTTATCCAAAACTGCTACATGTTACTTGCTTGGCACATGGTTTACACCGAGTTGCAGAGGAAATTAGAAGCCAATTCGATAATATTGATTTATTGGTTTCATACGGAAAAAAAAATATTTTTAAAGGCTCCTTCCCGAGTTGCAATTTTCAATGAAATGTATCCCTTGGTACCCTTAGATGGGGAACCTGGTTAGATGCTGTAGAATACTATTCAACAAATTTTGAACAATTTAAGAAAAATATTGAAGAACTTGTGGTAACCGATGCTTATGCCATTAAAAAAGTAGAAGAAATATTAAATTTAAAGAACATCAAAAGTCAACTGGCAATTGTATTTTCCAACTATGGTAATATTGCTGAAACAATAACTTAATTAGAGGGACTTAGTTCACTTAATACTCAAGTCAAATTAATTGATATTGCAGAAATAAAAATTAACAATGTGGAAGGAAGAAATGCCCAACAAATTAAAAAAAAATCCAAAACGTTTTGCAAAAAAATACCGGATATCAACATATAAAGCAAATTTCAACTTTTTTCGATCTAGAATCAAATGGTGGATCTGAATTAGAAAATAAATATTCTCCAAATTAATGCTCCTATAACTTCGGTTGACATTGAGATATCATATTCCATGTACAAAAGTTTTTTGCGTCCAAACAGACAAAGGTTTACTTTATGCAAACAAAAATTTTAATTAGTTATTTAAATTAAGATTTAAAAAATATTGTACCTTTGAATGACAACAGACTGAATTTTTATCTATTTTTTTGTTTGATTCAAATAAAATTTGGAAAAAAAACTTTTTTATTGAAAATGTTAAAATTTTTAGTGCATATTTTTTATATTGTTACGTTTTTCCTTTAATAAACGCGTTCGGTTTACTCCCTTTATAATAAACCGTTGAGTTCTTTTAATTGCAAATAAAAATAAATACACACACACTTATTCAACTTAACAAACTTTATTTTGTTCACAATTGTTAGTAACGAACAGAACCGTTTTTCAAAACAAACTAAACTAATTTTACATGAGTCACCCCTTTTTATATTTCATAATTATTTCTAGATTTTTCCTGAACCTTCCCGTAAAAACTATTTATTATGTTCTATAACCATTTCTAGAAATTACTGGGAAATTTATATAGGAATTATTTTTAAAATAACAGTTGTGTTGAAAATTATACATGACAATTTTAAGTAACATAAAACTATGACTATAAGATAACTTATAACTATAACTATAAATAATTCTTAGATAATTTAACTTTCGTAACACTGCCCTCCACTTAAGCCTGTTCGTCCCGAATAGGCTCAGATTCTCCTTTTCCATAATGGGCTAGTCGTTCTAGATGTACCACTTTCATTTTTGATCTTGGGCTCTTATATTTCTGGATCCGATACACCACGTCATTCAATTTCTTTATTACTTTATATGGGCCATCCCAATGAGTCTGCAGCATTGGAGAAAGTCCTTTCTTACGTTGCGGATTAAAAAGTAAAACCAACTGGCCCTCTTTGAAACCTTCCGAATTTGCCGCTCGATCGTATCTGGCTTTCATCTGGTCATTTGATGAATTAACACGCCTTCGTCTTAACTCGTTTTTCTGCTCTTGGATAGAGTCATTATTATTCGCTGGTACGGATGGTTCACCAAAGTTGTACTGCTGGGCCGGATTTCTACTTTCTCCAATCAGACCATTGTCTGCAACGCACTGTGGGCATGTAATTGCGCAATCAATCACGGCTTGCTTGCAACCGACCCAATAGTAGCTTGCTTTTAACTTCTTTATGGTTCTCGTAACGCTAAGATGCCCACCACCAGTACCTTCGTGGAATTTCTTCACAACTTCACATACTTTAGAAGTCGGTACTACAATAAGGTTTTTAACAGTTTTGCCATCAGTACTTTCCCATGTACGGTATATGCAACCATTTATCATCCGCAGACTACTCCACTGCGCCCAATACGCTTTCATTAGTGGACCGTTCAATTTAATTTCTTCACGAGTCGGCCTTTCACCTTCTTTCTTAGCCATCATAATTTGCGCTAATAAGGGGTCACTTTTCTGCGCCGTTGACCAGTCTTCGCTGGGTTCCACATCTAATAAGCGAATCTCATTTATGCGTTTCTTGTTTTTAGACTCTATACCGTGCTTGCTTTTATGTTTACTGGGCCGTCTTGAATATGTGGTCGCTTTCCCACGTTTTTCATCGTTTCTTTGGGAGGACAATTTCTTATGATCACTAGTGACTAGTTGTCTTACAAGGGCTTCACTTCCATTCCCAACGTTAAGGGGTACTTCTAGACCATGCCAATTCATAATTTGTCGTCCCATGTCTAGACTAATGCCTTGGCGAATCATAAAATCTGCTCCAATTATGACCTCGTCCATAATTTCAGCCACAATAAACTCATCAAAAACGGTCATATCAGCCATTCTTATTTCCACTCTTGCTTTACCATAGACAATAACAGGCTCTCCCGTAGCTGTTCGCAAGTTTACACCACTAAGCGGCTCGACAGCTCCCCTTATCAAATCAGCTCTTATAATGGAATGTCCTGCACCAGTGTCGATAGTCAAAATGCGGATTTCACCATTTATGTAACCACAGGTCGTAATATTTCTGTTACTCGTTTTCACTACTAAATTTATCGTGGGACCTTCAGTTTCCTCTGCACTGCTAGCTCTTCTCAACTTTAGCGGTGGCTCCCGCGATGATTGTTGACATGCTCTTCGTTTGTTCCTTTGCGGCGAAGCAGATCTTGATCGTTGTTTGGGTGCTTTGCAGTTTCGCTGAATATGGCCAATCTTACCACAATTATAGCATTTCGCTTTGTTTTTACCTTGCTTCTCGCTTAAAGCTTGCATCACTGCCTCCTTTATGTCCTTTACAATATCTCTTTCTTCTTCAGCGGCAAAATCAAGTTTTCGCACCTTATACGCTTGCGGCCTTGAAATTATTCTTGCGGTTTCTTGGGCTAGGGCAAATGATACCGTTTCGGCAAATGATGGCTTCTGTGATGCACATACCGCTAGTTTCACATCAGCATCCCGTATACCGTTTACAAATGCCTCGGTCTTAAAATGATCTAGCAATGGATGACTTTCACCTGGATAGGTAAGCTGCACCAAGCGCTCAATCTCTAATGCGAACTCCTGTAGCGTCTCGTTTGCCTTTTGTACTCTTCCCCGTAATTCCATTCTGAATATTTCTTTTCTGTGTTCACCACCATACTTTCGTTGCAGTGCTACCATAATGTCATCGTAATTGTTTCTGCAACTTACTGGTACACTTTCTAGAATTTCAGCCGCAGATCCTTTTAAAGCCAGAATCAGCTCTATGGCTTTTTCTTCATTGTTCCATGCATTTTTGTTGGCAACTGTGTCAAACTGGAACTTAAAAACACTAAATGGTAAACTGCCGTCAAAACTCGGGGCTTTAATTCTACTAGAGACTTCTGGTGAAACTCGAACCGCTCCCTCTTGGCACTGAAGACTATTAACTTTAACTTCCAGATGATGTAGTTTTTCATCGAACACCGTGACTTGTGTTTTTACATCAGACAATTCCATTTCCATATCGTCCACTCTGTCGTTTATAACAGTAGAAATCTCTTGAAGCTTCTCAAGTTTTTCATTAGTAGCCTGAAGTTTCTCGTTTGTCACTCTAGAATTTTCTTGAATTTCGGCTAAGATGGTGCTTGCATTTTCCTTTACCATCTTCTCTATATTTTTAGAATTTTCTGCTATGATAGCTTTTGAATTTTCTTCCATTTTTCTAGAGGTTACAGCCGAATTTTCTTTTACCATTTCCTCCATTTTTCTAGAATTTTCTTCCATTTTTCTAGAGGTTACAGCCGAATTTTCTTTTACCATTTCCTCCATTTTTCTAGAATTTTCTTCCATTTTTCTAGAATTTTCTTCCATTTTTCTAGAGGTTACAGCCGAATTTTCTTTTACCATTTCCTCCATTTTTCTAGAATTTTCTTCCATTTTTCTAGAATTTTCTTCCATTTTCTCCATCATAGCAGCAAACATTGTACCAAGATCCATGTTGCTTGTAACTGCACGGGTAGCAACTTCTATTTCTTCTTTTTCTTCAAATTCATAAGTTGCGATGTCAATATTGCGTCGCTTAAATTCATCGATTAATCTTTTCTGCAGCTCAGCTTTATTTCCAGCAGTAGGCAGATCCAACTTGTCCAACTCTTTCTTGAGCTGTTCAACTTTTAGCTCCTCGAATTTCATTGTTGTTTGTATAGTTTTTTTTTTTTTTTTTTTTTTATACTTTTTTTTTTATTTGTTTATTTATTTTATTTTTATTTATTTTTTTTTTTAATTTTTTTCTTTCTTTTTTTTTTTTTTTTTTTTATTGCAATTTCACTTCTGACACCAATTGTTACGTTTTTCCTTTAATAAACGCGTTCGGTTTACTCCCTTTATAATAAACCGTTGAGTTCTTTTAATTGCAAATAAAAATAAATACACACACACTTATTCAACTTAGCAAACTTTATTTTGTTCACAATTGTTAGTAACGAACAGAACCGTTTTTCAAAACAAACTAAACTAATTTTACATGAGTCACCCCTTTTTATATTTCATAATTATTTCTAGATTTTTCCTGAACCTTCCCGTAAAAACTATTTATTATGTTCTATAACCATTTCTAGAAATTACTGGGAAATTTATATAGGAATTATTTTTAAAATAACAGTTGTGTTGAAAATTATACATGACAATTTTAAGTAACATAAAACTATGACTATAAGATAACTTATAACTATAACTATAAATAATTCTTAGATAATTTATCTTTCGTAACAATATTTTTAATGCATATTTTGGAGTTTTTAGTGCATGTTTTATGCGCATATTTTCGATTTTTTAGTGCATGAAAATCTCATCCCTAATCATTTATATTAGCTCTGTTTCTTTACTCTACTTTGGGATCCCTCGGGATCAGGGTTCTCAGATTTTTTTGAGCCCCATCGCCAAACCGGATGTGTAAAATCGTCAAAAACCGCCAAACGTCGATTTTGTTCAGTTTTTGTAAAAATTTTTTTTTTTTAAATTAAATTTTGCATACAAAAAACGCTAGTCAAAAATCGACGGAAAAAAATACAAAAAAGTCACCGAAGTAAATTTTGTTTTGTTTCTGTAATTTTTTTTTAAATAACATAAAATGGAGATCATATATATATATAATATCATAAATATAAAATCGTACACTTCAGCCTCACCGATTTCATTGCTGGAGTGACCTACTTACTATTAGAATTACATACATACTATTAGAATTAAATAGGGACTGAATATAAAATTCACTTAATATGTTTTTTCATATTAGTAATGATAACAAAAAATGATAGCCAAGTTAATCCCCAGTTATATCAGAAATTGCCATAAAAGTCGCCAGTCGCCAAATGGGAAATCCCATCGCCAAACACGTTTCAAAATCGCCACGTTTGACGAGAAATCACCATATCTGACAGCCCTGCTCGGGATCTCAATTTGCACGAAAAGCGTTCCCGTACTTTTAATTTGTGTAAATGAGAGCGGATTTGAAAGAATACAATTTTTCTTCTTCTTGCACGAAACAGCCCAGAACTTTTCTTCGTGCAAATTGTCAAACAGCTGTAAAACATAAACAAAACAACGAAATGCAAAGGAAACAAATCATGAACCAAATTTTGGAAAAAGTGATGAGGAGTGAAATAATATACTGAAATATAAAGTTTTATGTTGAAATATGAGGAAAACATAATGTTAGTTATTGTAAAAGTGTTTGTTTGGTTTAATTTTTGGTAAAATTAGTTTATTTCTGCAGACAATATACAATTTTTCAAAAGTGGCATACACTTTTATTGTTTTGTAAAAACTATCAAAACAATGACTTAAAATAGGTGTGATCCCGTACTCAACATTGGGAGCCCGCGTTATCCCAGTCTTACCGAAAACTGTTGCCGAACTCAAAATTTGGTAAAGTGAGAGAGAATTTGAGAGAAAAATAATCTTCTTCTTCATGCACGAAGTAGCCCGTACTTTTTCTTTGGGTTGATTGGGAAAATTGTTAAGCAATCAGCTGTGTTAAAAAATAAACAATTACAAACTACAATCAAGTATTACCAAAATAATTTAAATACATAATATTAATAAAATAAGCAATAGAAAATGTTGAAAAATTTACGCAGATGGTTGAATTTTACTTTAATACATGCTTACGTGTCATTTGTGTATTTACTTGAACATATTTCATATTAACGTTTTCTTTTGGGGTGTTAATTTGGTTTTTATTGTTCCCGTACTTTTGTATATTTTGTCTATAATTGAGAGAAATTTTTGTTTACTCTCATTGTACCGAACTTTACCCAAAAAGTACGGGATCGCACCTTTTATTTCGTGCTTAAAATTTGGTTTTATTTATTTATGCTTGCTCTCATTTTCACGAACTTTACCCAAAAAGTAAAGAAACAGAGCTATTATAAAAGCTGATTCCCAGCGATAAAAATTAGTGAAATTAGTTTTGTTCAGTTTTGCTCAAGCCAGTTATTTTTAAATGCCCCTTTAGAAGTTGTAACACTTTTATGCTTTTTTGTTCTAGTTACTCTTACGTAAACGAATACGCTGCAGATCAGCTGTTCTGTGTTCTTAACCAAGCTTATGTATAAATAGGTACTCTTACGTAAACGTGACGTTGCACTGCGGATGAACCTGATGATATTAAAAAGTGTTCCCATTTATTGGTAATAACTGTGAATGAATTTTGTGATAAACCAAACATTCCATCGGCGAACATGACGTTTTTTTATATTTTCATACAAAACGCACAAATAACAAAAGCTAAAATTAAAAACCATTATTTTCTTCATAACCCCAGGTCTACACTTGTCCCCAAAAAATTAAAAAACAAAACCTTAAAAAGTAAAAATTTATTTTTGTTTTATTTTTTACCAAAAAAGAAAAAATTTAATTTCTGACCAAATTGTAAATTTTTTTAAAAATAGAAAAAACAATTTTAATAAGAAATCCCCAAAATTCCCCAAATAAAAATTTTTAGTAAAAAAAATATTTTATTTTGTTTGTAGCGACTGGTTTGGGCATGTTTATTAAAATCCCTTTTATGCGATTTCACTGGGCAATTAAAGCAGAACAATATGCTGTTTTTGAAGAGGAATGAGCCAGTTAATTTGAATTTGGAGCTTGTTCAATCGGTTTTAGCCATCCTTGAAATCAACAATAAAAATGAGTACGTATGTATATCCGTTATTTCTTTAAAACTTCAATGCATCATAAGTACTTACCAATAGCGCAGCATTCTTTTTCCCAAACTTATTATATTGCCTTTTATATTTACTTATTTGCTTGCAAATTGTCTTTAAAAAATCAAAAATTGTATGTGTTGTCAACGGTTTTAGATTCTTTTTTTAAATTCTTCCATTTTTAAACACTCACTCAAGAATAATAACATTAGTCTGTGTTCAAATGGCTCATGTCTTATTGACATGATTCTTCCTCTTTCTTCTTTGAACATGAATTGGCTTTCAAATGATTCATGTCATGTTGACGAAATGTTTTTTATTTTGTAAAGTCGTGCGTATGCATGTGTGCATTTTTTATATTGAAAACCAAAGAAAATTGAATCAACGAATAAGAAAGCAAAGCGTACTGACAGTACATGCATCGGTGTATTCGTTTCTTCTCCCCTCGTCACTCGCGCCATTAAAGTAGCAATCATGGCATTAAAACATGAGCCATTTGATTAAGTACCTTTTGCACACTTAACAAAAATGGTAATCTTAATTAGGACCCTTTACACATTATCAGTTGTTGATAAGAGTAAGATAAAAGTTTTGCTACTTTTTTTCATATTTTCTATATGAAGCAAAAAAATAAGCGTAAATAATAAAACATGGAAATAATTTAATGAACATTAAATTTGATGAGCTTAAGCCTGATTAAAAATATTGAAAATTTGGATTAAAAACCATGAATAGTTCAACAAAATTACCAAAATACTAATTAGAAGCAAAAATATTTAAAAATGTGTAAAATCCCCAAAAAATCCCCGAATTTTATTTTTAAAACCCCAAATGACTTTCTTTGTTCATTTTGCTCGCATGAAATCCCCAACTTTAGGGATAAATCCCCAAGTCTTGCAGCTCTGCAGCTAGTGTGCAATAACGTCGGCAGAATAACAAGAGCAATATTTCTTATTGCTCAGCTTATGTTAAAGGCATGGGTAGGGATGAAACGATACCTCTAAGGTATCTTTACTTTTACTCGATGTGGTATCGCTCGTAAAGTATCGATACCTACTTAGAATCGAAAAAAAAGTATCGATACTTACTTGTATCGGTACTTGTATCGTTTGTATGATAAAAGAATAGAAAGCAGCATTTCAAAATGATTCATGTCAAATGAACTCCGACCTATTAGAATTTTTGCGCAAAATGAAAAGTGTAAAAATTGAGACCACTTTTAGTTACCACCTTGTACCAATTTCCTTTCGCCAAATCTTTTTTATCTTAGGAAACAAAATTTTATAGAACGTTTAGGATAACAACCTTAATTCACCTTTTATTCCAGAAATGAACAATGTCACTATGTATTTATTTTAAAGGTTAATAGGTTTTTAAATTGATAAATATATAAATTAGGGTGGTAAAACAATAATCCACGATTTTAATTGTGAGTCACACCTTAACGTCAAGTTTTTTGCGCAACTTAAATTGACCTTTCTTTGTTTCAGTATTTGACAACTTCTACCATTGAGAGATACACAATTGAGCAGCGCGTTAAGATTGTTAAAGCCTTTTACGAAAATGGGCGTTCAATCAAAATGCATTTCGTGCACATCGTGATTTTTTTGGTCAGCATAATCGACCAAATGTTTCCACAATCGGGAGAATTGTGCGCAAACCGGATCTGTAGGAAATGGAAAACCTTATGCGCATGTTGTCCAGTTAGTTCTGTGGCTGGCGGCATTATCGGGCCGTACTTCTTCGAAAATCAGGTCGGCCAAGCAATTACCGTGAATGGTGTCGCTATCGCGAGATGATAACGGACTTTCTATAGCCAGAATTTGAGGAAACGGACCTAGACGATATGTGGTTTATAGGTGTTTACTAGGGATGCCAAACCGGACCAGGTTTTTTGAAACCCGGGATTCGGGATTTTTAATTAAAAAAAACGGACGAAACGAGATTTTTCGGTATTTTATATATAAAAGCCAATTTGCAAAATTCATATAATTATAATTGATTGTTTATGTATAAGTATTAAAACAAATTAATTCATGAAGAAAATTAAACTCATTACAAAATAAAGAATACATTAAACTGGCCCGTCGTTTTTCAGGTTGGGTCTGGTTTTCGAGATATACGGTTATTTCGAAAATGGAGGAGGTTACACATCATATATTCGCATTACTCAAAAACGCTTTAGCTTATTGAAAAAACAAAAAAAAAAAAAAAAAAAAAAAACCAAATTCCTCAATAAAATTATAAAATAACTTCTTTCTAATTGAGGTCGGTCATACATTTTATCACAGAAGGAGCGTGTCCTGGACATTTATGGGACTTTTTCTTCAATATATTTATAGTCTGCATTGAACATTTTCTATGGGAGCCCCCTTAAGAAATAGAGATAGCGGGTAGGTATGTTAGAAATAAAAGATTGGGATTCAAAATAAATTGGGGTCGGTCATACATTTGACCCATCTAGGGGCATCCTAGGCGCTGCAAAAACAAAGTTTAAGAATTTTATTAAGCCGCCAACAACTAGGTTAAAACGCCATGTGCCCAGCTTGTCTCAAAAAAAAATGTCTGTTTCTTGCACAGTGTAATTGATACCTTATTTTATTGCAAACATATGCTACCGACGAAACCAATGTTCGCATTCAACACTTCTGGGTATCGTTAATAAATGGCTACATAAGTATATGCTATATGACAATATTTAATTTCTTTTATTTCAAATATATATGCAAGTATTAATTTAAATAAAATAGACTTAAACAAATATGTGTCCAAAGACCTTTGGAACCCCCCTAAAGTTTTTAATACCTTTTTGCACAACTTGCATTTTGCGTGCGCAGTTCTATTATCACTAAGTCTGAGTTCATACGGCTCATGTCTTATTGACAAGATTCTTCCTTTTCCTTCTTTAAACATGAATTGGCGTTCAAATGATTCATGTCATGTTGACGACATGTTTTTTATTTTGTTTTGTTTGATATTGAAAACAAAAACAAAATTAAACAACGAATAAGAAATCAAAACGTAAAGACAGTACATGCATCTGTGTACTCGTTTCTTTTCCCCTCGTCCCTGTCGCCTATAAAGTAGCAATCTTGTCAATAAGATTTGAGCCGTATGAACACAGACTAACTTAGAAAAAAGACCACACCTTCTGATTTTGTTTTCGTGGTACAAAATGCATTGCATGTAACATTTATTCACTTGTGACTTTTTTTGCAACCAGTTAAAAATTAGGTTCATGCCAGTATGATTTAATATTAAATTTTTGAATTTTTATTAAGCTTAATATCTCGGGATTCGGGACTTAAATTTTTAGAATAATCCCGGGATTTCGGTATTCGGGATCGGCATCCCTAGTGTTTACTGGTCAAACGGTTTCTTGATAACGTAACTTCTGCTCCAGCTTTGGTAAATAATCAAAAATTTAAGATTAAATTCAATACCAAAGTGAAACGATTACTTTTGACCGATACCGAGTATTTTTTTAATGATACTACTTGGTACTCGGCTGCTAAGTATCGATTACAAAAATACTTGGTACTTTTATAAAAGTATCGAATATGTACTTGTATTTACTCGTATCGTTTCATCCCTAGGCATGGGAACACATATTTATGTTAACTCATAATTAAAAAAAAACCAAGGAAGAAGGTGCAGTGTTAAAACTGACGCCACCTTGCAAAAATTATTTGTATTTATATCAATTCATTCTTTATTTTTAAATGTATATTAATTTGATGAGCTTGAGGTTTTTTTTTATAAAAATATTAATTTTTATTAAATTTATTTATTTTTTTTTTGTTAAAAAAATTAGTATTTTTATATTAAAAAAGAACTCAAGCATAAACAAATTAATATAAATTTAAATCATAAAGATCGAATAAGAAAGAAATTATATTAATAATAATAACTTTTGCAATTTTCTTTAAGTGCATGTTCAATTCATTTACTTCAAATATAATTTGCTACCATTTCACAAAATTAATTTCTTTCCCACTCAATTTGCTTAAATTTTTTTTCTTTTTGCTTCTTCTTTTCAATTGACAACAAAATTTGACGTTTTATGTTAGCAATAATTGTCAACGAAAATCGATTAACAATTATTGCAACATAAATTTCCGTCTACATTAAAGATAACATCATTTTGACATTTACAGCAATATATGTATGTTGCAATATTTATCTCTGGTATAGACGGGCAGTAATGCATCTTATATTTTATGTTTAACGTTATAAAATAAATATTTTGTATTTGTAAAATACAAAATAAGTTTTTTTTGCTTTTTTTTTAGTAAAAGTTCATTTTAAAATAGAAAGATAAAAATTTATTTGTATTGTGAATTTAATAATTTGTAATAGTTCGTATTTTCCACAACTCTGGCAATTATAGATCAGCCATAACAAAATTATGTTATGAGGTAAAGATTCTTGTAAAAGTTCTATCGGGGGTGTTCTGGGAATCGAAAACGCGAAACGCAAGAATTTTAAACGTCGTTTTTTAATAAGATTTCTGTGGTAAAAGAATTTTATAAAAAATATTATAAAAATATTTCTCTTTCTCTTTTAAACTGAATGTTTAACAAAAAAAATTAAAAACAACAAGTAAGAAAGTATAGTCGGTCAAGCCGGACCATATGATACCCTAACCACAGTATTTAATAACACATCATGCTTATGTGTCCATGTAAATATGGATTTATCTATGTTTATTAACTTCATGAAAATCGGCTTGAAAGTTTGTGAGAGGCAGAAATTGCCCCCTGCTTCCCCTTGTGGTCCTATTTTTTAAAAACTGTATAGCTAATGTGTCCCTATAGATATGGTTCTATCTATGTTTTAAATTTCATTCTACGATTCGGCCCATTTTCAATAGGCTTGGTCCTTGTGCCAATAAGAACCTATGACCCATATTTTACCAAATTATCTCCAAAATTGCGACCTGTACTTTGCGCAATTTTAGTTCAACTCAGAAAGTGATTCTGAGAAGATCGGTATACTTTAAGGTAGGACGACTATTTTAAGGCGCTACACACATCAGCACAAATGCATAATACCCTCTCCACTATTGTGGTGTGGATATAATTAGATTGAAAGTGTATTAAAAATAACTTCCAAATTCTTGCGTTTTGTGTTTCAATTTCCAGAATACCCCTGTTTGTGTCGAATATTATTTAGATATCGATATCTATATAAGATTTGTTATGTCTTTAACCAATTTTAGGTTTGTATAAGCCCTTGGACAAAGACGCTATCGTCAGAGATACTGATATGATATCCAACTTTGTTTTTGCCCAAAATGCAAGAGCTTGACTTGCATGACATGTGGTTTAAGCAAGACGGTGCCACATGCCACACAGCACGATTAACAATGGACTTAGTGAGAGGCGAGTTCGGTGAACATTTTATTTCACGTTCGGGACCGGTCAATTGGCCGCCTAGATCATGCGATTTTACCCCTATAGACTATTTTTGTGGGGCTATGTTAAAGCTCATGTCTATACACGCATGCCCGCTTCAATTGACGGATTGAAAGACAACATTGAAGCTTTTATTCATGAGATAGCTGAGAAAGTTCTTTCGCAACTAATAGAACTAAAAGGAAGGCTAATTGCCACTTGTAAAATTTTGTAAATGCTTGGATCGATATTTTTTTCAATTTCGGATTTTAACATATCAAAGTTTAATGGGTTTACGTTGGATATGTATTTAAATATATGTATTCTTAAGTACTAGTGCTACGGCTTTCATAGAATCACAATCAATTTGCAAAACTGCTTTGTAAATAATAATGAATTCGTCAGCGCCTCCCAAATCGAATTGAAAGAAATTGTTTGCCGCTTTAGCTAATGAAGGGTTTTCGAATCGGTATTCGATATTATAAATTATGGTATTGATTACTGAATAATATATACTAGGATCGCCCATTGGCCGAAATTCGACCACTCGACGATCCCACACTTGTCCCACGTGTCCCACGATGTCACACGTTAACGTTCGCATAGAAAATAACATTTAAAACAAAAACAAATTTTTGTTTTGTATATTTCGAGAAAACCTGTGCGTTATACAACAAAAACGTACACATTTTAAAAGAACGGGAAAAATGCACTATTCACCCAACTTTGTACGTATGTCTGTAAGATCAATTTAAACGCTTTTCAAACACCTTAATTAAAAAAATTTAGAAAATTTCCTTTAAAACGATATATATTTCATTAAAATCGGTGGACGATAAGATACTTAAAAATCAACCACAAAAAAATTGTTCCCGTATTTATATATAAGATTTAACTTCCAATAATCAGGCAGATCCAGAAATTTGCTTTAATCTTAAGTTGATTCTACATATGTAAAAATCTTTATTAAAAGATTTTCCTTTTTATCTTTTTGTAATTTGCAATGCTTCCAATGATATATTATTTTAAATATTCCAAGGGTAGCGGTAGTTGTATCATAAGCCTGTCCAAGTGTCAGATTTTCCTTTTGAAAAAATTTGGTCAAAAGGTTTATCGTTTGAAGAGCAAAATTAAAGATAAAAAAATTCAGAATGAAATCGAGTTTCTTAATTATGTCAATATTCTAAGACAGTTAAGCTGGTTAAATTTGTTAGTTTCTTGTTAATTTTATTTTACTCTTCTTTTTATATAAATGGCAATCGCCATAGTATGATTATTTTGTTTTATTCACTGAGAAAAAGCTTCGTTAAATGTAAGCACTTATGTAAAAGAAATGTATTAAGGAATATATAATCGGCTATTTAAAATATCAATACACTTGCAACAAATGTCGCACGAAAACAGTTAAGCTACGCCAATGCCCAAGAACCCAGAATATAAAAACTTTAAGATGTCTTAGATGAATATTCACTCGTGGCTGAGACTATACTTTAATTAACCCTTATGTCACCCTTGTGTGAAAAACAACACAAAATGAATCACTTTTACACGATAAACAAAAAAATTGTTGAGGTACACTATAGAAACTTCTTGACTTTGTTAGCAATATCAATTAAGTACTGAAAACACAGTTTTTGATTAAAACACATTTTGTGGTAAAGGAATAATTCAGAACTTACGTAAGCTACACCTCCTATGTGGTTTTCACATATATGCAGTTCCAATGTAATATGCAATTTTCCGTCGGCAAGTGTGAAAATTTTTGATATTGTTGCGAACTGCATGTAATGTTTGTTTTATAAAGTGAGTGCTTATATGTATAAGCTTTGAATGGTTTGTTGTTGATCACCAACGGGATATATACATCATTAATATTACGTAAATCATAATTTTGATTACAAACGAACTATGGCGCCACAGCAAAGTGGACAGACATTGCATATGTGTGAAAAACCACACACGACGGTAACTAACGTAAGTTTTTTTAGGGTGATTTAAGGGTTAACCCATTTTTTCGCCGCACCAAGTTTCAAGTTGAAGTGACTCGGTACCCACCACACCCTCACCATATACTCTCCTAAGATTTATTTGTCAGTTATAAAGAGTGACCGCTGGTAATTTTAATCACCGGTTGGCGAAAAATGGGTTAAAAGAATTTGTTGCACAGTGTATTATATTGTATTTGAAAAAAAAAACAAAAAACTGTAAAAGTTTTACTCTCGAAAAGCTCTTCCAGGCAGACAGCTTCTATTTTCGGACGATTTTTAAGTTCCCTCTTGGCTTAAAAAAGTGTCTCCGATCGGTTTTTGCCTACAGGAGCTGTATAAGCCGACGTATTTTCTTAGTAATTATAAAATATTTTTTCCCATGTAATTTCTTATTATAATTCTAACGAAGTGAACAACTTTAGAAAAGTAAGTAAATGTGAATGCAAATAGATAGCAGAATTTTTTCGGCGATGTACAGAGTTGTATTTTTTATTAACTCGTTAAGTTTTTAGACAATTTTCTTAAAGCAAATTTTTTTAAATCAATATTTTTGTACAAAAAAAAAAATCTTTTTGGCTTTATTAAAAGATTCTACGTAAAGTTGATTAAAAATGTTTAATCTTAAAAACTTTTAGTTCGTTTTTCATAAATATTTCTGTTCGACTGCTATCTGCATGCTTTCAACTGTTTGTGTATTGAAATTATGTAATAAAATTATAAAAAAAAATGGTATACCTTTGATGTGCAAAAACAGCATTCAAATTCCACAGGTACATCTTGATCAAAATTATCCATGCGTTGATTTTGCAAATTTTCAAGCGCCACCTGACGCCGCAACTCTGCCACTTCCTACAAAATGTGTTTTCATGTCATTCTTTTGTTCATGTACAAACATTTGTATGTTTTCTTTAATATATTTAAATTAATTTTAAAATAAAATTAAAATAATTTATAATAAAGAAATTGAATTAGAAATTTTAAAATGCAGTAAAATAAGAAATAATTTCAGACATAAGTCAAACATACACAATAAACATACACACAAAAGTAGAAATATAGTAAAAAGATAAAGTTCAAAAAATATTTATATAGTACATGTATATAGAAAAGTTATATATATAGTAAATAGATTTTTAAGATACATTCACATAAATAGACACTGACCAAAATAAGTTTGAATGTATGTATGTATGTGTGTAAGTATATAAAAAAAAATTAATTCTTTTAATCAACTCAATTATGAATAAAAATTCCCGTTCCATTTTTCCTATTAAAATTGAATTGTTAAGAAGGGAAAAGGAGGGAAATCAAATTTTTCAGTGAGTTTTGCTTCATAATTGGGTTGAATGCCTTGTTTGTATGTTTAACACATAACAGTGCTTAAAATATGTACAACATGTGATGCATTTTTTACTAAAATGTATATAAATTTGTTCCATGTGTATGAATATGTACATATGAATGTATGTATGTATGTAGTTAGCTTGTTGTATGTATACATGTATTAACATTTGAAGTGATTATACAAATTTGAATGTATGTCGAAAAATCATAAAAGCGTGCATTTTGAGAAGCTTAATTCTATTAAATGTATTTGAGGCAGCTATTCAAGTAATGTAGAAAATATGGACGTGCTAATTAAGGACAAAAAAATTATAAATAGAATTGCAAATTTAATGGAACTTGTATTTCTTTAACGAACTTAAAATTAATTCCGCAACTAAAATGTTATACCTAAAAAGTAGATATATATTTTATTTTCATTTAACATATAAATAACAGACGTAAACAAATCCATAGATTAACCTTGCAAAAAGTTATGTTTAAAATTTTGAACTGAAATTTTGAAAACATTGTTAAGACGAAATGGCCGAAAACCCACCCTTCAGTATACAAATCGACTCATAATCAATTTTTGTATCGAACAAACGTTTGGCCTAAGAAATATAAAATTGTTTCAATAGCTTCTATAGATGCGACGCACAGTGCTTTGTCCCCATATAACGAAGGGACATAAATAGAAGGAGTTGTCAGAAATTTTTGAAATTTGGTACACAAGCATAGAATAGCTTAGTTAAGAAAAATGTGAATTTTTGGACAAATCGGTCCAAGGACACGCCTACCTCCCATGTGTCCTGAAATGGAAAAATGTAATTTTAGCTTCAATAATGCCCACAAAACTACAAAAAATTGTCATACTAATACACACACAACTAGCAACGTATGTGCAAATTTTCACTTAAATCTGAACAAGGATTCAAGGTCCTGCCATATATCCTTTTTCTTAAAAATGTTATAACACTTCCAAAAATTATCCGATCGTAATAAAATTTGGTATGAAAATTCATATTTGTTAGATATATATGTGTGCCAAATTTTGGTAGAATCGGATTATAAATGTGAAAAATACAAAAACATCATTTAATAAAAAATGAGTGAAAAACGCTAAAAATGCTCGTGCAAAAATAACAAGTAAGAAAGTATAATCGGTCAAGCCCGACCATGTGATATCATATAGCATAGTATTTAAAAACAAAGTTCCTAGATTGTTATCTATTTGGGACCCATGGGCAATCATGGACCCACCAGAACAAAATTATGTTATGAGGTTAAGATTCGTTTCAAAGTTCTTTCTGCCGAATATTATTTAGATATCTTCATCTTCATATATGGGTTTTTTGGATGATAACCTATGGTTTATATTGGTATGTTACTACATATATTTTTAAGGAAGCTGGCATTAAAAGCTATTTTCGGGAGAATGATTTGTATGGGAGCTATGTTTAAAAATAGAAAGATTCCAATAAAATTTGATAAGCTGATTTTGATTGCAATAAAATTGATTAGAGATGTGCACGTTCATTTTTTGAACCACGCGCCCTCACTTTTACTCGTTTGTAAAAGTAAGTATTTATTAAATATATAAATTGATTTCACATTTTAATAGAAAATTTTTATTTTCTTTTAAATTTAAAACCCTGTATGCAATATTTTCGAACACTCCACAATAGAATTGCTCTTACTACAAACAAAGGCTGTTACCAAAAAAAACTTCTGTCACGTAACCATCTTCAATTTAAATAAAAAATAACGGCACTAAGTCACATTTTGAAAATATTCTTTATACGATGAAAAACCAACGTCATCTGGGAATTTAGCGCCATCTTGTGTCGACAAAAAGAAACAGACACAACTGTTATACTAATTTTTTTTAATTTATCTTGTCAATTTTTCTAATTCAATAGTATATATATTTGGATTTTTTTCTTATTATGTTCCTAGTTTATTTTTTTTTAACTAATTCAATCTATGAAAGTTTGAGCAAAAATCACGAAAATAGCATTTTTTTTAAATAAATTTTTTTTTAAGTTGTGGTAAAATTTTTTAAATTTTTTTTTTTGTAGTTATTAGAAAACAGTCTAAATATTCGAAATCAGAAAAAAACCCATAGACCATATTTTTCTTTTTTTTTTAATATTCCATCAAAATTAGAAAATTTTTAGAGCTTAAGTAAATAATAAGCATTTTTCAAACCATTAAAAAATATGTATAGGAGCATAATTCCAGTAAAAGTTTTTTATAGATGGTTTAGAATATAGTTAGCTGTTACAGAAAAAAATTTGAATCTCGTAATCCAAAAAATTAATTTTTTACAATTATTTTCTTGAAACAATAAAAAACCAAGGGCATTTGTGATTTCAGCGCCCTCTTATGCCGTAAAATGCAGACAAACACAAACAATTTTTTATACATATTTTGATTTTTGTTGTTTTTCATTGAATGGTATAAGTTTGAATTAATATTTCACAGTATTTGTAGTTAATTGTCTTTTAAACTCCTGAAAACTATCAAAATTTGATCAAAAATCATGAAAATAGCCATTTAAAAAAAGTTTTTTTTTTTCAAGTTGTGGTAAAATTTTTTCAATTTTTTTTTTTGTAGTTATTAGAAAACAGTCTAAATATTCGAAATCAGAAAAAAAACCCATAGACCATATTTTTCTTTTTTTTTTAATATTCCATCAAAGTTAAGAAATTTTTAGAGCTTAAGTAAATAATAAGCATTTTTCAAACCAATAAAAAAACACTTATGAGAAAATAAATCAATAAAATTTTTTTACAGTTAGTTCTAAATATAGTAAACTACTACAGAAAAAAATTTCAATCTCGTGCTTTAAAAAACAACAGTTTTACAACAGTTTTCCTAAAGCATGTAAAACTCAAGTAGTTGTTTGGCCATTTTTACTATAAATTCTCAAACTTTGGCGCCCTCTAGCGCCGCCAAAAAGAGTTAAATCTTAAAAATTCTTCAAAATTCATTTTAATTATTTTGTTATCTATCGATCTGTACATTTTTAAGCACAATATAAGACTTGTTTTTTTTTTTTGATTTATGTCTATGGGCCAAAGCACTGTGCGACGCTTTAAAATTTACAATATTTCCTAAATTAATTAAAAACCAACAATTGTACAGAACTAAAACTTTAATAGACTTATAACTCTTATATAAAAATAATTGTAACTTTACAGGAGAACTTAAAAACTATTGGTGTAACCGACACTGATATATCGACGATACTTCAGGTAAAATATTTTCTAAGTGTGACCGTGCTCAAGAGAAAAAAACACACATTAAAAATCAGAGCATAAAATCAAAACAGAAATTGTTCTTCTTCTCATTACTTACTCTTGTATGTTTGTTTTTTAGGGAGATCGAACGGTTAGCATTCGACTGGTTTAAACAGGTTATTTAAGTCGGATTTTTTAAAATGCCCATTATCCGAATATCGAATAAACAGATTATTTTGGTAAAATAAACCGGTTATTTTAGTGATGTGCAGGGACATAACTGTTATAACCAATATTTGAAAAAATCCTGAAATAATAAATTATCACGAATTTTTAAAACCTGCTCTCTGAATAATTGTTATAAATAACCAATATTTTTTGGTCTTTGATAACCGTTATAGTTTGTTTTTGTTTTTGTTTTTTTTTTGGGCTTCCATAACTATTACAAAAGATTTTAATATTTTTTGGTCTTCCGTAACCACTACAAAAGCTTTTAATTTTTTCGGTCTTCCATATCCATTATGAAAGATTTTGCTTTTTGCGGTTTCCTGTATCCAAAAAAGAAATTCGTTCCTTTTTTTCGTTTCTTTATTAGGGAATTATCTTTATTTCATTACTGAATTTCTACACAAGTTTTATGAAAATAATCGTTAGAGTTCAGCCAATGAAACTCCTAATAAAATCTATGAAACAGCTTCATAGAATTAATGAAACTCTTTACAGAAACAATAAATCGTCAGGTAATGAAGCATTTTATAGAATCTATGAAACAGTTTCATAAAAGTCATTCCTAAAAAGAGTTTCATTAAATTATCATTTTTATTACTAGCAATATTTGAATTCGTTGCGGGTTTTGCTTAAGATTTCGTCACCCTCATCGATTAGAATCGATAAGATTTTCAGCAATATTAAGCTCATAAAAAAATTTCAGTAGAAATAGCGAAAACCTCTGCAGAAATAACTGATAACAGTACCGGTATTTTCGGCTGTAGAAAAATTAATGAAGGTAAAAATCATTGCCTGCTATATTTTTGGTCAGGTAGAGCTGGCAGCCGACTTTATTTGCCAGCTCACATAGACACTGATGGTCTGTTGCGATACCACTGCGCTTCCACTCATGCGTTATTAGGTGTGTTGCATATTCTTAGAATACATGACGAGACCAGCAGTTCAATGCTGAATCCGAACGGCAAGATTTGAAGTGCTTTAAACAGAAATTACTTTCATTGGTTCGCTTAAGCCAACCGAAAGTTGGGATGTTAAGAAATAATTATTTCTTTTTGAAAAATGCTTTTTTTTTCGCTCGAGCCAACAGCACTCACTACTTAATGGTATATATAAATACAATTTTACTGCGAAATTTTGTGTATTTAAAAAAAAAAATCAGGAAAATATACCTAAAACTGGAGCGATTTTATTTAAACTCAGCACCATGATTGTGTGGCATGATTTGTTTCTATTTACCAAATATGAGAAAGATATCAAAAAATTTGCGGATCGTAATCCTGCAAATATAAGTCAGTGTACCAAATTTTATAAAAATATCTTAAGATTTGCGATCTGTAGCGTGATTATAGAAGACAGAAAAAATAAAAATCTTTTATAATGGTTATAGAAGACCAATAAGAATAAAAATTTTTCAATAATCTTTCATAACGGTTATCAAAGACCAAAAAAAAAAAAAAATCTTTCGTAATGTTTATGGCAGGAACTATAATTTTCTGGGTAATTTATAATTATTATTACAGGACCAATTTTTTCAGTTATTTTTTCCATAACCTATTGGATATTTAAAAAATAATAACAGTTATTTCGGGTCCCTGGTGATGTGTAATTTATAACGTTTTCCTTACGTTTGTTATAAATTTACCCGTAATTGAAGTATTTTTTTTTTGTTTTCTTTATATTTGGCTGTTTGACAGTATCAAATGTTTTTACACAAACAAAATGAATATTGTTTTTTTTATTTTTTTTTTAGTGTTGATTTGTTGTAGACTTGCATGTACTTTGTATAAATATACTTTGGGCAAACTTAAGCATTTTATTAAGAATGTCAAAACAAAATGTAAAAAAGTAAAAAAAAAAAACATTATGAGCAATGTAAATACAAATCGCTTATAAAAGCGTGTGTTCTGGAAACAAAAACCAATTACAATTCAAAATACTACAAAACAATGTTCAGCTTAAAAAGTAGTAAGCAATTGTACTGTATTCTAAAATATTTTTATAAAGATGCCACCTCTGGTGATATTCCGAACTGATTTAAAAGTTGCAAAGGTTCTTCAACGTCACGACTTATAAATCACCTTTAATTACTCTTACTTTAATACGCCAAGTAAAACTTGACTCTGTTCCAAGTAGTTCTTAAGTAGGGGTTTTTTCCGGGATTTCCCGTCCCGGGAATTCCCGGGAATTTCAATAATTATATTTCCCGCTTTCCCGGGATTTTTCATGCGGGATCCCGGGAAATAAAAAATTCCTCATAGTTTAAGAAAACAGCTATTTATACTTTGAAATTTAGTTTTCTATTCTCTTAAAATAAGCATCTGTGGATGGGTTGTCGATTAGATCAATTACAAGAAGTGAGTACATACGTAAATCAATGTCTCCTAATGCAATAAATCTACTTAAAGCAGAATAGGCAGTAAATTTAGTGAAGTGAAAAGTTAATAAAGAACAGAAACTGGGAATTATTTCCTTCCGAAGGTAACTTTATATTATATTCAACATTTTTAATTTTTCGAATTTATTCTATGAGTTAAATTTCAGTTATGTATTTATAAAGCTTTTTTGTAATAGTTCTATTCCTAAAATTTTTCAGAAATGACTTTATACACTTCCAGACTATTATATTGTACATTCAATATACCTCATTGCTTTCCAACGGAAGGCTAAGGTAAAATGTAAAAAGAAAATACAATATAATAGTCTGGTAGTGTATAAAGTCATTTCTGAAAAATTGTAGGAATAGAACTATTACAAAAAAGCTTTATAAATACATAACTGAAATTTAGCTCATAGAATAAATTCGAAAAATTAAAAATGTTGAAGTTAATAAAGAACATTAATTCAAAATAAGATACAGGTAGTAAAGTTTAATTGTCCATGGACAAGTCTTTAAAATAGCAGATACCTAAACATATAGCTCCTTTATTGTAACATAGTCATATCTACAAAAACAAATGAACTTGGCAAAATGCGATTAAAGTTTTCAAAATGTACCGATTTAAAGATATATTTTGCTATAACTTCGGTTCAGTTTGAGATAAAATACGAGAAGGCATGAATGAACACTTTGCTTAAATAACTTACAATTTTTGATTTTTTTGAGATATGACTATGTTGCAATGAAGGAGCGATATGTTTATTAGGTGATAAGTACAAATTTTTTTCAATTTGTGTTGGTTTATATACCCTTGAAGTGCGGGGAAACCGAAATAAAAAAAAAATTTGGAAACTCGTGTAAGATACTACAACATACAATTTGAAAAACACATTGTCCTAAAGATTACAGATAGAGCTAATGAAATGAAAAGGTTTGTAAGAGGTTGATGCTATTTTTTGCATGAACCTTGACATACATTTGACTGATATAGACGTTGTTTATAAAAAAAATGCTTCTTATTGTGAATCAAAAGCCTTCTACAACGGTGCACTTTTAACTATTTATCCAACCTCGGTAAAAAAATGAACGAAATTTTTCGGAAACATTGTAATAAGTAAATAAAATAATCAATATACTTTTTGACGACTTACTAAGCGCTTTGAGTGTGTCAGAAAGTTAGTTTTTAAGCCGTTAAAAAATGTTAATATATTTATTTAAAATATTTTATCTATTTTATGAATTAACTTTTTGATCTCATATCTTGAGTACCTCAATTTGTGTTTGTTTTTATTATTGCTTTATGAATTAAATTGTTATGTTTATCTTAATTTTTTATCTTGTGTCTAGAGTATGATAATAGTAATACAGAATTTACATATAAAACCGTAAGGTTATAATAATTGAAGTTCCTCTTTTAATCTTCATTTAATTTTGTAGTATTTAAGGATTTCTTTTATTTACTTTGTAAACAAGTTACCTTACGTTTTTTTTATAAAAGTTTGTTTTATTTAAAAACAAATTTACGGTGTATTATTTATATGGAGCGGGATCCCGGGATCCCGGGAAATTCAAAAAAATTTCCCGCTTTCCCGGGAATCGAAAATCTCCGGGAAAAAAACTCTATTCTTAAGAGACTTTACTAAAATATGCTGCCGAAAATGAATCATTGGGTGAAATATTAGCCTGTTGTGTTGCCGAGCACAGAATGCCCGTTTAGGCACTAAAAACTCTTGATGATATGGGAAAATTTGTCAGTTTTATTTTATTAAAACTCCAACTTAAAAAAAAAATTGAAGGAATCAAACATTGTGATCGTCAAATTGACAGATATTCCATACAAAAAGCAGGTTTATATTACTATTCGTTTGCAACTTTTCAAAAATATGGTTGAGTCTAATGATTCATATAGACATGCTTAACCAGCAACAAATTAAAAATCATTTAACATAAGTTTGGGAAAATATCTCAAATAATAAACCATAGTTTTTTAAAAATTCTAAAGCTATGTTCACACCTATTAAATATTTGACGTACTACACGTAACCACTAGTTTTCTTAAATAATTGTTTGCGTTTGCAAAACATTATTTAACAGTTTCTTAATTACATTATACAATCATAATCTTAGAAATAAAGTTTAGTAAATAAAAAGAAATAGTCAATAATAAAGTTTAAGTTTGATAAATTTACTGGTCACGCTTTTTTTGGATTTTATCGTAAAATATTTGTTAGATCAGAACAAACCTTAAGTCTTATCTATGTACTTTGTTGGTTCCTTAGCTTCTTGCACTGTTTTGTTTTTATTCAAATTAACTTTATTTTTAAAATGCTTGGCCGAAACCCGGTTTTTTTAAAAATAACAGCTATTAGGAATATTCGAAAACCGGTTTTTATTTTCATTGATGTTTTCCAGAAAATCATTTTGCTGAAAATGTTGGGTTACTTCGAAGAGGCTACAAAATCCATAAACAAAGCCCCTGCTTAATTGTCCGCCGCTATTCCGCTAGTAAACTAACAGTCTTTAAATATATGTAATAGGAAAATCAAACAAATGAATCAGCGGAGATGAAGAGTAGTTCAAAGTTCCAAAATTTTGCAACTAACTTAGAATTAGTTCTAAATGAAAGAGTTGAAGGTTTAGAGAATTTTCGATACAAATCTCGAATATTTTAAAGACAATCGCCTTTAATCGTATCAAAAAAAAAAAAAAAACTTATTGAGCTAATTAACATATGGCTCTGCATTATACTGGTCGCATCTTGTATGGGATTTTTTTTAAATTTAATTGTTTGCGCTGCGTAAAATATGAGGTTTGGTGTAAGAAATCATGATCTAATTTTTCAGGTCAATCCGACGGTGCCTAGCCGTGCCGGGTGGGGCCCAAAGCTCCCCATATTATAAAAAAACATCTTTTCTATCAGATCTTTATAGTTATACTAGTTGAAAAGCCGAAAATCAAAAATATGGCTTCGTTACGATCTTCCGCAGAGAAAGTACTTCAAGTGTGCCAAATTTCAGCTTCCTATGTCATCAGATGGCATCAGAAAGTTGCGGAAAGAATAGGACATACATGCAAACATCCTGACATACAAAGAAATTATATATTGTATAAATAGATTAGCATATGTTCGCGCAACTCAAAAACGCTTTAGCTTATCTGTTAACAACTTTTGATTTTATGTATTCACAAAAGATGTGGCGGTTTAATAAAATTCTTAAATTAATTAAAATTTTTCGTCTTTTGTGAATACATAAAATCAAAAGTTGTTAACAGATTTTAATCATTTATAACTTGTTTTGTTTGCAATGTTGTTTTTTATATGTCTGCATAAAATTAGAAGCATAGCTGCATTTTTCAATTTTTTATGAATTTTTAAAAACAAAAATTCCGAAATTTTAATAAAAAAATTATTTTTTTTCCAGAAAAAAAAAATATGTTTCTAAAACGACTGCGCATATAAGAAAAACGTTTTACCTTTCTTAAAGTAAATTTTATTGCGGAATTTCGTTTTTTTTAGTTTTTCAATAAACTAAAGCGTTTTTGAGTTACGCGAACATATGTTGTGCAACCTCCTTAATTTTCGAAATAACGGAATATCTCGAAAACCAAAGCCAACATAAAGAAAAAAGTTTTAACTTTCTTAAAGTAAATTTTATTGCGGAATTTCGGGTTTTTTTAGTTTTTCAAATCGAAAAAGTATTCGATCACGACTGCCATAATTTGCCCCCAGATGTATTACAAATAAAATAAGAAATTATTAAGATTTCTGTATGACGTGCTAAATTCCCAATTTTTCTATATTTGATAAATACACTGAAATTTATCAAATATAGAAAAATTGGGAATTTAGCACGTCATACAAAAATCTTAATAATAAATTTTGTATTCCCGTAATTAACTTTGATAATATACTTGCATGTGCCCGTGCAGAAAACTGAATTGCCAAATTGGATTTTTTTTGTTGTTTTCTTGCGAAGACAATAGAATGAAACAATTTGCTTTTTAATTTTGTTTTTTCTTTTAACCCACTTACAACTACAATTCGAGTCGGAAAGAACCCAACCAATTGTAGGGGGATGTAAGAAAAGATAAACTCACTGTCTATTGTTGGTGTTTTGTTTAAGCTTTGATATTGTTACAAGTAAGACTTTGAGTGTTTGAAATTCTTATTCGCTTTAGGGTTTTATTTGTATAATATTTTTAGCTTTTCTAAAATCGTTGGAAAAGGTTTCCTGATGATCTGGCCTAAGCAACCAGAGAAATGCGCATAGAAGCTAGCTTTCCCTCAACAATAAATTTCAGTGTATTTATCAAATATAGAAAAATTGGGAATTTAGCACGTCATACAAAAATCTTAATAATAAATTTTATATTCCCGTACACACAAAAAAATAGTTTAGGTAATTTTACCAAGGTGTGCATAGGCGATTTATTTTTATATATAAAGAAAAAACTAAGTTTTATTGTCTTAAATAATTGGTAATTTATACAATAAGTATTGCCTAAAATGTTTGTCAATATTACTAATTGGGTTAGGTATCTTCTTCGAATTTTTTTTATAATATGTATGTACATTAGCGTGGCCGTTAGTTGTATGGAGAACTTTTTTTTTTGATTTCTCATATTCTCCCCCCCCCAAATGGGTTCAGTTTTATGTAAGAAAAAATACAAAAAAATTTCGTAGCGATAAGTTGTGTTTTAGGGGGGGCCCTCAAAGTTTGCATTAAGCCATTTATTCAAATGTAATTTGTTTGCATATGACTACCTCTTAAAAACAACATTTTACAAGAACATAATATATGGCAATATTTTAGCTCTTCTAGTCAATAACATTAGCCTCAAAGAAAGTTTTTTGCTAAAATTAATATTTAAGAAAATAATTAAGAAAATAACAACAAAATTCCAAACATTTTATATACGTTTTATATATATAAAAGAGGGATTTAATGTCAAGTGAACTAATTTTGAAATCGAAATCTTTCGATTTGGATGAAATTTGCACAAACGTTAGACCTATTGAATAGTAGTTTAGACACAAGTTTTCAACAAGATCGGTCAAAAAGTTTCTGAGTTTGGGAGGCTCAAAGTTTGAAATTTTGGCCATACAGGTGTTCTTTCACATCCATGTAACTTATTACCAATTGGGGTTAGCAAAATTTGTCTCAAGCAGCTTAGATAGTTATTTAATCAATCTTTTAAAAAAAATTTTTTGTTTTTTTAAAAAATTTTTTTACATATTTTTTTTATATATATTTTTATTTTTTTTATATTTAAAACTTTTTTTTTTTTATTGTTTTTTTGCCAAGTTTTAAATTTAAAAAAAAAATTTTAAAAAATTAAAAAAAAAACAAAAAATTTGTTTTTTAAAAAGATTGATCAAATAGCTATCTAAGCTGCTTGGGACAAATTTTGCTAACCCCAATTGGTAATAAGTTACATGGATGTGAAAGAACACCTATATGGCCAAAATTTCAAACTCTGACCCCCCCAAACTCAGAAACTTTTTGACCGATGTTGTTGAAAATTTGTGTCTAAACTACTATTCAATAGGACTAACGTTGGTGCAAATTTCATCCAAATCGAAAGACATCGATTTCAAAATTAGTTCACTTGACATTAAATCCCTCTTTTATATATATAAAACGTATATAAAATGTTTGGAATTTTGTTGTTATTTTCTTAATTATTTTCTTAAATATTAATTTTAGCAAAAAACTTTCTTCGAGGCTAATGTTGTTGACTAGAAGAGCTAAAATATTGCCATATATCATGTTCTTGTAAAATGTTGTTTTTAAGAGATAGTCATACGCAAACAAATTACATTTGAATAAATGGCTTGATGGCAAACTTTGAGGGGCGGACGCCCCCCCTAAAACACAACTTATCGCTACGAAATTTTTTTGTATTTTTTTTTTACATAAAACTGAACCGATTTGGTGGGGGAGAATATAAGAAATCAAAAAAAAGAAAATAACGGCCACCCTAATGTACATATGTCTGTTTATTTTATTTTTCAATTGTGAAAAAAACATTTAAATATAAATTTGAATTTAGAATTTTTAAATATAAATTAAAAACTGTTGAATAAAGGATAAAAATACAACGTAGGTAAGTGAGAATTATTAACATTATTATGCCATATTGCTAAATTTAAAGCGCTCTTTATATTTTTTTAAAAATTATTAAAAACAGATAGACCCATTCCGATGTTTTAACTCAATTATAAAATCAAAAGGTGCAATATCTAACCCATAGTTTGCTCTAGAATGGTTTTTCGGCTCTCCTGAAAAAATTTTTTTTTAGACATACGCGGTTGCCCATGAAAACCACAGATATATTAACAATAAAACCAATAATTATTTATAACTTTTATTCAAGATTATTAAATTGGACGACACGATGCTTGATCAATATGGATTTTATAGACGAGATTAGTTTTAATCCTTTGACCTCAAATGAGCACTAAAAACCGCCCGGAACTTTAAGCAGCCTCAAAACGAATTTGTCAATGCCACTCTAATTTTCTTTTATTGGTACAGATATAAATTGATAAATAAAATACATATAATGAAATTAAAAAGGTTAAAAAAGTATAGAGTTTTTTTAAATGCTTTTTTATTAAAAAAAAAGTAGTAAATTTACTTAAAACCTATGTTCTGGTACAAAATTTAACTTATGGTGTTTTCTTTTCTACAAAAAAATGTAACATTTTATTTAAAAAAATGCAATTTGGATTATGTTTCTTAAAAATTTTGCTCCCAAAAAGGGTGAGTTTTTTAGTATAAAACAATTCACCTTTTTCGGGAGCAAAATTTTTCAGAAACAGACACCAATTTGGATTTTTTTTAAATAAAATGTTACATTTTTTTGTAGAAAAGAAAACACCATAAGATAACTTTTCTAAAATAAAAATATAAACTAACTTTGCTATCATTGGTAAATTTTCAAAGTTACTTTGAAATTTTAACAAAGTTATTAGATACTTTTTCGAACATAGAAATTACCTAAGTTAAACGTTTTATTACCTAAGAAACTTAGATACAGCCATGTTACCTTTGCGCTTAGTTAATTTTATACCATATTTTTAGGTAACCTATGGTTTTTTGTGTGTGTATGATGTTATTATAATCTTAAACTGAGACGATTTTTTTTTAATTATGGTTTTAGGCGACTCAACTGTTTTCCGGTAGTAGGGTTTATATGGGGCCTAGGGTAAATTATGGACCGATCATCACGAAATTTCACAGCATCATTTCTAGTCCTTTAAAACTGTGATGTACCAATTTCTGTTATGATAGCATTATTAATTATGGTTTTGGGTGTACTAAACTGTCTTACGGGAGTAGGGTTTCTATGGGGCCTAAGGTAAATTATGTACCGATCTTCACGAAATTTCACAGTATCGTTTAAAGTCCTATAAAACTGTGACGAGCTAAAATTTGTTTTGATTGCATTATTTTTCACAGTTTTAGGGGTACTAAACTGTTTTCCGGTAGTGAGGTTTATATGGGGTCTAAGGTAAATTATGGACCGATCACGAAATTTCACAGTGTTATTTCTAGTTCTAAAAATTTCACAGTATCGTTTATAGTCCTATAAAACTGTGACGTACCAAATTTGTTTACGCTAGCGTTATTTTTTACGGTTTTAGGCGTGATTTCAAATTAAAATAATACAATAAATTTATCGATTTTGTGTTGACCAAGGCGAATTCATAAAGGTGACATTTTCCAGTCATCTGTTTATTGTTTATTTTTTTGTGAAAAAATTAATTCAAATTTAAAATTCAATAAAAATTTAAATAGTTGAAAAAAAAACTTATTTAAATTATATAAAACAAAAAAGTGAAAAAAAATAAACAATAGAAATTAAAGATGCGTAAGGAATAAGTGGAGCCACAATTAATTTGCAATTGAGGAGTTTCTTAAGCAATTGTGTATATTTTATTAACAAAAAAATTTTCTTTTTCATATTTTCAACAAATATTTTTGACATTCACTCTAACTTTTTACAAAAACAAAATACATAGGACCATAATCATAGTCGAACGCTAAAGTCGGTTCTTTTTAAAAACAACTTTAAAAGAAAAACATTCTTTTAATTATTTTAATATTTTAATATTGCAATTTTTGGCATTGCGTTTTACACAATTAGGGCCTATACATATGTATGTATTTTGTGTTAAAAGATAAAAGATTTACTCAATAATAAATGCAATATATAAATAATAAATATATGCAAAATATCGACCAATATCTTGTAACATAAACATTTTTAACTTTTTGCAGGAATTTTTCATTTGGCAAAAACAGCTGATGCTGTTCTTAAATGAGTTAAACACAACTTCAGTTAGTTTTAAATTAACACCAGGTTTAACGTGTAAAGTATGCTTTTGCTTGTCTATAGTAGATCAAAAACATATTTTTTATAAAAGTTTACTTTAAAACCTTAAAGTATGCTTTGTTTATGACTATAGTTATGGGCCATAGTATTTTTCAATAAAAAGGGATAGCTATCTCATCTCTCATCTCTATCTCATGATGCGGTCACCTTTATAAATTCGCCTTGGTGTTGACTGTATTCCTTTTAAGTTCTGTTGGCATAAACTAATGTTGGCAACTTTAAATTTTAATTATTTAATTCTTTCTCAAATAAATATTTTTATTTTTATATTCAGCATAATTTTGTTTCATGTTTCTCCAATGTTACTCAGACTTGTCATTCAAATTGGTAAGACTTTATTTTAATGATATCATAACTTAAGATTTAATTAAAATTGTTTCTTATTAGTTTTCATATCAACACTTTTGCAAGTGACAAATGCGTTAAGGAGCAAATTTCAAAACTATGAGGACTATTTTGATTTCGAGCCTGAAATTGAAGATTTAGTTAGTTTAAATAACATACAAGCACCAAATAAATTGTTGTTAAATGGGCTGGCACGTTCGGGTATTATTATTCCCACAGACTTGCCATCTTTACCTGAAACAACAGAATGTAGTATGACACTTGAGTTATAGCATTTATAGATTTCTAATCGATTATTTCCCTTGCAGTTACAGTCGCCGCTTTAACTACACCGCTACCCCAAGTAGCGGAACAATCACCACCAACCAGAAAGCCACAAAATGACATAAATAAAGCAGAGCAAGATGAAAAATCCAAACTAAGAAATTTGATACAACTTTTGTACATTGCTCAAGCCCGAGTACAACTTGAAGCTGCTGAAATAAAAAAGGCCCAGGCCGTGGCCAATTCGGCCCAACAATCGCTCGAAGAAGCGGCCAACCATGTTCGATCAATTGCAGCTGCTTTGCAAAATTCTCAACAAGAAGTAGCATCCGCAGCTATACGTGCTCAAACTGCTCAGTTACAACTTGCAGCACATGATCAATTACTATTTGCAGCACGCCAAGATGTAGACGCTTTGTCGTCACAAATGGTAGGCCTACAAGCAGCCGAAGGCATAACTCAACCAAAAATAACTGTTGACTTAACAGATCTTTTGGAAAAACTAAAGCTACCTCTACAAGAAGCTGAAAAACCTACACCAGTTCCTACTGTTATACAAATTTCTACGCAAGGTTCAAACCAGCGGAGGAGTTATAGAACGCTGCACCATAAAATTCCGGATGATCAACATCTTTATTGGAATAATTAAGCTGGATGGATTTCCTAATAGTACTTAAAACATTTGATTTTATTTAATGTTATGTTATCGTATATTTTTATCATATTTTTAATTTGTTTGAACATCTTTTAAAAATTTTATTGGTTTTGATAGACATCTATTTGTTTAAAGAAAATATATTGATTTGTGTTAAATAAAATTTTTCTTTCGAGTTCTTGTTTAAGAGTCCTGCCTTTGCAAGGCCTTTTTTGTTTGCCAGTCTAAGCTCTAAAAACATTTTCTGGGTTGATCATGTATGAAACCCGAATTTCAGTTGAGTTGCCAATTGCCGAAAATATATTACAGATCAGTTGCCATCTGTGGATTTAAGTTGCTTTATAACAAATATTTAGGCAGCAGCAAAGGCGCCAAAAGTTTCATATTAGTACGTTTTTTTTTGTTAATTTTGGACATTTTATTAATAGTTCCTAATTTGACTTATAAGTTTTCATATAAAATTGCCACGGACAACCATTTTTGATTTACAAGTCTAACAAATGGAATATATAAACAACTTTTTACAGTCGAGTTATAGCTGTTGAACGATAAATTTGTGTTCAGTCTTTATATGTTCTACTTAATAAGTCACAGCATCTATGAGAAGATAAATTTATGCCCTGAATCAAGAAAATTTGTTTATAAGCTTGCACGTTCAAGTTTTTCATGGTTATCAAATAAATAAATGTACGGAACTAATCATATTTCGTTTTTTATGAGGATCTGATCCCTGAAAATTACAACTGACCATAGTGGCCTTACCTAAAGGGCAAAATAAGCAACACAAATTGCTTGGCAAACGTATTAAAATTTCACATTTGTGCACAGAAAGAAAAAAATCGTACTAAATTTAAGTTCAGTGCGAGTCGTACTCAAAGATTAAAGTACGAATAACACTTAAAAATCTTAAAACAATCAATAACTAGATAACTTTTGAGAACGATATGCGTGTATACGCGTGTGTTTGTAAAAGTATGTTGTTTTGTATAGAAACAACAACAAAGGAAATTAAAAAAGCAAAAATTCCCATATTCTATTTGTTTAAATTATTTGCTTAAACAAAAGTAAAAAAAACATATATAATACGTAAGTTAAATAAATAAAAAATTTAACTCAATATCTAATCGACCTGTTTTTGGATTTGTATCATACATAAGTTTTTTTTATAAAAATTTTTAATTTAAATTTTTAATTTTTCCTGTAATAAATTAATATATAATATACCTATCTGAAACTTCTGAAGGAGATAGCTAACATACGAACATTATTATTTCTACTCAAAAATCCAATCATCGTAGACATTTGAGACTTTTTTTATGATTGGATACATCCTTGATGCGAAAGCGCAACACTGGTACTAAACCATATACAAATTACATAAAATTATCAAATAAAATATATTTATACAATTACTTGCTATTTAAAACAACATAATAAAACATGTATACATGTAAATTATAAGTAGTTGTTATTACGCAGTAGGTAAATTCTCTATGTCAAGTGTGTTATTTTCCTTAAGGGAAGCGAACTTACACCAAAGTAGTCCCGTGATAGGTCTTTGGGGCTAGGGACCGGTTCTAGTTCTAACACTTTATATGAATAAGACCTATTACTTTTACATGGGGTTGTCATTGGTTAATTGACACCATTTGACCAGTCACACATCTATTCTCAATGAACGTGTTTAGTGTTAGTTATGGCAATGTAAGATTAAGGCCGGGTTTTTGAGATGTGGATTAAGTTTAAACTAAGCTTTACGTAGTCTGAAACTCGGATATTTTCGGCGAAATGATTTTTTTTTTTAATTTTTTATTAAAGACGAACATTTTAAGCAAAACAAAGCTGTTTCTTCAAAATTTTGTGTACAAACTTGGTAATGGCAGCACAAATCTGTTTTCAGATTAACTAAACCTAGTTTAACTAAGATCTCAAATACCCAGCCTTATTCGATACAATGTAGTATGTACCGTAATTCATTACTTTTTTTACCTTCTTGTTCTTTATATAGCTGTTAGATGATTAGTTCTCCTTTCACTGGTCATGCGTCCTATCTTTTTGAACTTGTTCTATTTTCACAAATCCAAGAACAATTGACACAAATTTCCAGCAGGGTTACTTCAATAGCTACAGTAATAGAAAACTGAACAAGTAACGTGAAATTATCCTCTCCCAGGATATTAAATAAAAACCAGTAAGAGTGCTATATTTGGCTATGACAAATATTTGAAACCACTGTGGTAAATTATGAACCGATCATTACGAATGTTGACATTGTGGTTTCTAGTCATATAAAACTGTGATAGAACAAAATTTATAACAATAGAATTATTTGTTATGGCGTACTAAAGTGTTTTTCGAGAGTGGGCTTAATATGGGTCCTATGGTAAATTAGGGACCGATCAATTTACAAATGTGAAAAAAGTGACGTAGCAGTGCACCCAAAGTGCCTTGGAGCATATCATTATTGAATTCAAAATAAAAAGACGTGAATAAAATATTTTAATTTAAAATTTTTACAAATGCGCTTAATTTGTATATCGTTAAGGCCCAACGTTGCGTTTTCGCAACGGGGGCTATCTGGGCTCCCACGTATCCGATTTGCCCAAAATTTGTTTTCTTTCATATTTAGGTATAAACAATCAAATTGTAAAAGTTTCATCATTATAGCTCAATGGGATCATGGCTCGGGCCTTAATGGGTTAAATAGGTTTAAAGAAATCCGTACTTACCGTACTACTAGAGTTTCTACGCGGGAGAGAATTCTCGGGAATCGCGTGACGTTTTCTTAAAATTTATCTCGGGAAATTTTTTCCGGGAATTTTCGGGAATTTCAAATTAAATTTTTTGAAATTTTAATATGTTGCATCGTTAAAATAAAAAACGAGCATTAAAAATATTCTTTACTAAAAACCATGCGTTTTTTTGCAAACTTCACAAAATTGGGGGTTCTAGCGTATCGAAATCTTGCTGCTAAGGATTTCCACATAACACTAATCCACCCCTTATGTACATATGAATGTACAAATTTATTTGGTTTTTTTTGGTTTTCTGTGGTATTAATAAAGCTAATAGCCTGTTCAACGATTTCGAACGTTAACGTTCGCATAGAAAATTATATTTAAAACAAAAACAAAATTTTCTATGCGAACGTTGACGTTCGAAATCGTTAAACAGGCAGTAATTTTTTTTTTGGAGTGTTGTATATGTGTAAATTCTTTTAAAAAAGTAAAAACTTTTGTCTTGAACTCATTTAATGAAATCATTGTTTTATTCAAAGAATCTCGGGATAACCGGGAATAAGATTTTTTTCGTTTCGTTTCCCGGGAATAGAAAAAGTCCGGGAAATTAGAAACCCTACGTACTACTTAAACCGCTTTAGCTTGATTCAAGTACGGATGAATTAGTTTGCCCTTTCAGGAGTTTCATTGAAGTTGGGTAAATAGTTTGGAGAGACAGAAATTGCTTCCTATTTTTGAGTTAATCCCCTTTAGAGGAAACGGTGCGATATTTAGCTTAAGTTTTCATCTGAATGCATATATCAATGTTTAACATTTCACTAAAATCTCTTAGATAGTTTCAGAGAGGGAAAATTGCGCTTACCTCCCCTGGCCGTCCTATTTTGAACAAACGCATTGCTTTTGTATCCATCTAAATAAGATTTTATATTTATGTTTTATCAAAATCGAGAAGCAGAAATCGTCCCCTACCTAACTTAGAGGACTTTTTTTGTTCTTTAAGTGATTTTAGGAACGGTTTTAAGGAACCTATGATTAATTCTGGACCTAACAGCACTACATGTTGCAATGACACAGAAGATATCGAAATATAAAGTCAAATCCCGATAATTCTTACCCCGATTAATCGTTATTTCCGATAATTCGTATTAAACTGTCATACATACATTTTGGTCCCCTCGCTAATGCTTGCCAGATCGTACACTTTGTTATAAAAATCGTTTTATAAAATAAATTGGAAAAACGCGTTAATTCGTATTTATTTTATTTTTATCCCGTTAAATCGAATGGCCGGTCCCTTGCGATTACGAATCATCGGGAGTCCACTGTATTAATACCAAGATATAAAAGAAAGTAATAGCATTAAAACAAGTTTTCGGGAGTGTTATTGCGAGCTCTGATTTCAATAAGGGTATTCACGTCACAAGTTGCACCCTTGCAAAAGTGCAAAATCATAACAACAACCACAAAGACAGTTATTTACGCACAACTAATTGTCTGTGTGGTTGTTGTTATATTTTTGAACTTTTGCTTTTTTGCAAGGGTGCAAGTTGTGACGTGAGTACCCTTAATAAAATTTAGTGAGGTGATTAAAAATATTCAATTAAGTACCAACATGTTAGGATGGTTTATGGACTATCTTAAGCTTTGTTCACACCTATTAAATATTTTACGTCCTACACGTAACCGCTAGTTTTATAAAAAAATTGTTTGCTTTTGCAAAACGTTTGCTGGATCAAACATCATGAATCAGTTTCTTAATAACATTAAACAATCATCTTCTTACAAATAAAGTTAAGTAAGTCAATAAAAATTGTTAAAAATAAAACTTAAAATTGCTCAATTTACTGCTCACGCTTTTTTGGATTTCTTCGTCAAATATTTGTTAGGTCTGCCCATACCTTTTGCTTGAGACTATGTGATATTATGGGCCTATTGTCACCATTTCCTTTAGGACAATTGAAAGGCACATACAAGTCGCATTTTAAAACGCAAGTTCGTAGAATTTTACAATGTTATATGTCCCGAAGTGCACTGAGAACGTTATCAATACGTACTAGAGTTGTCAACCGATCAAGAATAATTCGATTAATCGATCAAACAAAAACAAACTCTTGTTCGAATAATTTCAAAATGACGATTTTCGAATAACGAATAAATCGATTAAATAATGTCGATTAATCGAACAAATTTTATTAAAAAATAAATTAATAAAAGACTAATAAGAAATGGCCTATGCTCCAATTTGGAACGAAGGGAATAAATATATATATATATATATAATAAGAAATAAAAGCTTAGAACTTGGTTTATTCTCATACGTTTTTAGCGATTTTATACAAAATGTAGAAAAACTAAAAAATATTATTGCTATAGCCATCATTGTAATTAATCTCAATGTTTAGTAGGCAAAAACCGTGTTAAGTATTCATTGTATTTCAAAAATGTATCTTATGTGCGTATTAAACAAATCTTTGATAAACAATTGTAACAGCTGTTTTCTTTTTAAATCAAACGTTGGACAATATTCATGAAATGTTGATTAAGTTAATCAGAGCCGTTCACATTAAATTTGAGATGATTTAGATGACAGATGATAAAGAAAAAAAATGCAACAAACAAATTTAAATTTCTTTAAATTATTAAAAATGGATAAAAATACTTTAATAAAGTGATCAGAACATCATTTTAAACATATTAATTATGGAATTGTGAAAATTTACGAATTATTTAAAGTCAAATAAAAACATTAAGAAATAATCATTGTACACGCCAGGGGTACTTACATGGTGACCGATACTATATTATACTCATTTTGAGGTATGTTCAGAGGATTCGATGTGGTTAATGAAGTAATTAAGTTGTAATGATGTCAATTTGAAGTGATTAACAAATAACTTCAATATATGGTAAATCATCTCGATTTTGATGTGATAAGAGCTTAATAACGTTCGAGTTGCTAAAACGCGTTTAAAGTGTGAACATAGCATAAGTGTCACAATATTACAATAGAAACCGACCAAGAAGAAGATAATCCAACGACATCAAAATATGCCGAACTTCTTCCAATGGGAAAATACAAACATAGAGACAGCGGTTGTTTTATAGAAGAAGTTGTACGCAGAAGTTTGGCTGAAGATGGAAGGTCTGCAGACGCCTTTCGAAAATCCAAAGTTGTATCGGATTTTTTAAGAATTAAGGATTTTGCGATTCCTTTAAGTAATACAACGATATGGAGCTTAGATGAAAAGTTGTACGCATCAAAAAAAAAAAAGTCATAGTGGATTTGAGAAAAAATAAAGAAGAAAATGGAAGATTTTCCATAGTTGTAAATTAACGGACGGATGTATCTTATTTAAAATATGTAATTTTTTTATTTGTTATTCTCATCGATTAATCGAATAATTTTTCATATTTAATCGTTAGATCGAACGAACAAAAACAATTATTTGAATTATTCGAACAAAGCTGAAAGGCGAATAATTGACAACTCTAATACGTACACAAGTTTTGACTTTCACTGTGGAATTCAGCCCATTTTTTTCCGATTCAGTAGAAGAATCCTACCTAGAATCGAAAAATCTGAGCTTAAGTAGTGGGCATATGTATGTAATTGATGGACTTTTTTGTATTTGTGACATCTTTCTCATAAAAAAAAGAAGAAAAAAACGTAACAAGAAGGTTTTTTGTTTTTGTAACTGTAAAAAGCGATTAATATTTTTGCACTTGTTGAAAAAATAAAAAAAACAAATCATTCAAAAAATGAAGTATAAAATGGTCAAACTCTTTTAAAAATGTTAAATTCAAATATTTTTTCTTTAGTGGAGCATAACCGGTGCCAATAGTGGAATGTATTTTTCAAATAAAATTCTTTCCGTTTAGCTTTTGTAAAACAGCCTCTAGTAAATATTTATCAACAAGACAGTATAAAGAAAAAAATAAAGAAGGAAATTGAACAGAAATTAAGTTTAAAAATAAAATCGAGTTTAAAGGAAAGTACAATAATAAGAATTTAAGAAAAAAGGAAAATAAAATTTTAAAGTAAAATAACAATCTTAAGGTATTTTGTTATACCTCCTTACTCCGTCCCCGTAAAATCTATAATTTGAAAGGTTGTGTGTTTAAATTTACAACAATTTCTTAATTTATGTTAAAGCAATTATGAATATTATTGATAGACAAGTTTTAAACTATAAGGATAAAGTGTTATTAAGCCTACATGAGAAAGAAAAAGAGATAGAGAATAACCAAACAAAACTAAATGAAACAACAACAAAAAAAAAAAAAAAACAAAAAAGGAAGGGAGACCAACCCGATCTAAATAAAATCAAAACAAAAAAAAATTGTACTTATGAAATTATTGACATATTAAATAAATTAAAGGAGTTTTTTATAATTAAAACCATATACCAACAAATATTTTATTTAATAAAATTAAAATTATTTTTTTTCTTTTGGATTTCACTTTGTACTTTTTAACAAAAACATTTAAATCAATTACAACAAGAAATGTGTAGAATAAGAATGTGAAATAAACAACGAAAACAAATATTGATTCAATTAAAATTTAATTGTTTTTTAATAACATCTAAATAAATACTGTATTGTTTGAATGTATTGTACAATTGTATGTGAGTAATGTGTTATGCATTGAAAAGTATTTTGTTCTGTATTTTTAATTTATTATGTTTACACTGTACATAAGTCGATTTATAAAGTAAGTCTAAATATAAATACATAAATGAATCCATAATGGATGATAGAGCACTAACAACAATTTCTCTCAAAACCCAGCGGGAAAAAGAAGGAGCACAGATGCCTTCTAGAAGGCCGCTGTGTTTTCCCGCTGAGACTTTTTAAAGGCCTGCTTAAAATATTTTTTAATTCAATTACTATTCTTGTCTAACTGTTAAAGGCTGTTTTACACTATCACACAAGTCTTAAGACTTTTGGTCTTACAAAATGAAATGATTTTTGGTCTGATTGTCAAAAATCAAAGAGAAATTTTTTTTCATTACATTTTGCTTCTACACTATCACACTTTAAATAAAAAGTAAAATCTTTGTGATTTATGAGATCCACTTTAGATTACAAAATAAAGACGAAAAAACATTTTATTAAGCATTGGAACATTGTTAGCTGGCGTATTATTCACTAACTTGCACATTTAAACTTGCACCTTGGTCCTCAGATATATTTTTGCTTTATTTTTAATATTTCTTTAATATTTAATAATTTTTATTTTGATGTGGCCGGCAAATTATTCAACAGCTGTTTTTTTATTTTCTTCTAGGGTGGAAAAGTTGATACAATCATATTTTTTTATTTTTTTTTTCGTCTGTGTACCGTATTTAACGATTTTTTACAACAAATATTTGTGATTTATTTAAATTTGAAAAGAATTCACTTGAAATTTTATATTTTTTTATCGTTTTGCAATTTTTTATTAGAAAAAATAATAGTGAATATTTGTGCACAAAATTTTAATTTTCCATCCCTGATTTTCTTCTTGTGCTTTTGTAAAAACACAATTCTGATAAAATGAAAAATCTAATCGTTTAGAAAATTTTCAAAAAATAGAGAGAACCATACGACTGCCAAATTTCTTTACGTATTTTTTGACATTTCATTACAAAATGTTTTTACACTATTATACATTATGAATTATTTGTAAGTTTTTGACATGTCTTAACACAAAGTATTATAGTCTAAAATGGCCTTAAAGAAGACCTCATAGAAGACCTCGGCTCCTTCGTATAAAAGATAAGATACACATTCCGCATTCGCTTTTATGAGAAGGGAATAGAGAAGGAGTAACATTTTATGTATTGTTTTTTTTTTATCCCGTTACCATTCTTATGGACCTGCTTAAGAAGTGAGAGCGAAAAGCCTACTACGCAATGACAACGTATGTAAAAAAGATATAAGTATGAAATGGAGCGAGTAGGATGTACCAAAAGAAGGGGAACGGAGGCCTTCTTTTTTCCACTGGGATGCATCCCAACAAACAAGAAGTAAAACCTTTGATATGAAATGACTTTTCATTTGACTACACACATTTCTCAAACCTTTTTCAATTGTTTTATGCCATGACAATCCTCAAAACAAAAAGGAGCAAATTACTTCATCTTTTGAGGAAGGAAAAAACATTATTTCATCTTTCACCAGCAGCTATGATGCCGAATGTTTAGCTGACAGTTTATTTAAACACATAATGAATTTAAATAAGAAAAAAATCTTTTTTCATTTATGTTCCTCATTGTATTCATATCCACATTTGAATAACATTTGAGAATAACGTTTATAAGAATAATTGAAAATAAGTGCACAATTGTAAAAAAAGTATTATTTATTTATTTAGTTAATCAACAGAATAAATTCTGCGACTAAATATGGGAGTGAGCGTTGTCAGCATAGGCCATCAGCTTTAAATGTAAAATAAAGTAATTAAATATTATACAATTAGAAAAGTTTTTGTAAATATGTCATATAAACTTAAACAGAATGCTCGTTAAGAATGTAAACATAATCAATCGTATTAAAGTTTCGAAAAGTATTTTTACTGACAAAAAATCAACCAATTGTAGTCGGGATTTTAAGAAAAGTAAACTTTTTTATTGTTGCTGGTGTTTTGTTTAAGCTTTGATATTTTTACGGGTAAGACTTTTTAGTGTTTATAATTCCTATTCGCTTAACAGTTTTATTTAAATAATATCTTTAGCATTTCTAAAATCTTTGGATGAAGTTTCCCGATGATCTGTTTGTCCTAAGCAACCAGTGAAATGCGCATAGGAATAACTTATCCCACCAACAATAAATTTCAGTTTATCAATAGTAAGAATCGGGAAGTTAGCACATTAAAACCATATTTTATTAATGCAATTTTTTGACTCCTTTTTTAAATGCAAGTTGAGCGAACAAAATTTTCATTTCAAATCGAAGGTCTGGAAGTTGTGGTCAATGTGTGTAATGCACTAAAGATCCATATAAAATTTAACAAACTTTTTGCTAACAACATTATTAATTGGCAAGTTTTGTCAACCTTTATTAAGTCCAAAATATTTTAAAAATACTTACATTTCAATGTAACAATTCAACATAAGAAAAAAATTCAGCTTGTCATTATTTTCTCAATATAACTTCGTTCAGAATGGGATCAACAATTTCGTTTTTTCTGCTATCTTATAAATAATACTTCTACTTCAGCATGAAATTAAAAAAATTACGTTTATAAAAATTCTATTTAGTTTTGAATGAAATTTTTAACAAAATGTTTTTATAATAATAATAGAAATCACCCATATGTATATATGTGTATATGCATATATACATATGGGAGATTTCACGTCAAGGGACCCAATTTTTAATTCGATATCTTCCGATTTGGATGAAATTTGCACCAAGGTTAGAAGTTTAGACACAACTTTTCAACAAGATCGGTCAAAAAGCTTCTTAGTTAGAGAGTGTTCATTCTCATGCCCGTAATTTCAACAAACAGATATCTGGTCGTGTTTGTACCTAACAGTTATCTTTACCTATGCGGTAAAACTAGATTGGTAATTTCAACGTTAAATTTACCTACGTGTTTTTTCCTTTAAATTTTCTTTAAAAATATGGCAACATTTGTGTTTTTATTAATTTTTTGAATTAACTGTCAAAAATGGATGGTGTAAAATACACTACAGTTTAATCAGTAGATAAGACATACGTAAAATTATGAAAAATTCGTTACACCATAGATATCTATACACAGCTAGATATCTTTTTGTAGAAATTACGGGCATCAGCCATGTAACTTATTACCTATTGGTGTTAGCAAAGTTTGTCCCAAGTAGCTTCGATAGCTATTTTATCAATCTTTTAAAAACAAATTTTTTGTTTTTTTTTATATTTTTTTAAATTTGAAACTTTTTTTTATTTTTTTTAGCGGGAATGTTTTTTTTTCTCAAAAGAAAGCTTTTATCTTTTCCTTTGAGTTAGTTCTGGTCTTTTAGGAAAAAATTGAAAATAGTGCTGCATATGATAAAAATTTAAAAACCCTCGTCTTAAGTTAGAAATGATTTTTTTTATACAAAAGCCACTCGCATTTTGCTAACACTATAGGTAATAAGTTAGATGGATGAGAATGAACACTAGTGTGTCAAAAAAAAAAAAAAAAAATTATTTTATGCCCCACCTTTTTTTGGAAGCTTATAGGCAGAGTTCCCAGTTTTATTTTAAGCCTTATCTCCAATTTGTGATTTTTCATCCCCAAAAATCCCCAAAATAGCAACTCTCTTATCCCCAAAAACTAAAATACATAATATTAAGTCAGTGGAAAAATATGCATACATCGATTTATTTAAATAAATCTATTTGTGTAATATAATTAAAACTAATGATATTTATTCTTTGAGTTCTACGTATCTATGTACACATGTATAGTATGTAACAAGGGTAACGTAAAAACGCAAAAGAAAAATAATTATGCGTCAATACATATTTGTCATTTCCACAACAAGCCAATGCAATTTTGATTTACATGTTGTTTGTTTAAAAAGTGCGTTTAAGATTATTGAATAAATTTGTCACAACAAGCTGCATTATTTTAAAGTGTGTATTTATTCTAAGAAGATCTCCTAATAACTCATATTGTATTCTGTTGCAAATATTGATTTGGGTTGTATTCATTACAGAAAAAAGCTAGTTCAACAGAAGAAACGCTAGTTGGTACAAAAATCATATTTAAACCTATTTCAACAAATTCTTGAAATAGTTTAAACCCGCAAAAAAGACTAAAATTTGTACCCACATCTTGCCCACCTTCAGTCAAGAATGAAAAATTATCAATCAATTTTAATAAATTTCATGTTGTAAAATTCCTTTCTTCATAAAAATAATTTAATGAAAATTAAATTTGATGAACTTTAGTCTAATTAAAAATATTAAAAAATTTGGATTAAAAACCATAAATAGTTCAACAAAATAACCACAATACTGATTATTGTTAAAGCTAAGGCACGAGCTCTATGTTTGCCTTTGTCCTTCAAGTTGTGCTGAAAAAGGTCAACAAGAAAAAGAAAGACAAAAAAAATGAAAAACAAAAAATGTACTTTGAACTTCAAGAAGAATTCTTTACAAAAGTACGAAAAAACAGAAGTAAGGAAAAACTCTAAATTAAAATGGATAATCATTCAAAGCAAATTTCGATCTACCAAAGGTTAAATACAATTTGGTTTAAGGATTGATGTTTGACTATTGACGTCAGCAGTCGTCGATGGCTGCGAGTGTTAGACGGCAAGCCCTCTGAAGAGATTGAGTGGTTGCAATCGAAACATGTAAGGGTAACCTGCCCGTAAAAACGCCTGGGTTCGAGCCCAGCTTCAGTCAAGAATGAAAAATTATCAATAAATTTTAATTAATTTCATGTTGTAAAATTCCTTTCTTCATAAAAATAATTTAATGAAAATTAAATTTGATGAACTTTAGCCTAATTAAAAATATTAAAAAATTTGGATTAAACACCATAAATAGTTCAACCAAATAACCACAATACTGATGAAATTTATAGTAATATTTTATCCCCAAAAATCCCCAGCGGAAAAAGTGCTTTTCCCCAAAAAATCCAATGGGATTTTCACGAAATTTTTATCCTCAATTACAAAAAAAATCCTTAATTTGGCGATAAATCCCCAAAACTGGGAACACTGCTTATAGGGTAAAGTATTTTTGTAATTTTTTTTCAGATTTTTCGGAAGAGGCTAAGAGGTCGCTAAAATCGAATTTAACCCAAAAATCGGTGTTTCTCGACTTTTTTGAATTTTGTTAATTATTGGGCCCATTAGCCGATTTTTATTGTTAATAAATCAATTTTTTTTTAAGAAAACTTTCGGTTATTTTTTTTGTTCTTTTGGGTCCCTTTAATGACATTTTTTTGTATATTTAGCATAAATTTGGAAAATAATGCGTTGTAACTCTTAAAATTTACATTGAAGTTAAAAATCTAATGATTCAGTTTAAAAGGTGGATATATTCTGATTCATTTAAAATAATTGAATTTGCTCTTACCGTTCCAAAGTTATATCCTTTTAAGTTTTGTATCCATTTTGTGAAATTAAAAATATTGTAATGTGTTTGCCAGTTATGCATCGGATTTGTTTTAATGTTAGATATTTAGATATTAGGTATTCTTTCAAAATTAAAAAAAAAAAAACACTAATGAACACCTGTATGACCAAAATGTCAAACTTTGACCCCCTCTAACTCAGAAACTTTTTGACCGATCTTGTTGTGTCTAAACTACTATCCAATATGAATAACATTGGTGCATATTTCATCCAAATCAGAAGACATCGATTTAAAATATCTATATATTTTAAAATCGATTTAATATACATATATGTAACATGTATAGTGAAAATGTTGCTGCCCTTGTGAACGAAAATATAAATATTTATGTCCAATATTAAACTATATCGGCCATTTAGTTTTTGACTTTTAGCAAAATTTACAAAGAAGACTGTTTTCTTTCTCAGGTCAAAGGCGCAACGACCTTTTAAAATTATCTTGTAATAGAAAATAACCGAAATATGTAATTTGAAATTTCGCAGGCCAGTGTTAAGCTGTTATGATACTTGCTATTTTTTGTATTTTTTCTATATTGGAGAACAGTACAAATATATTTGCATAGGAAAACTGACTAAGTGTAAAAAGTATGATTATATCATAAAAAATCTTGAAAAGTCAAACAAATATACATGTGTTATCGATAAATAATCCAAGACTGTCAAAAGAAATATAAAATTTTTTAACTTAAAATTGACATTTCCAGATTAATTGTTAGCACTGTTGCCAATTTTTTTAGTTTTTGATCGAAAGAGACGGTTTTTAACTTTTTTTTTTGCGATTTCTAGCTTTTATGACGGTTTTTTGTGGGGAAAAACGTGGGCAGTATTGTTTGTTTTATTTACATTTTATCAAATTGTATTTCTTGTTCTTTCTCGCATTTGTTGTTTCATTCAGTCAATCCTAAAAAAATCCAATACAAAAAATAGCAAGTATCATAAACCTTTAGACGCATTTTTTTTATTTTCTGATCAAATGTTTTATGGGTTTTCATTAAATTTCTTTTATCGTCTAAATTGTAGTCGAAATGATTTACCAAAATTCGATAAATGTACAAACATAGTAAAAAATTTGTTTATTAATTAATTAAAGAGATATATAAACCTGTATTGTCGACTTATGCACAGTTTAGAAATTTAACAGTTTACTGCAATTATTGTAGAACAACTGTCAAATGATTGTAATTAAGATCACGGCATGTGATCACTAATGCCAACAATTCACAGCAAATTGTTAATTGTGTTGTATCGTTTATTGTATTTTCTGTTATTATTTTTCTACAACTAACAAATATCGGAAAACAAATTATATAAAATTTAAAGATAAACAGATACAGAAAAAAAGGAATGAAAATTGATGTGGCTTTAAATTTAATTTCTTTTATAGGTGACAACTTATTTTTAATGTTGAAATACATGATTAACATAAAAATAAATCTTGCTCGAGTATTGGAACTTACCCCAGGCTTTATCATCATTTGGATGGGTAAAACTGATGGTGGAGCGTTGTCATCCCCAGCCTGTGAGGTGTTGGCAACAGCATCATCCGTTCCAAGGGCAGCTGTTGGTGGTAGAGCTGGCTTAAAGGACGCAGCACCTGATGCATTTGTAGTAATTACATTTGAGGGTAATGTTAATGGTAGTGAGACTGTTTGCAAGAGTTGCTGCTGCTGCTGTTGTTGTTGTTGCAACGCCTGCTGTTCTCGTTTATAACTTTCCATAGCCATCATAGAGGTTTGGCGAGCATTGGGATTTTCAAAAGAGTATGGTGGGACAGCATCATGATGATCAGGGACAGATGATGAACGATGCTAATCATGACAATGTAAAAACAAAAACAAAATTAATAATACATTTTAAAAGGACACAAATTCATGTTCCCTCTGGTCATTTGAGGGGAACATGCAACATATAATTAAACAATTTTTTTTTATATTTTGTTGTGTTGTTTATAATGCAACCTAAATTTATAGAAATATTTTTATTAGTACGAAGTTTTTTTTTTTTTTATTTTTAGTTATTACAACATAAATTCAAACAATATAGAAATTGAAAAAAAAAACACTCAGAAAAGATGAGAAAAAGGAGCGAAAGAGACATAGAAAATGAAGACAGAGAAAGAAGTAAAATGAAACTGAATTCATACTTACATGTGAAACATTAGAGTTTCTTAGATTGGAGACATGATCATAGCTTTTATAGCAACCTATTCCAGTTATAGCCGGGTTTCGTCCACTAGTCGAGTCGCCTTCAGTACTATTTCCATCCGTCTGGGAGAGATTGTGCCCTGTGGGTAACGATCGTCGTAGGGCTTTTGTTAAACGTTGCCAATTGTTTATGGATCTATTGCGACTTTCGCGCTTTTCTAATGTATTAGTGTTACACAGTTCAAAATATGTTTGTGTGTGAGTGTGTGAGTTTGTATGTGTAAATTTATTTTGTTTCATTCATGATTTTAATGCAATGATAACGTAAGTTTGTTAGAAATGTTGTGGTTGTTATGGATTTTTAAATGTTTTTATGTATTTGTTTTTGTGGTAATCATGCACAATTGTATGGTTGAACAATTATTAGTGTTAGTTTTTGTTATATTTTAAATTCAGTTAGTTTTTATCAGCATGTCGATGATCATATTCATAATCATACCATTCATACATTTAATTATTCATTGGGTCATTCATCAATAAAGCCGCATTTACAAGATAGATATTATTATGAGTTTGTTTGTAATAATTTGCAATTGATTACAATTATGTAATTGGTTTTTAAATTGCATACATTTTTTGTAATTCAATTAAAATTACAGTCATTTTTGGTGAGAAGAGACAATTTTGCCAAAGTTTTTTTTTTGTATTTGTTGTTGTAGTTGTAGTTGTTGGTTTAAGATATTTTTTTGTTCGTATATTTCAATAAAATTTGGTCACATTTTTATGCCATTTTGTATATTAGTTTGTTTGTTTGTTTGTTGGTTGATTAACACAATTTCGTTTAATTGATTGATTATTTAATTGACAGTTTGGAATTATGTATGTAATTGGTTGTTGGCCAGGAACAATTTAAGATTACGTTATAATGTTGTAGATGGTTGGAAAAGAAAGAAAAGTGAAATTTTGTTTGAATTCCAGTTGTTTGTTTAATTTTATCAAAGAATTTGAGTAATTTTACACACGCAGAACACAACAAACTTACAACAATTAATGTAATGTACGTATGATTATTAATTATATTTAGTAGTAACAGTAGTATTTAGTAGTAGTTGTAGTAGTAGTAGTATTAGCGGTAGAAGTAGTGGGTAAATACGGGTTTGTTCAAATTACAAATACATATTTAGCTCGTTATTAGTTAAACGTCTATTTTGTTTTCAACGATTAGAATACATTTACAAAAACACGAATACGATTATATAAATTAAATTGATTAGAAAAATAACACAATAATGTTAGTGAAGGTGGATTTTCTTCTTTTAGTACTTGAATAATTTTATATATAAACGTTAAATTATATAGGAAACATTAATTAAATAAGAAAAAACATCAATAACTTATACCATAGACATGTATTTAAGTTACTATACATTTCTAGACAAATGTTTTTTCAAATTTAAACTTTTACTAAATAGTTTCTTAAAGTAAAATAAGCCGAAATAAAGTCTTTGATTCTTTAAACAGGTTTGAGTTTAATGAAATTTATGGAATCTTATACGAGCTTATCTAAAAATAAATAAAAGTGAAATTCCAACAACATAAAATGTTATATTTCTTTACTATTTAACAATTCTTTTCCGATGCTGACGGAAAAACATACAACAACTATTTGTCTTATTTATATCAAGGGTGGGAAAGTAGATACGAATCTACTTTTCTCGGCTGTGTACCGTATTGAATTAGTGTTGAAACAAATATGAGGGATTTTTTTGAAATGTAAAAGAATGCACTTGAAGATTAATTTATTTGGCATTTTTTTTATTAAAAAAAAATTTAATTTAATTTATAAATAAAACTTAAATTTTCAGTCCCTGGTTTTCTTCTTAGTGCCGGTTCATACACATTAAGTTTGGCTCGTCGAGTCTTGAATTTTTAGGAGAGAGGGGAAAAGAAATTGCATTCTCTTTCCCCTTCTCTCCTTGAAGCTCAAGACTTGACGAGTCAAACTTGACGTGTGTGAACCGGGACTTGTGCTTTTGTAAAAACACAACTCTGAAAAATAAAAATCTTATTGTTATTAAAATTTTTAAAACATGTTGAGAGCCATACGATTGTTAAATTTCTTTATTTTTTTTTTTTTTGATATTTCATAACAATTTGCTTTCACACTATTATACATTTGAAATTTGTTTAAGTTTTTGACAAGGCGAATTCACTGGAAGGTGCTTACATTAAGACTAGTTTGTATACAAACTTTGACAACTCGGCCACCGAAAAAACACCATATGCTGACTTGACCCCACCTTCTAGTGAATTCGCCTTGGTTTTTGACATGTCGTTATACTTAGTATTATAGTGCAAAAGATCTTAGGTATTGCAACAGGGAACTGTCTAGGTAGAACTATAATAAACATATGGGAATAAGACTTGGAGAAGTTAAAGGTTTGTCTGTCACTGACAAAGTTTGTAAAAATACAGGGCTGGAAGTAAGAAACAGCGTTTCAACCAGCGTTCGAAAATAAACACTAAATATCGTTTCTTAATGTTCGGTTCGGTAGATTTGTGGAAAACACAAACACTAATAGTGTTTGTGTAGAAAATTATTAAAAAAATAACGTTTCCCTGTTAGTCATCTTTCGAACACAAAAATATTACTGTTTTTATCAAACTCAACAAAAGATGTGAACATTTAATTCCGTTCGGTTTTTTTTTGATAATCCACAAACTTCAATTTGTTCGGTTCGGCTCGTTAATGTTCGTCCCTTTTGGCTGGTAAAAAAAACCAAAAATTGTTTACAAAAACAAAATACACACACGAAAAAAACATTATAGAACATTAAAATATAATGTTTGTCTACAGTATCACTACAATTGTTCTGTTTTTTAACGAAGAACCGAACATTATATAATGTTCGGTTCTTTCTTGAAAATAGTTACGAACGGTATTAAGGGTTGTGTATGTCTACACAATCACTAAAAAAATAGATATCGTTCCTGAGTGTGTGAGCCGAACGCTAAATAATGTACTGTTTATTTTCGAACACTGGTTTCAACGATTAGCTAAAGGCTGTTTTACAATATAATACAATTCTTAAGTATTTTGACGAAAATGCTTCCCTGATCTTATAATTGTATGGCAATAACAACGTATCATGACAGGGTTGTATTTTTCTCAAAATACTATAGACTTGTGTGATAGTGTAAAGAACCTTTAACTAATATCTTGAAGTGAAATTTGAAATGTTCTAAAATTTTAATGTCTACTTTTTAAGAGTGGGATGGATATTAAATCCTTTTACTTTCCAATGTAACTTATTTTTGGAAATAATAATATCAAATCAAAACCTCCAATCTCTGTAAATTTTTCTAACCTTTAACTTTTTCCTGCGATATTAATAATGGTTAATCTATTCCAGCAAAAAGGCCAAATAATAAATATATTTACTGAATAGCACGTGTGGGTTTTACAATGCAAAAGAAAACATTACATTTAATCTGCCATGTTTTCAAACAGAACCTAAATAATTCCTTGAAGAATGAAAATAATTGTGATATGTGATGTGTTTGATTTGATGAACATCTTCATCAATGTGGAAGTTAAGAATAAATTACACTGCGTGACAAAATTTCAACAAAGTCGTGACCAAATGAATCTGGCAGCTAATCTTTATGTAAAATTGTCCGCTGAATCCGAATATAAGAATTTTGGAACATCTCAAAAACTCTTCTACTTTTGACAATTCTGACTTCATATTCGGATTCAGCGGACAATTTTACATAAAGATTAGGTGTCAGATTCATTTGGTCAAAAAACTGTCACGTAGTGTTATTTATTAATTTAGTAAAAGTTAACATTTTTATAAGTATTTATTTAATTTATTTGCCCTGCAATTCTCGCAAACAAAAACAATTTGAAAATATTTTATGAAACTTGAAAAATGCTCTATTGCCTAGCGCTACTATCTATAGCCATTAATAAAATTTTGCGGCTTCTATAACAAAATTAGTTAATTACAGAAAGAAATCAATTATTACATAGTGTGTGTGTGTGTCTTTTTCAATGATGTTCTAAATGAAGTATCTAAAGTACGATCTTAAAAGTATGTCAGATGAAGTTTTAAAATCCAACTAGTTTTTGGTGTATTATGAATTTAAATTGTTTTGTATGAAACAAATGATTGAGATTAGTTTATAATTATTTTTGGATGACAAAAGAATTTGTTTTGCTAAATAATTTTTTAATTAATTAACATTTGATTCGAATGTAAAAAAACATAGACACTTGTGTGATTCTGTTAGTTGTAGTATTTTGTTGTTCTTGTTGTTGGTTGAACTTTATTTTCATTTTATTTCTCTTAAACTCACTCACGTTGAGGTTAAGAAAATTATCAACTACCAAACAAAAACTAAAACAAGTTAGATTTTTAATAATACACTCTGGTATGTAATTTTTAATTAAAGAAATTTTTAGAAATTTTTCAAAATAAATTCAAACCAGAAAAGAAGACAAACGAATTTCTGCCGCAATCAATAAAAAACAATTAACAATTAAAATACAAATTTCATAAATAAAATCTCTATTTAAATATTGGAATAGCAATACAAGGAACGTTTTAAATACGGAGGAATATTGATAAAACTATTGTAGTGCTCTAGTACGTACATAAATATTAAGTATAAGAAGTATAAGAGTTATAAGAAGAAGTAGCATATAAATTATATTTTGTTTATATACACACACACACGCACATTACACAAGTAAGTAAAGTAAATTAATTAACAAAAATATTAGTAGACAAAGACAAAGCTTTAATTATTTGTTTGATATAGACAAATACAAAAAATTTGTATAAATAAATGTAGGCTACGCTTAGATGAAGAAAGTAAGAGACGTTTAAAGAGTGCATGCTTAAAGTTTAATTTTTTTAAATTTTAACTATATTATTCTTTGAATTTGCCATTTCACTTTTAAAATACGTGTACATACCTACATACACATTGAGACTTTGCTACGTTTAAATGATATAGATAGATATGTATATGTATACAGTTTCGGAGAAAATAGTTGAGCCACATTCAATTTTGATAAGTTTCTTAAATTTTTTATTTAGTTTTTCATAAATAAGGCGGAAATAATATTAAACTAAAGCTATTAAATTCCTCTATATCTTAAATTAAAGAAAAGATTTTGCAGTCCAGCTGTATTCGAAAAATGGATGAAATTAAAAATATATGTCTGTAAATATTAATATGGACATTTAAATTTTTGTAATGTTTACTATCACTCCCAAATATTATTTTGATATTTGGTAAAAGCTCCTTTCATTTAAATTACTTATTCACATCAACGCTTCAATGAATTCACCAGATTGGCGCAGGTATTCGGGGAAATTGAGTACAAAGCCTCTTGAACCTTTTGCCCAATTACCTGCTTTTATGTGGATTTAGGCATGGAATTGAATTAAGAAGTTGTAGTAGTAGCTGAAGTTAAAAAAGGCTCAGTAGCGAAACAAAGTTAAACATTTCGAATTTTGCTCTTCAACTTCAACTGCAACGACTACTACAACTACGTATTCAGTTGACACCATTTTGAAACTGCCGTTTTTAACTTTTGACAGCTTTCAGCGCTGTTCGTAACGTTGTACTACAGCGACTATTCTGTTCCCCACTTTATACGTGCCAATATTGGTTTTTAGTTTGAAGTTTCATCAATAAGAGTACAATTCAAAATGTTTTATGACATGTTATTTGGACACTGTATATAAATGTACACCAAACCTTTATTATGCTTTTGATATTTTTTTAATTATATAGATTTTGAGAACTAAAAGTACTTAACTTTTACTTTTATAACTTTAAAACTTAATCTTTGTTATAAGTACCGGTTCACACACGTCAAGTCTTGAGCTTTTAGGAGAGAAAGGAAAAGAGAATGCCATTTCTTTCCCCTCTCTCCTTAAAACTCGAGACTTGACGAGTCAAACTTGACGTGTGTGAGAGAATTTTCCAACACGGTTCACCCATTTCGAACGATTTGTCTGGAAAAGCAGAGTGACCGTTTGAAATTCGGTTGTAAACGGGGCGTATTAAGTTTACAAGGTGGCAGCATAGCGGCAGATAATTGCAATTTGCTGTATTCTTGGTGTCATACACATACATATTGTAAATTGCTTAGTAAACAAATTCTAAATTGAAAAAAAATAATGAAAGTCAAGTACGTCTTCTGTATAGCTGTAATATAATTTCTCCATATACAATTTTATTAAATTTTGATTATTAAACTTCATATAAATTTTTTTTTAATTTTGATACGTTTTTATATTAATAGAAATTGCGCCGGAACATTTCTTAAATTTAAAACATTTACCTTACATGGGGTCTTCACCTGACAATTTTTTTTTTACCAAACGTCAAAGTCTATATAAAAAATATCTTATATTTTTGTCAGCGTTTTTTTTATCTGAAGTTTGACGTTTATTATGACAAAAATTTGTCAGGTGAAGTCCCCTTGTCAGTATTCTGTGTGCTTTTATTATACATATAATACGATGTGGCAGCTCAGTGAAAAATTCAAAAAGTTGGCAGCACAATTCAATTTTGACCGGAACAAGGCGACATTTTGAGCCATCTGTTTTTTATTTATTTTATTTTTTAGTGTGGATACTGAATGTCAAGCTTTGTTTACATTTAGTTTATATTTTAATATTTAGAATTCAATAAAAAACCAAATACTTGAAAAAAAACTTATAAAAAGTGAATATAAAATGTAAACACAAGGATAATAAATTTGTAATACAGGAAAAAGATAAATATTACAAAAAATTGTGTATACTTTATAATAAAAAAAAAAATCCCTTTTTATATTTTCAACAAATAATTTTGACATTCACTCTAACTTTTTACAAAAGCAAAAAACCTAGTATTTTAAAAAAAGGGATAGCTAGCATAACTGTATCTCATGATTTGGTCACCTGTATGAATTCGACTTGATCCGGGCAAAAAAAAAAACTAAGCTAATTCCACCAGAAAATATTCCGAACAAAATTATTTCTCTTTCTCAAGAAGACGTCCGTCTTCTGAACTAAAAATTCAGTTTCAACAGACTGACTTGAAATCCTATAAGGATATTTGATTTTTTTTCAAGTTATAAGCAATTTAACAAAATTTCATAATTTTGCCATACTCAGTGCAAGACAGTAAAAAATGGTTAAATTTTATTATGTTTCCTGACGATCAATTGTTATAACACAAAGAAAATACCGTCAACATTATAATATTGTATCAGCTCCCAGCTTAACTGTTATAAGAAGCTTAATTAACCGTTTTTAGAACTGAAATTAATTACGTCGCTCGAACTGCTCGCACTGGAGGAGCCGTGGATTTAGTACAAGAAAGGGTCCACAAGGTTCCTTCTTAGTCTACTGGCCGAAGTGCTACTCAATTGGTAATCGTTAAAACATCATATCTGGGGATGTTTCCATATGTACCTTAAAACATGTAACACAACAGCCGATGTTTGTCCATCCTATCGGTAATCGAAATCACTTGAAATTGCAATCGATTGATATTTTCAATAAATTTTTTTTCACATGATTTTAAGACTAGTTCTGGTAAATATAAGTGGTTCGCAAATAATTATTTTCATATATAAGACGAAATATGTTTATATACTTTAAACCAGTGTTCGAATATAAACACTAAATATCGTTTCTTAATGTTCGGTTCGTCAGATTTGTGGAAAACACAAACGCTTATAGTGTTTGTGTAGAAAATCATTAAAAAAATAACGTTTCCCTGTTAGTCATCTTTCGAACACAAAAATATTACTGTTTTTATCAAACTCAACAAAAGATGTCTGGTAAAAAACAAACATTTTTTACAAAAACAAAATACACACAAGAAAAAAACATTTTAGAACATTAAAATATAATGTTTGTCTATAGTATCACTACAATTGTTCTGTTTTTTAACGAAGAACCGAACATTATATAATGTTGGGTTCTTTCTTGAAAATAGTTACGAACGGTATTAAGGGTTGTGTTTGTCTACACAATCACTAAAAAAATAGATATCGTTCCTGGGTGTGTGAGCCGAACGTTAAATATTGTACTGTTTATTTTCGAGCACTGCTTTAAACACAGTATTGCTTTCAAAATTTGTTCGATTTCAATTTCACGTGATTTCGATTTCCAAGACACGTCAGTATATTTCTCTTTGTTTATTGTTTTTTTTTGGGAAATAAATTTCCCATGCCTGATGGGTTAACAATCTAGTTTCCTTTTAATAACGGATATAATTAAGGTTTGTGTATAGCAAAGTTAATAAAGAATTTGGAAATAAAAATAGCCCATATGTATGTATGTTTGTATTCAAAAATGAAATGTATTAATATTCATCTTTATAAGTTATAATTTGAAATAGTATCTGCAGGCTTCATTCACTTCAAGACAATTTTTTAAAATTGATTAAAATTAAACGGTTAACCAAGTGCTTTACTTCCTAAACAAAGATCAGTTACATGATAGAAATTCTGAAAACTATAATTAAAAAAATAAACTGAAAAACAAATAAAATTATTATTCTAAATATTAACTGCCAAGAAAATATGTAGCTGACTTTTAAATTGTATTAAAACGATGTAAAATTTTTGTTGGCTTTTAAATAAACTTTAACTATATTTTCATTTTGCATTTCAATTTTTTTTTAATTTATTGATGTTTTTGTGGTTCTTGTTTGTTTTATTGTACAGATTTATTTATATTACAGATACAGTTTTAATGGAATTTCATACAATACATACATACAAAGCATGAATCTAGATTAAAATTGATAATTATCCTAACTTAAACAAAACAAAACACCCACACACTCACTTACATACACAGTAACATACGAATGTAGCAAAACATTCGAAATTAACTAAACCCAACAAAACAATTTTTTTGCAATTGTAATTTAGACGGGAAATTTCGTGTATTTTTACATAAATTTAAGTGCTTGTGACGTTAAATGGCACTAACTGCCAGTTTATCACTATCGAAAAAATAAAAAAATTTTAAACCAAGGTCAGCTAATAAAGGAGCTTACTTTTGTATTCCTTGGCAAAAACTGGGTATATTTCTCAACATCCTTTTATAAAATCAGCAATTTAAGGATGAGACAATGTAGCAACGCCAGCTGCCGAATTCTACATGAGGACCAGGGTTGATAAAGTTGGTACAATTGTACTTTTTTTTGGTATAATTCAAAGCTAAAAAGCACGTTGGTAGCCCCGTGACTCATTTGGGACTATTTTCAAACATATTGTTATTTTATATAAACGGAGATCAGTGTTTGGTGAAAATTCACTTGCGAAATAGAAAATGCTAAATCTTGTGGCTTTTTTACGAAATTTAGGGGAAACTCTATGTATTTTGTTGTTGGATTTAACAAAACAGCTATGATCTTTTGCATTTGCTCTTTTGCAAGAGCATTTGCATCTAACACTAAACATCGTTATTTTTCTGAATAGATGTTTTGCACTTGTTCATTGGACTTTTGCATACGCCACATTCTGAACTAAGTATCAGCGGCAGCATATAAGCTTGCATTTTCTGCTGATATTGACAAGTTTTTCAAAGATATGGGAAACCACTTCTGCAAAAGTTCTAGAAGAAGAGACGACTTCCTCTCATTTTAAGATTATTTTGGAACGAAAATTCATAATATTTTGAAATATTCGTCAACAAGATAGATTTGAAGGAGATTTTATAAGCGCTAAATTAAATTTTATTTTATCCGTTCTTTCTACTCCAGCTTCAGCCTCGTATGAACATATTTGTTAATTTTTGTTTCGTCAAATAATGCGCAATTTTTAAACACAGGAGTTATTGGACAAATTCTAATTATTAAAGCTTAGATTTGAAGAACATCATCTGCCACTTAACGATTTTTATATATTGTAGACATTTATATATCCAGGAAAAACATATAACATTTTGCGAGGCTTCAAGAAATAAAGTAAATTTCGACGACAAAATTTTAAACTAGATAGCAAAATTATTTCAGAAAATGTGGTTTCAATAAAAACCAGTACAGTACAGCTTTTATTAAAAATATTTCTAGTGAAAATGCAAATTATGATACTATTAATAATGAGTAGTAGAATAACAGACTCTTCAGCTACTATTTAATGCCAAACAAAGGAATAAAGGAAAAGACTTGTTCGTTCATAAAAAATGATTAAGTATTGGGGTCGAAAAAGTTCGATTATAAAAGTTCGTTAGTACGATATTGGTTTTCTCATTTATCGTTCCTGACAAGGACAATTACACCAAGTCCATCGATGTTGAGAAAAAAAAACCAACAAAATTGTTAGACATTAAACGGCTGTTTTTCACAAGTTGGCAAACGTTTGGCAGCTCGTTAACAAGAGTTTAGCAAATCGTTAGCCAGAGTTTGCTTAGTTTTATGAATAAACTTTTTGCTAACTTTATGCCAAATTTTCATTATGAATACGGCTGTATGTATATATATTATTTATAAAGACATCATCTCAGTGACATATCGAAGTTATTTTAAAGACAAAGGTGGTTAAAGGGCCATCATATGATAAGTTGCAAAAGTTCTTCAACGTTACGACTTATTAATCACCTTTAATTAGTCTACAAGCTTGACATAAATAAACGCCAAGTAAAACTTAACTCTGCTCTAAGTAGTTTTAAAGAGACTGCAAATAATACTTTATCAAAATATGCTGCCAATAAAGAATGAAAAACTCTTACAGCCATACCTAAACAAGAGCGGAAAACGTATTCTAGCTGTCAAAAATTCTCATGCCAATACAATTTGTATGAAGCATCCCTAAATATCGCGGCGTCGACGCTTTACAATGGGAAAATCCGATTTTGACAGCGCGTTTAATAGTGAAGTTGGACGCTTTGTTAATAAATAATGTAAATTTAGCTATTTTTTCGTCAATCTATCGGTTTTTTCTCTTATTTTTATTTCTATTATGTGCGTTTTATTAATCAAGAAAGTAAACAATAATGTTTGGGGCACAACGTTAATGCTCTTGTTTGGGTATAGCATATCAGCGTAAGCGGATGAAAACGTCCCAACTTCCTTATTGTGTTTTTTTTTGTATTTTCCTTAGAAAGCTGCACTTTTAACATTTTTTGTTCTGATTACGCAATTTGTGTTGAAAGTAGCGGCCTGTTTTTACACATTGCCACTTCACCACCAAAAAACGTTTTCTTTCTCTTTCTTCGAAAGCTGCCCTCGCAAATGATTTAGGCATTTTTCATACGTCACTTTTTACATCTCTGTATGCTTTGTGACACGGCTGTTAAGTAGTTCTAGCATAACTTCATGCTAAAAACTACAACATACCGGCGAAATCAACGATGTGGAAAAATTCTTAAGTTTTATTTATTTTAAATTACCAAGAGCTTAAAGCAAAATTTAAGGAATCAAACAATCTCATGGCAGGCTTTAAAATATATAATCCTGGATAAGAGGTTTTGTTTGCAACTTTTCAAAAATATGTTTGAAGTCTACTGATTCATATAGACATTCTTAACCACCATCAATTAAAACTCATTTAAAATAAATTTGGGGGAATATCTCAAATAATAAATTTATTATTCAATTCCAATAATTTCTTAAAACCAAAGTGTTTCAAAACTTCTACAGCTATGTTCACACCTATTAAATATTTGATGTCTTACACGTCACCACTAGTTTTCTTAAAGAATTGCTTGCTTTTGCAAAACGTTAGGCTAGTGCAAAAATTATTTAACAGTTTCTAAATTACATTATACAATTATCATCTTGGGAATAAAGTTTAGTAAATAAACAGAAATTATTTAAAATAAATCCAAAGTTTGAAAAATTTACTGGTCACGCTTTTTTGGATTTTATTGTCAAATATTTGTTACGTCTGTACAAACCTTATCGGCTCAGTTAGGCGAACGTTGCTGTACCCGTAATGTACCGCACCGTACTGTAAGCACGTTGGTGCACTTATAGAACGTTTAAAAACGTGTCATATGCTTTCCCATACTTAAACAAAAAGCAATAGTATACATAAAACAAAACACACAGTGATGGGAATCAAAAATGATCAAATGGTGACCGTTGTGCAGAAAAGGTACCACGTGATTTAATCGGTATTAAAACAGTATTTTGTGTATGTAACAATTTTAATAATTTAATATTTTTATTATAGATTTACAATAAATTAATTTGTAGTTTAGCATATATAAATTTTAGCAAACATATATTGTAAATGTGCATACAACAAACAAGGTTTTGATACCATTTAAAGTCTTTTATATATAAGTATAAACATATGTTTCACATTTCCATTGTATGTGTATATGCATCTGTTTATTTTAAACATCTAAACATATGTCTATTTGTGTTTTTGGAAATATGTTGTATTGTAAGTTGTTTTGTTGCAATTCCACAGATATACTGAAAAAAGTACCAACAAAAAAGAGCAAAATTATCCGCATTTAATGTAACATACAAGCCGCCCATCACTGTCTTACAAATGTCACGTAACAACGGCATGAAATTCTATTTTATACAGATTGGTAGTACCAATTTGATACGTTGCAACTACGGTACATTCCATTTCGTTAAGCTTTTGTATTGGTTTTCATATAACAAAAAGCAAACAGCTGATGGATACAGTACAGATACGGTACAGCAACGTTCGCCTAACTGAGCCTTAAGTCATATCCATGTATTTTGTTGGTTCCTTACCTTCGTGAATTGCTTTGTTTTTATTTTAATTAAGTTTTTATTACAAAATCTAATTTGATTTTTATATTTTTATGTATTCGAATTAAACTCGGCTAACCGGTTATTTTTAAAATGCTTAACCGAAAACCGGTTTTTTTAAATAGCAACTATTCGGAATATTCGAAAACCGGTTATTAAAAAAAGTCGAATAATCGATTACCCTACTGGGTAGCATGATTACAGCAAATGTATGTTCTATTGTTGGTGTTGCTAGTCGAACTAATAAAGCCAGGCAATCCTTCTAGCGGCTTAACAGGCTACGGAAATTAATTCACATATTGATCCAAACCCTGTTTAATTCCTGTGTCAAGTCAGGTGCCAAATTATGGCATTCGTTATCGAACGAAATTTCTATTTAAATTGTATTGAAATTTTGATTGATATCGAAGCCGTAATTTGGCCCCTGTTCTTTTATAAGGCTGCAAGTCTTGGAACTCAACTTCCCATGATATTAATGCTCTCCGAGAATTCCCTAACCGTTGCCTAGGCAGAATTAGGCGCATCTTTTGGCCTAATATAATCCACAATGTACGTCTCTGAAAGATTTTTAACTACAACCAATTGCACAAGAAATCAGAAATGGCAAATGGCGATGGATTGTCCACGCCATACGCGAGGATGCTACTAGACTGCCCTTTGACTGGAACCCTCAGGAAAATCGACGGAGAGGTCATCCGTCATACACACGGCGAGCCCAACTTGAGTTCGTAATCAAACCCTTAGATCTAACTTGGATTGAAGTAAAAACACAGCATAGAATAATACTGCACGAAATGCATTTGTTGAGGCCATGTACTCCTTTTAAGAACAACAGGGACTTATACATAAGGATAAAGAAGAAAATCGTTAAGTTATAAAAAAAGCTAAAAACTCTTTTATTTATCCGATGTTGGTGCTATGAGGCGAGACATGAATGATACGCTTGGCAGAGACCAGGACATAATCTGGGAATGGGGTCGATTTTAATGCCCGAAAAATCAAATGTTGCATGCTTACGTATAAACTTGCAACGGCAAATAAAGGTGCCTCATCTGTATTTATGGGTGGTATAATTATTGAAGAATCGGAATCTCTTGTTGTTCTGGGCATAAAGTTACAATGTGATGTCCGATGGGCAGACAATATAGCAAAGGTGTCGAAAGAACCATTCATGTACCCCGGTTTTTTAAAACGGTGTCCGATATACTTCACTCTATCTGAGCCCCGTTTCTTAAAACTACAAGTAAAATACATTAAAATATAGCAACAATTTTACAATTTTTGTTTCAAATGTATTTTACTTGTAGATTTGTAACTTGTAGTTTTGAGAAACGGGGCCGTGCTGTCGTATTCTGTAATTCGCTTAGCTAAAACTAAATCTCGATCGTTAAATTCCTTAAAGAAAACAAAATTTAAAATTTTTAGCGATGACACTAAAAGCTAAAATTGCGGCAAATTAAATTTGTATTGCATTACCAAATTTAGCAACGCACATTACTGAGTTACATTTGTAGCCAAAAATTTGTTAAATCAACTTTATAGATTTTTAGCGATAGAGATTTAGCTTTAGCGAATTACGGAATACGGCTGTTGATCTCCTTTCTATTTAAACCAATTATATCCGCTTCAAAGTCTATTTTAGAGCTTCCCGACCGGTTGGGTTGTATTTGCCTGTTTTATCGTTACTACAATGGAATAAGTTCTGATGAAATTTGGGATCTGGTTTCCGAAACCCGTACGTTTGTTTGTAATGCACGTTTTTTCTCAATAGTCCATCCTTTTGTGGTCGATTTGCCGGTAAATTAGTTTTCTGGTTAGACTGTTAGTATGTGGAATAATCTTCCGCCGAAGTGTTTCCTATCACTTTCCACAAGAATATATTCAAGTCGAATATTCACAAGCACTACTCCCTCTATCCTCCTTCCCATAACATACTTTCCTAGTTCCAACACAATGCAATGCATTAAAAGGGGTCATCCGCTGATAAATACTTTGGGGCAAAGTGTTATTTTCCTACAAAACCTTTAAAAAATGTTTAACTTTATAAAACAGGGCTGCCAAATCCTCTGATATGAATTTTTATCACGACTTCTTTTATGCAGTCTTTTGTAATGCGATGAGACAATTAAGAGACGATGCCAAGTATTTTCAAACACAAGGTGCCAGCTGGACGACTTATTCTAAACACTTATGTCTGAAATATATTCCAAACAATACAAACGATTCAGTTTTATCTGATAAAGCTCGTTTTATTGTATTAAATTGCCAATAATTGACTACATTTTATTTACTTTTTTGAAAATTTCCCGGGAAGTACTGGGAATAAAGGAAAATTTATTTCCACTCTCGATAATGAAAAAAAAATTTAGGAATTAAAATTCTTATAAAAATTGAACGCAATGCGTGTAGACAAAGCTTTAAACTTCGAAATTATACAAAGACTTTTTGAGCAAATAACTAAATTTGGAAAAATCTTAAAATCCGCCATTTTTCAAAAAATTCATTTCGCAATTATTTTTAATATTTAGCTTCTTTTTGATTTTCAAAATCTGACTGTAGAGAATGCAATATGTAAGACAAATCGTTCATAGTTTCATGGAGATGAATGTAGATTGTTTGCTGGGTTAGGTATATATGTATGTGTGTGGATGCCAATGTATGTGTATTAAGTATTAGGAAATGTTTGTTTTTTGTTTTTCTGTTTTCCTATTGATTCATTTATTTAGTCGATTTACTTGTATATAAATTTATTTTAATTTGTACTAACTAACTATGTAATTATAACAAGGTTGTCTTATTTTCTTTTAATTATTGTTATTTTATTTAATTGTTTGGTTTTTGTGTTTGTGTTTGTATATGTGTAGGGATCATTAGAGATTGTAACAACTTTGTTGCGTTTCAATAAAACCAAAATCAATAACTATTTCGTGAAAAGTAAAATAAATTTCAAATTATTAAAAAAAAAAATTACACCTATTTATAAATGTTATATAAACTATAATAAACTATTTAAAAATGCGCTAATATTTGCTTAAAAAAATGACATTTCAAAAATCATTTGTCATTTTTGTGGAATAAATTATATTTTTGTAACAACTATAACAATAACAGTAATAATAAATAATTATAGCTACAATATTTTTTTTTTAAATATAAATAAGGCATTTTTGTTTCTGTTTTTATGAATTTTTTTTTGTTCGTTTATATAAATGCATTTGCTATGTGTTTTATATCCAATAAATTTAGGAACAATTATAGTTTCCTTTTTTCGGATGATATTAAATTTATCAAGTGAGAAGGCTGTTCCGAATTTATGATACCCCCCACCATCGTAAAACGACGGAAAATTGTAAGACACAAAAGAAACATTCTATTTAAAATATAATTAGAAAAATATTTAACTATTGAAAATTTTAAACTCTTGTAAACCGATGAGAATTCTCTTCAAACTGCATTGTTAAAGATGAATCAAATAATTGGGGGTTTTCGACCGTTTTTAAAACTAAACATTCTTAACACTCTAATGCCCAGGGCTGCCAGATAAATTTGTGAAGAAATCGTAAATTTCCTGAGAAAAATAAAAAAATCGTCTTTTACGGTTCGAAAAATCGTCAAAAAAAAGCGGACAACTTAAAATTTAGTTTTTTTAAAAAATTTTTGTTCGATTTTTAAAAAAAAAAACAAACATTCAAACAAAATCATAACTACTTCATACCCAACTAGCAGGGAGTCTCATGAAGAGCGCCTTTGATCGTCGATGAACGCATTTTTTCCTCACACGGGAAAAACTGTAGCACGACCGACATTCTTCCATAGCACAGCGAAAGGAGCTTCCTCAATCGTTTAAGACTTGGGTAAAGATTATCTAACGAGTCTTTCATGTCAAGAATCCTATGAGAATCACGGAGATTTTATGTTACTACCCATGAAATGTTCGCCGTATAATTGTTGAAATTATGATTTATACAGAAAGTCGTAAAAGGTTCATTAGATGATGGTTTGACGAAAGATAAACAAAGTGTAACATTGTTGTTTTTGTACTATGAAAATTGTAACGTGACGTTACAAACCTACCCTACATTTACATTTAATCCTAACATCACAAAGTATAAATAACCAAACACCTTGAATACCCTTATTATTTTACTTACTACTATGAATACCCTTACTATTTACCTACATAACCTTTTTACCGTATAATTCTCATTTAGTTCATTTTATTTTTGAATAAATCGACAAGGTTTGCCTCAGAACAAACAGAGTAGATATTGTCCTTAACCCCAGTATTTACTCTCGGTAGTTAGTAGTAACCGTAGTTAGTCGTTTTACCCGATCACCTCGCTCTCGAATTCCGTTGGTGCCCGAGTAAACCGAACCAGTATGTAATCGTATATTAGCCGAACACCTCGCTCTCGAATTCCGTTGGTGTCCGAGTAGTTTAACCGTAGTTAGTCGTTTTACCCGAACACCTCGCTCTCGAATTCCGTTGGTGCCCGAGTAAACCGAACCAGTATTCAATCGTATATTAGCCGAACACCTCGCTCTCGAATTCCGTTGGTGTCCGTGTAGTTTAACCCGTAGTTAGTCGTTTTACCCGAACACCTCGCTCTCGAATTCCGTTGGTGCCCGAGTAAACCGAACCAGTATTTAATCGTATATTAGCCGAACACCTCGCTCTCGAATTCCGTTGGTGTCCGAGTAGTTTAATCAGTAGTTAGTCGTTTTACCCGAACACCTCGCTCTCGAATTCCGTTGGTGCCCGAGTAAACCGAACCAGTATTTAATCGTATATTAGCCGAACACCTCGCTCTCGAATTCCGTTGGTGTCCGAGTAGTTTAACCCGTAGTTAGTCGTTTTACCCGAACACCTCGCTCTCGAATTCCGTTGGTGCCCGAGTAAAACCGAACCAGTATTTAGTCGTATACCACGCTCTCGCATTCCGTTGGTGCCCGAGCAATTAAAACCAGTAGTTAGTCGTATTTACCCGAACACCTCGCTCTCGAATTCCGTAGGTGCCCGAGTAAAACCAAAACAGTATTTAGTCGTACACCACGCTCTCGCATTCCGTTGGTGCCCGAGTAGTTAAACCAGTAGTCCACGTATTCTTACCAGTAGTGAATACGAGCCAGCACTCAACCCGTAGTTAGTCGTATTAAGCCGACCGCCGGTGCCGCCGAATTCCATTCGGTAGCCGACTTAATACCAACCGTATTTAACCGAACCTGATAAACCAGAACCGTATTTAGTATGGTACCCGAAGTATTCTACCAGTATTTAACCGAACCTGATAAACCAGAACCGTATTTAGCATGGTACCCGCAGTATTCTACCAGTATTTAACCGAACCGTATTTAACCGAACCGTATTTAACCGAACCGTATTTAACCGAACCTGATTAACCCAAACCGTATTTAGCCGACTAAATACAAACCCGTATTTAACGTATTATTAGTCATATTCAGCCGTCTGCCGGTGCCTCCGAATTTCATTCGGTAGCCGACTGAATACAAACCAGTAGTCCACGTATTCTTACCAGTAGTGAATACGAACCAGCACTCAACCCGTTATTAGTCGTGTTCAGCCGACTGCCGGTGCCTCCGAATTTCATTCGGTAGCCGACTGAATACAAATCGTATTTAACCGGACCTGATTTAGTAACCCGTATTTAACCGAACCTGATTAAATAACCCGTATTTAACCGAACCTGGTTAAGTAACTTGTATTTAACCGAACCGTATTTAACCGAACCTGATTAACCAGAACCGTATTTAGCCGAACGCCAAGACCTCCTTAATCTCTTGGTGTCCGAAGTATTTTTAAGTAGTTTCTAGTAGCCGAACGCCAAGGCCTCCGAAATCTCTTGGTGTCCGAAGTATTTTTAAGTAGTTTCTAGTATTTAAGACCGTAGTTAGCCGAACGCCAAGGCCTCCGAAATCTCTTGGTGTCCGAAGTATTTCTAAGTAATTTCTAGTATTTAAGACCGTAGTTAGTCGTGTGTACAGCCAACTACGGGGCGCACCGAATGCTCCGTACTCGGCATAGTTTCGATCGTAGATGTAGATACTAACAACCTATAACCGAAACCCGCTTATTATCTTCTCTGCCAGATCGAATACTCAGTATCTAAACGATGCCCCACGGAACGCCACCGTACGTGCCTACTGGCAGCAACATCTAGCCGTTTCCTAACGTCATCAGCCATACGTGCACGGAATCACGCTGCCTCAGCACCCGTTCCCGTCTACAGCCACGCCGAATCAGTCGAAGGCCGTCGTAGTTCTAAGTATTTAGAGTAGATTAAGATTTCGTAAATAAAGCTTTGTTGAAATTTTTGTAAGCGAACATACACGAAAACATCCCGTGTTTCATTTCAAAGGAAGCAGACCTTCGAATTGACCCTGGACAGACTGAGTCATACCTCAGCTGGGAAAGTAAACTGCGTTACAATGGCGCCCGAGCAGGGACCCGATTCCAAAACCGCAACCTGTGGTAAAACTCTAACCAAACCACCAACGGAACTGGATCGGATCAAGCACAAAGCAACGAAATCTTATGAACTAAAAATACGCTACCGACGGACCTACTGTGATAGATCTATCCGCTACGGGAGGATCAACTAACAAAAGTATGTCGTCAGCAGTAAAACTGATAAACAAAGTGTTACTGTTGACCAACTCCGTCGTCAGCGCAGCGGACTCACACATCTGAAACGGCAGAGCGCATCCTCGGATTTTTAGAGTTGGTAAAATTTTTTTTTATTTTTTTTTATATATTTTTTATTTTTAGATATTAATTTTAATTTAATTTTTTTTATATGTACGAATAAGTTTTTTTAATTAGATACACATAAGTCAGAAAAAAAAACCATGTGACTGATTTTTTTTTCCGAAGTAGGAGGGGACTGTAACGTGACGTTACAAACCTACCCTACATTTACATTTAATCCTAACATCACAAAGTATAAAATAACCAAACACCTTGAATACCCTTATTATTTTACTTACTACTATGAATACCCTTACTATTTACCTACATGACCTTTTTACCGTATAATTCTCATTTAGTTCATTTTATTTTTGAATAAATAGACAAGGTTTGCCTCAGGACAAACAGAGTAGATATTGCCCCAGTATTTACTCTCGGTAGTTAGTAGTAACCGTAGTTAGTCGTTTTACCCGAACACCTCGCTCTCGAATTCCGTTGGTGCCCGAGTAAACCGAACCAGTATTTAATCGTATATTAGCCGAACACCTCGCTCTCGAATTCCGTTGGTGTCCGAGTAGTTTAACCCGTAGTTAGTCGTTTTACCCGAACACCTCGCTCTCGAATTCCGTTGGTGCCTGAGTAAACCGAACCAGTATTTATTCGTATATTAGCCGAACACCTCGCTCTCGAATTCCGTTGGTGTCCGAGTAGTTTAACCAGTAGTTAGTCGTTTTACCCGAACACCTCGCTCTCGAATTCCGTTGGTGCCCGAGTAAACCGAACCAGTATTTAATCGTATATTAGCCGAACACCTCGCTCTCGAATTCCGTTGGTGTCCGAGTAGTTTAACCCGTAGTTAGTCGTTTTACCCGAACACCTCGCTCTCGAATTCCGTTGGTGCCCGAGTAAAACCGAACCAGTATTTAGTCGTACACCACGCTCTCGCATTCCGTTAGTGCTCGAGTAGTTAAACCAGTAGTCCACGTATTCTTACCAGTAGTGAATACGAGCCAGCACTCAACCCGTAGTTAGTCGTATTAAGCCGACCACCGATACCGCCGAATTCCATTTGGTAGCCGACTTAATACCAACCGTATTTAACCGAACCTGATAAACCAGAACCGTATTTAGTATGGTACCCGAAGTATTCTACCAGTATTTAACCGAACCTGATAAACCAGAACCGTATTTAGTATAGTCCCCGAAGTATTCTACCAGTATTTAACCGAACCGGATAAACCAGAACCGTATTAAGCATGGTACCCGCAGTATTCTACCAGTATTTAACCGAACCGTATTTAACCGAACCGTATTTAACCGAACCGTATTTAACCGAACCTGATTAACCCAAACCGTATTTAGCCGACTAAATACAAACCCGTATTTAACGTATTATTAGTCATATTCAGCCGTCTGCCGGTGCCTCCGAATTTCATTCGGTAGCCGACTGAATACAAACCAGTAGTCCACGTATTCTTACCAGTAGTGAATACGAACCAGCACTCAACCCGTTATTAGTCGTGTTCAGCCGACTGCCGGTGCCTCCGAATTTCATTCGGTAGCCGACTGAATACAAATCGTATTTAACCGGAACTGATTTAGTAACCCGTATTTAACCGAACCTGATTAAATAACCCGTATTTAACCGAACCTGGTTAAGTAACTTGTATTTAACCGAACCGTATTTAACCGAACCTGATTAACCAGAACCGTATTTAGCCGAACGCCAAGACCTCCTTAATCTCTTGGTGTCCGAAGTATTTCTAAGTAGTTTCTAGTATTTAAGACCGTAGTTAGTCACGCCATGGCCAGACAACCGTCAGCCACCGACCTATGCGAGGCCGCAGTAAGCCGAGCACCCGAGGTTGCGAGATCCTCCTGTGTTCGAAGCGCTCGGCCCAACTAGTCGAAGTAGTTAGTCGTATGTACAGCCAACTACGGGGCGCACCGAATGCTCCGTACTCGGCATAGTTTCGATCGTAGATGTAGATACTAACAACCTATAACCGAAACCTGTTTATTATCTTCTCTGCCAGATCGAATACTCAGTAACTAAACGATGCCCCACGGAACGCCACCGTACGTGCCTACTGGCAGCAACATCTAGCCGTCTCCTAACGTCATCAGCCGTACGTGCACGGAATCACGCTGCCTCAGCACCCGTTCCCGTCTACAGCCACGCCGAATCAGTCGAAGGCCGTCGTAGTTCTAAGTATTTAGAGTAGATTAAGATTTCGTAAATAAAGCTTTGTTAAAATTATTGTAAGCGAACATGCACGAAAACATCCCGTGTTTCATTTCAAAGGAAGCAGACCTTCGAATTGACCCTGGACAGACTGAGTCATACCTCAGCTGGGAAAGTAAACTGCGTTACAATGGCGCCCGAGCAGGGACCCGATTCCAAAACCGCAACCTGTGGTAAAACTCTAACCAAACCACCAACGGAACTGGATCGGATCAAGCACAAAGCAACGAAATCTTATGAACTAAAAATACGCTACCGACGGACTTACTGTGATAGATCTATCCGCTACGGGAGGATCAACTAACAAAAGTATTTCGTCAGCAGGAAAACTGATAAACAAAGTGTTACTGTTGACCAACTCCGTCGTCAGCGCAGCGGACTCACACATCTGAAACGGCAGAGCGCATCCTCGGATTTTTAGAGTTGGTAAAATTTTTTTTTATTTTTTTTAAATATTTTTTATTTTTAGATATTAATTTTAATTTCATTTTTTATATATACAAATAAGTTTTTTAATTAGATATACATAAGTAAGGAAAAAAAAACCATGTAACTGATTTTTTTCCCGAAGTAGGAGGGGACTGTAACGTGACGTTACAAACCTACCCTACATTTACATTTAATCCTAACATCACAAAGTATAAATAACCAAACACCTTGAATACCCTTATTATTTTACTTACTACTATGAATACCCTTACTATTTACCTACATAACCTTTTTACCGTATAATTCTCATTTAGTTCATTTTATTTTTGAATAAATCGACAAGGTTTGCCTCAGAACAAACAGAGTAGATATTGTCCTTAACCCCAGTATTTACTCTCGGTAGTTAGTAGTAACCGTAGTTAGTCGTTTTACCCGATCACCTCGCTCTCGAATTCCGTTGGTGCCCGAGTAAACCGAACCAGTATGTAATCGTATATTAGCCGAACACCTCGCTCTCGAATTCCGTTGGTGTCCGAGTAGTTTAACCGTAGTTAGTCGTTTTACCCGAACACCTCGCTCTCGAATTCCGTTGGTGCCCGAGTAAACCGAACCAGTATTCAATCGTATATTAGCCGAACACCTCGCTCTCGAATTCCGTTGGTGTCCGTGTAGTTTAACCCGTAGTTAGTCGTTTTACCCGAACACCTCGCTCTCGAATTCCGTTGGTGCCCGAGTAAACCGAACCAGTATTTAATCGTATATTAGCCGAACACCTCGCTCTCGAATTCCGTTGGTGTCCGAGTAGTTTAATCAGTAGTAAGTCGTTTTACCCGAACACCTCGCTCTCGAATTCCGTTGGTGCCCGAGTAAACCGAACCAGTATTTAATCGTATATTAGCCGAACACCTCGCTCTCGAATTCCGTTGGTGTCCGAGTAGTTTAACCCGTAGTTAGTCGTTTTACCCGAACACCTCGCTCTCGAATTCCGTTGGTGCCCGAGTAAAACCGAACCAGTATTTAGTCGTATACCACGCTCTCGCATTCCGTTGGTGCCCGAGCAATTAAAACCAGTAGTTAGTCGTATTTACCCGAACACCTCGCTCTCGAATTCCGTAGGTGCCCGAGTAAAACCAAAACAGTATTTAGTCGTACACCACGCTCTCGCATTCCGTTAGTGCTCGAGTAGTTAAACCAGTAGTCCACGTATTCTTACCAGTAGTGAATACGAGCCAGCACTCAACCCGTAGTTAGTCGTATTAAGCCGACCGCCGGTGCCGCCGAATTCCATTCGGTAGCCGACTTAATACCAACCGTATTTAACCGAACCTGATAAACCAGAACCGTATTTAGTATGGTACCCGAAGTATTCTACCAGTATTTAACCGAACCTGATAAACCAGAACCGTATTTAGCATGGTACCCGCAGTATTCTACCAGTATTTAACCGAACCGTATTTAACCGAACCGTATTTAACCGAACCGTATTTAACCGAACCTGATTAACCCAAACCGTATTTAGCCGACTAAATACAAACCCGTATTTAACGTATTATTAGTCATATTCAGCCGTCTGCCGGTGCCTCCGAATTTCATTCGGTAGCCGACTGAATACAAACCAGTAGTCCACGTATATAAACCAGAACCGTATTTAGTATAGTCCCCGAAGTATTCTACCAGTATTTAACCGAACCTGATTAACCAGAACCGTATTTAGCCGAACGCCAAGACCTCCTTAATCTCTTGGTGTCCGAAGTATTTCTAAGTAGTTTCTAGTATTTAAGACCGTAGTTAGTCACGCCATGGCCAGACAACCGTCAGCCACCGACCTATGCGAGGCCGCAGTAAGCCGAGCACCCGAGGTTGCGAGATCCTCCTGTGTTCGAAGCGCTCGGCCCAACTAGTCGAAGTAGTTAGTCGTATGTACAGCCAACTACGGGGCGCACCGAATGCTCCGTACTCGGCATAGTTTCGATCGTAGATGTAGATACTAACAACCTATAACCGAAACCCGCTTATTATCTTCTCTGCCAGATCGAATACTCAGTATCTAAACGATGCCCCACGGAACGCCACCGTACGTGCCTACTGGCAGCAACATCTAGCCGTTTCCTAACGTCATCAGCCATACGTGCACGGAATCACGCTGCCTCAGCACCCGTTCCCGTCTACAGCCACGCCGAATCAGTCGAAGGCCGTCGTAGTTCTAAGTATTTAGAGTAGATTAAGATTTCGTAAATAAAGCTTTGTTGAAATTTTTGTAAGCGAACATACACGAAAACATCCCGTGTTTCATTTCAAAGGAAGCAGACCTTCGAATTGACCCTGGACAGACTGAGTCATACCTCAGCTGGGAAAGTAAACTGCGTTACAAAATAATCATTTAAAGATATTCTTAAAACTTGCATATTACAGCCGTACCTAAACAAAAGCGGCACGCGTTTTCTAGTTTTTGAATAGAGCGGCCTCAACGCTTTGCAATTGGAAAACCCGATTTTGACAGCTCGTTTAATTGTGAAGTTTGCCGCTATTGTTAATTAATAATGGGAAATTTAGCTATTTTTTGGTCAATGTAGCGTTTTTCTGTTAAACATTCCAAGATTAAAAACGAATGTGTCATAAAATTTAGTGTTTTATTCACAATTTGAAGACTGGAAAAAATCGTCACTTTTTAGAAAAATATCAGCAAATCGGCACTTTGCTAATTTAGAACAAAAAATCGACAAAATGACGATAAATCGTCAAATCTGGCAGCCCTGCTTATGCCTAAGATTGCCTTAAGCAAGGCCCATCTATCAGGTCTGCTTACTTGTACAAAAACAAAAAACTTTTTCTCTTACTGCCTGTTTTTAGAAAACGTTAATAAAAAACAACAATAAAAAACGAAAATTTGTTTTTGTTTTCAATATAATTTCTCACTCACTCACTTGTTTACATTTTCTAAAAACAGGCAGTTAAGCTGTCAAAAACTTACTACCACATATGCAAGGTAAAAGGAAAAAAACGTGTATGTCAACAACTTTTGAAAGCTCAAAAGAACGAAATCAATGATCATCAGGCTTCTTGCGCAGACCTTTTCAATGGGCCTTGGCCTTAAGGTACAAAATTTATACTGACGTCCAATATATAATTAATTTATATTATTTTCCATTTTTTACAATTGCTTTAAGTTCTAGAAAAATACTTGTAGAAGCTTCGAAAGCTTTAAAAGCATTGTAAACAATCTCGAACACAATGCTTTTGTTCAAAATGCAAACTTCATTTATGCTGCTCAAATAATAAAATTGTGTTTTTTTTTGATTATCTTAAACAAAGCAAAATATTTTTAATTCGTTAAATTACATTTCATTTTCAATAAAAAGGAACAAACAGAATTCCCAAAAATTAAATGTGTTTTTATTACTAGATGCCCAAGGATGTCTCAAGGTACTACTTGAGGTTTTCTCACCTGGAACGTAAACGACTCCTTGTATGGGCTTCAAAATTTTTTGCTTTTGGGAACAGAGGCCAAAAAATACCAAATAATAAATTATTTTTGTAATATATTTACATTTATTCAGAAACTTGACATTAGAGGGTTAATGTAAAATAAGTATTTATTCCACATTTTGTTGCATATCCAGAGGCCGCCCGCCGTTATGTCAAAATTCTTATTCTAGGAGGCACTTGCATTGCAATCAATGATTACTAATTTTTTCACTGCATTCAAAATTTAAAAATTGCTTGTTTGATTTCAATTTCAGTAAATCAATACGATGAAAAAGATTGAATAAATTTTTTGATTTCATTCGATTCTATTGCAATTAGTACTGGGAAACTATCGATAGACTATCGATATTATCGATAGTCTTAAAATATCGAAAATATCGATAGGATAAATATAAATATAAATATCGATATTTTTATTATTTAAAATACAGCTATGAAGACATCTAACGGCAGCTATACACACAAAGTTTTTTGCCGCAAATTTTTACTTGCTATTATTAATTCGCGCTGAATTACAGCAATGAAAACAAACAAACAACAAGAATGGCAAGTGGTATGGATTGCTTAAGGTGCTATCAGACGGGATGTATTTTACATATGTACTGTCAAATTTTCCATCTGTAAAAGTTGTACACATCGTGTGATACATATGAAACTTTGCATGTGTAAAATACATGTGGAAATACATATGTAAACTTTTCGATTAGAACACGCTCTATTTTCCTGTGGCAAACATAAGCAAAACAGCTGGTTTGTTTTGAAACGTAAACAAAAGTCAGCTTTTGTTTACATTTATAGGTTATGTCATAAGGAAAAACATAAGCAGGTGTGATAGCAAAAATTATGAGTCGTATGTAAAATGGAAATTTTGACATACATACGGAATTACATATGGGTAAGAAAAGTGACAGTACATATGTAAAATACATCCCGTCTGATAGCACCTTTAGCAATGATTTTTACTGCTAATTATAGGTCTTTTAGTCGAAATTTGTACACGTTTATATAGTGACTGAAATGTCAAATACTTTTGTAATGTTGTAAAAAAAATGCAAATCCAAATGCAATTGCAAGCATAGGACTAAACAATGAACGACCGACCATTAGAGGATAGGATCACTAGATTAGTAACCTTTTTTGGTTTAGAATTAAGAACATTTTTTAAAGTTGCAATGGAATTTCTTATAGTCCCTTTTACTTCGGTTCCTTCAGAAAGGAACTTATCAATTTTTAAAAAACTGTCATCTAAAATAACGTGCGTATATACAAACATACATATGTACGTCTCATACATTTAATGAAGTGATAAAAACAACGGACTGTTGCCTTATAAAAAAATAAGTTATAATAACAAGTCGATAGTAATATCGATAGTGAAATCTGAACTATCGATAAATATCGATAGTAGAAAATATCGATAGTATCCCAGCACTAATTGCAATACTTTACAGTAATTGCGAGCAAAATGAAATCAGAATCAAAACCTTCATTTTCTTCAAATGAAACTCGTTCAAAACAAAGCTGAGTCTGATTATTTTGAACTGCTAACAATGTCAATTTTTGTTTAAAACCGCTAGATTCCAAGTGTATATTATTTCGTTGGACTTTTACTTTAGTTGTGATTTCAAAGGACTTGATTAATCTCATGGATTCAATAAATATTGCAATCCAATTCAATTAATTGCATTGAATTGTTTCTAAAAAGAATGATTTTAAACAGATTGCAATCACAAAATATTTCCATTCTAACGATATATTATTTTGAAATCAATATGAAATTAAAGAACGAAATCAGTTTGTTTGAAATCATTTGAATTTCAAAACAAATCATTGCAGGTTTTATAGCTCTGGTTAATTTAGTACGAAGGAGACTAAACTTGTGTTGCTTCTATCATTTTTAATGCTCTTTGATGTGATAAAGAGCGTTTTTTTAGTAAAACTTTTAAGCTGGGATACCAATTAGGTGTATTCGATCTTTTTATTTTCAGAATACTTTGACAAATCACCATGCAAAGACTTACCCCTGAACAACGTTTACAAATCGTGGAAATTTATTTCCAAGATTCGTGCTCTGTTTGGCAAACTTATAGAGCACTTCGTTAAGTTTACGGTGCACATAGTCGTCCATCTGATAATATTTATGCAAATCGATTTCGTACCGTGTATACAGAAGAAGACATCGCCGCTGTAGACGTTAGTGTGACAGAGTACTCGAATTTATCGATGACGCTGTACTCAGCAACTCGGCCTCTGTACGTCACTGCTTGACCATTAATTGCGTCATGTGTTCGGTGAGTGGGGTGAGTATCAACTGCAAGTTGAACCAGATTTTTATCGTTAAATCATCTTTAGCGATGAAGCTCATTTCTAGCTAACAAGCGGAATTATCGTTTGTGGAAAAACCATAATCCTCATGACATTCTTGAGACTTTATTGCATCCCAAAAAATTACTGTTTGATCCATTTGTCTGTATATCCGAAACCAGTGCCAACATAACCGTAAATAGCGAACGCTACAGGAAAAGGATTTGAGATTATTTTAATTCTCATGCCATTGCAAATCATTTTGAAGAGAAATAGTTCCAACAAGACAGCGCAACGTGCAATACAGTACGTGAAACTATGATTTTGTTGGACAACACGTTTAGTGTCTGAACTACCGAAAAAATGGACCTGTGAATTGGCCACCTTGTTCACGTGATTTGACACCATTAGATAACTTTTGGGGGGTGGGGTACGTCAAATCTCTCGTCTATGCTGATAAGCCTGCAAAAATTTATCATTGAGCAGTCAACACTCATATTGCTATACCTTAAATCTATTGAGAGCCGCTGGAACCCTGAATAAAATAAATTTTAGCAAGTGGAAAGGCTGTATTCGACTTTGTTAAATCTATAAAACTAACTACAAGTAGTTTGAACAAAACGATGAAATATTATAAAATACTAAAGAAATATTACACAAGATATGTATAGGTTAGCTAGATATACCAGTACGAAGTCACCATCACTCCCTCACCCAGAGACCAAAAAAGGTCCATTGTGACGCCTTAGTTAGTGAGAGGATACTGATTAGAAAGAGAATAGGAGGAATAAAAAGTGAATGCCTAAGAAGAGAAAAATGAGTCGAAGATAGAAAATCTGATTGCACACCCTATTAAATAGAAATATTCCCTACATGTAGCCAATACCAAGTCTCCTGTTGTGCAGCCAGGCCATTCCCATGACGAGCCGCGTAAGATTCTCGAGCCCACAACCCGGAACATCTACCAATTCGTCTGAAAATCGACTTTCTAGCCACCTCAGCCTGCATAAGAAATTTAAAAAGTTTCTAAGCTGATGCTTTCAGTTCACCTGTACGTATTAGTAATATTTGAAAATTCGAATAGGGTTATGGAGAACTGTTCTGGGAGGGGAAACAGTTTGCCATTTCATCAGGTCTATTACCCGTTAAGGGAAATTAACTTTTGTTGGCTAATGGGTTTGCGTCGTAAAGTAACAGTTTTTTATACTTTTAATACAACTACATCATATATCGCAAGTGATGTTAAGGCTGACATCACAACCCAATAAAAAAATTTATTATTTTGCGAAGCACTAATGGCACATTTATGAGAATATGTGTTGAATAAAGCGCTTTTTGTGTAAAAAAGGTATTGCTTCAAAGTGGGAACTCCCCATATAAAATTCATGCATTCCGTAAGTTTTCCTTTGAAACTCAATTTTTTATTGGAAATTATGAAAAGTGTCATGGGGTCAAAAACGAAGGCACTTGTCATAGTGCTGATGTAAAACTCCATCAGCGTTGTGACGCATTTGCTAGTAGTGTACAAACACAAAAAAAAACTTATAATTTTTTTTTGATCATATAACACAAATAAGTAGAGCCTGTAAAAATTATGTTATTTAAATTAAAAGCGAAATATTATCAATTTAAAGGTATTAAGGGATTGATAATAGTGTTAAAAGGTGGAGAGGAAAGAAATCAAGAAGGCAGTGGAGAAATTGGGCTATAAAACAGATGTAGTTGTCCATATATTTAATAGAGTGGAATTCATAAGTCAATATACGGAGTCGGTTTGTAACCGTATGAGAGGAAAACGAAACCCATTTAATTTACTCCATTGTTTTTTTTTTTTTTTTGAATTATAGTTTTTTTGGAGAGGAACTTCTTAAAATAAATGGTCCAGTCTAATATGAGAATCGCCAAGAGTTCTAATACACTCAAAATAATAGAATTTGCATACTGTTTGTAATGTGATATTAAAAATAATTTCGAAAGAAAAAATTGGAAATTGTTGTGGGGATCAGTCAGGCCTATAGAACTTTTAAAAATGCAAACCTTTAAGATTTGAAATGGAGAATGGACGTTCGTTTGGAGCTTCTAAGCCCATTCCTACCGATGTTCCATTATTGAACTAAAATTTTAGACCTTCGCAGGTTAATCAACAAGTTCTAAACAAAATTGGAATATATTAAAATTTTAATACCACATCCTTATGGTATCTAAGTTATGGAATAATTTAATCTCTTATGCAAGAACCTGCTTAAAATATTACCCCTCTTAATCATAATATGGCGAAATTTCTACGTCCCTAGTAAAAACAACACAATGCTTGAAATTCTCTTATCAAGAAATTGGGCCGCTAAAAAATATGTTTCTCAATTGCAATTGGGTTGAGCCAGCAACATAAATCTAAATTGGCACAAGTTATAAAGAGTTAAGACCTTTTTATTTCAGGTTATTCATTTAAATTTACCAATATCCGAGTGGTCAGGCCCGCAGTGATACAGGTTTATCAAACTGTAACCCATTAAAACTCTACGGCCTAGCTTAATTCAAAAGGGACTTAGCCAAGCATCATCAATTCATCTTCTCCTTTGCGATTTTTTTTATTTTTTTTTAATCTTGATTTTTTCTCTCTAGGACAAAGATCGTATTAGCTGATCATAGTTTGCTGTAACAATGAATATAACCTCGAACATTACCAGGTTATTGCTACATATTTCGGGAGAATAAGGAAGTTAAACTACTTGGCTTGAATATAAAACAAATATTAGCAGTCAAATCTACAATAATCGTTGTTTGCAGTGTGAGGAAAATTAAGATACATTTATTAATAACTTTAGGTCATTGATGCTTTAAGCTCAGGAACGTTTTTGTATAAGGGTAATGACAGATGTAATACTACTTTAATTATTAAGAAACTTATTCTTGAAATGAGACATCTCAGAAGAGAGTGACAATTTAAAAAACTTAACGATCGCATAGATGAAAATAATTTTGAAATTCCGTAAAATACAAAACACGCAAAATTTTCCATTGAAAGGCTATAAGAAATATTAAGCGGTACAAGTTTATGTAAAGTACAAGGAAACCTCTTTGGAATCTGCAAGCCTGACTTTCTTGCAAAGTATTTAAGCACAGTCTTTTAACCTAAAAGGCTAACAACGAGTTTAAGTCTGGTTGAAGCATCTACAATTACTCCCACTAATGCAGAGATAAGTATTAATTCACAAGATTGTTATCAATAAATATACGAAAAATATATAAAAAATCGACAGCCCTGGTATCACAGAAATATCCGAGGCAATAGAACTATTAAAAAAAACAATAAAGCTCCAGGCTCAGATAATATTTCCCCAGAGCTGCTTTCAATTGACCCAATAACTAGTGCTCAGCTACTGGCTCCCGTTAAAACAAACTTCTGGCTGACTGAAACTCTTCCAGAGGAGCTCGCGGAAGGCGTGATTATTAATCTTCCTAAAAAAGGGGACCTAACCGCCCGCAAAAATTGGAGAGGCATAACACTTCTGAATATGGCCAATAAAGTTATTGCAAACATAAAAAGCAATAGACTATCTACAACTGTTCTCCCTGAGCTCAGAAAAGAACAAGCCGGCTTTCGTGCGCACAAATCATGCATAGACCATGTAAATAGCTTAAGGATTATTGTGGAACAGTCAGTAGAATGGAGGTCACCACTGTACCTAACATTTATAGATTTTGAAAAGGCATTCGACACCATAAATCACACTTCTATATGGAAAGCACTAGCGTGTAAAGGAGTTCCCAATAAACTAATAGATCTCATCAAGGGCATATACGCCAATGCCACCTGTCGCATACTACATGAGAGACAACTAAGTAAAAAAATTTCTGTAGAAAATGGAGTTCGCCACTGCTTTTTAATTGTGTCCTCGATGTAGTAATGAAAAAGGCCACAAGTCATAGACGAGGCATAACGTGGGGTCTGCAAGGTCGCTTGGAGGATCTGGATTACGCAGATGACATCTGTTTGCTGACACATTCATTTTCTGATATGCAGTCAAAGTTAACAACTTTCTATGAAACCGCACTATCCGTAGGCCTAAAGAAAAACATGGGCAAAACAAAAACAATGCGCATGAATGTTAACAACGAGCAAAGATTTACTATACAATCCCATCAACTTGATGATGTGGAATCTTTCTGCATATTCGACAGGAGTGGTGGCTCTGGCGCAGATATCTCCAGCCGAATAAATAAAGCTCGTCAATCATTTGGGCAACTAAATCCTGTGTGGAACTCGTCATACATGTCACGTCGTACAAAGCTAAGCCTGTTTAATTCAAATGTAAAATCCACCTTGTTATATGGATGCGAGACGTGAAATGCAGCAACTCGAGACATACAAGCCATACAAGTTTTCATAAATAAATGTCTACGCAAGATTCTGCGGGTATACTGGCCCTCAACAATTTCCAACAATCGACTGTGGTCAGAAACCAACCAACAACCGATTCAAAATGAAATCCGCAAGCGAAAATGGTCCTGGATAGGTCAAACTTTGCGAAAACCACCAGAAGATATAGCAAAACAAGCTTTAGAGTGGAACGCACAAGACAGTCGACGTTCAGGACGTCCATCGCATACCTAGAAACGCCAGATAACAATTGAGATGTCCAAACTAAACCTAAATTGGAATGAACTTAAACATCGAGCATCGGATCGAGAATATTGGAAGCAACTTGTTTTGGCCCTATGTTCCTTGTAGGAGTTTAAAGGAACTAATATATATATATATATATATATATATATATATATATATATATATATATAAAATATGCCGGATACGACGCGATATCCATGATTGTTAACCTTCATATACGTCATATACGAAGGGTTCAAAGCTGAACCGTGCCAAGTCATAATATAAAATGCATATATGTATTTCAAAGCTGGTGTGAAATTCTTCGCTAAGTTTAACTCTATCGAGTTCTGTTACGGACTATATCAAAAAGTTTTTCGTTCCAAAGGTAACGGTAATAAACCCATGTCAATGGCTCTAGAAATTAATGAAAATTCACTTACTCAAACTCAAAATATTATCGAATTTTCATTTTTGACTTGGTTCGCTTCAGCTCTGAGCGCTCCATATGTGCTCGGCCTTATTATTAAAAAAGAAACTGGCTTTTAAAAGGTTTATGAAACGGATTTTCTATGAAATTTAACGAAACTTAAAAGTCATCCAAATCCTCTTGCAAGGCTCCTTTCTCCAGGACGAGGCCTGTATGAACATTAATGATCTTCTGGACTGGGATTGAAGATTTTACTTCTTACTGTTTGGCCCACCTTAGGCAGATCCAGTAAATAAATACCATATAAAAGTCAAAAAAAAATATTTTTGTGTGTCTTCTCCTAAAATTTAAACTTTTATTCTGTTTTTTGGTTTTAAAAAGAGGCTCACCCTAAATATGGGGCATATACGAAGTAATTTTGGCTCATTTTCAATACAAACTTATTCAAATTTTTAAATAACTACGATTGGAATTTTTTACAAGGATTTTTGCATTTTCTAGACACTAGAAATTTCGGAAGGACATTTATATGGACGCTAGGTAAAATGTAAAATAATGGACCCAGTGGATCAATTTAAATATCAAAACCAATCATGTATATGGAGAATATATAGAAATATTTAGTCATTAAAATAAAGAATAATCTAGCCAAATTTCGTCATCCCAAACCGGAAGAAGTTTATTTTCTAAAGTGGTCAATTTCGTTTCTTAAAATCTTAAAAATTTTCTTGAGTTTAACTTATTTTGTTCGTATTAAGTAAAATTTTTTTTAATAAAGAAACATTTTGCTTAAACCAAGCCACACATATGAACATATATTTGGAATAAGTAATTTTTGGCTTGGACGAGAATCATGTAAATTTTCTTGGTTCAAGCCATATTTAGTAAAAAATTCTTTCCGTGTAGGTTATTTCGTACTGGCGCTATTGTTCCATCGCCTAATTTCCGAATGACATTTGTATGCGGGCTATGTGAAATAATGGAGAAATTTGGTTCATTATTTCTTAGAGCTTTAATTTGCAGGAATTAAATACCTCCCATAATACTACATCAAAACTAATGACTGATACGCTATTTTAAAGCCATATTTCCCGTCTAATGTGGAAAAGTAATAAGAAGTCTTATGGCCGTTTTCTCAGTAGGCGATTAACTTTTTTCCCCAACGAAACTTAATTTCTTATTTGGTTCCTTTTTTTTCGCAAAACTAAGCGGTACTCATCGACCAATTATTTGCAGCACAGATAAATTTAATCAGCTGACTCCCAACTTTTACATGTACCTTGAGAGGTGTTGTCAGATACAAACAAAGTTTTTATTAATATACAAGCTGAACCGACAGACGTTGTCCTGTCCAAATTAGGAAAAATGTTTGCGTTCGATTTTTAAAATCCGTTAAAAAGATACGAACATTTGAAAGAAAAATTAATCAAATCGATGGAGCCGTTTTCTGATTTTAGGTAAATCGAAAAAAGTGGGCGTTAAAGCAGGCGGGGCAAAATGTTCTTTCCGTAAAAACCTAAGTATGACCATGGTGATGATTTTAAAGAAAAAATCGTCCAAATCGGCCAAGCCGTTCTCAAGTTATGCGCTTAATAGAAAATGTGGGCGTAAAAGTAGGCGTGGTAAATTGTTCTTTCGATGAGAACTTAAAATAGGTTAATACGAACATTTGAAAGAAAAATTTGTCAAATAGATGGAGCCGTTTTCTGATTTTAGGTAATTCGAAACAAGTGGGCGTAAAAGAGGGCGGGGCAAAATTTTCTTTTCGTATAAATCTAAGTTGGACCATGGCGATAATTTTAAAGAAAAAATCGTCCAAATTATATAGATGTCATTGGTGGTGCAATATGAAAATTGGATTTTGCCACGCCCCTCCGCCCTTAGACCGAAAATCAAAAATCATACTTCGCAGTGTCACCCGCCTAAATATTCTGAATATTCCTTGAAAAGTTCATCAAAATCGGCTCAGACGTTTTGGAGTCTATACGTTACATAGATACATACATAGATACATACATACAAACATACATACATACATACATACATACATACATACATACATACATACATACATACATACATACATACATACATACATACATACATACATACATACATACATACATACATACATACATACATACATACATACATACATACATACATACATACATACATACATACATACATACATACACACATCCTGTTTTATATATATAGAAGAAGATACAGATAACAAAAATCGTTAACGAACAGTTTATCGGTCTAATAAATTTATGTCGACAGTACACCCAGTCTACAACTGACATGATATGCTTAGCATTTTGTTACTGCGTTTCTAAGCAATCTGTTGAAAGCTCTTTCATAACATAATTTGATGGCTAGTGAAAACCTAGGGCTAAGTACCGGGCAGATTGTCGATACATTGAGAAAAGGGTCATTAAACTCATTGTTACATTTTTAAAGTTAACAAGTTTGCATTAAAAACAATTGTGCCATGTAGGCCTTTTCGGTGCTAAATTTAGAATTCTGTGCCCGTCTTCTGTAACTCCCGCGTTGAGAAACTTTTCGACTGAAATCTGGGAAATGAACAAAAAATGCCATAAATTAAAACAAACAACTGTAATTTTTCTCTTAACAGCGTCAGTTAAATTTTTGGCGATAATAAATAGCTGACACGTAAGAAAATTACTTGCCAATTTTAACACTAAAAAATAAATTAAACATGCAAAATGCAATGAATAATAACCAGGGAAACTAAATATGTATATGCAATTGCATGTTTTTGCTTGTGCAACCAATGAAGACAGAAACAATATATTTATCCATTTTAGAGCTTTTTATGAATTTTGGCATCGGTTTGTTAGTGCAGATTTTTGCATATTTTACCGTTTGGAGCATTTTTTTTTGCATAATTTGGTTAAAAGAGCCTTTTTGCAGCATTTTTAAAGTTCTTAGCGCACATTTTGCCTTTTTGAGGCATATTTTGATACACACATGTTAAAATTTGTTATATGCCTGCAAGAGTTTTCGCAGCAAAAAAGAAAAATTATTTTTTTTTTCGAAAATTTGGCTTTTCTGTTTTAAATATTGTCGTTAAAGATAAATGTTATTTTAAACTTTTAATATAAGAAAAAATTAAGGAAAAAGCAATTATATACGTTTCTGGCGATGTGTGTAATATTTACAAGAAATCTGGACCAATATTTTAGTATATCGACTCAGAATCACTTTTTAAAGTGATATAACGATGCCCGTCTGGCTAGTTGTCTGTCCATATTAACCTTGTGCGCAAAGTGCAATTGCATTCTTGTAGATAATATGATCAAATTTGTTAAATACGTACTAAGAACGAATGCTATGTACATAGTGAGAATCGGTCTACAATTTCACATATTCCCCATAACAACTTCTTTCCAAATAAAACTCTTTGTATCCATAAAGCATTTAAGTATGTTGGTATTTAGATAAAATTCGCCAAAAAAATATTTTACTGCAAATTGAATTCTTTAAGAATCGATTCATATTTGCCCAAAGCTGCCATATATAACTACTTAGCTTTAACTTCCTTTAAATGTTAACATTAATAAGCCGCTTAGTGACCGTCCCTAAAATCCCTTTTAGACAAAAAATCTTATATGGATGTTAATATCTAGATAATATTCGGCACAAATAACTCCTGTATGAGTTTTAACCTCTGAACATAACTCTGTTTTGTGACCCGATGACAGCCCATTGTTTCCAAATAGGTAAAACTTTGAAAATTCGCCTGTTAATACTATGGAGTTTAGGCTTTACCGATTATAATTTAAGAATTGTTTTTATTAAATGGAACTGCTATTAAATTGTTGAATATTTTGTTTGCAAATGAGCAATTTTTATATTTTTTTAAGCATATTTTTAACAATTTTCAGGGCATATTTTCAAGTTTTTACTGCATATTTTATGCGCATAAAACATGTTTTTTAGAGCATATTTCTGGTTTCCTTGATAATAACCCCGAAGAGGTAATTATTTCTCTATTTGCAGAATCTTCCATTGTTTAATTATTTCGCTTTTAACATTTTGGAAAAATATACGAATGTTTTCAAAGCTACATATTTTGTAAACAACACATTATTTGGTATAGCCGACGGATGTTTTTTCGCCGCCTTCATTAAAAATTTTTAAATGTGTGAATATTACAGTGTTACCACCAGCAAGATTCAAAATTACACTTGAGATGAAGCAAAATTACCCGATTTAAATGAAATTACACCTGATATAAAATTTAAGTTTTATTTAATAAAAATACATTTACAAAGAAGCAAAAACACAACAAACTCATTAAAACAAGATCAATATTAGTCAAACTGTTAGTTTTATTTAAATTAACAAAAAATAACATTAAAGACTCAAAAAAAAATTAATAAAACATAAAGTAAAACTGCTAAAATAATGAGTTTAACTTCCATATTTGGTTGATATATCTTGGGAAGGTTTAAAATGTTCCTTGCCATTGCTTTATCATGGATGCTTTTTAGACCCATAGAGCTTACGAAAGGTTAGCTGTCAAACGAACTGTCATACTGTTTTCACTTTTTTATCAGGCATATCATCATGACTAGATTCATGCTTGAACAACGCCACCAAATTATCCAAATATACTTTGAAAATCAGCCATCGTTTTTCGCAACTTAAAGGTGACTTCATGAATTAAATGACGTAACTTTATTTCACAAATGAAGGCGATGTGTTGATTTCGAGAAAATAATCTGTCAATTAGAATTCAAGGCCGTGCGATGTGACACTTATTGATTGTTTTCCGTAGGGTTGTAAAGTCAGTGGTTAATGCTGATAAGCCCGCAACAATCGGTGTGTTGGAGGTCAACATTGTTCATTTTATTCGAAAAATTGTAATGCGTTTCGTCAAGGACAGGTAATGGTAATGCCGTATATCAATCTGCGATTAAGTTTCATGGTCTTAAAATTAATAAAATTAATTATATGTTGCAATATTGGAAACATATCTTCCCCCTGGCAAGTGTTTAGTTTGAATAACTTTTTTCAAAAAACTTCAGGTTCTAAATCACTATGATAGGCATCTTTATCCAAATCTAAGGGGCCATCTTGCGACATTTATTACCAAACATTTGAAAATATATGTATGTTTAATAATTGAAGTCGTTTCTTAAAAAGAAACAAAGAATTTGGTTCAGAAGGCTGTGCATTTCTTAGCAACAATATTTAAAAGAAATAAATGTCATCACTGAAATCAAATTTTGATTTTTTTGGGCATCTGAAGTAAATATTTCAAATTATACCTAAGAGAAATTACCCACGCTCTACCCACTGCCGTAAAAATTATACCAAATTCGGGTAATTACCCACAAAGTGGCAACACTGGAATATTATGACATTTATAAAGTAATCTCTTTCGATAGTTTTCAACATGAGTTACAGACACACTTTTTTCTCACATTTCGAAAAACGATGGAATATTTTGTTTCACATCCTTTTGATGCGAGAAATTCTCACCAAAGTTACAGAGCTTGGGTATTGTTTTGCCAAATTTCATTCAGATTACACAACAAATTACAAAAAAAATTTAAAAAAAATAAGTTCCTTGTGGAAATGGCTTAAAAATGGCATTTTTAAAATTGAATTTTTTAGTGCTGATACAATTAGACCCGTTTTTGTGTTTAACAAATAATGCTTTTGAAACTAGTAAATTGGAATAGCGAATTAATTATTCTGATAAATTTTAGATCAATATAAATTATCAATCTTTCCATATTCAAATTTGTCATATAGTTAAATATTTTTCAAGTGCTGATTTTTGAATTTAATTATGATGTACTTTTGCAAAAGCTGGTTAATTACTTTTAATTAAACTGAAGATTTAAAATGCGAACAAAAATTTAAATACCTAAACTTAACAACAATAAAAAAGTTATACTTATATCAAAATATTTTTCATAAAAAAGAATTATTTAGCAATAAACTGTAATCTAAGTTTATAAAACAATTTATGGGTATGTAAAGCTCAATAGTAACTTAATTATAGTTTTTGTATTTCGTTGCTTAAGTTAATGTTTTTGATAATGTTAATTACACTTAACTAATGCTTTGTTTTTGTTAAATTAACTTATTTTTTTTTTAATTTCTACACACATTTTTTATATTATTTTTAAATTATAGATTTTACAGGAATCACAATTTAATTTTTACTTTCTAAAATTTCATTTGACTATTAAAACTAAACTACATACAAACATACATAACTTATTTAACTAAAATATTTTATTTATAAGAATCATCATTTTATGAGATATTTGTTAACTTTTTTGTTTAAATGTAGTTTCGTTTTTATTAATGTGTTTTTTTTTGTTGTTGTTGCGATAAATAGTTTATTTCGTTGGTGACTTTTATGTGTTTTAAGGTGTTTAATTATTTACATTTTCGGGGCGTAGAAATAACGAAAATTATCGTATTGAGTCAAAACATTTAATGCAATTTAAGTTGATAAGAAAATTGTCGCTTATTTGAGTTAATTTATTAGTTATAAAACTGGGATTGGAGCTTAAGTTACTTTTCGACTTTATTACTTTAGCATTGGCTTTGTCAGATATAAAAAAATCTGTCTTATAAGTTTTATAATTTTTGCTTGCACATAACCTTAAATCGTACTCAACAGAAAATTATACACTTATTTATTTCTCTATTCTTAATTGCATTTCAGTTTATTAAAGATGTTGTTTCTTTAAAGAAAATGTTTAAATTGAGTGATTTTAATGCATATTTTCCGCCACAAACAAATGACTTGCAAAACAGCTGATGTCAGATGGTTTGCCAGTTCGAATTTGAAAAATTTTACATTGCAAATTTAAGCTGACATTTACAGAATCATTTGTTTTTTATTTAACATGCATACATGTCGTGTAGAAGTAACTTTAGTAATGTATGATGTACCCAGCGACTTTAAGGTTGTGACTGTGCTGTCACAACTGTGCTGTCACACAGGGCGTCACATTTATTTATATACTAGTAGTTTTATAAAGAAAAACAAAAGATTATGATTTTTAATTGCACAAAAAGTAATTGACATAAGTTTGAAAAGAAAACAGATAAATAAAAAAAAAACCTTAATTAAAAGTTTGGAAGAACATTATATAGGTGATACGCCAAGCAGTGATCGCAGGGGGTGGTCTTGAACCCACCTGAGCTAGTCAAGCACTGGTACTCTAAAGTCAAAAATTGGTTTTAAGGCTATATCGAACAAATTTCCACCTTGTGCCCACCCCCTTGAAACTGAAAGCATGGCAGCTAGTGAAATATCATCTCTAAAATCGTCCGGATATAAATTTATTTTTTCCTGGCTAAGTATTAATTAAATATTTCTCAGTGAATCCGTCCAAGCAGTTCGCAATAGATTTATCATACATAAATTTGGTCCAGATTATTCGCCCATCTTCTTGTAATCAGTCACTGTGACCTTGTGAACCAAAAATCAACACTTTCTTTCTTCAATGTCTAAAAAGTCTTGGTGTAGACTGCTACCTGGTTTGCTTTTTTTCAATATACTTACGATTTAATTAGTTAAACAACTCTATCAACATTGTCACAAAATTGTATTCATGGTTAATTGTAAGTCGTCGCCCGGCATTGCAAATTTTAGTTACATCAATTCTTGAGTTTAACGGTAAGAGGGGCGAAAAGATTGGGGAGGGGTCCTCAGTTTCATGTACTCTGCAATTCTATTTTGTTTTGTAATTTTCACAATTTGCAACTTGATGCTGGCTTTAGGTGTATTTGTATTTATATATGAAGTATGTAAATGAGAAGAGGAAAGACAAGATAAAAGTACAAAAATTGCAAGGCTAGAATTTCATCATCTGGACACTAATGAAATTTGATGGAAGAATAAAAAAAATTGCTGCAACAAAAATTGGACGTTGACTAATGACTATGTAAAACAATTTCGCGTAAAATTTTTTTTGTTTGTTTGAAATTTATCTAACCGATCTGGATCAAGTTTTTTTTTTGGATGGATCAAAGTTCTTACCTCCCTGTGAATATTTGAGTTTTTCACATACTAGAGAGCGGCTGTGATCGCTCGAAGCAGTTTATTTTGGCAACTCTGGAATTTTTTCAACATTCAAGGCTGAAGCCCATAACTGAATACCGAAGCACCAGATTAGCCTTTAGATAGATATGTTAAGTAGAAGTTTGCGACCGCGACTAAGGACAGAATTTTTTCCAATAAGCCAATAAGATTTTGAATTAATTTAAGTTTCATTTGAGTTAATTTTGAATCTATATGGGATTTGCATGTTAAACGTCGGTCTTAATGTATACCGAGCAAAGTAAATGATATGTGTACCTTTATCTACCATTGTTTTAACCGTATTTCTAACTGAAAAGATGCTGCATGACGGGTTTCATGTACCTTAAGGAAAGCTGTATCATCAGCAAAAGATGGAGGAAGTTTGGTTGTGGTAGTTTGTTGGCATATCCAATGTATATATTAAGTAAGGCCCGTAGATGCTTCCTTATGGAACTCCGCCGTTAATGGGATGAGGAGAGTTAAAACACTCTCTTTCTAAGTAGTATACAAAAAGCTTGTGCGTGCTTACGGGTAAATTAAGCTTCAATTTATGTATGAAGTCTTCATGCCAGACATTATGAACAACTTGTGAAAAATCAATGAAGAGAGCCGAGCAATATTTTTGTTCTACAAAGGCTTTTCTTATGGCATTTACTAACCTATGCGTTTTTTTAATTGACCTGTGCTTAAATCTTCGATATATTAGATAATAAGCTTATAAATAAGCCTGTGGGAATCAAAAATAAAGAAACAAATGAGGCAAAATTGTTCAGATTAGCACAAATCCTTATTCCGGGGGTACATTTGTATGGGCGCTAGATGAACTAAGTATCCTATAGGACGATTTCGCTGGTTTTAAAACCAAAAAATTTTATATACTGAGAATATTTCAGCTGAATTTTATTAAACAGCCTTGTTTTGTATGTACACTTTCGTACTAAAACCCTTAACTCGGTAGGACACTTGTATGCCGGCCAGGTAAAAAAGTGGACTGATTTGGCTGATTTTCACATTTACTAAATTTTTTAGCCAATTTGCTTCTCATAAGGACCCAGAAAATACATATCGGTGGCTAAATATAAAAAAGGCCTTATTTGTTTTTTTTTTAAATGTGCCACATGTATCTTGATTTAAAATTTTTAAGGGGCTGTAGTACAACAATTGTTGGATATTTTATTAAAAATTTCATTATAAATTTTTTTATCTAAAATTTTACTGATTTTATTAAGTTTTTTTCCTCCTCTCTAAACAAAAAAAAAAAAAAAAAAAAAAACGAGTTAGGCCATTTTTATATTAAGCCATCGATATGTACTTTATAGGTTCAAAGATTAATATTTTTGAAGTAATAAACTTATATATGGGTATTTCCGTCAAAAGGGCCACCGTAACCGAAAATTTAAAAGTTATTAAAAGCTGATTATTTTACGATATTGTTATAGAGAAATATTTAGATTTTACTAATTTTATAACTTCACCCATAAATTTGTTAACTTAGATGAACAAGTAGTTTGAATAAAAAATTGTGTCAGGTTTCGCTGAATTACTCCTTTTTATACATGGCCACAAAAACTACTTCCTCCAATTTTTTCACGTTCGAACCGCTACTTCATTTGCCATTATCTTTGACCTAGAATCGTGCCCTCCATAAACTTTAACAAAGAACAGTGCTTTCTTAGTGCTATAACTTAAAGGTTAAAAGAACGTAAAAATTTTTGTTGTTTAAAATGTTATTGCATTTTTGATGCGTACGACTTTCACGTTCAACACTTCGGAATTACCCATTTACCCTTTCCACCTGTGGTGATGGGTACAAAGAACAACTGGATTTAAATCGAAATCTTGTAAGTACAAGATTTTTGCGTAAAGTAAACGTGCTAAACTAACACCGGCAATACAGTTTTTTTCAGCAAAATATTTGGTTTCTTTGTGAAATTGGAAAAAATTTGCATATTGTATAAAAAAGCATAAGGCCTGGGACAGAATGAAGTAGTTGGGGTAGTTACAAATTCTTTGTTGCGCAACAAAGTTCAAAATCTCGAATTTTGCTCTTCAACAGCAACGACTACTACAACTTCGTATGCTGTTGACACTCCTTTAAACTGCCGTTTTTAACTTTTGACACCTTGTAGAGGTTTTCGTAACTTTGTACTGCTGGGACTATTCTGTTCCCCACTTAACAATGACTGTACCAGACTTGTAAAAGATTGCAATCGTTTTAACTGCGATTTAAAGATTTCTGTTTAAGCGATTGCTAATTTTTTTATTGATTTCAAGAATGAAAATTTTAAATCATGAAATTACGGTAAACAAAATGTATGTCAATATAATAAAATCAATTCATACACTGTTAATTGATTGCAATTAAATTTAATTGAAAGCGATTTCATTGCAATACTTTAATTGCAATCAAATCAAGTACTAACAATAAAATAAGAATCAAAATCTTCGGTCTCTTCAAATGAAAATTCTTCTTCTTGAAATAAGCCCTGACGCTAGTAATGGACCGTAAGAAAAAATAAACTCACTGTTTTATTGTTGCTGTTTTTTGTCTAAGCTTTAATATCGTTGCAAGCAAGACTGTAGTTTTTATAATTCTCACTCGTTTTACAGTTTTATTTTTTTTTTTAGCTTTTTTAAAGACTTTGAAAAAAGGTTTCCTAATGATCTGATCTAAGTGACCAGTGAAATGCGTATAGCAACTAGCTTTTTCTCAACAATAAATGTCAGGCAGGGAATTAAGCTCGTGATAGAAAGGTTTTAATTACAATAAATTTTGTATTCCCAAAAATAATTTTGATGCCAATTTTTGTTTGCACCCGCCTGATTCCAAGTGTACATTATTATTTGGTTGGACTTTCACTACAGTTGGGACTTCTGAGAAATTTAAAAAAAAAACATGATTGAAATCGAATTGATTGCAATTAAATTAATTGCAAAGATTGATTTCTAAAAAGACTTATTCTTAAATTTTTGCATCATATTGAAATCACAAAATATTGAAATTTTGACAAGATCTCATTTTAAAATCTCAAATCGTTTTGAAATCAAAGCATGAAATCGGTTTGGTTGAAGAAATTTTAATTTCAATGCCAGTTGATTGCAACTTTCTACAGATCTGGACTGTACACAATTTTTTTATACTTGTACTATATAAATTTAAAAAAATGTTAAAAAAATATAAATGTACAAATTTTATGTTTATGTTTTCTAGCTTCACAAATAAGCCCCTTAATTATGACGTATATTTTTTAAATAAAACAAAATAACATATTCCTAAACATCTATATCTATTTAAACATATATAATTTCCCTATTTGGGTTCCTTGTCTATCTAGAGCTTTGTTAAGCCCACTAATGGGCTAGAAAGCTTAAAATTGACCTACGGGCGGTGAATTGAGAGGAAAAGGGGTGTGTCAAAATTGTGTGATTTTACATATAATCTAATTTTAAAGCCCTCTAAAGACCAAGAATTGCCAAGCATATGGTACTGATATTGGGGCTTAGATTAAATGATGAAACAGAACTGGGCCTGAACGATGTTTCTCATACGGTTTGACATAAAATTATGCCAGAGAATGCGGTCGAGAAATAAAATCAATTTTTTTGAGGACTTTTTTCCAATGCTCTCACTTATTCTCTTAACATTGCTTCTATACTTTCATTCAATTTCATACATTTTGTAAACAAAGCAAAATAAGAACAAAAGAAAATGAAAGAATTGAGAGAGAATTTTAAGTTACTGCCGACGTTTCAATTATGGGCTCTAGAATTTTTTCCTGAAGTTGAAGACTCAATTCTGTTTCATCATTAAAGGCTCAACCATAATATGCATAGTCTTGCTTAACCTACTGTCAAAAATTAACAAAAAGTTTTTAAATGTATTTAAGAAAACAAAATAAAAAAACATTTGATTCCGTACGGAATGAGCGATTAGATTTGCACCTTGCTTAAGCAAATGACAGTTTCATTAAACTTAGCAAAAAGTTTCCGTAGGTTCAATATGGTTTGCCTCATATAATTTACATGTATTCGCTCATTCGCTTAAGCCAACTTAAGCACATTGTGGTTGGGCCTTAAATCAGTATTTCAACCTGCCTGACAGGGAAAGTTTCAACAACTAGTGAGAATATAAAAACATGAGCAAAACAAATTAGTTTTAAGTAAAAAAAAAAAAAAAACGTTTGACTCAATACGAAACTCTTGTCGTCTGCCAAATTAGTGGGTGTATGTTTGTGTTTGTATGTATGCATGTATATGTTCTGAGTTTTATTGTTTAGGAATGTTGGTGTGATCTAATTAATCTACCAGTTGCATTTTATAAGATATTTCTATAGTCCAAAAGCTTAAATCTATATAAAAATTATAAATAAAATTAAACATTTAATTCTCTATCCACTGTCGTCGGCATCACTGTAACTGTTTCGATTTTGGGATTCTCGCTCCTCTAGAAGACTACGATTTAGTTCTTGTATACGGGCGGATAAGGCTTTCCTCCGTGGTGTACCAAATGACGGTATCGGTGGCGGTTCTATCAATGTATTCTTCTCGCCTACATTTCCACCATCCACATTTAGCAACAACAAAACAAAGTAAAACATAATGACATTAAACATGATTGGCATGAATATGGAAATTTGTTTTTTTTTTCAGTTTCCAAATTTTTTATTTTCGTTTAGTTTGAGTTTGAGATCAATCAGCGTGTGGTTGGAATCAGGTGAATGTATTTGATTAGGCATAATGTTAGAGTTGAAATAGTGATGATGATGATGATGTTTTATTATGTGATAATTGTCAAGTGTTGTTTATTTTTTTTGGTGAGAGTTTTGTGATTTTTCGTTCAAATATTTGTGTCATTGCGACAGTAATTGCACAGAGATAGAGAGAGAGGTATTTTGTTTTTGAGAAAGGGAAAGAGATAAAGAAAAGAAATATAATTTTACAAGTTGTAAATACTTATTATAGATTTTGTAATAATATTTATAATATTTTGTTATAATATAAACATTTGTTTTCTCGGTTTAAATTCTGACAGTAATAAAAGCAAACCAAATTACATTTGCTAATTACTGGAATCATAATTTTTTAATAACAATAAAATTCTAAAATATACAAAATATATAAACTTTTAACATTTCAAAACGAAAATTATGCTAAAAAGCTTCGCAATTATGTAGAAGGAACAAAAAAAAAAAACAAAAAAATTAAAACAAAATAAAATTTATGAAACCTAATAAACTTATTTAAAAATTTAATAATAATTTAATTACAAAACAATAAGGAAACAAATCACTGGAAGCAACTGTTACACTTTGCGACTTTAAAACTATTGCAAATCAAATCTTATTCGAATAAGTATATTTTCAACCATTTAAGTGAGTGCACTATGGGGCTGGTGTAAGATTGCTTAAGTGATTTGTTCTAAGTTCTAGCATTTCTATGGTTGGTTTAAAAAAATTCTCCATTTTTTATTGATTTAAAATGAATCAAAACTGAATATCATGCACGCTATTTCAACTAGTTTAAAAAAATATTTTGCAATTAATTTTTTACTCTTTCAATTAAGTTCATTTTTAATTCTACATACATAATTTTATAATCAGCACTTGAAAAGATTTAAATACTTCTTGTCTACAAAATTACAAAGGAATTATTTAAATATCCTGTAAAAATGTGATTGTTAAATGTTCAAGTAATTAATTTCAATGTCTTAAATAATCTATTACTTAAAATCATTTGTCCCGTTAAGACTTTGTACACAAAATAAAAGTTGTTTGATCATGTGGAACCAAAATTTCTTATATATATTTATAGATAGTTTACAATTTTTTCGATATAATATATTTACAATAACAATTTAAAAAAATGTCTTATGAAATGAACTAATAATTTTTTGAATTTGATAAATTTGTTAGTTCAAAAAATAGGTAGATTGATGTATGAAGTAGATTTGAATACTTTAGAAAAAGCTTATGTTACATTGCACTGTGGCGTGAAATTTAAATACAAGAAATATTATATTGTAATCACTTAAGAAAAACAAAATTAAATACGCTAGTCTATTAAATAATTCTTAAATAATGAATAAATCTGTCTCAAATAATTCACAACTGTTTTAACGGGTGTAGATAAAATGGTGATGAAAGTCATAAAACTGTGGTTTTCTAATATAAGCGCCTTAATCAAACCCCTTTGAAATATAATTAAATCGGATGAAAAGTTTTCCTATTAAAGAACTGGTAAATTTGTTATGAACGCTATAAAGCCTTGTCTATACACCTGTACTTTTATTGAACAAAAAATTGTTGTTCAAACCAGCTAAAAGATTTGACAAAAGAACAAGTAAGAGTGCTATATTCGGCTATGCCGAATCTTATATACCCTTCACCATGATGAGATAAGAACAAAAAGTTATATACATAAATAACGTTCTTTAAAAAGGTATAAATAAATATTAATTGAACCACGCCAACTTTTCATTTCGTCATGCCGAAGAATAGAAAAAAACAAAAAATTTATATATGTACCTAAATCCCGTTTCCTCTTTTGCCAAAGTTGATGTTTGAAATTCGTTTTATAATCTTAAAATCGTTTTTTAGAACATAAAAAATTAAATTAAAAAACCTATAAAAAATTCTTTTTGGGAATCGAACTTAACAACTCGGCCACGAATGCTTTTACTAAAGAAGCGTTTAATTAAAATATATTGAGTCTATGAGTTTGTTTCTTTATTTGAGCGGCATATCATTAATGTGTATGTGTATGCGTTAAATTGAACACATTACAAATAAAATCCTCCACTTGTAGTGAAGGGTATCAAAAAAAAAAAAAAAAAAAAAAAAAAAAAAAAAAACACATTACCAACACTGTATTACCATAGCCACTGTATGACCGTAGAAACCAAAATTGAATTGGTTTGTATGGTATGTTTATGTCGTTTTGGTAATACAGTGTTGGTATGGTAATGTCACGTCTATTGGACCTTTGAAGGAAAAAATTTGAGGCAGTCGTGGTTTTTACTCATATCTCAGCCATTTGTGGACCGATGTTGCTGAATTTCAATAGCACACAATTCCGACCCATATGTGACAAAAGTGTATAATAACCTGGCCCCCATTATATATGGCGTCTTCGGAAAAGCCATTTCAACGGACAGACGGACATCGGTAAATCGCTATTCATAAGGGCCCAGAATAATTATACTTTATAGGGTCTAACATCAATATTATAGAAATTACAAACGGAATGACAGACTTATATAGACCCTTTTCACCACCTGTGCTGAAGGGTATAAAAATAAGAAATAATACAAGAAAGTGCCGAAACTTATGTACTTTTAATAAAAGTATTGAAAAGACAATTTTTTCCTAGCTGATATGGCGTTAACTCTTTTATGCAAAAACCCTAATTTCGGGAGGAAAGTTATATAGAGGCCAGGTGAAATAAAGAAATTGATCCTCCTAGCTCATACGGTTAATATTAAATTGATAAACATGATATTTGCCAATAACTCAGAAATTTAGTTAATTTTCAGATGGAAGTGAAAACAAAACTTTATAGATTATTAGAAGACTTCAAAAAGTAAAGGGTTATGAGTAAAAATTAAAGATTGATGAGTAAAAGTAGAAGGAAGTCGTGGTTTTTTGCTCACATCGCAGCCATTTGTTGACCGATCTGGCTAAATTTCAATAGCAATCTATTCCGGACTATATATGATAGAAATATATAATAACGTACATAGTTTCCGACAATTGCTCGTGCGGTATGCTTTCAGTATATGGATGTTTAGATAATATATCATCCCTAGCGGATACCTGGCGTGCGCTACTAAGTTTACCGCCCCCCCCCCCCCCCCCCCCACATCCACGTAGTCGATTTTTTTCAAAAAATTCATAGCTTATGTGAAAGAGGTCTATCTATGTCTTAAATTGAAGTAAAATCTGTAAGTTACTTTTGGAGAGATAGACACCTGCTCTCTGGATCATATTTTTACAAAATACATGTTAAATGCCATGTATTTCACTTTAGAAAAAAATTTTTGATTAAAACTAAATTTTCTTTTTTGGTATAAAAAAAAATAAATTTGAGAGCGGAAAAATTCATATATCCTCAGCTTTTGTTTCAACAAAATCTTGAATGTATAGGAGGAGGAGGAGCCGGATACCCCCATACAAAGTATTTATTATTTTTGAATATATGCAGAACAACAATAGTGAGGCGCACTTAATTTGGTGTGCGTAGCTCAAATTCTGGAAGCGGCCCCATGTATATGTAAATAACTTCAAAAGTGAGGCACACTAAATTTAATATGCGCAGCTCATGGAACAAGCCGCGGCGATGCGCATAATGACCCCAGGAAATATGGCCCCTTAAAGAAAATGAAGATCGGACCCAAAATTTTACATGAGACACAACAACACGCAATTTTGGGGCAATTTTGTGGTTTTTTTAAGGCTGTTTTTCATTTTTTCGTTGGGATGTTTTTGCATTTTAAGTGGAATGAAAAATGACCCCAATATTAAGGAATCAAAAATGGCCCCAAATAAAATCACAATTTTTACTCTGGGGCTATTTTTCATTTGCTAATAAAAAATGTGTTAAATTTTAACACATGAAAAATTACCCCAAACATTTTTACACAAATTTTCGTTGAAAAATAGCACTAACTCTTATTTATTTTTTAAAATTTCAAGCTATTTTCATTATGTTTAAATTAAAATAATAATAAAAAAAATAAAATTCATACATATGAGTCATTCCATGTCAAACCGTACGATTTTTGCTAAAAATTTACTTTGATGCTCCGATTTCTTTCAAAATTTGAGAACGAAGTCTTCATTAAAAAATATTTTACACGTGTTTCGGGAAAAAACTTAAAAATTTTTTTTAAAAAGTTATTTGCATTTGAAAATCGTCAAAATCGTGAAAAATCTTCCGACATGACAACATTTAAACTAATGTTTTTATAAAACTAGTGAATGGATTTTGAAGTTCAATACCATATTTTAAAGGTATTTGAACCTTCTTTTAAAAAAAAATATTATTTTTTATAAATTAATTTGTTTTTATTTTTAAAATTTCGTTTTTTTACTTAATTTCTGTTTTCCACAATCTTCGAACAAGTCGAAAAATCTGAAAAAAATATTTTCTTAAAGGTTAATATATTCTTAACATTCCCTCAAAATTTCAGAGTGGAGGTCGAATGGATTCTATTTTTTTACAATTTTTTTCCAAAAAAATTACATTTTGTATATAAACATTTTATTTTCAAGCATGTTAACGAAAATGTCAACGCATGTATGTATGTGTGTATGTATTCAAAAACACACAAAATTTGATACTTAAGTAAATATTTAATCAAAACTCATATTGTTCTGGAGATTTGTTTGTTTTGCTTTTTCTATTTTGCAGTTAGAATTTTTTTGTATGTTCTATTTTAAAAAAAGCAATGTTGCAGGTGATTTTTAGTTTACAAGAAAAGTTCGTTTATCTCAGTTCAGTGCTTTCAGAGGGAATAAAAAATTGTTAAGTAAATTAAAATAATGAAACCGAATTACAGATTTTGTTGCAATCCGTTTAATGTTGTCAAACATAAAAAAACTAAACTGAAAAATTTACGTTGGATTCAACAAAAGCTAAAATTAAATTTGCAAACCTTGAATGGAAGGCTTAGAATTTGTGGTCATTGTTGACTAAAACTAAATAAAATGCCAATAATTGATAGCGATATTACCAGGTAACGTGTTCCGTAATACCAACCTATTACCGAGTTTTTGCTGGGATTTACTTAAGTATCAAATTTTGTGTGTTTTTGAATACATACACACATACATACATGCGTTGATATTTTCGTTAACATGCTTGAAAATAAAATGTTTATATACAAAATGTAATTTTTTTTGTGGTGCTGCAATGGAAAAAAATCGTAAAAAAATAGAATCCATTCGACCTCCACTCTGAAATTTTGAGGGAATGTTAAGAATATATTAACCTTTAAGAAAATATTTTTTTCAGATTTTTCGACTTGTTCGAAGATTGTGGAAAACAGAAATTAAGTAAAAAACCAAATTTTAATAATAAAAAAAAATTAATTTATAAAAAATAATATTTTTTTTAAAAAGAAGGTTCAAATACCTTTAAAATAAGTTATTGAACTTCAAAATCCATTCACAAGTTTCATAAAAACATTAGTTTAAATGTTGTCATGTCGGAAGATTTTTCACGATTTTGACGATTTTCAAATGCAAATAACTTTTTAAAAAAAATTTTTAATTTTTTCCCCGAAACACGTGTAAAATATTTTTTTATGTTTAATACGTCTGGCAAATTTAAAGAAAAACGGAAGAGGTGGTGTAAAAAAGGTGTTCGGTCTGACATGGAATGACTCATAAGTATGTATCTCGTTTCTGCCTAATAAAATCTTTAAAACAAGGCAATTATTCCAGCTCAAATTAACGATGTTTGGAAGTTTTAACTTCTTTTACAGGCCAATCTAAATAATATCGTCTAGCGTTTTTCAAATCTAAAAAAATCGCTTTTTCTAAATTCAAAATAGGAAAATATTTGAAGCATTGGTAGTATAATCTATTCTCGTAGCGTGTCAACAGATGGCTTTGCTTGTTATGTATTGTTTAGGATGTCCGACATTAAAATAAGGTACAAAGTTTAAAAATCTAGAATTAGAGACGGGACATGATTATGAAATTTTTACATATGAAAATTACTGTCAACTAATACGAAAAGAAATAAGAAGGTGCTTAGAAATATAGTACCTAAAAGTTTTGTAAAAAAGTGCAAAAATTTTCATTTAAAATCGTTAAATTTTGGGCATAAATCGTCAACAGACCATTTATGGAACTAAAAATCATCAAAATGAGAATAAATCTGGCAGCCATGGAATCGATTTAGATTTAAAAGACAAGTACGCCACACTAGTCCAAATATAAGATATAAGAGGAATTATGCATGCAGTTTTATTAGAAATAAAACGTCATCATTGGTATTAATGTCGAAGGTTAGAATGGAATCCTAGAAGCGTCAAAGCCTTGTCTTATCCACATTAAGGCGCAGATGTTGCTTCGTCTGGCTACCGTTTAAAACAATCTTTTGTAGTTGAACTAATCAAATACTAACCATTAAATCACCCTTGTGTGAAAAACCATAAAAAATTAATTATTTTTTCACGATAGACAAAAAAATTGTTGAGGTTCAATATAGAAACTTCTTGATTTTGTTAGCAATATCAATTAAGCACTGAAAACACATTTTTTGACTAAAAACATATTTATTAGTAACGAAATATTTCAGAACTTACGTAAGTTACCCTCGTGTGTGGTTTTACACACATAAGTAAGTTTTATGTAATTTGTACTTGAGACAAAATTTTCTGGTGGCCAGTGTAAATATTTTTGATATTGTGTCGAGCTGCATGCATTGTATGTTTTATAAAGTGAGTGCTTATATGAGGAGCCGCAGAACAAAACGTACTTTATCACACATTTAAAATTTTTGGGGAATTGACGTTTTTTATTTCGACCCCTTAAAAAAATGCATGAACCTGGAAATGCAAACAAGTTTTTTGCTTACCAAAAGATTAATATAACTGCCACAAGTCAACACATTAAATGTCGAGCATGTTTAATATTAAACCAAGTTTATATCGAAAAAAGTAGGTTTTGTTAAAAAAAATTAAAAAAGTACGTTTTGTTTAAAAAATAGAAAAAATTAAGTTTCGGTGTGCATTTTCTTTTAGTCGACAATATGTGCGTTCGTTTACTTTTCCAGTAAAATCTAGTAGGTGAGTTATATGAAAATTTTACAAATTTATGTGTACGCGAACGCATTGCAATAAAATCCAGTACAAATTTTGTGGTAAACGAACACAGCTTATATTTTGACTGAATATTTTTAAACCTGAATCATTATGGTAAAAAATAAGTAACATGAAATTTTTATAATTTTATTTTAGATTAAATAGAAAAATACCGATTTTAAAGTTATGAAATATAATACTTTTAAAATAGTTAAACTTTTTTCAACATTTTTCATTTTTCGAATTTATTCTATGAGCTAAATTTCAGTTATGTATTTTATAAAGCTTTTTTGTAATAGTTCTATTCCCAGTTTCTATTTGTTAAACTTTTTTCCCAACGTCTTCTTCTAGGCAAGTACACTCAATATCTTCTTCTATTAAATCATACATATTTTGATTTTGGTTATACAAAATATCCTTGTACCAGAGTTATGCCTGGTTTTGAATCCAGTCGTCACCAAACTGTTATATTAAGAGATTTTCCACGTATTTTCTTTTACCGGCATTAATCCAACGGTCTGTCCTGTTTTAATTTCTTTCAGCCCAGAAATTGAAAAATGTGTTTTCCCTCGTTTCAGAAAATTAAAATTGGTGTTCCGTTCCTCTGCTGATTAAAATATAAGGGGCTCGTAAGTTTTTATTTAACTTAATTGTCCCATTTTTTAAATCATTTTTATTTAAAGTTATTCGTTTAAATCATTATTTTCAATCTTTTTATAAATTGGGTCAAGTTCTTTTATATTCAGAATACTCCAGTCCTTTCCCAACATTAGAACTTTATCATGATTTGAATAAAGCTGAGAATACTCTTCTGCTGTCGTTATAATAGCATGTTTTTTAGGTCTTTCTTACAATACGACCAAATACCCTATCAGCTGGTAAAAAGCTATGCCCTAGATTTTTTCTTTAAGACTTCAACCTAAATATTATAAAAATATCAAAAAACCAATTTGTCAAAAAATGCGAAAAAGTACTTTTTGTTTTGCGGCTCCTCATACAAGCTTTGTATGGTTTATTGTTGATCACCAACGGGATATATACATAATTAATGTTACGTAAGTTATGATTTTGATTACAAGCGAACTATAACGCCACAGCAAAATAAACAGACATTGCATATGTGTGAAAAACCACACATGAAGGTAACTACCGTTAATGTAATTATTTAGAACCGAAGTATATTTATTCCAAAAATTACGACAACCGGTACAGTTAATAATCCTTTTCACACATGCCTTTCAGAGCAACTCATGGAAGATGTTGGAACAGTGAAACATGAATGCACACTTAAAACATCTTACATCTATTATCAATCAAAAATGTCACCATTTCAAGAAAAAAAGTTACGTTTTAAAAACTTTTTTTCTACAAAGTGCCAACATTTTATAATTAAACACAAAAATGCTTTTGGAATTTCGTTTGTTAAAAAATACAAAAGATATTTAAAAATACCTGCAAAAGGGAAAACTTGGCAAATGATACCGCTGCTGCAGGGATGCCACAATAGCCTTAAGTTAGATTGCCAGGGCATCACACGACTTGTTTGGAGCCTAATCCACATGTCCTTGATCGACCTAGACCTTCGTATAAAAATCGAGAATCCGCCCTAGAGTATATTGGTCTCCATCAGTAAACCGTCTTGAGTACTCCACCAGTCACTCTTGAGTTTTTTTTTTGGTCAGATAACACATGTTAAATTTTCTAGGTTATAAAAGATTTCATATAGTCAATGCTGAAACCCCAACAACTGAAAATCGGTACAGTTATGAGACACCACGCCACTAGCCAATTCGTAGTGAAACATAAAACGCACGAAAAGCAAACAGACAAGCACGGCCTGATTGGAGTCCACAAGTCCTTGATCGACCGAGACCTTCGTATAAAAGTCTAGAGTCCGCCCCAGAGTATATTGGTCTCCATCAGTAAACCGTCTTGAGTTTTTTATGGTACTCCACCAGTCACTCTTGAGTTTTTTCCTTGGTCAGATAACACATGTTAAATTTTCTACCAACAACTGAAACTCTGTACAGTTATGAGACACCACGCCACTAGCCAATACGTAGTGAAACATAAAACGCACGAAAAGTAAACAGACAAACACGGCCTGTTTGTCTTTAAAAGATAACGACAAAGACACTCGAGCTGTTTCTCCACCGATAGCAGTTTTATGAGTGTAGCCGCAATAACAGTTGAATTTATAGCCACTTTTCTAGTGATGACGAGATAGGAACATCTTATAAAGATGTTGATTTTAAGCTCAATGTATTTCTTATAGGAACATTTCGCAAATTGATGGTAGATGTTAAATGTTGACAAGTGTGCAAAGGCTATAACAACGGCTTGTACTTTAAATGACGAAATAAATTAATAACATTTCTTGAAACAAAAACAAGAATATATTGAACAAAATAATTTAGGGCTAGATAAACTTGTCTAAGAGTCGTGAGATTGAAAAGGAAAATATATTTAATAGCATCTTTTCGTATTCATAAAATGTTTCAAAGCATTTTGACACTGTCAAATAAAAAAATTATTGAAGATTTACAATTCTAAAATCAAAATAATTAGTAAAGAGCAGAATGACCACTTATATATACCTCCCACTAACGCCTACATTTATAAATTTAAGTTCTTAAAAATATTTACAAAAATTTAAAGTTAAGCAGCTTTTGTGTGAAAAATCGAATTTCTCTCTTATTTTTTTATATCCAAGTAAATCTACTTTGGAAATTTTCTGCAAAGCAAACTGCGTATAGAAATTGTATGTACAAAATTTAATAAATTTTTTTTTGTTTATTTTAAAAATTATTTATGTTGAATCTTGTATTTTCCCAGCCAGCAAAATACTTCGACATTGTCGGAATCAGACATTTCGTGCAAATGTTGGATTCAGTTGGAAATAATTTTAATTTTATTTTTTTTCAAGATAAAAAGCATAAAAAAGGAACGTACGTGCAAAACTTATAATTATGTACATATTTTGCAATAAAATTATTTCTTTCAGCCATCAGTTCGAAAGCAAAAAAATCTCAGCTAACACATCAGAACTTCCCATGCCTTTTTCATTAGATTTCTGTTAGATATCTATCAGAAATGCCGACAAAAAACCAAAATTTCCCACGACATGTCTGTCAGAATTCGTGTCAACCACTTCATACGTTTTTGGGTCAGAAATCTGACAGAATTCGTATACGATTCCAACTTTTTTGCCGACGTTTCTCTCAGATATCTGAACGACGTCGGATTATTTTGCTGGCTGGGTTTATTGTCGTGTAAAAATGTATTATCAATTGTGTTTTCTGTGTGTGTAAATTGATGGTGAAAATGTATTCTTTTTTTCAAGTGTATGATAAAATTGAGTGTCGTGATGCTAAAATTTTGAGTTAAACTCTGTTTCCATGATTAAGTAGGGTGATTTTTCAAAACTAAGTAGTTGGTGTAAGTGTTGATCAAATTATTTCGTTCAAACGCATGGATTTTTGCTTTAAATTTTTTTGTCGTTTGAATTAAAATTGTTTGTATTCACCTGACAGCATTTTACTTAGTGGCTGTTTTCCTATATCTGTCGCCGACTGTCTGTTCTTACATTTTGGATGAACGACATTAGTTTGTTTGCTTCCTAAAAGACACAAAAAACACACGGGAGAAAGAGATAGAAAGAGGGAGAAAAAGACACAGACACAAAATTTGTTTTGGTTTTAATTCCATGACTTAAAATCAACACTGTTAAATTTTTATAAGCTGGGTGTAAGCAAATTGTCTGTCCAGCTGCTTAAGTCGATTGCATTCTATTGCTACTAATACCATAAATTTGTTTTAACTTTCGTTGGGCTCTTGAATAAACGTAAAAGTTAAGCAAAAATCTAGTTGGCTGGTAGTCAGGTGAAGGTGTTTTTATAGAAAGGTTTTTAAAGAAAAAAAAAAAATAAATAAAACTAAAAATAAATTTAACTAAAGGCACTATTTAGATACTTAGCTCTATAATATACTGTCTACTACTTAAGTATGTGTTCGTTATTAGACAATTGTCTAACTATTTTTTTACTTTTATCTTAAATATCCGCGTTTAAAAGCGAATGAAGGAAATGACAACTAAATAAATTGTGTGTAAAAGCCGTTATTTTACGCTAAAACACGTACGAGAATGTTTCATTATTTTCCGTCATCAGATTATAAGGATTATATCATTCTAATGTTTGCTTAAAATAATTTCTTTAAAACGAGGTAAATGAGTGGATTACTTGGCAACAATTAAACAAATATCTACTAATGTATGTCTTGTATTTAAATATTAATTGCGAACTAGTATTGCATTTAAAGGATATAGTGTTTTAAACAAATATTTAGTCAGCTAAAATAAATGGGCGAATAAAACTTTGATACTTTTACTTAAAGTTTTGCATCTAATTTGAGAAGTGACATAAGTTTTAATATAAAGTAATAAAAATAAATTTTCTTTAATTATTAAAAAAGCTTAAATTTTATACCCAACAAAAAATTTTGTGAATTTGCGAAGTACTCTTTGTACATTTGAAGAAGTAAGCGCACATACCCTGCAGAAAACGAGACTAGTCCATACATGAATGTAAAGAGTAGTCCATAAAGGAGTAGGAGTACTCCAAATATATGGTGGTCGATTTAACATACGATGTCCTAGGAGTGGTCCATATAACCTAGTTTTGCATTACAACGGAGTAGTATTAAAACTACTCCATGTTCAAACATACTCCTAGTAAATTAGTTTTGAAACTACTCCATGGTGTACTCCAGAGGATTAGTTTTAACTTCGTTTTAAACGAAAACATTTCGTTTAAAAACGAAGACATGTCGTTTCACTACAAACTCTTTTAAACAATGACATGGTCCATGCTGGCATAACATTGCACCAGTACAGGGAGTAGTCCATTTGGTCAAAATGGATCCCGTAGTCCAATATTAAATGCAGGGTATATGCGCTACGCAATAAGACACTCAGATATGCAGTAAGGCAAGTGAATGAATTGTTAATAAACACGGCATTCTTATACTATAAGGTTGATCGGGATATATGCGTTGAATAAAGCGATCAAAAAGTGGGAACTCTCCATATAAATTCGTGGGCCAGATGGTAAGCAAAAATATTTCATTCTTCCCTACACAGAAAGAAAAACACTCGGGATAAATTAAGTTTTTTGTACTTACTTTAAGTACGAGTGATACTCAAAAATTCAAGTACGAATAACACTAAAACGTTCTTAAAAGAATCCTAAATGGGATTACTTTCGAAAATCAATCCCGGAATTTCTGTTTTATAATTCAAATTCTGTATGGTGAAAAACGGGTAAATAAATCAATCATAATAAAGTTCTCCTTTTAGTTTCACTTTTTTTTCAAGTACGTATTCGGGATAAAAACAACTTTATAATACTTGAATCAAGCGCATTTTGAGATTGATTCAATCTTTGTCTTCCTTAAATCAATCTCATTTTCGAATTGTTTCATGTACGACTTCGAGATTGAATATGGATAAGTTAAGTATTTTGCGATTGAAAATCCGTACTTGAATCAATCTTTCTGTACTTGATGCAAGAAAATCGGTACTCACCGTACATTTAATACTGCTTCGTATTGATTTGAGCACGGATGGATTAATTTTACCAGGGTTAAAAAAACTACAGCAGAAAACAAAAACTGTCAAACAAAAATTGAAAACGAGTGCACAACTTTTAGCTTTCTGAAATGGTTTGGCAGCGACTATTTACATTTAATGAACTAATAAAAGCAACAGTTGTTTTTGATCAGTGACGAATGAAGAAGTGGAAGAGAAGAAATGGCAGTTTTTCTATTTTGACAGCAGTTTTTTAAACGCGAGTATACAAATCAGATAATAATATTATAATGTAATATTTTCTCTCCAATCTGTTCGGTTATTTGCCAGGTGAATAGTTTGGCTGAGTGCTCTACCAATAAGAGGCTTAAGCTGGTCTAAACACCTTATTGCAATTCTTCCCCTTGTTCATCCACCTGCAACTTTTTCATCAATCATTAATCACACCATTCATAATAAAATTCTCCTTCTATCCTACTGATATGACACAAATTTTTAGAAAGGATCCACTTATCATCTTTAATTGTAATTTCTTCTCAGATTGAGGCATTCTTTCGAAATTCAGTCCATAACACTCTTAGAAGTCTTTGGTAGACCCATAGTTCGACCACCATATTCATAATAATAATTTTACATAAAAATCGTTTACTAAGAAGTTGTTACTAGTGAAGTTTCCAACAACTTTTGTCTCAACAAGTTTTCTCTAAATCTCATACATATTTAACAAAACCTAACTCAAATAAGAAGCAAACACAAGCATTGATGCCCGGCTGTTCCGTTTTTTCCAATAGCACAGTGTTCTTATTAAAAACAAGTTAGAGTGCTATATTCGGCTGTGCCGAATCTTTTTTTGCCGACCGAATGTTTTAGGAGTAATATCTATATGATGTCTATTTATTATTAATTTATCTTTATAAAAACAGACATCTGGGGTCTAATCACCGCAAACGATATCGAGAAAAATTGATCGAAATTATTTAATTTGGTATCATGAAACTCGATATCGAATGAAATGTACTGAATTTGAAATAATAGCATTCGATATCGAGTAACTCGACACTACATTTATCGAGTTGTCATTCGATACGTCAGTGTCTATACGAGAGTATCGAATGCGGTGATAATACCCCTGTATTAAAATTAATTGCGGCTTAGACATATATTAAATTATTGATCGTCAATCAGTTTTATGACTTTTTTTAAGCAATTTTTACTAGCTTGAGTAAAATATCATGACGCGTAACAGGCAATTTATACTGGAGCCATGGTAAGCTATGAACCAATCATGCCAAAATTCTGCAGAGTGATATCTGGTATTAAAAACATAAATGCAATACGGCGGAGAAATTAGTTTTAGCGTTTGCAGCAAATTTCAGAAGGCTGTTTAAAATGGATCTAAGATTTATTATGCATAACATTGTTTCTGGCCATATATTAAGCTAAGCTGGAAGAAAGTTTACCGCAATATCTATATCTGGTACGGTTTTAGACATATTTAATTATTTTACCAGAGCGGGCTTTATATGAGGCCTATAGTAAATTATGGACCGATCATCACGGAATTTATTAGTGTGAAGTATTAGATTTTATTCTAGTACCGATCTTCACGAAATTTCACAGTCTTGTTTCTAGTCCTATAACACTGTGATGTACCAAATTTTGTTATGATAGCATTATTTTTTACGGTTTTAGGCGTACTAAACTGTTTTCCGGAAGAAGGGTTTGTATGGGGTTTGTATGGACCGATCTGCACGAAATTTGACAGCGTCATTTCTAGTCTGATAAAACTGTTTATTTTCTACGGTTTTAGGCGTACTAAACTGTTTTCTGGGAGTAGGGTTTATATGGGGCCTAGGGTAAGTTAAGGACCAGTGATGCCAACTTAGTGCTTTTGGCACTATTTATGGTGCTTTTTGATGCCTCAAAACGCCAAAATGTTATCCATAGTGCCAAACTAAAAAAAGCACTAACTTGGTGCTTTTTCAATTTTTCGTTAGTGCCTTTAGTGCTTTTTACAATTTTTATTATTTTTCTACCATTTTTAAAAAATAGGATTATAGAGCAATTCCATATGAAAACGATCAAAATTGGCAAATTTTTGGACGACCCCTCTCCGATTTTAAAATAAATAGTCTCAATCGATTGCCCAGCAAAAAATAATGTACCTACATATTTTTTTTTTTTTTTATAGTGACTGGTTTAGTGGTGGTGTACACCACTGTCATGTGAAAAATTGAAGAATTCTTCATAAGGGACCTCATTGAAAGTTGTTTTAAACTACTAAAGCGATCGCAACGAGTGATAGCTCGTTGGAAAGGTATTGAATCAGGCTTTAATTGAAAAATAAAATTTTTCTAATTTTTCTTAGAAATTTACCTTTAAATTTTCACATGAAAATTAAATTTTCCGATTTTCCACAGAAGCTCCTAAATTTTCCGGCTAATTTTTTTTTTGGATTCCTCATAATTTTTGCTTTAAGAATCAGCAATAAAAAAATGGGCCCCGACTCCTTGTTTGGACAGGAGAAGAGCATTAAGGAGACCACCTTGTTAAAAATACATTTTAAAAATTATTTTACAGTTAAAAATACATTTATGAAGAAAAAATCTTTCTTATTTTGCTGCTTATACTTACAATATTTATTAAAAATTTCAATTGTCTTGGCATCATTATAAAATTAAAGTAATTTTAAATTTAGCACGTCGGCAGACGAAGAGTACCACTTTACATTTATTGAGATATCAGAAATATTTGGTGTGAAGCAATGAAACTTTTGCGTTCCAGTTATAGTTTTGACATTATTATATCTGTTTTGAATTCGTCGCTCCATGGCATCGTGTTCTTTTTGAGTGCATAAAACTGTGTTAATGGCAATTTCCTTGCTTTGAATCCACGAAAACAAATGTTGTACATTTAAGATCTGGTCAGTATATGGCCTTTGCAAACTTGCCTTAGTCGCCATGCGTTTTAGGGTTCCCCCTAACGCATCGCATGGGCCCTTACCGTGGGACGTCGCGAAAAAGTGCCACTCGACCTTGCAGTTTTGTTCTTCTTCAATTATGCAAAGATTGTAAAAATTTTTTTATTCTTGTACTGAGAAGCCGCGCCGTCTGAGAAAAACGTTACTTTGTCGATTGCATCGAATTTTGATCTTAAGAATTCAAACAGTTTCATTTGAAATAAATAAACGGACACATAATTATGAGCTAAACTCTCCGCGACAACAACAAGGCTTACGGTCTGTAGTTCGTTATCTTCATTTTGGGCTAATTTCTCCTTACTTTCCTTTAGAAATTTCGATTGCATCTCGGATATGAAATTGTGCGCCTTCAGTTCATTCAACTTGAATCCGAATTCCTCGATGAATTCCGGAATCTGCTTTACCACGGTCTCAAGGGAACATATGCCTCTGCTAATTATCCACTGTTTGAAATGCACCTCCTGAATTAACAGCTGTTCAAACTTTTCCGCCAAATATTGCTCTAGCTCGTCAATCTTCGGACAATTGTCGCATTTGGACAGATGACAATTTTCCGTGGGGTATGCGCACAACGACTTCGACAGGAGGTCCCTATATGTTTCAATTTCACCGTGAAATACTTTCAATTTCTTGCATGGAAAGAAAATTAATTTGATGTTTTGATGAAACATGCAAACGCAGACTGAATGCGTTCCGTGCCTGTCTAATGCCAGCACGCATTCTTTTGGTCGTAGGATGGCAAACTTAGAAAATCCCACTTTTTCTGCTGGGTATTTCTCGTTGAACTGATGGTATGCTTCGGATAGATTACATAATAATAATCTGCGCTGCTTGTGTACTTTTTCTCCATCTTCACGTGTGATAACATAGTCACGTGTACCTGGGCAGGCGCGGCTGTTGTCATCATTGCAGTAATAATCTTGAATCAATTCCACCGTTGCTTCGCTGAGGGTCCTTGAGCCAAATTTCTTGGTGGGAGTCGCCAATATGCCCTTCTGTCGAACTAATTCTTTGCTTCTTCTCGCGATGTAAAAAGATGTTTGAAACTGTTCAAAAATCTTGCGTATAGACCATGATTGAGGCAGCACAGATAAAATGAGATATTTCTCCGGAAAAGTGGTCGCTAAATTGAATTTTCTTTTCAACTGCTCAATCATTCGTTTGCCGTCATCAACGTCATCTGCTTGACTGCATTCGTTATCAGAGCCTTCATCAAATATTGTCGCGATTGCACTCATAACCTTGCCTTTTTTCTCTTTCCTGTATGTTTCACTTCGCAACTTTCTTTTTCTAATAGGCGTTTCACCTAAAGTGGTAATAGCCTCATTCAAAGGACTCAAAGACATATTGACCATCGGAATGTCTGCCTCACTATCAGATGAAACATTTTGTTCACTTGTCATTTCACTCTCGGATTGTGGCTGCATTTGTTTCAATGCATTTGCTTGTTGAGACAAATCGATTTTACACTTGGGGCAAATGAATTCTGCTTCTTCACCGTATTGTATATTTAATTCATCCATTTATCGCTTCGAAACACCAGTAAATTTTAATACTTTTATCTTTTTCGAACGATTTCCACTCTTGTTAAACGGATTGCAGCAAAATTTATTTATTTTACTTTAAATTGTCTTTACAGCTTCACTCTTTACTTTACAAAAAAAACACTTTAACACTTTCACGTTTAGTATTCAACTGAAATTTGACTCAGAGTGCACAGAAAAAAATATTTTTCCAATTCAAACAAAAAATTTGTAGAATCAAACAATTTTTTGTCTAAAATCGGTCCTACAAACAAATTCGCATATTTAAACAATTTATTTGCATTTTGTTTATTGAAAAAAAACGCCGATTTTTTCAAACAAATAATTTTACAGAATCAAACAAAAAGTTTACTGAAATTCATATAAATTTCAAACAAATAATTTTGCTGAATCAAACAAAAAGGTTTTGGCACAAGCAATGACGCGCACACAAGCAAGCACTGTTGGCGAAGATGAAGCAGAGCAGAGCGGCCGGCTGGCTTTGAGACATATTTTTTGTTGGAATAGGTTTTGAACGAAGTCATATTTATAGTATAAATTTTATACTCACAGTGTTTTTCTTCATCACACACTTTTGCTTTATACTTTCCTTTGCTAATGAGTCGGCAGACCGACTCGATATGTTATCCGCCATCATTCTATTTTTGTATTTGATGTATTTAAACAAACTGTTTGAAAAAATTGAATACGGGATTTAGTTTTTTTTACCAACTTTGAAACCAACCAAAAATTTATTTTGTTTCTGATAATGTGTTTTTTCTGTTGTTTAAAAAAAAAATAAACGTTTTTTTTACCTGCTATTGTTTTTGTTGTTTTTTTTTACTACAAACCTCGTCACGCTATTTTATCATTTTTCTTATTGCTGTACTTTTTTGAAGCGTTCAAAAATAGACTGCATGTGTTTTTCGTTGTAGTTCTTATATTTCACATAAAGAAGTGTTGCTTACAATCAATAAAAAAAATGCAAAAAGACGACAACATTAAAGAGCGTTAAATATTTCATACAAAATTATGAAAACTTCAAACCAATAGCGCGTTTATTAAATTTTTGAAGAGTTGTCCACATTTTTGTTGGTTAAATAAAAATCAAACAAAAATATTGATTGAATCAGTAAAAAAATTTGTAGAAATCAAAAAAATTTTCAAACAAGCGTTTGTTTGAAAATAATTCGGCAATAATTTTTTCTGTGTGTGTGAAGTATTTATATTTATTTTTTGGTAAAAAATATGTAAAAAAAATAAGCGATATTTGCTTTTCTTTAATAGGAAAATTTGCGTGAACTACTGGTCATGAAATGTTTTTTAAAGAGGGACTTAATTGGTTACTGCCAATAAGCCGACCACAGGTCATAAAATGTTTTGAAAATTTTTTAAATTACCAGGTAATAAATATTTCACCATATTTATGGAAAATCCGTGTTTTATGACTTGTTTCTGCACGTGTCATTTTAGGCGAAATATTTATTACCTGGTAATTTAAAAAATTTACAAAACATTTTATGACCTGTAGCCTCAGTCGGGTTTGGTGTGCCATTACATGCCACTGCTGCTATTATCCATGGATTTATGGCCGATCTTGTGAAGGCAGGCAGACCATATTCACTACACACTCAACTTGGGGCTCTTAAAAAAAAATTTATTTTTCTTCATAAATGTATTTTTAACTTTAAAATATATTTTTAACAAGGTGGTCTCTTAAATGCTCTTCTCCTGTCCAAACAAGGAGTCGGGGCCCATTTTTTTATTGCTGATTCTTAAAGCAAAAATTATGAGGAATCCAAAAAAAAAAAAATTAGCCGGAAAATTTAGGAGCTTCTGTGGAAAATCGGAAAATTTAATTTTCATGTGAAAATTTAAAGGTAAATTTCTAAGAAAAATTAGAAAAATTTTATTTTTTAATTAAAGCCTGATTCAATACCTTTCCAACGAGCTATCACTCGTTGCGATCGCTTTAGTATCGCTTTTTTTTTTAAACAACTTTCAATGAGGTCCCTTATGAAGAATTCTTCAATTTTTCACATGACAGTGGTGTACACCACCACTAAACCAGTCACTATAAAAAAAAAAAATATGTAGGTACATTATTTTTTGCTGGGCAATCGATTGAGACTATTTATTTTAAAATCGGAGAGGGGTCGTCCAAAAGGTGATCGCTTTCATATGGAATTGCTCTATAAAGAGGATGATTAAGTTGAATTTTGCTATTTCGGGTACAATTTTCAGAAGGCTTTTAAGATTTCAAATGATAAAAAAGTGATAAATGAAAGTAGCATTCGTTTTACCAAAAACTTTATTTACGAGGTTAGAGCTAAGCTTCCTAGCAATTTGGATATTTTACGAAACGTTGCACATTTTAGCGTTGACAACATATTTAGTAATCGCAATAAAAACGATGTATTTAGGTAAAAATTTTTTTAAAGATGTAGACACTGTTTCAAAAATAGAATATGGGTTGAAAAATATTAGGAATTGTTAAAAAAATGCAGTCGGAAACCGTACAAAAAACGCAAAGACTTCAAAAACAAAAAAAAAAGAGCCGTAGCTTGGTATATGCAAAGTGTTAAATAAATTAAAAAGAGCGCTTTGGGTTTCCACGTTTTGTGCACTTCTACCTCTAGTGCTATTGAAAAAAGGTTTGACTAAGTATCAGATTGCAAACATACATGTTTCTTCTATTTTACACCTTATGTGTTTTCTTTGTTCAGAATTCAATCAAAATGCATTTAATGCACATCGTGATGTTTTTTGTTAGTATAATTCCTTTGAGTGCCTTATTCAGGGGTTTTTTCTTTTTAACAAAATTAACAATTTTTTAAAAACAAATTTAACAATAAAATGACAAAACAAAAAAATTTTTTGTAATTGAATATAAAAATATTTTTCAATATAAACTAGATCTATTACAATATACATAAATTTTTAACTTCCGTTTTAATTTTTATAAATTAAATGTCTATAATTTTGTGCTACATTTTCAGTATCTGACTTGAAATTAACTCTCGATATTGTCGGTACTCTTATAATTTGTAACATTTCCAACATAAATCTACGTTTGTAATTATTTTCCGTGTTTAGAACTTTTGTATTATCAAAATCTGGATAATGGTTTAGATTAGTACAATGAGCTGATAAAGCTGTTTTTTGTGAAATATTTCTATACTTCTGATCTGACTTATGTCCTGCTTTCAGTTTATTCTTTGTTGTACCTACATATATTTACCATATTACACTGTCCACTATTATTACCCTTACAAGGTATCTGATAAACAATATTAGACATTTCCACTCTCTTTATTTTGTCTTTCATTTTAGTAAATAGTTTACCTACTGTGTTGAAAGATTAATAAGCTATTTTGTATATTTTGTTATCATATATATCTGATTTTGCTAATCTTTCTGAAAATTTCGAATATATGTTACTGATTTATAAATTTTCTGTTGTGTAATACTATCCTGGTTGTTTAATCTGTAATTATTATGTTGTATTAATAAATCTGTTATTAATTGCTTAGGAAAACTATTCTCTGTTAGAATGTTTGAAATCTTATTTTTATTATCCCTATGAAATTCTGAATCACTTATTTTAAGAACTCTTTTTATAAAATTTTTAGCAGTATTAATTATTATTCTCCTTGGATGTTTCGAAAAATAATTGATAATTCTACCAGAAGATGTTGGTTTCTGATACCAATCTATTGATACTCCATTTCCATTTCTAATTATCAAGGTGTCTAAATATGATAGTCTTGAATTAAGTTCCCTTTCTATTGTAAATTTAATGTCCGACTGAAATGAGTTAAAAACATCTAACATTTGTTCTATCACCGATTCCGGAATTATACAAAATAAATCGTCAACATATTTGGTCAAGATTTTCGGTTTTATACCTTACTTTCCTACACATACATATATCTAATAATTTTTCCTTATTTACTATACAAAATCTTAGAATACGTAAGAATAAATAATTTTTTATATTCGTATGCTCCCTTATTGTATTCTATTTTTCTTCTTTTATATTTATAGCTAAATCTTAATCCAGATCTTGATAATACAAAAGTTCTAAACACGGAAAATAATTACAAACGTAGATTTATGTTGGAAATGTTACAAATTATAAGAGTACCGACAATCTCGAGAATTAACTTCAAGTCAGATACTGAATATGTAGCACAAAATTATAGACATTTAATTTATAAAAATTAAAACGGAAGTTAAAAATGTATGCATATTGTAATAGATCTATATAGTTTGTATTGAAAATATTTTTATATTCAATTACAAGAATTTTTTTAGTTTTGTCATTTTATTGTTAAATTTGTTTTGTAATTTTATTGTTAATTTTGTTAAAAAGAAAAAAAACCCTAAAGAAGGCACTCAAAGGAAGTGCCGAAATATTGGTGTGAATAAATTAAAAAAAAAAATTTTTTTTATATAAAACAATAAGACCTTAAGCTCCAATATTTTTAATTTAAATATTAAAATAGTAAAGGTCGAATAAAATACATATCCCTGCGGGAAATTTGTGTCAATTGGTCCCAGAGACTGGTCCTGGGAGTTGTGAAAATAGAACAGGTACAAAAAGAAAGAACTCATGACCAGTGAAAGGAGAACCAATCATGTAACTGGTTTATGGAGAACCAAAAGGTAGAAAAAGTAATGAATTACAATACAGTCTTTACCGGTGGTGTGATACATTTTTTTGGGACTTTCTAAAATTTAGCTCTTGAATTTAATTCTAGGACTTGTTTTATTGAAATAATACTACATCGTATTGAAATAATACTACATTTAAGTAACTGTCACTAAACACGTCCATTGAGAATAGATTTGTGACTGGTCAAATCGTGTCAATTGACCCCCTCCAATGACAACCCCATGTAAAAGTGATAGGTCTTATTCATAGAAAGTGTTAAAACTAGAACCGGTCTCTTCCTCCAAAGACCTATCACAGGACTACTTTGGTGTCAGTTCGCTTCCCTCTAGGGATTATAAATATTGAATTTATTTTATCTCAAATAAATATCTAATAAAATAAACTTATATGTGTCAAAAGACCTTTGGTAGAACCCCCTAAAGTTGTTAACACCTTTTTAGACAACTTGCATTTTGCGTGCGCAGTTCTATTATCATCCACTTAGAAAAAAGACCCACCTTCTGGTTTTGTTTTCTTGGTACATAATGCATTGCATATAAAATTTATTCACTTGTGACTTTTTTTGTAACCAGTTAAAAATTTGATTCATGGCCAGTATGATTTAATATTGAATTTTTACTAAGCCAAAAATCTCGGGGTTTTTATGTCAACCCCCAGGATTCGGGACTTAAATTTTTAGAATTATCCCGGGAATTCGGTATTCGGGATTGGCATCCCTAGTGTTTACTTGTCAAACGGTTTCTTGATACCGTTACTGCTGCTTCAGCTTTGAAAAAATAATCAAAAATTTAAGATTAATTTCAATACCAAAGTGAAACGATTACTTTTGACCGATACCGAGTATTTTTTTACAAAAATACTTGGTACTTGCATAAAAGTATCGAATATGTACTTGTATTTACTCGTATCGTTTCATCCCTAACTGTAACTCCGTCATTTCCGGACCAATTCACTTATTCACAAGTCACCCATGGTTATTTTAGTGATTATTAGATCTTTCATTAAAAAAAAAGAAATACATAATCCCTCTAACAGTATTTTTAAAGACATTTGCATTTAAGTGACATCATCTTTTTTAAAAACACAAATAACGGTTATTTTGGAATACCTGGAAAACTGATCTATTTTTGACCATTCCGACTTCATGTTTGGCGGACCATTTAACATTAAAATTAGATGTCACATACATTTGGTCAAAAAACTGTCATGTAGTGTAATTTATTTCTCACTAATTAAAGCGATTTTAAGATATGAAGTTCCAGATTTTTATTACAAATTATTTGATTTCTATTATATCAAAACTAAAATCATATTCTCAACTCAGATGCTTAGAATTTATATATATGTTTGTATTCGCAATTATTTAACTATAAAATTATTAACAGCTAAATCTTAAAATTAATTAGAAATCAGAGTTACAGAAAGAACAAAAAAAAAAAAAAAAATAGAATTTCTATCATTAACTGATTTTTAGACGAAATCAAATGCAAAATAATGAGTTAAGAAAGAAGAAAAAGTAATTGGAAAATTAAAATAAAAAACTTGTTTTACAGAAAAAGATGAAAAAGCAAAAAAGGTGTAAAATACTATTTCTACCATGATCAACGTAACGTAAGTAAAAGCATTATAAATTGTGTAGGGAAAACACGTCAGAAACTGAATTGAACTAAACAGAAATGCCATGCGTTTTTGCCAAAAGAAAGTAGAAAACTGAGCAAAATAATTTGAGACCAATTGGATTCTTTAATGAAAAAATAAGCACAAATTGGACAGCTTTTTTCTCTTTTTTTTGGGGGGTAGAAAGTTAAAGGCAGAACTCAAAGCGTTTAAAGTACAAAAACTAAAATTTTAAAAAAGATATACTTAAGATAATTAATTAGTAAATTAATTGAATATTAATATATATTTAACTAGTTAGTAATATATACGATTAAGGTGATATTTGTTGTTATGGTACGAGAAAAAAATAGTTTATTTGAATTGATTAGAAATCAATTGAAATATTTGTTAGTAAAAATATTTAGGTTCGGATTAATTGCTGTGTCAACAAAAAATACACATTCGCGCCATTTTAAGTAAAAATTGTTTTTTTTGGAGTGTTTAAAATTTAAATGTGTATTTTTTCTTGTTCAATTTGTCGCAAGTTTTAAATATAAATTATTATTAAATAGATGTTGAGAATAATTAGAGACTTACCTGTATCAACTATGACATCGATGAGATCCATTGATTTGGCAAAGGCATCTTTTAGATTGATATGATGGAAAGAAACAATGCTACCCTCACGTTTGGCACGATCGAGCGCCTCTCGACGTTTGAGCGCCTTCTCGCGTCTCATCTGATTCTTATAAAATTCAGCGAAATTGTTAACTATGATGGGAATAGGCAAAGCGATTACCAGAACACCGCATATGCAACACACAGTACCAATAACCTTTCCCAGTGCAGTAGTGGGATAGATGTCCCCGTAGCCAACAGTTGTCATTGTAATACCCGCCCACCAAAATGTTTCCGGTATTGAAACGAATTTTGTATCCTTTTCATCCTTTTCGGCAAAATATGCCAGCGAAGAAAATATGAGAACGCCCATAGCCAGGAACAGCATTAGTAGACCGAGTTCCTTATATGAATTGCGTAGGGTAAAGCCTAACGACTGCAGGCCCGTTGAGTGACGGGCCAGCTTAAGGATTCGCAGGATGCGCATGATGCGAAAAACTTGCACCACCCGGCGCACATCCTGGAACTGGTCCGTAGCATTCTTGTTTGTCTCCAACAAAAACAGGGAAACAAAATAAGGGAGTATTGCCAATAGATCGATTATATTCAAGCCGCCTTTAAAAAATTTCCACTTGTCCGGCGACGCACTAAACCTAAGTATATACTCTAGCGTAAACCACGATATACAAACGGCCTCAACCATAGCCAATTGTGGATTATCAGTTGGTGTACCCGTATCAACGTCATAATGTTGTAACTGTGGTAGGGTGTTCAACGTCAGGGCTATGGTAGACAGGACTATAAATAGTATGGATATCACAGCGATAACCTGCACACACACACATATCGTTATATAGACACACATATTGCGCGCGCGCAACACAGAGCGAGAGAGATAAAAATAGAGAGAGAAAGATAGAGAGAGACACATAGTTAAGTTTTGAAACTTTTCAACAATTTATTTTTTCATTTATCCTCATTATTTCTTAGAATTTGCTACGAAATCTTATCTTATTCTTTTATGATACAAATACAACAATGCCTAAATTAAGGTTAATTATTTTATTCTTAAATAAGTTTTTTTTTGTTTGAAAAAATTTCTTCAACATACTCTCATCTGGAACTACGCGCACACATACACACACACTTTTTCCTCCTCATTGTGGTTCTTTAAAATTTTTTTCTTCATAACTCTTGGTTAAAATCAAAAAAAAGGGGAAGAACTAATTACATATTTTCTTTCGGCGCTGCAGATTGTTGTTGGTTACTTTGTTGCATCACATTTGCATTTTACCTTTAAACAGATTCTAATTAATAAACAGCGTATTTGGGAGTAAACAAAAGTGAGTTAAGGGTATTTGGGGGTGGGTGATTTGCATGGGGTTTCTCTTAAGGTTTGGGGGACGTAATCACCTTTAAGAGATTTGAATTTAAATCAAAAGAAAACAAAGTCATTATAGGTGTTGCTGATCAGTTTAGAGAAATATGTTTGATATCCTATTGTAATTTTTGTTTTTTTTTTTTTTTTTTTTTTAATTTATCTATGAATGAGTTAAAGAGATATATATTTATGTGTTTTCGAGAAATTTTGATTTGTTGTTTAAAATTATAAAAATATTAAATGCGAAAAATACTTGAGTTAAGAAAAAAATGAGATTAATAAAATCTTTCATGAGAAATCAAAATTTCTTTGATAAGAAATCACAATTTTAAAATTTTGTAGAATAAATTCTAAATTTTCAAAATTTTTTGGTTTTTTTTGTTTTTAAAAGTTTTGCTGGAGGAAGCGAATCTGTAAGAAAACTTTAATTTGAATGAAACTTTTAAACTTTAATATTATTATATAATTTTACAAATGATCTGTAATACAGAATCGCTCAAAATTTTTAATATTAAAAAACAAGGCGATTTCATGTAAGCAGTGTTGGCAATACTACAAAACCAAAAACGCAACATTGGGTTTTATTTGTTGTATCCGTTGGTCGATATGTAAAAAACACAAGTAACTTTCGACATTCCTCTCTTTAAACGTAGAGAAAAAACATGTTTAAATATTGTCCCCTTCAACAAAACTACTTTTTAAGAAAATTTTAGTTATGTTATGTTTCAGTTGACCATATTATTGTCACCGACAATCATATTATGGTTAAATTAGTCCTCCATCAAGAAGCCACAACCATATTATGGTTGCTTCTAAACATGTTGTGGTTATATATGACAATAATTTGTTTTTAAATTAACAACAATATTTTCCTCTTTTCTAAGAGCAACATGCTATGGTTGCAACCCACAATGTTTTAATAAATGTTAAACATACTTTTCTTATTACTAACCAAACACATGTTCGGTGACAACCATAATTTGGTTGTTTCTGCTTGATGGAGGACTAATTTAACCACAATATGGCTGCCGGTGGCAATAATATGGTTAAATTAAACATAATATGTTTACCAGTTTCTTTAAAAATAGTTTTGTTGGAGGTGACCATATTTAAACAAGTTTTTTCTCTGGGTGTAAGTAAGAAAAAATTAGCTCAGCTGTGTTTTGAACGCCACCTGAAAATTGAATTCGCCTTGGTCAAAACTAATCCTACAAAAGTATTCTAGAGCGATTAGCAAACAACATAATTCTCGTTATTGCTTTCGTCAAAGAGCGAAATGCCATTCAAGGCCGAGTCACTCTGAATTCAACATTTTAATAACTTCCTTTTTGAAACTACGTACGATGTTTAGGGTTCAACTTTTAATCCACCTATTTATTCGTTTTGTTTTTAAGACGGCAGCCTAGAAAAACTAACTTAAAAAATTACTAATGTTCTTAGTGCAGACACCTTAAAATGTTTGAACAACTTCGTTATTTCATTCGTGTATGTCATAGAACAAAAGCATAGTAGTATTTTAGAAAAAGTTCTCAAAATTCTTGATACCAAGTTAAGATAACTTAAATGGTACTTTTTCATTTCGAAAGTACTAAAACTACAGAATATTTTAACTAAATTGATTTTTTTATTCCAGTAACCCACAGTTCAAACAGTATACACATTTATTCTGGAAAGATTAAAAAGATTTAAGTGATCATTTTATGCTTATTTTCCTTTATGTTGCTGAAGCCATTGGTATAAACTTAGGAGTGAGTTTATGAAATCGGCCACATTGATCCATTATTTCTTGCAACATCGTGGGATACTTGCCACAGAAATAACGGATTTGGCACGCTTGTGATCACACGTGAGATCTTTGGAACTTAAATAATTCAACTCCGTCACGAGAGTCTGTAGACGATATACATAACTAGGCAAGCAGTCGATTCAACTCCTTTATGTGCAGGAGACCAGGTAGGTCTATCAACTCGTGAAGATGCCAGACTGAGAACGAATTGCGATAACATGGTGTATCCTGGAACGAGATGAAACTAATGGCGATTGATAATGGGAAACATTTGTGGTGGCCGTGTGTTCCTCCATGAACTAAAGGACTGAATACATTAATATTTTCGATACAAAAATATTATTTTGTATTGGTTTTTTAATAGTAGCCCTTATCGTACCAGCGATCCCATGAGAGTAAGTATAATTTTAATTCATTCTTTCATCCTGCCCCCTTTTAAATGTAACAATAGGGTAGGTGCAGTGGTGCGTTATTGCTTATCGGAAAAGAAATAGCAATAAAATTTAACACAAAATTTCTCTTTAAAACAATTGGCTTCTAAATTCTCTCCATAAAATGAATTCACGTTTTGATGAAAATTTTGCACAAATGCAATTGAATTGTCTAGTGGTGTTTAATAATAAGGGCACATTTCATGACTGTGGATTATTGGTGCCACTGATATGAAACTATGTATCAACAAAGCAATTACTGGACAAAAACAATTTATGTACTAAATATCGTAATTTAACATAGTATAATAAGTACCAGGTATGTTCATTAGACAGAGTTTTCATTATTTACCTATGTTATGTCAAAATATTTTATTTGATTTTTGACGCTTGTTTTAATTTTTTTACATATTTTCTTTATTTGACGTTTTATGGGTTTTGAAAATGAGAACAAAATTTCTAATGACTATACCTTGTACTTATTCTACCATGGTAATTTAAGGGACGTACTAATTTATTTATCGTAGGAACACAACTGGGTCGCACGTCGTCAGAATGTAAGACATAATGCTGTAAATTTCGTCGCAAACCTCTTTTGTTTTATTTAAAAAATTACGTGTATACGTACATACATAACAAGGCGAATTCATGTAAACAGTAGTAGGAATACCACAACAAGTACAACAACAAAAATACAACATTGTATTTTAGTTGTTGCTTTCGTTGGTCCATATGCCATGAACACAAGCAAATTTTGACAATCCTCCTTCTAAGTAAGAAAAAAAATTATCTCATCTGTGCTTTCAACGCCACCGGAGAATGCATTTCCCTTTGTACATATATTAGAAAATTGAAAATTTGTTTAAATATTTTCTTTATTTTGTTTTTAAATATTTAATTTGAAAGCCTAAAAACTATTTTTTTTATTAAACAATTCTCTTTTCCTATAATAATACGATTACGACTGCCGTATAAAATAGAATTAGATCTATGTCGACGTACGACGCAGGCAAGATTTTACATTTGCGCCATATATTGGGTATGCAATTGTATAAAATATTATACGTTCTAATATGACAATGCATCTAACTACGTCGTACGCTTCTACGTGGATACGGTGCAATTGTGTTCCTATATTAGAGTAGAAGAAAAAAATGTTTTTAGCTAGGAACAATAAAGTTAACTTGGATTTTTTTTTTCAAATTTGACGTCTAGTATGGTGACCTATTTATTGGCTATGTTTTACGAGTTGTGTTAATTTGCGAATTCAATATTTCTCTCTATAACGGAAAGAGAGAGGGAGTGCAAGAAAATAATCTAACTCAGCTGTCAAAACAACCTAACAGCCATACCTAAACAAGAGCGGAAAGCGTTTTCTAGCTGTCAAAAATTCGCATGCCAATACAATTAGTATGAATCATCCCTAAATAGCGCGGCGTCAACGCTTTACAGTTGGAAAATCCGATTTTGACAGCGCGTTTAATAGTGAAGTTGGCCGCTATTGTTAATAAATAATGGCAATTTAGCTGTTTTTTTGTCAAACTAGCGGGGTTTTCTCTTCTATTTATTCCTATTATGTGGGTTTTATTAAACAAGAAAGTTAACACTACTGTTTGTGGCACAACGTTGACGCTCTTGTTTAGGTATGGCATGTCAGCGTAAAACTAAGCAGAAGAAAATGTTCCGCATTCCGCTCTTGTTTAGGTACGCCTGTAACTCTGTGTTTACTTTGTTTAAATAATTGAATTTTGTCCGAATTTAAAACGAAAATTTGATTTCTCATGAAATTTAGTTAAGAAAAATGGATTTAAAGGGAAGAAAAAGCTAAATAATGTTATTTTCAACTTGATTTCGAGAGTAGTTACTCGAATTATTTTGCTGGGATGTATGAACTGTCAAGTTTTTCAAATTTGTTTGTTAATTTTAAAGTAAAATAACTACGTATGAATGAAAGAAAGCATAGATTCTATGGACATATTTTGTATGTGTGTGTAAATTTCACATATATATTGTTTTTCAAGTAAGTTTTTTTTTTCTTTGAGTGTAGACTAAAAGTGGAATTAGATGGTGGAAAGAGTGTGTATGCTCTTGGTTGGTCATATTCAAAGTTGGTTAAAGACAATTTTACTAGTGATAATAGACAATTTTAAGGGACTTTGTATTTTGTTTAAGTATTTGATTGGTATTGAACAAATTAACTAATAAACAGGAAATAATTATAAAATAAACTTAAGTTAATGTATCTTAAAATTAAAATAAAAGTATATTCGAGTAATGTTAATTTTATTTTTTAGGAAATTGAAGAAAATAACAAAAAATAAATAAAGAAATAAATTAAATAGAGTTATTATTTAATACAAATAAACCATAAAACATATTGTTTTAAATAATTAAGGCGGCTTGTCTGAGTTTATACAATAAAAGTTTTGTTACAGAAAGTCCAAGTTTATTGGTGAGTCGGGAGAGAGAAGAGAATAATAGCATGTTCTCTTCGCGACTCACTAATAAACTGAGACTTTCGGAAAGAAAACTTTTAGGGTGTAAACCCAGATATTGTTCTAGTTTCGTAAAATTTTTTAAAATTTTAATTGGTAAAAAGTCTACTTGTGATAATAAATTAAAATACATTTTTTGGTGTTAAGAGAGTTTTGTAGCAATAAAACATATTCCCAATATTTATTAGAAATAATAAAAAAAAAATGTTGATGTATAGTTAGAGAAGAGAAGAAGGGGTTAGAGGAAACAGTAGAAGAGTAGGATCTTTATCTAAATAATTATACCAGGCTAAAATGATGATATTTTCTACAGACCAACAACAAATTTTACACTGAAACCAATCGAAACAATTTTTTTTTTTTTAATAAATTTTTTCAATTGTCTTCAAAAGTTTTTGATAAAATTTAAGTTTTTCTTTCTATTAAAAGATGTAAAATTTTTTGCTGGTTTTGATTTGTACTAGTTAAATGGAAATTCTACAACGAGCATCTACAATCCGGGTCTGCAGTCGATTTTTGTTAATGATAATTAAAATGATTTTCATTGATTTCATGTCAATTGTTTGTTTTTTTTATTTTTAAACTTTTTTAATCAATTTGGTTTGGATGTTTTTTTTTGTTAGTTAATTTATTTTTCTTTTTAATTTTAGAAAAAAACAATAATGTTTTGCTTAATTGGAGAAAAGTGTTTAGGGTTTTGGTGATACTAATGTTCTGTTGTGGTTATATTGTTTCAGTTTTTTATTGTTCTTGAGGAGAAAGAAAGAAATACTTTTTCTCAAAACAAACGAAAATAAAAAAAAAATTAACAAAAATACAGGAGACTGGGAAACTAAAAAAAGATTAAACGTTGTCTTATTAGAATTTATTTTGACATAAAGAAAAACAAAACAAATTTTACAAAAAAAAAAAAAATAAAACTTTTAAGCCACATTCAATGGTTAAAAACTAAAACACATGTAGGATATAGAAAAAAGATAAATAGAAATATTTATAATGTAATATATATATAGATAGTAAATTAAATAGAATAGATAGAATATAAGGTAGGTTGGGTGGATCTAGATAGACATGATGTTATACATATTTTATTAGCATGTAGTTTTATTTGAAATTTAACAAACAGCTCATTTAACAAAATTTTATTTAACAACATTGACAAAACTCTTTCAATTTTTAATTGTTGTGATCTTTAAAAACAAATTCAAATGATAAAAGTAACAAACAATAAAAAAGAATTCTAAATACTACATAATAAGGGAGATGAAGGAACACAAATAATTATACCACATAACAAATTTCCTAAAACAATAATAAAACAATAACAACGATAACATCATATTTCAGAAGTTATGAAATTCATTTACGATAATTATTGGCATGTTCTTAATATTAAACTATTACGCTGCGTAACCATTTTCTTTTTGTTTTCATGAACATGCATTCGACTCTTCAGGAACACTCTATTCCTCTTCGTGATCCTGTTCATAAGACTCAAATTACTACTTTGCGATAAACATAGAGCATTAAGTTACCCAGCAAAAACTTAACTTACAAATTAACGTATTATCCCTGCGGGAAATTTGTGTTAATTGTCAACAGACTGGTCCCGGGATTTGTAAAAAAAGAACAAGTACTAAAAGAAAGAACTCATGCCCAGTGAAAGGAGAACCAATAATTAAACTGGTACATGAGGAACAAAAAGGTAGACAAAGTAATGAATTACATTCCTATACTCTTCACCGGTAGTGTGACACATTTTTTTTGGGACTTTCTAAAATTTGGTTCTTAAATTTAGTTCTAGGACTTGTTTTATTGAAATAATAAATACTACATTGTCCTGAATAAAATTACATGGTAGTAACTAACACTAAACCCGTTCATTGAGAAAAAGATGTGTGATTTGTGAAATGGTGGCTGTTAGGTGTCAATTGACCCCCTCCAATGACAACCCCATGTATAAGAGAAATATATATATATATATATATATATATATATATTTCCTTTTATTTTTATAAATAAATTGATATTGAACATATCGCTTAAGCCTAGATTACACTCACAAGTCTTACGTATTCTCTAATACTTTGTGAGATAGAAATCTAATGAGTTTTGTTGCGACTGTCAAAAAATCTAATGTAACATGACAGTTTGTGTTCACACCATCACACAAAGTATAAACACTTACACATGAAATAAAATGCAACCCTGATCCAATGAAAAGTATAATTGTTTAGAAATTTTTCAAAAAACGATGAAGTCATATGAGATGTCAAACTTTTTTCTTAATACTTGTCATTTTTGTGACACTTGAGTTTTTGACATGTATTAATACAAAGTATAATAGTGAAATCTAGGCTTTAATTATATAAAACTTCATTTTGAACATAGGACGTCCCGCAACCGTAATAGGTCCCATTAAAACAAAGTGTTAGATTTAGATCCGGTCTATACCACCAAAGACCTATCACGGGACTACTTTGGTGTCAGTTCGCTTCCCTCTAGCGATGTATTGGAAAGTTTCGTTAAATAGTACTTACTATTTAACCCATTTGAACATATTTTAATTATGAAAAAGGGAAAAAGGTAATGCCAGTATAAATATATATTAATATATAATTTAGTGTTATGAAATGTTATTGAAGGAGGAGAAGAAACATTGACTAGAAGAAAACCCAATTTGACTGAGTCATGGTTCGAACTCAACTACGTCTTCACACTTACTCACTCCAGCATATCGTTGTTACTTAAATGACAAATTATTTAAAACTACAAGCAAATCTGTTTATATACTCTAGGGGAATTGGAACTAACAGCAAATTTGTCACGTGACAGTTCTAAAGTGGTAGGGACCTAGTTCTAAAACTTTATATGAAGGGGACTTGTCACTTTAACATGGTGATGTTCTAGGAGGGTTTTATTTTAATACTTTGCAAAAGGTCATTGAAATAACATAAATGGATTTCGATTTAAAATAATGTCTGTCGCAGATATGGTCAATGTGAACCATGTTAAAACGATAAATCCCCTTTATATAAAGTGATAAAACCGGAGAGAATCAGTCACTACCTGCACAATATCCAGTCGCATCTATTTTTGTATCAGTTACATATCCTCTGGAGTAACTTAGCACATTTTCAACAGTTAAGAGATATGTCTTGTCTTCACCCATCACAATTCCTTCCTTTTACTATTACATTGTGTGTACAGGTCACGGGATAAGTGCTTAAAGAACAATTCACTCAAATTTCCCGCAGGGTTTATTAGCAAGCGAAAAGTGCACTGCCTAAGTTGGGATTTGAACTTGAGTATTTTCTTTTTATAATTTTGACCTCTATTCAGTTAAGCTTAACGTGCATAAGCGAATTACTGAGTGAATTACAAGAAATTACATTTATTAATTACCTTCTAATAGTGTAATGAAATGCTGCGACTTGCGATTAGGTTTAGAAGATAATGCGTTTAGGAAGTTATTACATTGATAGTGGTTGGGAAAAATGCATGTAAAGATTTTGCTTGGTTAATTCTAAGTAAAAGTTAAGAAGTTCCGGGTATTTTTTAATCAAAAGATATACAAACAGATATGCACGAGTACGTAAAAAATGATTAAACCTTATTTGCAAATGTTTTCTCACTCACGATCACGCGGTCTTATTAGGGAAAGAAAGCTAATCGCGTACTCTAATGTACGAAAACTTTGAATTTCTCACGATCACTTAAAAAAATGTTTTCATGTTCTCACCGTCCTCATACTGACGAATACTTTATTAAAAATTAAAATATCTACACAGTTTTTTCCAGAAAATTATGCAGCAAAGTAAAATAAGTTTGTTTCGAAAACAAATTCTGAATGACTTCTGAAGCTCAAAAGCTAATAAAAATAAAACTCTTTATTATGAAGTGAAAATATTCCTTTTATTAATAAAATATGGCTTTTATACATAAATAACAGTAACATTTTTTTTCAAACAGGATGCTTCTAAAATGGTAACTTAAGAGGATACGGATCATCTGGAAAGGAACTAGGATTTCTTTCTCACTTAGCTTCATTTTATTGCTTGGGGTCACTTTAATTGATAGGGTTTCACTAATTAAAACACTTTCGAAATTTTGAAATGCCAAAATTGCTTTTAAGCCGACATTATGGCCGACAGTGAACTTTGCAGAATGGTTTACTACTTATGAAACATTATTAAGAAATTCCTCTCTTCTAATTTAATTTTTGAAATTTTCGAAAGTAAAAGCCCATTTTGTGAATTGCGAGACCGAAAAAGTATTGGAAATTAGAAAAATATTTTTAAAAGTTTTATAATTATTTCCAAGTATAGAGAACAAATTTAAATACGGGACGGGACGGGAAAAAATATGGGTCAAAGTCCAAGCTTTCACGCTTTTATACCCTCCACCACTTGTAATAAATTAAACTTACTATAGTTTGCCATTCTGTGTGAAAATTTTTTAATATTTAGCTAAGACCCCATAAAGCTTATATCCTGGCCTCTTAAGTAATTCCAAGTCGACTTTGCCATGTCCATTTGTCTGCCCGTCTCTTGAAATCACGACTCAACAAAAAGGAACAATTTAGGCGGCCACACAAAAAAAGTTCCTAACCCAAATGTAGAACAACCTCCCCCCTTCCTAAAAAATTCATATTTCTGTTATAAAATAACATGAATTGGGGGCGGAATTCACCGATTCGCATTTAACTTTGCACAATTTCATTTTATATGACTTAAAATTGTAAAGCTAAACTTCGTGAAGATCGGTCCATAATATACCATACGCCCCATATAAAGCCAATTCTTGGAAATAACTTTACTACGCCCTAAAACGTAACGTATAAAGATCGTCCCATAATTTAACATAAAGTGACTTCCGAAAATACTTTTAAACGCAAAAATTACAACATTTCTGGCTTTAAAATTTGGTTCAAATTAGTTGTTATTTTACTAGAAAATAAGTTCCAATTTAGTTTTATATGCTTTTGGCATTAGTCTCATATAAAGTGACTTAAATGGCAATACATTTTGATACTGGTGTCCCTAATTTATAATAGATCCCACGTAAAGCCTTTTAAAATATTATGCCCTGCGGGGAATTTGTATTAAATGTTCTTGAATTATATTAAAATGGACTGAAGTGTGATAGATGAAAACAAAACATATCCCTGTACTGGTGATAAACTGTATTTACTTCAGAGGAAAGTTAATTGACCCAATTGACACTAGTCCTTTGCCTGGATTTTGTACGGGATGATAATATCTGCTGATATATGAAGGAGATCATCATATTAATATGGTTCACTCGGGGCAATATATGCGACAGGCATTATTTTAACCGAAATTTAATATGTCCATTTAGGTTACTTCAGCGGCCTGCTGCAAAGTGTCAAAAAGCTGTCAATTAACCTCCTCCTAGGACATCGCCATGTTAAAGTGAGAAGTCCCCTTCATATAAAGTGTTAGAACTAGAACCGGTCCCTATCACTTTAGAACTGTCACGTAACAAGTTCTAAAGTGATAAGGATAAATCTTGGTGGAGGATATTAAAGATTTGGCACAGCCGAATATATACATTTTGCTTGTTTCTATGTATTTGATTTCTTAGGCCATCTATTCTAAAAGTGAACAAAAGTTTATCCTATTTCTGACAGAATTAGTTGTAGATCTTATATTTTCTTTTGCACAATGCAAGTTGTTTTGTTACAGTTTTGTTACAAGAAAATAAGAATCTGGTGGTGTTTTTAAAAACCTTTTCAAAGAAAATTAAAGATTGGTCCAACCTTACTGAACGAAGTAAATTGAGATTGTGCAAATTTCAGTTAACCGGTAGGAAATTTGAAAACACCTTTACATGCATGTTTGGTGCGGTGTATGGGCTGGCGGCGCCATCGGTTCATATTTCTTCGAAAATGAGGTCGGCCAAACAGTTACCGTGAATATTGTTCGCTATCGCGAGATAATAACGGAATACTTGTGGCCAGAAATTGAGGATATGGACCTGGCTCTGTGAATGGACCCACATGCCACACAGCCAACGAAACAATAACTCTTTTGCGCGAGATATTCAATGGCCGTGTTATCACACGTCGTAAAGATGTTAATTGGCCGTCACGATCATGTGATTTGACACCGTTGGACTTTTTCTTACGTCAATAAACTAAGAGCAATTAACGAGCTAAAAGATGAGAAAATTCGCCAAATTAACGACATTATGCCTCAACTACTTCTCAGAGTCATTGAATCCATTTTTTCGGATAGAGGTATGCCACTGAAGCATTTGGCCGATATTTGGCTCTCACATTATTGTCAAAGATCCTTCTATAATAATAAACAAGTAAGAAAGTATAGTCAGTCAAGCCCGACCATAGGATACCCTACACCACAGTACTAAATAACACATCATGCTTATATGTCCATATAAATATGGAATTATCTATGTTTATAAAAGTCATTAAAATCCCCTTGTGGTCCTATTTTTAAAAAACTGTATAGCTTATGTGTCCACATAGATATGGATCTATCTATGTTTTGAATTTCATTAAAATCGGTTTGAGAGGCAGAAGTTGGGCCTATCTCCCCTCGTGGTCCTTTTTTTTTAAAAATGCATCCCTTTTGTGTCCATAAAGATATGGTTCTATGTATGTTTTACATTTCATTAAAATCGTTTTGATAGTTTCTGAGAGGAAGCAATTTTCCCCTATCTTCCCTCGAGGTCCTACGATTTCGCCCATTTTCAATAGGCTTGGTCCTTGTGCCAATAAGAACCTATGTCACAAATTTTATCAAATTATCTCCAAAATTGCGACCTGTACTTTGCGCACAAGGTTACATGGACAGCCAGCCAGCCAGCTTGCCAGCCAGCCGGACGGACATCGTTAGTTAGACTCAGAAAGTGATTCTGAGTCGATCGGTATACTTCAAGGTGGGTCTAGGACCAATATTTTTAGGCGTTACACACATCAGCACAAATGCATAATACCCTCTCCACTATTGTGGTGTGGGTATAAAAAATATTAAGATAATTTTCTGAAATTTTTTTGTTTTATTTACAATTAACTTTTCATTTTGGTTGGACCAGCCTTTACTAAGTTGTTGTGTTTACCTTTGCACATTTTTTTTAAATAACTTATAAATACAAAATCATTCACAACCTCTATGATGTTGATAATGTGTTTGTCTAAGGATTATTGTTTAAGGAAAAAAACACATAAATTAAAATCAAAACTTAAATCATAAATTAACAAAACATTATTGACTTTCTTTCTAACTAATTACAGTTGAATAAAATAATAAATTTAGAAATATTTGAATAATTTTTTTGTCATATTTTACGAAATTGAGAATTAATGAAATTTTTAATTAAATACTATACTTCATTAAAAAAAAACATGGCGATAAGTGATTTTATTAAAAATTTCTTGAAATTTGAATATGATTTAATATTCCTTACATTTCCATAGGACATACAACATGAGAGATGAGGGTTTCTCAACAAATAAGGACATCCCTAGAACAGATTAACAATGATGTTAGTTTTAGCTTTATGATCGTAGAATATAAATTTCTGATCATTTTCGTTTTCTTATTTGTGTCCGCATCTACCATGGAGACCACTGTACGTAACCACGCAGTTTATTTCAGGGTATACAATTTATTTGTATCTAATTTTCCTGTTTTGAGTTTTTTTTGTAATTATTTGATTTTTATTCGTTGGTTTTTAGTTTTTACAGGTAAATAATATTGAATAATTTAAAATGATTTTAAATGATTCAAAAAATATTTTTTACTTTTAATTGAAGTTAATTGGGTTTCTTTTTCCGGGAGTATGTATGGAATTTGCATACAATATTAATTTGTTGTTGGAGGAATAAACATGCTGACTTATGTTATTAATTTGTTTAAGTTAATAAATACTTGCTTGGAAATGTTAAAGGAATAAAGAGACAAAATAAGGAAAAGATGTCATAAAAATGTTATATCTATAAACAATTCATAATTTATAAATAAATACGGGTTTTTTCGAAAATCGTACTAATCAAGGCGAATTAACTGCAGGTGGTGTCGAAACGGCATCTGATTTTAATAGTTCGAGCTCATTTGTTTTGATTTGTTTGTGTTTTGCTTAGAATGGTTGACATTTCGAGCTAACAATGCAATGCAAAAAACCCTATGTTGTTTCTATTGTTTTTGGATTGTTGTAGTTCTGACACCACCTGTAGTTGAATTCGTCTTGCTACTAATAAAATTTTCTTTAATATATGAAATAAAAAAAAAATATTTTAAAAAAGTTTATAAATCTGGTGCTGTTTTTTTATAAAAAGAAAGCTTTAAAGCTCTAAAGTTTAAAACATATAAATAAAAAAAAGTTTAATTTAATGCAAAAATTTATTGATATTTAACGATTATAACAAACTAATTTATCTTCTTGATTTAATAAGTAATTTGTTTAATAAATAATACCTAAAAACTTAAATTAACTTAAAACTTTAACAAAATCATAATCTATCATACATATAAATATGTACATACACACAAAAGTGAAAAGAGTCATAGAGAAATGAATGGACTGATAGTGATAAAGATGAGAGGGAGAGATAATGATTGAGAAATGGCGATGGTGATGGCATGCCTACATGCCACATGCTGATTCTACTAACACATACTCATCATTAACAAAGCCACTATACACTTCTACACATACTACATCCATTGAAAATGCTGGTGTTGTTACAAGGACTTTGAAAGGAATGTAATATGAATCCTTTATTTAACGTGCAAAACATTATACATACATACAGACAATTATTAACATACACATAAACACAGTAAAAGGTTGCAAAATAGAAATATACAACAAAAAATCTTAATTAAAAATAAATTAATTAAAAAACGACATTCAAAACTTTTTGTTGTGGTCATTGTTTACACATACATAGATACATATATACAAACATACGTATTCCTGGTAGGTGTATTTACAAATGTGTGGCTGTGTATGTTTTTATGTGTGCCAGTTTCTGTTTGGAATAGTGTTTATCTGCTTGTGTGTTTTGTGGCACATAATTAAATAAAAATAAAAAATATGTAACACAGTGCAACATTTTTTAAAGTCATCGAGTGCAAACTCCTTCTCATATGCAATTTCTGGAAGTACTTATCGAAACTAACTCAACTTCATTTGGATTTTCTTAGTTTTAGTTGAATCGGTTTTTATGGCATCATGTATATTTTGGAAAAAATATGATTTTCTTATAGAACATGGAATTTTTGATTTAGGATCGCAAATTATTTTATTTTGCCTTTTGCTTGATTTGCGGCCATACAATTCGAACTAGAGCTAAACAAGCAAAACCCAAATGGTGTTTTGTTACTTCGAGAAATTCTATACGAGAAGGAGATTTCATTTTATGAGTTGCACTGTGTAATTTAGAATGTTTTTTCATCAATTATAGTGGGAGAATTTTGTGAACTATTAGACAGGTTAGTAATAATTAAATAAGTTGTTCTATATCTTAACCACTTTCTTAAAGGCTAACAAGTGCGGCAAGCGCTTTTTAAATATGAAAGATCTCAACTTCAGTACATTTTTAGTAAACAAACTGAAGTGCCGATCTTTCAAATTAGATTTACCAGCCGTCTGATATTTGGTTTAAACTGTATACAACTTAAAAGTTTTGACGTAAGAAACTTCAGTTGAAATTTAATAAATTTATTTTTATTTACATCAACGTCATTAACTCTTATTAGCTTACAAAGAAAAATAAGCTGAAAATCAAATTCGGTTTTTTTTTTGTAATTTTAATGTACGTCCTTATCGTGTTGCATCTACTTACTCTTCATGGTTATTTTTGTTATTTTTTATCTTTCTAAAATGTTTTTCATTTCCTTCAACTGGCAACACTGACTTTCATGTTAAAGTGTTTTTCCATGAACTTATTTGAGATTTATTCAATGGTTATTTTGTCTCAGAGTTGTTAATGTTCAAAAACTCTTGATTAACTTGAAGACCACATGATCAAGTTTTGCCTTTCAATTCCTTTCAATTTGTAACACACTCTCACTTTTTTACAAACACACGCACACTTTTTAAATTGACCACGAGATGTCTTTCAATTTCACCTTTCCATTTGCCCCGGTAGGCTAGCTAGTAGGGAGCTAGTCTATCAACCCCGGGGTTGCGGGTTGGATTCCCGCCAGAGACTCTGGTTTCTTTCCTGCAGACAAGCGTCAAGCTTCACGGGGATTTGCATAGGGAATTACAAAATTAAAAAAAAAAAAAAAAAAATTTGTTGGTAATTTTATTTTCAATTTAACAGCTGATTACATGTTTGTCTTTATAAATTGTTTTCTTGATGACATCTTGAATGCAAATTGCTTACAAATTGAGTGCAGCCTACGTCACAGCTTTCGAGAACAACTTGATCGTGTGGTCGCAGGGTAAGTGAACAAACTAACTTCATCTTACTCGTCTCTTAAATATCGAGTGTTGATTACTCCCATGTCATAGTTATTCATCTTACTGAATACAAACGAATCAAAAACAAAACTATAATGAAGGTTTCATGAACGTCATTGAGTTATGTTGAGCCGTTAGTCCCCACACCTTCGAAAATTTTTGAAGAGATTCAAGAAACCTGTGTTCGAAAATAAACACTAAACATCGTTTCTTAATGTTCGGCTCGGTAGATTTGTGGAAAACACAAACGCTAATAGTGTTTGTGTAGAAAATCATTAAAAAAAATAAAGTTTCCCTGTTAGTCATCTTTCAAACACAAAAATATTACTGTTTTTATCAAACTCAACAAAAGATGTGAACATTTAATTCCGTTCGGTTTTTTTTTGAAAATCCACAAACTTCAATGTGTTCGGTTCGGCTCGTTAATGTTCGTCCCTTTTGGCTGGTAAAAAAAACCAAACATTTTTTACAAAAACAAAATACACACACGAAAAAAACATTATAGAACATTAAAATATAATGTTTGTCTACAGTATCACTACAATTGTTCTGTTTTTTAACAAAGAACCAAACATTATATAATGTTCGATTCTTTCTTGAAAATAGTTACGAACGGTATTAAGGGTTGTGTATGTCTACACAATCACTAAAAAAATAGATATCGTTCCTGAGTGTGTGAGCCGAACGTTAAATAATGTACTGTTTATTTTCGAACACTGCAAGAAACGATATTTTTGAAACTACGGGACAAGTATAAACATTTTCTTACTCTTTATGCAACAGCAACTGTATTATTTTTATTGATTATCTTTTGATTATTTCCTATCAATACAATGACTTTTTAGTAAAAAGAAAAATTTATGATTGCATGGTCACGAACATTCGCAAATCGGCAAATAAAGTAGAAAGAAGATCACTTGAATAGCTTTCCAATCGAAATCGATAAGTTTGCAGTTAAATTTTAGTTGGGGATTTTGCAGTCAAATGTCAGAAAGTTTATATCTTAAAATGTATGTAAAAAAACATATATTATCCCATATGGAAGTACAATTCCATTTAAACACATATTGGAAACATTGAAAAATTTTAAAACGCCGTCACAAGGAAATACTAAATATAAGTGTAAACGACCGATTAACGTCAATGAGTGAACGTTTAGAAGCAGACAACAAATGGTTTATTTACTATAGTAAAAGTGCGGGCATACCAAGAACTCTCAAAAATTAACAAGGCAATGACAAATACAATGATTTTCAAATGCATTTTTGCAGGCCTACATACTAACAAAAGAAAAATTGTAGCAACTTTGAAATGTTTTGCCTGTTCTCTTTGCTTCTCGCTTAAATAATTAACTTTTTTCGTTCTGTCAGGAATGGAAAAGGGATTTTCTGTTCATGTACCAACTTTTAAAGCAAAATGTTCAACTATCAGGAAAAATTTAATTCTTGGTGTGATTGAAGGTCCGCCACATCTACTAGTGCACTATATTGCAAATCAACCAATAAAGTGAAAAATTAAATGTACCCAGCGGGAAAAAGAATGAGTACGGAGCTTTTCTTTTGGATGCACAAAGTCTGCGCGATCCATTCCATACTCATATCTTTTTTACACACGTTGTCATTGCGGAGTAGGCCTTCCGCTCTCGCTTCTTTAGCAGGTCCATAAGAATGGTAACGGGATCAAAAAATAATTATTTTTATTTAGCTTGTGCAAAAAACCCAAAACTCTCTTCTACTTTCTTGTTATAAAAGCGAATGTGGAATGTGTATCTTATCTTTTATACGAAAGAGCCGAGGCCTTCTCTGAGGCCTTCTTTAACAGTTACACAAGAATAATAATTGAATTAAAACAAATTTTAAGTAAGAAAGTCTTCTAAATTTTCCCGCCACAATGTATACTTTCGAACTACCCTGCAAATAATATTGGACTACCTGACTATTTGGACTATTGATCAAATCGACTACTCCTTGAAATAATCCAATGTAATGCAAGCACGGACCATGTCATTGGTAAAAAGTGTTTGTAGTGAGACGACATGTCATCGTTTTTAACGACATGTTTTCTTTTTTAAACGACTTCGAAACTTATCCTCTTGAGTATACCATGGAGTAGTTTTAAGACTACTCCTTTGTAAACAAAAGCTGGGTTATATGGTCCTGCCCTAGGACATCGTAATGTTAAATAGACCATGTTTTTCCATACGTTTGGTCACTTTTGGACAAGTCCTAGTCCTTTGTGGGCTACATTTTATACGCTTGTTTGGACTAGTCCTATTATTTGCAGGGTAAGACAGAAAGTTTTTTGTTGTTTTTAGGGTTTCTGTTTTGAGGGCTTTATGGTTTGAAAGCATTTTTATTGTTAAGAAAATCTATTCAGTGATCAAGTTCTGTTTCACCCGCATCGAGAAATAAAACAAAAATAAATCTCAAATTTATTGGAAAATATTCCCGCGGTGAGAAAAATTAAAAAAAAAATATATATTCAAAATGCAATGAATAATAACGTGGAAAAAGCAAGTATTTTGTTTTTTGGTGATGTTTTATTGTTTAATTACATACTAGTGTTCGCTTTATGGTCAAAATTCGACCATAATTTTTTTTTGTAAATATGAAGAAAACATATGTCATCTAAGTATATATGAATTTATTTGTTTCGAGCATTTATTTTTTCCTTCAAAGTGGATCGAATTGGCGGGGGACCAACGTCCGGTTCATATTTTATCTTCTACGTGAGTTAATTTAATTGTGTAAGTTCAGTATAAAAAATACCAATTGAAAAACAAAAATGTATCAAAAAGTCTCCTTTATATATTGTCATCCACTCAGGACGTTGCACGTTAAATTTTATGTTTCTATGTCTAATATTAACGAAAATTAATCAAAGTACCAGATGTAGAACGAAAAAGTACCAAAAAGCTCCCCTTACATGTTCTTATTCACCCAGTTTAATGAATAATTTTATCTTTATAGGTCGAATATTAACGAAAATTCAAAAAGTTTCAGATGAAAAACAAAAAATACCAGCATGTTTTATCTTATAGGTTATCACTTACTCAGGATCCTACACCTATAATATTATGTTTATAAGTTCAATATTATAGCAAATTTCAAAATTATCACATGAAGCACAGAAAAGTAAAAAAAAAGAAATTTAGTTTCCCATATTTCCCTTTTTTTTCTCCCCATAGAGGTTCGGTTGACAAACAAAGGAAGAAAGCGTTCTTAACTGTTTTGCCTGGTCTGATTTATATAGTCGAAATATTCGAAAACCGGTTTCTGAAAAATGTCGAATAATCGATCACCCTAAATTTTTATTATTTGATAATTGAAAATAATTTGTTATTTATTTATTTTGCATTTGTGTTAGTAACAACTTCGAACGCTTATAACTCTGATACATTGTGCACTTCTTTGAGTAAATACCTCTTAAATGGTGTATATTTTGTTCAAATCGGTTGACAGACAGAGGAGGAAAGTGTTCTTAACTGTTTTGCCTTAGCCGATTTATATATAGATTTTGCTTTTTTAATTTTAAAAAAATATTCGAATGTTTTCAAAGCTATTTTTTTTTTTTGTTAACATCAAAGTCGCACTATACAGTATTTGGTATATCCGACGGTTGTAATTTCGCTGCCGTTAAAAACTTTTCAATTTGTGATTATCGTGCTCAACATCTGCAATTTAACTTCGGCTTTGAATATTATGATATTTCTAAAGCGACCCATACACTTGTAAAATTATTTTTCGATTTTCGTTTTGTTTAATTATATCGCCCATGTGCTTATGATATTCGAAGATGTCACAATATATTGGCAACAATCAGAAGACTTTTGATTTTTATTGACCAACGAAAAGAAGTGCAATATACTGTAAAATGTGTTGGCAACAATGTACGATGTTGTTTTGATTTAAAGGTTATGTTTTGTTTTTAATAAGAGTTGCAATAATATATGGCAATATAGAAATAATATGGCAAATCACATATACAATAATATTGTTAGTGGATGGGGCGTTTTAGGTATTTTGAGGAAAATGCAACCCTGTTATGATAATTTGTTATTGTGTTTATGAAAATTTCCAAACGATAATAAGATCAGAGAGGCGTTTTCCTCAAAATCCGGAAGACTTGCGTGATAGTGTTAAACGGCCTTTATGGGTTATGTTATTTCGAATGAAAGTTCCGCCATAGTTTTATTTAAACCATTCTGCCACTTATTGCATTTTAAAGGGCAAATGTAAATAATATAGCCAATAACACATACAATAATATTGTATAATGGATGGGGTGCTTAACGCAACGATTTTTTCTCTTTTGATAGCTTATTTTGTTTCACATCTTTCGATTCGAAAATTTTTAACCAGACTTTAAGAATATGTTTTTTTTTTATATTGTTTTCAAAACTTGAAAATCGTGAAAATCACTTGATTTTGTTCTGTCGTATTAAACTAAGAACTTCTTTTTTTGTTTTTTTTTTTCTCAACAAATTTCTCCCACTGTATAAAGATTTATACGCATTCCTTGTCTTAATGTTACAATTAAACATGATAATGTTAGTTAAAAATATGTGTTTTTACTGGAAAATATTATTAAAAAATAATTGAAAAAATAAATTAACATTTGTTTGATTTGAAGTTAAAGAAAATATAATGAGAGGGATAAAAAAAAGTAAAATGGGGAAGTAAAGAAGTTAAAACTATTTTTAGACAACATAAAAGTTAGTACGAAAAATGTTAATTAAATTATACATTAGGGGGGTATTTTTTTGACAAGAGCACTCCTTTAGCATACAACTATGAAAGAAAACAAAATTAAAAATGTAAAACATAAATTCAATTCTACTGGATTTATCGAATTTGAAATTTTATGAATTTTATGGGTTCACATACTTTTTTCGACCTCACTAAAAAACAAACAAAATTCGAGACAAACCGAATAGAATTTTAGTTTAAATTTTGAAGCAGTATTTTCTACAACGATCATTGTTTTATATTCTACTAGAAAACTGCAAGTTCGAGTGAATTTTAAAGACGTACTTTTTTGGCCAATTTGTTGGTTAATGTGGTTTAAAATTCATTTATTTTTTCTTCTTTAAATACTTATTTTTTTTTCATTTTGAAATTTGGTGGGAGATTATTATTACCATTGTTTGGTTTTTTCTAGTTTTTATTTTTTTTAATTAAAAAACTGTTATTTTTTTCGTAAATGAGAAAAACTTAAAAAACGTTTTATGAAAACTGAAAAAAATAGAACAAAATACTTTTTAAATCATACCAAACAAAAGACACTTGACTTTAAAGACATTTATATACATCAGTAGGAAGACATTAAGTAGTAGTAGTAGTAGAAGTAGTATTTATAATAATAGTACTAGTTTTAAATAGTAGTATTAGTAGTATTAGTAGTAAAAGTAGTAAAAGTAGTTTAATTTATGCACATTACAGAATCGGTTTTACATGACATAAATAACTAAAGGTATTTCTATAGTGTGATTGGCGATACGGATGTAAAAAAAAAATCAAGAAAATCAAAATTTACAGTAAACGAAAAAGGGAAATTGTATTTGATCATAATTAAAATGATGTTGTTTTTGTTTTGAAACGTAGTATGAAATTATAAACGTAACGAATTTTATTAATTGAACTTTTTTTTTGAATTAAAACGAAAAGAAGTTATGTTTTTTGTTGTAGATTATTGAGTAAATATTTTTAATTAATATATATTTTTTTTTAAATTTATGGTGGTCTTTTTGTACGAGTTTTGTTTTATTATTTATAAAAATATTTAATATATGTATATAAGAAAATATTTGGAACTAAATTTTATTTTCGAACGTAAAGAAAATGTACTGCCAAACGCAAAGAGAAAAAAAATAAACATATAATGTACTGAATTTTCTTTTTTTTAGTTTTTAATAATTATATATTTGTTATTGTTAATTGGTTCTCATATTTATCTTATTCTCAAAAAGGATGTGTTTAGGCGGTGTATTAGAAACTTAAAATTGTACAAACAGAAAAGTTACTAATAAAAGAATTTTTGGTTCATCATTTGGCTTTTTATGATTTGCTCGCATTTTTGGTTTTTATTATTTCTTGCTTCATTTTTTAAAATTTTGAGATGAAACAAACAAATAGTAAAAAAGAAATAAAGTAAATAAAATTGTAATTAAAAAACTTAAAAATTTGCATAAAAGGTACAACTGGCAAAGAACTCCGAAAATTTTTCACTTTTTCTAAAAAACCGAAAATAATGGGCTCGGGGTTAATCAACTAAAGAGAAAGTTATAATAAATCTAACAAAATAAAAGTTGTTATTCTACCCATTTTTGCTTTATAAATCATATTGCTTGAGAATATTTACAAAACCTATGAAATTTGAATTAATTACATTAAATCTTTTCTTTAATATAAAAGAGATCTAATTTTTCTTAAATTTTTTAAATAATTTGCTCATTTTCCAATGGAAACGTAAAATAAAATTAAATGTACCACAACGTTGAATTAAGTTACATTTAAGTGTTTAGTGAAGAAAAGAATTTTGTATTTAAAACGATTTTAAACAAAAATGTGTTTTAATATCAGTCCCAAAAATTGGGCATTAGTCTATGTTTACACCATTGGTGTCCAGCCCATACCAAAATTGTGGAAATTAATTCACACACATTCTTACTCTCTTTCATTAAGTCCACGAGAATACACAGTTCAGTCGTCGATTACCAAGATTTAAGAATATTTTTCTCTTAATTCAGTAATACTAATAAAAAGCATTACAACCGCAATTTAAATTTTGGACATCACTGTTTTACACTATGAAAGTTTTCTTTCAGAAAATCCGAGTTTGTCGTTGAGAGGTAAAAGCATAATTAGCATGCTCTCCTCACAGAAAAAAATAGTGCACCAGTAAAAACATCAATCAAAAATAAAATCAGTTTTAATTAAAAATTTAATCAAGTGAATTAAACGTTTAATCAAGTGAATTAAACTTTTAATCAAGTGAATTAAATTGATATTGTTTGCTGGGAAAATTTATATTTATTTTTATTTTTGATTAATGTTTTTACTGGTGCAACATTTTTTTTTGTGCTCCATTCTCACCAATAAACTCAGAATTTCTGAAAGAAAACTCTCATAGTGTACACCCACTATGCATCCAAGCTAAGCTTAACTTCAATGAGCTAACTATTACTTTTCAATGTTATGATTGTATTCTAGACAAATAAAATCTTTAAAAATCCCATATTTTGCAATAGAACTGATAGAGGCGAAATCAAACAAGGTGATCTTATTTTTAAATTGAATACAACACAGCAAAAAACTTTAACTTTGTGTCAAAATAATACAACACCGTAGTAAACAAATTAGCTGTGTATGTCAAAAATACAACATTTCATATTTGATTTGGTTTTTAATTTTTAATTGTGTGTTTTGAAATGTAATAATTTAAAAACGGTTTAAATTTCATAATTTTAAGTAAAAGATATCCCATATCCACCAGAAGGGTATACCATTTTGACATATGGTTTATTATCAGTTGTTGCTAACGTAGCAAGCCAACGTCACCTGGTGTGAATTCGCCTTGGAACTTATTTTACTCTTTTCGTACCCACCACAGAAATAAAAATTGCTTGTAATTCATTTCGATAGGATTTCCCGATGGACTATTTCATAGTGAGCTCAATTCACGCCAGAAATTCTAGTCTGTTTCAGTACAACGGGTTAAAGGTCTACATAACTATTACTTGTTAAACAAAGTTGCACTATAATTTGTAATTGTGTTGGTAACATTTAAAAAATAAAAATAATTATCATTGGAATAAAAATACAAATAATAGTTGACGACCCCCCTTATATAAACTCTATATAATGGGTCGATTCACGTCTCAAAGAAGGCTTATATGTGATACATATGTGATAATAAGCCACTTAATATACTTTAAAACGTCAGCCTGATTCAACATGCATCCCCATGACATGCAAGGTCAGCTATATTCTGTACAGGCAGAAGCATCATAAGCTGGTCTTACAATAAATATTGGCAAAACAAACAGGTCAATCAGGAATCGTAGCCTAGAACATGTAGCAACATTCTGTTACCTCGATAGCTTGCTGACAACGTCCAGTGGATGCAGTGCTGACAGCCGAAGCAGAATAAACGACAGCAACCAATATTTTGGCCGTCTGAATCTCACTTGACGACCTCCACACACAATCGTACGACTCAAAACTAAAAATAGTTAACACATGCGTAAAATCTTCGCTTTTGTACGGATGCGAGTCATGGAAGGCAGCAATTAAAGATGTTAACTCAATCGAGACATTGATCATGCAATCCTGATAGAAAAGATTTGTTCAATTTGTTGAAATCAATTCATACATTAATTGAAATCAATTTGATTGCAATACTTTAATAGCAAACCCAGTTCTTCGCTTTCTTCGAATGAAACTCCTTCTTCCGGAAATGAAGCTGACCCTGAAAATTTTGAATTGCCAATAATGTCCATGTTTTAATATTTTAATTCGTGGGAATTTTACTTTAGTTGTCATTTTAAAAGAATTGGTTGAAATCACATAAATGAAATAAGAATTTGATTGCAATCGAATCGATTGCAGTTTAATTAATTGCATTTAATTGTTTCTAAAAACAATGATTCTAAAATGATTGCACTCAAAAAGTATTGAAATTTTGACAAGATTTTATTTTGAAATCTGTATTCATTTTGAAATCAAAGTATGAAACCAGTTTGCTTAAAATCAATGATTTGATTTTAATGCTAATTGAGTGCAGTATTTTTAAGCTCTGATAAAATACTGGATACGTACATGTTACTTAAAATGGTGGGTATAAATAGTTCGTTACAGCCGAATATATAAATGTCCTTTGTTGGTTAAGTCGTTTATTTCTTATCCGAATGGGACAAGTTTTTTAAAATATAAACATCACTAGTTTCTGAAATCTATTAAAGATTTTCCCAATATTTGTTATAAAAATGCACAGTGTTTTTTTCTATTTTAAAGAAGCCTTTGTTTTGCTTAACCAGGCTCGATTTGCCCAAAATTAGGCTACATTTATCAATCATCCTACAACTTCTTTACTTAGTAAACTGTTATTATTTTGTTTTGGTTTTCAAATATTCCTTTAAGCATTATGATTTATTTATTACTTCTTAAAAATTTCTTCTTAATATTTTCAGTGAAATCCATCAATGAAAATTTTTAAAAATTAACTAAAAATTTTACAAAATTAGAAATACATTTTAACATAAGAACAAAAAATGAAAAATTGTGGGAGATGTCCCCAAATATGTTGTAATTATTTCCATTTCGGGTCACTAACTTTAAAAGCGCACCTAAAGGCATAATTGTTAAGTGTTTTAAGGGCAGGTAAGCGACTAGTTAAGGGCCTTCCAGCACTGCTGGTTTTTTCTTCAAAAAAAAAAAAAAAAGCTTTTTATGTACAAAAATATCAGCGTAAGAGAATAAGCTTGACGACTTAAGCGGTGAAATGTAAATCAGAAATCGTTTTTCGCTTATTATTGCTTGACTATTCTAAATCTTGCGTAGGAGAGTTATAAAAGTACAAAAAAAAAAAAATTATTTCTATGGAAATGTATTACAACACGAATTTGGCCACTTCTCCCCAGAGAACTTTCTATCATCAATAATTTCGAGGATTTCTACAGCACACCTGCCGCCTGGTCATATCGCTTATTGCCCATTCCCAAACATTGTTGCTTGAAGTTGGAAACATTTTGAAAAACTCTGATTGGTTAACAAACAATAGAGTCTTGCAACGTTACTGCGTTCCTTAAAAAACGCTTTTCTTTTATACTGTGTGCGGTGATTTTACGGTTTTTTAGTTTTATTTTAGCGGTTTTTTTTTGTTTAATTGTTCTTGTTGTTATTGTTGGAAAAAAGTTAATATTTTGCATTAAAAATTGTTTAATTGATTAATATTAAAAAAAAAAATATATATGATTAGTTATTTTGCAAATAGTTAATTAAATTTTAACAAAATACTTATTCTAAAAATGCAGTATTAAGTTTCTAGAAAATAGTTTTCTATTTATTAAATATTTTTGCATCAAATAGTTAATTAAATTTTAACAAAATACTTATTCTAAAATGCAGTATTAAGTTTCTAGAAAAAAGTTTTCTATTTATTAAATATTTTTGCATCTTTGTTATTATGATTTGAAAGAAAACAAAATTATTTTAAACAAAAAACAAAATTAACAAATACTTAAAAAAATTAATCAAAGTAACAAAAGTAAAGACAAAAACAAGTTTATTAAAAAATTAATAACAAAACTTTATGATGAAATATCAATGAAACTTTATGTTAATCAGGATAACACAGAGAATTTTCTTCGCCATTTATCATTTGTTCTGCTGCTGTTTGCTGCTACTCTCACACTTTTTAATAGAAATTTATATCGAGGTCTTCCAATACTGTTTTCTTTCCATTTTTATTCAATGGAATCATTATGGTACCTGTATTCTAATTGGTTGTAATTGATTTTAATGTTATTGGCAATAAATGCCGTTTGCCATTTGTTTTTGAGAAGCAAGAATTTAGATTGCTCTTGTTGTTTATTAGTACACGGAAATTTTTAAACAAAAAAATTTTAATAATTCTATTTAAATAAAAAACTATGTATATTAAAATAAAATACAAAATGATTAAAGAATATTAATAAAAGAAGAAGAAATACTTATGAACCATTACAACATGAAACATGGAACGGTTATATGATGCACACAGGTGTTTAGAAACACACTCGTCACGATATCAATTTTTAAAAAATATATTTTACCAAATATTTTTTTTGCTTTTATTTAACGTAAAAGAGTATTCAATTATTTAGTTTTTAAATTTACTCAAGAGTAGAAAAGAAATTCTTGGATATCAATATTCTAAAATAACCTTTGATCATAAAGAGGGTATTAACTCAAAATTTTTGTTTGTCCACTTTTTGGAAAAAATCGACTAGTAAAAATATCGTGTTATTTTGTTAACTTTTTGATAACGAAACAGTTGATTCAAAAACTCTTTTTAATTTGCATTTTTGAATTAAATTAAATAGGGTTTAACTTTATACCTTTTTTATGATCGAGTGCGATATGTTAAACTTAAAGTTTTAGGTAAGGTTCATTGGGCAGCCGACACGAGGACGGCTCACTTGGTTCGTTATAGCGGTACCCTTGTGATACCCCTAGCCAATGACATGAGTCCCAGTATATTCCCCAGACATCACCGTAGCCTCGAACCTCCTTGACTCCCTGCAAAACAAAGAAATCGATTTCGGTCCTACACTAGACATTTCGTCTAAGCATGGCAATTTCCCCAAAATGCCTTAAACTTATATCCCAGGGACCTGGGCATTGACAGAGAAAATGAAACACCGTCTTCTCCTCCTTCTTATCATGACAACTTCTGTAGTAGTCATTGTAATCAAAATCCATTCTCCCCGCATGAGTTCCTTACACCCAGTGACCCGTCATAACCCATATCACTGTTCCTATCTGGACCCTACCGGAGCCAGGCTATAGGGTCTTGGTCATCAAGCAGAAATGCTCAGGCTGCCATTTCTCCAGAGCCGATCTGTACGACTCACGTCTAATAGGAGTCTTGCATGCAATAAATATAGTATCAATGGAAAAGTTGATTTTTAAGTTTTAGTTAGTTAAGGCTTTTTACGTATAAGGTAGCGATATAAGTTTGTTATGATATAAAGGAAGATATTTCGCTTTTGAAAGTCAGCCAGATCGGCCAATAAATGGCTGAGATATGAGCAAAATGACACGACTCCCTTACTAATGAATCTCTTTTTCAGTATCCTTATCCCTTTTTCTTCGCAGTTTTTTTCGCGAAATCTGGTAGGGGTTTTTAATTCTGATGGCAAATTCATTTGCTAGATATTGGGGATACATAGAAGTCGATGTACCTTCCGTTAACCCGGGACATATTATCCCAATAGGTTTATACGTTGGGAAAAACCACAAAACTTGTATTTTTAACTTATACTGGGACTTATACTTTATAATAAATCCTAATATAGTTGGGACATTATGTCCCATTAAAAAAACCCCCAGCTTATACTTCAAACGTTATTGGTATGAAATAGATATTACAGTATAAATGGTTAAACAAAAACTAGGACTTATGGAATATTGCTGGGACATATAATCCTAGTAGGGGCAAAGAGGTTTAATCAAAGAACTTTATTTTTATAATTTCACCTTAAGTAAACTAAGTAAAATACTGGTAGTTAAAAAAAAACATATATTGATTAATTAAAGACAAATAATTTCGTCTAAAAAGTTTTATTAAAAAAGTACTTTTTTAATTAAAAAATTTTCTAAGGGGACGTGATTGTAAAACTTTAAAAATTATTCGTGATTTTGCATGATAAGGATACAATTACATGAGTATCTGTCGTGTTGGTCTTATCTCATGGTAGTTATGACTATTGGATGAAAAACAATTTGTTTACCAACCGCCCCTGTGTGTGAAAGAAACCAATAGACACGGGTAGAAATTTTAGTCTCAATCCGGCAGAATAAAGCACTCGCCCTTGTTTAGAAGCCGCAGCTATGTAGCCTTTGTAATTTTAGGAAGAGTCTTGAGCCTCCGTTAAATACCAACAGCATTTAGGGATACCCAGCTGTAAGCTTACTCCAGAAAGCGTAAAAATTCCACCCTTAAAGCAGGCTTCTCAACGTATCTCTTCCTAGACTATATATGGCTATAAAAAGGCAACCTATGCCAAAAGCCAGACTGAAGCCGTGTCACCGGGTGCTCTGCTCTCTCTGAATTCTGCAGAAATGCAGTTATTGTCTGCAACTGACTTCCCCAGAGGATGTATCACCTAAATCAGAAATATATAAACGTTTCTCTACATACCCTTGAGAGGTCGCAAGTGAGAATGTACCATCATAAGAATTCTAAGCATTCCTCACGAATGAGGATTGCGTTATTACATTTCTAGCCCTTGCAAGCGTGCGTGAAAAATCGCTCACGCCCACAGCTCAGGTAGGGACATCATATAGTAAATAACATTTCCACTTTCCTGCTTTTCATACAATTTTCATGGACCTTATTGTTAAGCAGGAAGTGTAACTAAAGCCAACCATCCCGTAAATATGACAAGTGTAAAGGGAGAAAGTGTTAAGATGGTAGGAATGAATATGGACTTCAGACAAGAGAAAACACTCACTCATACTTTAAGCGTGCAAAAACTGGTTAACCAGTGACCCAACAAGCTTAAATTAGCACGGATTTGTTTAACAAAACCATGAGTACACGTCATTAGTGCCTGCTCAGGTATTTCTAAAATATAGAGAGTATTGAAAACTGAAAATGAGTAAAATATGTCCGTTATTTTTTGTGAACATATACAAGTATCCTTTCGAATTTAAGGTTTTAGAGCAGTAGTTTCCATACAACACTAGCTTTGTTGATCAAAATGAGCTCAAATAATCTTTATGCATGAGATTTTTTTGGTTTCTAACATCAGCCATATCAACCAAGCGCCTATTCAAATATGTTTCCGAAAAAACTTAAACTAAGACACAAACGAAATCTCAATGATTCTTGGTTCCTACAAGTAGGCCATAACGTCTACTTTTAAATAAATGCTAATAATTACAGCCACGTAAATGTGCTATGGCCTCACACAATTATACTCTTAGACTGTAAAATGGATTTTTTTAAGTAGGGGAGTTCAGTTAGAAGTTTCCGTCTGATTGTTTCTTGGTTGAATGGGGTTTGCCAAACCCCAGATATGACGGGATCTTGAAATGACGAAGATATGACTTAAAGAACACGACAGTCAGTAAAATAAACCCACCGAAATTTATGGTTTGAATTCTTCTTTTAATGTGTAATCTTTCTTGTTTAAGTTTCACCTGAAGTAAGCCTAGTAATATACAGGTAGTGATAGGTTTTATGTGAAAATTGCAACAATGGAAGAGCTTCACTACTAAATGTAAGGTCATATATTTTCTCTATATACGACTTATTTGGCAATTACATACCCCACAAATTGAATATTGAAAATCGCTTCAACAGTTGTGAATATCGCTTATTATTATAAACTAATTATTTTTAACGCTAAATATTGATTCTTGTTAAGTGTAACATCAAGATATTATTTTGATCCATGAAAGGTATTACACATTTATAAGGTATAATTTTTTTTTTTAGAAAAGAAAACACTTATATTGTCATAATGTTCTAACATTTTACAATGGTTTAAAAATATTGTTGTTGCTTTGTAAACAAAAAGCGTCTTAAACAAATAGCCGAATTTAACCTGCGGCTAGAAATTTTTGCTACAAATCATTTGCGGCGTCAAATTAGATCGGCTTATGACTCTGCTGTTTGGTACACAAATAAAATATAATTTATTTCTGACTTGCGTCTGAAAAATGGATAATAGTCAGTAAGATCTAATTTAATTTATTAATTCATGGATAAAAATAAAAAAATTTTTTATTTGTGATAAATATTTCTTTTGTTTATTTGTTTTAAAACAGCTGACTTAAATTCAACTAGCACAATGAATTATGAGGGGTTGTTCACAACAGTCGGATTTTTTCATGTTATTATTTTAAGACTTTATGACACCTTGTGAATTCCCCATATAATAGACAATTTAAAGATCCCCTTAAAATACAAATAGTAATTTACTCGTCTGGGTGTAATATGAAATAATTTTGCATGTGATCATAAAGAGGGTATTAACTCAATAGAAAAAATCGACACGTGATATTCATATCTACCCGCTGTTTAAATATCGTGCTATTTAGTACACTTTTGGTAATGAAACGACAGGTTTAAAAATGCATATGCCTTTAATATTAAATTGAAAATTGTTTTGCTAATTCAGAAAAATTTTAAAGTGTGACTTAAAACCCTTTTCATTATTAAGTGCGAGATATTAAAAAGTTTTCTTTTTTGTTGCAATTTGTATACTCTTAAAATAAGCAAAGAAAATATTTTGTATTTAACAAATGAAAATTGAAAAATAAAGAAAATAATAAACAACAAATTGTGGAAATAGAAATATTATTTTTTTTTATTTAAATTTCATTGCTATTTACAGCAGCTAATGACAGCATAATTGTTGAAGAATTTTTAAGCTGTGATAGCGATTTTTTTTAAGGATAATTTATTTCATATGTATGTTTTTTTTTCTTTTTTTTTTTTTTTTTTTTGATTAATTTGTTTGTATAGATACAATAGAAATTTGATGAAAAGTTTAATTAATTTTAGATTATTTTGTTAACTTTTGCGCACAACAAACAACAAAAGCATAACAATACGTAACTGAATAATAATATTAATAACAATTAAAAGAAATGGTTAAATATATATATGAATTTAGATTAGATTAAATAAAACTTTAATATTGATTTGTATACTATTGTAGTGGTAGTGGTGAAGTAAGGCAGTTTTTACAGCGTTTCTCTTGAGAAAACCCAAATGAGATTTTTTTTAAATTGAATTTTATTGGAATTTTTACACTATGCCAGTGAGCAAATAAAATTTTTCTTAAGTGCTTCAAAGAGAAATTGTTTTTAACTAAAACGACTTATTCAAGTAAACGAATCCGTTTAGAAAGACTTCTAGAAGCTTCTAAGCAAATTTGTGGTACTTAACAATCTGTCATTTACTGAATAAATTTATTAAAGAAAAAAAAAATTTAAATTTGGAATAATTGTTGAACAAATGTGTTATTAAAAAATTTATAAAAAGTTCTTTGACACATATTTTTCAAGTAAAAATTTTAAATTTCGGTAAATAGTGTAAAAATTTCTAAAATCGTGAGTATGTTGAATGAAAATAAGTTAAACTTAAAATAAAAATCAAAAAAAATATATATTTTTTTTTTTTGGAAAAAACTAATAATACTTAAAAAATAATTTGAATTTTAAATAATTTATACTCTATAAATAATAAAAGTAAGAGAAAAAGTACTTAATATCCATTATTATAAATTAATAGAAATTAATGCAATATTTGATCAATTGATAAAACTGCAAATTAATCGAACTTACCCTGGCTGCAAAACTTGTGTTTGGTTTTTCTAGCAATTCCCACAAGTATTTCTGATATTCGGCACATTTACCTTCACCAAATTCTTCTTCGTCTCGCTGGCGAAGCGATTCGGCTTCTTTGCGCATTTCTTCGTGTACATTTTCTTTCCGCTGATGGTACTTATGCTGGCAGCAGGACTCCAAATAGAGCTCATCGACGCCCCAGTATTCGAGATCATCGCTAAAGGCCAGAACACACATTTCGTCGACAATGTGCAGTTTACCCGTACGATAGAAATTTAAAATGGAACTAAAACTCTTTGGATGGCGATCAAAAAAGTACTCGTTGTCGACCAGGGAATAGTCGTCGCACAATTCTATGATGGCTTCATGGGTTGTGCATTCGTGAAGGCGGCCGAGGCGTGTGTGGGGCAATCGATCGAGGGTGCGCCAGAGGACTTCGTGCTTGACACCGCCCACATTGATGGAAACGCGACTGTTCATTTGCTTTGACTGCGCTATCATAAAAGGTTCTGGTGGCGGGATGGAGGACATTGATCTGGAATGTGTCCGTTGGAGGGCGCCCGCATTAATTGCGCCCTGGTGCAGCTGGGAAGTAGTGGGATTCGAATGTGTGGGTGAGGTGATGGGGAATGGAGCGTAACGAACTTCTTTGCCAGTGCCCGTACCAGAAGTGGTAGTCGTAATGGCCGTGCTGCCGGGCACACCAACCAGTGTGACATCGTTTGACCAGCCGACAGCGCTCGTCGTACTACCGCCGGCCATACCGCCAGCAGTGTGCGTCGTTGTGGCTGATGCGCCAGTAATGCTGCTACCATCAATATAATCCATGTTGCTACCAATAGGGGCGCTGGTATTGATGCCGGCACTTCGCGTGGCTGTAGAACTTTGACTAGCGTTATAAGCAATACTGCCAGCTGTTGGGATAGATCCATCGCCGCCAACGAATGTACCAGTTCCACCGGTTCCCATCGCCCGGCCCCAATCGACATTACCACTGGTGTCGTAGTAGGGTTGATTATCACAGCCGTCTCCGATGTTGGCCGTTGTTGTAGTTGATGTTGCACTGATGCGTCCAAGAGTCTCGCTATCGATCCAGTTGTTTGCTTGCTGTTGTTGTTGTTGTTGTTGATAGTTAAAGTCTTGTTGCTGCTGCTGCTGTAGTTGCTTTTGCTTTTGTATGATTTGTTGTGGCGATTGTTGTTGTTGCTTCTGCTGCTGTTGTGAATCACGTTGTATTGTTTGTTGATGCTGCTGTTGTTGTTGGCTTGTAGCCTGTCCACCATGCAATTGTCCCACCATCTGTAATACTCCATTATTGTATTGGGTCGGTGGTGTTGTTGCACCCGTTTCCCAGCGTACCGTTTCACGGTCTCTATCACGTTCGCCGACCATAGAACCGCTATAAAAGATAATATATAATTAATCACTGTTATTTGAGCGTTTAATAAGAACGTTTTCAGACTTACCGCTACATTTCATCTATTGATTCTTTTTTCTTTGTTAACTTCAGTCATTAATTCATTAGCAAAGTTCAGAACTATAAATTCGTTTCGATATCCGAAAAGTTTTGTTGAAAAAATGGTGCTGTTGTTGCTGTCTTTTTATGTTAAATCACAGATTTTTTTTGTTTAGTTCCCCCTTTAAAGAGGTGCAACAAAATTAATATTTCTTTAATCTAATGACACTCTATTGCTAAATGTTGAATTATATATTTTTTATCTACGTTTCTATGTATGTAAATATACACATGTAATAATAAATGAATTTTTATTAATAATTATTTATTTGTGGCAGCCAAAATTGTTTTTATTTGAAATGAATGGGTATCCTTTATGTTGAAATGATGAAATTGGTCTGAAAATAAAGAAATGAAAAAAAAGAAACTTTATCATTTTTATCAGTAATAAATATTATAATTATTTATATTTATTTATGTTGCATGTGCTGATTAGTGTATGCATGAACTTTTCTTTTTTTTTTGTTTTGCTAATAAATTCCGTTTGATAAAGAAATTTAATTACTGAGGGTCTTTTATTGAACAATTATGCAGTATTAGTTAAAATGCATTGAATATTTCAATAAAAAAAATTTACTTAAAGCATACACATAGAGAAATCCATATTTTTTCACCTTCAACCATAATATGGTTAATTTAGTCATCCATTAGGATTCCACAACCATCATATCATGTTATGGTTAATAATTACATTAATCTATTTACCACAAATAACTGTATGGCTGTTCAACAACATAACAGTTAGCTTTTTTTCAGAGAATGCCATTTCTCTCCTCTCTCTCCTCCCTCTCCTCTCTCCTAAAAACTCAAGACTTGGTGGGTAAAACTTGATGTGTATGAACCGGCATTATTTCAATGTTATTAGAATTATTTGGGGTAAACATTCAATTTTTATTGCTTCGAATAACATGATCGAAGGCAACAGTAACATGTTTGAGGTTTTTTATGAAGAACTGACTTAACTATAGCTTATTGCTAGTGACCATAATATTTCTGAAGTCTTCATGATACTTTACAAAACTTTATATCATGAAGCTTCGCTATCCCCATCGAAATATAATTAGTAAAAATTGTTTAAAGCAGATTTCGTGTATTGATAAAGAAGCAATTTGTACTAAATTTAAATGCTTTTACAGTTACCGTTCTACAGATATACAGAAATGTATTGCAAAAGAATCTGCTTGTTGACAGATGTTGTGTATTAATATTTATAATATTTGTAGCAAATTGGAATAGTTTCACTGTTACATTTCTCCATATACATGTATAGAAATCAATATTGCATTTGTCCACTTTTTGGCAGATATTTTTTTTTTTATTAAATAACCAAGCTATTTGGGTTAAGTATCGAAACCTTTTGACATTCTCTTGATATAAGGAATGTTTATTGTTTCACGCCATCTTCTACCGTTCTCCAATCCCACTTCTTCAGTCCCGCCCACTTTTTGACAGATATCATACATTGTCAATGAAGATATTTCTAACTTTTTTTGGAAACTTTAACTGTCACAATTCTCAAGATATACAGAAATCTATCAAGTTTTGTATAGGAGGTGCCACTTCCACTTCTAGAATTTCACCCATATTCAGAGAAGTTGTGTACTAATAATTTAGCTATGTGTACCAAATTTAGACAACTTTTTCCTAACGGTTCTTTAGATATAAATAAATTAATTTTGTTCCACGCCTCTCTTCAATCCCGCTGAAATTTAGTCGGGTGTTGTGAATTGATAACCAAGATGCCTGGAACTAATTTGGAAACTTCGGCTGTTTCCACTATATAAATTTAGGGAGTCTTTGTATGGGAGGTGCCACGCCTTCGTCTCCAATCTTGCACGGGGTTTGTTAGATGTTGTGCATTGATAACCAAGATATTTGTACTAAATTTGCTAAATGTTCCTGTTACCGTTCGCCAGATATACAGAAGCTGTATTGTCTTTATATGGGTGGTGCTACGCCCACTTGTCCAATCGAGGCCACTTTGTGGCAGATGTTGTGTTTTGATAACCAAGTTATTTGTTTCGAATTAAAATTCAAACACTTTTACTGTAGTCGTTTTTCAGATATGAGGTAATTCATATTGCCATTGTATGGAAAGTATTCGGGGCCACTTGAGAATCAGGAAATTACTTTGAAAATTATAGCAAAATCGCCTCAGAAATGAAGGAGTATATAGGGATCATACAAACACGCGCTTTTTCAATTATATATGTTTATATGTTTTATATATTGGAAAGTTCAGATTTATAATTAAGTCGTCGGTTATATGATTCTACAGTATAAGCCGGACGGTTTGACAAGAATTTTCAATGCTCGTCATGAACAACGAAACATCAAGTAATTATTTTTTAAATTTGTTGAGTGTTTTAAATTTGTTTTGTTGAGCTGTGCCTTTTTAGTGTATTTGTTAAAAAATCCATCAAAACTACGTTTCCAGCTTTTAATGCACTTAAATCAAATCCGTTGTCATGTACTCTCTTTCGGTCAGAAATTTTTTTTTATGGGCTTGACTAATATGGTGCACGAAGTAAGGCCACTACATTTCATCATAACTTCAAATAGAAGGAATTTCCCTTTAAGTTATCTTTAACAACAGGTGTTTTGCGGAAACATTTTTTAATGTAAAATGAATACAATTTTTTGTTTTCAAAAATTTATAAAAAAAATTGACAGTCTGTTCTTAAATATGTTTTGTTTTAAATATAATTTTCTATGCGAACGTAACCATTCGAAATCGATGAGCAGACTGTTAATCAACTTGTTGGCTGGGGAGTAACGTTAGCAGCCAGATAATATGTATTGTAACACAACGGAACTAGTAACTGGACACACGTTAGCTATTGATTGCGGCTTCCAATAGAACCTAGCCTAATTTATTGTTTTATATTAGCAAAGGTCGCTTGCGTTGGTGGAGGACCGTATGTTGTGTCTATGAGAAACACAATTTTGACATAATTATGTTTTCTTAAAGGTTATTTAATTCATTTACTATTATTTGTACAACATTTATTCTTGCTAAAGTTATTTTCGAACGCGGTCTATTTTGCGCTTGTGGTGAATTTCTTCCAAATTGTAGCGTAAACACATAATAAACTCCCCACAAACGCTTAAGCAATAACAAGTTTAAAGAAGACTGACCTATATTTTTAAGCTACTTCCTTAACCAATGCATTTAATTTTAGCAACACAATATCGTTATTTCGTTTAAATTTCTTTATAGCTAATTCGGCAAATAATAAACAGAGTAAAATGAGAACCAGGTATGGAAACTTTTAAGAGACAGAAACATTTACATCTTTTTATGAGTCAACAAATTGCTTATTAGCTGAATTTATAACTGCGTTTTACTATCTTTAAAGTGTTAATATATTTATATTTTATTCTCAACTTAAATGCGGTTTTTATACAAACATTTTATCCTTCTTCTAAGTGGGTTAAGGCCATTCAACTAATTGTGCAGTCATTATGCAAATGCATTGAAATTATGGAACCTTTGCATGCTTTTATGTAGGTGGATGGAAAGTGCGTGTTAAACTTTAGGTGTTGATTAAATTAGAACCTGTTAATTATATGTTAATGAAATGAAAAAAATGTGCACGTAAAATAACAAGTGACATACGACAAATATAAAAAAGTCTGGGGTATTTTAAATGTATATTTTAATTTGCCATATGAAAGAAAATTTAAAAGAAAGCTCTTATTCGGAAAAAATCATTTTTTTAAACCACATATTGAAAACAAAATCTACAAGAAATTCTAAGAAAATTTTCCAAGGAAACCAAGGGCCTAAAATCAAACCCTATATCGACTTGAAAAGTTATCTCGTCTTCTTTAACAACGCATTTTCTTTTGTACATATAAATATTCTTAATTTAAAGATTTTGTGATACCAAATTTAAACCAAAAATCAATTAAATAATATATAGAAATGTATTGAATAAAAAATAGTTTTACATAAAAAAGTAACTTTGCAATATCTAAAAAGCGCCAAATTTTTGGAAATTTAAATATTTGCAAAGTTATTTTTGGCAATGCATAATTTATTATTGATAAGATTTCTCTATGACGAGCTAAATTCCCATTTATTATTTTTGATAAATACACTTAAAATTATTATTGAGGAAAAGCTAGTTTCCAGGGTTTAAAAAGCTGCAGTCGAAACCAAAAACTGTCAAACAAAAAATGAAAATGTGTAAAAAGTTTAGCTTTTTGAGTTGGTTTGACAGCGACTATTTACATTTAACGAATCAAAAACTAAAGAAACAGTTTTTTTTTGATCAGTGACGAATGAAGAAGTGGAAGAAATGGCAGTTTTTCTAGTTTGACTGCAGTTTTAAAACCCTGCTAGTTTCTATGCGCATTTCACTGGTTGCTTTGGCCAGATCATCAGGAAACCTTTTTCCAAAGATTTTAGAAAAGCTAAAAATATTATAAAAATATCATATAAAACTGTAAAGCAACTAATTAATTTGTAAACACTCAGAGTTTTACTTGTTACAATGTCAGAGCTGAAACAAAACACCAACAATAAACCGTCAGTTAATCTTTTCCTTGCAATTGAGTAATATTTCGTTGTTTGACTTTACATGGGTAAATAATGACAACTCTTCCTAATGATTGTACCCGTGTACTTATTATACAATGAGCTAACCTAAAACAATGTTTGTACTACTAGATTCAGCGCACTAAAATGAGGGTACCCATCGGTTTCAAGCACAGTGTAATTAGTGTTGAGCATAGAGGAAAAAACAAGTGTTGATGCGGGCTTCTGTTCTAAATTGGCATCTCAGTGTTGTCCATTTATTTGTGTTGATTAAAGGAAACGTTGTTTTGATAGATTTTTAAACAAATACACTAAAATAATACAATAAAATATTTATTTGCTTTTTCCACAGCTTCCTTTTGGGAAAACTGTAAGCCAATTTAAAAATAATAGCTTATTTTTCGGTTGGGCTTTAAAAATTCATATAAAATAAGAAAAAATAAGAGCCTGCCACCAAAAATCGGGATTACTTTAGAAAACCAATATGCGTGCAAAGAAACAACAACAACATTACAAGAAGAAATATATAGATTATTTTCATGTTTAAAATGAGAAGCTTCTTGTTACAATTAAAAAAAATAACCATATACGGCCAAAAAATAACCATATACGGACACCGCTACGTAATAAAAGTCCAAAAAAAAGACCCGTGTCTCCCAGTTTTGCCCAAAGTCATGCACTTTTCTCTTTATGCGCAACCAAAGATTTGGGGCCTCGGTGGCATTTTTGCAAAAAGTGATCATTTTCTCGGGGTCATATCTTGCAAACCGTTTGGAATTTTGATTAACCCTCTGAGACAAATTTGTAGCCCTTGTCATAAAGAGCAAACTTCATCTTCAAGATCAAAATCGCAAAAAACTTAAAAAAACTCGATTTTTTTAACTTGTTTCCCCTTTTCTGGTCCATAGGTAGCAAACTGTTCAAAATTAAAGGAAACAATCCATTACTAAAATGTACCTAAGATCTCAATAAACAACTCTCTTGAACTTCCCAGGAATGATTCTTAGCACCGTTTAGGTAGCCGCATAAGTTAAAAATTTCCCAACCATTTTTGAATTTCATTTGTTTTTTCTCGAACCAAATTTTCGGCTACGTAAACGGTGCTAAGAATCATTCCAAGGAAGTTCATATGTTCTTCAAAGTTGTTTACTAAGATCTTAGGACATTTTTGTAGCTGATTGTTGCCTTGAATTTTGAACAGTTTGCTACCTATGGACTTGAACAGGGGAAAAAAGGTAAAAAAAATTTAATTTTTTAAAGTTTTTTTGCGAGTTTTATCTTGAAGATGAAGTTTTTTGATTTTATATTGTTCTTTATGGCAAGATCTACAAATTTGTCTCTAATTAAAAAGCAAAATTCCAAACGGTTTGCTAGATATGAGCCTGAGAAAATGATCAGTTTTTGCAAAAATGCCACCGAGGCCCCAAATCTTTGTTGGCCCATAAAGAAAAAAAGTGCATGACTTTGGGAAAAACTGGGAGACACGGGTCTTTTTTTTTGGTCTTTATTACTTAGTGGTATCCGTATATGGTTATTTTTGCCTGACTTAAAAAATTACACACAGTGTTATTTAGTTAAATACATCAAATTTTCAAAGTCGTAGCACGAAAACCATATCGGCATTCTGCTGGTGTCTTATAATTAAGAATTCTTCTGTTAACAAAGTGCGGAATACAACAAAAGCGAAATAAACATGCGTAACGGGTAAGTATTATTCTCTCTGGTTCTCTGGGGTAAGTGTAAAGGCCCAAATATATTATTCTTAAGTTGGCTTAAGCAATTGTGAGAGCATATGTGATTCATATGAGTCGAAGCATATTCAACTTAAGACAACTTTTTGTTTAATTTTATGAAACTGGCATTTGCTTAAGCAAAGTGCGAAACAGATTGCACTTTCCGTACGGAATTAAATATTTTTTTATTTTATTTTTGTTTTTTTTAATGCTTTTGAGAGGCTTCTTGTTAATTGTTGACAGCTGCTTAAGCCAGCTTATGCATATTATAGTTGGGCCTTAAATGTTTAAGTTTTATTTAACATCGCGATATTGGACACGAAACTTTTTCCACTAAAAAAAAACTTCTAAGCAGTAAATCTGCATGTAATTTAAAATTTTAACTTCTTGATTTTTTCCATGAAAGTTTTTATTATAATAATTTTTTGAAAATCTTAAAAAAAATATTTATTTAGAAATGATTGCCAGACGGGCTTGATTGTCAAGCTTTTTCTATGCGTGTCAAAAATAAATTAAAAGGACATTTGTCAAGCGAAATAAGAATTTAAAAAAAATAACCAATATTGATCGTGTAATTTATATTTGGCATACAGTTAAAATCAGGGACCGAAAATAACACTTATTTTGAAATTTAAAAAAAAAAAAAAAAAAAAAACATACCGAAGTAAATGGCGCAAAACTTATTTATCCTTGAACTATTCAATGATAAAATATATTGATCTTTTAAATTTTGATTAATTTATTTTTGATTTTTATTTTTTATTTTTTCGAGCAAAAATATAAGTTAAGCTTCGTACAGACGATGGTCAGATCTTACAATGTCGTCATTTTTCTATTTTTCTGACAATGGTGCCGTTGTCAGATGCATTCATTTTACACATCTTCCAAATGAAAATGAGCTTACAATGTTCATACAGTTGCAAGACATTTTTAGGAAATTTTAATGACAACATTGTAAGATCTGACCATCGTCTGTATAAAGCATTATTCTCTAAAGCAGTGATAGCCACTCCATAGGCTCGCGAGTCAGTCAATAATCGTATTTTTCACACAGCACGGTCGGCAATTCACATGTATACAACAACTTTGTTCGTTTCAAAACATCAGACTATCATCAATCTCTGCGACCGCACACAAGTACATAATATCTTTGTGTGCGTGCGTTCGGGGCTTGGTTAGTTCGGGGCTTGGTTATCACTGCTCTAAAGAAATATACGTGTTTTAATAATTAAGTTGACTTTAAATATTTATTTTAACGTGTGACTATTAGGGTGGGTTGAAAAAACAAGTTGTGCCAGTCACCCCCTAGAATGAAAGTTATGTCAATAAAGTTTCTAAAACAGGAAACCATTTTTATTTTTGCCACGCCCCAAAATACAGCACTTTTGGTTTTATATATGAAGCGCTGCCATTTAAAGTCCGATCTCATCACATCGCATATCGTTGTTCATTGCCTTTGGTGACTTTTCAATCCGACCTGAAATTCTGGGCGCCACTTACGCCATCTTGGATCCTTCCCCCAAATGTCCAACTTTTTTTACGTGTCATGAAAGTCCTTATAAAACTACGTATTTCAGAAACTTGATTGACATATCTTTCATTCTAGGGTAGGGCTGCCAGAAGTTTGAACCTATCAACCAGGACACATAGAAAAAATGGATAAAAAATTACACCAACAAAAAAGTTTTTTAATACATATGTATGTATATGTAAAAACCATCCATTTAAAATTTTTAAATCCAACAATAAATGAGGCTATAAGCGCAGAAGTGGTGTAACCCACAATTTAATTTGGTTACGGTTCTGGTGTAATAAATGTTCTTTGCACTGTTCTTTACAGTGCAATAGTCGAGTTAGCCAACTGTTTATAACCAAAGCAGATGACGCTAGAAACATAGTTTTGCAAACCAAGTACTATAGTGCAAGAGTAGTGTTAACTCCTCATTATCTCATAATAAGTAGTCTAGGGTTGCACCACTTCTGCGCTGATAGCCTCATATATAAAAAAATTAACGTGTACATGTACATAAAAATTATGAAAAATAATAAAAAGAGGAGCTTAAAATGTTCTAAACTATAATACTGTTCAGAAGATTGCACTTTTTCTAGAACTTAATTTCGGTCTTTGATATAGTTTTAAAACAGGCAGCATGTCATATTAAAATTAAACTTACATACATTGAATAATACTCTCCAGTGTTTCAGTCTTTAACGAGTTTCTTTCTTTAGTCCATTGAGCAGACTAAGTACTCAACTTGAAAAAGTCAAAATCTTTTGATTTTTCTTCAACCAACTCGGCAACTGTCAAACTCATCAATTAACAAAGCCATACACGCTTTGATTTGGACAACAACCGACTCATTGACAATTGAATTGAAACGTGTATGGGCTGCTTTAGAGAAAGCAATTTGTTGTCGGTTTTCGATTACTTATAAAAGTTGTTTACACGGTATAACTTTTTACAGCAACTAGTTGAAACAACATTTGAAAGAGGTTCGAGTCTCATCCAATATTACTGAAAGCTTTTAGCTAAACGACGTTTACACCAGATAACAGTTGAATTTAATTAAAGTTGTTTATACAATTGCCTTATGATAGCAGTGTTACAACAGAAATCTTAAACTTTTTTAACAACTAAAACCAGCAAAAAACAAATTTTTTGTCTTGACCTGTACAAAAACCCAGGACAATTTATAGTGGACCAGGACACCAGGACAAGTAGTCTAAAACCAGGACAATCCTGGAAAACCAGGGCGTATGGCAAGCCTATTCTAGGGGGTGACTGGCACAACTTTTTTTTTTTGTATGGAGGTCGACCCGGTCCATCATTGGGATTTCTTATGCACATTAAAATAAATAGTTAAAGTCAACTGAATTATTATAATACCTACATTTCTTATAGAATAACTTTTATTTTTGCTCGAAAAAATTAAAATCAAACAAATAACTGTTATTTTTGTTCAACAAAATAAAAATCAAAAATAACTGTTATTTTTGTTCGAAAAAAATAATCAAAATTTTAACGATCAATATATTTTATGATTGAATAGTTCATAAGTATCAATCAGTTTTTCGTCATTTACTTCTTAATGTTTTTTCTTTGTTTTTTAAATCGTGCGATTTGACCCCTCTGAATTAATTTTATGGGACTATGTTAGGTAATTGGCTTATGCTGACAAACCAGCAACGCTTGAAGCAGTAGAAGCAAATATTTAAGCCACCATTGAAGCCTAACTTTCAGATTTATTAGAAAAAATAATCAAAAATTAGACTGATCGAATAGGCCATGTAACTCGTAGCCGCGGCGGACTTATGTCGGAAATCATGTTTAAAAAATAAATGCCATAAAATTATTTACCAGATTATAATAAAAACAATTTTATTCCAATTAATACATATTTTTGTGTTGTACTATAATTTTAAGTTCTTATGCAGCTAAAAAAAACATCTTATATATACATATGCAGAGTGCCCCGATAGGCTAGCTAGAAGTGAGCTAGTCTATCAAACCCGGGGTTGCGGGTTCGATTCCCGCCAGAGACTCTGGTTTCTTTCCTGCAGACAAGCGTCAAGCTTCACATAGGGAATTAAAAAAAAAAAAATATATACACTAGGATACTAAGGTTCACCAAATTCTTCCCCAGCTCATGATCCGATTAGGCTTATTTTCTTTGTTGAATACTATTTATTTCGAAATATCTGGCCAAAATTTAGTCCTACTTTCTTATATAGTGTGAGCGTTGCTATGCCAAACAAGGCCCAAAGCATTCTTGAACACTGATGATAGCAACACAAAAAAATTTTCTTCTTACACTCCGCTCAGATTCGACAATTTTTTTAAAAGCGGGGTTTACCTTAACGATAAACCTTATTTGAGTATGCAATGGTTCTACAAAATAGGGTGATTTTGAATGGGAAATATCACCCATTTGGTGAGCTTTAAAGTTTCGAAACTCAGTCTTTCTCTCGGCCGAAGGTCGGCTTTGCAGAAAAGCTTTTGTTGGCGAGTCCGGAACTAGAAATTTGGAATTTTGCATTCGTTGTTTTAAGTCTCGAATATATGACCCCAACCCAAATAAGTATGTAGGCTTTTAAGTACTTTGTAAGAATTTCGGGACATTTCTATTTTTTTTTGGGTGATTTTGCTAGCAGCCCTTTAAGGACCATTGTTAGATTTAAGTCAATCAATTTTGAAAAACGGCTATCACAATTGATTTCAGCTTACTCAAATTAGTTTCGACAGCAGGGTGCCCAGATTGTCACAAGTTGCAACTAGCAGAGTGTTATAAGCGGTTATCGAATTATTTTCATATATATAACTAGGGATGCGATTTCTATGCAAATGCATGTTTTTTGTCGATAGTCTAAAATCGATGTCGACCAATTATCTTTCCGAAACATTAAACTTACGTTAAAATGGCATTGATTGGTTTTTGCATATTGTTGCATATTTTGGTGAAAATGCACATTTTTGCATATTTTGGTTTTAAATGCATATTTTTGCATATTTTAACATTTTTGAGTGATATATTTTTTTAAATTTCCATATAACAGTAGAATCCCGATAATTCGTAATCGCAAGGGACCGGCCATTTCTTACGAATAATAGGGGTTTTCGATTTAGCGGGTTTTTGATTTAACGGGGTTAAAATAGAATACATACGAATTAACGGGGTTTTTCAATTTATTTACTAAAACGATAAAAAAAAAAGATATAAGAGACAATTGAAGCACAGCCGCGAATAACGTTTTAAGTTACAAAATAATAATTTTTCAGGACAGCAAAAAAACGTTTTTTGACCGGCAGCATTATTTGTTTTAAAAATTATTTTTTTCCTATTATTAAAAATAATGATAATAAAAACTTTTATGCAAAAAGCTTTTAAAACATTATTCCGCACTGCAAAACCATTTCGGTTTCATCATTTTGTTAGAAACTTGCAATGTTCTTCCACTGGCTAGCACTTTGTATGCCATTTTGAAGGCGTTAAGGTGCAAAGTTTTGGTTGATTTGATGTTTAAACTGTGTAAGAGAGTAAGGTTAACGGTTATTTGCAAGAAAATCGTTTTTGCAAAATGTGGCGTTTACAACGTTATTCGCGGCTGTGCTTTAATTGTTAAAAATAAAATATATAAAAATGGCGGTAAACAAAAAATCATTCCATTTTTCTGTTATTTTTATTACGAATTATAAGTGGTACTTAGCAGGAAATTACGATTTATATGAGGTAAAGAAGATTTTATTTGAAAAAAAAAATTACGAATTAGTGAGGGGACCAAAATGTATGGAAATTTTAAGAATTAACGAGATTTTTTCAAGGGACCGACAGTTTATTACGAATTATCGAAAATTACGATTTATCGGGGTACGGATTATCGGGATTGAATTGTATAAAAAAAGTTCTTCAAAAATTTCCAAATTGTATACAAAAAAACCCTTAAAAAAAAATTTTTTTTTTTTTTAAATCAATTAATAAAAGATCCTTAAATTTTTAATCGAAGCAGCATCTTACATGGTTAAAGCTGCCAATTGTCCTAAGACAATTTATCCAAAACTATTACATGTTAAGATAATTTTGATTTATTGGTTTCATACGGGAAAAATATTTTTAAAGGGTCCTTAACGAGATGCAATTTTTAATGGAATGTATCTCTTGGCACCGTCACCACCGCAGCCAGTATTAACAAGAAGGAGAACTTGGATAGATGATTCAGAATTCTATTTAAAAAACTTTGAGCAATTTAAGAATGCTATTGAAGAACTTGGTGCTACCGATGCTACTTATGCAATAAAAACAGTTGAAGAAATATTAAATTAGCATTTGTATTTTCCAACTTCGGATATATTGGTGATACAATAACTAAATTGGAAGGATTTAGTTCACTTAATAGCCAACTCAAATTAATTGATATGGCAAAAAGTAAGGGCTATTTGACGCCCGAATAATAAAAAAAAAATCCAAAACGTGTTGCAAAAAAATACAGGATTTAAAAAAATAAAATAAATTTCAACTATTTTTGATCTGGAATCAAATGTGGGATCTGAATTAGAAAATTAATATTGTTCAAATGAATTAGCATCCTTCAAGTATGGCTCAACTTCGGTTGACGCTGAGAGATCATTTGCCATGTACAAAAGCTTTTTAACAGACAAAGGCTTACTTTTGATAATATGAAGAAGTAATTATTGGATTATGCAAACAAAAATTTAAATGATGTTGTTATTTAAATTAAGTTTTTAAAAATATTATACCGTTAAATAACAATAGAATAAAAACAACAATAGATTTTTTTATTTTGTTTTGTTTTAAATAAAATAAACAAAAAACAACCCCTTTTTTATCTTTTGAATGCATATTTCGGATTTTGAAGTGCATATTTTCGATTTTTTAGTGCATGAAAATCTCATCGCTATATATAACCATAAGATGTTTAGAGGCAACCATAATATGGTTGTGGCTTTTTGATGGAGAATTTGTTTAACCTTAATATGGTTACCGTTGACAATAAAATAGTATAATCAACCATAATATGCTTTAAGGTTTTCGTTAAAAAAGTTTTTTTTTAAAAGGGTACCATATTGAAAAATGTCTTTTCTCTGCGGGTAGTTACTCGGATAGTGCGAAAAAAATAATAAAATAATATATCTTATTTTGTTGGTTCCCGTAAACTTTTAGGAAAGTTATTCCACTAGAGAATAATAACAAAAAACCCAACCGACTTATGCTGTGACGTTATCGAACAAAAGATGTGCCATACGAAAGGAAAACAATACAAACAACAATTAAACGTGCCACTGGAAGCAAAACAAAAGTGCAAATAGGATGTCGTGTAAGTACCCACTTACAATGTGGGCAACCACAAGTACCATCCGTACACTAGAAAAAGTTCAATATACATACATAGAAACTATTCCTACCCAGTTGGCGATGGTCATAGACGCAAATGTCGTCAACGATGTCTTCCGAACATTTTTGAATTTGTCGCCTATATAACATTGATGGCGACAACTTAAGTAAGAAAACGTGTATGTTGTCGTGTTAAAAATCGTATTAACGACTTTTTTGGAGACATTTTTTTAAATTTGTCTTGAATAATAATTTATTGAGGACAACGTAAGTAACCATTGCATGCATTTTGTCGTGTTTCAAACCACACTGACGACAAAATGCATGCAGTGGTCGCTCATCTTGTCTTCAATTAGACTTTATTGAGGACAACTTAGGCGACCATTGCATGCAGTTTGTCGTGTTTCGAACCACTTTGACGACAAAATGCATGCAATGGTCGCTTACGTTGTCCTCTACTAAAAAAATTCAAAACTTTAAATATGTATGTAATTTAAAATTAATATTTCTTGATGTTTTGCCTTTATTATCAATATTTTTGATAAAAAAAAAAAAAAAAATTAAAAAAATAAATAATCCTGCCTGTTAAATATAATTATTTTGTAACTTATAACGTTATTCGCGGCTGTGTTTCAATTGTACAATTGGAATACGTGAATTGATAGGACAACAAACATAAAAAATAAATGTTCCTGCTGACAAGATTGCCATATCGTAGGCTCAATATGCAAACCTGCTAAATCCACTTTTTAAGTAAATTGAGATTTTAATGCCGTGTGGAAGAGAAAGATACACCTCGTGGACCAGCATGTAGTTTTTCATCAAATTGTGCCTTAAAGTGTGTTAAACCAACTATATTTTTAGGTTTTCTCTCAAGCTGCGCATATGAAATATAAAAAGTTTGTTGTTTCCATTAAAAGTTATTGGAAGTTAGCAGGTTTGCATATTATGTCGACGATATGTAAAGTTCAGAACCCATTCCCTTATTTATCAAAAGCCTATTGGAGGTCTGACTGTCTCCACACATCCAGTATCCGCCATTTTCGAGCCCAGTTTCTCAAACTCGTCGGCCATTTCATTAGTTTGGAATTCACTAGTTGGAATTCACAGCCCATCAAGGCCCTGGAATTCACTAGTTGGAATTCACAGCCCAACAAGATCCTAAGAGATTTTAATATATATCCTCGAGGTACACCCATTTACCCGTTCCCCTTATTCTGGATATATCGGCAAATCTGAAGTATCGCCAATATATCAGTATCGGTGTTCGTTTAATCCCTCATTGTCACTTACCTATCGGCGACTAAATCGTAGATAGTGTCAATAATATTGTCATCAACGACACTATTAAGGTAATGTCGCTAATCGGGCGTTAACGACTTTATGAGAAAGAGTCGTTTATATAGTCGCCAGTGACAACTTTAACCACATTGTTACCCATATGATCATTAACGACAATATGCATAATAATGTCGCTCACATTGTCGTTTACGACTTAAGTTCCCTTTGTTCGAAAAAGTCGTCGACGATTTGCATGGGCTGTCGCCAACATGTCGTCAGGGATTTAGTATGGGTCTTGTACGCGTCCTCGACGTTGTCTTTAAGACATGGCCAACTGGGTATATGCATATACATACATATCTACATGTTTCAAAATCATTCATTCATTGTCGTTTTTGATACATGTACTACATGTTCATATGTATTTATTAAGTAAAAACATAAAGTAGATATAATAAACCGAGAATATATATATTATACATATAAATATATATGCTTCTACATCTATAGCACTTTAACTTATTTTTTTAAGTTCCAAAGAATTTTATAAAGGGAAATTTTTCTTTGTTCCTGCTACTCACATAATTCAAGGTTTTTAAATGTGAATTTGAATGGTTTTTTTTCTGAGATTTATTGTTTTTAAGTTGTTGAATATTTAAAGGTCATTTACAATTACATACTTTAAAAGACTTTTACGAAAGACTACGCCACGGACGTACTTGCGTAAAATACTCGAATGTTCTTAAACATACAATCCTGATACACTATAAAAATCTGTAGCGATATCATACGAATATCTAACAATTTATTTTTTTAACGAATAAATATTTTAGCAGGTAGATAAGTGTGGCCAGAATCCAAATATGTATAATTTTACACAGAAAAAACTTCAAGCTATCAAAAATTTTATAAATTGCACACAACAGATTTTGTGTTTGATGAAAAGTAACGCTTTTTATTTACTGGGTGGCGCTGGATGAGCAATATAGTTATTTATTGTTGAAAACTTTTTATTTATGCAGTTTTTACTAATTTTTTTGGTGGTGGCCTTTTAACAGCGTTGTCAACTCGGTGCGTTTCGCAGCATTTTGGGTGCGTTTTTAAGTTTTGTGTGCGAAAAATTCCTTTGTTGGTGCGTTTTTAAATTTTTGGGGGCACCAAAGCAAATTTAACACAACTTTATGTTTCAATATGAGAAAAAATCTTTGTACAATAAAATACACCTGTTTCAATGCCATTTCATTTAGCAGTGCAAACTTTTTAACTTTTCAATAAGAACAACAAGTCATGGTTTTTAAGACGTGTTGTTGTTGTATATATTCCTTTCTATATAAAATGTACAACGTGGTAATTGCAAATTAGATAAAAGTTCACGAAGAACGTAGGGCATCAACAGATTCTCTCCACTTTACTCGATCATAAGCTAGGATCTTTGCTTGGTTCCAAGTCACATTATGAGATTCGTTTTTAACCATTCTTATCCATGTGCTTCTGGGCCTTCCCGGATAGATAATTTGTATTATCTTAAGAGAAAGTAACATTTCATTACATGAAATTTGCTGTACTATTACTTTTGATTCCATACTATTAATCTTTAATCTGTTTTTAAGATATATGAAATTAAAAAAAAATTTTTTATCTACACCACTTTTCATTGAAAATGAAAAAATTCTAAATTCCAAATGAATAGGAATATAATAATATAATAAAAATTATATAAATTAATTTTATCAATTTAAAATTAAAATTTCCCAATTTCATTTGGAATTCTTAATTTCTCAATTTAAGCGGAAATTTTCTCAGTTTCAAATTGAAATTCTCAATTTCATTTCGAATTTTCTCAATTTCAAGTTGATATTCTCTATTTTAATTGGAATATTCTCAATTTAATTTGGAATTTCCTCAATTTCGAATTTAAGTTCTAATTTTCATCTGGACTTTTTTTTATATTTGAACTGTAAAAGGCAGTTTTATTGTTATATTTTTTCAGTACACAAATTATACGTACTATGGCAAATTAACTCAATAAACATTTTAAATAAAAAAGTTGGTGCGTTTTGAAATTTCAAAGTTGACAACGCTGCTTTTGAACATATTTTCTATAACTATTCGCAAAATTTCGATTGTAGTGACCCCGATGTCATTTCAAAATTCAAATATAGGGGGAATGTAATTGGCTGGGAATTTATGAATACTCTCTCTTTCATATCATATCACTGTCAGGAGCTGTTAAGTTCGGTGAACGTGGAGGCCAGTTGAAAGCGCTTGTGCGCAAAATAATGTGCGCTTACTTGGGTAATGTGAAAAGCCCTAACTAACAAAAAATTTAAATGATTTTTTTAATTTTTAATTTATTATTTATTTTAAATCTACTTTTTAATTTAATATTCTAAAAGAGCCTTAACTTCGTCGCTTATATCACTATGCTTTTTCTGGCTAAATGAAGGAGTCAAGTGTGAGATCATGGGATCTGATGTTACCATCATTCGGTGCATAATATCTTCGTTCGTGGCAATTCGACTGCATTTTCTGGAGTGTCTAAGGCGATATTTTTTATAGTCTTTGTTACGACTTTCCTGAGCCTCTTCGGATAATAAGCCTACAGGAAAAATACACTTTTCAATTATATATTTTCCATGAATCAGAATTTTGTGGAGTGTTGGTGGCATATTGTACCACTCGTACAGTGCAACAAACTTTTTTGCCGTCTCCAGACAAAAATCACCAAATTTTTTCGGATCTAGTGCCTCGGTAATGGTTATAGCTTCGAGAATTGTTGAAAACCTCTTGATTATGTCTTCATCTAGACCCGTGATTTCGGAAATTAAAGCAGGATTAGCAAAGAATCTTCGTGACGTATTTCCTGAATTTGTCGTACCAGAGCCTTGTTTAACAGTATCAACCTGTATTCCAATTTTCTCTTTAATTTCACGCTTTATCAAACATTTTCGGGCTTCTCTTATCGGACGAGTATTTGAGTCGACTCTTCCACGTTTAAATTCAAGATTGTAAGCTACATGCAAAAGACACTCCATCAGCTTAATACGCGCATGAAGTGGTGACATACCAAATTGCAGTGCTTGTTCATTTACGGGCATAGCTTGAACTTCTTCGATTTTATTCATCTTGGATGTTGTTGCTCCACAAATAAAACAAGAAGATGCTGCTGGTGTCTCTGTTACTGATTGTGCTGTCTTGCCGTCAATCATTGTAAAATATAATTCATGTTTAACTTTAAAGTTACGATTATTTACTGTTAACTCAAATTCTTTTAGTTGAGATATCTCCTCATCGACTCTTCTCTTTTCTTCTCGTATAACTTGAGGTGTCTCTTTAACGTACGCAAACTGTAGTGTTCTACAATATTGTGTGGAAGAAGGTTTATTGTTGTTCCATACTAATTTATTTATGTCATCACTCAATGATAATTTTAGTGGTACAACTGATGTCATATATAAATGAGAGTCAGAAATTTGATCATCTGAAAACCTCTGTTGGTATTCGCTTTGACCAGATGCCCCATCACATCCCCATTTATAGTACATTGTTAGATTTCCGCTTTCAATATTATTTATTTCCTTTACTGATTTGGTCTCTAGGACTCATTTAGCAGTATGATCCAACAGATTTTGCAGAGGTACACTGCCTGAACTTTCAGTGATAGAAATTTCTAGAGGATAACTGTTAGTTTTTTCTTTCGTGAGTTGTTTGTATGGTACGAGTATGTTATATCCTTCATTTTGTAACCAATGCATTAGATACTCGTATTTTTCTTTTGTAAGTTCAAGCTTTGTAAACATCCCCAAAGTTTTTAATGTACAAATTTTGTGGTTGGTTTTTGAAATATTAGAAGAAAAATCAATTACTTCTTGAGGAAACATAGAACGTACTTCATCCCTTTTGTATCGTTTGGCGCGATCACAGCACTCCTCAAACGATTTGCGGGGCCGACCAAGTGCAGAACTGGTAGAACATTCAGCCTCAGTAAACTTAATTGTAAATGTGCCTTCAAGCCAATTTACATTCTTTTTTTCAAATCGCGACTTCGTACGGTTAGAATCCTGTCATCTTTGTTTGAAGTTATAGTAAAAGTGTTTATATATTGTATCCAAAATTTCACATGCTCTAGTATCGTTTAAGCCAACGTGCAATTGTTGCAAAAACTGTTTTAATTTTGTTCTGTCTTTGTCAAATTCCAGAAGCTTCGAGCATAAAACCCCATGAGAAATAGAAAAACTTTCCATTGCCGTAAAACTCTTGGTCCTTAGTTTCAGTTATAATTAAATAATTTCGCGTTCGCCAGCACTTGTTGAATGACAAAAATCGATCAGTGAACACCTATAAATACTACGTAAGTTTCAACATTTTACTGAAAGGTACTTATGAATTCGCGCATCTTTTAAGGGAGTCTATATACCTGTTTCGTGTGCGTTTAAAATTTTTCGAAACGTTCTAAAACCGCTTATTACTTTGCTACTGCAATCATAAAAATCAAATAACCTTTTGTTTATTGCTTTTTTTTTTAATTCTGAGAATCATAAAAAAAGTCATAAATGTTTTTGCAAAGAATTTTGTGCATATCTCGAGCAAATTTTTGAAATGCATACCTTCACTTAATTGTGAAAAAAAGCGAAACGCGTTCATCGATTTTCATGATTTATGTCTCATTTTTTCCATAGGTTATGCGACTTTACGTGAAAGTAATAAAACTTGAAACTTTTTTTTACTGTTTTGGATTTTTTATGAATTAAAAATAAAAAATTTAAATTTTTTGGGCAAAAAATATTTTTTTTCTTCATACATTTATTTATAACTGCGAAACTGTTGCTTATGTAGCAAAATGTTATATAAACAGATGAAAGTAATTGTAATTCTTGATTTTTCTGAATTTTTTTCAGCAAAATCCGACTAGTGGTTCTCGAGTTATGTTAAACAAAAGAGCCTTATCAGAATTGAGTCCCGAATCAATCAGCTGAAAAATGTTGTACTGTGTAATGCAAAAACTTGAGAGGTGGCACCTGGTGGCACTTGAAATTGATTAATAATGTTAAAACAGATATAAGACAATGTATTCGGTGTGATTTCAAACTGAGGAAAAGTAAAGAAAAAATTCCAGGTCCAAATGTTTGGAGAAAAATGGGATTTTTGTTATATGTCCATAAAAATACAAAAAAAAAAAAAAACTTAAGTCTCTGCAGATTTTTTTTTTCAATTTTAGTATACTGAAATATACTACTTTAAATAGAAAAAAAAAGAAAAACGTTAGCTCACATAGTAAAATAATATTCGTATTTCAATTCTTAGGTTTAAATTAAGTTGGTTCGGTAAAACACACAAGTTCTGAGTTTGAGACGGATATAAAAAAAAAACTGGCAGTCAGATCGGAGTAAATCTGTTTGATTTGATTGTACCATTTAGTCTAAAATTGCAACATATCACTGCATATTGCTTGAAGACTATGTTGACAATTTGACTTTTTTCCGCGAAATCCCCAGTGTGCACCGTTAACAGAAATTGAAACAATAATGTCATTAAAGAAATCGGCAACATTGAGTTAGATATGCATAACTTTAATTACACTTAAACTTGTGTATTGCTTTTCTGCGAGTGTGTTGGCAAATTATTGACTTGTGTGTCGTGCATACATTCAAACATACATACATACTAAGAGATAAATTTGCATTAACTTGAAAAGTTTATTGGTCTTACCAACAATATTAAACTTAACTTTTATTCTTTAAAATATTCAAAACTTATTACTTGACATTTCCTTAAACACTTAAAAATTACATTTAAATTCAAATTTTATTGCTTCAACTGCAATGTGTATGCAACATTGTTGTTTGCAGAGTAGGGTTTCTTTACGAGAAAAAAATTCTAGGGAAACTCCTGGGAATTTCCTCCCCAAGTTTTCAAAATAAATTTTAGTTTGCGCAACATGAAATTGCACTTAATGACAGTTTTAAACGAATTTTACAGGAATTTTAGAAGCTAAACTTTCTTTATGTTTATTACGAGAGGGTTTTGTTTTCAACATTTTGTTAAAAAAAAAAAAAAATTCAAGGAGCTTAAGCAAGGTTTTCGTAATATAAGGATCAAAGATGTAAAGTATGGTACCACTGTAGTTTATTTGCTCCATTTTATATCTTGTTGGTACCGTGGTACTAGCGGATTTGAGATATAAAGTACTTTATTAGTAATTATCAAACAAGAAATCAAAATTGAATCCTAGAGCCATGGTGAACGTAAACTTTATATATGGCAGTTTATAGAAGCATTTGGGGTGCAGTGTCCAGGAAATAAAATATTAATCTAATGTGATAAAAATTTAAGACATGCAAAGGGTCACATATTTCCTGTTAGTTGAACGTTTTTCTAATGAATAATCAGGGTTACTGTGACATCTTATTGTTTTCAAAATCAGAATTAAAATCGAGATAAAATTCATTTTGTTGTCACAGAAACAGGTCTTATTGGTTTTATGTTCCAATCAGTTATCAGAATTTATTGTCATAGAATCTGTTTCTATACATTTCACCGAAGGTAAAAGGGTGTATATAAATTTGTCATTCCGTTTGTAATTTTTTCAATATTGATCTTAGACCATATAAAGTATATTTATTCTGGGTCCGAATGAGGAGCGAAGTTGAGTTAACGATGTCCGTCTGTCCAATTCAAGGTTTTCCGAAGACCACCGATAAAATGTAGACTTTCTTCTCCAGACATAAAAAATTCTCTAATGTATTTTAAGTGCCACGCCTACTCAAATCCTAAACAAAAAACAACAACAACAAGCGATATTTGGGTAAAATTACCAAAAAAAATCGATTGCGGTTTTTGCTCACATCTCAGCCATTTGTGCATCGATCAGGCTGAATTTTAATAGCAAACATAATTGGACTATATGTGACAAAAATATATCGTCGCAGGAATTTAAGAACGCTGTAACTGACCAAACATAAAATGTTCACTAGAGCCAAAAAACCTGTATGAAACAAAGTAGAAAAAAAGTTCAAATCACAAAAACTATACAACTTAGGAACATGATTTTAAAAACGTATTTTTATTTTTTCTCGCTTTATATATTGGCTGTTAACATTTCCTCTCAGGTCTATTATTCCCGGTGATTCTGCGGCTTACAGCAAACGATTTTTTTTGCGTAAGTGAATTTTTTTCTGATAAAAATGATGCAAAAATCGTATTTTCGATTTTTTGTCAGTTACAGCGTTCTTTAATTCCTGCGACGATATAACTATCCGTATTTGGGGTCTTCGGAAAACCCATTTCAACGGACACACGAACATTGTTAAATCAACCTCGCTTCTCTTAAGGATGCAAAATATATATACTTTATAGGATCTAAGATCATGAATGAAGAAATTAAAAATGAAAAGCCATTATAATCTGATGGAAGGTTCTGCCACATTGTCCCCCTTGATAATTATGTAACCTAAGTGCAGAATAAAATAAAACTTGTAAAACAAAGAAAATTTTTATATTGTTAAGTTATTAAAATTTCTGATTAAAAAATGCATCATGATTTTGATTAATCAACATAAAATTTATTCGAATAACAAAGAATTTGATTAATTAAATAATTGATTGATTACAATTTTGCTTAAACATTAGTTTCGATTAATCAATTAATTGCACATCCCAAATCAATAACTGTCAGACAAATTAATCTTTTTATGAATAGTTTTAGTCACGAAAATTTAGTGTTAATCGGAGTCTTTCAATCGGGCTGCCTTTAATTGATTATTTTCATTTATCAAAAAAATTTTATAGTAGAATTGTGGCTTTCTATAATGGGCCCTCTTAATATATCTTATTAAATTTTGCAAGTTATTCTTCACAAAAAATTTCACGGGAAATTTCAAGAAAACGTTTTTGCGTTAACAGAAAGGGAAAGGTCCGGCAAATTAGAAACCCTACTGCAGAGTCTTAACACAGGGGCCTTAAAGTATTAAACATACTGACCAAATGTTGAACTTGCAACAAATTTTAAATGGATGTTAAAGCAAACAAAGGTCATGTTGGAAAATAGCAATACAACTAAAGCTTTTACACATTAAAAATAATTTTATAATTGTGGTAAATTTGTTAATGTTAGACAATTAGGGTTTAAGGTTTATTGAAGTATTTTGCCAATAGAGTTGCGCACTTATTTCACTGATATCAGATTCATTTTCAAGTAAGAATATTCATGCCGTTTTTATAATCACACCACAATAGATAGACCGGATAAAGCGTTTGCGATGATGTGTATAACACGAAAAATATTGGTTCTATGGTCACATTTGCGTACACTGATCGACTCACTTTCACAACACTTTCTCAGTCGTTCTAACAATGTCCGTCCACATGAATCGATGGATGTCTGTCCATATAAGATTTGTGCGCAAAGTACAAGCCGCAATTTTGCAGATAAATGGTCATATGGAAATTGAAAATTGTGAGAATCGGTCTACAATTTCACATAGCCCCTATACAATCTTTGATTCGGATAAGAGCCTTGTGCTCATAAACAATTTTTTTATGTTGGTATTTAGAATACATTTGGTCAAAGAATATCTCTTTGGATAAAAAATGACCTTATAAGTTTAAGTTTAAGTTTTTTTTTTTTAAATCAGTCTATATTTTTCAAAGCTCGCATGTACAAATATGATAACTTCCATATTAATATTGGTATTGATATAAAATTAGGCGATGATAACTTCTAAAACAGCTCCTATTTCATTTCAAAATTGTGTGGTGGTAAGTCCAAAACGGACTTTGGGTCCCATATAAACACCTTCCCTAAAACCGCTTTAAGAAGAACAAATTTTATAAAGAGGTTGATATCTTGATATTATTCTTCACAAAAAACCTTTATATGAAAATTACCTTTAAAACATAGTTTTGTTTTGCTTATTTGCTTATTATACCCACACCAAAAAAGTGGAGAGGGTACAAGCGTTTGTGCTGATTTTTGTAACACATTCAACTAGTGGTCCTACACCCATCTTTTAGTTTACCGATCGACTTAAAATCGCTTTTCGAATCAATCTAAAGATGTCCGTCTGGCAGGCTGGCTGTCCTTGTAAACCTTTTGCGCAAAGTACTACAATTTTGGCGATATTATGATGAAATTTGGCACACAGGTTCTAATTGTCACAAGAACGATGCCTATTGAAAATGGCGAGAATCGTAAATGTGTAATGGTGGAAAAGTAAATGGAAATCATAAAAAAAAAATTTCCCAAAAAAAAAATACTATTAAACATATTTATTAGTTTAACAAAAAATTTTAACGATGTTTCTTTTTGGTAGAATAAAGCTTTTCGGCCATGTATTAAACAAATTCTACCTTAAATCATATTTTCATTATACAAAACTTTGAAATTAAAATGTTAAGCGCGTTGTTTTGAATTATTTTGCAAACAAAAATTTTAAATGAATTTTTTCGGAGTTTCAAAAATTGTATTAAAAGAATCGAATTTTTACTACTGCAACCCCACTTTATTGAAAACAAGCAAAAATGAGTAGTCTGGCCATCCCAACTTTATGATACATACAAGCATACACAGATTGGTGTTTGGAGGGGAATTCCTTTAAGGCAAATTATAAGCCTATCGTTACAATATTTTTTTATAAAGTGTCATTTTTATAAGAATCGTTTGTAATGAAATGTGGCTTGAGAAAGAGCATTCTCTATGGACAGGGTTACCGTTGGAAATTTTCGAAAAGGGTCACAAAAAGGGTATTTTCCAGAAAAAGGGGTCAAAAAAAGGGTATTTCAATAAAAAAAGGGTCAAGTTTTTTATTAGCAGTATTTCCCATTTTAATGAACATAATAAGATCAAGTTTTTTTATAAGCAAACAAACAAATAATATTTCAGGTAGGAAGAGCTCAAAAAACTTAATTTTTTTTATGGAATGCTCTGTCCTATTTTAAACACCTGACAAAATGATTATTCTTTATCATTATACATAGCTAATTTTTTAATATTTTTTATGTAATTTTCCGATTTAGTGATGTCAAAAAATTTTAGCGTTTGTTTTAAATTTTGCAATCGTTCGCAAATTGTAACCATTTTCTCGATTAAAGCGATTTTTTCCTGTAAGTGTCAGATTTTTTAAAGCTTTTAGGATTTTTAATAAATATAAGACTTTGCTATCATACTGCTGTTACCAAATATATGGGAATTTCCGCTAATTTAACAATTTTTACCTCTTGTTTTCATTCCTGTTAGGGCACTCTCAACACTGTTGATTCAAAAGAAGGCGAACAGTTCAATACCTTTTGCCATTATTAAGGGCGAATTTTTTTGAATAAAACATGCTACTCTTTAAGAGAGCAAAACACCAAATTTCATTTTTTTAATAAAATGTAAAATTTTTGTTTTGAAAAGAAACCACCTTAAAAAATTACAAATATTTATATGAGTTATGTTTGCTTTTAGGGAAATTGTACTTTACTATCAAAAATCAAGGAGAAGAAAGCATGGAATTGTAAGTTTATACTTTGAGTCTGTTCCATATCAAGCAATGCTTATTTCGAAAACATTCGTTTAGCACTTCTGTTCCGCAGTGTTGACAAACAACAAAATGTGAGAGCTATTTCCATAAAAGGGTCAAAAAGTGTCACCAAATAGGTGATAATGATACAAAAGTATAATTTAAAAAAAGGGTCATAAAAGGTATCAACACGGTCGAAAAAGGGTCAAATTGATACTTTAGTATCACAACGGTAACGCTGTCTATGGACCTGTTGTTAAATAATATATGTAAAGTTGAGGTATATGAAAAGTTATTTCAGGCGAAATGTTTGCTAACAAATAATTATGAATGCAAAAAAAAACTCTTGCGCTGAATATGACGCTAATTTTTTCCTCTGGACAGTACTTGAAAGAGGAATACGTGTAGTTGTGGTTCGATTTATATTTTAAGTAAGCTTCGTCCTTACTTAAATACACGTATGTGCCGTATAATTTTCTTGAACGACTTTTCATTTATAAGTACGCTCATATATCTTAAATGTAGAGCAGAGAACTGCAAAATCACTATTTTTCTTGATTTATTCATACGCTTTGCTTGCAAAACAAAGTTCAACGTTGGTAATTTTTACATCGTTTCGTACACATTTGATTTTTGCATTTATTCGTTTTTTATTGAAAGTGCTTTTTTGCATTTTTGTTGCACACGCAATATAACACAACTGTGTAAATTCAAAAGTAACAAATTCTAACACTTTTGTATTCAAGTAGTCATTGTCCGCTCGATGATACGCTTTGTTTACATTAACAACAATAACAACAATAAACCACTCGATGAGACGCTTTGTTAAAATTAACAACAATAAAAACAACAATAACAAGAATACATTGTACAGAACTACTGTACTTTTTAAGATGAAAAAAAGTCTGTTTCTATGGAAATTGTTTGTATGTATATACCTACATATGCGCGTTTAGTTTCATTTAAATTTTTTTGTCTTGTACTACATCCCAGTTGGCCAGATTGCCGTTGACAACATCGTCGTCAATGATGTACGCACGACTTGTCCCCCGTTGTTTAGGTTTTCTAGAAGACAATTTACAGGAAATCGTCTTGCACGACAGTTTGAGCGACGTTGTCTTGTAAGTTGTCTTCTATTTAGCTTTATGTGGGACAGTATGAGCGACTTTGTCTTATAAGTTGTCGCCCATTAAACTCTATGTGGGACAGTATGAGCGACACTGTCTTATAAGTTGTCTTGTATGAAAGCTACTGACGACAAAGTTTTCTTGAATGCTATTTAATCACTTGCTTGGTTTTCTTAAAATTCTCACTTTCTTTTTTTTATTTGTTGATTTAAATAGCTACAAAAAATTTACAAATTAGTTCTAAACCGTAAAACCAAACATGATGAAATTATTCGCGGGCGGGAAAATGGATAACATGCAGTTAGTACTTTACTGTCAACTTTAGGATTGCTTATAGGAGCCGAATATAAAACATAAAACAGAAATTAAAATTCCAACTATACTAAAAAACTGTCTGAATTAGATAACCATATAATAATTTTTGTCGTGGACGTCGAAAAAGACGACATTGTCATGCAGGTAGTCGTTAATGATAAAGTAGGCGACATTGTCTTTCTTTGTGTCGTGCACAATTTTCGCGACACTTGTTCGAAAATGTCGTTGACGATTTTATCCGCTGTCCCTCACATGTCGTGCAGAAATTAACAATGTCGTGCATCCGTCTTCGAGGATGTCTTAAAGACGTGGCCAACTGGGATAGTTAATGCTGAATGAATACATGAGTAATAATTGCTTCATTTGTGGCTTTTTTGTTTGTATTTTTTTTTTCTGTACCAAAACAATCATTATCGCAGCAAACACACATACATCTTTATTAAAAAACGAAGCTTACGATTGTATAAATAACAAAGCACGATGTCCATTATTTGAATGACTGCAAACCAGCAGCGAATATTTGCGGTTGCGCAAGTTTGATTGTATGACCGCGAGTGAGTGAATTTGTTGCTGTTGATTTAATGCGATTTTTTTACAATTGCACAAAGCCGTTCTCTGATGTGTGTATGTTTATCCCTAAATACATGTATACATATTACAGGGTTTTCTTTTTAAATTTGCAAAAGCTATTTTTTAAATAACCTTGCTGCTTTCTAAAATGTTTGTCATTTAAAAAGACAATAAATTTTGTAAATAGTTTTGTTTCACTTTCAAAACGGAAATACTCATATCACCAATAAAATTTGAATAAAATAACAACAGTATTCAAAAAAGTTGCAATGCTACTTATCACATTGTTGTTTGAAATTAAGTTGAAAATAGATACAAATTCTAAACACCAAATACTACGATGAGCTTACGCACACACTCATGTGAAATAAACTTAATACGTACATAAATACATTTTGTTTGGTTGTAGTTTATGCTTAAATTTGCTGCCCCAGTTTCCACTAGACATTGAAATTTATCTACGTTGGCCATTAATGGTAAAAACCTTAAAGGTTGGTATAAAATTCCCTTTAGTATTAATATACATACGTACATACATACAAACATTACATGCATATTCTCATATACAATTTGTTTAAATAAAATTTCACTTTAGTTTTGTTCTACAACGAATAAGCCAAAACTCTTATAAACGCAACAAGTTTCAAGGACAGTCTAGAATTGTTTAAAACTTTAAAACTTTAAAACACGTATTTGCCTGTTGTATATGTATAAAAATTGCTGAAAACAAAAGTTGTGTTCCTAGATGTTACAGTCACCATTTTTTACTATCTGATTGAAGAATTTGACAAAATAAGACAACGAAAATAACCCAAAAATGTTTCTTAACTATGATAAATATGAATTATTACCCAACATTTACGAAAATCTATTCAAACCACCCAAATTTGCGTGGAAAATTGTTTCGCGATTTTTCATTTGTATATTGCTTTGAATAATTTTGCTGACAGCCGTTTTGTGAGCTTATTTACATACATAATTGTATGATAATAAGCCAATTAAATAATATACATAAGATTTATATTTATAATGTTTTTCTAACAAATAAATCTTCAAGCTCGAGGTCCTGAAGATTTATTTGTTATTTATATTAATAAAAAGGTCGAAAAACAACTTCATATATTTATAATGTTTTTCTTTAAATTATTATTGTAGCATGTACAGTACTTTTCGCTTATAGTCCATTCCGCTTAAAGGCAAAAAACGGATTAAAGCCAAAACTGTCATATTCACTTGCACATTTTTTCGAATTTCATACGAATTATTTGTTCTAAGGTCCATTTCGCTTTTAGTCCATTTTCGTTTAAAAGCCACATTTTCTTAGCACGCATATATAATTCTTTATGCAAAAATTGTCGCTTATAGTCCACTCTATTTTTTATATTTTTTAATCAACAGGCAAAATGTTTTTATTTACCTTTCTCGCAACTATTATTTTTAACAATTTATTTCAATTAAATCAATATTTGGTTATGTTTTAAATAAACTTTTCTTTTGTTTAAAAATAATGGTTTTATTGAAGAAAATAATATTTATATAGTCCAAAATGTGGATTATAATAGATTTCACTTATTATCCATAAAATGGCTTATAAAAAAATCGGTTATAGTCCAAATTCGCTTATAGTCCACAAAAGTTGTGCAACTAGGACCAGTCCAAGCACGCGTGTAAAGGGTAGCCCACAAGAGCCTAGGACTCGTCCAAAAGTAACCCAAGCGTATGGAAAAAACATGGTCTATTTAACATTATGATGTCCTAGGGGAGGACCATATAAGCCATTAGTGTGTCCATAAACATTTCTTTTTCGATTTGAATGCTCAAGCATAATTTGAGAGCTTATAGGGTAAAGTGTTTTTAAGATTTTTTTTCAGATTTTTCGGAAGAGGTTTAGAGGTACACCAAAATAAATCTGGGGCATTTTTCTTTTCAATTATTTCCTTAAAAGTGAAGAAAATAGTGGTCTTTGACAAAGTTATGAAGGAAACTTTAAAAAAGGCCGGCAGACCCGATTTTTGGCAAAAATTCGACTTGAGCGGCCTCTAAACCTCTTCCGAAAAATCTCAAAAATACTTTATCCCATAAGATTTGAAATTATGCTTGAGCCCCAACAAAATTTTTTTTGACACACTAATGTACATATTTATGTACACGTTTTGTAAATTAAAAAAATAAATAAAATTACTCAAAAGTGTTTGTCCTTTCAAGAGAGCTTTCAATTACTTTAATATTTATTAGGCCTTTTATTAAGTATAATAAAGTAGTTATTTAATAAAAGGTAGAAATAAAATACAAAAATAACTTTACTTTGTCAAAATGGTTTTGGCAAATCATGACAACATAGCATTAAACGCCTTGTGGATACAATTAAATTGGTCAATGAAATTTAAATTAAAGTTGTAATAGCACTTTTTATATAAACTTCATTCATATGTCTAAACTTTGACTTGAAATTACAAATGAATATACATACATAAATTACATAAGCATCAGCGCAAAATTTTATTGTAAAAATATGCTGTTAAACTTAAATTTTCAAACAATAAAAAGGAAAAACATGCCGAAAAAGATATAAACTAGTTTAAAAACCTTTGAAGCCTCCGAAAATAAGCCTCACCAAGGCCAACAGTTGAAGTTTGCATGTAAAACTACAATAATTTTCTAATTTTCACCAAACAACAAAGAAGAAATTCATACATTTGACTTGACTTCGCACCACATCAACAAACTTTAACACACAAACACAAATTTACCAAAAATATGGTACATATTAGTGCAGTGGCAACTTTCACTTTACCAACAACGATGCCGAGGCATGTTTGTAGTGGAATTGGTAGAAGCAGAGTACTTGAGTAGGTGTTGAGATTAAGTGGTTGTTATTGTCGTGAGGGGTCGGTTAGAAAACAATATTAAAATCTACATAAGAGGGCAGAAATAAAATTTTATTAATTTTAAACCATGATTCCAGTTCATTCTTAAATAAAAAGTTAGCTTACCAAATTAGGAATTTAAAAAATAATTTTATTGGGGCCTTTGTATGAACTTAATTATACTCACACCACAATAGTGGAAATATTATTAAGCGTTTGTGTTGATGTTTGTAACACTTGAAAATATTGGACCTCATATAAAGTATTTTCGCAAGGTGGTTTTGAAATAAAGTTTTCTTAACCGTACTAGGGGTCGCCTTTTAAAAGTTTCCTTTACATCTTTGGCATTTAAAGTCCGATCTTAAAGTATGATATATAAAAGATTATGTACAGTAATATTCTCTTGACAACCACACAGTTTCAAGATGAGGCACTTCTTTGATAGTGTGAAATGTTTTTTATAGGCCCACTTTAAATTTAATAAACAATATACTGTCAATTTTAGGAGATAATAAAAGCGCACTGTGTAAATTTTAAAAAATGTTGTTCCTTTATAACATACTTGGGTGCCACGGAAGGCTTGTTGATAGTAAGATTGTCTGTCTGTGCGAGAGTTACGGGTTTGATTCCCGCTAGAGCCTATTTAAAATTATGTGGTCCATAATTTCACATAGCTCCCATACAAGCTTCTTTCCGGAATAGAGAAATTTTTCCCACAAATCATCTTATTATGTTGGTTTTGAAATTAAATTTAGTCACATTGAAATCGGTCCACATTTGACCCCTTATACAGCTCCCATAAAAGTTCTATTCCCGACAAAAGCTTTTAGTTATAAACTTCCTTGTAAATTTTCCATACCAATATATATACAAATTGGAAAAATAGCTTTTCCGATAACTTCTATGTCATGACAAAACAATAAGCCCCATTCCTAAAATAACTAAAAAGCAAACAAATCTCATTTCTCTACAGCAGTTACCTCCAAACACACATACTTTGATATTTGCATATTCGATAAACAGCTTTCAAAGCTCTTTGTTATTGTTTCTTTGCAAAGTACTTACAATTTGTTGTTCTTTTATTGCAAAGTAAGCAGCAAGCATTGTTGTCACCACGATCTGATTGGCTGTTGTGCTCTCGTCGGTGTGAAAGCACAAAAGCTCTTTTGTAAAAGCTTGCCCATTGGTCATACGAGCTGGATGTAACTGCTCTACAGACAAGCTTTTAAGCTTTGCATATCCTACTGTTATATAAATTGTTGAATAAAATTGTTAAAATTAAAAAAAAAAAAAATTGAACAAAGGCTGTGTTAGTTGAATCTCCTGTCTTTTTGCATGCTACCATATATCTGAGTTCGTTCAACGATTTCTTGGTTTCGTTAAAGTCCAAACTATATTATGCGTTAGCTAGATTAAGCTACCGACAATTTGTAATCTAACTTAAGCTTAAGCTACCGACAATTAATAAAAATTAACGAAAAGTCCATAAAATGCATTTAAAAAAACCCATAATATTCCGAACGGCATGTGCAATCGGTACCGCACATTGCTTAAGCAAATGACAGTTTTATAAAAGTTAATAAGTTTTCGTAAGTTTAATATGGTTTGACTCATTTGATTCACATGTATTCGCAGAGTTGCTTATGCATATTATAGTTCGATCATAAGAACAGTGCGTCTAAAAGCTATCTTTGGTCTTCCTGGTCTCTTTAAAACCTGTTGGTTTTATTCTATTGTTTTGTGGCAAATTTATTTGTATGACTTTCTTAGTGTAGCGCTTTCTTCTCTTTATATTTCTGTTAATGTTGTCTTAGACTCTGCGCCATATAGATAAAGATACTTAAGTAATAACCCGCACAAAGAACTTTAACATGAATATTAGCCTCACATAATATTTTTTCTGAAGGGGCTAATGATAAAATTTATTTTTAAATATTGTGGTGTAACTTGTTTTCTCTTATTTCAATATAATTTGTAAAGAAAGAAAACAAGGATATTTAACCTTAACAAATCAACTCGCCAAATATACGCATGAAATCAAGTCTATTATAATCCTTAGTCCTTATCACATGCGGCTAATCGCACCGATGAATTTTTTTAATTCTACATTCTTTAACGTAAAATTTGCTTTGCTTTAATTGTTTTATTAAAGAGCTCAGTGTGCCATTAGTAAAAAACTATGATTACAAAACATTAAATAAAATATGTAAAAAGTTTTGAACTGCACGCAAGACCACTAAAATATTTTATACGATAGCGGCCACATTCGCAGAGACAGCAGCACTTATCTGATCAGAAGAACGTTTAATACCGGAGGGGGTGCTTTAATACCAGGTGAGATAAGGCCATGATGGCTTTATCTCTCATTCAATAGGGAGATAAAGCCTTTCTTTTTTTTAATTTCAATGGGAGATAAAGCCAAATGGCTTAATCTCTCATTTCAGTTCCGGAGACACTAAAGTTAAGTTTTGCAATCTGGCTTCGCATACTAAAGTTTTTCTGCGTGGCGGCCTGCGGCCGTGCTTACGGGGTTTCTCCTCCAGTAGGACGCGGCAGGTGGCTTAGCTGAATTAAGTTTTCCTGCGTGCGCCACAAGAATAAAAAAATGTTTTTCAATGATAACTAAGGATTTTCCCTTTTACAGAATATTTACACAATGCATAACAATATTCTGAAAAATATGGCTTTATCTCTCATTTGCGAAAAAAAATATGGCTATATCTCAAAATTTTTTTCGCAAAATTTTAAATATGACCTTACCTCTCAATAATTGGGCAATAAGGCCATTATGGCCTTATCTCCCATTCAATTGAGCAATAAAGCCATCATGGCTTTATCTCACATGGTTTTAAAGCTCCCCCTTAACACATATGCGAATGGGAACTGTGGTCAGAAGAACTTTCGTCAGGCAATGTCAGGACTTAAGCTTAGGAATTAGAGTAAGATTTAATTAATTATTGTTAATTAAATTTATTTACAAATGGCTTGGCAAATAGAGACATCCCGTTTGTATATGAACGACACAAACGAAATCGCGATTATACAAAAAAATCAATTTAGCTGTTGAAATGTTTTAAACTTAAAGCCACAAGTAAAAAGGACGAAAAATAACAGTTCTATAATTCCGTTTGAAATAGAATTATGAAAATTTTAATAAATTTATAGTTCTCATTCAGGAAGATATATAGACATAAGAGGCAATTGGATCATTTGTGCTGCCATGAAACCTAGGATATGAGAGAGAAAGCATAAAATGGGTTTTCAAGAAGCATCAGTCGTTTAGTCTCTAAGGCAGAACAGTAACGGAGGATATGTTCTGATGGCGCATTCCAGAATTCGCATGGTTTAGTATTGACATAATGTAAAGTAAATTGATGGTATCTGGAATCACAGTGCCCAGTGGATAGGTCAGTTAGTGTTATTTGTTCAATTTTTCTCAAAAGACACACAAAAACTAATGCACTAAAACACTGTATTGTAGTGACTTTAAGGTCGATTTTGAAGTTTAGCTATTTAATTGTATATTTATGTAAGTGCACACCTTGTTATACTACCACACACAAATATGGTAACAAGGCCTATTTTCCCCCTTTCGCTGACTTTTGCACTGGGTCAAATAGTAAAACTTAAATTATAAGTTTTCAAAAACCTTTTTATACCACAATTTGTTTTATGTAATCGGCGTGTGGGTGATTTGTAGATTGAATTCGTATGACGTTTGAATCTTTCGCTTCTTTACTTTCTTAAAATATGCAAACACTATTTCTTTGACGCACAACTGAAAACTGTCTTGTATTCAACCAAATGCCACAAACTTCTCCTTAAAAAATTCTTTAAATAAACAAAACAAATAAACAAACACAATTAAACATGTACTATTTTGATAAAGTTACCGGGCATTTTGACAAGGTCTACAAATTAAAACAGTTTAAGTATCTAATTTTGCCAAAATTACCACATTTGTTTGGAGGTGTGGGATCATAAACTTAAGTGCCTGGGCGTTTTTATTCTTTAATGGACATTATATCCAAAAGTCTTACAGTTTAAAAAAACTTGCTTTACATGTATATTTGGCATGCAATTAACTATAAGTATACGTTTTACCTTATGTTTTTGTTACATAAATATTTAAATATAGAACACGTCAATTTAGTTATAGCAAATTTTTTTTTGGTTATCTGCAGCCCGTTTTCTAAAAACCACACAATGTAAACAGCCAGTCTTGAAAAAATGAACTGAAGTCATTAATTTTACACAAGGCTGCACAAATGGAAGAATAAATAAACGAAGTTACTTTGCGAATTGCGTTTAAGGTGCTTCCTGTTTCGCAATCTAGAAAGGATTTATTTTGGTAAGTTTTATTTGATTTTTAGGGTGTGACCCACTTAGCCATAACGTTTTGTTTGAAGTTAATTTTGATGTCAAAATTGTTGAGTTGCTTGCGTAAAATGTGCAGTCGCCATAGGTAACCAATGGAAATGGGTAATATTAATTGCGTGGTTTTGTTATTTTAACAAATTTAATACAGTTTTCAACATAATTATAACAAAAGATGCTCCAAAATCACTGCAAGTTTCAAATTTGCGCCATTTGTGGAGTAAAGTGTCGGCAAAAAGTCGTTAGCTTACGTGGAACGCATTTTTAGTCAAATCAATTTAAATAAAACTAAAATCAGAAATCGTTTGTAAACAAAAACAATTAAAGGGTTTTTTTTTGCAAAATATTATTTGAAAATGAGTTCTTTAGATTGCTTCAGTGCAAATTTTACAAAAAGTTTATTAAATAAACACCGAGCAGAAAGTTTGTACGAATAGGATTGATTAGTCTTAAACTATGTTGATTTAACATAATTATACAAATCATCTCAATAAATATCTTTCCTATATTGCAACAAAATCATATCTCAAAAAAATCAAACTTGGAAAAATGCGATTGAAGCTCTAATTCACCCTTGTTATGGGTACATAGTAATAAAACTAAAGGATATTGTAACCTATGCGATACGGTGTAATACAAATTATGAAAGTTATTTATTTTCGGGAATACAAAATTTTTTAAGGTGCACGTAGACGACATGTTTTTTACATCTGACTTGTCAACTTCTGAAGTCACATGTAATTGTGCATGTCTGTCAAAATGGCTGTTTTACAGAAGGTTTATAATATTCGGTCACAAACGTACATGTAATTTGCTTCTGACATTGTCTCTTTTTTCGCTTAGTTATTGCAAAAACCAAAATAAATTTTTATTAACGCCGTAAAATAGTTTCTTCTAGGCGTAGATTTCTGATGTCAGATGGTTTCTCAGAAGAAAATAGAACACGCTCTTATTGAAATTTTGTCAGATGACTTTGCATCTGACTTTTACAGAAGGCAAGTTAAACAGGTAACACACGACATGTATGTATGTATTTTGTAGTGGGAAATTAAACATGTCAGATGACAAAAACATGTCGTGTACAGTCGCCTTTATTAAGATTTTTGTATGTCGTTCTAAATTCCCAATTTTTTTTATATTTGATAAATACACTGAAATTTATTGTTGAGGGAAAGCTAGCTTCTATGCGCATTTCACTGGTTGCTTAGGCCACATCATCAGGAAACCTTTTCCAAAGATTTTACAAAAAATAAAAATATTATACAAACAAAACCCTAAAGCGAATAAAAATTTTAAACACTCAAGTCTTACTTGTAACCAAGGCGAATTAACTACAGGTGGTGTCGAAACGGCATCTGATTTTGACAGTTCGGGCTTATTTGTTTTGATTTGTTAGTGTTTTGCTAATAATGATTGACATTTCGAGCTAATGGCACTTACAATGCAGTGCAGAAACCGTATGTTGTTTCTGTTGTTTTTGGATTGTTGTAGTTTCGACACTACCTGTAGTTGAATTCGTCTTGCTTGTAACAATATCAAAGCTTAAACAAAACACCAACAATAAACAGTGAGTTTATCTTTTCTTACATTCCCCTACAATTGGTTCGGTTCACTTATAAAATTATTACAGTAACTGATTGTGGGTTATTAAATTCGTTTTCCGTACTGTTAAATTTGAATAAAAATATGGTTATTTTACGAATAATTTTATTTTTTAACATTTATGTTTGTTATTCAAAAAACAAACTACCAAAAAATAATGTTTTTTCGTTTTTATTTTTTTATGTAGTTTGATTTTTGTCGGTTAAAATGTATTTTTTAAAAGTAAAAACTATTCAATTTTAAGGAATATGCTGTTTAATAAATGAAAAATTTAAAAATGACTGTAAAAATCATTTGTTTTAAATGAAATGTAAATGATCCGTTTTTTAAATGAATTTTAATTTGTTTAAAATGAATTTTCGTTTGAATTTAACTACATAATATTTTGAGTGTTCTTTCCGACTCGAATTGTAATTTTAAGTGGGTAAAAAAAAAACAAAATTAAAAAACAAAATGTTTCATTCTATTGTCTTTAGGGTATTCATTTAACCGGGCTTTTGATTAAATCGGTTAATCGCTCGATTAATTAACAGAGGTTTTTGTATAATCGGTTAATAATCGGATAATTTTGTTATTGATCGGTTAACCGATTAATAAAATTTTATTTTATAAATTAGGTACTTTCAATGAATATAAATGAAAAATTATTTATTATTTGCAGTTTTGTAGTAAAAAATAAACAATAACATAACAACACGTGAACTAAAACGAGCAAAAGATATATATATAACTCTGTATGTAAAACATATTCGGCCACGTTCTGTAAATCGAAATCACGTGAAATTAAAATCGATGGAGATTTCAAGTTCTTCAAATCTTCCAGATTTCAAAAGTAGTTTTGGTAAAGATATGTGGTCTTCAAAGTATTTGGTAATGAAAAAGAAATATTTGTATCAATTTTAAACACAGGATAGAATTAAAAACTTGTTCGATTTCTATTTCACGTGATTTCGATTTCCAGAACAAGGCCGATTACGTATTTATTAAAAAGTAAACTCTGATATCATTTTATTAGTAATTTAAATAGTTTAAGAAATTCTTATAAAATAATGTTTTAGATAAATAATTTGGTTAAAATGTATTACATTTAAGCGACTCTTTTCTTTGGTTTTGATAAATTTTGACTTGTAAAAATTTCTTTCACTTATCGTAGATGTTGGAGAAATCGAAAGCAACCCATAATACAGAATATCTAAATTCTGGATTTCTCTAAATATATAAAATCTTCCATTATACCATTTAAATCCTGTTTTATTTTTAACACTTCTAATTGTTTGGGTTAATTCTGTTGTTGCGTTTGCGTCCTTTGCGTCCTGGCAAAGCACAGCACCGAACATTCTGCAAAAAAAGTTATTTTCCGAATTCCGTAATTAATGTTTTTGTACTGTATTTTAAAAATGTATTTATAGAAGGAAATATATTGTGTAAAAAAATAATTCTAATTGGTGCACTTTGGCAACTTTTTTGGTGACTGTAGAATGAATGTATTTAAAAAAGGGAGTTGCTTTGCAACCTACGTTTTGGATTTCACGTATTGCTTAAAACACAAAAAATATGGTTTAATACTACAAAAAATTATAATTTTTATTACAACGGTTAATCGGTTAATCGACTTAAATTAACCGGTTTAATCGTTAATTGAAAAAAGCCAATTTTAAATTAACCGATCAGTTAATCGGGTAGTAATTAATCGGTTAACCGATTAACGGTTAACCGAATGAATACCCTAATTGTCTTCGTAAGAAAAAAACAAAAAAAAAACAAAAAACCAATTTGCCAATTAAGTTTTCCGCACGGGCACATGCGAGTATATTATCAAAGTTATTTTCGGGAATACAACATTTGTTATTTAGATTTTTGTATGACGTGCTTAATTCCCAATTTTTTCATATTTGATAACTACACTGAAATTTATGGTTGCTTCGGCCAGATCATCAGGAAACCTTTTCCAAAGATTTTAGAAAAGCTTAAAATATACAAATAAAATTGGAAAATTAGCTTTTTTTTGCGTGTTTTCTAACGAAGACAATAGAATGAAACAATGTAAAAATTAGGGTATTCATTTAATCGGGCTTTTGCTTTAATAGATTAATCGCTAGATTAATTAGCCGAGGTTTTGGTTAATCGGTTAATTTTGTTATTGATCGGTTAACCGATTAATAAAGTTTTTTATTATAAATTAAGTAATTTCAATAAATAAATATGCAAAAATTACACAAGGGAACACATTTGAACTTTTTTTTGTGCGCTCTGAATTTTGATTGCAAATTTTTAATAATTTGAGGTCGCTGATTTCAAATCTAATCTCCATTTTTCTCTATCAGCTCTAGTTTGTGAGATATACCTTTATGTCCAAAATTAAGGCACTTTCACTACATATATTAAAATATCTTAAAAACGGTGTACCATATTCAGTTAAAAAAAATCCGAAACTCGGCAACAATATTATCTCTAAGCCGTGCTTACATTGTTTTTAAATATGCCCTGCAGTTTCAGAGATATGGTGAAATTTGTGAAGTAAAAATAGGAAAATTTTGAAAATAAACCAATTTTTTGTTCTTAACAAATTCATAAAAAATAAAGACGCGACAAAAATCACAGTTTTGGTCTAAAAACATTTAGCTTTACATAATTTCAAGTGAAATGAGGGTTGCTTCATTGAAATCGGTGCTCAACTTTTAATTTGATTCACAATTTACTGAGAAAACTGGATATCGATTTCCATACAAAAAGGAAAAAAGTCCATGACACACACATATTTAAAATGTTATTATGGAGATTAGATTTGAAATCAGCGATCTCAAATTATTAAAATTTGCAATTAAATTCAGAGCGCAAACTAACTGTTCCGCAATAACACAACAAACATAAAAATTTTTGAACTAAATCGAGCAAACAAAAAAATAATTCATAAATATGTAATACTTATCTTTTAATAATACATATTATGTATTTATTTAAAAACAAACTGTGAGTTCATTTTATTAGTTATTTCAATAGTTTAAGGAGATCTGCAGCCGTATTCCGTAATTCGCTAAAGCTAAATCTCTATCGCTAAAAATCTATAAAGTTGATTTACCAATTTTTGCCTACAACTGTAATTCAGTAGCGTGCATTGCTAAATTTGGCAATGCTATAGAAATTTAATTTGCCGTAATTTTAGCTTTTAGTGTCATCGCTAAAATTTTTGAATTTTGTGTTCTCTAAGGAATTTTAGCGATCGAGATTTAGCTTTTGCTAAGCGAATTACAGAATACGGCAGCTGATAAAATAATCTTTTTGAAAATTTATTTGGATTAAATGTTTAGATTTTAAGCGATTCTTTTCCTTAGTTTTGATAAAACTTGACTGGAAAAAATTCGTTCAGTAATCGTAGGTGTTGCAGAAATCGTAAGCAACCCATAATACAGAATATCAAATTTCTCTGTTCATTTCCAGGATTTCTCTTAACATATTAAATCTTCCTTTATGTCATTAGAATCCTGTTTTAATTTTTTAAAATTTTAACACTTTTTATTGTTCCGGTTAATTCTGTTAAAATATTGTTTGTTGTACTATCGAGAGTTTCTTTTGTTGTCAAGTCATCATCAGACTCATCCTGGCAAGGTTCAGCAGCGAACATTCTTAAAAAAAGTTTTTTTTCATACTCCTTAGTTTCTGTTTTTGTACTGTATTTTAAGAATGTATTGCTAGTATGAAAAAATTGTTTCTAAACCAGTGATAACCAAGCCCCGAACGCACTCACACAACGATATTATGTGCTTGTGTGCGGTCGCAGAGACTGATGATAATCTGCCTCGCGAAGCTATGGGGTGGCTATCACTGTTCTAAACACATACTTTTTGTATATGAGAATAAACAAATAATAAAAAAGAGGAAGAAATTAATTTTCATTAAATTATTTTTATGAAGAAAGGAATTTTACAACATGAAAATTAATTAAAATTGTTGTTGATAATCTTTCATTCTTGACCGTGGCCGGCTCGAACCCTGGCCGGCAGGTTACCATGACATGTTTCGATCGCAACCACTCGATCTCTTCAGATGGATTTGCCGTCTTACACTCGCAGCCATCGACGACTGCTGACGACAATAGTCAAACATCAATCCTTAACCCAATTTGGTTTATCAATCCTTAATAAATTTTCATGTTGTAAAATTCCTTTCTTCATAAAAATAATTTAATAAAAATTATTAATAAATTAAGCCTAATTAAAAATATTAAAAATTTGGATTTAAAAACATAAATAGTTCAACAAAATTACCACAATACTAATTTAACAAGAAAAATATTATATAATACTACCAAGAATTAGAAACTTTGTTGCATCGGTTAATCGACTGAAATTAACCGGTTTAAATTTTAATCGAAAAAAAACCAATTTTTTAACAACCGATTAGTTAATCGGGTATGAATTACTCGGTTAACCGAATGAATATTTAACTAAAAATAAGTTATTTATTTATGAACATATGCAAAAAACACCTTGTGTATAACTCTTTGTTATTGTTTTCTGATGTTCAAAATACAACAATACAAAAGACACTTAGTTACAAGCAAATAAACAAAATGTGTATTTAATAAAACTTACACTATATAGATATTTTCGAATTGGACAATTTTTCGTTCTGCCTATGCGAAAATATATAAATGTTGCCAATATGTGGTTCCGACGAGACTAATGTTTTGGAGTTCAGAATTGGCTTTATAAACCGTGAGAATAACCGCAGATAGATTTAAGGTTATAGGGCGATTTAAAGTCGAAGTTCTGTGTCAACAAGCCGTCAGTACATTACAGGAGGTCACTGAAAAGTTCGACAAATGAGTGCGTAAGTGCCAAAATTACCGTGAAGGCTATTTGCCCCATTCCAAAAATGGAATGAACAACAACAACAAAAAACCAATTTAAGTACCTGTCTAATTCACAAGCTCGCATTATCGTCGTATATTGTATAATCGTATAACTATAAAATGTTGTACATTTTTTGTTGTTGGTAATTTTCTTACCAAAGTGTGGAATTGTACCACACTTTGGTATGATTGTATGCGATTGATTTTAATATGTTGAATATGTTTTAAGAAAAGAGTTATTTATACCACCCTGGATATGTTCGATTTGCTTAGAGAATTTGTAAAAATCTTTTTAGAATGTGATAACAAACACCACAAATTGAATTCTTCTTAATGATTGTGATATGTTTATTTCATTTCTATTTATTTTTATACCCTCCACCACAATTAGTTGTGAAGAGGGTATACTAAGTTTGTCATTCCGTGTGAAACTTTTTTATTATTCATCTCATACCCATAATATATATATATATATTCTGGCTCCTTGAGTAATTCTAAGTCGATTTAGCCATGTCCGTCTGTTGAAAACACGCTCACTCTCGAAAAACTCAAAAGAAATGAACAAACTTGCTGTCGAATTGCTTGTAGTTATCCTAAGCAGTTTGGGATTGAAATCCAGCAAAATCGGTTCAGTAGGACAGAGAATCAAAATGTGGAACCACCACCTAAAAAAATTGATAATTTTGTTACAAAAAATAACATAAATGGTGAAACAATGCACGGAATGTTATAAGATTTTGCAAAAATTCGTTTTATTCGCTGTAAAATTTCGTGAAGATTCATTTACTTTACCCTAAGCCTCATATAAATGCTCCTCTCGAAAAACTGTTTAGTACGCCTAAAACCATAAATAATAATGCTATCATAACAAAATTTGGCACGTTACGGTTTTGTAGGACTAGAAATGAAACTATAAAAATTCATGATGATCAGTTAATTATTTACCCTTGGCCCCATATAAACCCTACTCCCGGAAAACAGTTTAGCACGTCTTAAACCATAATTAATAATGCTATCAGAATAAAATGTTATACTTCAAAGTTTTATAGAACTAGAAATCACACTAACAAATTTCGTGATGTTCGGTCCATAATTCACTATATGCCCCATTTAAAGCCCACTCTGGTAATTTAAATAAATACGCCTAAAACCGTAGAAGATATAGACATTTCTTTAAAATTTCGTCCAACTTAGCTTCATATGGCCAGAAAAACTCTCATGTAATTTTGAGACATGCGGTCCATAATTTACCTTAGATGCCATATTTAGCAGCCTTCTGAAATTCACTGTAAACGCTAAAACTAATTTCACCGCTGTTTTAAAATATCAGAAATCTTTCTGCCGGATTTCGAGATGATTGGTTCATAACTTACCATAACTGCAATATAAATTCCTCTCCTCAAAATCATTTAAGTTCAGCTTAAACTGTTACAAATTAGGATATTTTACTCAAGATTGTCGGTCAATAATTGAATATAAGATAAAACCGCAAGCAATTTTAATGCTGATATCTGTTTTTATAAAGACAAATTTATAATAAATATACATCATATAGATATCATGGAGGGTATCAAAGATTCGGCACAGCCGAATATATCACCCTAACTTGTTTTAAGTATTTTAATTAAAATTACTTATCAATTAATATTAATTACAATTTTAACTCATATTTAAACTCCCATAACTGGTTTAATTTCATCATATCGAATAATATGAATGGCAAACTTAATATTAAAAATTAAATAAAAAATAAGTAAAAAATGTTTACTGAAGGCAGGGATTCTCTATCCGACACAATCGTACGATTTATTTGCACTCAAATCTGACAGAATTCTTTCTGACATAAAAAAATGTCTGCAAAATCTGCTGTCAATGCCACACGATCACATCAAAAATATACAAAATAATATGACTCAGCTCAATAACAAGAAAATTAACTCTAATCGCATAGAATACAACATTTTTTGAAAATAATCATAAAAATTGGCAAGACAGACTTGTCAAACAATGTGTCACTCAATTTCATTTTTAAGTTACACTCTAAAATTTTAAGAGTACACACGATTTTGTTTAACAAATCTTATGCCAAAAAAGTCTAGTGGATCACTGGCTTAAAACTTATTAATTGCCTTTTTTAGTTAATTTATTCATATTTATTTTTTTTAAATTTGGTAAAAACAAATTAGTTTATCTTCTTAAAAAGCTTACTCAAAGTGAATTGTCTATGTGCATTACGGTTGCCAGTCAGGCTGGATTCGACTGGATTGTCCAGCTTTTTTAGGACTTGTTAATTTTCAAGCTAAAATTAAATTTGTCCAGCTAAACGATGAAGAATTTATATTTTGTTATAAAATAAGTGGGGAATGTAAGATGAGATAAACCCACTGTTTATTGTTGATGTGTTTTGTTTAAACTTTGATATTATTACAAGTAGAACTGTTGCTATAAGTCTTATACGTTTAACAGTTTTATGTGGTTTAATATCTTTAGTTTTTTTAAAATCTTTATGGATGAAGTTCCCTGATGATCTGGCCTAAACAATCAGTGAAATGCGCATAGAAATAGCTTATCCCGTCAACAATAAAAAAAAAAAAAATTTCAAGTGTTTTTATCAATAATAAAAACTGGGAATTAAGCACGATTAACAAAATCTTTTGAAATTAAAATTTTGTATTCCCAAAAATTGAAATTACTTTTTGGTTATAATCTACCTTTATGAAAAATAACGTAATAAAAACTTTTGCAAAAGTGTAGTTATTCTTTTTTATACAAAAGTGATTTATGCGTTAATTGTTTAATTGCTTGATGAAGTTCATTTTGTAAAAAAATTTGTCTCTATAATATTTTCCCATTGTGTCATCACTAATAACATCGCTCAACACCAGAACAGCTGATTTCATAACAATAACAAATTTGAAGAACAAATTATTTTCTTGGGAAGATTTACAACGGCTTCCACAAGATCTTCAACTATCTGAAGAAAAAGACCACGATAAACTATATATTGATTACTTTTGTCTTCGTGAGGTTTACGAACAATTACTAAAAAATTTGCCAAGTGATAAAATAGTCTGAGTTCATACGGCTCATGTCTTATTGACAAGATTCTTCCTTTTTCTTCTTTGAACATGAATTGGCGATTCAAAGTACATGTTGACATGAAAGCAACGATTTTGAAAAGGGTGTATCAAGGTATATTTACACAAGGTAAACTCGTTGGCCCATATGTTTGTCAGCTGATTACCCCTAGTTGGAACATAAACGTCAAATTTCGTGTATATGAGCCAAAATTTGTACATGTGTGCGTTAAATTGTTTTTGTTTTATATGAAGATAATTTTGACAAATAGGTTCCTTTTATAGAGCAGTATGTATACACTCCCAAATGAGTCTACCTTGTGTAAATATACCTTGGGGTGTATCGTATTTTAAACAATCTTTATACTAAAGAGAGACACAGAATGTCATTCGAGTTGATAAGAGCCGAAATATTAATTCAACTGAGGTTAAAGAAATCTTGTAAAGATTTTTAGATGTTCTATTTTGTTAATAACTTCAAAGTACAAATCAAAAAATTTAAGACTGAATTGTTATTTTTGTTTTTTTTTATATTTATTTAATAGTTTATTGTCCCAGTAAAAACTTCGCCTACAAAATAATGTGTTGAGTAATTAGAAAAACATAAGAGCACTACTTACATTTCTACTGAAAGAACCAATGAATTTTACAAGGGGTGTCCCAAAATCAATGCATTTAAAAGTAAGTCATTATTACATCCAGTAAAACTTCGCTTACTTTTTCAAAACGAATAGCTTCTTTAACTAATTATTTTGTAGCTTTGTTCTATAACTACATCTATAATACTTCTATAACAACTTTTTTCTGGATGTATGTAGGTAAAAAAAATAATGACTTACTTTTGAATGCGTTCATTTTGGGTCATGCCTTGTAAAATTCATTGGTTCTTTCAGTGGAATTGTAAGTAGTGCTCTTATGTTTTTCTGATTACTTAACACATTATTTTGTAGGCGAACTTTTTACTGTGGTTTTATACATTAGAACAATGAATTGAATGGAAATACTAGTTTCTTCGTACTTTATGTGTAGTAATATTCACGTCAGTTAAAAGTTATATATAGTAAACAAAAATTCTAGTAAGTTTTTTATTGTTAAGTGGGGAACAGAATAGTAGCTGTAGTACAACGTAACGAATAGCGCTGCAAGCTGTCAAAAAGTTAAAAACGACAGTTTCAAAGTGGTGTCATTAGAATACGTAGTTGTAGTAGTCGTAGCAGTTGAAGTTGAAAAGCAAAATTCGAAATTTCGCTAGCTACAGCTACTACTACAACTACTTTATTCTGTTCCAGGCCTTAATGTCCAGCTCATTTTTTGGTCGTCCAGCTTTTTCTTTCCTAATGCCCAGCTTTTTTCGGATTCGTGTCTGGCAACCCTAATGTGCATTGAATTGACGTGTTCCATTTTTGACATTAAACAATTCGATAAAGTCACGATACAAAAAATTTGTCTGTTCACAAGTGCATAAAAAATCTTGTTTTATTAAACGATAAGCGACAAGATGTAGTTTGTGAATTGAACAAATATGTTTGCTATTTATATGTATGTATAACTTAATCATAGCGTTTATTTCAAAATATCCTTTATAAATATTTAACATTTTAAATTTATTTACAAATCCCCACAGTGTAAAGAGCAACTTTATTAGACAAAACAATTTTAATTTCTTTGCGGCAAGAAAAATAAAGCATTTCTTACACTTGAACATAAAGACAAATCGCATCTTTTTGTTAGCACACATTCTTAACAAATTGTTTGAATCAGTTTCTTTTGTAAATATTTAGCCAAAAGCTAAATAAAAATGTTTGTTTTTGTTATTGTTATTGTTAGTAAACAAAACATACATACATCAGATATGAGTTTAAAAGAAATTAGAAGAAAAAACATGCAAAAATATTTTAAAAAAATTACAAAAACATATTGTTACGAAATTAGATTTATCTAAGAAATATTTGTAGTTTAAGTTATAAGTTGTCTTCTATTATTATAAATAACGTCGTATTAGTTTGAATTATTATTTGCTACACTGTATTTTAGAACTTAGATTTAATTATAGAATCTCGAATTCAAACAAAATGTTCTGGAATCCACTAGAAGGTTCTTGAATCTGTTAGTTGTAGAATTTCGGATTCGAACAGAATGGTCTGAATTCGAATAGAAGATTCTTGAATCTACTAGTCTACAACTACTACCTGTGGTGACTATAAATACAGCCTGGTTTGTAAATGTAAGTTTAGTTTGTATTGAGACATTAAACGGTTCTGTTCGTAAATGACAATATTGGATAAAATTTTGTGAACAAAATAATTAATTTCAATAAAGTTTATGTTGAATAAGTGCTTGTATTTATTTGGATTTGCAATTGAAATAACTCAAACGCGTTTATTAAAGGAAAAACGTAAAAATGTTTATAGATGTATGTTGGACTACCAACACAATGGACATTTTCTTTGTTTCAACCGTACATTACTTAGCATTCGGCTCACACACCCAGGAACGATATCTATTTTTTAGTGTTTGTGTAGACGAACACAACCCGTAATTTCGTTCGTAACTATTTTCAAGAAAGAGCTTAACTTTATATAGTGTTATGTACTTCGTTAAAAAACAGAACAATTGTAGTGATACTGTAGACAAACATTATATTGTTACGTTACTGCCTTTCACTAACGTTTTGGTTTATTTCTTTTATAATAAACCGTTTCTAGTTCTTTTATTGCAATTCAAATAAAACAAATAAACACAACACTTTAATGTATAGCACTTATTTATTAAGAACTTATTCACCTTAACAACCGAAATTTACAGCTTTTATTTACAACTCACTGTTGTAATCAACACACTTCAAACGTTTATAGTTTTCTCCGCGTGATGCGTTCTTAACTTGACAAAGTCTTAAATAATAATGCTGTTTTTTTATGCTAGCCGCCGCAAGTATTTTTACGGTAATTAAGCCATCTAGAACATTCGAAATGTTTCTCGAAGGTTCGAGGCTTTACTTATTCCCCACTCTATCGTCAATTATGATTTATGGCGGCACTTATGTTTACATAATTTCACCACTTATACTAAAGCTTTTTTAACGGTCATTTCTAGGGCTTTCTGCACATTGGGATTGAAGTGTACTAAATTATAACAATCTTTAATAACAATGTAAACTAATAAAATAACTAACAAATACTAAATAACTAATCAATACAAGATAAATAATAATTAAAACTAATTCTTAAACAATAATTTAAACTAACTAAAGTTACTTTCGTATCAATATTTTAATGTTCTATAATGTTTCTTTTTTTACAAAAAACTTTTGCAACGATCGCAGCACGAAAAGCTTTTGTGTGTATTGTGTATATGTTTTGTTTGTGTAAAATTATCTTGCTGGCTTTTTGTTTTTTTTTCGTATGTGTATTTTGTTTTTGTAAAAAATGTTATTTTTTACCAGCCAAAAGCGACGAACATTAATAAGCCAAACCGAACACAATGAAGTTTGAGGTTTAAAAAAAAAACCGAACGGAATTAAATGTTCTCATCTTTTGCTGAGTTGGATAAAAACAGTATTATTTTTAACAATAATTTAAACTAACTAAAGTTACTTTCGTATCAATATTTTAATGTTCTATAATGTTTCTTTTTTTACAAAAAACTTTTGCAACGATCGCAGCACGAAAAGCTTTTGTGTGTATTGTGTATATGTTTTGTTTGTGTAAAATTATCTTGCTGGCTTTTTGTTTTTTTTTCGTATGTGTATTTTGTTTTTGTAAAAAATGTTTTTTTTTTACCAGCCAAAAGCGACGAACATTAATAAGCCAAACCGAACACAATGAAGTTTGAGGTTTAAAAAAAAAACCGAACGGAATTAAATGTTCTCATCTTTTGCTGAGTTGGATAAAAACAGTATTATTTTTGTGTTCGAAAGATGACAAACAGGGAAACGTTATTTTCTTAATGATTTTCTACATAAACACTTTAGCGTTTGTGTTTTTCACCAAATCTAAAAAAACCTAAAAAAGAAAAAAAGGAATTTTATAAATATGTATGTCTCTTTTTAAGCAATTGCTTTACGCATACATACATATACAGTTAATCAGTTAAATATATTAACAATAATTTCAATAAAAATATTTCAACTTTTAATTTCTTTTGTTTGTTTATAACGGACTATATATACTAGCAGGCGCGTATATATTTTTAAAATATGTTTTGTTAATTTCGATAATACAAGAATTCCCAATAATAATATTTTTTTTAATGTACAAAATTTTTGGAAATCCCAGCAAGGTTTTTTGTTTTTTTTTTTATGGAAGTTCTAACGAAATTTTCAGTAATCCTAATAGTTATTTAATAGTTATTTCAAATGAAAAATCTAGTTTACCGTATTCAAATACTTACTATTCTACATTCAATCCCAGCAGGTGCCATCTATATTCGAAGACTAAACGTTTGACTTGATAATGCGTGCGGTTGAATTATTAATAAGCCCTAGTAAATGCAATATTTATGTATGTATGTGTTATATGAATCAAAATTCTATTCGATAATTTTTGCGAAAGCACGAATTTGTCAGGGAAAAGCCAGATTTCCTTATCTTTAAGATATTTCAACATGCAACAAAAAGTTTATAGGGAAGAATTTATTGGCTTGATTGTAATCGCATTTGAAGAGGCTTCAAATGATATTGTTGACGTTGATGTGTCAATTGATGCGAAGGCACTATCATCAATAGGTGGCATGTCATAACGTCCAGTGTCATAGTGTCCATGGTCAAGTACCATAAAGGATTTTCTCCTCTATGGTATAACAAACATGATTATTGGCCGGAATCATGGATTTTCTCCTCTATGGTATAACAAAACCGGCTTCGCTAACTAAAGCTTCACTGCATAGACGGCCTTCGGCCGGGCGCAACGTATTTCTCCTCTATGGTATAACAAAAACGGGCTTCGCTAAGTAAAGCTTCTCTACGTAGTCGGCCTTCGTTCAGAAACAAGGCATATTTTAGAAGCTTAACTTAGCGAAACCGTCCATGGACACTATGATACTGGATATTATGACAAGCCACCCATCAATAGTGCTTAAAGCTTTGACAAATTTTGGTCTTGACCTAAAAAATTGTGTAGGAGATGGAACAGATGGGTATCCTCTGATGTCAGCAGAAAATGGAGCTGTTAAAACACTCTGGAAGCCACGACAAATGCGAAACAAACGCCTTGCTATTCCCATAAATCAAGAAACTCAATTTATAAAAGCAATAAATTGCCATTAATACAAAAATTTGTATCATTTGTTAAAGAAACGACAAAATTTTTTAAATATAATCATCCCAAGCGAAACACAGTTTTAGCAAAGTATTTGGGAGCCAAACTCTCTACATTATGCGATCACGACTCAATTTAACACTTTGCAACAAGTGTACATCATATAGTAGAAGCTTTGGAAAAATATCTGAGTGGAAAGGTAGTATCTCTACCTCTATATTTAGGAACTCACTTAGTACTTTTGAATTTATTTGCGGAATATACATATTAAGTGTGATACTTGATGTAACAAAGCCAGTTAGTATTATTTTACAAAAGCAAGATATAGATCTTCAAAAAGGATCAAGCCTTATCAAAACTTTTATCATGAGCCATGAAGGGAACAGAAATAAAACAAAAGAATATTTCAAAGCGATTTTTGAAAAAGTTTAAGTTATTTGCGTTCAAATCGAGGTTCCAATCGAAAAGACAAGATTTGAACGAAATAATCACATCCCAAATGTTGAAGATTACTACCGAGTTGTTGAATTTATTTTAGAAGATCTCAAAACACCTTTCCCAATAGTGAACATACCTAAACTTATACCTCAAAGTGTAATCAAGTCATATACAGATATAAAACTGTTAAAACCACAACTAGCTGATGAGCTGATTATATTTGATAAAAGAGATAAACACCTACTAACATCTAAACTTGAGCCTGATCTGTCAGATAACGTTGAAGATGCTTTAATAAACTGTGATGAAGATATCTACCCAAATCTAAGAAAAATATTTCAAATGTTCGTTTCAATGCTCGTCAGTAAAGCTACGAGCGGGAGGTCATTTCCTACCCTTCGTCGAATAAAAACATGACTCAGATCAACAATGACAGAAGACATACTGTATTGTCTAAATTTGCCTCACAAGAAAATCAAAAATTGCTTATTTAAAAATATTAATGTATATTGAACTGATCTTATATTTTATTTAACCTTTTTGTTGAGTTTTTTTTTAATATAATATACACATATTGTTTTTAATAAACTTTAAAAAATCAAATTTTTTACTTTTTGTATCATACAAAATTTCCCCCCCGTAAAGCTCAAACTGGATCCGCGCCTGTATACTAGTGTTCGCCTTATGGTCAAAATTCGACCATAAATTGTTAAGTAAATATGAGGAAAACATAATTCATCTAAGAATATATGAATTTATTTATTTCGAGCATTTAGTTTTTCCTTCAAAATGGAGGTTGGTACAAAAGTCTCTTTTATATATTGTCATCCACTCAGACCGTTGCACGTTTAATTTTATATTTCTTTGTCTAATATTAACGAAATTCATCAGAGTACCAGATGTTGAACGAAAAAGTATCAAAAAAAATCCCTTAAATGTTTTTATTCACCCAGTTTAATGGATAATTTTATCTTTATATGTCGAATATTAACGAAAATTCAAAAAGATCCAGATGAAAAACAGAAAGTACCAACATTTTTTATCTTATAGGTTCACTCAGGACCCTCCACCCTTAATATTATGTTTCTAAGTTCAATATTCTAGAAAATTATCACATGAAGCACAGAAAAGTAAAAAAAAGAAATTTAGTTTCCCGTATTTCCCCTTTTTTCTCCCAAAAGAGGTTCGGTTGACAAACAAAGGAAGAAAGCGTTTTTATCTGTTTTGCCTGGTCCGATTTATACATAAGATTTATATAGTCGAAATATTCGAAAACCGGTTTCAGAAAAATGTCGAATAATCGATCACCCTAATTTTTTTTAAATGTATTTTGTATTTGTGGTAGTAGCAATTTTTGATGCTTATAACTCTGAAATTATTGAACAGATTTTAATAAAATATATATTGTGCACTACTTTGAGTAAATACCTCTCAATTGTTCAAATCGGTTGACATACAGAGGAGGAAAGTGTTCTTAACTGTTTTGCCTTAGCCGATTTATATATAGATGATACTGTCTTACCTAATATCTGATTACATTGAGCAAGTTGAAAAAAACTGACAAGCGGGGGACATAACGTTTTAGACTAATTCGGGTATGCTAAATCCGGTGGTGCTTACAGTTTTTTTTTAAGTTGGCTCTTGTTTTTCAGCAAAATTTCAAAATTTTTTCATAATTTATAAAATTCATACACGTATAGGAAATAAAGTTCCAAACGAAGTAGACAACAAATGATAAAAATCTGTCTACAACTTTTGATTTTTTTCATAAAAGATGAAAAATATGAATTCAGTTAATTTTTATTCCTTCGACCTTTTTTTAATAAAAATAAAAAGTTTTTTCGGGCTCGAGGTCAATTATTTGTAAAAAATATATATTATTTATTAATTAATGTACAATAGCTGCGTTCGAGAACACAAAAGTTTTTACTATTTTTTACTGAACTGTACTGCATTTTGTAATGAACCTACCATTTGGTGTTGTAAGATTTTAGTTAAAACCTAGTAAGCTGGAATTCTACTACAAAAGAACTGAGGGGAGCCATTTATGCAGCTGCTAGCTTCAGCCGGGTTGGGGGTGTTCGTTGTACCTTGTAGCAAAATCAAGTTAATTACAAGAAAAATATTATTATAGACTCCCATAAGTATTAATCAAATTAAACCCCATGGTGACAATCCCTTTTTCTATATTCTGAGCTTGCATTTTAAATAAGACTCAAAGATGAAATAGAGTCATGGCAATAAATTTCCCTCCCTATCCAATGTTTCGATTCTTGCCGTAAGTTTGGTATCGAAACCCCTAACAGAAAATTACCTCAAATGAAATTTAGCTCATTTCGTCAAGAAAACCTGTATTTTACTTTAGAACCGCATACTGTTCGATTTAATTCAATTTAACTTTATTCAATAATTCATTATATAAAAAGAAATAGATTTTAGGTTTTGCATAGAAAATTAGTATTAAACTAAACAAAATAGATTATTTCTCAAACAAAATATATATACATATATTTATACAACAACAAAAAAAAAAAATTAATAACAAAATGAAATAAAAATTATTACAGTAATTCCATATTTAATTCATGTGTTCATGAAGGTGCATAAAAATTCGGATTGTATCGTACCGAAAATATATGAGATTTTTAAAAAAAAAAATGAGATTGAGATGCTCCGTCGATTCCAAATAAATAGAAACAAACCAAAAGAAAATATGAAAGATTTAGTAACGAGTGGAAGCAAATTTATAAATGAAAAAAATTATCAAAGTGATCCAACGATTAACCGTGTTAGTTGTTAGTGTAATATTTTGTTTTGGTTTTGTTACTACTATTTGGTTTTATTTTTTTTTTCTTTGCTTGTCTCATAAAAAATTAAATTGCAAGAGAAAAAAAATATACCTTTTACTTATTTATCAATGAAAAGTGATAATCAATGAAATAAGGAAATCAATGAATTAACACCAAAAAAACTACAAAAAAAAAAAAAAATACTATGATCACTCACCAGTTTTACTCCGCGTACGATGAAGGCCTTCAGCATATGGGATGTCTGCTAAGTTAAGGAGAATTTAATTTTAAGAGGATTAGATTTATGTATTTTTTTTCTCTGCTGATAATTATGCAAAACGAAGAACGTTTGTTTGCTAAATTAAAAAAAAAACGGAAAATTATGAAAAACAAATGTCGGAAAAATTTTATGCAACTTCAACAAAAAAAATACTTAAATAAAGAGTTATCATAACGTGGTGGATCCAATTGTAGATTTATAAAATTTTTGTGAAGGCTTAACTTGTAGTATCTGGTTGTATTGTATACATCTATAAAGTGACATAGGTAGAGTGTGTCCAGTATCGCCAGAAATTCTGGATTTCTTTACAAACGCAATAAAAAAGTTGATAGACGACTTCTCTTTGAAAAGGGGTACTGCTGTAAACAACTTGCTTTGTGAGATACTTGAAGAAAATTAAGGTGTTGATCAAGTAACCAAACTGAAATCCAAGTTACTAGGTAATATTTTCACGGAATTAAGTCCTCTTGATGTTTGAGGGGTTGAGATTCCAGACCACCTTGTCTTGTGTGAGGTAAGGTACACCAGCTGATAAGGGTAGTTAGTTTTAGTGATTTTATTAACACTCTTCGGTCTACTTAGTAGGGTTTCTAGGAGGATTGAGTCCCCCGTAAACTTGTTAACCTTTGGTGTCTAATGCGCCTTGGACAGAGTAAATATATAACGTATTTTTTTTATCACGTTTTTTATTTTATAGTTTATATAATTTTATTTCTGTTCTTTCTTTTTTTTTATAAACTTGAATTTTGCTTGAACCACTTAATTTCCAATGTCAGGTTATGTGAATACTTTTGCAAATTTTTCAAAATTCTCTTCGCTTTAAAGAAGATGTTCTCCAATCAAACTTTAAAAGTAAAAGAACTTTCTGAAAACTTCGAACGCTACAGGAAACTTTAATCGCATGTTTTATACACAAAAAGGGGAGACAAAAAATACGTACAAAGAAAAGCAAAAATACACGTTTTTATCGACCGGCCACATATCAGACGACCGTTGGCAACGTCTTAAACTTTTCTGCTACTAAATAAAATATCCCCTAATTAATACATTAAATCAAATAAAAATGTTTGTAAATAAATTTGATAACTTTTCAAAAAGCAAATATAGAAATGTCCCAAGTTTTAGGTAAATAAAGCATTGTTGATATTTCACTTTATCTTTCATTTTTATACAGGCGTACGCAACCTGATCGGATTCAAGACATGAACCAATTTTATAGGTTTAACAGCATTCAATTATGTTAAGTTTTCAGCTCATCACTGGTTTGTTGTTATAACATTATGTAAAATATTTATCACATTTTGGAAAAAGTAAAATAAAATGAAAAGCATCATTACAAAACCGAGTAATATTGACCTTGCGGGTAACAATATTAATCGGCGATGGCTTAGGTTTCGCGTATGGTATATTTAAGAAAAATGTCCGTTAAACTTTAAACAAACAAAATTTGCTAAACAAAGCATCCCCAAGTATTTGTTTCAAATATTTAAATAATATTATTACAAAAAAAAAAAACAAATAAAATAGTTGTCGTTCCTTGATTTTGACTTATTCCGTGCAATGATGGATTAAATCTATACATTAAATAAAAGTATTATTCTGTCTAGTATAAATTACATAGACATCTTAATAAAGAATCAGGGGCGAATGTCCTTGGCATGATAAGTTCCTAGGATTTTTCCGTTGTAATCTTCTAAGATATAGTAGTTATTTCCCACTTTCTCTTTAATTTTTGCCTTTAGAAAAAGGGGAGAAAGTTTGGCATTATAATCCTTTGCGGCGGAACTTTGCGAGAAATTTATCCTAAGGACTTCTTGACCGACTGTGAATGAAATAGGACGCGTACGTAAGTTATAATGGGCTTGGTTACGTTTATATGCATCGGATATATTTTTTCTGAGTTCTACTCTCAGTAATTTTAGGTTGTCGTCCCTCGACAAAGAAAAACAGGGTTCATCTAAAAGTTGTAACTGGGAGAGTAATTTATATGAATCACCGTGTGTAATCATATTAAAACCGAATAGTGCATGATATGGGGAGCAATTGATTGATTGGTGTTTCGAATTTCTTAGGGCACAGCTAATAAAACTAAGATTCTCATCCCAACATTTTTGATTACCCTTAAGAAATGCTCGAATTCCACTGATAATTGAACGATTTACGCGTTCCGACGCATTGGATTGAGGTGAATAAATTGCCGTGTACATATGATTAATTCCCAATGACGTCAAAAAGCTATTAAACTCATTCGCTCGAAATTGTGAGCCATTGTCACTCACCAAAATTTCAGGTACACCGTAAATATGAAAAATATATTTGAGTAGAAAATCCTGAATAACCAAGGACGTAAACTTCTTTAAAGGACAAAGCCAATGAAACTTGGTTAAGTGATCTAGCACAATTAAAATTCCCAGATTACCGCTTTTGCTTCTAGGGTAGGGGCCGATTATGTCTACGAATAATCTTTGAAATGGTCGAATAGAAGTTGTGGATTTTCCCATCTCTGGTTTCATTATAAAATTAGGCGATTTGGTGGTTCTACAAACCTGGCATGTTCTTACATAGTCCCTAACATCCCTAACCAGACCGGGCCAAAAGAAATTACGACGAATTAAATCCAATGTTTTTGTCATTCCACCATGGCAAGATACTCTGGCATCGTGAAAATGTGCAATAACTCCCTTTCGTAGATTTTCCGGAACCCATAGTTTCCAGGCTTGTTCCTCCTGTTCTGCGTTACCGCTATAATGCTCTGTTCTTATATAAATAAACTTGTCAATGATTTTGACATCTAAATACTTGCAGGGATTTGCTGAGATTTTATCTTTTAAAACTTTATAGTCTTCGTCAAAAAAGTGTGGCGAATTTAAATCAATTTCTGGCTCAGTGATTTCTAACGATGAGATTTCCTCACAATGAATACGGGATAAAGCGTCAGGCACGACATTTTGTTTACCCTTACGATGGCTTATAGTAAATTTGTAGGCTTGTAGCTTAAAAACCCATCGCGCTAGCCTACCACTCAAATCCGGTTGTTTCATAAGCCAAATTAAGCTGGCATGATCGGTAACTACTTCGAATTCCTGAAGCTCCAAGTAGCACCGAAATTTTTTTATTGCTTCCAAGGCTGACAAACATTCGCGTTCTGTTACGCTATAATTCCGCTGGTAGGAATTTAATTTTCTAGACAACATGGCCTTTCGGCCCCTTCCTTATCTAACTGTATTAACACTGCTCCGATCCCATAGTCGCTGGCGTCACAGTGAAGGTAAAATTTCTTATCAAAATCAGGGTTGGCTAATACTGGTGCCGAAGTGAGTAGTTTTTTTATATTTTCGAAGGCTTTTTGGGCTGCTTCAGTCCAAACGAACTTCTTTTTGGTTGTCACCACTTCAGTTATGGGGAACACTACCGTAGAAAAATTATCAATGAAGCGACGATACCACCCAGCTAATCCTAAAAATCCTCTTACTTGCTTTAAGTTCTTAGGGGCCGGCCAGGACAGTATTGAATCGATTTTTTCAGGGTCAGTTTTAATCCCCCCATCTCCTATAACATAACCAAGGTATTTAACTTCTCTAAAACAGAACCTACTTTTGGATATATTAAGTGTCAAATTTGCCCTTTGGAACTGGTCCGAAATCCTCACTAGTGTAGACATATGAGAAGAAAAATCTGAAGATACTATAATTAAATCATCAAGGTATCCAAAGACACAGTGTTTCAAATCAGCAGGAATTAATTCATCCATTAAGCGACACATAGTTTGGGGAGCGTTGCACAGTCCAAACGGCATAACCCTGAATTGGTACAGTGGTCGCCCAGGGACGGTGAATGCTGTGAGCGGTTTCGCCTCATCGGCTAGGCCGATTTGCCAATATGCGTCCTTTAAATCGAGTTTAGAAATTAAGTTGGCTTGCGGAAGACGAGAAAATATTCCCTCTATGTTAGGCAACGGATAGGCATCTTTCTTGGTTACAAGATTAAGTTTTCTGGCGTCTAAGCACAGGCGGACTTTGTTTGGTTTGATTACCAAACGCATGGGAGAGCTCCATGAAGAATTTGAAGGTTCTATTACACCTTGGGCCAACATACGATCGATCTCTTCAAACATCAGTTTCTCCACTGCCGGAGAAACTGGATAAAACCTTTGTTTAATCGGCTTGGCATCGCCAATGTCGATTTCATGATGAATCATGTTGGTTTCTCAAAATTGGGGAAGAGAGCAATAACTGCCTCTAATTGTCTCTGTTGACATAGTGTAAGAGGACACTTTGTATCATCTAAATCGGCAGATTCAGACTTTGCAGACTCTAGTTTTTGGACTTCGGAAGAATTTAATTCAGACAATGTGGACAAGACATTTGACTTATATTCACAGACAGACGAATTAGATACTATTACTGACTCAAAAATGTCAGGCGCAAGTTGAAATGCCTTCCAAAAATCCAAACCTAAAATCAATCTCTGAGATAAAGTTGGGACGACTAATATTTTTATTTGCTGAATTTGATTTTTAAAGGACATCTTAGCATCCAGATAACCTAATACCCTTCGTCTACCATCGGCAGTTTTAACGACAGATTTTAGACTATGAAATTCAGGAAATCTCGAAAAATCGTAAAGTGCCAAATCTGACCCTATACAACATACGTTTGCGCCAGTGTCCAAAAGACCGAGTTCAGAAAAATGAAGAAACTTAACTTTTGCGTAATAGCGCTCATCACAGGGATTTGTAACGATCGAGGAAATTATAAATTTCGAGGCAAATTTACGACACTTAAAATAATTTCTTAATCTAATTGTGGACCTTTTGGGACATGATTTCGGTTTGGTTAAAACGGATACTTCAAAAATTCTATTACGAGCAGAAATATAATCTAGCCATCGTTGATGGTATGGGCGAAGTGGGTAAAGATTTTTACCAGACTGGTGAAAATCGAAATATGCCGAATGCTTTGGTTTTATTATTTCAATTTTGGGTGCATAAATTTCCTTAGTTACGGCTCGAGTAGTTTTAGTAGGCTTAGTAGACGAATCTAAAAGTTTAGGGGATGTCATATTACTATCTATATTCGATCCTTGTTCGAATTCGAAGCCTGATAGTTTTTTGATTGATTACGTTTTGTAAGACAGAATTGACATTTAGGTTTGTAGGTATTTTTAGCTCCGCAGCCATAACAAAACACAGACCTTTCTTTTTCACAATCTTCCCAGTGATGACCGGGTTCATCGCAGTTCCAACAGACTCTAAGAAATGGTTGTTGAATTGCGTCTACCTTATTATCTGATTTTACCAAATCGTGTATATCATCTTCTAACTCAACTTCTGCGACATTTCTTCGTGGTATAAAACAATTTTTTTGCATGAACGGCCTTTTAAAGTTATCATCACCTAACAAATTCTCTCTCATTTGTACAAGCTTGCGAAGGTGAGCTAGAGAATAAACAGGCACATATAAGAGCTCGTGTCGGATATCTGGGCGAAGATTTCTGCTCAATATTTCGATAAGTTCTTGTTCCGACATGGGTGAGCTTAATCGGTCTAAATTTATAGAAATTGATTCATAAAATGATTCGAAATTTTCCCCAGGCTTTTGTTTTCTGCTGCGAATTTCCTCCTTTATATCGAAATCCGACTTAAACTCCTTATACTGATAGCGAATAGCAGCACAAAAATCATCCCAGACAACATTTTGGACTTGTTTATGATATCTCCAAAACCAGTCTCGGGCTTTACCCGAAAGGAGAATATGCAAATTTTTGCAAATCCCATCGAAATCATTATTAAAATTCTCTGCAGTTAAGGATCGTACTCTATAGAGAAATTCCTCTACATTTAAACCTTTTGTAGACCCATCGAACTTTAAGTTCCAGTTCTGTACAATAGAGGTTACCTTATCCGCTCTAAGAGAAAAATTATGATCATTATGAGAGGAAGTAAAAGAATTAGGTAGGGGTGCATTAAATTGAGGAGATGAATTTCTATTTACGTTACGATTTCCCACCCCAGAAGTGGTGGCAATATTCATATTTCGCAACAATCTTGATACAGTAGTTTCGATCATTTGATTAATCTGCCCATAGTCAATAACATTGTTACCATCATCTGCCCTTTGGGGGGTATTATTTACAAGATTAGCAGAATTTCTAAACGGATGAGAATTTCTTGGGGCTTGTGCCATTGGGGAGGCAACTTGTTCAGATTGTTGTCCGCGAAGATGACTCAAGCTAATGTTAATTAGTGGATCTGGATTTGTGTCCGGAAATAAATTTCTACTCTGACTTCTAGTGTTATATTGCTTAGCCAACGCGCCGCGACCTTTTCCACGAGTAACATTCACTTGGGACTTCGGATCACGTATTGGTAAATTAAAATTTTGACTAGGAATACTTAAAGGGTGTGAAGTAGCTATTGGTGGAAGTGATTGGAATCTAGAAGAACGTAGGTCAGATAACTCACACGGACGTTTACACGAAGGACATTCTGACGATTCGGATAAAGTTTTTTCTATACAATTTCGATGAAATGAATGTTCACAATGTGCAATTATCAAACATTCTTGTTCTGTAGCCATGATCTCATTGCATATAATGCAATTGGTACTCGCTCCCGCGCCTGCTCCAGAATTTTCAGGTGGAGGAGACCTTATTAAAGACATAGCTGACGATTAAAGAATAACAATATAAATTTGACACCAATTAAGTTTACTATTCAAATATGAAACGCTCAAAATTTTCCTTTTTAGCAAAAAAATAAGATCACTAGTGCCAAACGAAATTACTTTAATAAAATAACTGTATTTTTTAAAAAAATGGTGATTTTACTTGGGTCAGAAAAAAATTATAGACAAACATATGTTTTTTCCGGTAAGAATTAACTTTTATCTAAAACATAGAGCTTTGATAAGAGATCAACTTTATTCTTATAGAATTTATAAGCCCAATTTTGTTGCTTTGTTTTTTCCTTTTATAGAATTATTTATAAAACTTCTCGCGAGGTAAACAATATCACAAGTAACACTCCCTATGTCTTGTTTTCATGTTTTATTATTACAAATAGAATATAAATATATAGGTATGTTTTGAAAAATAGTATATAAATATGTGTATGTATGTATATAAATTATGTCCAGAAAATTTTTTATATTCGCTAGTTTTCTTTCAGATATGGCTAAATTCATAAGGTTATAAAATACTATTTATTTAAAATGCAAGCTGATTATTAGAATCAGATTTAAATTTCAATTAACAATTATAAAAAATTTTAGAACGTTGTAACACACCCATAAAATAGATATTATTCTACGACAGTTAAAGGATTGCATAACATTTATCGGATACTTAACCGCAATCTGCAAAATAAATATATTCCTGATAAACGCGCAGCTCTGTCACCTCAGTTACAAAAATAATTTATTCTTATTAATCTTAAGACCGCTTATCTTAAATAAATGTTCAGTAAATTGAAAAAAAAATAAAAAAAAACTTTAGATAAATTATCGGTCGAAATTTCTAAACTTTTTATGCCTCAGAGAATCGAAAATCCTGAAAACTTCTAAAATTTATTTCATTTAAAAATCCACTATTTCCATCCATTCAAAATAAGGTGTCCGAAATTTTAAACAAGACAAAAACAGAGCCGTAAAAGGTACTAAGTCGTAACCCCTTCGGGCCCCACGTTGGGCGCCATTTTCTGTAATGAACCTACCATTTGGTGTTGTAAGATTTTAGTTAAAACCTAGTAAGCTGGAATTCTACTACAAAAGAACTGAGGGGAGCCATTTATGCAGCTGCTAGCTTCAGCCGGGTTGGGGGGGTTCGTTGTACCTTGTAGCAAAATCAAGTTAATTACAAGAAAAATATTATTATAGACTCCCATAAGTATTAATCAAATTAAACCCCATGGTGACAATCCCTTTTTCTATATTCTGAGCTTGCATTTTAAATAAGACTCAAAGATGTAATAGAGTCATGGCAATAAATTTCCCTCCCTATCCAATGTTTCGATTCTTGCCGTAAGTTTGGTATCGAAACCCCTAACAGAAAATTACCTCAAATGAAATTTAGCTCATTTCGTCAAGAAAACCTGTATTTTACTTTAGAACCGCATACTGTTCGATTTAATTCAATTTAACTTTATTCAATAATTCATTATATAAAAAGAAATAGATTTTAGGTTTTGCATAGAAACAACAAAATAGATTATTTCTCAAACAAAATATATATACATATATTTATACAACAACAAAAAAAAAAAAATTAATAACAAAATGAAATAAAAATTATTACAGTAATTCCATATTTAATTCATGTGTTCATGAAGGTGCATAAAAATTCGGATTGTATCGTACCGAAAATATATGAGATTTTTAAAAAAAAAAATGAGATTGAGATGCTCCGTCGATTCCAAATAAATAGAAACAAACCAAAAGAAAATATGAAAGATTTAGTAACGAGTGGAAGCAAATTTATAAATGAAAAAAATTATCAAAGTGATCCAACGATTAACCGTGTTAGTTGTTAGTGTAATATTTTGTTTTGGTTTTGTTACTACTATTTGGTTTTATTTTTTTTTTCTTTGCTTGTCTCATAAAAAATTAAATTGCAAGAGAAAAAAAATATACCTTTTACTTATTTATCAATGAAAAGTGATAATCAATGAAATAAGGAAATCAATGAATTAACACCAAAAAAACTACAAAAAAAAAAAAAAATACTATGATCACTCACCAGTTTTACTCCGCGTACGATGAAGGCCTTCAGCATATGGGATGTCTGCTAAGTTAAGGAGAATTTAATTTTAAGAGGATTAGATTTATGTATTTTTTTTCTCTGCTGATAATTATGCAAAACGAAGAACGTTTGTTTGCTAAATTAAAAAAAAAACGGAAAATTATGAAAAACAAATGTCGGAAAAATTTTATGCAACTTCAACAAAAAAAATACTTAAATAAAGAGTTATCATAACGTGGTGGATCCAATTGTAGATTTATAAAATTTTTGTGAAGGCTTAACTTGTAGTATCTGGTTGTATTGTATACATCTATAAAGTGACATAGGTAGAGTGTGTCCAGTATCGCCAGAAATTCTGGATTTCTTTACAAACGCAATAAAAAAGTTGATAGACGACTTCTCTTTGAAAAGGGGTACTGCTGTAAACAACTTGCTTTGTGAGATACTTGAAGAAAATTAAGGTGTTGATCAAGTAACCAAACTGAAATCCAAGTTACTAGGTAATATTTTCACGGAATTAAGTCCTCTTGATGTTTGAGGGGTTGAGATTCCAGACCACCTTGTCTTGTGTGAGGTAAGGTACACCAGCTGATAAGGGTAGTTAGTTTTAGTGATTTTATTAACACTCTTCGGTCTACTTAGTAGGGTTTCTAGGAGGATTGAGTCCCCCGTAAACTTGTTAACCTTTGGTGTCTAATGCGCCTTGGACAGAGTAAATATATAACGTATTTTTTTTATCACGTTTTTTATTTTATAGTTTATATAATTTTATTTCTGTTCTTTCTTTTTTTTTATAAACTTGAATTTTGCTTGAACCACTTAATTTCCAATGTCAGGTTATGTGAATACTTTTGCAAATTTTTCAAAATTCTCTTCGCTTTAAAGAAGATGTTCTCCAATCAAACTTTAAAAGTAAAAGAACTTTCTGAAAACTTCGAACGCTACAGGAAACTTTAATCGCATGTTTTATACACAAAAAGGGGAGACAAAAAATACGTACAAAGAAAAGCAAAAATACACGTTTTTATCGACCGGCCACATATCAGACGACCGTTGGCAACGTCTTAAACTTTTCTGCTACTAAATAAAATATCCCCTAATTAATACATTAAATCAAATAAAAATGTTTGTAAATAAATTTGATAACTTTTCAAAAAGCAAATATAGAAATGTCCCAAGTTTTAGGTAAATAAAGCATTGTTGATATTTCACTTTATCTTTCATTTTTATACAGGCGTACGCAACCTGATCGGATTCAAGACATGAACCAATTTTATAGGTTTAACAGCATTCAATTATGTTAAGTTTTCAGCTCATCACTGGTTTGTTGTTATAACATTATGTAAAATATTTATCACATTTTGGAAAAAGTAAAATAAAATGAAAAGCATCATTACAATTTTACGAAATTGCGTTTGAGTACACAAAATACAGTAAATGAGAACACAAATTGAGTGCGTAAAGTGACAGTTCTTGTCTGAGTATTTACAAATTTTTACTGCAGAAATTTTTGTAGTAAAATTTAGTAAATCAAAAAAACATATGTTTCAAAAAGTAAACAAGCAAAAGTAACAAATCAAAAGCATACAAATTGTGAAAAAATTGTTAAGTAAAAGAAAAGTTGAAATAAAAATTAAGCCACAACAGAAAGTGAATAAATATTTGGCCAAATACAAACTTTTGAAATTTTTTTTGTTATGTTAATTTTTTAGAGTTGTAAAAGTGTGAAGTATTTGGGTTCTTAAGTAATCAATAGCAAAAAAATTATTCATGTTCATTTAAATAATTTAACCCGCTACAAATTAGTAAAATCAAATAACATAAAAAACAAACAGATATGAAAGATTACATAAAAGAGTTTGTTTGTATTTTCCAAAAATGTTCGTGTTATAATAAGTATTTAATCGAGTACCGATAAGAAAACGAGTTAAGTAGTCAAAAGTGTCAATATTTTTCAACACTTCAATTATTTGCCATCAGCTGTTGCCTTTATTTTACGAATTTTTACAAACTTTGCGTTCGCGTACTTTTTTGTACAACAGCTTTTTGTGAGAGCACGTCTCTAACAAATATATTTGTAACTCATTCCTTGATAATCGATGGATATCGAAATATTGGAACAAATTAATTAATAAATAATAAATATTTTTTACAAATAATAGACCACGACTTCGAAAAGCTTTTTATTAATATTAATTAAGTTTAAGAATTTCGTACAGGTACAATGCCATATTTGTATGGTAGCCTCCGAAGTGGTAGAAATAAAAGGGCAAATATGTTTTTAAGAAAATGCTTCGTACGAAAGACTAATGAAGGACTCATAGGCAATTATGGGTATTTTTCTTCAATATATTTCTAGCCTATATTAAAAAATGTTCTATAGGAACTCCCTTAAGAAATTAAAGAAGAGGAAAGAAATGTTAGAAACAAATGATGTGGAGAAAAAATAAAGTGGGGTTGTTCATATATTTGACCCGTCTAGGGGCATCCTAGACGCTTAGGAATTTCGTTAAACCGCCATATTTGTATGGAAGCGCCCCTAATGGATGGTGATAAGTGGAAAGTATATTTTGAGAAAATGTTAAGGATAAAAAAACTAGTGGAGGTCGGTCATACTCGGTAGGCTAGCTAAGTAGTGAGCTATTCTATCAGCGCCGGGGTTGCGAGTTCGATTCCCGCCAGAGACTCTGGTTTTTTGCCTGCAGACAAGCTTAGAGCTTCGTGGGATTAGCTAAGTAATTAAAAAAAAATTAACAAAAGTGTATCACCTTAGGACCGACTCCTAGGCAGTTATGGGACCTTTTCTTCAATATTTATTAAGAATATAATTTTCATATACTATGAATCTGGTCGATCTGGTGCTATGGTATTCAGTTATAGGCCTCCAATATATAAACAAATCAAAAGGGGACAAAACGAAATTCTTCGAATCATCCCATTCGCTTCCTCGTATGTGAACAACTCGAACATTAGCAAAAACAACAATGTGCCGTCAGTAAAAATTATGATCACAAAACATTCAATAAAATATGTTAAAAGTCTTTAACTGCACCCAAATCCACTAGCTAGAAATATTTAAAATGATCACGGCCACATTCGCTTAAGGGCAAGAGACTCTGCAGCACTAAGGAAATTAGGTGAATTTTCGCCAGGCAGTGGCGAAGACTTGATTAACTATTTTCTAGTTCATATCTCAATATATAAAGATTCAATAAAAAAGTTCATTCAAGATGTGACCTATCAAACATTTTTTTATTAATTAAATAAATAATGCCCACTTAAAGGCATATTAAAAATGCATGCTTCATATAATGGCCATGAGTAATTTGAGCCAAAAGTATAATTTACTGTTGCATACAAAAGTTCACAATTTGTATTTAATTGCTTATTAAAGAAGTTTGTTTACAATTAGCCAAGCAACAGTTAAACAAAACCAGTCCGACACCATCAACAATGACACGACATTTCTTATTTTTTTCTTTTAAAAATAATATAAAAGATATAAACTATAAAAGTTACTATAATGACAAAATCATTTGCACGTTCATTTTTATGAACAATGTTAATGAAACATGTTGATTTTAAAAGTTAAATTAATTTGAATTTCTGTTTGTTTTTGCACGCGATAAAACTAAAATAAATCGTGTTGTGATTGTACTAAACTACAATTAAAATTTATTATATGTATAATAATATTAAAAAAAGTAGCTAGAATATATGAAAAATATTCACATACAAACATTTTATTTACGTTGAATACAATACCGAATTTTAACAAGTAATTCTGTGTGAGCAGCAGTGTCCCGAAGCCAGGAGTCCGAGCTTAATTTAAAAATCACGATTCCCAGGATTAAAAATAACCATTATTGATTGCTTATGCTAATCAATATTAATAAAAAAGTAACAAAAATACTTTTTTTCTATAAAATTGTAAATAAAACGGAAAATTTCAAAAGATTTTGTTATTCGTGCTTAATTCCCAGTTTTTATTCTTGACAAAAACACTTGAAATTTATTGTTGATGGGATAAGCTATTCCTATGCGCATTTCACTGGTTGCTTAGGCCAGATCATCAGGAAACTTCATCCATAAAGATTTTAGAAAAACTAAAGATATTAAACCAAATAAAACTGTTAAACGTATAAGAATTATAGCAACAGTTCAACTTGTAATAATATCAAAGTTTAAACAAAACACATCTACAATAAACAACAGTGGGTTTATCTCATCTTACATTCCCCACTACAATTAGTTGAAATTCTCTCAACATTAATTGTAGTTGTAAGTAGGTTAAGAAAAACAAAATAAAAACAACAACAACTTACAAAAGATGTTGTCAATTAAGTGTTTTTTGGCCAAAAATTTAAATTACTTTTTGATAAAACGGAAAATTTTTAAATTCTTAAGATTTCAAGTAATCGACACAATTGATCTTTGTCATCATATAGGCCCTTCGTATAAAAATTCTGAAGACCATTTTAACCATTTCTCACATTTTTTGTCAAAATATGTTAATAAATTGATTAATATTTTGTAAAACAGGGATGTCTAAATTCAGAAAGAAAAAATAAGACACGAGGCGAAATGTCGTTGAACTTTTGAAAACGGAATTAGTGGGATTCTTTTTAGGTCTTATTCATAAAAAATATTTCATGTTTCTAAACATTTTAAAATACGAATGTGTGTGAAACTATAGAAAAAATGCAGTGATGTTGATTTAATTCAACTACAAAATATTTATTGATAAAGTTCAATTTAAAGTTAAAAGGTTATAAAACCGGAAAAGATTGAATGATAAGTAATAAGAAGTTAAAACAAGTTATAAAAGCAAAATGTCAAAGATGACAGAGTTGCCATATTAGTAATTTGGAATGCTGCAGTAGGGATAGGCCAATATATCCAACACCCCTTCTCATTCTAAATTGTCAACCAGTTTAATTCTGGATCTTAAGTCCTTTATTCTGTGTGGTTTCGTAAGTAAATCTGCTTCCATGTCGTTGGTTGGACAATATTCACATCTTATTGTGCCTCTCTTCACGTAATCCTTAACGATGTGGTATTTTATATCAATATGTTTGGTTCTGTTGTTCAATTTGAAACCCTCAACGATCTTTATACAACTTTGGTTGTCTTCTTTTATGATGATGGGATTGGTTATAAGTTCTCCAAAATCTGCGAGTAACTGCTTCAACCATAACGCTTCTTTTGCTGCCTCAGCGAGTGCAACAAATTCTGCCTCTGTCGAAGACAATGTCACACATGTCTGCTTACGACAAGTCCACGAAACAAGAGCACCATAAACCTTAAAAAGGTATCCGCTATTAGATTTTCGATCCAATCGATTTTCGCCCCAATTAGCGTCTGAATAACCGGACAAAATTTCGTCATTATCTGGTGCTATCCACAATTTCATATTGATGGTTCCTTTGAGGTCCAATCCACTTCGTTTGGCTTACATATTTTCTGACTTAATATATTAACAGCAGCTGTGATGTCTGGTCTTGAGTTCAACGATATATATAGCAGACTTCCAAAAAGTTTCCGATAGTTTTTGTTGTTGCTAAGTTCTGTTTGCTGCATGCCAGACTTTCCGTATGAGACTTCTAATGGACTTGAGGATGGTTTTGAATTGTCAAGTCCAGCTTCCGCTAACATCTTTTCAATATACTTCGATTGTGAAATAGAATAATAACCACGTTCTGAACGTTCCACATGTAAACCAAGATAGTGCTTTATTGGCCCCAAGTCATGGATCTTGAATGTTTTTTCGAAAATATTCTTTATAGCTTTAATTGTAGTTTCGTCCTTTGATGCAATCAATATATCGTCCACGTAAATCAAAACAAAAGTTAGCTTGACCCCTTCTGAACTTACATACAAACATGGGTCCACGTTACTTTGATGAAAATCAGACTTTAGTAAAACCTCATGAAGTGTTTGGTTCCATGCCCTTGCCGATTGCTTTAGTCCATATACTGATTTCTGTAGAAGGCATACCATGTCTTCATTAGCCCTTTCTTTAAAACCTATAAGCTGTTCCATAAAAATTTCTTCACTCAAATTTCCGTTTAAGAAGGCTGTTTCGCAATCAATATGGTGAATTTTTAAATTCCGTTTTCCACTAATAGAAAAAAGTGTTCTAAGAGTAATATGTGACACCACTGAAGCAAAAACCTCATCAAAGTCCACGCCGTACTGTTGTGCAAATCCTCGAGCTACGAGTCTGGCTTTATATTGTTCACCATCGTCAGTAGACTTTTTCTTAAAAACCCATTTACAGCTGATAATATTTCGGTCTTTGGGCCTTTTCACCAATACCCAAGTTTCATTAGTTTTTAAAGCTTCAAACTCCTTTTCCATAGCCTTGAACCAATTACCTTTTTCACCACTTTGCATTGCTTCGGCATACGTTGTAGGGACATAACCTTGAATAGTATTTACATACCTTGCTGGAAGTTTTCCCTTAGTTTTACGTTCAGATTTTCTTATACCTTTTAAGTTATCTGTGCGATTCTCATCACTATCAAACCCATTAAACGACTCAAACGAATCATCAGACTCCTCCCCAGAATTATTTTCTTCCACTTCAACAGCTCCTTTAAAGAAAATTTCAAATTCGTTAGAACAGGTTTTATCTTTTTCATTGAATCCCTCAATTTTGCCTGTAAATTTTACATCTCGTGAAATATGGATTCTACGATTTTCATCAACCATTCGATAAGCCTTTGATTGTGGATCATATCCAACGAAAATCATTTTAACAGATTTTTCACTCAACTTCTTTCTCTTTATTTTGGGAATATGAACAAAACCTGTTTCACCAAAGTTTCTTAAATGGCTTAAATCGGGAACTTTATTGAACATTCTTTCATATGGAGTGACCCCTGTTGTTCGAGTAAGAATTCTATTTTGCAAATAATTGGATGTAGATACCGCCTCACCCCATAATTCGCCCGGTAGTTTTGCCTCCGCTAGCATGCACCTTACCATTTCGATAAGCGACCGGTTCTTGAGTTCCGCGACCCCGTTCTGCTCCGGACTATAGCCGGCTGTATATTGAATCTGTATCCCTTCATTTTCCAAAAAATTAATTATCTCTTTATTTATGTATTCCTTACCACGATCAGATCTGAATGTTTTTGGTTTAACACCAAAGTTTGTTTTGATCAAGGAAACAAAACTTTTTAATTTTTCGGGAACTTCAGATTTGTACTTTAGCAAATTTATATGGCAATATCTACTATAATCGTCTATAAATGTTAATATGTATAGATTACCGCTTGGGGTAGCAATTTCCATCGGGCCGCATAAATCAGTATGGATCAAATCAAATCTGTTTTCTAAACTTACCCCTTCTTTTTTGGGAAATGGTGTACGAGTTGATTTACCAACAGGACAAATTTGACAGGAATCATTTACTTCGCACTTGCTAATTTCTAAACCATCTGCAAGATTCTTTAGCTTCATAGTTTCAATGGCTTTCGCGTCCCGGTGACCTTAAACTTTATGCCAATAATGGATACAGTTTCTTGAGCATACATTAGTAAGGTTTAAATGGTGTTCAATTTGACATAAATACAGCCCTGAATCAGAAGTTGCATAAATAACTACCTTACCATCTTTTCGTACAATACACTTTTCATCTTGAAAATCGACATTACAACCCTTTCTTGTTAAATGTTTAACTGATAATATATTCATGTTTACTGTAGGGGCGTACAGCACATTTTCAAATTTTATGTTGTTGTAGTCGTTGTTATTTCTTTTCAGTTTTATTTTTATTGTACCTTCACCACTTGATATGACTTTCTCACCATTTGCCAAAAATATTTCTTTTCGCAGATCACTATCTATGTTCACGAATAACCTTTTATCATTGCATATATGACAGGACGCACCGGAATCTATTATCCACTTGCCACAACTTTCAGTTGTCACCAAACAAAAATCATTATCTGTAGCCGTATTTGCCTTTTGTTGTGGCTGTTTTCTTTTCCACTCTTTGTATTTAATACAATTTTTCTTTAAGTGACCCTTTTTATGACAAAAATAGCACTCTATATTTGAACTTTGTTTTCTGTTGGATACCAGCATAGCCTTTTGTGAATCATTGGAATCGCCACCTTTGCGTCTAGAATATTCTTCAATTAATTTTGATTCAACATATCCAATCGTTAAATCCTCTTCAGACCGTGATTCTAGTGCAGTAATCAAACTATTGTAACTGGCAGGCAAACTACTTAACAGCATAGCAATGTTCCATTTTTCGCTAAAAGTATCTTCACCCAAATTTTGCAACTTAAGAAACAAATCACTCATCGTACCAATATGAACCTTTATATCACCATTATCTTCCAAACGCATACTGCAGATTTTTCGCATTATACCAACTTTATTACTTAAAGATTTCCTTTCATGGTAATTCTGTAAATTCTGCCACATCTCTGCCGCCGTTTTGCTTTGCCTTATTAGATGCAACTGGTCATCCTCTACCGCCAATGATATTGTTGCTCTCGCGATGTTGTCCTTCTTTATCCATGCATCATCACCTATTGCTGGCTTTGGTGTTGCTAAAACCTCCCAGACACCCTCCTTTATCAATAGCATCTCCAACTTGAACTTCCACGTGAAGTAATTTTCAGCATTAAGCTTTGCCACTGATGTTTTTACATCTGCCATAATTCTTTAAAACTTTAAACAAAAATATAATTATGGGTAAATTTACTGGGTTCTGGGCCCATAACCTATAGAAAAAATGCAGTGATGTTGATTTAATTCAACTACAAAATATTTATTGATAAAGTTCAATTTAAAGTTAAAAGGTTATAAAACCGGAAAAGATTGAATGATAAGTAATAAGAAGTTAAAACAAGTTATAAAAGCAAAATGTCAAAGATGACAGAGTTGCCATATTAGTAATTTGGAATGCTGCAGTAGGGATAGGCCAATGTATCCAACAGAAACGGTAGCAAAGTTCTATGGTGAAATGAAATTTGTTTGTGGTAGAAAATTTTCATATTTGTGCTGTGTGAAATTGTAACATTTTTGACAACGTAAAATTTTGACATAAAGAAAAAAACAATTACTAATAGTTTTGTGAAACTGAATAAATTAAACAAACGTTCACCAATAATCATTTCAATTACGTTGGAAATGAGATCGTCCCAACTATTTGATGAATTCGTTCTGATATTTTAACAATTTTTGCAAAAAGTTTGGGCAAAAAAGCTTATACATATTTAAATATTTAAATCATGTATACTTCTTTTTAATTTTTTTTGCCACTGGTCCTGCTTCCATATTATTTTTTATTTTGTTTAAACAAATTTGATGGAAAAAAAATAATTTTGTGGTTGTAAAAATTTCTACACTAATGTCAAAATTTATACTAGCCCCTAGGGCTAGTGAAATTTTATTCACCTCAATAGTGTCAAAATTTTACTTCCATGAGTACTTTGCTACCGTTTCACACACACCCTTTATATGAAAATTTGTTTAATAAATCTTTTATAAAACCGAAATATTTTTTATGAATAAGGGTGTTTATGTTAAAGTCTTATTAAAGGGTACTTTACACTATCACACAAGTCTTACGTATTTTGAGGAAAATTCATCCCTGTCATGATAAATAGTTGTAATTTTTTGATAGTTCAACAATAGTAAGATCAGCGAAGCCTTTACGTCAAAATAAGTTATACTTGAAGGATAGTGTAAATTATCCTTAAGCATTACAGTGACATAAAAAAACGAATAAAGCAATATTTAAAACACCCTGCAACAATTTTAAATAATTTTTTTACACGTGCACAAAAAGTCGCAGGCTTGAAACTAGAAACTACCCCAAAGGAAAGCGAACTGACACTAAAGTAGTCCCGTGAAAGGTCTTTGATGGAAGAGACCGGTTCGAGTTTAAACACTTTCTATGAATAAGACCTATCACTTTTACATGGGGTTGTCATTGGAGGGGTTCAATTGACACCATTTAACCAGTCACAAATCTATTCTCAATGGACATGTTTAGTGACAGTTACTAAAATTTAGTATTATTTCAATGAATGAAATAATACTACATTTATTTCAATAAAACAAGTCCTAGAATTTAATTCAAGAGCCAAATTTTAGAAAATCCCAAAAAAATTTATCACAGCAACGGTGAAGACTGTACTGTTATTCATTACATGTTCTACCTTTTTGTTCTTCATAAACCAGTTTCATGATTGGTTCTCCTTTCACTGGTCATGAGTTTTTTTCTTATTGTACCTGTTCTATTTTCACAACTCCCAGGACCAGTCTGTTGGACCAATTGACACAAATTTCCCGCCGGGTACTCTTATTTTTTTTAATCACCCTCATGATTAACCTAAAATTTTGTCTCGTTTATACTACCACGCTTTAATACAGCTATATAAAAAGAATTTTCACCTATCACCGAGATCAAACTCTTTATTAAATCATTTGAGTTTTGCTCTCTAAGATATATCGGGGCTGGCTTTTACGATTGGATAACATTTGGTGCTTCAAATGATTCATCGTAAAGAATTGCAAAACTATTTTGGGAACTTATTCTATCAGCTTCATCATCTCTTGATACACTTGTGACCAAAGCAGCTGCTTAGCAGGTAGGGCTGTGAACCCGTTTAAGCACTGTTATGTACCTATCCACACCAACTTGTACTTAAAGCTTTTGACAATTTTTAACTTGTGTTTTTCCGCTGCAGCAACACTTGCAGGCGCAACTAAAAGTTTAATATTTTTTTTTTATGTATTGCAATCAACTGTACTTGTAAACATAGAGGGTGAAAGGGAACGCGTGTGATTAATTGGTTTCAAGGGAATTCAACTACAGGTGGTTTCGGAACTACAACAATCCAAAATCAACAGAAACAACATAGGGTTTTTTGCATTGCATTGTTAGTGCTTATAGAGCACGAAATGTCAGCCATTCTCAGCGAAACACTAACATGTCAAAAAAATAAGCTCGAACTGTCAAAATCAGATGTTACGTATTTGCCATCATTGATTCTTTTATTTCTAACGTTACTACTTTCTTCATTCTGCTTGGATACTTATACTTACATTCTTTCAAATCCCTTTTTTCATACTCTTTTGCGGTTTTACTTTCAGTAGTTCAGTGTTGTTTGGAAGAAAAAATGTTCACAGATGCTGCTGTCACCAATGTCGGTGGTTTTTACATATTTAATTAAGAGTTTTTCTTTATTTTCTTAACTTAATTTTGCAAAAATTCGGAAAATATTCGCTTGATTTTCCGAATACGAATATTATGAAATGGGCGAATAATCGGAGATATTAATACGAAATTATCAAGTTTTTATGATGGTTGTTTCACATTACTTAACCGACTTTGCTGGATTTCAATCCCAAACTGCTTAGGATAACTAGAAGCAGCAATATGTTTCTTTTGTTTTGAGTTGTTCGAAAGTAAGCTTGTTTTTAACAGACGAACATGGCTAAATCGACTTAGAATTACTCAAGGACCAAGAATGTATATGCTTTATGGGAACCGAGATTAATATTAAAAAATTTTCACCCAGAATGACGAACTTAGTGTACCCTCATTCACAACTAGCGGTGAATTTGTTGGAGGAAAGGGAATACAATTTAAATATAAGAAAAAGTCTGAAAAGCTGTTTTATACCCAAGCATTCGTAAATTGATTTAAATTATTATAAGTTTTAACATCTAAAACAAAATAAAAAAAATTTTTAAGTAATAATCAGCCATATTTAATAAAACCAATTAACATGTTTCATATTCAGATGTTTAAAAAACAAACAAAAAATGTCTTTGCAAATTGTTCCTCTACATTCAAGACAACATGGAAATTAAGATTTTATTTCGTTCACTTTTGCCAACTTTATATTTTGTGGTTGTATGAGTGTATGGCGATTATGGCTTAATTAATTTGTTTCTAATAATGTGTACTTTATGTAAACATATGTATTACAAAGTACATAACTAAATTCAAACATTCACACATACCTAAGTATGTATATCCTTTTATTTTGGATAAAAGACTTTTGACACTGATTTTTTGCAGCAACAAGCACGTGCCAAAAGTGTTCAGTTGTTTTTATTTCTTTGGTTGCCATTTGCCAGATAAGTATCTGAATAGTTTTAGTAAACCCATTGAAGCTAAGAAACTAACTAAAATTGTTGGCAGTTTATTTATATTGGCCAAATATGTGTTTTGGTCCTTCTTTCGGTTGTTCCAAATTTTTGGACGAGCGTTTTTACTGATGAAGAACTTGTAAAGTTTGTTTAAAATTCTACGACTAATAGAACTCAAGACACTCGAACAAAATTTCATTATTTTATGTTGTTGAACATGAATTGCCAAAAAATCACAGGAAAATTTAAGAGATAAACAAATTAAAACAATAAAACCGAAACAAAATTGTGATAAAAAATTAAGCAAAAAAAAAAAAAAAAATCTATGTTGAAGTCAGGGCTGCCACATTTTACGATTTATCGTCATTTTGACGATTTGTTGTTCCGAAATTAGCAAAGTGCCGATTTGCTGATTTTTGTCTAAAAATCAATATTAAGTTAATTTTCATAACAAACTTAAATCGTATTTAAAACAGATTGGTTTTTTGATTTTTATTTGAAAAGTCTTATTTAATGAAGTTAAAAGTATGGTAGCACTACTAAATACAAAAAAAAAATATATATATATAATAGTGTATTTATTTACATGGTGGTCTGAAAAAACAGCTGACTGTTAATGCTTTGCCTGTTGTTGTTGTATTCTTGTGATATTGAGGCCACCTTGCTAAAATATTACAATGGAAACTTAAGTTGAAATTAAGGCCCTAAATTTGTAAAACGCAAAAGCAACGCCAAAAATTATATTGAAAGCAAAAACAAAATCGAAAATATTTCATAATTTTGTTGTTGTTTTCTATAGAAATGTATATTGAATTTTTAAATTTTAAACGCTGCATATCTTGTGGCGTTGATAATTTTTAAACGCAATATGTATTTCTGTAGAAAGCAACAACAAAATTTTGAAAAATTTTTGACATTTTTTTTGCTTTCAATGTTATTTTTGGGATTGCGTTGCGTTTTGCAAATTCAGGGCCTAAGTGTACCACAGCGGTGACTTAAGTTTCACTTAAAATTTTAGTGATGAAGAGAATTTTGTATTTAAAACGATTTTAAAAATAAATGTGTTTTAATATCAATCCTGAAAATTGGCCATAAATGTTTTTATACATATTAATTAAGATATTCAGCAGCACTGAAAACAATTTTGTAAACCGGACATCTTATTTTATTAAGTTTTCTTTTCTCTAAAAAATTTATGGGGAAAAGCAAAACCTTAAGGGAAAAATCTGTTCACTATTTATTCACGGTAAGCGTAATTGTTTACTGCGTTTTTTAATGTGATCAAAACATTAAACCGTTATTGCAGTTTTCTGCCAATCTAAAAGGAATTTTATCAAAGTTATTTACGGGAATACAAAATTTATTATTAAGATTTTTGTATGACGTGCTAAATTCCCAATTTTTTTTTATATTTGATAAATACACTGAAATTTATTGTTGAGGGAAAGTCAAGTCAATTTAAACAAAACAACAAGGTAAAGTGCAATATAGGGCTGTGTCAAATCTTATGTAGCTTTCACAATTATATTAATAACCGTACCTAAAACTAATATTCGTGTATGGGAACCAAGTGAAATAATGAACCAACTTGGTTTTTTAAACATATAAATACTCGTTATATAGAAAAAATGTGGCCCAAATTCGATCACCCTAGCTCATATGGACGCTTTTATGCCAAATTCTGGATGCAAAAAGTTGTTATTTGCCTATAACTCGGTCATTTATTAACCGATTCTTATTAATTTTCACTATCAGTATTTTACTACGATTATTTCAGGTGACAAAGAACAATTTAAAGTTCATAGATAAGCAGACATCAACAAGTTTATAGTTAAAAATTTGAAAGCCGTATGAGGTGAAGGTATGAGGTAAATATATGAGAACCAAGTTACCATCAAATATGGGGTGTTCCAAAGACCCATTTCAAGCAAAACTTCATAGGGTGCATGATTAATATTGAAGAAGTTACAAACGGAATGATAAACTTATATAACAACGAACTTATATATTTCTATTCTGATTACGGTATACGTATGTTAGATCATTGGTTGATTAAACAACTTCTAAAATAATCTTTCGATGATGATCTGACGAAAAGTAATAATAAAAACATTTCCACTTTTGCATGTATTTTCTGACACGCTCGTTTTTTTATCTGGCCATGTTCAATATGGAAGGCTTGAGAAAATCTTGAAATTTTTATTTCCAGAGTAGGAAAACAACCATGTGTCACATTGTCTATCTTTCGTCAAACCAACATCGAATGATGGTCATATATCATATTTTCAACAATTATACTGCGAATATTTCACGAAACAGAAGATAATATCTACATGAGTCTCATACGATTCTTTACATGCTTTTTTAAAAACTCGTTAGATAATATTTACACACATTTTAAATGATATTCTCTATTATTAATATAAGCGCCTTTCGCTGTGTTGTTGAAGTATTTACCAGTTTTTTCCGTGTGAGGAATCTTCTACGATTAAAAAACGCGATTGTCAACGATACGCACTTCATGAGATTCCCAGTACGATTGAAAATTTTAGCTTTTTTTTATAAAAATCGACAAAGTAAAAATCGAACAAAAATTCTTTAAAAAAACTTAATTTTAAGTTGTCCGATTTTTGACGATCTTTCAAAACGAGAAAGACGATTGGTTTTCTCAGGAAATGGACGATTTTTCATTTATCTGGCAGCCCTGGTTGAAGTATTGAACATGCTGAAAGTGAAATGCTTTTACGTGTTTATTGCTGTTGCCTTTAAAAAATAATAAAATGTGTGTTGTTTAATTAATTTTACGAAAGTGAAAAAAATTGCAATAAATTATTGTTATGAAAATTTATCGATCAATAAATAACAAAATTCTTTTAATATTTAATTTTAATAGTTATTGTTTGAAAAAATTCTTTAACTCTTAAAAATGAAGGAAAGAGAGAGAAAAGAATTTAAAACAAGCAAATATGTAAAAATTTGACTGTGCCGAATATTATATACTCTTCATGAGTATTATACTATGTTCACAATTGGGTTCTTGAACGCGTTTAGGCACCACGACCGTGATAAAGCTGTAATCACATCAAAATTGTGATGATGAACCATACATTGAAGTGATTTGTTAATCACTTCAAATTGAGATGATTTTAATTAAATCACTTGATTAATTACGTAGAATCCTCTGAACATACCTCAAACTGAATATAATGTAGAATCGGCCAACATGAACATGCACAACCGGCCACGATTTCTGCATAATGTTTCATAAATTTTTACAATTTCATCATTAAAATGATTAAAATAATCTTATGATAACTTTATAAAAGTATTTTTATCCATTTTTAATAATTTAATAAAATATAAATTTGTTTGTTGTGTTTTTTTCTTAATCATCTGTCATCTTAATCATCTCAAATGTAATGTGAACGGCTTTGATTAACTAAATCAACATTTTGCTTAAACGCGTTTAAAACTCCAATTGTGAACAATGCTATGTTTTCAGGTGAAACAAGAAAAAGCTGTAGAAGGTCGGTTCTGGGATTGCTGGCTGACGGAGGTCTATCCAAGTGTAGGACAAGTTATGTAACACAATCAGAATAAGGTATTATGACATTATAAAGGCCGGGTTTTCAAGATGTGGATTAAGTTTAAACTTAGCGTAGTCTGAAACTCGGAATTTTTCGTCGAAATGTGACTTTTTTTATTATTTCATTAAAGACCAACTATTACGTCAAAATGCTGTATACAAACTTGGGAATGGCGGCACAAATCTGTTTTCAGATTAATTAAATCTAGTTTAACTGAGATCTCAAAAACCCAGCCTAAGTGTGACTGGCTGACAGGTTACCGCTGAGATACTAAATAATCAATTTGACCATTTTCAACGCTTTTGATACCATTTATTAACCTTATTTTATAATACCCTTTTGTATTATTAAGCTATTTAGTACAAGATTTCGATCCTTTTTATTTTGTTAGTAGTGAAAACGTATCGAGCAGCTTTTATATGCTCGTTATGCCCTTAAAGTAGACTGTTTGATGCTGTTTTGAGGACCTTTTATGTCCCTTTTTTATAGGTACCTTTTTTAAATCTATTCCATTTTTAAAAGTAAGTCACGAAATCGTACATATCAAGAATACATAATTAAATATACGAGAAGGAATATTTTTAAGATTTTTATTATCTTAACATTGTTTCCGATCTCAAGACACAATTATTTTAATGCTAAGGCTTTTTCATCGAATTTAAGTTATCAAAAAGTTAAATAAATGCCAAAACGAATGAAGTCAAATGCGGAAAAGTTTTAGTTTAAGGACGGAAATTTAAAAAAGATTTAACGAAAATATTTAGTCAAATTAAAACAAATTCTTTGCATTTATTTTTTCTTTACCCAAAGTAGTGCTTTAGCTTAACAAGTGCTTTCGAAATTAGCATTGCTTCGAAATATACTTTGGAACAGACTCAAAATAAAAACTTGCAAAACATTTGTTTACGACTTCTAAATTAATTGTTTGATAGAAAAGAACAATTTCCCTTAAAACCTAGCTGATAAACATATTTGTTATATATTACATAAGTATATTTTTTATTTATTTAATAAATTTAAATATTAATAAATAAATAAAGTTAAGAATCTTGAGTACTGCCAGCCTGAAATAATTTTTTTTTTATTTGTTTACTTTTTTCTATAAAATGCCCTTTTGCGACCCCATTATTGGTAAATACTGCTTATACTCCTGACCCTTTTCTACTTCGAAAGACCCTTTTTGTGACACCTTTTTTGGAGAGTCTCCTGTTTGCAATCCTATTAGAAAATTTTAATGGGAACGCCAGTGACAGGTGGACAGTTTTCTCTTTAAATTTTTTTACTCTAGTTCCCTAATTTTTTAGAACTAATGCGAACTAAAGATTGCAGTATTCCCAGTAAAAGTGAAAATAATTAGCACGTGGGTAGATCAGAGGTGTAAAATGTACATCTATACCATATGTAAAGAACGTTTCGCTGTGGAACACAAGCTTTAAACACAGAACAAATTATTAGTAATTTTTTATCAATAAAAAAAAATCATTTAAAAAGTATTTAAACCTAATTAATGTAATAATTGAATCAATTATTTTTTTTTTTTTGTTGAACGAATATTAAAAATATAATTTTGATTTAAATAACATTTTAGTTGTTTTGAAATTAGTTTTGAATTAAAATAATGATCAAATAACAAAAAATTATTTCATATAAAATAAAATAATTTTAACTTGTGTAATTGTTGTTGGAAATTGTCAAAATCAATCAACACATTGTTTGAAACGGCAAAGTTTTTTGATCATTTTTGTAATTAAAATTAAAAATATTATTTATTGAAAAAAAAAATCTTCAAAATATAACATTTTTACAATTTTTAGTAATCCATATAATCATTTTGGTAATAGGGGCAAAATCAACAAATGTGTTGCTTAATTCTATGAATTTGGTATAAAATTGGTGATTAGAGAAAATGTTTAATTTTTTCTGTGAATGCATATTCTTTTGTCATATATTTATTGTACTAAGCCGTGAATCAGATTTAAACTCTGCAGTTATTTGTAAATAACTCCACTAATGGCTAATAAATCACTGAAACTCAACAACTATAAATCAGTGTCTCATGTATTATATGTTGGTAAAAAGAACATGTGGCAGCACTACGATAAATCGTATCAAATTCATATGGTTTTTATTGGTAGTTTAAACGCCCAATTTTATGCGTTTAAAGCTGGCTTATATGTTTAGTGATTTATAGATTTGTTGGTTTAAACACATTTCAACCAAAAATATAATTTTACTTACTCTGAGTTTTTAGCCCTAAGGATTATTTCAAATTCGATTGCTAAAAGCGTAAAACGGACTAAAAGGCTAATATCTCTGAAATGTAATTAGAAGGAATTAAAATTTAAAATGCCGTAAAAAAAGAAGCTGGCGCGTGTTTTATACTTGTTTTTATAATTATACCCACACCACAATAGTGGAGAGGGTATTATGCATTTGTGCTGATGTGTGTAACGCCTTAAAATATTGCTCCTAGACCCACCTCAAAGTATATCGATCGACTCAGAATCACTTTCTGAGTCGAACTAACGATGTCCGTCCGGCTGGCTGGCTGTCCATGTAACCTTGTGCGCAAAGTACAGGTCGCAATTTTGGAGATAATTTGATAAAATTTGGGTCATAGGTTCTTATTGGCACAAGGACCAAGCCTATTGAAAATGGGCAAAATCGTAGCACCACGAGGGAAGATAGAGGGAAATTTCTTCCTCTTAGAAACTATCAAACCGATTTTAATGAAATTTAAAGCATAGATAGAACCATATATTTATGGACACAAAAGGGATGCATTTTTTAAAAAATAGGACCAGGAGGGGAGATTGGGGCAATTTCTGCCTCTTAAACCGATTTTAATGAAATTTAAAACATAGAAAGATCCATATCTATATGGACACATAAGCTATACAGTTTTTCAAATATAGGACAACAAGGGGAGGTAGGGGGCAATTTCTGCCCCTCACAAACTTTCAAACCGATTTTAATGAAATTCAAAACATAGATAAATCCATATTTATATGGACATATAAGCGCGATGTGTTTATAATACTGTGGTGTAAGGTATCATATGGTCGGGCTTGACCGACTATACTTTCTTACTTGTTGTTCATACTTTTAAATGATAAAACGGGTAAAATAGGTAATTTCCGTTATGTTTACCTTATTTATCCTCTAAAGTGTTAAATTTAAATCGAATTGTTCTTTTATAAACACATCTGGAATATATTTTAGTGCTTTTATGAAACTCTGAGTAATAATTAAACTGATTTTTGGTACTTTTCAAACATATAATTATTTAATACACAATTTAACCTTTTGAGTATTACAAATAGGAAAACAATTAAAATCGAATAAAGTTTAATACTTTCTAAAAAACATCTTTAATATGTTTTGGTACTTTTTTGTAATTTAACTTAAAGGTAAAAGTGACTAAAATTTGTAACTTAATACCTCCGAGATGGAGATACAAATTCATATGAATGCCGTAAAAATATAAGCTGACTCGTGTTTAATACTTATTGGATAATTGTAATTTTCAACAGGTAAATTTGGAATACACTTAAGTATGCCAAAAACCGTAGCAAATAATAATACTGTTGGGTCTGATTTTATGAAGATTAGATCAAAATATATCACCGATCCCATATAAAGGCCAATTTTGAAAAATGTTGATTTCCGGTGAAGGGTATTAATGATTCGAAATATATAATTTTTATTTTCTTTGTAGTTGTCTTGTTGTTGTTTATATTGAGTTTTTGTGAAAAAAGAAAACATCTTCTTTGAAATTCGAAATGTTGATGCCTCAGTAATGACGTCATTAGATGAAAAACAAATTTAGCTATTTATTAAGTTTTTAATGTTCCTAGCGATAAATATTGAAATTGCCGCAAGTGGCAGGCCTTTTTGAAGGCCTCTATACTCAATTCTTAAAGATTCGCTTTGTATGATATCCTGCCTTCAGAAGTATGCCATCTAGAAGGTACAAATTTCTTTCAGAAAGACCTTCCAAAATATTCAGTACATATTCGCTACTCCCGTTTTTACCCTTAGATGTCCTACATGGTCTGGCCAGAACGTACTTGAGTTTCATATGCAATATCTTTTTTTGTAGCAAAAGTTTTTAGAAACGAATAAAACAAATTTGGAATTATTTGGATCACATTTAGGGCACAAAAATCCTCGCTAAGTGCACCTCATGGTCAAAAAAAAAACTAACTCGCAATCCGAGTATGTACAGACGGTACCGTACCCTTCAAGTTCAATTTCATACCGTTGTGCGTTATTTGTAATACCAAAATTAAAGCTCAGAGAAAAACTCTTTTTGCTGCGGTAACTACAACAAAGCTGTGCGATTTCAACATGGCAGAGAGACAAAAACGTATATTTGCAATTATTGTTTAACAGAATAATTTCAATATTTTACCATTATATTTAAAAAGACTGTTTTATTTTAAAGAAACGCAAAATAAGTACAAAATTTTTTTTTTGTTTACTTATTTGGCTGGGGTTTTCAATCGTGGTCTGGCCAGACCATGTGGTGCACTTAGTGGTACTTAGGTTATAGAACAGGAGTGCCCACAAGTTCCTTACGGAAGAGCAAACACCAATACATTTAAAGAAACACTAATTTTTATTGAATATTTTTTGCTGTAAAAAGCAATACATACAAATAAAAAAATATTTCATAAACATACACGGCATTTTTTGTAAAAATTATCTGACATGAAAAAAGGTTAGTGCGTGTAAATTTTATTTCAAACCCGTACTTTTCAATCGAAATGGCCTTTAAGTCTTCCATGATCCTTCCAATAAATTATCCAAATTTATATCAATGTCAATGTCTGAGCAATTCTTAAGCTTGCAATATAGGATGCTTTTAGAGGTCCAGTATTAGGATCATTTGACTGAAAATTAAGACGTTGCATGTTTATTTCCTCACCATAACTTTCTATGTGCTCCAAGATTCGGAGCGCATCCTGAAATAAAAAAGACTTTTTAAAGTCCGCAACTAATTGAAGCACAGCCGCGAATAGCGTTGTAAACGCCACATTTTGCAATAAGTGTTTTTTTGCATATAACCGTTGACCTTACTCTCTTACACAGTTTAAACATCAAATCAACCAAAACTATGCACCTTAACGCCTTCAAAATGGCGTACAAAGTGTCAGTCAGTGGAAGAACATTACAAGTTACTAACAAAATGATGAAACCGAAATGGTTTTGCAGTGCGGAATAATGTTTTAAAATCCTTTTGCATTAAAGTTTTTATTATCATTATTTTTAATAATAAAAAAAAAAAATGTTTAAAACAAATAATGATGCCTGTCAAAAAACGTTTTTTTGCTCTCCTGAAAAATTATTATTTTGTAACTTAAAACGTTATTCGCGGCTGTGCTTCAATTGTTCTCTTGATCCACCAGCTATTTTATTGGCAACGTAATCTGCATGAAGTGCCTTAAAATGCCTTTCAATATTAAATTTAGTGTTAGCTTGCATTATTTGAAAGCATATTAAACATTGTGCTTCAGCCTTAAAATTATAAGTAAAAAAAAAAATTGTAAAAAATACAAAAAATTCATAAAAACGTTTTCAAATATGTAATTCACTTTTACTTCTCGCGTTCGTCGACTCTTGTTAAATGACTAACACCAATTTTTTCCAAGTGTTTTTCAATACACTTTGTTAAACGGTATCATACGTTAAACAAAAACAAAATCTGCAATGATGATCGCTGTCGTCAATGTTTACCAGCAAAGCATACGAAAGTGTTGTTGCTTTGCACTTGCGTGTATTCAGTGAAGAACGACAAAAAAACAAATAAGACAAAATTGTTTGTGTATTTCGTATTGCTAGTGCTGAGAGTTCTCTGTGTGTATGGAAATACACAGCCTATAGCTAAGTGTTTTTACAAAAACAAATGAGCATCAAGAGCATAGGGCTTGGGCACTCTTGTTATAGAACATCGAATGGTTAAGAAAGGAGAAAGGAAGTTGTTCAGTTTTATTTTTTTTATTTTTTCAGTGACCTTCCTTACTCCCTTCTTTGTAAAGGGAAATAAGTTGTTATTAAAAGAATTGTGGAAGGGCTTGCGTAAAAAATAAATAAGTATGGAATGTGGCGAGAAGGACTTGTGTCTGCTAAATAAGGCCTTCTATTAGGCCTCGTTACTCGTTCTAGTTACTGCTGGGTTGTTTCTTTTGTTGTGTTTACAATATTTTTGACTTTCGTTTTATATTAGCCCAATTCACAATCTTGTGCAAATGGTCTTGCATCGTAGCATTTGCAAAATGGTATAGTGAATACTGTAGTATACTTTTAGGATTATAGTAAATACTATAACATTTTTCAGATCGGCTTGGTTAACTGAGTGTTAGCTGTCGTTTTGCAATCAACTCGAGTAAATATAAACTATTGGTTTTAGGCGTTGCATATTTGCAAAAGAGTAGCAAGTGCATTGCTGTATATTTTGTTGGTGTAGAGTAAAAATATACTATACCATTTTGCAAATGCTACGATGCAAGTCCATTTGCACAAGATTGTGAATTGGGCTAATATTTACTATAATCCCAAAAGTATATTACAGTATTCACTATACCATTTTGCAAATGCTACGATGCAAGACCATTTGCACAAGATTGTGAATTAGGCTAATGTTTTTGGCAAAAGTCCAGAAATTATTAAGGAGATTTTGGCCAAACAATCGGAACTGTGAAAGGCAATAACAAAACAAAAATGTTAATAATGACAACAGAATGGATTGATACTGTATGGAAAAAATGGTCAAAATAAAGTTACTTTTAATCACTTTTTTAAACTTCTGATAATCAAAAAATTAAAAAAATATAATACATATCGAGGGTTATTTTTCAAATAGTGCTATCTGAAATTTTTCAAAAATTTTTTTTTTACAGAAACGTGTTCACTTACGGAAGGGTCATCTGTCATTTAAATTTGAAAAAAAAAAAATTTTCCCAAAACGTTTTTTTTCATAAATATTTTTTGTGCTATCTAACACACACGTTTTTTTTTTTGGTAAAAAAGTGCTATCTACATAAAAAATATTACTTCATATAATAAAATGATAAAAAGTGTTATTACAAAGTAGACATATTATACATCAAATGGTTAGGAATTGTGTCTAGATTTAATAAACTAATATAATTTTAAAATTCGTTGTAGAAATTTTGCAAAAAAAAAAACTGCAAAAAATTTGTCGATGAGTTTTTGTCTATAGTAAATATTTTTTTATTTATGGAGTTTTTATAGCAACGTGTTCACTGACTGAATAAAAAATCGTGGAACTTAATTAATTAAAGTCTAAAAAGTATTCATTGCAGCTCATTTTATTTTTGTTCAAATAGTGATATCTGCTTATTTCAACGTTCAAGTCGATTAAATTTTAATTTGTAAATAGTGCTATCAGACATATAAGCGCGAATATCATGAATTAAAAAAACATTAATATATGTATGACTTAGACGTTCATTTTTAATAACATTGTAAAATAAAGTTTAGTTATTACTCCTAGAGTTATCGAATAAATCAGTTTTTTCGCTCTCCTGTAAAGTTGTGATTTTTCAGATAGCACTATTTGAAAAATAACCCTCGATATATAAAAGTGCAAAACATAAACAAACTTTACTGAAAAAATATGTTAAATTGTATATTAATGAAATGAAAACAACAACAAACATACACATTTAACAGAAATGCCGGCATATTTTCCTTTCCTAGACTGTGTAAAATTATTTATCTGTTTTGATTTTCACTTTCTTAAATAAACAAAATGGAAATATTTTAGCAACAACAAATTTTAAACAAATTAATAAATAATTACTTGTATAATGTATAAGATTTTATGGAAATTCCAACGTTTCGCTTACATTTTTTGCGGGAAGTCATAAATTGTATTTATTTTGAACTTTTAATTATTCGGGTTTTAATATATTTTTAAATTTTATAGTTATATTTTTGACAGTGCAATTAAATTTTCCTTTTTTTTTGTTTTTTGTTCAATCAAAATAGTTTTAAAATAATTTTTTAATGAACTTGAAATGCTGGGGAAAAATTAAAAAAAAAAAAAATAATCTTAAAATTTTTTATGTCGTCTTAAATATTTGAAAGTTACTGAAGTGTAAAAAGACTTTCTTGTTTTTGCGTAGTTTGTGGCAAATTTCAATTTATTTTATTCAACTTGTGCACCACATGTTTCCTTTTCAAAATTTTTTTATGATTTTTTTTCTTAAATTTTTTTATTTGGATTTTTTTTGTTTTCTGGCAAAAAGTTGGAGCGATATTGTTATTATTTTGAATAAACCATTATAACGAAAAATGCATGCTGAGACAGAATTAAAGGATGCAAATATAAAAATTGTTTTCTCTGTTTTTTTATTGCTTTTTTTCTTCCTTAACACAATACACAAGGATCTTATTTAACAGGATATTCAGACATGACAACGTTAAACAAGTATTGCCATGTCTTATGAACACCTACATATTGTTTGTGTCGTGAAGAAAGGCCCAAACTCGAAATTTTTCGAAATTTATTGTTTAATGATTCCATTACATTTCCCACAAATACATCTCGTCAAAAAAATTTAATGCAAAAGTATATAGAATACAGGGTTCGAAAGAAGTTGTACAAGAAATTTTTTATTTTGATACATATTGTTTCTATTATGTTTTTGCATTTGCCAGTCAAGTTGCAATTATGGAAGTTAGGGCCTACATGAGACCAATAATATGTTTTTTAAGGGTGTACCAAACTTTATATTTTTAAATGAAATTTAACTTTATGTACAAAATTGAAACCACAAATAAAAAACAGACTTAGGGCTTGAATGCAAGCCCCTGGGGGCTAATTCTAGCAGTCGTGATCAAATACTTTTTCGATTCGAAAGCAATTTGTTCGATACTATCCATATTATGAAACATTTGCTGCGGAACTTTTGAGTTTGATGATAAAAGAGGAAAGACGAATGGAAAAGTGTACTTAGTTGCGTGTACAAGCAGTTCTTGCGAGTTTCTTATTGAAAGAAAGAAAGAAAGAAGGCATAAAGAATGCTAAGCTGCGGCAAAATAAAAGTTTTTGGTTCTTATACAATATAAAACAATAAAATCACAGAATTACAAAAGTCATAAAATCTTGTTTACTGTCAAATTTGGACATCTCTCGTCTTGATTTAAGTTTCGTCAGTATTAAACTTTCTCTTGATCTTTTTATCGAATAGAGTCAGAGATGCTTCTGACACTATTTTCACGTCGTTAAAAAACAGTTATTTGCTTTTCTGCAATAAAAAGCTATTGTTGTTATATACATAATTAAGATCTAACCGCGGGTTCTTACACTAAAAGTAAATAAATAATATTTTAAAAGGCTCTTTTTTTTGACCCTCCCCTCCCTGATGTGCATATTTTAAGACCCCGTACCACTGTTGCAATATTTGACTAGTTTGAATTTTGAAAATTTTCAAGATGTTTATATTAAATCATTCTTATACAAAGTTTAATCTTAGCAACAAAGTTCATTTGCTTTAGTGGTAATTTTGCTCATTAACAAAGTTTTGTATATGCAACATTGCATTTCAAATTCTGGCTCTTCAAAATCCAATGCAAATGCGTTTGTCATATGTCATAATGCCATAGAGTAAATGCCTCGAATGTGTGACCTTTCCTAGTGTTTGAAACTTCTTGGCTTAATTGTGCACCATTTACTTCCATAAAATAAAGCTATTACTTCTTCTTCTTATTTCCTTTAGCTCCCTGTGGAGCATAGGGCCTCAATGAGGTTTCAGTTGTAGGTATATTAATTTCTAAGCATGGGTTCTGCACCTCCAAATCAGATGTGCATGCTACCTGTGATAAACCAGAGGTAGGTGGATTAACCGCTGGGATGCGGCGACCACTTGGAGACTCAATATTTTGCTGGTTTAAACTCATGATATTTTAGAAAGTAGTATTGGTTAAGACTGTATTCCGGCGATATGTTACAACCATTAAGCTGGGTCTAACGAATTCAGCCATCACGTGGTTAGACACACCATAAATAGGCCGCTCCTCTGGAATCAGACGCCTTTTGTAGCCGCCCGCTGCGGGTCCAGGCGCTACGTTTGCATATTTTCTAGGTTCGCCCTGCATATTTTATTTTTGCGGAACGTGCCCCTATCCACCACCGGGGAGGCGCCTATGGGAGAGAAATAGCAAAACTCCGCAAAAAAAGCCAAATAATTTATACTATCAATATTTTATATAAATAATTAAAAAAATTATGGCATTTACATTTTTCTATTTCTATATTTATACCCACACCACAATAGTGGAGAGGGTATTATGCATTTGTGCTGATGTGTGTAACGCCTTAAAATATTGGTCCTAGACCCACCTTAAAGTATACCGATCGTCTTAGAATCACTTTCTGAGTCGAACTAACGATGTCCGTCCGGCTGGCAGGCTTGCTAGCAGGCTGGCTGACTGGCTGCCTGTCCATGTAACGCAGAGTACAGATCGCAATTTTGGAGATAATTTGATGAAATTTGGGTCGTAGGTTCTTATTGGCACAAGGACCAAGCCTATTGAAAATGGGCTGAATCGTAGGACCACGAGGGAAGATAGGGGGAAATTTTTTCCTCTCAAAAACTATCAAACCGATTTTAATGAAATTTAAAACATAGATAGAACCATATCTATATGGACACAAAATTTATGCATTTTTTAAAAAATAGGACCACGAGGGGAGATAGGGGCAATTTCTGCCTCTCACAAACTTTTAAACCGATTTTCATGAAGTTTATAAGCAAAGATAAATCTATATTTATATGGACACATAAGCATGATGTGTTTTTAAATACTGTGGTGTAGGGTATCATATGGTCGGGCTTGACCGACTATACTTTCTTACTTGTTTTCTATATTTTTTTCTATATTTTTCTATCAATACATTAAAAGTTGGAAAATTTCCGAAGTTGTCTTTTTATGGGATCTATTAATTTTAAAAACTGACCTCACAGTATTATACATAATTCGTTGCAGCTTAAGGTGAGATAAATATAGTCTATTCCAAAAGCATGCTTTAAACTAGGGAAGTAACGATACGCCTTTTTGCCGATACGATACCGATACTCAAAAAGAAATATCGGCGATATCGATACGAATATTAAATTTAAATTCAAGGTGAACTTAACAAAACTTAAGTTGAGTAATTTCTTTTTTATACAAAACTAGCTGTTTAATCTCGGCGCTACTCGGGGTTTTCCAAAAATAAAAAATTAAATACTTAACCCCAGCGCTTTCTAGCGGGTCAAAATTTTATCAGGAAAATTATTTTTGTTTAATAAATTATTTTGTCAATTTGAGCCAAATCGTAACATAAATAAAAAAGATTTTAATATCGACATCAGCGCCACCTATCTTAAGAGAAACCTGGCTCGAGACTAAACTGATTTATTGCCCAAGTTTGGTGTTAATCGGTCCAGCGGTTCTTGAGTTTTAGGAGCACATTTATTTTTTTTATACACATTTTTATATAGGTTATTACAGTGTAATAGATTATTAACAAAGTATTCTTAACTTTTGCGGAAATAGTCGATTTCGCAACGCCGCTTAAAGTAGACCTGCGGTGGTGAATGGTCTCGCAGATGTGACAGAACTAAATTGAAAACTTAAGTATTTTCGCGCCATGTTCTTAAATTTGGGTATAACAATAAATTGAGCCAGTAAACAAATGGATCTGCGTCTCTAAAAAAATTATAATATCTAAAGTATATCTAGACTTCTTCCTTAGCTGAACCACGTCGTTTAATGGACTAAGGATCACCCTTCTCGAAATTTTCTTTTAATATTTCAGTTCTCTTAGACTTTTTAACTTGGGTGATCGTATCTTCAACACTTCCTAAATGCAGGGTCATTTTCTGTAGCACAATAAGACGTTTTTCGATCTATTGTCTTTGAAATTTTCGAGCTTTTTATCGAAGTCAAGAATTGTACATATACAAGAAGTGCTGCCAGAAGTAGGGGAAAATTCCTTGTAGGTATTTTTGATTTTAAAATAGAAGCGTAGAGAAAATCGCACAGATTTTTCTTAATCTCCAAATGTTGGCGACAGCAATATGTATGCATGTATATGTTTTTTCAAAGTTATCATTCAATAGGTGTGATCCTGTACTTTTTGGTAAAGTTCGGTAAAATAAGAATGAAACAAAAATTTCTTTCACTAATAGACAAAAATGTACAAAAGTACGGAAACAATAAAACCAAATTTCTGCTCCAAATGAAAACGTTAATATGAAAAATATTTTAATTAAATAAATACATAAATGACTTAAAAAAGTACGGTCTACTTTTTCTCTGAAAAGCTCTGCCACCTCACCAAACTTTGAGTATTTTTTCAACGTGTAGGGAAAAATCGGATTTTTTTTTAGCGTGTGTGTTTTCGAAAAATCCGCTGGCAACACTGTATACAAGGATGTTCCATTAATCGGGTTTTATTTTTGTTTGATTAAACGATTAATCGATATTTGGCATTTTTAACTTACTGGATTAAACGAATTAAATTTTAAAATTCATCGAATAATCGAATAATTCTGATTCCAAAACTTTTATAAATTACGAGATTTTTTTTATTTTTCGAATTTATTCTATGAGCTAAATTTCAGTTATGTATTTTATAAAGCTTTTTTGTAATAGTCCTATGCCTTAAATTTTCAGGAATGAATATAATATTAACTAACCTACGAAAGGAAATAATACACAGTTTCTATTTGTTGAGATTTTTTTCCATCAATATAACTTTGGATTTTTTGAAACTTTTCACGTACATTCCATCATCTGCTATGCTTTTGCAAATAATTTCCTCTAGAGAATCGATAGAAGTATCTTGTTTAAAATATTTATTCATTATACAACTTGTAGCCCCCTTTAATTTTGTTGCTGGAGCATCTTCTTCAAGTACCATGTTATAGCCACTGTGTAAGTTGTAAATGAGTGAAGTTGTTGAAGAACATTTACGTTAATACATTTTTGGACACCTGTTACATTTAGCACTTTTAGATTTATCCTTCGTGCAATATTTTTAAGCCAAACTAATTCTAAAGAGAGAAACGCATGAACTTTGTTGTTAAAAAATACGGGCATATTCTTGAAATCGAAATGAAGTAGATTTAAAATCGAGCAAATTTTAAAACCGATACTGTAATGAAAGTTCATAAAAATATTTCATCGTACCTACTTGATTCTTAAAGTATCTATTACTTTTGCAAGAACAATACTTAAAACCTCGCAAAGCTACGGCCATTTTGTAAATATTGATTGAATTTTAATCATAGTTCGATTTCAATTTTACTTCATTTCGATTTCTAGAACATGTCCGATAATTTAATATATATACATTTTTGAGTTAACATACCTTTGTCGTTTTTATACCCCTCGCCGAAGGTAAAAAGGTATACGTATAACTTTGTCATTCCGTTTGCAATTTCTACAATATTGATCTTAGACCCTATAAGGTATATATATTCTGGATCCTAATGAGAAGGGAAGTTCAAATCCAGTTGTCCGTCTGTCTATTAAAATGGGTTTTCAGAAGTCGCCAGATATGATGGGGGCTTGGTTGGTATATATTTTTGCTGTTGAAATTCAGCCAGATCGGTCCAAAAATGACTGAGATATAAGCAAAAACCACGACTAACTCTAATTTTTCCCCAAGTCCCTTGTTGTTGTATTTATATTCCTTTGCACTGTATATCTGGAGAATAGATTGAACCAAAGTTACCAAATTAGCTACAAACAATAAGGTTATCAATACACAGCATCCTACAAAATGTGGGCGTGTTTGGAGAAGTGGGCGAGGTACCTCCCTTACAAGAAATATCTAAAATTGTATACAACCCTGTATTTTTTGGACTGTCATATGACCTTTAGTTACGCCTTATATATCAAAAGATCGGAAATCTTTAGTAGGAAATATTTTCTCAAAAACTCAGAAAAATCGGTTCAGATACGAAAAGTTATAACCAAAATATATTTAAAAAATACGCATTATCGGGAACCATAGATCTTCCAGAGTCCGAGTTTTATAGCCCAAGTTAATGGAAAATTTGTTCTTTAACACGTCGGTATATAAATCTGTCAAATCGGTTAAAAAATGGGCAAGTTATGAGTGAATTAATCCTAACATGGGCTAACAAACATCAAAATTTGTATAAAAACTTTATTTTTAAGGGCTATCATATGACCTATGGATAGACCTTAAACATCAAAAAAAATCTTTAGTAGAATAAATTTTCTGAAAAATTTGGAAAAATGGGTTCAGGTACAAAATAGTTATGATGAAAATATTATTATTATTTTTTTTTTTTTTTGAAAAAAACTCATTTTCGTGAACCATAGATCTTCCCGAGTCCAGGTTATATCACCAAAGCAAATTTCTTCTTAAAGACTTCGGTATATAAAACTGTCAAATCGGTTAAGAAATAGCTGAGTTATGACCATTTGAGCCGTTTATTTTGAAAGTGGCATAAGTCATTTCGGTTTTTAAGTCGAGATATTTAAGGGTTTGCGTTTTAACACGTTTAAAAATATGGATGCTAACTTTCGAGAAGATTCACTTGTATTTGATACATCATGATAATGATATTTTTCTCAGTATTTATTATTATTATTATTTATTATTATTATTTATTATTATATTTATTATTAACTCGATTTTTTTTGAAAAAGTGACTAATGCCACTTTCAAAATAAACGGCTCATTTAATAATCCAATAAAATCGTTTAAAATTGTTCGATTAATCAAAGATTAATTAATCGCCCTCAAATATACAATAGATTTCATTATTCCTTAAACTCTCAAATCTTTATTAAGAGCTGTGGTGTAATTCTGTAACTTTTTAACGACAAAAATTTGTCGTTAAGTAGTAAATTTTAAGTATTTTTAAGTAAAAATTTTCTACTTAACGACAAATATTTGTCGTTAAAAAGTTGCAGAATACAGAATTACCCCACTAGTAAGTCAGCAATTTTTGGGACTCTGAACTATTCTGCATCTCAGTTTATTCATTTATTGTATTTTCTTATAATGTTCGATGACTGTTAACTAGCGAAATAGCGCCTGACAATTTAGTCGTGGCTTTGCTTTTGCAGCAACATCTAAGGTTCATGTACACTCCGAGCCTTCAATGCGTTACTGTATCTGTCCAAAAAGTAGTAGTGTAAAAATGTATTGACAAGTTTAACAGCAAACGCTTAGAATGCCCATCCAATTAAAGAATTAAAAGCAACAATTTTTTATTCTGTTTTCCGCATTTCCGTAAAACTGCTTATTTTATCTGGTACCTATGCTCCATATACAAAGCTGGCAGGTTTTTCCTACGTATGTACGTACATACCAGTGTTGCCAATTTAGCCATTTAGTGCCTAGATTTAGCCATTATAAAAATGAGTTTAGCCATTAGCCATTTTGTTTTAGCCATTTTTCATCTTGTTTAGCCATACAATTTTTTTGCCGTTTTTCTTTTAAAAGAATAATTTTTATTTTATTATAAAAATTTATAAAAGTAAAATAAACATTTTGAACAATTAAAACGCCTTAAATTTAAATCACAACTTTTACAAATGTTGAAAATCGCTAAAAACTTTGACGCTGAAACATCTTTCAAAATAAAGGAACAGTATTCCACTATTAAATTTATAAAATCAATCAACACAAATATCGCTGTTTCTTTCTGGTTGCAAGTTTTTCAATAAAAGGATGCAGGCGGTAACAAAATTGTTTTAGCAATTTCAGAATTGCCTATAAAGTTGCTCTCACTTCCATGGTCTAATGCTGAAGTAGAGAGGGTATTTAGCCAAGTAAACTTTGTTAAAAGTAATTTGAGAAATAGGTTACATTAAGCAACCGTTAATTCGATTTTATCAATTATGTAAATATTTTAACCATAACAAGAAAATATTTATACCACCACAACCACAATAGTGGTGATGTCTGTATCACCTTAAAATATTGGTCCTCAGCCCACCTTTACGTATACCGATCGACTTGGAATCACTTTCTGAGTCGATTTAACGATGTTTGTCCGGCTGGCTGGCTGTCCATGTAAACCTTGTGCGCAAAGTACAGGTCGCAATTTAGAGATTATTTGATCAAATTTGGCACAAAGGTTCTAATGGGGTGAAGGGTAACATAATGTCGGGTTTAACCGACTATACTTTTTTATTTTATTTTTCGTGTGGATCTGGACTCAAAGGGTTGGGTAAATGTTGTCGTGATTATGATTTGCCTTCAAATTATTTAAAACTCATGATTATTTTAAACTAATGAGTGATTCCTATGAGATGAACAATAACGACATTCAATATTAATTTATTTTAACATTAATTTACGTTTATTTTTATTTAACAAATTGATCTTAACTCATAATTTCATCGTATACAACTTTAAATGAATTATTTCTGTTTTGCTATTGAATTTTAATGTGTTTTTATTTTAAAAAGCTTTTAGCCATTTGTTAGCCCATTTTTTCCCGTAAATGTAGCCATTTTTGGTCACCAAGTTTTGGCAACACTGGTACATACATAGCGAAAATGTCAACTAAACGGATTTTATTTAAAAATTGCGGGGCTAGGAAGATAAAAGAGATTAAACAATTTGAAAGATATATTATCCAAATTTTAAGAAAATTAAATTAATAAAAAAACCCTCCTCTAAAACAGAAGAAACCGGATTGAAGCCGTAAACCGATCAGCCTAATAGAATTTTACAGCTGCAAAATTATTTACACAACCTTTAAAATGTGTACATATTACCGGGAATATATAAAAAGCAATAATATTTTATGTACTGTACATTTTTGTGTATGAACATTTACTTACTGATTTGGAAAAGGATTTCTACATACCTGAAAAACAAGAAAACGTATGATTATTATTAATTATTAAAAGACAATTTTTTAAAGTATAAATTTGGATAAGCATTTAAGACGTAACGTAAACAATAAGTTGTGAAAACGACATGAGTAAAATTATATCGATTTGTGTTTTTTAAAAGTTATTGGAATTTGTTGTATAATTGTGTTGTATTTTTATTTTCGTAAAAAAAAAATGTTAAATTCAAACTGTGCTAAAATGTTTATCCTCATTGTCACTATTTTAAAACCCAACGTTCGTACATGTACTTGTATGTCAATGTACATGTTAAGAAACTGATGTCGACACAAATGATTCTTTTTTCTATCTTCTCAGTTTTTTCCTTCTTATTGTACTGTACGTTTCTTTCATTTGCTGTAGTTTTATTGGACCATAACAAAGTTTTAGCTGCCAAATTGTTTTTTTTTTAGGTTCTTTAAAAAGTTTGTTTTCATTGTTGTTGTTTGTTTGCTAAAATGGATTATTTTATCATGTAACTAAAACTACTAAAAAAACCTCAAAACTACAAATTGTTTTCAAGTAAAAACTATTAAATATTTTGTATGTTGTTTTCATGCTACACATTTTCTTTTGTTGTTTTAAGTTGAAGTTAAAAATAAAATGTCATCTCAATTATCCTTTTAGGACGACAATTTTTAATGTTGTTTGCTGGTTTAAAAGAAGCTACAGAAACACTATCTTCATGATCATAAAAAGAACATTAAATTAACTTACCAAGTTACACACTCCCACTCACACACACACACACATACATACAAAATAAACACAAAAAGTGGAAATAATCAAGAACAAAATAGTTTAATTAAAAAACTTTTAAATTAATGTACAAGAAAAACAAATTAATTAGACTTGCTTAGGGTTTGCAAATCAATTAAATTCGTAACAGCGATTGATTGCACAATTTTAGCGATTAACATTAAAAAAATCCATATTTTTCTTGGTTTTAATTAAATTTTAAGTAAAATAGTTTCTCATTTGCGGAAACTTTTAATGACATATCAGGAGTTGTACTACTTTGGGGCGAGTTGCAGTTATTTATAGCAATTATGCATGCCACTTCTACACTGATGCAACGCAACGTACACGATCGAATGAAACAACAAGTTGCATGAGATCAATGATTTGAAAAAAATTGAAAATGTTCAAAATTAACAAAACGTATAAAAATATTTTTTTCAAATCTAAAGGCCTGTAACTCAGTGAATTTTTATCTGATCAACACATAAATATGTGCGGAAAATAATTCAATAGTTTATATTTCGTACAACTCAGATGAACAATTCTTGAAATTTTTCGAAAAAGCTAAAGCAACTGTTGAAAACATGATTGAAACTACATGTATTGCCATACGAAGTTTTTAGAACGAAACAGGTCGTTTCATTTTGAAACATGCCGCAAAACAAGAAAAATGTGCGATCATCTCCAATTTTGATAACAATTAGGTATCGTTAGTTTATCTGAACAAGCTCTCAAACAAAATCAAAACAAAGAAAAATATAAAATAAAATTGCATGTTAAATAAAATAAAGTCATAGTTAAAAAAAATAAATAATATTCAAGCTCGAGGTCAGTTGTTTTTCTCCTTTTTAATTCTTTATTTTTCAATATTTCGACATCCTTTGGATGTCATCTTCAGGAATACCGAGTCACAAAAATACACAACAATTAGCTTGTAGATCTATTATTGCACTATTTTTATTGTTGTTGTGTATTTTTGTGACTCGGTATTCCTGGAGATGACATCCAAAGGATGTCGAAATATTGAAAAATAAAGAATTAAAAAGGAGAAAAAAAAACTGATCTCGAGCTTGAATATTATTTATTTTTTAAAAATTATAATTGAAAAAGGTCGAATAAAAAAAAAACTTAAAAAAGATAAAGTAATAGTTATAAAAAATAATAATACATATTAATAAAAGTATTAAATTATTGGGGTATTCACAAGGTGTGCTATCATGTTATATTGTCATAATGTTCCAACATTTTACAATGGCTTAAAAATATTGTTGTTGCTTTGTAAGCAAAAAGTGTCTTGATTTAATAGAACTTTCTTGCTATGTTTATTGTGCTGTCGTAATTAATCAGAAGAGACCTGAGGGCAAATTACGGCATTCGATATCGATCAAAATTACAATACAATTTAAATGGAAATTTCGATCGATATCGAATGTCGTAATTCGGCCCCTGCGCTGAGCGGCTGAGCTGAGCCGCATTAGTTTTTGTAGCCATCGCCGTTGATGGCTTAGTTTTATCCGGCTAATATGCGAATTTAAACTGCGGCTAGCAATGTTTGCAACAAAAGACTTGCGGCGTCAAATAATATCGGCTTAGGACTCTGATGTTTGGTAAACAAGCAAAATAAATTTGTTTTTGTGATTTGCGTATAAAAAATGTAAATAGTCAGGTAAGATCTAATTTAATTTATTAATTCATGGATTAGAATAAAAAATATTTTGATGTTAGGTAAATATTTTTTTTTTTTATATTTGATTTTAATCAGCTGATTTAAATTCAAAATAGCACACTAAATTATGAGGGGTTGTTCACAATATTCGTATGTTTTCATGTTATTATTTTAAGACTTATGACTTAATGACACCTTGTGAGTCCCCCAAATATATTTTTAATTTTTACTTACTTTTTTCTATTTTAAATTAAATCACACTAACAACACAGAAAAACAAATGCCAAAATGAAACAAGTATGAATCGTATGAACAGCAGGTATGGCAATCTAGTTTCAGAAACCGAAACGATTGGTTTGTATCGTCGTATAAACCTAGCATAAGATGCCTTAGATCTTAATAGTAACTGGTCAAAATTTAAAATTCTTGTTATTTTGTTTTACAATATGAAGATTATGAAAGATCACGCTTAGATTTCCTAAAGATTTTAAATAAAACGCGTTATAGAAATTTAGTTTTAAAGTTTTTCAATACTTTATTTCGGTGGGTTCTGAGAATAAAATTCTCCAAAATTGTTCGCCAATTAAAGCATTAATCAAAAATATAATCAGTTTTAATTAAAAATGTAATCAAGTTAATTAAACGTTTAATCAAGTTAATTTAACCTTTAATCAAAGGAATTAAACGTTTAATTGTCAAGAATGAAAAATTATCAATAAATTTTAATTCATTTTAAGTTGTAAAATTCCTTTCTTCATAAAAATAATTGAATGAAAATTAAATTCAGTGAACTTTAGCCTGATTAAAAAAATCCAAATTTTGATTAAAACCCATAATCAGTTCAATAAATATTTGTAATAAAAAATCACACAAAAATTCTTATTATTACAATCAGTAACATCATGACGATGGTAGTAAACACTACATTGCTAATTAGAATTTTTGTGTGATTTTTTATTACAAATTCAACTATCCCTGATGATGATTATTTAAGGAATATCGAAATTATGGATTTATTTAATAAATAAAAAACATTTAAAAAAAACCTATGACCTGGAGCTTGAGTATTTATTTGAACTTCGCTTTTCATAAGGACCCAGAATATATATACTTTATAGGGTGTAGGATCAATATTGTAGAAATTACAAACGGATTGACAAAGTTTTATATACCCTTTTACCTTCGGTGAAGGGTATAAAAAATAATTTTTGGGATTTCAGTATTTTGGTTAGTACATTTGACAGATTTAAATACCGGCGTGTTTAGGAAGAAATTTATTATTTACTTGAGTTATAAAGCTTGGACTAGGGAAGATCTATGGTTTCCGAAAGTGGGTATTTAAAAAAAATTTTATTTTGGCCATAACTTTTTCGTATCTAAACCGATTTTTCCGAAATTTTCAGAAAATATTTTCAACTAAAGATTTCCGGTCTTTTGATATATAAGGCGTAACCATAGGTCATATGACAGTCCTAAAATTCAGGTTTTCATACAATTTTTGATATTTTTTCTACGGGACGTACAACGCCTACTTCTCTAATCCCGCCCACATGGTGGTATTGACAACCTAAAGGTTTGTAGCTAATTTGGAAACTTTGGCTCTTGCCGTTCTCCAGATATACAGAAAAAAGTAATAAAATTACAACAACAACAAGGGATTTTTGGAAAAAATTATAGGTAGTGGTGGTTTTTTGTTCATATCTCAGCTATTTTTGGACCGGTCTGCCTGAATTTCAATAGCAAAACTATAATAAGAAAATCTGACAGAAAGATACCCCAACCAAGCCCCCATCATATCTGGAGGCTTCGGAAAACCCCTTTCAACATACAGACGGACAGACGGTCAACCTGATTTGAACTTTGCTTTTCATAAGGACCCAGAATATATATACTTTATAGGGTATAGGATCAATATTGTAGAAATTACAAACGGAATGACGAAGTTATAGATAAGTATACCGTTTTACCTTCGGCGAAGGGTATAAAAACAAGGCACATATTCAAATATTGTACATGTCTTATTTTCAGATGGGTTCTTACGCGATTGAAGAGTCTATTTATTGTCTGAATGTACCCTTCCACATGTTAAATTTATTATAAATCGAGCTAGATTTTTGTAAAGGGAAGATTTTTTTGCTACAATGATCTTAATTAATAATTATTTTAAAATTCATTCGGAGTTTCTTCCTTTTTTATAATTATAATTAGTTTAATTCTCATTAAAACTAACTGATTGAATTTAAAGTAGAACAATTGGGGAAGGTGAAAAACTTTCAGGATATTTTTATTCATAAGTGGGTTGATGTAGCTTTTAAAGTTTAAATTTGTATTATTGTTATAATTTTAATTTCAAAAAAATGCAAAAAGTGCGATTAATAGATAATCGCGATTAACGGTTAATTTTTTGTTAAAAAATTCGATTGAATGCCAACCCTACAATTGCTGTAATGTGCTATTGTTTTTATTTTTTCAGATGAATGTTTTTTTTTTTTTAATTAAAATAAAAATTATGTTTTACAATTTATAGAATTTTAAAAATTGTGCCTTATCCAGATACACACACTTTGAACGGATGGATAAAATGATTTGTATGTTTGTAGAATGCCACCTTAAATATAATATATATATATAAACATAAATTTCTAAAAGAAATTGAAAAAATATCTCGTCAGAAATTTTTCTGTTTGCATTCGCAGTCATCCAATTTTGCCTGTATGTATATTTAAAATGTAACATATGAATCTACTTTTATACGTACAGTCACGAGCATAAATATCTTAATATGTTGACATATTAAATCAAACTAATAGTGCTTCCTTATCTACAAAAAAAATATCACCTTATAAAAAGGTACATGAATTAAATGTCTTGCCAATCCTTTAATAATGCTATTTGTTATTTGTCGAGAGCAAAACACAAGTTATGAAAAAGTGGAATGCCCTATAAAATTTTTCTTTATTATTGTAGCTCATGTTTTAACACTTTTTATGTTATTTTTTCATATTTTTTTAGCCGATTTGGCGATTTAAAACAAATATTAGTTTTTGTTTCCAATTTTGCAATTTTTCATGAATTTGTGTAAAGATCGAAAGCGATTTTTTCCTGAAAGTTTCTTGTTTCGTTAGAGCTTTAACGATTTTTAATAATTATTAGACTTTGCTATCTGCTAATTTAACAATTTTTTACAAAATTTTTGCCATTCCTTATAGTTTTTGGGAAATTAATCAATTTAATGGCTTCTTTGAACTATAAAACATTTTCGCGAATTTTTCCTATTTTCGAATATCTTTAAAAATTTTTGCAATTTTCGCGTGGCCTTGTTGCTTTGTCAGGCTATCGTTGCCATTAAAAAAACAGGGCACTATCAACACCGTCGATTTATTCGGGGAAAAATGCAATGCCTCATGCCATAAGTAAGGGGTGAATGTTTTTGAATAAAACATGCTTCCATTTTAGAGAGCAAAACATTTTTTAGAAACGAACACCAAATTATATTAGGTGCATTTGAGAACTGTGACAGTAAAAGGTAAAATAAAGGCAACAGCTAATGGCAAATAATTGAAGTGTTGAAAAATGTTTACACTTTTGACTACTAAACTCGTTTTCTTATCGGTACTCGATTAAATACTTTGTATAACACGAACATTTTTGGAAAATACAAACAAGACAAGGACACAATTCTGTCAATTCTTAACAAACAACACCCTAAAATACAATTTACTACTGAGATTGAGAAAAACGGAGAAATCGCGTACTTAGACTCAAAAATTATACGCAAAATAATAAGATTCTGTTTGATTGGTACACTAAAGAAACATCTTCAGGAAGGTTAATGAATTACCAAGCTACACAACCCAAAAATCAAATTATAAACACAGCAAAATATTTTATTTCTATGGTATACAATTTTATAATAAAAACAAACACATTATAACAAACATTTTAAAAAACCATAGCTTCCCCACCAAACTCACATCTACATTGATAGACAATACGATTCAACAATTGGATAAGGACAAAAATAACCACAACAAATCTGCAAACATAGAAAAAGAAGAGAACAAATTTTACAGTGTAAAATACATACCTGGGTTAACCGATAATAATAATATACGGTCGTCAATAAAAACATCTGTTTTGCATACAAACCGAATTTGACATTAAGAACAATTTTTTCTAGAGTTAAGGCGCCAATTAATAAACAAAAACAAAGTAACATTGTATACGAATTACAATGTAAAGGAAATGACAAACAGCCATGCGAGCTAATTTATATAGGAACAACAAAACGTACACTGGTGATAAGAATGGGAGAACACAAGATGGACATAATGCGGAGAAAAGAGACAACAGCACTACCACAACACATCCTACATACTGGTCACACAATTAGGTTCGATGATGTAAAAATTCTAGATAAAGAAAATAAAGAAAGAAAGAGGTACACAATTGAAAGCCTAAGAATCCAACAACAAATTAATAGAACAATGAATTTGAAGGAAGACACGAACAAAATAAATGCGAGCTATATTGTTGCCACTACTTAAGCTGTGATATATTTAAAGTTTAAAGTAATATGTATTTTTTAAATATTAAAATTAATTTTTATATTTGTATGATCCTGAGTATATCTAAAACTTTTTAATGTGATTAAATTTTCATATTGTAAGTCTTTAATGATTATGTGGTACATTATTGTATTTATTTTATTGTTTTTATAATTTTTAAATAGACAATCCCTTGAAAAAGTCGACAAACAATCGACGAAACGTCGGGAACAAAATATTGTAATTAAAAATTGAATTTTATTAACACTGAAGAAATTTAGGCCCTATTAGCTTGACAAAAATAATATTCATAAATTCATCACTCTGGCCAAAGAAACAACTACAACACAAACAAATTATTTTAATGTATCTTTCATATTTGTTTGTTTTTTATTTTACTAATTTGTGGTGGGTTAATTTATTCAAAAGAACAGGAATAATTTTTTTGCTCTTGATTACTTAAGTACATACTTCACACTTTTACTTTTATTAAAAAAAAATGCAATTTGGTGTCTGTTTATTAAAATATTGCTCCCGAAAATGGTGAGTTTATTAGAATAAAACAAGCCACCTTTTTCGGGAGCAAAATTTTTAAGAAACCGACACAAAATTGCATTTTTTTTTAAATTAAATGTCACATTTTATTCCGAAGGAATTTGATATTGGTTAAAAAAATTTTTTCTGCATCTTTAAAAATGTACCGCTTGTGTTAAAAAGTGGTCGTTTACATTTAGAATAAATGCCTCTTTGCCCTCTCATCCATAGAGTAATGCTGGGTGCACACTATGCAACACATTTACGCAATCTAGTGAATTAAATTCATTTTCATTCATTCCAGGTTTCATCAACATCAGAACGCTTTGATATTTTGAGGTTGCATTGAAACAGATTGCATGTAGGTAACACTGTGTGTACCCAGCATAAGAATCGTAGCGTTTAAAATCGAACATTGTAAACGGACAACAATGTGCCATTTTTGTAAAGTGTGTTGCATAATGAACATTATGATTTAATAAGTGTTTGGGTGCAAATGGGGGTTAACCGGTTCTGGATAAATGCACTGGGTAGACTTTGGCACAACCGTTGCGGTAGGTCGTGTCTCGTTTACACACACAAAAACTTGGTGATATACAAAACCAACCCTTATTTTTTATGGCTCAATGGTACTTTTGTTCGTGGCTCTTTTTATTAAATAAAACACCTTTGTGATTTTAAATAAAATATCACTTTCTTTTGCTGGGTTTTAATAGTTTTATTTTAATTTATTTACTTTCTTTTTATTTAATGGCCGGCGTCTGGCTGGTTAGAAGTTTTTTAAAACAGTGATCACGGCGAATAAATTTTTCAGGTGGCGTTAATAGAACTGCTGAGCCGCATACTACATGATGGGTTGCCAGATGCCACCATGAAACCCCGTTCCACCCGAAGGAACGACAGTCGCTGCAAAATCTTTGTTTACACCAGCCAGACGCCAACAATAAGTGAAAACATTTGTTGTTTAACGAAATTTTAAAAAAAATCTAAGCAATTTTTTTTGTTATTTAATTATTATTTTAATTCAAAATTTATTTCAAAACAACTAAAATGATAATTAAATCAAAATCATATTTTTAGTTTTCTTTCAACAAAAAAAAATAACTGATTCAATTATCACGTTAATTAAATTTAAATACATTTTAAATAATTTTTTTAATAGATAAAAAACTATTTATTATAATTTTTTCTGTGTGTCTATGCGGATAATAATATCAGATAATCTGGAACAAGCAGTTATTTCTGTTTAAAGGAAATCATGAAGGCCTTAATCGTGAGATTATTTATTATGTTAAGTTTTGTTGGAAAGGCCAATGAAGCAATTAATTTACATACTGTACTCTACATCAACACATTGCAAATGTATGTAAATATATCCAAATGTGTATGTAGGCTGTCATGTCAGGTATTGTGTTACTTGTACTAGTATTGATATTTATTAAAATGATGATGGCATTAGGCGCTGCCTTTTGGTTTTGTTAATATCCTGTCTATTAAACTGTGGTCATGTTGTTTTATTTCTTAATATTTTTCGAATTTTGCGGTGGGTTTACTAGATGTTATTTAATTTTTAATAGGGAATGTTAAGTACTTAAGTCGTTTCTAAACAAGAAAATCACTTGTAATCTATTTAAAAATCTGACATGAAAAAAATGTTTTTAGTAACAACGCAATTCAAATACTTCCGGATTTGGTAAGAAATTAAAATTTTGCTGAAGTAGCAGCTTGACATGACATGACAAACATTTAATTTTATTTATCAGTTTTTTTCATTGAATATAAATTTCAAGGTTTTTCATAAATAAATTTCAAGTTTATCGTATGTATCCATGTAAATTCTTGAAAAGTAATAATGCGTTAAATTTTTACTTGCAAGCTAGGTTTTTTTTATTTATGCATATTAGAACTAGTAAGAAAGCAGAGTCGGTCAAGCCCGACCATTTGATACCCTACACGACAGTATTAGCAAACAAATTTTTGAGAGCTTTCCGTATTTAGGACCAAGTTGTAGTTTAGTTTATTAATATCTAAAGAACTTTCTGTTATTACCGCACAATGGTGAAGGGTATGTTAGATTCGGCATAACCGAATATATTACTCTTAATTGTTTTTACCTAAAGTCCAATATCACTTCACTACACGGTCATCAAATTCATATTAATTTTCTCTTATTAACTATTGTATTTAGCAAAGGGCTTCTAGAGTATTGTTCAATTAATTTCTATTAATTTTTGTTTATTCCCATGACACGTGCCGCTCGAAAATATTGTTCTTGGTCCTCCAAGATGTCTACATCCATGTGGATTCCACTCCAGTGCTTCTTAATTTATTCTTTCGATTGATTTTCAAAGGATATACCCAATATATCTCCATTTGCTTCTCTTTATTTAAGCCATATTTGGCGTATTGATGGTTTTGTAAAAAAAATCTACATTCGCGAAAGATGTTTCCCAAAATACTCGACATATAATACCCACGAGCTTGTTTATTTATGTTTGGATCATCCGAATTGTCGTCTTTGCCTCAAGACATGTTTTACTTTCGTAAAGTAGCGAGAATTTCAGACAAGCATTGAAAATGCGCATTAATTATGGTTATCGCCATAAATGCTCGTTTATTTTTTCTTACATATCACAATGTCTATGACACATAAGACATATGAGTGGGCCACTTGCAAACACCTTTAAGTTAAACAAGTAAGAAAGTATAGTCGGTCAGGCCCGACCATATAATACCCTTCACCACAGTATTTAAAAACACATCATGCTTATGTGCCCATATAAATATGGATTTATCTATGTTTATAAACTTCATGAAAATCGGTTTAAAAGTTTGTGAGAGGCAGAAATTGGCCCCTACATCCCCTTGTGATCCTATTTTTGAAAAATTGTATAACTCATGTGTCCATATAGATATGGAAATATCTATGTTATAAATTTCATTAGAATCGGTTTGAGAGGCAGAAATTGCCCCTATCTCCCCTTGTGGTCCTATTTTTTAAAAAGTTCATACCTTTTGTGTCCATATAGTTATGGTTCTATCTATGTTTTAAATTTCACTAAAATCGGTTTGATAGTTTTTGAGAGGAAGAAATTTCCCCCTATCTTCCCTCGTGATCCTACGAATCGCCCCATTTTCAATAGGCTTGGTCCTTGTGCCAATAAAAACCTAAGACCCAAATTTTATCAAATTATCTCCAAAATTGCGACCTGTACTTTGCGCACAAAGTTACATGGACAGCCAGCCAGCCTGCCAGCCGGACGGACATCGTTAGTTCGACTCAGAAAGTGATTCTGAGTCTATCGGTATACTTTAAGGTGGGTCTAGGACTAATATTTAAAGGCGTTACACACATCAGCACAAATGCATAATACCCTCTCCACTATTGTGGTGTGGGTATAAAAAACAAAATTCTGAGAAAATCAATTAAAACAGTTTTTTTTTTTAATTGATATGCCAAGCCATATAGAGAGTTTTGCAGGAGTATTGAATAATTAACCAGAAATTGCGCATAACTAACGAAATTTTGTACGAGGTTAATAATGGCTTTAGCTGGCCACACACTAGTTATTTGTGCGTGCTCGACACCTTGTTACTTGTTAATAAGGCTGTGCGCGCACAAATCACAAGTAATTGAAACTTTTTAATTCCTTGTGAGATGTGTTAGTGAGTGGGCTTGTGCGGGCACATTTTAACATTTTTTAATTTTATGGCCTGTTGAACGTTTTCGAAAGAACTACTTCGATCGCATTCTAAGCTGGGTTCAACTTACTTTATTCTATACGAACATTCGTTTAGACGACAACTCGAAAGAAAACGTAAGTACTTTTATACAAAAAGCGGTTTTTTTATATCGAAGGTATTGTCGACATTTAGAAAACAAATGTCAAAACCACTCACTTGCTGTTTTGTTATCGAATCATGGAATTTATAAAGAACAAGAAATATTTAAGAGTAATTAAAATAAATTATAAAATAAAAACATTTTATTGATAACAATATGCCACAAAAAATTTGCCTTAAAATTAGATTTTGTTTAAGCTTAATTTGGGCGGCTATACACGAATATGGCACTCATTTATTTCTCTCAATAAGCGTTTTCAAGATATTCGCGAATATCGTGTTTTTCTGAAATTATATTATATATTTCCAAAAATTGCAAATGAATATGCTTATCCTCCTTTCTTTATAGTGTGTTGATCGGATAAAAATTCACTGATGATAACGTTTAATATAAAAAAACATAAAAAAATATTATTTTTTTAAATCTAAAGGCATGTACGCAGTAAATTTTTATCCGATCAACACAGTATAAATATGTGCTGAAAGAGGAGATATATATTCAATAGTTTTAACAATTCTTGAGATTTTTTAAAATAACTAGCTACAACAACTTCGAAAAACAAGATTTTCGTGAATATCTCGAAAACGCTACTTGAGAGAAATAAATGAGTGCCATATACTGCTTACATTAGGCGAATACATTGAGGTAAATCCTGAGTTGGCGACAGGTGCACCAGTGTTTAGAGAAAATCCATTTTTGATGGACGAGTAATGGAAAATAAGAAACTTGTGGGGTACCTACAAGCAAAACTATTTTACTTCCCTAGACCATATAATTGATCGGACGCTGATTTGGTCCTCGAATGCAGCACCTAGTTGTAGAGTGTTGACGGGTAAGGTCAAAAGTGCTGAAACTCAGTCAGCAGATATCAGAATCACCACCGAGGGGTTCTAAAGCTGCGACGGTGGTTGCACAAGAAAGCAAAATTGAAAAGACGGGTATTATTTGAAACAAAACAAATTTTGGAGGAAAACAGCAAAAATTTTAAAACTTCATCCAAAGGAAGAAGGAAAGAGGTCGATAGTGAGGTAAACAAAGAGGAAGACGGTTGTTGAGGAGCAAATGTCGTTTATTTTTCGTCAAATGAAACATGTGCAACGACTGCCAAGGAGCAAGCTGATGATATCAAAATAATGACTTTTTCGTTTAGTTTGATTTTCTTGTTTATTTATTTGTTTGTATTATTTATTTTCTTTATTGAATATTTTGTTTATAATTAAATTTAACTCTTGTTTACAATTTTCTTTAGTTTTGGTTTCCACAGAAAAGGGTTTTTATTTTAAGTATTATTTTTGATACATTTGAACAAAAAAGCAACACAATTTTCGATCGAATGGATGCCGACCGCTTCGATTCCCTGTCGAGATTAGCTGCGTTCGAGAACACAAAAGTTTTTACTATTTTTTACTAAACTTTACTGCATTTTACGAAACTGCGTTCGAGTACACAAAATGCAGTTAATGAGAACATAAATTGAGAGCGAAAAGTGACAGTTCTTGTCTGAGTATTTACAAAATTTTACTGCCGAAATTTTTGCAGTAAAATTTAGTAAATTTAAATTTAGTAAAAAAGAAAAGTTGAAATAAAAATTAAACCAAAGCAAAAAGTCAATAAATATTAATTAATTAAACTTGTTTGTGAAGCATTTATTTGGCTAAATAGAAACTTTTGATTTTTTTTTTATTATGTTAATTTTTTTTTTATAGTTGTAAAAGTGTCACGTATTTGGGTACTTAAGAAATCAATAGCAATACAATTATTAATGTTCTTTTAAAAAATTTAACCCGCTACAAATTAGTAAAATCAAATAAAATCAAAAACAAACAGATATGAAAGATTACATAAAATAGTTTGTTTGTATTTTCCAAAAATGTTCGTGTTATAAAAAGTATTTAATCGAGTACCGATAAGAAAACGAGTTAAGTAGTCAAAAGTGTCAATATTTTTCAACACTTCAATTATTTGCCATCAGCTGTTGCTTTTATTTTACGAATTTTTACAAATTTTACTGTAAAAGTACTCAAACGCACCTCTTGTTGAACATGCCATTAGTCTGCAACGAAACGTCAAAATGTATCTATTGCGGAGTTGTTTAGAATACAAAAATTTTTTATATTCATCTTCGATTTTTTTTCTTTTTTTAGTTTCATTTTTTGTTTTGTACACAAATAAAGGATCAAAACTGCAGTTGCATCTTTCGCCTCACAATTCATGTTGTCTTATTCACGTTTGAGGTTATTGTGATTTGTTCGTCGTGTGTGGGGAAATTGTACGCTAACTATTACACGCAAAAATCCATAATGTGTGGTCAGCTTTAGGAAGACATTTAAAAAAATAAAAAAAATGGAGGCTTTTACAGAATTTCTATTTTTTTTAGTATACTAGTCATATATTATACACAACTTCTATTTCCTAAAAATGTCAAATGATATGAGAGGCTAAGATGTCAGTTTGATTTGCCTCACAAGCCCTCAGATCGGTATCAAGTGCCTTTGTTTCGTCTCCTCGTGGTGGCTCCTGGAAACGACTGGATATTTCCAGTTGGCTAAGGAACAAGGTTAAAATATTATGAAACTATACTATTCTTCTCAGGAAGGATAGAAAAGTACTAAGAGGATTGCATTTTACCTCTTAGTTATAATAGCGAATAATTAGATTAAAATGTCCAAGGGCTGGGTTCATATATTAAGAGGGATCCCCGTTTGGTGAAAACGTGGTGCATGGCCGACAATCAGGAAAATGGTCAACCCTGGGTTCCGCAAGGAACCAAAAGCTGGCCTTATATCAAAATACACAGTAAAATGCTTGGGGATGAATCGAACTTGCATAACTGCCAATTGATTAAAGTAAGTTACAGACAGAAACATATATGTATGTATATAAATATATCACTTATATAAATGAAATAAATTTTTAAATAATTAAATGAACTATGTATTGGTGACAGTACGCTTATCATAGAGAAGCCGTTTGGAGATATCAGAAGAAAAGTATTTCTTTCCTGCAGTAGAATCGTTGCCATGGAGTCCTTCGGGACTATGAAATGGTAGTGGCTCGAGGGGCATGTCTGGACTAGGTCTGCCGTGTTGATATCTTCCTTTGGACATTGAAAATCTGTGGAAGCACTTTGGCTCAAAATCTTCCTACAATATTTATAGGTTCACAAGTTCGATTTACTTAAAAAATTATTTGTATGACGAGTAGTGTTACAATATTTGCCGAAATGGCAAAATTATAGTCTTTGAGGACAAGATTGTGAAATTACTAAAAATCCAAAAAAAAGCATTATATTTTGGAGATTTTTTGGAAGATAATTGTAAATGTAATTTAGAAACTGCTTAATGATGTTTTATCTAGCCAAACGTTTTGCAAAAGCAATTAATTTTTTAATAAGACGAGTGGCTACGCGTAGGACGCCAAATATTTAATAGGTGTGAACACAGTTTAAGGAACAAGCAAAGTTTAAGGAAATATTTTCGTACGTAATATTTATTAGAAGGTGGGTCGGACAAAAAGTTGTTCCAGTCACCCCTAGAATGAAAGATATTTGTCTCGCACTAAGATAAATCACTTTTTTGGCTTTTATAAAGAACTCATCATATCTTGTATTGCTGTTTGTGGTTTTATTTTTGCTTTTGATGATTTTTTAACCCTGGGCGCCACTTATGCCTTCCTCCCCGTCAAATGTCAAATTTCTTGCACGAAAAGTAATTTTAAAACTTCGTGTGTCTAGCTTTTAATAGATTCATTTTTATGACACGCATAATAATTGAGCCCTTTTACATTAAGCCTTGTCGATACCAATACAAAACAAAATAATGTGCACCAGTCACGTCTAAAAATTAAAGGTGTGTAAAGCAATAAAGTTTTTAGAAATTTGTTTGCACGCCCCAAAATACAGTACTTTTAGCGCCGCCATTTAAAGTCCGATCTTAACATATCGCATACCATTTTTCATGACTAGAATATGGTTTAACTTTTTTCTTTGTTGCTTTTTAAATTTAAGGTCCAATTCTAGATGTTATGTTTCGGATCCTTCCCCGCCACTGTAAATTTTTCTATTTTATAAAAGGTTTTACATAGGAATAAGAACATTTAAAAAAATTTTTTTTAAGAAACCCTTTTCTTAAAAAAGAACATTTAAAAAAAATTTTGCCCGCCCTCCTCGATTTTATCCTGGCTACGCCCATGTATTCGTGTACTGTCATCGGGAATATGTATGCCTGCAAAGTTTCATCCATTTGCATTGAGTATAAGGCGGTTAATTTAACGTTACAAGATTTGATTTTCCGAAGTGAAGCTAAAGAAAAAGTTTTAAAAATTTTGCCCCCCCTATATTTTATCCTGGCTACGCCCATGTAGTCGTGTATTGTCATCGGGAATATGCATGCCTGCAAAGTTTCATCCATTTGCATTGAGTAAAAGACGGTCAAAAAAGCATTTAACCAAAAAAAAAAAAAAATATAAAATAGTGGCGCCCAGAATTTTATGTTATACTAAAAAGCCACAAGTGCCAAAGATTAAGCCATTGACAAGCTTTATACAAGTATATGCAATATGATGAGATCGGACTTTTAATTGCGGCGCTTTATAAAAAAAAAAACAAAAACTGCTGTATTTAGCAGCGCAGAATTTTAGAAACTCAATTGACATGACTTTTATTCTAGGGAGTGACTGCCACAACTTATTTTTATTTTTTTTTTTTTTTTTGTATGGAAGCCGACCCGCTTTAGTACATAATATAAAGGTTCTAAGGCATGGCTAAAACAAGGGATAAAAATCCTTAATTTTCGAATCCATCAACAAAAAAAATGTTTTACATTAAAACATAATATGTTTACAAAAGTATGTATTAGGGAGATCGATTATTCGACTTTTTTCAATTACCGGTTTTCGAATATTCCGAATAGTTGCTATTTAAAAAAAAACCAGTTTTTGGTTAAGCATTTTAAAAATAACCGGTTAAGCGGTTTTAATTCGAATGCATAAAAATACAAAAATCAAATTAGTTTTAATAATGAAAAGTTAATTAGAATAAAAACAAAACACTTCACTAAGGTAAGGAACCAACAAAATACATAAATATGACTTAAGGTATGTTCAGACCTAACAAATATTTGACGATTAAATAAAAAAAAAAGCGTGACCAGTAAATTGCTTAAACTTAAGCATTATTTCTAACAATTTCTATTTATTTGCTAAACTTTATGTCTAGATGATAATTGTGTTTATGTAAGAAACTGTTAAATAATAATGTTTGCTCTTGCCAAACGTTTTGTAAAAGAAAACAATTCTTTAGAAAAACTAGTGGTTACGTGTAGCACCTCAAATAGTTAATAGGTGTGAACATACCCGTAGAAATTTTGAATAACTGTGGTTTTAAAAATTATAGGAATTTAATAAATTTATTATTTGAGATATTCTCCCAAACTTATTTTAAATGAGTTTTAATTAGTTGGTGGCTAAGCATGTCTTTAGGAATCAGTAGACTTCAACCATATTTTTGAAAAGTTGCAAACAAAATCTCTTATCCAGGATTATATATTTCAAATTTATTTGTTTCAGCATTATAGAGACGAATAGCAATATGAACATGCTTTTTGTACGAAATATTTGTCAATTCATCGATCACAACTTAAACCCTTCCATTAGATTGTTTGATTCCTTAAATTTTGTTCTAAGTTCTTGGTGTGTAATAAATAAAACTAAAGAGTTTTTCCATATCGTTGATTCCGCCGGTATGCAGTAGCTTTTAGCATGAAGATATACTAGAAGTACTTAAGAGTTTTTCATTCATTATTGGCAGCATAATTTAGTAAAGTATTATTTGCAGAGTCTTAAAAACTACTTGGAACAGAGTCAATATTTACTTGGCGTATATTTATGTCAATCTTGTAGACTAATTAAAAGTGATTTATAAGTCATGGCGTTGAAGAACCTTTGCAACTTATCATTTTAGGGTCTTTTAAGCACCATTATCTTTTAAATCAGTTCGATATATCATCAAAGATGACATATTTATAATGATATATATAATATTTAGAATATTGCTAAAGAACACACGCTAATATAAGCTGTTTGTTTTCACATTGCTCATAATGTTTTTTTTTTTACTTTTGTTACACTTTGTCTTGACATTCTTTACAAAAAGTTTACGTTTGCCAAATATTCAGTTAAAAAAATACTTAAGTTACGGGTAAATTTATAACAAAAGTAAGGAAAACGTATATAAATTACACATTACAAAAATAACAGGTTTATTTTTCTAAAATAACCGGTTTATTCGATATTCGAAAAATTTACATTTTAAAATATTCGACTTGGGAAAAATTAAAATAACCGGTTAAAACCGCTCAAATACTATTCGATTGATCACCCTAGTATGTATACTAGGGCGGGTCGATTTGTATGGATGAAAAAAAATTAAAAATCGTATAGCAAAAACGTAATCTACATAAAATTCTATGAAAATTTTCCGAAGAAACCATGGGATTAAAAAAAAATCCTAATCCGCGCCTCTCGACTTGAAAATTTTTTACTTGGGTGAAAATGTTTTTTAATGTAAATAAAAATTTGAGTGTAAAATAATATAAAGTGCAAAAGAACTACCGTACTAAACAATTTTATTCAAAAAATTCGATTTCTTTTTGGAAAAAGTTATTTTTTCATAAATTTTTTTTTTTTTTTTTTTTTTTTTGCAAAGGCGGGCATATCAATTTTCAAGTCGAGAGGCGCGGATTAGGATTTCATTTTAGACCCATGGTTTCTTCGGAGAATTTTCTTAGAATTTTATGTAGATTACAATTTTGCTATACGATTTAAAAAAAAATCGACACGCCCTAATGTAGACACTCGTATGAATGTATATATTTTCATAACATTACTGTATCCATTTTTTACATTGTGTGTATGATAAAAGAAAATGTTTATTTTTAGCAATTCAAAAAAATCGCAAACATGATATAAAGATTTTTGTTCGGATCAATACATAGACTAAATTCATCAAGGCAAAAAAAAAAAAACTTTAGAAGTGGAAAGTGTATAATGTTTTATTGTAAAATTATGTGTTTATAGGCGAATAAGTAAACAAAACCTCCAAAAGAAGAAAACGTTTTGAGCCCACACTTAAGCTGGTCATTGAACATGGAAAAGCATAAAAAAATCTTCTTTTATCTTCAGCTGAATTAGATTAACAACAAGCATATCAAAAAAAAAAAAAAAATCTTTTGTTAATATGTATTAAATCTTTACGCAAATAACGTTCTACCACAAGCTTTGGAGGATTCCAATATTTTGCTACGCATTTCTATTTGGTACCAAATAAAATTTTATACACACTCATAGACATTGTGTAATGGTAAACCAGAAAACAATTTTGCCGACACTTCTGACATAAGACAAAGTCTTAAGTCAAGCGGTATGTATTGGTTTCCTTAAGACATTTAATGGAATATATTCCGAAGTTTTTAAGGATTTAATTAAGACTAAAATGCATGTTTTCGATACAACTTTAAAATTTTATTCTTACATTTCTGAATAATTGCAAGATAAATTTAATTTCAAAACCGAGCATTAGTCCAATTTATTATCTTTGTCGTTTGGCTTTTCGTTTATAAAATACGAGTTTTTTATGCACTTGTGAATAGTCGAATAAATTTGTTGTATCGCTATTTTATCGTATTGCCAGGTGTCAAAAAATGGAAAATGTCAATTAAGTAAACATTGGCAAGCATAAGCTTGCTAAAGCTTTGGTTAAAAATGATCGAAAAGCCTCTCAAATGCGTTAAAAAACAAAATCAAAAAACCAGTGTTCGAAAATTAACGGTACATTATTCAGTGTTTGGCTCACACACCCAAGAACGATATACATTTTTTTTACTGATTGTAAAGACCAATACAACCCTTAATACCGCTCGTAACTATTTTCAAGAAAGAGCCAAACATCAAATTATGTTATGTTCTTCGTTAAAAAAAAACAGAACAATTGTAGTGATACTGTAGACAAACATTATATTTTAATGTTCTATAATGTTTCTTTTTTACATTGAGAAAGAAATGAACAAACAAAAAATTTTAGTAGCGATCACAGCACGGACAGCTTGTGTGTGTATTGTGTATATGTTTTGTTTGTCTAACATTATTTTGCTGGATTTTTGTAAAAAATATTACCTGCTAAAAGCGACGAACATTATTGAGCCGAACCGAAGACAATGAAGTTTCTGGTTAAAAAAAAACTGAACGGAATTAAATGTTCTCATTCTTTGTTGAGATGGATAAAAACAGTATTATTTTTGGGTTTGAAAGATGACAAACAGGGAAACGTTATTTTTCAATAATTTTCTACACAAACACTATTAGCGTTTGTTTTTTCCACAAATCTACCCAACCGAAGACTTAATAGCGATATTAAGTGTTTTTTTTTCGAACACTGCAAAAAACATTTGATTCATTCAGATTCACTAAACTTAACAAAAAGTTTCCTTAAGTGCAATAGGGTTTGACACATTTGATTTACATGTTTTCGCACAGTGCCTTTATTCAACTTAAGCAAATTATAGTTGGGCCTTTACTTATTAGGAAGAATTAAATTTGTGGTGCTAGGAATCACATTCTGAAAAGATTTTTACAAATTCACCGAATAAAACGAATATTTCCTGGCCTGGTTAAAGTACAACATTTTTTAACCCTTATGTGTGTGGAAAAAAAACACCTTCTATAGGGTGGATAGGTACCTGGGTACCTTCATGCAAATTGTATGAGAAATCTAATTTTTTGTCTTGTATTGTACAAACAATCGATGGTTAATGATATAATATTAGAATTTTACTCTGGTTTTCTCCTTTTCATATATTTTTTAAAATTCTACACCCAAAAAAAAAAAATTTGGAATATAAAACACCTTCTATAGGGTGGATAGGTACCTTGGTACCTTCATGGAAATTGTATGAGAAATCTAATTTTTTTTCTTGTATCGTACAAACAATCGATGGTTAATGAAATAATATTAGAATTTTACTCTGGTTTTCTCCTTTTCATATATTTTTTAAAATCCTACACCCAAAAAAAAAAAAATTTGTAATATAAAACGTATACAGGTACCCAGGTACTTATTCACCCTATTAAGGGTGCAAAAAGCAAATTGGTATGCCAAGCCCCCCCAAACTCATATTGTATATAAACACCTATGAAAATATAATAATAACAAAAAGTTAGGAGTTCTCATGAAATTGTAGAATTGTAGACTAAAATCTTATATAAAAAATTTCGATTTGAAAACGCAATAGGTACACAGGTACCTGTCCACACACATAAGGGTTAAAACAAATAAATATCAATCGTATAATTAGACAACACCTTTGTTTGAAAATTACCAACAACAAAAATACGACATTGTATAATTAGACGATTAGACAACGAATACGACGATAATAAAAGCTTGTGAATTGGGCAATTATATTTGTTTCAAATATTTAAGATTTGTATTCAAAATAGCTTTTACTAATCTGCACACAATCGCAAGGAAAGTTTTATTAGTTGCATGTTGTGTGTTTCATATAAAGTGTTGTGGCCATTTTTAATTTCGTACTTTAGTGTCTTATTACCTGTGGTCACATTACGCAGCACTGTCCGAGAAAATACGCACAGTCGTCTTTAAGTAGGCGGGCGTTTTCTCTGATATTTGGTAAGAGTTTGAGGTTTTAAAATATTTGTTCCTTTATCAGATTTTTTGTTGGACAATAACCTAATCTATCATAAATTCCTCGAGAATTTTTCAGGACCAACAGAGGTTTTTAGAAATGCCACAGACAAAAAGTTTGAGATTCCCGAAACTATTTCGATTAGGCGTTAGATGCGAAATTAACAACTTATGCAGACTGTCGTTACATTAGAGCGCGGCGCGGCGCGGTGAATAAAAAATTGAAGACAAATTTTTTTTTCTCTATAAAAGAGATTTTTCTTCTTTTTTCCTTAAAAAAAATAATAACAATAAATAGAAATAAAACTGGAAAATACATAAATAATAATTACGCTTGAAAGCCGAAAACAAACATATCGTTAACACTCACACATACATACATATATTAACATATTGTGCACGAATTCAACACATTAAAAAACGGAAAGAAAATAAAAGCGAGCAAAACAAAAATCAAAAAATGTACTTGAAATAACATAAATTTCCTAGAATTAAATCCTTTAAACATATTGTTCACATACACACACACACACACACAAACATTCAAACATTATGTTAGTGTGTATATTTTCAGAAATATTAACATACATTCGTAGTATTAAATGGGAACACATCATCTGTCTTTGCACATGGCTTCACTACGATTTTACTCCAAAAATAACTTGATTTCTCTTTTTTCGTTTTATTTCGAATTCATGGCAACGCAGACGCAAAAAGGATGTTTTAGAAAACAACTCACTTTTCACTGGAAGTAACAAAAATTCCACAAGGTAAAACAAATACACAAATTGCAAATTAAAAAATTTGGAAAAGCTAACAGAACTACTTAAAATAAATTTTTTTAAAGCAAGTAGAAGTTTTAACAAAAGATTTCTTCAAAATACATAAATTTTTTATTATTAAAAACTTATAAATACCTAAAATTTTATTGAACCAGAATATTGAGAGACATAAATACAGCAGAAACTCCAGCAACAATATTTCTACAAAGTATAGCGAAGCAAAACATAATGGCCAACCAATGACGTCATTGATTTTGTTTCCTTAACCCAATGAAACTACAAGCGCTGCTACAATGACAAGGCCGACCTAGATTCAAAAAAATATATACACAAACATATACATACATGCATATGTATGTGTGTTTATCTACTATATATTTGCTTATAATTATGTATGTACGGGTGTACATACATAAGTACAGATAAGAAAATGTATGTAGGTATAAATATTTTAGTTCTCAGGCTAAAAGGAAGAAAATGTACCATTTGTTATACTAGAACATCTACTAACTGAAAAATGTGACCAAAGAACGGGAATTAATGTGAGCAAAGTTATAAATATAAAAAAACTATTTTAAGCAGTTAAATGTTATTTTATAATTAAATATATAAACAATAACAAATGTATAGTGCTTAGAACGAATAGACAGACCGACAGACAGACATCAATTAAACAACAGCATTGGATGCGTCATAGTGATGTTATATCAACAGGCCAGTTGTTTCCGGTTGAAACAAAATAATTTAAGAAACGTGGTAAATACTTCAATATTTTTATACCCTCCACCACAATTAGTTGTGAAGAGGGTATATTAAGTTTGTCAATCCGTGTGAAACTTTTTTATTATTCATCTCAGACCCTATAAAAAATATATATTCTGGGTCCTTGAGTAATTTTAAGTCGATTCAGCCATGTCCGTCTGTCTGTCCGCCTGTCCGTCTGTTGAAAACACGCTCACTTTCGAAAAACTCAAAAGAAATAAACAAACTTGGTGTCAAATTGCTTGTAGTTATCCTAAGCAGTTTGGGATTGAAATCCAGCAAAATCGGTTCAATAGGATCTGAGCTATGAATCAAAATGTGGAACCCCCACCTAAAAAAATTGATAATTTTGTTACAAAAACTAACATAAATGGTGGAAAATGCACAGAATGATATAAGATTTCACAGTTCGTTTTATTTAACTGGAAATCACGCTGTAAAATTTCTTGAAGATCCGTCCATGATTTACCCTAGGCCCCATATAAGCCCTACTCCCGGAAAACAGTATAGTAAGCCTAAAACCCTAAATAACAATGCTATCATAATATTTTGGCACGTCACTGGTAAATAGGACTAGAAACGAAACTGTTAAGTTTCGTGAAGATCGGTCCATAATTTACCATAGGCCCCATATAAACCTTACTCCCGGAAAAAAGTTTAGTAAACCTAAATACGTAAAAAATAATGCTATCATAACAAAATTTGGAACATATAAGTTTTACAGGACTAGAAATAAGACTGTGAAATTTCGTGAAGATCAGTTCATAATTTACCCTAGGCCCCATATAAACCTTACTCCCGGAAAACAGCTTAGTACGCCTAAAAACGTAAAAAAAATTGCTATCATAACAAAATTTGGTACATCACAGTTTTATTGAACAAGAAATAAGACTTTAAAATTTTGTGAAGAACGGTCCATCATTTACCACGGGCCCCATATAAACCTAACTCCCGGAAAACAGCTTAGGACGCCTAAAAACGTAAAAAATAGCGCTATCATAACAAAATTTGATACATCACAGTTTTATAGAACTAGAAATGACACTGTGAAATTTGGTGAAGATCGGTGCATAGCTTACCATAGGCCTCATATAAAGCCCACTCTGGTAAAATAATTAAATACGCGGTAAACTTTCTTCCAGTTTAGTTTCATATGGCCAGAAAAAATGTAATGCAATTTTGTGATATACGGTCCATAATTTTCCTTAGATTCCATTTTAGCAGCCTTCTGAAATTTACTGCAAACGCTTAAACTAATTGCACCGCTGTATTGAAATTTATGTTTTTTAATACCAGAAATCGTTCTGCAGAATTTGGGATGATTGGTTCATAGCTTACCATGGCTTTTATATAATTTGTTCTCTTGAAAATCATTTAAGTTCATCTTAAACTGATATTCTACTCAAACTTTTTAAAATTGATTCTGATTGTCGATCAATAATTTTATATAGGTCTAAACCGCAACAAATTTTAATGCAGATGTCTGTTTTTACAAAGATTATAATAATAAATAGACATCATACAGATATTGGTCCTAAAACATTCGAAGTGTCGGTGGAGGGTATCAAAGATTCGGCACAGCCGAATGTAGCACTCTAACTGGTTTTTATGTAAAATTTATTGATGCTTGTACAAATAATAATGAGGCAATTTTGTAATAAAGTAATTTGTTTTTATTTTTTTTTCTTTACCCACTTACAAGTACAACCAATTGTAGTCGGGACTGTAAGAAAAGATAAACTCACTAGCGGTATTTAGTGTTTGGTGCGTTTAACGTTGCAACGATTTGGTAGTGCAATAATTTTATCATTGACAGTGAGCGGTATTTTAAGCAACTTTGCAATGCTAGATGCAAATTGTATGACAGCTGTTTTACGGAATTATTGGTCGTGAAAATATAAAAAATGTGTTCGATTTTTTTCTGAAATTGTTTTAAAATTCCCCGAAGCAGTGCAAAAGAAAATATTATCGCAGCATTAGTAGAACTACGCCAATCGTTGGCCTATTTATAAGATGCCTTACGGTATCGTACCTTCCACCTTATAATATCCCAGGTTGCATCGATACCGCTTTTTCAATAAATTTTTTATAAAACATTTGAGCTGTTGGTGTCTAAATAATAATAATAGAGCATTTGCTTTTGAAAAATTACGGACTTCTCTTAAATACTAACCTCTATGTTTTCTGACTGCTCCAAATAGTCCAAAACAGATTTTTTTTCATCTGCCGTCCACTTTTTGTTGGAGTTTTCTCTTTTTAATTTTTTATTTAGAGTTGTCGGCTCCATATCTTTAATTTTATTTCACGATTCTAAATTATTGTTTACAAATGTCAGCTGTTCGAGTATCAACTATGTAAACGAAATACATGTAGCAAAAAAAAGCTAAACAGTTTTAGTGTTGCGCAAAAGCAATGATGTGACAATTGCAATTCTGTATATTTTATTGTTGGATTGCACACAAAAGCTACAATATTTTGCATTTGCACTTTCGCAAGACCATTCGCATCAAACACTGAACTCCGCTACTGTTTATTGCAAGTAAAAGTGTTGCTTAACAGTTTTATTTGTTTAATATCTTTAGTTTTTCTAAAGTCTTTGGAAGAAGTTTTCTGATGATCCGGCCTAAGCAACCAGTGAAATGCGCATAGGAATAGCTTATTCCATCAATAGTATGAAATGGGAATTAAGCGCATTTGAACGAAACCTTATAAATTTTCGCATATGTCGCACAGTGCTTTGTCCCCATATAACGAAGGGACAACTAGAAACGTGTGTGTAAATTTTCATTTAAATCTGAACAAGGACTCAAGGTCTTGCCATATATTCTTTTTCTTAAAAATGCTATAACACAAAAATTATCCAATCGTAATAAAATTTGGTATGAAAATTGATATTTGTTAGATATATATCGACCCCTAACCGCGAAAATAATGTAAGCGTCAAAAATCAAATTTTACAGGAGAGAGCTTTTTGTTTTATTTCATATTAATTTTGTATAAAATTTGTCGCTTACATTAAAATTGTTTTTGCTATAAAATCGTAACGGTAAATTATGTGACCATGATATTTAAGGAGATGATGCAAGTGTTGCCAATAAAGTCATTTATTAAAAAAAACGAAAATTGAAAATCATGTCGCTTACGTTATTTTCGCTGTTAGGGCTCGATATGTATGCCGAATTTTGGTAGAATCGGATTATTAATGTGAAAAATGCAAAAACATTTTAATGAAAAATGAGTTAAAAACGCTTAAAATGCTCTTGCAAAAATAACAAGTAAGAAAGTATAATCGGTCAAACCCGTCCATGTGATTCCCTATAGCATAGTATTTAAAAACAAATTTCCTAGAGTGTAATCAAATTTCCTAGAGTGTAATCTATTTGAGCAATCAAGGACCCGCCAGAACTTATGTAATGAGTTTAAGATTCGTTTAAAAGTTCTTTCTGCCGAATATTATTTAGATATCTCCAGCTACAAATATGAGTTTTTTGGATTCTTTGGTTTATTTTGGACCTACCTGGACAACATTTTGTCATGACATAGTAACTATCGTAAATGTCATTGTCGCCAATTTGTATGTAAATACTAATATTTTTAAGGAAGCTGGCATTAAAAGCTATTTTCGGGAGAATGATTTGTATGTTCAAAAATAGAAAGATTCCAATAAAATTTGATAAGCTGATTTTGATTGCAATAAAATTAGTTTGGTTTGGACCAAATTTAATCTTGCCGATGTAATAAGATGGGTTTTGTAAAATTATGGACCGATTCGTACCATTTTAAATAGGCTCTGGGACAAATTTCATCAAATTGTCTCCGAATTTTCGATCTGAATACACAAGGTTGCATGGACAGCCAGCCGGCCGGACGGACATCGATAGATCGACTCAGAAAGTGATTCTGAGCCGATCTAACGAATTATTTCTTATTATATTCCTAATTTATTTTCTTTAATCTAATTTATTTATTATTTACATATGTTCATATTTTTTAATTACAATAAATCAACTTCAGTACTGGATTCTTCCAAAAAAATATTGCCGCTCATCGAAACATTTGTTTCATCATCTTTAACTGGTTCATCAACATTTTCTCTCAGTATATATTTCTCAATTTCTTCAAAAAATATATTTTTTTTAGTGTTTGGATTCCTTTTTGAAGACAACAACGGATCTGAGGAAAGAATTAAATGAGTCATTAAATCTTTATGAGTGTCTCTTCGTGACGTTTTTCTCGTATGGGACAGTCTTGGTTTTCTTACGATTTTGTGGTTGGCTTCCAATGCTTCTTCGGACAAGCACCCTGAAATTTATTTTTGTTATTAGTTACGTTTCATTATAATTACATAAAGCCACTTTAATACCTTAATATTTCTTATTATGTTCCTAGTTTATTTTTTTTAAACTTATTCAATCTATGAAAATTTGAGCAAAAGTCACGAAAATAGCATTTTTTTAAAATACATTTTTTTCAAGTTGTGGTTAAATTTTTTTAATTGTTTTTCTTGTAGTTATTAGAAAATAGTCGAAATATGCGAAATCAGAAAAAAATCCATAGACGATATTTGTCTTTTTTTTTAATGTTCCATCAAAGTTAAGAAATTTTTAGAGCTTAAGTAAATAATAAGCATTTTTCAAACCAATAAAAAAAACACTTATGAGAAAATAATTCAATAAAATTTTTTTTCAGTTAGTTCTAAATAAAGTAAACTACTACAGAAAAAAATTTTAATCTCGTGCTTTAAAATACAACAGTTTTACAACAGTTTTCCTGAAGCATGTTAAACTCAAGTAGTTGTTTAGCCATTTTTACTTTAAATTCTCAAACTTTGGCGCCCTCTAGCGCCGCCAAAAAGAGTTAAATCTTAAAAATTCTTCAAAATTCGTTTGAATTATTTTGTTATCTATCGATCTGTACATTTTTAAGTACAATATTAGACTTGTTTTTTTTTTTTATTTATGTCTATGGGCCACAGCACTGTGTGTCGTCCCTGAAGCTTCTACTCACTGTTATTTACAACTCAATTTAAATCAAATTCACGTTGTTTCAAATTGAAATAACTTTCATTCAACGTGATTCGGAGTGTTACTAAAACATTTTGCTCTAACTTTTTTGGTTTTCTCAAAGAAAGTAATGTTTTTCGCAAGTTATTGTAAAATCATGTTAAATTAACATTTTTCTCTCTGCAGGAAAGAAACCAAAGTCTCTGGCGGGAATCGAACCGGCAACCCCGGCGCTGATAGCTCACTACCAGCTAGCTTACCGGGGCACTCAGTGAAGTAATTATGAAGCAAAATCACTACCGAAAAGTGTAAGGTCAACCTTGATTTCGAGGAGTTTACATTGATGTGTGTATGAATTTACCAAAACTGGGGGGGATTTCTTAATTGAACTTCATAAGCCATTGGTGTAAAATTCAAATTTTCGAGTTGGAATAGTATAAAAAAAGTAAAAGTGTACAAATTTTGTACAGTATGTAATTGGTTTAATTTTTATACCGAAAATTAAAGTTCCCAATTAGACAAATTTATAGGGATTATAACCTTAAGCTCGATTCACCCATGCGTTCCGAACAATATTTTAGTCCGGACAAAATTTTTTTATAATGAGATTGACGTCTTACTTGTGAGAGAGAGACATTTTTTGTTCGGCAATTTTTTTCTTGAATTGGTTTAATTTGAATTTTTGTTCAGAACAAAGTTAACTGAGTTGCCAATTTTTCATAATTTTTACTTAAACTTTAAAATAATTGTTTTTTCGTGAATAATTAAACAAACCAAAAAAATTTCAATAAAGTCCCATTAAGAAAACAATTCAGAATAAGTGGTAAGTTTGTTTTTCCGGATACATTTTTCCGAAATGGGTGAATCATTCTGAAGAACAGTCTCAGTAGCAAAATTATTCTCAGGACAAAACTATTGTTCGGAACGCATGGATGAATCCACCTTTATTCACATTAAAAGAAATAAAACCAGGGAAATAAAAACAGTTATAAGTGATATCATAAAAGTTCTTTTATAAGGATATCTAACTAAAACTCGCGCAAATTTTGCACATGGGTTCCAAATAGGGAACACTATGTAATATTTTTTGTAAACACTTTAGTGTAGGGTATCATCAGGCCAGGCGTGACCGAACATACTTTCATACTGGTTTTTAATTATACTTTTTTAAAAACTGGGCCGAATGATCTTAGCCAGATCTCGAAGTTGCATGTGACCAATTATGTTGCTTATAATTGAGTGCTTATTTATGCTTGGACTACAAATGCAACAAAAAAAGTTGTTACTTTAAGGTCATCCTTATGTTATTAATAAAACAAAGGGCAGAGAAGCGTACCCATAGCCTCTAGATACTGAACAAAATCAAAAATTAGCACAACTTACTTCTAAGATACCCAACAAACACGAAGTCAAACTGTTGATATGAAATGAATTTATCATTTAAAATCAAACACAATTTTCAAACCTCATTCAATTGTTTGATTTAAACATTTGAATTCAAATTGATAATGATTTGAAAATAAACATTTGACATACAATGTTTTATCAAATTGTTGAAAATTGTTATCAAATGTTATTCTCAAATCAAAAAAAAAAAAAAAGCTTGGCAGCACTGAAGCGCAAATTAATGTAAACACTAAAAATGTCGATAAAAGTTTATTGAGTTACACATTAAAAGAAAAGTTGCATGTTACGTGTAGTTTATTAGTCTTTAAAAACTCCTGATTTCTCGTTTAAAAAATTAAAATTATTTGTGATTAAAAAATTAATTACAAAGTGAAAGAATGTGAATAAAAAAAAACGGGAAAGTGAAGAAAATAAAAGTTTATTGTACGCTCGCGGTGCTACGTCAGGACAATCCTCAAAACAAAAAGGAGCTAAGTACATATTTTGTCTTCCCAAGAATAAGAGGACAGAAGGAATTTTTTTTTGATCTTTTAGCTATGGTGCCGAAGGTTTATCCATAGTTTATTTAAATAAACAATGAATTTTAATAAAAAAAAAATTTTCGATATTCTAATCAGGCTAAGGTTCATCAAAATCAATTTTCTTTAAACTATTTTATTCCCGCGGCAGTCAGGAATGAAAAATTGTCGATAAATTTTAATTAATTTTATGTTGTACAATTCTTTTCTTCATTAAAATAATTTAATAAATAAGAACAATTTTGATTTTTAGTTGAACTGTTTATTTTTAATTTTTGATATTCTTTAATTAGGCTTGAGTTCATCAAATTTAATTTTCATTAAATTATTTTCACTAAAAAAATTCCTTCCCTCATTGAAAATAATTTAATGAAAATTAAATTTGATGAACTCAAGCCTAATTAAAGAATATCAAAAATTAAAAATAAACAGTTCAACTAAAAATCAAAATTGTTCTTAGAAATAGCTATGGCACAAGCTCTAATGTTTACATTTGTACTTTAATTTGTACAAATAAAAATGTCGACGAAAGTGGTAAAAAAAAAAACATAATAAACAAATGTATTCAGGTTTTCAAGACAAAGTCTTGACAGAAAGAATACGAAAAAACAGAGGAAAAAGGAGGCAACATGTAATTTGAAATTTAAGTGATAATAACAGCAAATTTCGAACCACCAGTACTACTGTTTAAAGATTGATGTTTGACTGTTGGCTAACGGGCACCGCAGTGGTGCAGTGGGTAGAACACAAAGATCTTGTGACGATAGAAAGTGGTGTTTCTTGAAACATGTAAAGATCAACCCGGGTTCAAATCCCAGCTCAGCCAAGAAAAATTATCAATAAATTTTAATAAAAAATTCCAAGTTGTAAAATTCCTTCCCTCAGTGAAAATAATTTAATGAAAATTAAATTTGATGAACTCAAGCCTAATTAAAGAATATCAAAAATTAATTTAATAAATTTAATTTTTATTAAATCGTTTTCACTGAGGAAAGGAATTTTACAACTTGGAATTTTAATTAAAATTTATTGATAATTTTTCTTGGCTGAGCGGGGATTCGAACCCGGGTTGATGTTTCAAGAATCACCACATTATATCCTCAAAATATCTTTGAGTTCTACCCACTGCACAACTGCGGTGCCCGTTAGCCAACAGTCAAACATCAATCTTTAACCAGCAGTACTGGTGGTTCGAAATTTGCTGTTATTATCGATTAAATTTCAAATTATCAATAAATTTTAATAAAAATTCCAAGTTGTAAAATTCCTTCCCTCAGTGAAAATGATTAAATGAAAATTAAATTTGATGAACTCAAACCTAATTAAAGAATATCAAAAATTAAAAGTTCAACTAAAATCAAAATTGTTCTTAATTTAATGAAAATTAAATTTGAGGAGATAAGAATATCGAACATTTGGATTAGAAACCATGAACGGTTCAACAAAATAACCACAGTACTAATTAAAAAAAAAAATACATTTTTTCTATGTTCCACAATGTATTTTAATCCACATTTGAAAACCATAATTGAGCATTTCTCAATTTGAGAATAATTTCCCCCTTTTTGTTGAGAAAGCTATGATTTTCAAACGCCTTCCAGTTTGAAATCAAATCTCCGTGTTTGCTGGGTGTGAATTTGGTAATGAACTCGAAAATGTTTCGTTGTATAATGCCAGGCTGTATTTGTGTACTGATATTCCTTCTAGTTGTGTAACCACATTATTAACATACACAAATAATAATCTCCTTTGTATGAACAAAAATTGGTAAGGCGCAACAAAAAGACAAAAGCAAAGTAGCTTAATGTCTTAATAACACCTGAAAAGAAAACGTCTTTAATTAAAAGCGTCATCATCTGCGGATGCATCTCTCGATGAAGTAAATGAATGTGTGAATGTTAAAATAGCTTCAAAAATTTTGAATTTAAAAAAAGTGTTGAGCAAGTTAGGCAGTTTTTTTTTAGTTTAAAGAGTACAATTCCGTTCGGAATTAAAGAAAACATATTTTTTTATTGATAAAAAGTAATTTTGATAGTTTTTCGGTCTTTAAGATACAGAAATAGGAAATGAATTCCGTTTTCGCATGGAATTGTACTCTGTGACATGACTATATTTATATTACAATAATACCAAAGTCCCTTTCACACTAATCTACAAGATATAAGAGTTTGTTCTTACAAAAAAAAAAAAAAAAAAAAAAAAACAAAGAAAAGATAAACTCACTGTTTATTGTTGGTGTTTTGTTTAAGCTTTGATATTGTTACAAGCAAGACTTTGAGTGTTTAAAATTCTTATTCGCTTTAGGGTTTTATTTGTATAATATTTTTAGCTTTTCTAAAATCTTTGGAAAAGGTTTCCTGATGATCTGGCCTAAGCAACCAGTGAAATGCGCATAGAAGCTAGTTTTCCCCCAACAATAAATTTCAGTGTATTTATCAAATATAAAAAATTGGGAATTTTGCACGTCATACAAAAATCTTAATAAAAAATTATATTTTCGGTCTGATTGTTAAAAAATTAACTAGAAACGGAAACACAAAATGCCAAATTGTTAACACAAAATAGAATGACAAAATGTTTGGATAAAAACATTGTTTATACATTGTTTACATTGTATTATAGATTTTTTTATTTAAGTATTTTCTTTATATAAATGCTGTCCTCTATAACTTCATTACATTACTTACAAGCCTTTAATTAAAACATCGGCAATAACTTCAAATTCTCTGTCATTTCATTGTTAAAATATTTATGAAGGTATGGTAGCATTGTTGGGAGAGTGAGTATCTACCCTGCAAATAATATTGGACCACCTGATCCATTTCGATAAAATGGACTACTCCATGGACTGGTCCGATGAAATGCAAGCATGGACCATGTCTTTGTTAAAAAGTGTTTGTAGTGAGACGACATGTCTTCGTTTTTTAACGACATACTTTCGTTTTTAAACGTTTTTAAACTAATCCTCCTGAGTATAACATGGAGTAGTTTTAAAACTACTCCTTAGTAGTCCAAAGGTGGATTATATGGTCCTCCCCTAGGACATCGTAATGTTAAAAATACCATGTTTTTTCCATACGTTTGGGTTACTTTTGGATTAGTCCTGGTCCCTTGTGGGCTACTCTTTACACGCGTGTTTGGACTGGTCCTTTTATTTGCAGGGTGAAAGCATAGGAAAAACGTTATCAAAATAAAAAAGAATTTATTTCACGACCAGAGTTGCCATTTGTCAAGGTTTCCCTTTTTTTTGCATGTTTTTTGAGATGCCAAAATGTTTTTAATTTAATTAAAGTTTTTTATAAATTTAAAAGATTTTGTTATTCGTGCTTAATTCCCAATTTTTATTCTTGATAAATAAACTGAAATTTATTGTTGATGGGATAAGCTATTCCTATGCGCATTTCACTGGTTGCTTAGGCCAGATCGTCAGGAAACTTTTTTAAGAATATAAACAATAATACTTATCTTAAAAATCCCAAAGATATTTAGTTATGTGCTGAAGTAAATTATCTGAAGATGATGAAACAGACTTAAGAGTTCATTGCTTAAAGTCTTATGTTGAACTTTGAAATGGATTGTTAAGAGGTTCGATTTTGATAATAATCTTTCAGTTACCAAAAAAGTATTGCGCAATTATGTGCTATTTTCCAAAATGTTGAAGATGTAAGTGATATTCACTTTGATTTTTCGGAACATAATTTACAAAAAGAGCAAAATATTGAGATCTTTTGGGAGGATGTTTTGAAAGAAAGACGTTGCGATAAGTCCGAAGTTTCTCCATATTTAAACAAAATAGTTTATTCAATTTTGTCGTTGCCAATATCTACAGCAAATGTAGAGCGTATTTCCTCAAAAATTAATTTAAACAAAAATAGTGTTAGAAACAAATTAAAAATTCAAACTTTATGTGGTATTTTACGAACAAAAGACTTTTTTAAACAAATAACAGTGATTGTACACTCAAAATATTATGTAGTTAAATTCAAACGAAAATTCATTTTAAACAACTTAAAATTCACTTAAAAAACGGATCATTTACATTTCATTTAAAACAAATGATTTTTACATTCATTTTTAAATTTTTTATTTTTTGAACAGCATATTCCTTAAAATGATTGATTTTTACTATTAAAAAATATATTTTAAACGACAAAAATCAAACTACATAACAAAACATTATTTTTTGGTAGTTTGTTTTTTGAACAACAAACATAAATGTTAAAAAATAAAATTATTCGAAAAATAACTATATTTTTATTCAATTTTAACAGAACAGAAAACGAATTTAATAACCCACAATCACACCCACTGTAATAATTTTATAAGTGTAGGAACTTTAAGCAATCAAAAGAAATAGCTTATTTATATTTAATTTTTTTTTAAGTGTAAATAAATAAATTCCTAATATATTTTGGTAGTTTCTTTTAAAAATTTGGCACTTTAAAAAAAAATTTTTTCTGGCGAAAACAAGTTTTTTTTTCTGAGATAACATGATTTTCTCTAAAAATATATGGTAACGCTGTTCACGACCAGCGTGTTCAGATCAGTGTTGAACAAATTCAGTACTTTAGTACTATTTTCAGTACTTTTCAATATACAAAATACTGCAGTACCCCCGCCATAACTTTAGTACTTTTTTCCTTTGCGTTTTTTAACTTTTAATATGTTAACAACATTCCCAACTCAGCATTTAACTAAGTCTGAGTTCATACGGCTCATGTCTTATTGACAAGATTCCTACTTTATAGGCGAGAGGGACGAGGGGAAAATAAATGAGTACACAGATGCATGCTCTGTCTTAACGTTTTGCTTCTTTATTCGTTGTTTAATTTTGTTATTGTTTTCAATATCAAAAAAGCACACATGCATACGCATGACTACACAAAATAAAAAACATGTCGTCAACATGACATGAATTATTTAAACGCCAATTCATGTTCAAAGAAGAAAAAGGAAGAATCTTGTCAATAAGACATGAGCCGTATGAACTCCGACCAAAACTGTGTGATGAGATAATTTCGTAACAGACTTTGGTTATCATGTGTTTGTTGTTGATATTGTTGTATATTATGAATTATGAACGACGTTAATATTATGCATACATACATATCTTGCTATCCAGAATGGAACATTTCTTCTAGCAAGTGGTAAGAATTTTTATAAGGGCAGCAATGGATAATATCTCAGAGGCAAATATAAATGAAAACCATTTACGTTTAAATGAAATATTCGAAGAAACTGCAAAATCATTTTATCTGTGATAAAGAACTAAATTTTGTTTTGAAAATAAAACCTTTAAAATGATAAGCAGATTCACTCTAGAAAATATTGTTTGAATTTAGCAAACATGAATTGCATTTCATTGTTAATTCAAATGAATTGGTAAAATTAATTGCAATTCATATCCAATTCATTTGAATTAAATTGACTTTGAATTACTTCAAATGGGTTAGAAAAATTAATTGCAATTCATTACCAATTTATTTGAATTAATTCAAAGTTATTTGTGGAATGAAATATGTAGGATCCCTTGAATCATCATCACTTGAAAAATCACATACTGAAGACATTTTTACACACAATAAACGTTAAACAAAACAAAATTGACTTTTTGATCCGACACAAGAAACTTTGATTACTGAAATATGTAGAAATAATAAAAACAGCAATAATATCGATACCTTCCCGTAAGAATGTATTAAGCGACATTTCTAAAATTGTGTAGGAAACGAAAAAAACGTCTCATTTAGTTATTTATTTTTCGGATTTTATTGAAAGAAACATATTTGGAAAGCGATTTTCAGAATACAAAACATATTTAAAAATGTGGCTTAGCATAATTTCTTTGGCGGATAATACAAATTACAGGGTGCAACATTATTCCAGTGAGAAAACTTGACGGTTGATACAATTTTATTTTCACTCTAGTTTCCTTTGCATCCATGATAGGGCAGCGAAACCCAGGCCAAAATGTGGCGCTTAACTGCTAATATAGTTCCACATCAAAAAGTCATTTTCGAAAAAAGTGTCGCTTAATACATTCTTACGGGAAAGTATCGATATGTTGAAATTCAAAGTTACTAAAAAATTTAAAATTCGATTACAAATTGTAAAAAAAGAAATACAAACAAATGTGAAGTTACTTAAACCAAGAATGATTATAAAACACATCTTTGATATGTTTTTCACTCAATTTGATAATAAAAATGTTTACAAGTTTTGTTTTGAGCAAATAAACAATTATGAATTAATGCGCATGCTGATAGGATTTTCGCAGCTGCCTACTAATTCAAATCGTATTCTGCCGTTACCTGCTTATTACAGTACACCATAGAAATTTCTATTCTTATTATTTTCTATGCCTTTCGACGATTGTCTCGTACTAGGTGATATCCGAAATGAGTGTAATGCTGTCTGATATAATTAAATGAGTTGGATAACAAAACAGGAGTAATGCTTCTTCACATTTACTTACAGTAGTCTTTTTACAAAATCAATTCAATTCAAATAAATTGAAAATGAATAACATATTAATTTTTCGAGTTCATTTGAATTAATTCAAATGAATTGCAATTCATTTTTCTAACAATTGGGCAAAATGAATTGCAATTCATTTTTGCTAACTCATTTGAATTAATTCAAAGTCAATTCAATTCAAATGATTCATTGGAATTAAAATTAATTGCAATTCATTTTACCCAATTCATTTGAATTGCAAATTAAGTGCAATTCATGTTTGCTAAATTCAAATGAATTGACTCAAATTTCATGCAATTAATTTTTTTGTGCGAAAAGAATTAATTCAAAATTTGGCTAATTCGTAATGAATTAAAATCAAAAATGAATGATTCATTTACATCTCAGGTATATTTAAACAAGTGGAAAGATTTTGGTAAAACATCAGATACATATAAATATGTAGCACAGGTAGCTGAGATGGAATTTTAAATTTAGTGGGCCCGCAAACCTCTGATATATGCAAAATTAAAATGATTTTATTTCTATGCTGTAATATCAAGTGCCAAAAATTTTTTACAATCAACGTGATGAGGACATTTCTAATATTCCCAGAATATTCTATTTTTTTAACAAGACAGGTAAGATGTTTCTTGAGAAAGGTAGGTAGGTAGGTAGAAAGGCTGGTGTGAAGTATACTTCACACCTTCACCCAGAGACCAATATGATCCATTGTGACGCCTTATTAAGAAAAGGATAGAAATTAGGTGAAGTAAACAGCGAAAGCACAAGTCAGGAAAGATAGATAGAAAAGAAGGTTTCGGACCAGATCCAGAGTGATCCTACTCAACCAAATTAGCCTTACGTGAGGCCAGCACCCAGTCTCCTCTCGCGCAACCAGGCCATCCCCATTACGAATCCTATCAGATTCTCGAGTCCACAACCCGAGACATCCCCTAATTCTCCCAGGAATCTACTGCCCAGCCACCTCAGCCTACTGCCCTGTAACCTGGGACAGTGGCACAGAATGTGCTCAACCATCTCCAACTCCTCAGGGTCCTCACACAACCTGCACATATCTGACAAGTCGGATCCCATCCTCACCGCCATCCTGCCTATCATACAGTTGCCCGTGATCATTGCTATCACGGTCCTAACGCAGACCCTACTCCTGCCTACCCCGAATCGGACTTTCTAAGCACCGGCCACACCATCCGCGATACTCGGCAGTCCGTTCGGTTCCCCCAGGCCCGATTGGTCGCGCCCAGAATCCACTCCCTGATTCTTCCAAAATAGAAGCCTATTGGAGGCCTAACCGCCTCCATACAGTTAGGATCCTCCATCTCTAAGCCCTGTCTCGCTAACTCATCAGCAACCTCATTGCCGCCTATGTCGCAGTGACCCGGCACCCAGCACAGCCTAAGCAAATACTCCCCTAAGACTCCCTCCAGAGCCCTCCTACAATCATCAACTAGCTTGGAGTTCACATAACAGCCCCTTACGGCTACAAGAGGCGCCTGGCTGTCCACATATGTCGTGATCTCCGAGCCCCTATCAATGTTGTCCCTCATCAGTTCCACGGCCCTCAAAACACCCAGAACCTCCGCCTGAAAAACACTGCAGTCGTCAGGAAGCCTATATGACCTTCTAATGTTCAGATCGTTGAGATAAGAACTAGTAATTTTCTTACAAAATTTAATTTTACAACTATTTTTAGAGAACAATTTATTATAATTTATAAAAAATTTCTGTTAAAAAACAAAACTATTTCTTAAAATTTTTAAAATAAATAATTCTAAAAAAAAGATAAAAACATTTTTATAAAAATGCTAAATAAAATGCCAAGTTCTAAATGAAGATTTTGCGGCTAAATAAAAAATGTTAATGCTAAATTTAGCCGCAAAAATATCACAATGGTTTCACTGTTCACGACAGCCTTCACGACCAATTTTTGAGTCAAATTGCATGTAAAATGTGGTCTCGCGCAGTTCTCTTAGAACACCTATCGGTGAAATTCAGGCGCAAAGTGTTATGAAGAGTTTTCTTGATGAACGTTATTGACTCAGAGTATTAAAAGAGCCTTGTGTCGACTTTTCAAAATCTCCTTTTCTTTTATAGATCTAGAGCAGTGAAGGGCACACACATACTATCACATTTATGCTTGTGTTGACGAAATAACAACAAAGCAACAGCCGAACGTACATTGTCACAGCCACACAAAGAAGTTTATAGTGTACATGTGTCGACGTCGCACAAGCAGCATTTTTATTCCTATGCACGCGTACATAGGATTTGCAAATGTGCCCGTCACTGATCTAGAGATATGTTTAATGTTTAAAACAGTTTCTAATAATAAAACACAGAAATACTTTAATTAAATAGAAATTCAGGCTTAAATACAAAATCCATTTAGTAAATTATAATTACATAGTTCTGCAGGAACTTATTACTGCGATTAAACCTTATTTTAGTGTTTATGCCAAGAAATCCCTTTGACGCAAATGCACAATTTTACAGACAATGGCCTTAATATAAAACCAAAAAAGGCATAGAAATGTAGCTACTAGTAGCCAAAATGCAAGTGAAATTTGTTATCTGCAAGTAGTAATTAAAAACCTTTTAGTTCGTATATAATTTTTAATAACTTATTTAAAAATATGCCATAGAAGGTGGAAACAGCCAGTAACTGACAGAAAAATTATCCACAATAGAAAACATCTAAAGTAATTACCTAATTACTTTTCCAGATCTCTGAGGGTATTAAATATTTAGCAAATAAAGTGAAAAATGTTTGTTTGCATTTCTACTAATTAAAATTTTTGTTTGTCGTTCTGGCAAATTGGAGACAACTCTTACAAAGCTGCTTCATAATTGTCTTATTCTTCCGTAGAGCAAAATTAAAAGATAAATTATAAATTTCCCTTAAAATGTGTATGCGTCTATAACAAGAGTTTATAGCTGCACTCAAACATACATATCGTTAGCTAAAATACAAAAAGGCTTAACTTACAAAAATATAGTTTTACAGGAGAAGCAAAAAACTTTATAAATTGATAAGTCGTCCATTTCATTATATTTCGTTAAAAAAATGGGTTATAACGTAATTTTGCATTTATAAAATAAACACTCTTGTAGTTAAGTCCCTTTGTTTTTTCTTAATTAAAGCGCAGTTTTTGATCGCAGAAGTGTAGAATTTTGTCAAGCCATGTAGTTTAATGGCATTCATAATATTCAACAAAAACACGATTTTAAAATTTTTTGTTAGTTACGTCTTTTTGCATTTTAGCTAACGATATAAAATATGCAAATATTCTTGACATACATATTGAAAAACACAACACAACATACGTTACAAACCACAGGATCTCCCATATTTTTCCGGGTTTAAATTCTGACGAATTAGTGCCGGAACTCTTGAAATGTTTTTGATTAATTTTTCCAAATTTATTTAGTACGCTGCTACATAAACCACTTTTTGGATAAGATTCTGAAAAACCGTTAATTCTATGTATGAAAGAAATTATGAAATTAGTATAAATTTAACATTTAAGGAAATTTTGAATGCAGCAATTGGTAAATAAAAAAGAAATTACAAGTTTTTGGAGGAAGAAGTAAAACTGAAAGTGTCCATAGATTATATCATACTCTTGTGACTAAAATGCCAACCTACATCCGTAGAAAGTGATTTCTCATTGAAAGGACGCTTCTTATTTTAAATTAGAAAAAGGCTGTCAAACTATTCAGTAAATGCTACACCACAGGTGAAAAGGGTATATACATATAAGGTTGTCATTCCGTTTGAAATTTCTACAATATTGAACTAAGTCCGTGTATAATAATATACATGTAGGATTTGATAATGCCTACATTAATTATTAAGAAAAATACTTGTTTTTTTTTGTGTTTCAGTTCAGTTCAGTTCAGTTTATTTTATTTAACTTATTGTATGCTTAAGTCTAAGTGAAAAAGTATTAAAATAAGAGTACAAATATGAATAACCGCACTACGTCTTGTTTCGTCAAACTCTTTATATCAACTCTCCATCCAACTACACAAACGCGCACGTCGCCCATAATCATCTGTCATTTATCCTGTCAATCTATCCCAATTCCCATTTGTCCGTTAACCCTGCAATGTCCATACTGTCGTAAATAACCCAATCCTACATCCGGCCCTCCTGACATCACATTCGCCTTGAATGTGGTTCCACAATCCCATCTTTCTCCGACCGTGCTCAAGCTTCTTCGTTACCCCGTAGGTACCAAGGAATTTCGGTTCCAGCTTCATATCCGCATCGAATTGCAGGCGCTTAATGGCGACCAACCTTTCGATTTCATATTCTGTGCATGGAAATTTCCCCTATCAAAAGCTCTTTTGTCTTCCGGCTGAACACGCAATGTATCTCTTCTGGAATCGTCTCCCAACGAAAGTTGGCCTACATCGGATCCTGCACCCCGATACCTGCCCGTTTCATTCTCCAATCCCGTAGGAAACCCAGGTGGTCGAATTCCGGATTCTTCCTCCGGTTTACGATTCTCCAACGTCCGTACGCGATACAAATGATAACCAACTAAGGGTTTATAGACCCAATTCTTCCCATCCAGTATTTTCACTGTCGAATCGCGCCTAACGTTCGCCAATATATTAATACCCTTTCCCTGCTCCACCTGCCTTTTCACTTCCCCTTTCGGCTTCTGCGCCAAACGGACTCCATCACCAACAATTAGCTTCTCCTATCCGAATTCTCCAATTCCCCTGGACTATTTTCCCCCAACTCTAATGCCCCAGAATTATCATTAGTTACGCTTCTCAACTCGGTCATCATACTGACATTAACGACCTGTCCAGATCTCACTCTGCGTTGAAATCTCACTCCATCCTGGTCAATAACCAAATTCACTTGCCCAAAAATATCATTGCCCAAAACAACAAGTTATAAAATATCGCTCTCCTTGCAAACATGAAACTTCAACCTCAATTCGACGCCATCAACACTAACATGCGCAGTAAAATTACCCATCGTAGGAATCTTCTTTCCACCTATACCAACCAATGTCCCAGTTTCCGGACTAAGATCAACACGACTTAAGAAAAACAACGAACAGCACAAACATCGGTACCAGTCTCGACGAAAGCAGAATTAGTTTTACCCAAAATCCTCATGTCCTTAAATATCCTTCTTGAAGGAATAATGATACCATCAGACATCGTGTGAACATTATCGGTGTTCCAGTCACCTGAACCGCTTCCGCTGCTATTTTCCACTTTGTTTCTCTCTTTCTTGATAGTTACTCTACACTGGAATGACTTGTGACCAAAACCCTAACACTTGAAACACTTCACTTCGGCGTTCGCACACATACTAGACAAGTGTCCCTTATCCCCGCACTTAAAACAACATCCGTCTTCTTTGGTTTCAGTTTCCTTCTTAACAACATTCTTCGGACGCTCTCCCCTTACATACGGTGAATCAGATGATCTTATCTTCTCGTATATGGCAATTTTGTCCTTCAGCTCATTCAAATTTCGCGCTTGATATAAAACAGCTTTATTTGACCTATAATCCTCAATTCCCTCTATGAAATATTCTATCAAACTCTCGTCGTCCAATCCAATAGGGTTTCCAATTTTCCTAAGGCTATATTCACGTTATGTCTCACCGGACTTCTTCTTCCGATTTCTCAACATCTTATGGACTTCCAATGATGACAGCTTCCTGCCAAATTCACTTACCAATGCCTGCTTCAAGGAACACTAATCCCTTATACCAAAATCGCTTCTAGCAAAGGTCTTAGCAGCACCCTTCAGCAAATGTTTCGCGTATATGAAGAAAAGCGTTCCCGTACTTTGAATTTGTGTAAATGATAGCGGTTTTGAGAGAATAAAATTCTTCATCTGCTTGCACGAAACAGCCCAGACTTTTTGTTTGTGCAAATTATCAGACAGCTCTTGGAGCATAAGCAAAATAAAAAATGCAAATTTAATTTATGTTCATTAATAAACTTTAAGAATTTTTTTTTTTAAAAACATATCAAAACTCTCTTTCGTTCTACATTGTGTTAAAAATTTTGCATTCTGTGTTCTTTTACTTTTGATTTTTATGGGAGAAATTTCATGTTCACGAACTTTATTTTTTTAATTCAGTTTGTTAATGTGTGTTAGTAGGTAAGTGGGCTAAGACGCTGCATTACGTTAAGTGAAGTATATTATAGATTCGGCACAGCCGAATCCAGCACGTTAACTTGTTCTGCATTGACAGGCCTGTTCTGAAAATCACTTTAATTCAAAACACATGTGCGTCTTAAAAGTAGATGTGTGTTCCGTTCTTGTATTTTTCGGTGTGGTTTTCAATTGTTGAAAGCACACCGAGAAATATAAATGCGGTGTGATTTTAAAAACATCTCAAATAACACATGTGATTTTAAAAGCAAACGATTTTCAGAACAGGCGTGTAAGATTCTATTTTCAAAGAAATATTTTGTTAAACTTAGTTTAAATAGCACAAAACATCAAAAAGTAGCTTTTTTAATTTTTTTGAAATAGCAATAGGCGATCCTTATGTATTTTCATCTGGTGAGAACGATGGCGTGATTAGTTTTGGTTTGGTGTTAATTATGCAAATGTCAAATGTCAGCCTGGCCCATGATGTCGACCGATAACTATGGCAAGCGACACCAAGACATCCATTATCGTTCTCTTAAGAGGGCCCACTAACGTTTCAAACGTAATCCATTTATTCATTGCCAAATGACTACATTGCCATATCAACTTTTCCACAAATTTAATGCTAGTTTGAAAATTTTAATTGAGTAAGAAAAGATAAACTAACACTTTATTGTTTTTATTTTTTTTAAGCTTTGATATCGTTGCAAATAAACAATTTGAGTGTTTGTAATTCTCACTCATTCTGCATTTTTGTTTTCATATCTAATATTTTTAGCTTTTCTGGCCTAAGCAACCAGTAAAAAACGGATAGCAACGAACTTATCCTCCAAAAATTAATTTCAGTGTATTTATCAAGAATGAAAATTGGGAATTAAGCACGAAACCAACATCTTATTAATTAAAAATTATATATTCCCAAAAATTAATTTGATAATTATAGAAAACTAGCTTACCCGACAGACGTTGTCCTGTCCAAATTAGGAAAAATGTTTGCGTTCGATTTTTAAAATCCGTTAAAAAGATACGAACATTTGAAAGAAAAATTGGTCAATTCGACGGAGCCGTTTTCTGATTTTAGGTAAATCGAAAAAAGTGGGCGGGGCAAAATTTTCTTTCCGTAAAAACCTAAGTTGGACCATGGCGATGATTTTATCGTCCGAATCGGTCAAGCCATTCTCAAGTTATGCGCTTAATAGAAAAAGTGGCGTAAAAGTAGGCGTGGTAAATTTTTATTTCGATGAAAACTTAAAATGGGTTAATACGAACATTTGAAAGAAAAATTTGTCAAATCGATGGAGCCGTTTTCTGATTTTAGGTAATTCATAAAAAGTGGGCGGGGCAAAATTTTCTTTTCGTATAAATCTAAGTTTGACCATGGCGATAATTTTAGAGAAAAAATCATCCAAATTATATAGATGTCATTGGTGGTGCAATATGAAAATTGGATTTTGCCACGCCCCTCTGCCCGCAGACCGAAAATCAAAAATCAGACTTCACAGTGTCACCCGCCTGAATATTCTGACGATTCGCTGAAAATTTCATCAAAATCGTCCAGCCGTTTTTCAGTCCATATGTTACATACATACATACATAAATACACACATCCTGTTTTATATATGCACTAGCTTAACCCGGTGCGCTTCGCTACACTGCTTTAACCACTTCTTCAGTTGATAGATATTTAATATATGCATCCTATGGAAGCTTTTTCCCCTCTGCGCCTTCCCGCTATATTTTTACTTTCAAAAGTGAAGTATACCATCCCAATAAAAAATTTCATCATTTTGCGAAGCACTGATGGTACATTTAAAAAAATAAGCGCACGATTATGCGCTACGCAATAAGACATACAGAAATGCAGTAAAGTAAGTGAAAGAACTCTCAACAACTTTTATAAAAAAAAATAACATTTCATGTGCTACGGCATTCCCTTAATACGAAGCAGGTTTGTAAGGGAGAGTACTAAACAATAACTGTATAAAAACATTTCGTGCGTAAGGCTTATCGTTACATCCAACAATTTTTATATGCGCTGAATAAAGCGCTTTATGTGTCAAAAATGTATTGCTTCAAAGTGGGAACTCGCCATATAAAATTCATGCCTTCCGTAAGCGCAATGGTAAGCGAAACGTTTATGTTTCTCCCTTACAAACCTGCTTCGTCGAAGCTCCATTTTTTATTGGGATAGGAGTGACTTCTACTAAGTTTGAACATTCTTGCTATAACAGTTCTGAAGATATGCGATTTTAAACATTGGCGTCGTATGGGGGGTAACATTTCCCCGCTGCTATTTTATTTCAATTTTGGGTTCAAAAGATCATAATACAAAAAGTTAAACAAAATGAGTGCAGCGGCTCTAAATTATATTTCTATCTATGAGGGGTACTGCTCCACCTCTGTCTACCCCGCTCATTTCTACATTGAAATTTAAAGTTTGCCCTTAATAGTTCTTCATTTGAGCTATATTTAATATATGCATCCTATGGAAGGTATTTCCCCCCTGCGCCTTCCCGCTTTATTTTTATTTTCAATAGTGTAGTATACCATAAGAGTAACTTCTACAAAGTTTGAACATTCTCCCTATAACAGTTCTTAAGATATGCGGTATTAAACATTGGCGTCCTATGGTGGGTACCACTTCCCCCGCTGCTATTTTATTTGAATTTTTGGGCTCAGAATATCCTACTACCAAAAGTTCAACAAAATGCATGCAGCGGCTCTTAATTATATTTCTATCTATAAGGGGTACTGCTCCTCCTCTGTCAACCCCGCCCATTTTTATATTGATATTTATAGTTTACCATAATAGTAGCTTTAACCACGTTTGAAGACTCTCCCTTTAATAGTTCTTTAGTTGATCGATATTTAATATATGCATCCTATGGAAGGTATTTCCACTCTGCGCCTACCCGCTTTATTTTTATTTTCAATAGTGTAGTATACCATAAGGTTGACTTCTACAAAGTTTGAACATTCTCACTATAACAGTTCTTAAGATATGCGATATTAAACATTGGCGTTCTATGGGGGAAACCACTTCCCCCGCTGCTACTTTATTTCAATTTTGGGCTCAGAAGATTTTACCACCAAAAGTTCAACAAAATGTGTGGAGCGGCTCTTAAGATATGCGATATTTAATATTGGCATCCAATGGGGGGTACCAATTCCCCTGCCCCTATCGAAAAAATAAGTAGCCTATTTAATTTTTAGGGCTCACGTGATGCTACTGTAAAAATTTAAGGGTTCAGTAGTTTAGGAGTCTATAAGCCAACATACAAACAAACAAACAAACAAACAAACAAACATACAAACATTTTTCATTTTTATATATATAGATATAAAAGAAGAAGATATTTAGAGTTGGTGTGTAAAGAAATACTTTTGTTCCAACAAAATGCCACTGTCTGATTTTGGAATTCGTGGTCGCATAATATTTCTTAGTGGGCCTTAAATTTGTATGAAAACTGTTACATTGTCGGCCGCTTGTATTGTCGTGCTGAAAATTTTAAGTGGGGCGCAAATCAGCTTCTAGAGCTGCTAGAAAAAAACTATGGATGGTCGTAATCAGCACTCTCAAATTAACCACAAACAATGGACCGAACTCTGGAAAATTTTGTTGTTTAATCTGAAACGTTTTAAAACATTTTACTTATTTCAATCTTCTTTATGGGTTGTTTATTTTACCTTAAAGTTTTGAAAAAAAAAAACACTTTGCACACAAATAAGATTTGGTTGTTTTATTTTTGTGCTGTTTCCGCTCTTTATGTTAACATCTTTTTCCTTCTTATAGTTTGCTTAAGAAATTTAAATTTGGATTTTAATTAAACTGGAAATGATGTTAAATAAATAAACAGTTTCAATCACATCGAAATGAGAGGACATAAGTGGCATAACAAATGGTTTCCTGAGTTGAACACTTCAAAAATACGGTAAACAAGGAAGGCGCATGTACGTCAGTAGAGACACAAGAAATTTCAAATTAAATATATCATTATAAGGGAAAGTTATTTATTTATTTATTTATTAAATGTTACCAATAACAAACTATATAATAATTGTAGTTGTGAAGAGTCTCTGGCGGAAATCAAACCCTCAACCCTCACAGTGATAGATGCGCGTACTACCTGGCCTACTGGGGCACCCAACCAGGGCAAGTTTAAAAAGCCTTGTGCTTTAATTATAAAATTTTGCAAAATTTTTGAAAATAAAATAATTTTCAGTCTGTTCGTTTATGGATATTTTGCAGTATTGGAACCAGCGATGAATAACCCCTCCTACTTCAGTGTGCTATTTTTTTTTTGGATTTGCTCAGGTTCTTTTAAGTGCAAGAATACTCTACAACCCCAATAGTTAGCTGTGTGATTTTCGCCACATTAGCTGATTCTGCTTCTTCGCCGTCAGGAATGGAGAGCACAGCAAATCTATTTTGGCTTGTTGTCAAGGAGCCTACGTAAGAACTTATGTATTGTTTAGGCATGCGATCTTGTTGCGTGGACCTAGGACTAGCCTTTCTCTTGGTTATAGTAATAAATCAATCCATACCTGTTTGCACTTTTGTATTTTTTGGCACAGCTCCAGTGTTTATTAATGCATAACGGGGTGTAGAAGGTTCTTCGTTGGTATTTTTCTTATTAAACGATTTCATGCTCTGAACTGTATTTGCGGCTTGTTCAGCACACTTGTTCAGGTTGGGCACACTTGGGCTTAACTTTGTGTATAGGAGATGAGATGCTCTGCCAGTTATTTTTGCACTAAGATAGTTCCTATTATACTCTGGGTCACATTAAGGATAATTCGAATTGCCAGAAATGTGCAATATGTAATGTTAATGTTTAATTTATGAAATTAAATCGGCTTGCTCTGCAGATCTCTGACAGCGCCAAATACCTAGACCATGGGGATGAAATGTGCAGACAAGGGTGGATTAGAAAATATCCGCTATTTATGCATGTATAGACTCAACTGGCAGGAATTGGAGCATGAGCCCCTGGTGTGTCAACTAGATCTTTGAGGCTTTGACCAAGCCGGCTCTGTTTAATGGGACTGTGGTATGGTGCAGTGCGATTGACAATGGCAGATATCGTGTAGTGCTTGAGCGAGTAAGGCTGTGCTCATTGACGATAACTTCATGAATCAGTTATGCTTCCACGAGGGTGTAAGTTGCATTGGTAAACCAACTCCCGGTGGATATAAATGCTAAACAGTTGGTGCTTTTTTCGGTGATAAGACTGAATGTGGCGCATAACTCTTCACATCGTGATTATGGAAAATGTACTTATTGTACGATCGAACTATGCCCCACTTGCACTTTTGACATTTTGTTTAATTTCGTTTTTGTTCCTTATTTTACGTACATATTTGCAATTTAATTTGTATATGTTTTTTAAACTTTTATTTTAGTACCAACAACCATCCGCCATAAAAAAAATTCTGTCAAATATCAATCATTCTGAGCGATATTATACTTTTGTTCGTGCAAGTCATTGCTGAATTATAGTTCTTACTTTGTTAGGACGAAATAATGATGTCGTTGTTGTTATTATTTTGTTTTACGTAACGATTTGATTTTATAAAACTCAAAATGCACATGAGTTTTTATTTATTTATTGAGTCTAGAAAACAATATGCACCTTACAAACTAATTGAATGGCATACTAAATATACTTTTTATATAAATTAGGGTGGTGACTAATTTTGTGCAAAAAATAATGTACCTATCACCACGTAATAGCCAATTCTAAATTAGTGATAAAAATCTTGGTTATTTTGGCAGGAAGGTTTTTCCGCACAAAATGCAATTTCTAAAAATGTACACAAAATTTATTTTTTCTATGTACTTAAACGGAGCTCTGAAAGAGCAAATGCCAAAATCGTAGGTCTTCTGTTAAATCTAACAACAAAATACAAAGAGTTTCCGTTATACTTAAGTCGTTTAAAATTATTGAAATCGTAAATTAAATAAATTTTTTTTTTAATATGGAACAATTTTCAAGTCGTTTGCTCAGAAAAAATTAAAAATTAACTACAATTAACATATTAGTTAGAAATTTGTATATTATTAATTAATACCGTACTGATTTTCCACCTGCAAACAAATTGATCATATCAATTAACATTTTTGTAAGTTTGAACTTTTCTTGCTGTTGAGTTTCAATCAATAGGTTTAATTGAAATTTGATCACCAGAAAAAGGGGCTTTATTAAACTTAAACACAAATCAAAATATTTTTTTAATCAACACAGTTAATTGAAATAATTAAAAACATTTTTGAAACTTTAAAATATTTTGAAGTTTGTGTGTATGTTTTCATATTTGCCAATATGTATACACACAAACATTATCATTATACCCACACCACAATAGTGGAGAGGGTATTATGAATTTGTGCTGATGTGTGTAACGCCTTAAAATACTGGTCCTAGAAGTATACCGATCTACTCAGAATCACTTTCTGAGTCGAACTAACGATGTCCGTCCGTATGGCAGGCTGGCTGGCTGTCCATGTAACCTTGTGCGCAAAGTACAGGTCGCAATTTTGGAGATAATTCGATGAAATTTGGACCATAGGTTCTTATTGACACAAGGACCAAGCCTATTGAAAATGGGCCGAATTGTAGGACCACGAGGGGAGATAGGGCCAATTTCTGCCTCTCAAACCGATTTTAATGACATTTAAACCATAGATAGATCCATATCAGAGATCAGCAATGAATCGTTTTTTCGCTACTCATACTGACTCATGCAATTGTAAGTATAAGTGCGTAGAAATCATTTAAACTAAACTACTCTGATTCCCTCATACTCACAAGAGAAATATTTATGAGTGCGACGTCGACATTATACGCATACTCATAAATGACCTCAGCTTGATTTATAATTTCAAGAAAACACTTACAATACTCACAATGATTCAAATCATTATCTCATCCATTTACCGTTTTAACACAACAGAGAAAACACACAACTTAATAATCAGCGCTGCCAGATAAATTTGCCGAAAAATCGTCTACTTCATACATGTTACTTTAGTAAACTGTAATTGCCAAATCGTCACTTTGCTATTTCGGGGACAAATCTGGCAGCCTCGCATTTTGCTTCGCCTATACACATTGACTTGAGTAGATTCTAAATCAAACACTACAAATGTTGGTAAGTATGAGTACGATGAATAAAATGAAACTTTTGAGTGAATATGAGTTTGAATCACATTGGAATAAGTATGAGTGCGTATAAGTACAAGAATTTATGAGTCATGATTTAGCTCTACTCACTTTTTTACTACTCATTGCTGATCTCTGATCCATATCTATATGGACACATTAGCTATACAGTTTTTAAAACATAGGACCACAAGGGAAGGCAGGGGGCGATTTCTGCCTCTCAAAAAACTCTCAAACCGATTTTCATGAAGTTCATAAACATAGATAAATCGATATTTACATGGACACATAAGCATGATGTGTTTTTAAATACTGTGGTGTAGGGTATCATATGGTCGGGCTTGACCGACTATACTTTCTAATTTATTTTTTATTAAATTACATTTTTTATATATTTTTTTTCTTCTGCGTGCTTTGAAGGGCCTTTTAAAACTCCCTTTTGTTTTGAAGCTCACGTGGCTGGCTCTCTTCTTGTTTTTATTTTCAATTAATGCAAATTTGCAAATCAATTGGAACAATCAAAAAAATTGTTTGAAACGGCATTATTAAATTAATTGAACTTTTTTAAAGCAGCGAAAAAGAAGTATGGCGTTTGTAAATTTTTTTTGTGGACATTTTGTGTATGGCCAGAAAAATTAAAAGTCATAACCCCAATGTACATTAGACTGCATCGATCTCTATACAAAAAAAAAAGTTGGGCCAGTCACCCTCGAAAGGAAATTTTTTTTGTCATGTCCCCAAACACAGTCCTTTTGGTTCTTATATGTAGCGCTGCCATTTAAAGTCCGATCTCGTCATATCGCATATCGTTTATGGCTTGACAGAAGCTTAATTTTTGCATTTGGTGACTTTTTAATCCGCCCTCAAATTCTGGACGCCACTTATGCAATCTCAGATCCTTCCCCCAAATGTCCAATTTTTTCACGAACCAAGAAAGTCCTTGTAAAACTTAGTGTGTCTAGCTTTTAATTTGCTCTTAGCTTAGCTTAGGATATTAAATTTAAAAAAAAAAAAAAATATTCCGTTAAACCGGGTAGAAGCCAATATAAACCAACAAAATTTCCATCAGTCACGCACTAGAATAAAAATATGGTTTCTTCCACACCCCAAAATACAGCGCTTTTTGTTTTATATATGGGCATTTCCCCAGAATGTTCTACCAGGATGAAAAAATAAAATTTTGATAATCATCGTCTTTTATTGTTTATTATTATAAAAAAGTCTATGTTTTTATAAAAGAATAGTTTCATAGCATATCGCAGCTGTTTTACTTGAGGAAATTGCGCTGGAAACTGGAAAATTTTATGTTTTCTTTTAAAGCTACTTCTAAAGACATTTTTATATAATTATTTTACATGCAAAAAATATGTTATGTTTGCACTCTTTCTTCATAGACTCTCCCTTACAATCAATTGTATATTGAGTATTAAGTTTAAGTTTTTAAGTTTAATCAAAGTTCGCGACCGATACTTAAGCCAATTAAACAAAAACCAATACAGATATTTTATTGTGTAAATACTTAAAAAATAAATTAATCACTTTTGAATATTCCGTTCCATTGCGAAGATTTTTACATTTCACTACCACCAGCCAAAGTTGACCTACATTTTGCGTGCGTTCGTGACCACATGTTTATAACTATCATTATGAAAACTTACACTCGATGAAATCCATCTTTTGCAATTAACATAGAGCTACCCAAATGCTATCGAATCGCAAATAAAATCCCAGGAAAGTTTTTTGTTTTTTATATTATTTGTACATCAAAAGCGTACGAACGTACGTTTGTGACCCCTGGAAATGCCCATATGTAGCATCACCATTTAAAATCAAATTTCATCGTGTCAAAAAAATGTTTCCTGTTTTAGAAACTTCATTGACATTTCTTTCATTCTAGGGGGTGACTGGCAAAACATTTTTTCGACCCACCCTAATGTACATAACGAAGAAAGAGCTTAAGCTTTTACAGGAGAAGGGTTTTTCTTTATTTAAAAAAAAGAAGACATACTAGAAATGACGCTTGAGCTAAAATTGTTTTTGCTATAAAATCGTAACGGTAGCTTGTATGACCGTAAAATTTTAGGAGATGGTGCAAGTTTGATGCACTCCGACTGAAAATATTAAATATATGGGCCGTTGGAAAAAGCCCTAACTTATTATTTTCAATTAAAATATATTTAGCAAAGTTCATGCACGTCAGATCTTCTTGGTTGCATGATGTAAAATATACTGGTACATAGTAGGCGTTAATGAAATTAACTTTTAACAATTTGCAATACAGCTCGCAGCTTATTTTGTGAAATTTTGACTTAAATCACGCGACATAGAAAAATCTTAATAACTTCGTCATCAGTGTGACCATTTGGCATTTTTGTTTTATAACATGTTTTTTAGTTTTATTTTAAATATTTGGAGGAATAGTTTTATGGATTTAACTTAATTTTTGTTATTAATTACACGGTGCTAAACACTTTTTTGAGATTGAAAAGCTAAGAAAACCGAAATTCCGCAATGAACTTTTCTTTAAGTCTAGGAGCATTCAAATTTAAGAATTTCAACCATACAAATATTCCCCTAGATGGCTAAAATTATGACCAACCCCACTTTATTTTTCATCACCATCATATCGAGCCCCAATAGCAAACATGATGTAACCAACAACATTTTAGATTTTTGTTTTTTGATGAAAATCGATAATTTTTGGTCATTTGCATCATCTCTAAAAATCTTTGGGAAGTACCGTTACGAAATAAGAGCAAAAGCAATTTCAAACGAAACCCTAGACTAGAAGCAAAAATATTTTAAAAAAACCTTCTCTTGTAAAGCTTTATTTTTGTTGCTTACATCATTTTTGCTATAAGGGCTCGATATATTTCTAGTCGCCCCTAGTGGGGTATAATGTACGACTGACCTCAGTTAATTTTTTGTCCTTAACATTTTCTCGAGCCATACTTGCCCTTTAGCGCCAATTCTTAGGGAAGCTCCCATACAAATATTGCGTTTTATGAAGATCTTCATCGTCTTTTGAATAAAATCAAAAGTTCTAAGCACATTTAAATCATTTATTTTGTTTTGTTTGCAACTTCGTTTTTTATTTGTGTAGAGAAAATTATAAGCAAAACTCCATTTTCCAATTTTTTATGAATTTTTACAAACAAAAATTTCGCAGTTTTGCTAAAAAACATTGATATATCATATTGTATGATCGAAGTGTTAATGCCTAAGATATAACGAAAAAACTATAAAGACGACCCCTACGTTCGGCAAAAAAAAAAAAACATCGAAACCTACTTGCAAAAATACTTTATATTAGAGGTCGTACGGGGAAACCTTTTTTCCCTTTGAAGGTAGTACGCTCTACTGCGCATATTAGATGCAAGTTAGATTTTCTTAAGAGTTAATTTTATTGCGGAATTTCGGTGTTTTAGTTCTTTCAATAAATAATATATGTTGTGCAAACTCCTCCATTTTCGAAATAACGGTATATCTCGAAAACAAGAGCACCATTGGATTCAGCGTATTCGAATTATGTAAAAACGCCAGGTGCTCGGCTTGTCTCAAAAAAAGTGTTAAATTCTAGCGCAGTGTTGCTATTTGTTTTTTTTTTTACTTGCACACTGCTTCTGTACAAGATTTATCAAGATACCCAAATTTGTTAACGGTATAAGTATTTTGACATTTTTATTATAATTTTTTTTTTTTCTTTTGATAACATCGTAGTGGCTTGTTTGAATTTTTATCGTTTTTATTTAAAATTTTAGGAAAAAAAGTTGTGTTTAAATTCACTAACATGATAAAAATAGCCGAATTGTGGACGTGGAAGTGTTACGTTCTGGGAAGCTATTTTTTAACTGGGCTAGGAGACTTGGTTCCTTTTGACGGTTCTATGAATCAAAATCAATATTTAAAAGTATTAAATGAATATGATTTTCCCTCTGGCGATAGATTGATTGGAGAGACTTTAATTTTCCTGCAGGATAACGCTCCATGTCATAAAAGCAGAATGATCCCAAAGGTTCTATCAGATTCTGGAGTGCGACTCTGGAATGGCCTCCCCAAAGCCCAGATTTAAATGTAATACAAAACAGTTATGGCCAATTTTCAGGATTGATATTAAAACACATTTATTTTTAAAATCGTTTTAAATACAAAATTATCTTCTTCACTAAAAACTTAAGTGAAACTTAAGTCACCGATGTGGTACACGTAGGCCCTGAATTTGTAAAACGCAACGCAATCCCAAAAATAACATTGAAAGCAAAAACAATGTCAAAAATTTTTCAAAATTTTGTTGTTACTTTCTACAGAAATACATATTGCGTTTAAAAATTATCAACGCCACAAGATATGCAGCGTTTAAAATTTAAAAATTCAATATTCATTTCTATAGAAAACAACACCAAAATTATGAAATATTTTCGATTTTGTTTTTGCTTTCAATATAATTTTTGGCGTTGCTTTTGCGTTTTACAAATTAAGGGCCTTAATTTCAAAAAAATGGAAACTTAACCATTGTAATATTTTAGCAAGGTGGCCTCAATATCACAACAATACAACAACAGGCAAAGCATTAACAGTCAGCTGTTTTTTTCAGACCACCTTGTAAATAAATACATTTTTTATATGTTTTTTTTTTGTATTTAGTAGTGCTACCATACTTTTATCTAAACTAAATAAGCCTTTTCAAATAAAACTCAAAAAACCAATCTGCTTTAAATACGATTTAAGTTTGTTATGAAAATTAACTTAATATTGATTTAAATACTATCCTGAAAATTGGGCATTAGTATTGTGCTTATTTTGTTTAACTATTTATGGTTTTTAATCCAAATTTTAATATTTTTAATTAGGCTAAAGTTCGTCAAAATTAATTTTTATTAAATTATTTTTTATGAAGAAAGGAATTTTACAACATGAAAATTAATTAAAATTGTTATTGATAAATTTTCATTCTTGACTGCAACCCTTTTCAGCACAACTTGAAGGACAAATGTAAACATAGAGCTCGTGCCTTAGTTTGAACAAAAAATATAATTGTGATTCAACAAAATAATATGTTTATATTTGTCCTTCAAGTTGTGCTGAAAAAGGGTCAAGAAGAAAAATAATGACAAAAAAAATTAAAAACAAAACAAAAAAATATACTTTGGACTTCAAGAAGAATTCTTGATAAAAGTACGGAAAAAACAGAAGTAAGAAATAACATGTAAAATCAATTAAAATAGATAATCTTTCAAAGCAAATTTCGATCTACCAAAGGTTGAATACCATTTGGTTTAAAGATTGATGTTTGACTATTGACTGCCAGCAGTCGTCGATGGCTGGGAGTATTAAACAGCAAATCCCTCTGAAGAGTTTGAGTGGTTGCGATCGAAACATGTAAGGCTAACCGTAAAAACCTGGGATCGAGCCCCAGTTGCAGTAAAAAATTAAAAATTACACTGTGCTCGAAATTGACACTTTTTTTTAGACAAGCCGGAATTCTTGATAGCATAATTCGGGTACGCTGAATCCAATGGTGCCCACCGTTTTTTTTAGGTTAGTTTTTCTTTTCGAGATATACCGTTATTTTGAAAATGGAGGAGGTTGCACAACATATATTCGCGTAGCTCAAAAACTGTTTAGTTTATTAAAAATACTAAAAAAAACCGAAATTCCGCATTAAAATTTCCTTTAAATGATGAAACAGAACTGGGGCTGAACGATGTTTTTCATACAGTTTGACATAAAATTATGCCAGAGAATGCGGCATTTTGTAAACAAAGAAAAATAAGAACAAAAGAAAACGAAAGAAATGAGAGAGTTTGAAGTTACTGCCGACGTTTTAATTATGGGCTTTAACATTTTTGCCTGAAGTTGAAGACTCAGTCCAGTTTCATCATAAAACTTAGAAAAACTTTTTTTTTATATGAGCAGTCGTTTTAGAAATATAATTTACCTATCCAGGGGAATCCTAGGCGCTGCAGCAGCCAAATTTAAGAATTTTATTAAACCGCCATATATGTTTGGTTGAAATTCTTAAATTTGGCTGCTGCAGCGCCCCTAGATAAGTTAAATGTATGACCAACCCTACTTTATTTTTAACTCAATCATTTATTTCTAACATACCTACGCGCTATCTCCATTCCTAGGGGTCTCCCATACAAAATGTTCAATGCAGACTAGAGATATATTGAAGAAATAAATGCCCTAGCGGGATAAAATACATGACCGACCTCAAATAGTGTTTTCTCCTTAACATTTTCTCGATACATACTTGCCCCTTATCACCATTTTTTAGGGGGGGCTCCCATAAAAATATTGCGTTTTATGAAATTCTTAACTTAATTAAAATTTTCGACTTTTGCGAATAAAATCAAAAGTTGCTAAATAAATTAATAAATGGTTTGTTTTGTTAGTAACTTCGTTTTTTATATGTCTGCAAAAAATTTTTTATGAATTTTTAAAAAACAAAAATTTCGACATTTTGATAAAAAAATTATTTTTTTTTTCAAAAATATTTCTAAAACGACTGCTCATATTAAAAAAAAAGTTCTAAATTTTAAAGGAAATTTTATTGCGGCATTTTAGTTTTTTGTTTTTTAATAAACTAAACCGTTATTGAGTTACGCGAGTATATGTTGTCCAACCTCCTCCATTTTCTATCTATCTATCTCGAAAACAAGAACTAACCTAAAAAAACGGTGGACACCATTGGATTCAGCGTATCCGAATTATGCTAAAGTGCCAAGTGCCCGGCTTGTCTAATTTTGCAACTGGCACAGTGTTATCAATAACAATTTTAATTAATTTTCAGGTTGTAAAATTCCTTTCTTCATAATAAATAATTAAATGAAAATTAAATTTGATGAACTTTAGCCTAATTTAAAATATTAAAATTTGTAATACCATATACTAAGTTCTCATATTTTTAATTTCAATTAAAAAACTCAACAGAAATATGTAAAGCCTTTCGTGTTCTAATAAATTGCCATATTGCTTACTAAATACTTTAAATATTTTTATTATTATTTTGTTCATTGGATAGGAGCAGAAATAAGAAAATAAAAAAAATCAATGATTTGTCAAAATACTTTTGCCGATTTTGTATTTTTTTTAAAAAAACACAAACAACCTTCTACGCACTAATTTATTTGATTTCTTCTGACTTATCAAGCTGCGTATGAGTAATATTTAATAAATTTCATCACTATAATTAAATATTAAATAAAATAATGCTCATACGTACGCGCACGCACAACTTTTTTCCATTTGTGTTTCTTGCTCTTTCTCTCGTTCATAAGCACATTAAATTTCAAGCTACAATTAAAAATAAAAATACGAATAAATATTAATTAATTTTATTTAAACAAACCACCAACGAATTTACATAATTTTCTAATGCCCGTTTAAATGTTTGCACATCTGAATTTTGTTGTTTTCCTATTCCGCTGTGGCATTTGGGCAGCTCTGCCAAACCAATTTGCTCTTTTTTTTTGTAATGTGTTTTTGTTATTGTCATCAAATTAACGACTTGTTATTACACGGCAACCGCTTATAGAAGAAAAAAGTGCTTAATTTTAATGAGATGAGATCGTAAAAATGTACATGTGTAGATATTTTCAGCAACAACAAATAAATAAGCTGTAAAAAATACAACAATAAAAAGTTGCATGGTTTTGCAGACTTAATACTGAAAAGGCTTATCTCATATTTTCCTTAAAATGCATTTTTGTTTTATTCTTAACTCTTGAAATTTATTGCGTTTTTTTAATCTTCTGTTAAGGGCGAACGATTTTTAATACTTTGCTTGTGAAGTAAGCCAGCCAACATTATGTTCAATATTAAACAGTTAACAAGTCAAAAACACATGTTTTAAACTCACTCTAGTTGTTGGCTAGAAAGCAGAATTCCCACAATCCACTTTAAATTTTAGTATTTGAAAAATAATAAAACGTTGATGGCACAGAAAAACTCCATCATTTCGTACAAGAGTTTCGATTTCAAACTAAAAAAAAACCCAAAGTATGTAAAAAAATGAATAATTAACGCCTCATTTCATGTTTAATTGTCCTTTTAGTAATTTTTGTAACAAAATGAAACCAAATACATACTTTTACACACAAGGACGGACAGTGTAGCTTTTGAACTAATTAGACAATATAAAATGACAAGCAAGTATGGGGATAACATATTTTTTTGGATTATTCGTACATACAAAACTTAATAACTTAATTGTTTTAATTAAATCTTTAAACTTTTAAAAGCTAGTTATTAAAAGGATTTCTTAATGTTTATTAAATGTGACATCCTTACAGCAATTATTGCATTAAAAATTTAATACAATTAATATTACATGAGCTTTTAACCCTCTAATGCCAAGTTTCAGAATACATGGGAATATATTATAAAAATAATTTTTTAGTTTTCGATATTATTTTATTAGGCTTGAGTTCATCAAATTTAATTTTCACTGAGGGAAGGAATTTTACAACTTGGAATTTTTATTAAAATTTATTGATAATTTTTCTTGGCTGAGCTGGGATTTGAATCCGGGTTGATCTTTACATGTTTCAAGAAACACCACTTTCTATCGTCAGAAGATCTTTGTGTTCTACCCACTGCACCACTGCGGTGCCCGTTAGCCAACAGTCAAACATCAATCTTTAACCAGGGGTCTAATCACCGCATACGATATCGAGCAAAATTGATCGAAATTACTTATTTTGGTATCATGAAACTCGATATCGAATGAAATATATTGAATTTGAAATAATAGCATTCGTTATCGAGTAACTCGACATTACACTTATCGAGTTTTTATTCGAAACGTCAGTGTCTATCGTATGCAAAAACATTCGATAGTTTATTCGATACGATAGTATCGAATGCGGTGATTAGACCCCAGTAGTACTGGTGACTAAAAATCAAAAATTGTTCTTAGAAACAGCTATGGCACAAGCTCTAATAATTACATTTGTACGTTAATTTGTACAAATAAAATGTCGACGAATGAGGACAAAAAAACATAACAAACAAATGTATTCAGGTTTTGAAGACAAAGTCTTGACAGAAAGAATACGAAAAAACAGAGGAAAAAGGAGGCAACATGTAATTTGAAATTTAAGTGATAATAACAGCAAATTTCGAACCACCAGTACTACTGTACCTATATTCTGTAAATTTAGTGAGAACTTCTTGCATCGAAAAGATGTGAAACAAAATATTCCATCGTTTCTCGAAAAGTGAGAAAAATGTGTGTCTGTAACTCATGTCGAAAACAATCAAAAGAGATTGCGTCGTTACGTTATAAATGTCATAATATTGCACTCGAAGCCGATGTGACATTGAGAACGTTCAGAACGCCAGTAACACATATCGTTGACGGCGACCAAAATTTACTTAAATTGAAAATTTTTCAACGACGGCGGCGAAAACACAACCGTCGGCTATGCAAAATTGTGTAAAGAGCGACTTTAATGTTTGTTGTTTGCAAACGAGCTTTGAAGACATTCGTATATTTTATAAAAATGTTAAAAGCAAAATAATAAAACAATGAAAAATGTGCCAAGAATAAAATATTATTATTATTATTTTTTGCATTTTGCATTTTTAATTGTTTTTTAGTGTTAAAATTTTTTCTCGCCCCATTTTTATTCGTGAGTTTATTTGACAGTTCAAAGCGGGAACTTTTCTCACCAAAATGATAAAGACACACTTTTTCTGTAAATTGGCGAGTAATTTCCTTACGTGACAGTTTGTTCTCGCCAAAACAAGTTACAGACACAGTTAAGTGAGAAAAACAGCTGTTTGTTTCAATTTAAGGCATTTTTGTTTCATTTCACACATTTCAATCGAAAACTTTCTGGACGCGAGAGTTACAGAACATGGGCACTGGTTAAAGATTGATGTTTGACTGTTGGCTAACGGGCACCGCAGTGGTGCAGTGGGTAGAACACAAAGATCTTCTGACGATAGAAAGTGGTGTTTCTTGAAGCATGTAAAGATCAACCCGGGTTCAAATCCCAGCTTAGGCAAGAAAAATTATCAATAAATTTTAATAAAAATTCCAAGTTGTAAAATTCCTTCCCTCAGTGAAAATAATTTAATGAACATTAAATTTGATGAACTCAAGCCTAATAAAATAATATCGAAAATTAAAAATTAACAGTTCAACTAAAAATCAAAAATTGTTCTTATAATTTTTTAGGATATTGTAGTGATTTATGAATGTTCTTTAGTTATTATTTGTTACATAAATAAAAAGAAAAATAGCAAGTCAGATCATTAAAATGCACGATTTTGGTAAACTATACTAAGATCAAGTATTTTTGATAGTTGAATTAATTCTGAAATTTTATTGTATACTAAAATTCAATTATCCATCAGCATAATTGAATTAATGATTTTCCCACGTTTAACAACGTCCAATAGCCGTTTAATGTGCTGACGCTTAATGGTTTGATTTGATTGAATTATGCTGATATTTAATTTAATATATAAAATTATGTTAAATATGTTAACTACAGTATTTTTGGACTTCTGAGTTTAAAAAAAAAAAATTTTTAAGCCCGTACAATGAGTTGTTTACGTTCCAGGTGAGAAATCATCAAGGAGTATTTAGTTTTTGTAAATTTAATGATGAAACAGAACTGGGTCTGAACGATGTTTTTCATACAGTTTGACATAAAATTATGCCAGAGAATGTGGTCGAGAAATAAAATCAATTTTATTTTGAGGACTATTTTTCTAATGCTCTCACATAAATACAATTATTCTCTTAACAATGCTACCATACTTTCATTAAATTTCATACATTTTGTAAACAAAGAAAAATAAGAACAAAAGAAATGAGAGAGAATTTGAAGTAACTGCCAACGTTTTAATTGTGGGCTTTAAAATTTTTGCTTGAAGTTGAAGACTCAGTTCTGTTTCATCATTTAATTTGTTAGTTTTTATTGAAAATAAAAAGTAGTGAAACAAATAAAAAAAAAACAATTTATTATTTGAGCAGCATAAATGAAGGTTGAATTTTGAACACCAGCATTGCGTTCGAGATTGTTTACAATGCCTTTAGAGTTTTAAAGAGCTTTCGAAGCTTCTACAAAAAAAATTTGTAGATCTTTAAGGAATTGTGCAAAAATGAAAATTAATATTTGGATTTTGTAAATCATCTTTTAAGAAACTCTTACTCAGCTACCTGAACAAGAGCGGCAAGCTTTTTTTTAAACATGCATATTCTACTGCCAATACATTTTCAATAAAATAAAACGTCTAAACTGTGTGAAAATGAAAAGTTTTTACATAAAACAGACGCTTGCCGCTCTTGTTTAGGTAGCTCAGTTTGCCTTTAGAGGGTTAAGATAAGAAGGGTATAGAAGCAAAAATGTTTATCTCCGTGTTTTCATTACCAAATCTAATAATGCCAAATAGTTGCATTTGTTGAACTCTTGTGATGTGTGAATTTATCAAGACCAGAAATGCGTTATTCGAGCTTTAATATACAGTCTGATTTAGAAAATGATTAAAACCGGTCGGTTTCGGTTCGGTTTTCGGTTTTGAAAATATCAAAGTTAAATTCATACATAAAAATATATATTTTTTTGCATGTAATACAATTTTTATACCCTCCACCACAATTAGTTGTGAAGAGGGTATATTAAGTTTGTCATTCCGTGTGAAACTTTTTTATTATTCATCTCAGACCCCATAAAGTATATATATTCTGGGTCCTTGAGTAATTCTAAGTCGATTTAGCCATGTCCGTCTTTCTGTCCGTCTGTTGAAAACACGCTCACTTTCGAACAACTTAAAAGAAATGAACAAATTGCTTGTAGTTATCCTAAGCAGTTTGGGATTGAAATCCAGCACAATCGGTTCAGTAGGACCAGAGCTATAATTTTGTTACAAAAAATAACATAAATGCTGGAACGAGGCACGGAATGAGATAAGATTTTGCAAAAATTTGTTCTATTTGACTGGAAATCACGCTGTTAAATTTCGTGATGATCCCTCCATAATTTACCCTAAGCCCCATATAAACAATACTCCCGGAAAACAGTTTAGTAGGCCTAAAACCGTAAAAAATAACGCTAGCCTAACAAATTTTGGCTCGTAACAGTTATATTGGACTGCAAATGATACTGGGAAATTTCGTGAAGATCGGTACATAATTTACCCTAGGCCCCATAGAAACCCTACTACCGGAAAACTGTTTAGTCGCCTAAAACCATAATTAATAACAAATCGTCACAGTTTAAGATAATAATAACATCATACAGATATTACTTCTTAAACATTCGAACTGTCGGTGGAGGGTATCAAAGATTCGGCACAGCCGAATATAGCACTCTAACTTGTTTTATTTTTTTTTTTCAATTCAGGTACTTTTATTCGCCCTTAAGTGTATACCTCAGCTTGGCCAGGCATTTTTTGACTTTTTTTTCCAGTTTTTTTTTATATAGTTATTAAGTATATAGAACGAAACTTTATGTACCTGGGCCTGGTCAGGCCTTTCCCAATAATAAATGTAATGCAGTAAATAAAATCAAAATGAAACGTTACAAAAAGCATACACAACACATAAGAATTCTTTCTTTTCTGTTTTTTCGTTGCTATAGCCATAAACCTCCATACATATAAATAGTCCCAGCCTTGCCCAGGTGCTCGTTAGTGTAACTTTTTTCCACAAGAGCCACAAGAAACTCCATTCAAAATTCAAGTGGCCCAGGTGGCAGTTTATGCCTCACAAATAAGGTGTGTACTTAAGAGTTATAAAGATAACATTTGTTCTTCTTAGTACTTGTTTTGAATTTTAAGAATTTTGAAATAACTTGTCATTGTTGAAGGCTGTTATGTTTAAAGTTTTTGTATATGAAGTACGAGTATGATGATTAATTTGCAATTTCTTCAAGCAGAAATACATTGTTAAAGTAAAAGTGAAAACCGAGGTTTTTTTTGTCGGTTTTAAGGCACTTAAAAGCGCGGTTTCGGTTAAAACCGAACAGCAATCCCTAGTCTGATTAATTCCAAAAAAAAAGAAAAAGCTGCTTTTGTTGTGCTCTAAAACAAATTCTTTTTCCCCATTCTCCGAAAAACTGAACATATTTTGTTTCTATATGTATATGATATTTTTGTAGGGAATAGTAAAACTAAATAAGCAAATTAATATTTAAACCTTAATGTTGAGTATTTCTTCTTAATTTTCTGTTGAATTATGCACTACTGTTTATAAAGTAGCTGAAAATCACTACAGGAATCAAGGAAAAAACAAAAAAAAAAAAAAAAAATTAAAAATATGTCAATATTTATTCATATCCTATTATGTTAAATGTAGTTATGCCCATTTAATTGAAGAAAGGACAACAATCTCCATGATCTAAAAGAAAATTCTAAAAAGTTTTTCTAAGATACCACAGGTCTAAAATCAAGCCTTATACCAAGACTATCGACATACATTTTGTCGTCTAGCCTGCAAGTAGTGCTATGTATTATATTGCACTATTGTGAATCTCTTTTGGTCATACATACACCTACTAAGTGAGTCGTACAAAGTAATTTTTTTTGTTATTTTAATAAAATCAAAATACTAAACTTTCTTCTATAAACAAAATTGGTATTAACATATTTTGAAAATGAAATTGAAAAGGGTTATGTGTAGTTTTTCTTAAAAAATCACGCCCCGCTCTGTAAACGATATTAAATCCGAATTTCTTTTTTAATGCAGAATTTTAGTAAATATACCCGGGAATCATTGTAGCTTTTGATGTCAATAAAGTATCAGAAAAGGATAATATAAATCATTTATTTCGCTCTCCTGAAAACCTGTTAAAAACACATAGCAAGTCTTGCAGCCTAGACGACGATGTACACAATCAACAATTTTTAGTAATTTTTGTTTTTCCTAAACAAATTATATTTCAAAGCTAAAAATAAATTTACAAAAAAAAAATTATTTTATTTGGTTGCATTTATGAAATAAAAATTTCTATGAAGAAAAAAATATTACTAAAGTTTTTTTGAGTGTACTTTGTTTTGTTAAAGAAGAGAAGGGAGGTCAATTTTATTGTCGATTTACGCGGTATAGTTATTAGACCCAAGGTTTTTTTTAGGAAAAATTTCTTAGCATTACGATTTTACTATAAAAATCGACCTGCCTTAATTTCGGTGTTTAGCGGTCTTCTATTGTGATAAGTCCTGCAGTATCTCTTACTCTTGAGCGGGTGTTGCCACCATCACTTGCAATATTTCGAGCTAAGATTCGAGTTAAATTCAAACCGCTTTTTTATTTACTAACTGTTTAAATTTTTCCTAAATAAAAAAAAAAATTTTTCAAGAATGTACTAAAACTGTTAATGATGATTTTAACGTAGAGAATATGTGGTTTCAACAAATTAACACATTGATATTTTCCGTAACTTAATATAATTTTTATAACATTTTAAGGACTCATTTCAATAAAGGGTGCACAAATTTGAGGTATCATCGGCCAATGGAAATCGCTACAGTGAGATGATCCGAAGCTTTTGTGGCTGATAATTGATGATTTAAACGTAGAGAATATGTGGTTTCAACAGGATATTGCCACTTGCTTCATAGCAGACAATGGATCTTTTGAAAGAAAAGTTCGAAAATCGCATTTTTTCTCGTAGAGCAGGAGCGAATTGGTCACAAAGATCGTGCGATTTTCGACATTTTTTTGTGGGTTTTTTTTTAAATCGAAAGTGTACAGCAATAATCCCACAAAAGCTCAAGAGCTTAAAAAGAACATTTCCGATCAGATATCAACCTTTAACAACAGTTTATTGAAAAACGTGATTTGGAATTTTGGTAAAAGATAAGGAGCCTGCTAAGGCAGTAGGGGTTCACTTGACCGACATATTTTTCATTTTTAACCGGAACGAATTTGTAATAAACTGAAATAAAAATATTTTTCATGACTCACAAAACGTCTTTTTTTTTATTAAAACTAAAATGATACCCCAATTTTTGGACACTCGTTAAATAAAATACAAAAATATTTTATAGTCAAAATAAGCACGAACCAAAATTTGCTATTTATTTATTTAAATTAGTTTATTAACTTTTAATATTATTTTCTTTATTTTAACGTTTTAATAAGATTAAAACAATAAATATGAGTATTTGCACACATACGCACTACAAGCATACATATGAATATGTTTAAGTGTTTGTGAGTTAATGAATGAATAGACCTAAAAAACATTATGATTTGTAGATTATTCGGAAATGAAAGCAACTCAATGAATTAAATAAATTTAACTCAAGGTCAATAATTCTTTTGTTCATAATTAATTTGATTGTTTTTCGCAATAAATAAAATTCCAGCAAAAAATATTAATAATGCGAAACAATTTTTTACGATACCCATAAATCTTATTCAAGCTTTTAAAAAAGAAAGCGCAAGAAAAACAAAATTGTATTTGTACATTAAGGTAATGACTTTTTGCATTTTTTTTTAGTGCATGAAAAAAATAAGAACTGCAATTTAAATTTTTCGCGGTCTTGAAAAAAGTCCACTCACCGAATGCATTGGAGTTTAGTAAACACGATATTTCTTAAGCCCTGAATGGTAACTCTTAATTTTGTTACATCAAGGTTACGTACTAGGGTATTCATTTAATCGACTTTAATCGGTTAATCGCCGAGGTTTTGGTTTAATCGGTTAATAATCGGTTAATTTTGTTTTTGATCGGTTAACCGATTAATAAAGTTTTTTTATAAATTAAGTAATTTCAATATATAAAAATGCCTTAATTGTTTATTGTTTATAACAATTCTTGAACCAAAACGAGCAAACAATTGCTTAAAATAAATAGTGTTGTGTTTCAAACAAAATAAAAATGTTAATGCTGTGTTCATTGTTTCGTCATAACTGTACAGTAGAAATCTAAATTATAAGCGGTAGCCCACAACAGTCTTATCGTTGGCTTAATATGCAAACCTGCTAATTCAATTTCAGCACATTTTTCAGGAGAGACAAAAAACTTTTTTTATTTCATATGTACAGCTTAAGAGAAAAACCAAAAATATAGTTGATTTAACACACTGCAAGACTCAAATTGAAGATAAACTTCATGCTGGTCGATGAGGAGTAGCTTTCTCTACCACACGGCCTCAAAATCTTAATTTACATAAAAAGTGGATTTAGCCGGTTGGCATATTAAGCCGACGATATATATTTCTTGTTATTATTTTAAGACATAAGACTTTATGACTACCTTGTGAATCATTTGGTCGAGTTATTTATAAAAAAATAAACTGAGATAATTTTTAGTTATTTCAATAGTTAAAGGAGATCTTATAAAATAATCTTTTAGAAAAGTAATTTGGTTTAAATTTTTAGGATTATAGCAATTCTTTTCATTAGTTTTGACAAAACTTGACTTGGAAAAAATTCTTTCACTTATCATAGATGAATATCTAATTTCTCAGTCCTTTTCCAGGATTTCTCTAAACCTTTAAAATACTCCATTATGCCATTGGAGTTATTTTTAAATTTTAACACTTCTAATTGTTTCGGTTAATTCTGCTTAAAGACTGATATGGAAAGATATGAAAAGAAACAAGTAACTAAACACATACGTATAAAAAGTACGTGAAACAAAAAAAAAGGTGTTGGCAATCAAACATTACACCCATTTTTCGCCCCATTCCTGTTGATCGATGTTGAAGATAAAAAATCATTAAAAAACATTGTAATTTTAGTCGCCGGTCGGCGGAAAATGGGTTAAAATAAAGATCACTTTTTTAAACACATACATTTTCTATATATAAGACGAAACAAATAATTAAAAACACAAAAAAATAAGTTATAATACTACAAAATATTGAAAATTTTGTTAGATCGGTTAATCGGTTAATCGACTGAAATTAACCGGTTTAATCGTTAATCGAAAAAAGCCAATTTGAAATTAACCGATCTGTTAATCGGGTAGTAATTAATCGGTTAACCGATTGACGGTTAACCGAATGAATACCCTATTACGTACTCTTCGTCGGATCAACGAACTATTTTAAACAAAATTTTGCGGAACGATTTTAAAAGTAAATAAGCACCAAACATTTTATTAAAAAATATAATAAAAAATAAACACATTTGCACAACACACAACAAAATGTACGTATTTGCAATTTGCTCAGTTTTACTTTGTTTGCACACTGAAAGAATTTTCTTCGCAATACCAATGAATTTTGACATTAATCCCATGAAAAATTGCATTAAAAAGGAACCTATGCAGCGCTTCGTTGGAACAATGAAACCTGTTTCATTAAAAGGATTTAATGAAACATTACATTAGATCTATGAATAATATTCATTGGATGAATACTTTCAATAAAGAAAAAACAATTTTTTTTTATTCTGTTTAATTTTATTTTTTTATTTTTTTTCTGTCTCTGGCGGGAATCGATCGCGCAACCTCGGTGCTGATAGAGTAGCTCACTACCAGCTAGTCTACCGGGGCAGTGTAGTTTTTGGATAAAAAAAACTATGTTTATTTTTACTCAATTAAGAGCGTAAATATGAGATTAAATTGTCCATAATAACAATAACAACGATGATTGAAAGTTTTTGCTTCATTACTATAATGACATTTTTATTGTCATAATGAAAATTTAAATTTATGAAGGCAATTATTGAAATATGTTGCTTTTATAAAAAAAATTTTGATTTCATAAATTTAATGGCACACTTATAAAATTAGATGGATGAAATTATTAAATCTTATATTTTTTAATTAACAATTAAACATCTTTTTAAGGAAACTATAATTTTGTATTAATTTATGAATATGGTTATGTTTGTATATTGTTTTTTTATGTTCCCAATTAAAATTTTTTGTTAAGCTTGGACAAACTGAAGTTTTCATATATCCAATGAAAATTTTTAACGTAATTACGAAATCCAATGAAGCGATTTTAACGAAAATACTTCATTATAACTATGAAATTCTATTTAGACAATGAAAATTTTTTTTACCCAAGGAAAATTTTTTTATGAAAATGATTCATTAAATATATGGAGCATTTTTCTTTCAGTGCACTAAAACAAAACATAAGCAAAATTAGTAGTGCATATTTTCTTAGTTGCAAACTAATGTAAACAATAACATTTGACATGTTTAACGCCATATTGATTTTAAGAAAACTTATAAATTCAACATTTTCGGTTTTAACATAAAATATATAATTAAATTTAAATAATTTAAAAAGAAAAAATTTATTTTAATATGCTTGTGGAAATTGTAAGCAAATGCAGATTTTTAACAGTGCTGCCAGAAGTATTTTGTGTTGCCAGAATAATTTTTTAGAAAAATAACACATTTGCACAAAAAATAAAAGTGTTTATATAATTTGCAAATTTGCGCAAAGTCTATCGTGACTACCCTAAATATTATTTATCAAATCATTGCTGACCATTTTAAGTATTACTGAAAATAAGGTCAAAGGTTGCGAGGTTAATATCGGTGGTAAGACATCTTCTCCAAATATTCTATTGGAGAACTACAAAAATACTTAAGGAACAAATAATCATAATAAAGTGGTCCAAAAAAAAAGAGTCAAATGGAGAGATGACATTAAGATTTTATAAGAACTTTGCCATGCGTATAAGTTCTTCAAGGTAATTGGATTATTCCCTCGCCTTTAATTCAAATCCTTATCTTCATTAAGCAATGCCAGATGAAAGTGAAGGGCAATGTGCGCTATTTTGGCTTTTAATCTTCTTTCAAACTATCCCACATTGTAACAACTAATTTGTGGCGTTATAAGTAATGCACGATTTGAAATGTGGTTATTTGAGCATTTTCTTTACAACAATTACTTTGCAGCTCTAAGCCAATTCCGCAACAGAATACGAGTGCTTTTTGAGGCAAAATAATCTGCAATTACAGAGCAGCGCAATAATAGGACTATGCGCAGAATGTACTATAAAAGTAGTTCAAGACATTTATCCTCTTTGTAAAGCAACAAGTACCATGAACTTAAAGTTTATTTCTTGCAACTCCCAACTATCCTATTATTGTTATTAATTTCATACTTAAAAAGTAAAGAAATAACAAGCACGAACGCTATAATTGGCTGTGTCGAATGTTATATAATTTTCACTATACAGTATAATAAAAATCGTACCGCTATTTCATACTCCTTATGTATACGAAATATTATAGCCAATTTGGTCCAACTAGCTCTGATGATATGGGCGCTACTGTTCTAAAACTATTATTTTGGCAAGGAAATATCAATGATTAACCGATTTTGTGTATTAAAGATGAAAGTAAAAAGGTCAAGGTTTATGGGTACATATTAGAGGCACTTGTGGTTTTTGGCTCATATCTCAGTTATTTGTGGGCGGATGTAGTTGAATTGCAATATCTAACTTTTCCAGACTATTTATAATTAAAATTTATAGCAAATTAATACCCTTAATTGCTGGGGCCATTGGAAAACACATTTCGACATACAAACGGAAAGACAAACTGACGGACGGACAGGCAGACATAGTTCAATCAAGAGACGGGTATAAATATAGGGGGTGGGGGGGTTGTTTTAAAACCATGCCAGATAAGGCCATGATGACATTATTGCTCAATTGAATGGGAGATAAAGCCATAATGGCCTTGTTGCCCAATCATTGAGAGGTAAGGTCATATTTAAAGTTTTTTTTCGCAAATAAGAGATAAAGCCATATTTTTTCAGAATATTGTTATGCATGGTGTAAACATTCTGTAAAAGGGAAAATCCTTAGTTATCATTGAAAAACATTTTTTTATTCTTGTGGTGCACGCAAGAAAACTTTATTCAGTGAAGCCACGTGCCGCGTCCTACTGGAGGAAAAAAACACCTAAGCAGAAAAACTTTAGTATGCGTAGCCAGATTTCAATACTTAACTTTAGTGTTTCCGGAACTGAAATGAGAGATAAAGCCATTTTCTAATATAGTCAAATCCCGATAATTCGTAATAAACTTTCGGTCCCTTGAAAAAATCTCGTTAATTCGTAAAATTTCCATACATTTTGGTCCCCTCGATAATTCGTAATTTTTTTTTTTCAAATAAAATCTTCTTTACCTCTTATAAATCGTAATTGTTTGCTAACTACCACTTATAATTCATAATAAAAACAACAAAAACATGGAAAGAATGATTTTTTGAGTAGCATTTTTATACCCTCCACCACAATTAGTTGTGAAGAGGGTATATTAAGTTTGTCATTCCGTGTGAAACTTTTTTATTATTTACCTCAGACCCCATAAAGTCGATTTAGCCATGTCCGTCTGTCTGTCCGTCTGTCCGTCTGTTGAAAACACGCTCACTTTCGAACAACACAAAAGAAATGAACAAACTTAACTTGGTGCCAAATTGCTTGTAGTTATCCTAAGCAGTTTGGGATTGAAATCCAGCAAAATCGGTTCAGTAGGACCAGAGCTATGAATCAAAATGTGGAACCACCACCTAAAAAAATTGATAATTTTTTTACAAAAAATAACATAAATGCTGGAACAAGGCACGGAATGAGATAAGATTTAGCAAAAATTTGTTTTATTTGACTAGAAATGACGCTGTGAAATTTCGTGATGATCGGTCCATAATTTACCCTAGGCCCCATAGAAACCGTACTAGCGGAAAACAGTTTAGTCGCCTAAAACAATAATTAATAACAAATCGTCACAGTTTAAGATAATAATAACATCATACAGATATTACTCCTTAAACATTCGAACTGTCGGTGGAGGGTATCAAAGATTCGGCACAGCCGAATATAGCACTCTAACTTGTTTTATTTTATTTTCGTGGGTTTTTGCTTGTGTGTGGATTTATTTTCTTAAGATCAGTTTGTTACATGCATAATTTTTATGCATAATTTTTATATATTTTATTTTTAACAATTGTTTTTTGTTTTTTTATCGTTTTAGTAAATAAATTGAAAAACCCCGTTTATTCGTACTTATTTTATTTTAACCCCGTTAAATCGAAACCCCGCTAAATCGAAAACCCCTATAATTCGTAAGAAATGGCCGGTCCCTTGCGATTACGAATTATCGGGATTCTACTGTATTGCTAATGTGAGCTAAGGCCATGATGGCTTTATCTCCCATTCAAATGAAAAAAAACCAAAAAAGGCTTTATCTCCCTATTGAATGAGAGATAAAGCCATCATGGCCTTAGCTCACATTAGCAAAAAAATACCGTATATACAAAACTTCAATGCATTGGTGCATGAAATATTTTCACGATCCCTTAAAAGTGAAATCGCTGTTATTAGTTTTGCCCTACATGATTTTGGAACTAGAGAATGTCGTTAAAAAAAGTCATCACCCTAATGTACAATGTACCTAAATTTATAAATTTGTAACATTATGTTGGCCAACCCCTGTTCTTTGTTTGTTTGTGCTCAATTTTGTGCATGTCAATTTGTGTAATGCATTTTTGTTTTGTTTTTATTTAAGATTTTTTCTATATTTAGTCATCTGTATTGTTTTACTTTTGATTTGATCTATTTTAGTTGAACACAATACATCAATGGCACCCTTCAATATCTCTCATTCATTAATTTGGCATCTAAATGCATTTTTGTTATTTCAGTCAATATGCTGCGGATGTTTACTTATGTCGTCTCGGTTTTTCTTTTCTTTTTTTTTTAATTTTGATTTTGTTAATACTATTTAACATAATCTAAAGTAAATTCAAAGTGGCTCAAGAATACATCTTGTTTATATTTATTTAGACAAGATGCACACATAAATTCGTTTTTACATTCGAACATACTTGAAGTACATAATGTAAACACATTAAATATGAACTAATCGCATATAATTGCCTTCAAGGTGGAGGTTGCGTTCTTGTGGACACTTTTTTCTATTTAATTGATTATATTGTCATGCGACCCACATGCTTGAGTTTAAATATGAAGCAGAGTACTTATGTATGTATGTGTACAGAGTGACATAGATATTATCGTACGTGATATATTAAGTAGTTAAAACGTAATGGTAGCTCATAAAATTTAATGCCTGGGAAGAAAAGTTCTTAAGATAACACTGCGATACATAATTAATCACACATGTTGCACTCGCAGAAAACCACTAAGCTATTCGACATAACCCAGTATGCAAAATAATTTGTTAAATATCATCAATAAAGTAATAATTTTGCAAAGAGTAAAAGCAAGTCATAACATTCCCAATTTCAAATTCTCTTCAAAAATTAATCCAATTGGATATTAAATAAAAACACTTCAAGCAATCGACTTAAATTTGTAAAACATTTATTTCATACATAACGCACTGGGGTCCTCTAAAGGGAGTCAACTTGAAATTTAAGAATTTTTACAATTTGCAAGAAAAATATCAACAGTGTCCATATCAAGGCACTGTACAAAACTTTTATCACTATCTCTACTCTTTCGCGAAAAAATACAGTTGTAACTCAGTTTACAATATAACCCAACAGACCAAAACAGAGCAAATTGTAAATGAGTTGTAGAATAAGCTTGTCAGAAGACAATTCCTACAGCATGACAACAAATATGATGGCAAATTACTTATTTTCGCTAAAGTTGTTTTTGAGAATTATGTTCGGTTATTTGTAGCGTGCCTAAATTTTGCATTATTTTTTAAAGTTTTCAGTCTCTGCGATTTGTTCGAAGAGTGTTTTAAACAGTGCACAATTTAAAAAAAGTAATTAAATTTTATATAAGTAAAAAACTTTTTGCAAATATCCCATATAAATTTAAACAGAGTGTTCGTACAGAATCTTATTATAGAATAGAAAAGTATATTTTTGTAATCTTATTCAACAATTTAGCTTTTAAGCTTACGTTATATTATAGGCGAGGAATATTATCGCAAGGGATCAGTTTTCATTATTAAACAATATTTAATAAGCCTTTTATAAAAGTTAACACAACACTTTTCTAAGCTTAAGGTTTATGTTAGTAATCTTGCTACAAGATCTTTTTGAATCGTTTTGGTTCATATAAAAAAACAACTTTTCCCTTTACTAAAATATTTATAAATTTTAAGAAAAGGAACCGGTGACGATGTATTATCGAAAATTATATGATTTTTTAAATTTCATTTTTCAAAATAAGCGGACACAATTTTTCGTTAAAAGTGTTGACTCAATCAATACCTTGTGTACTATTTAGGGTAGACGATTGAATCATGGTTATTTTAACAGTACTTTTTCCTTTGCACTCAGTCAGAATCTTGGGGTTACATAAAGGCGTTACTGAAAATTCGCATACAACGTCGACATTTAAAACAAGTAAGAAAGTATAGCCGCCCGATCGATAATCAGCCCTATTCGGGGCCCATTTGCTTGCCTAAAAGTGAATTTTGGGACATAATATTTTGTCTTGACAACTTGTATGTCAATACCAACATTTATAAGGAAGTTGTGGCAATCAAAGCTTTTTTCGGGAGTAGTATTTATAGGGGTTTAAATATAGGCTTATTCCAATACAATTTTGATCGATGAGTTAGATTGTAAGGAAATAAGTTTGGACAATATTTAATCTAAGTACCAACATAATAGGAGGGTTTAGGGTACAAGGACTTTATTTCAAAAAGAAGCTTGTGTGGTAGCTATGTGCAAGTATGGCCAGATGCTCACTTACTTCAATAGGTTTGGTTCTTGGAAAATTAGAACGTATGCACCAAATTACAACAAATTATTTCCAAAATGGCCACCTGAATATAGACAGCTAGCCTGCCAGATGGACATCGTAAGAAAAAGTGGTTCTAAGTCAATCGGTATACTAAAAGGTGGTTCTTGGACCAATATTTTAAAGTGTAACAAACATCACACATAATACAAGTGTTATTATATGAAAATACACATGAAAATACACAATCGTATGAAAATACACAATCGTGGCACAAAGGGTGGAAAAGGAGTGATCCTAGATCGATGAGAGTTGGCATCGAGCACTGTATTGACTATATTAAGAAACCCCGCCTACCTTTCATACATTCTCTCAAGGAAAAGTCTTGAAATTTGCTACATACACTTTACTACATATATGGTGAAATGAGATATTTTAAGGCACCTCTTGCAAGAAGACATGGAAGAGTCCGAACTAAAGATATTGGGCACGTTCATAAGACGTAACTGTTGCGCAACCGTTTTTAATTCTAATTATTTCTTTTGTCTCGCTTTTATTTATGTTCAATTGTTTACAGATATTAACTGTTCATTTTGCATTATATCATGCCGTTTCTAAGACGTTAATAATTGGCTCAACTGTTGTCAACAGTTATGTAGCAATTGAGCTCAACAACTACGTGCTATGAACGTGCCCATTGTTAGCATAACGCCAGACTTGACCCGCTATTCTTGTTCAAGAATAACATGGAAGAGATTCCAGTTTTTAATAATTTTTTGTCTCTTATGATGAACATTTAAAATAAACTAAAAATTAACGTAATCGTGTATCAAACGTAATCAATATCAAGAATAATGCATTTTAATTGTGTAATATATTTATCAGGTTTCACGCACCCTTATAAAGTGATACATTTTTCTAAATAAGGTCAGGTTAGGTTAGGACCGGGAGGGCCCTCCCGGTCTTGACAGACGTCACTATCGCATGACTCTAAACGTCCTTGTACTTAAGCCCACGCATCGCGGCAAGATGACTACCCATTCGCGAGGGTTATATGTATTTAGCGTGTTAAGTATTGAACGAAAAGTTTGTACTTATAAGCGATATCCACCGCTGTTGTTGCAATTTTCAAAATTAAATTTTCTTTGATTATCAATAAGCGTTAACATAACTGATTTTCAATAACAAAAGTCAGTCATTTTTAAATAAAAGTAAAACAAAACGTTTTTATATCCATCACAATACATATAACCAAAAATCACAAAACAGCACAAATTGTACGCAAACACAAGAAAAAGGTTAATAAGAAAAATACTTGCTTACACAAAACAGTACTTAACCACATATACTAAAAAGGGTATAATCTCACACTCAGTTATGACTGGGGATAAGAAATGGAACAAATTTGCCCTTTATTTTTGCAACAAATTTAGAAAGAAAAACGATAACTTTCCACACGTTTGTATATATTTTTAGAATAGAAAAAAAAACCCGCGCGAATGGTAGCATACATGGAACATTATTGTCAGAAAAGAAACCACCATAAAGTTGACGACACCTTACGGAAAGTTTGTGGGATTCTTAGAAAGAAAGATTTATTTGTGTGTCAGCGAAATTCGCCTTGCGCTCCGAACTCTGCAATAAGTTGATTTCTATTTCTTACGCCGGTGAACGGCGAACAAAGCAGTTACAGGCACCCATGTTTGGCAAATAAAGTTAGTTTTTACTACAACTTTTATTTCATAGTAAATAAAATAAATATACGAAAAACCTAACCAAAAAAATTGTTTTAAGTTGCGTTTGTAATAAAGTTTCATTTTTAAGGTATTATTTTTTTTATACCCTTCACCGAGGGGTATATATAAGTTTGTCATATTACTTTTTGCGGCATATCTGGGGAACGGCAAAAGCCAAAGTTTCCAAATTAGGTACACACATTTAGGTTGCCAATACAGACCATCCTACAAAATGTGGGCGGGATTGGAGAAGTGGGCGTGGTACCTCCCGTACAAAAAAAAAATAAAAAATTATACAAAAACCTATAAAAAATTTTAAGGCTGCCATATGTCCTATGGATATGACTTATATACCAAAATATCGGAAATTTTTAGTAGAACATATTTTATAAAAAACTCGGGAAAATCGATTCAGATACAAAAAAGTTATGACCGAAATTCGGGAACCATAGATCTCCCCGAGTTCAAGCTTTATAACTCAAGTAAATGGTAAATTTCTTCTTAAACAAATCGGTTAAAAAATGGCAGAGTTACAACCGAAATACCTAATCCCCAAAAATTACTCTTTTTATAATTAACTTTGTTAAAATATATGTATACAAGTATAAATAAATGTTTATATATAAATACAACTTAAGTAAATGGTAAAATTCTTCCTTAACAAGTCGGTATATAAAAATATCAAATCGGTTAGACAATGGGTAATTTATGAGCAAAATACTCCAAAAATGGGCTAAAAAAACATCAAAATTTTTATAAAAACCTAAATTTTAGGGCTGCCATATGTCCTATGTATATGACTTATATACCAAAATATCGGAAATTTGTATGAGTTATAACCAAAATACTGGGGTCTAATCACCGCATACGATATCGAGCAAAATTGATCGAAATTATTTATTTTGGTATCTTGAAACTCGATATCGAATGAAATGTATTGAATTTGAAATAATAGCATTCGACATCGAGTAACTCGACATTACATTTATCGAGTTTTCATTCGATACGCCAGTGTCTATCGTATGCAAAAAATTCAATAGTTTATTCGAGACGATAGTATCGAATGCGGTGATTAGACCCCTGAATTCCCAAAAACTACTCTTTTTATACCCTTCACCGAAGGTAAAAAAGGTATATATAACTGTTATTTCTACAAAATTGATCCTACACCCTATAAAGTATATATATTCTGGGCCCTTATGAAAAGCGAAGTTCAAAACCTGTTGTCTCTTATTTTAAAAAAATATTTACCAGTTTTATTTAGTATTCTGCTCGCACAATGGTGAAGGGTATATAAGATTCAGCACAGCCGAATATAGCACTCTTACTTGTTTTTTAATATGATCAGACATTTTTCTCCCTTTGCACAAACAGTAAGCCACTTTCTCAATTATAAATGCTGCTATTTTTCTCAAGAAGTATTTTCAGTATTATTCGTTATATCGATGTTTCACTGAACTCAGAGACGAAGTATTTATTAAATAAAATTTACATGTTTTTCGAATAGAAAAGATTCATATAAAGTAATATTTCTTTTAGTCTCGTGATTTCTTGTATAAAAATGGAATACATTAAGTTAACATTTCTTCTAATTTTAATCATATGACACATTTTTTAAGAAGATTTTTAAAATACTCAATACTGCTGCATCTGTTCAAACTTGAGATTTATTATTAAACAAATTCCGAAATATCTTTAATAATTTAAAAATATGGCATTAAAATAACAACAAACATTGGAAATAAACTAAAAATATACAAGAACACAAAAAAACATGCCACCCACTCTAAAGCAAATATTGTTCTTTTATTTTGCATCTCTTGACAAATTAAAACAAAAAAACGAAATAAGAAAAAAATTTCTTGAAATTTTTTTATTTAATAAGAACTTGTATGCGTTAAGTGTTAAAAGTAAATATTTTTATGATGGAATTGATTTAAATAAATTATTTTTTTTTATGTTTTCTTTTTCGTTCCGTACATTGAATCCGGAACTGATATATAATAAAAATTAAAAATAAAACATATTGTTGATGCATTTAAGAACAAACAACATTAAATATATCCATACAACAAACAATAATATGCATTCAAGAAACACCAATCATCCATCCATCCACCCACCCATCAAATGAATATATTTATGAACGATGACGTTAGGCGATGTTCATGTTGTTTAAGGCGATGATGCATGCAACGAATCGTGCTGCATATGCATTCCCATTTTAATGCGTTTTTTTTTTCTTTTTGCAAAAACCAAAAATAAATGTTTCGTAAAAAAATATTTAAATACAATGACCTTCTTCGTTAGCTACTAAATATTTTATCTACTACATACAAAATCTTAAAGAATCTCTGAGCATTTTAAGATGAACCGCTGTGACATCGTTTTTTATACCACAACGAATCATTGAAAATCACAAGAACCTTGTAAGTGCGTATAATTTAGGGTATTCGGTTATTTAGATAATTTTCTTCGATCATCTTTAGGCCGGCGATACAGTATCCTATTCAGTCGTACGATTTTTCAAAAAAATCGTGTGTGGTCATAAAATAAATGAATTAATTGACAGATTTTTTTGACAAGGCCGACAGACTTGCAAATGTTTATGAAACTTTTCATAAAATTATAGTTTCTATGCGATCAGAGTTGCATTTTCTTGTAAAGTAGCTGAGTCATTTGAGTTGGTATAATTTTTGTGGGATAGTGTTGCATTGACAACAGATTTTGAAGACATTTTTTTTGTGTCGGATAGAATTCCATCAGATTTTCATGTGAATGAATCGTACGATTGTGTAGGATAGTGAATCCCGGCCTTTATGGATCAGTTGTGGAAGGCCACTAATTTAACAACAAAATTTTTAAATTTAACTTTTAACTTTTATATAATTTTTCAGGCCTTTGCAGTACATTATATTTCAACACGGAAATAGCATTTCTAATTTCCAAAACTTTTCCATTATGAAGGCGCAAAGAAATGTTGTTCATATTTACGGGGATTGGCGGTTTTTTTGTTTTTCAATAAATAATATAACAAACTATATATGATGGCATCTACACTCAAAAAAGTTTTACATTTACTGTTTGTAGTTTAATTTTAAAGTTTTCCGTTTTGTTAAAATTAAACCAAAATATAGTCATTTTAGAATGAAAATTACTTTTAAAGTTTTAAGGAACGTTGTTTAAAAAACGAACTACAAAAAAAATTAATTTCCGTTCATTTAAAATATTAAGTTGTTTTCTTTTTTCCTTAAAAGAAAATTTATTTATATTTATTATTGTAGTTGGTTTTTATTTGATAGTAAAAATTTTGAAACAAAAGTTAAAATCAGTAATTTTTATTGTAATTAGTGAGTTATTTTTTAACATTTAAAAATAAACTGATTATTAGTTTGATTTAAAGGAAAAATGAGTTGACTGGGTTTTAAATGAATTTTCATTTGTCTTATATTTTATTTTCCGTTGATTTTACCTACATAATATTTTGAGTGTATAAGCAGTTAAACAATTACAAATTATAATCTAGTAACTTACACCCTCGTTTTAGAACGCGAGTCCAAAAGTGATTCGTTTGAATAACATTTTAAACTAAAAAAAAATTTCAAAATTTGTTTTCGTTTTAAATGTTAATTAAACTAGTCACTTTTGCACTCGCATGTTAAAAACAGGCAGTAAGACCTACTGCCTACCTTCTGCTGTTATAGAGAAACTGACCAGAGTTTCGAAAATCGAAGACTAGCGGACTACCAATTGTGCTAACGGGATTCCCAAGGGCAAACTCAATCGCTTGCATTGTTGGAAATGCATAAAAATTATTTTTTCTATAATTTATTTATTGAATCTTTATACATATATTGAGATTTGAACTTACAATAAATAATCAAATCCTATTCGCACCACGGTAATTCTCCTTACCACGGTTCTCGTTCATTTATGTGTTTACCGCTCTATTGATTGGATAAGTGCTGCAGTGTCCCTTCTGCTTAAGCGAATGTTGCATATATAATTTTATATATTTCGAGCTAGTGTACGCAAACTTTTAACATATTATATTAGTTTATGAAGTAATAGGCATTGCAAGCCCTTGTTTTTAAATCAGTACTTTTCGCTTATGGTCACTACCGCTTATAGTCACATTAGCGATATAGTCCATTTTATCTGTTTATTTTGCCGCTATAAGTTAATTTAACATAAAGTATAATATAATAAAGTATTATATTCCATCTAGCAAAATAAGCATATTTGCCATCTATCAATAGTCATCAAACGGAAAAGTAAAGCAAATTAATGGCGTTATAGTCACATTAGTTTTCGAAACCACAATCCATCCAAAGAAAAAAAGAATTAAATCGTTTAATTTTTGTCATCAACTCCCTACTCGTAAAAAATTAGTTTTGCTTTTGGTAACAGTTATGAAATATCTTGTTATTATTTTAACTATATTTTATACAGACTTGCATACTCTTGCAAAACCATAATTTATATGAATTTTCTACTTTTCTATTTTCACATTTTTTTTCTTTTCATTATTTATTTATTGAATCTTCATATATTAAATATGAACTAACAATAATTAATCAAATCTTAACCTAATACGTTATTTTATGTCCTGCCAGTGCCAGACAACAATTTTCTTCATCGCGGGTTCTGTTCACTTTTATAGGTGTTTATCGCTCATCTAATTGGATAAGTGTTGCAGTGTCTCTTCTTCTTAAGCGAGTGTGGCCGCTATAATTTAAAATATTTCGTGCTAGTGAGTTCGGGTGCAATTCGAGCCTTTTTAAGTATTTTACTGCATATTTCGTAATGATAGTTTTAACTAATGGAACATTGAGATCCTTGTGAATATTTGAGTTTTTAACATACCAAGAGGGGCAGCTGTGATTTTTCAAAGTAGTTTATTTTGGCGCCTTTGAATTTTTTCGATATTAGAGGCCGAGGCAGTTCCCCATAACTGAATACCATAGCACCAGATTGGCTTTAAGATAAAGTTGTAAAGAAGAAGTTTGCAGTCGAGACTAAGGACAGAATTTCTTCCAATAAGCCAATGAATTTGGATGGCTTTTAGTTTCATTTGAGTTAATTTTGCCTCTATATGGCTTTTCCATGTTAAACGGCGATCTAGATGAATACCGAGGTATTTTACATGCGAATTTTGAGGTATTATTTGATTATTGATTTTAATAGGGGGGCATGATTCCCGACGCAAGATGAATGTTATATGTACGCATTTTTGCTCATTGACCTTTATCCTCCATTGCTTTAACCATAGTTCGAGTTGAAATATACGATCCTGTAGGTATCGAGATGCTTCCTGACTGTTTTCGTGCACGCTCAAAAAAGCTGTATCATCAGCAAATGTTGAAGTTTGAGTGTAGTTGTTTGTTGGCATATCCGAGGTATATATTAAGTATAAAAGTGGGCCCAGGATGCTTCCCTGAGGGACTCCAGCGTCAATTTGCTGAGGAGAGCTTAAATAATCACCTTCTTTAATAATAAACTTTCGACCGACTAAGTAGCTTTCTAGCAGCTTGTGTGTGTTTACTGGTAAGTTTAGTTTCAATTTATGTAATAAGCCTTCATGCCAGACTTTATCAAAAGCTTGAGAAACATCGATGAAGAGAGCGGAACAATATTTTTTTTCTTCAACGGCTTTTCTTATTGCGTTTACTATACGATGGGTTTGCTCAATTGTGCTGTGTTCTCTTTTAAAGCCGAATTGGTGGTTAGGAATACATCTATTTTCATTTAAAATTGGGGTTAATTTGGACGTTAACAGCTTCTCAAACAGCTTTGATATATTAGAAAGTAAGCTTATAGGCCTTTTTGACTCAACTTTTGTGTGATCCTTTCCTGGTTTAGGTATCATGGAGACTAAGGAAACCTTCCACTTTTGAGGAAAGTATTAAAGGCGTAAAATAGCATTAAAAATTAAAAGAATAATTTTCTTTGCTATGCTGGGTAGCTCCAAAAGCATTTTGTTGCTGATCTTATCAAAACCAGGAGCCTTCTTGGGGTTTAAATGACAAATAGCCTTTTCGATTTCTCTTATCTCAAATCTTAGTGGAACAGCTGCTCTAGCAGCAACAGGTGGTAACTCGACCGCAATATCGTGAGATATATTTGGGGTAAATACGTTTTTTAAATGATTGACAAACAGATTTCCTTTTTCAACATCATTTCTTGCCCAACTTCCATTCAAGTTTCTTAATGGTGGTTAAGAGACAACTAGCCTTTTGAGATTTCTAGCTGCACGCCATAATGAGTAGTCTGATTGTGGGGTTGCATCAAGTTCCTTAAGATATTTTTCCAGAGAAGCCGTTTTCTGAGTCTGCAGTAACTTTCTTAGTCTTTTTGTACACTCTTTAAGTAAGTTCTTAAGTTGAGGGGATCTGTGTTATTGCCACTCTCTTCGAGCCCTCCTTTTTTCAGACAAAAGATGCTCGACATCTGTGGAATAAATTTTAATAGTCTTTGTTTTTTTGGGGGCAATATTGGAATGTTGAACAGCTAGTTTCAGAAAACTGTCAAAATTGTCAATAGAGCGATCTACATAATCCGGTGTACTTGATTGTATTGGAATTCTGTTATATGCCTTATAGTGGGTATGTATGTGAATTAGCCTTATAGTTACATTGGCGATATAGTCCCCGTTTTGTCTGCAACTAAAGGATGTGACTATAAGCGAAAAGTACTGTATCAACCATATAAAATTTATAGCCAACAATTGATAAAATAAAATTATAAACCCTTTAAAACCCTTTTAAAAAAAATAAGTTCAATTGTCAAAGAATGCGTAACCTTCAAATTAGAATGCACTAGTCTTTGAAGTTTGGAACTGTGGATTTGTATATAAGATTTACATATAAAGACAGACAGACAGATATCGGCAGCTATAAAGTAAAATTAAGAATAAACATTCTTATATTATCCGATTGATAAACCGATTACTTGATTTCTTTGGTACCAGTTTATGTAAGTGTATATGTAGAACATTTCACTCACACCTGCATTATTTATAATAAATCATTGAGCCTAAATAAATTCATAACGTCATTGGCTTTTTCATTTTTGTTTTTACCATCACCATGATTTAAAATAATTTTATTTAGCAAATCATACATAGAGAGTAAACAAACCAGCAAGCGTATTTTGTATTTTGTTTTTAGAAAACAAGTGTTTTTCAGAGTCTTGCAGTTTTTGTGTGTGTGTTTTTTTCAACTTGCAATCTTAATATAAATTAATGACGTAAGTTTTAGTTGAGTAAAATTTTTCAGAGATTTCATTCTTACCACAATTAAGATTTCTGTTGATTTCACGCACAACAAACTGATGGACAGATTCTGTAAAGAAATGGGAAAATTTAATTAAAATTAGATTTTGTAGAATAATTTTTGTTATAAAATATTTGTTGAATCCAAAATGAAACTGAAATGACTAAAAGTTTATTTTAAAACTTATAATGCGTTCAATTAAAAAATCTCACACAACTGCCACTTAAACAAATTGTTTTTTTTTTCTTTTCATTTCGTCATTTCGTCACTTGCAAGAATATATTTGTTATCGAAAATTATTTGACTACATTATTTGACTGAAAACTGATGATTTGATTCAAGGCATTTTAGTTAGAAGAATTTTAAACCGAATTAAGTTTAATTGTGGAATTGCGGTGAGATACATATCGACCCCTAACCGCGAAAATAATGTAAGCGCCAAAAATCAAATTTTACAGGAGAGAGCTTTTTTGTTTTATTTCATATTAATTTTGTATGAAATTTGTCGCTTACACTAAAATTGTTTTTGCTATAAAATCGTAACGGTACATAATGTGACCATGATATTTAAGGAGATGATGCAAGTGTTGCCAATAAAGTCATTTATTAAAAAAAACGAAAATTGAAAATCATGTCGCTTACATTATTTTCGCTGTTAGGGCTCGATATGTATGTTTAATACAAACAAGTTTTGATTTTCCGCTCTTAAGCAATCTTGCCTTTCACCAACTACCACTAATCAAATTTTAGTTTTATTTTAAGAACCTGTGTCTTTATAGTGTGTTAACATATATTTAAAAAAGATACTTTATGTTGTTAAGTCAACAACGAGTTGTTATCAAGTCTAAAAAATACGTTGTATAAATAAAAACACTTGTTGAGCTCCGATCTAAAGTTTTTTTAAGTATTTTTTTCTTGAAATTTTCAACTGTTTAAGTTTTTTAAATAAAAAAAAAAAAACAAGTAAGAAACAAAATATTTATTTAAAGGTAAAAACCAAATTAAATTATTGGATTTGGTAGTTAACCCAAGCGTATTTTGAAGCGTTTTAAAGTAAAAATGTAGAATATATTCAAGTGCATGAACACATTTATAAAAAACGCCGCCTTTTAAGTGCTGATAAGGCGAAAGTATTTACAAATATTCTGTACATTTAATTAGAGGACGAATATCTACAAACTCTTTTCAGTCATTTTATTTTTTCCTCAAGCACACAAATTATCAAATAAATAATTTATTTATTTATTACAAAGTTACAAATACAAATTGTGTACTGGCGTTATAAGCCCAACAATATTTACTTACCCATTTTGCTCGTTGCAGTGTAACAAACCAAAGTCTCTGGCGGGAATCGAACCCGCAACCATCGCACTTTTATACTAGCCTCTCTATCAACAAGCCTACCGGGGCACCCATTAAATAAAAATATAAAAGGAAGTTGCATGTTTCAACAGGTAAAAAACGCTCATTGTCAGACAAAAGTAGCCCTCCAAACCGAAAACTCCCCAACCAAAAATCATGCATCTCTTCAACGGGTTTGTAAAACATTTAAAAGTTCATTAAAAACCCCTGCTCTTTTAAGAGCATCTTTTTTACTCGCTTATATGAATCTTTTCGCAAGCTTGAACCGTTTCTTATTTTAAAGGATAGTTAAAACAAACAAGAACTTAATTAATTGAAAAATGCAAATAGTAAATCTTTAAGAGATTTCGAAATATGAAATTGACATACTGACCCGTTTTCATTACTAGTAGATTTCATTTGATTGACATCTTCCTCTAAATCTAACTGAAAGTTTTTAACATGCATTTTTTTTTCTTATAGCACTATCTAAAAAACCATGGCTCAATCACTTAGTACTCTTATATTTTGAATAGATTTCGTCAAAATCTAATCACGAAGAAGATTTAGTTTTGTATGGGAAAAACAACTAGATTTGGCTCAAAATCTCGTCGGTACTAGATTTCGTTGCAGTGTAAACGGGCTATAAGGAAATTTTGAAATTATTATTTTAATATACATATTAACCATTTTTTATTTTTCGAATGTGTTCCATGAATTTTATTTAAAAAACAAAGATTTCGGTGCATTTTTTTATAAAAATTTTATAACTTTTTACTTTGTTTTAAGAAAAGAATTGACGAAAAACTATTTCGCATTATTATACCCCTGATTACACATGCAAGTTATTACTTCCAAATGAGTACTTATCTGAACTCGAATAGTGTGAGTGGGAGACTGTTCCTGCAAATAATATAAAAATACTTGATCCAGTTTAGATAAAATGGACTACATACAACATTGTCTAATGTAATGCAATCATGTACCATGTCATTGTTAAACAAGAGTTTGTAGTTAAATATAATTTTTTAGTATGTACGTTTTTAACAATTTCCAAGCCAATCCTCTGGAGTATACCTTGAAGTTGTTTCAAAACTAATTCACTGGGAGTATTTATGAACATTGAGTAATTTTAAGAATACTCCGTTGTAAAGCGAATCTAATTTATATGGTCCGGCCCTTGGACATCGTTATGTTCAATATATCATGTTTTTTCAATACATTTGGGCTAGTCCTAGTCACTTATGGGCTATATTTTACATGCGTGTATGGACTAGCCATATTATTTGCAGGGGTGTTACCGCAAAAATGCGAGTGTATTGAGTTTTCCGAACTTGGAATTGCATGCGCAAACCCAGGTAAAGGAAAGCCTTGAAGAAGAATTACCAATGGTTTACACATACAATTGTAAGTTGGAAAAACGCTTCTCAGGAATTGACGAGATGGTTATCTAATTATTAAAATTAAAAAAAATTAACAATTGTGAGAAAATGACCACCATGCGTTCTTGTAATCTTGAGATCGTCTTTTAGCGAATTGAGTAAAAATGTGGTTGTTACACTTTTGAAAAATTATAGTGTGTTTGGTATTTTTACTGTGTATATGTAGCAGTTTGCAAATCATTACATGATTTAGTTTGTCCCTTATAAAAAACTTTGGAATTTACAAAATATTGTAGATTTGGGTTTTAAATTTTCAATAGCTGTTAAATATCTGTCATCTGTAGCGTCATTTATTTAGTGAAACAACCGAAGAATGTGTAAAAATAGTTTAAATTTACTACAAAATTGTTGGTTCAACCATGGACACTATTCGAGCAAGGAATTGGCCAGACTGTAAAGAAGAGTTGCAGAAGTATCCAGGCCTGTGCATCAACGCAATGTGTGCACTGCCGAAAATTTCGCTTCTGTTAGGGAAAGTGTGGCGGATAATCCAATTTCTGTCGACTAGCAATATGGCAGTACGGTGCATTGTGGTTTCAAGTGTTCCGATATACACAACACAATAGATTTTGGCTGTATTCCATGGAATGTTCCCAGGATGTGTAATTTCACGTTTTGACGACGTTAGACTTGTGTCTAAGCGAACGTTGGAGTATTTGAAAACCAACATTCATCAAATTATCGTCGAGATACCGCCCGAAATGTGTAAAAAAGTTGTCGAAAACTTCTTCAAAAGGATCGTCTGCTGAACTCAATGAAGATGCTGTCATTGAGGTATCAATGTTTTTCGTACGTAATGTCAAGGTCCAACCATTATGATAAATTAAAAGTTCCATTGAAATCATAGATTTATGTGTGTTTTATTTAACTTTACTCTTGAAACCAAAAAAAAATGGAAAAATTTTGCTGTCCCATTTATCTGGCAAACTCCATAGAAATTCAAAAACAAATATTTATTTTAAAATAAACTCTCTTTGTTCTCTAACGGGAATTAATAAAAAGAAACACAAAAGTGTTTTGCCGCTCCCACTCCATAAAATGTTTATTAGTTCATCTTTTATCTTATGTAGTCTTTATTCCCAATGTTCGAGAAAGAAATAAAAAATAATGAAAAGAAAATTGTGTCTAAAAAAATAAACTTTAATAGAACAGAAAATCTGCAAACGAATCCAAATTTAGTTGTGTTTTCGTTTATTTAAAGAACAAATTTAAACCACCTGATAGAAGAAACGAGCTGTAAACACTGAATTTTCATGCACATTTTTAAAAACAACAAAATACATACTAACATGCATAATTGTATCGGGTGTTTTTTTAAGAGCGAATACTTTGCTAATTTTACATTTTCGTCGTTGTTTGGAGGTAAGATTGGCTTAGCTATTTCTCATGAATAGACTTACGACATCGCCACGTTTACCAAACGTTGAAATTTATCTTGTAAATCATGCTTAAATATAACTAACTCATCGAACGGCCAATTTTATTCAGTAATAAATCACACTTAATCACTAAGTCAATAATCAGAATTGATACATTTGAAGCGATGATAATCCTAAAGTCATTGTCGAAACAGCATTACATGTAAAAAAGTGACACTGTTTGATGTGATTTCTGTCTTCACAAATAACGATGACCGGAACCTTGCGGTCAACGGTGAGCGGTGCAGAAACATGCCTAAAATTTGTTCGTGCCTCAAGTGCAAGTATTGCACACATGTGGTTTCAGCGGGATTGTACCACATGTCACACGCGCGTTATATAATCACTTTAATGAGCATTTACTGGCTATCTTGTTCATGTAATTCTTGTGATGTGAATATTGAGCGCATTTTGCCTTAATACAGCCGGATTCTCAGCAAGCCGCGAAGGCCACATGACCACAATTATATTAAAACGTAAATACCATTAACTTAACTAGTTAAAAAAGCTAACTGAATCGGTTTTAAAAACGTATTTCTCTACTTAGTTTTAATTTAAAGTTGTCCTCCTCTGAAAAAAACCACCTGATAAATACGAATCCATTTATACTTCCATATGTAGTAGTTGCACGTAAGTAATTGTATGCATGTTTATTTTATACAGATAATCTAAACAATTGAATAAACAATAACCTGTTTAGTATGACGATGTTTTTAATATTCTATAGTATTACAGATGCAAATAAAGCTGATTTGTTTAAATATGTTAAAACTTTTAGGTACAGAAGCCCCCCTCTCTTTCTTACTACTTACTTTTTTGTTGTTTAAAAAAAATCGACTGCTTAGTTCGTTTAAGGACCTTCGTATACAAAATGTTTAAATTACCAAGAGTGTTTATAGAAAGACAGCAGACAAAGTTAGTTCAATAAAGCATTTTCAAAGAAACAAATTTATCCAAAATCTTAAGTGTACTTCGAATTATTAAAATATAACAAAACTTTAAAAATAAAACTTTTATGAATTATTCTCTCCTGTCAAATGCAAAACTTTTCTGTTTTATGAAAAGGAAACTCTAAGGAAATAGATATAATAGAAAAAACTTTTTTTCTTCTAAATATTCCTTGAAAATACTCAGAAAAAAACGCTATCTATACCGTGCACTGTGCGGATTTTTTAAATTAATGTGTATAAGAAAAGAGAAGCAAAAACTTTAGTGGCAAAAAAACATTAGCTCAAATAATTTCAGCAATTTATTTTTAACATACTTATAATAATGTAACATTTTGAGACTGACTAGCCAGACAACAATTTGTAAATTAAAGCAAATTGTGCTTAGCACAACTTTAAATAAATTAATAATTAATTATTTAGAGTGCACTAAACGACTGTGTTATCTTTCTCCCACAAAGTCCATACAAAATAGAAAATATCGCCAATGGACAACCCAATAACACATTTAATATTCTGCCAATACAGAGCAGGAGTGTCCAAAATTGCAGTTGCCCTAGTGAGCAAGAAATAATTTTTATAAAGAAAAGTTACATAACTAGGAAAAAATCCTACCCGTCATTTGTGAGGCAAGCACTTTTTAAAGAATTAATTAAAGAAGTTTCATGAAATTTTCTGTAACTTGTCGCCATATCTCTTCTATCAACTTGTATTTATTTCAAACAATATATGTGGTACTTTTGTATTAATAATAGAATTTTTTCAGATTTTACGTACATTTTCTTTCATGCCCATTCGACGTAAGGTTACGTCCAATTTTAGCCAGCGTTTAAAAAACTGCAGTCAAAGTAAACAAACTGCCATTTCTTCCACTCCTTTCATTTGTCAGTGGCCAAAAAAAAAAACTTGTGCTTTTACCGAGGAAGACCTTTTTGATTTTTAGTAATAGATGGTAGTTATTTCATACGTTACCTGGTAAGTAGTTGTCATTGCAATTGTTATTATTGTTTGTTAATTATGTTCGGCATAAGGTCATGAGTTAAAACAAATTTTTAAATAAAAAATATAAGCATATTTTGTTTTAAAAAATTCTATTTTATTTTATTTATTATTCTGAAAACTTCAATAAGTTCTTACTAGTAATGAACTCAGCAACTACTTATTACTTCTAGTTATTACATTCACTGCAGAATATTTGCCTCCTAATAATCCGCTCTATAACTGCTTATTATTTTTTGTGTGTTTGTAGTGTTGTTTTCATTACTGAATATTTACTTACTGGTAACGTACTCAATAACTACTTATTAGGTAAATTAACTAGTGATTTGTTAGCTTCTAGTAAATATATTGTAAGTAATTTCAATTCGACTTACTCGTAGTTGAAAAATAACTACATATTTCTTACTTCTAGTAAGAGTATTGTAAGTACTGAATTCTGTGGACACCTCGAACAAAAGTAAGCAGTTATTCGGCCGAAAAATAAGAAGTGTTTATTTTTCTCCAACAGAACCTGGTAACTAACCAATTAAGTAAACTTTTTGCTGGGTGGTTCCGATTCATTAAATGTAAACAGTCGCTGTCAAACCAACTCAAAAAGCGAAAAGTTGTACACAAATTTTCGTTTTTGTTCGACAGTTTTTGGTTCGACTACAGTTTTTTTATACCCTCCACCACAATTAGTTGTGAAGAGGGTATATTAAGTTTGTCATTCATTATTATTCATCTCAGACCCCATAAAGTATGTATATTCTGGGTCCTTGAGTAATTCTAAGTCGATTTAGCCATGTCCGTCTGTCTGTCCGTCTGTTGAAAACACGCTCACTTTCGAACAACTTAAAAGAAATGAACAAACTTGGTGCCAAATTGCTTGTAGTTATCCTAAGCAGTTTGGGATTGAAATCCAGCAAAATCGATTCAGTAGGACCAGATCTTTGAATCAAAATTGATAATTTTGTTACAAAAAATAACATAAATGCTGGAACAAGTCACGGAATGAGATAAGATTTTGCAAAAATTTGATTTATTTGACTGGAAATCACGCTGTTAAATTTCGTGATGATCCGTCGATAATTTAACAAAATTTGGTATGTCACAGTTTTTAAGGACTAGAAATAACACTGTGAAATTTCGTAACGATCGGTCCATAATTTACCTTAGGCCCCATATAAACCCTACTACCGGAAAACAGGTTAGTCGCCTAAAACCATAATTAATAACAAATCGTCACAGTTTAAGATAATAATAACATCATACAGATATTCTCCTTAAGGTGCTATCAGACGGGATGTATTTTACTTATGTACTGTCACTTTTCTTACTTATATGTAATTCCGTATGTATGTCAAAATTTCCATTTTACATACGATTCATAATTTTTGCTATCACACCTGCTTATGATTTTCCTTATGACATAACCTATAAATGTAAACAAAAGCTGACTTTTGTTAACGTTTAAAAACAAACCAGCTGTTTGCCACAGGAAAATAGAGCGTGTTCTAATCGAAAAAGTTACATATGTATTTCAACATGTATTTTACACATGCAAAGTTTCATATGTATCACACGATGTGTACAACTTTTACAGATGGAAAATTTGACAGTACATATGTAAAATACATCCCGTCTGATAGCACCTTTAAACAAACAAACTGTCGGTGGAGGGTATCAAAGATTCGGCACAGCCGAATAGCACTCTTACTTGTTAACCCTGATTTTAGCTAGCACAATTGTGCTATCAAATGGTCACCTTAACGCAGAAAAAAAACATGGTTAGAGTATTGTTAAAAACCCATGTTAAAGACCCCGCGATGGCCACAAACAAACCATTGGTGTTTTTACCAATACTATTATCAGGATTTACAAAACTGTATTTCTTTTTGACAAATAAAATGTTTACCACCTTTGAAAATATGGTTGAAGTTAACAATAAAATGTTTTCATATAATTTAGCTTTATAAAATACAACAATAATTATATATATTTTATTTTAAAAGTAATATTTTTGAAAGTAACAAAATTATTGTTGTTTTGTTTTTTCAGAAGTTCTTTATATTCAGTTGCATGGTTTACTTAAAATTCTCACATTCTTTTTCTCTTAATTATAATTTTAAATACAGAAATCTATAGAATAATACAATTTAGTCAAATGGAAAGAATGCGGATGAAGGTCATCGCCTGCCGGAAAATTAATTATATGGTAGCGTCTTAAAGTGGAGCATAAAATGTATCAGCACTAAAAAAACTAAATAAAATTATAACTTGACTAAATACGCAAATGTAAAGTTTTATTTATACCAAAACAATTATAACACGTTAAGTGTGGTATATTCGGCTATGACGTAACTTTGATACCCTCCCCCGACAGTTAGAATATTTCGCGATGGTAGAAACAGGGATCTGGTGGATAAATGCTAGAACGGGTAACTTAAGCAAAACATTGTTGTTTTCGAGACAAAAACTTTTTCGAACCCGTCTTTCGCACTTTTTTTGCTTGTTAGGTAAGAAGTGCGATCTAATATACATTGTAAAGGGCAACGGTTCCCATATGGGGGTACGTAGCAACCATTCAAGGGATCCGTGTAAAGAGCCAAAAAACAGTGTTTTTAAAAATAAATATAAAGAAATTTATATTAAAACAACAATAAAAAAACTCAAATTGGTTTTTTGTCAAGGCCGGATCTAGTAAATAGCATCATTTAAACATTTTTATAAAAAATTTATCAGTAATTTATTAGGGTAAAGGAAGGAAAACGTATATTTTTGTCAAAAATCTTAAAACTTTATCAATTACCTTGCCGCGAGAACTTTGAGTTTCGGCTATGAGTCTAATAGCAAATTAAAGCAGGAATACAAAATATTCCGATTTTTTGCAAATGGCTGAAAAAATAAGCTTGAATATTTTAAAAAACAAATTTTCCTAATTTTTTAACCAACAAACGGCAAATTGAGCAACTCGTTTTGGACTCTTGTGTCCAAAACTTACTTCAATCAATCTAAGCAAAATTTTTACACAAAATTCCCGGCCATTCCCGAAAGACTGAAGTTTTTTTTTTTTTTTGGCAATGTAACGACTTTATTTGACTTTCCCTTTCCGTACATCTGGAAATTTTTTACTTGTATCATTTATTAGGAATCGCCTTAAGCAATAACTTGTTCTGAATAATAATAAATATAATAAACTTTAATTGTTAAGCAATTTAATTTTTAATTACTGCATTAATTTCTAAAACAAATAAATTGCAAAAATATAATTAAACGACAGAAAATAGTACCAGTTTAACAATATGAACTACACACACGCATAAACTCGTATGTATTAGAGTGTGTTGTGTAAGAACTATTTTTGCTAAATATTGGAATGTGTGTGTGTATGTGTTTGTGCAACAGAATGTGTCAATAAAACCTTTATTTATTTATTCCATGTTCATGTAAATTTCTCCAGGGTCCTCTTTTAACCTGAACAATGCTCTTTACAAAATGTTACAGTTTGCAGTTTATAAACGAGTGTGCGTGTGTGTGTGAGGGGATGCCCTGCAAATAAAATTGGACCACCTGATCCATTTTGATAAAATGGACTACTCCATGGACTGGTCCGATGTAATGCAAGCATGGACCATGTCATTGTTAAAAAGTGTTTGTTGTGAGACGACATTTCTTTGTTTTTTAACGACGCACAGTAGCGCCCGTAGAGCAAACGAGGTTGCAAAAATCAAAATTTTCATGAGCACCGACGAAGTTTTGAATAAACTCATGTTATAGGAAACTTTTCAACGATTTCAAATCTGCCACTCTTAATAATATCACATTTTTAGTTTAGAAGATATAGCCGTTCAAAGTTGACCGACTTTCGGTTTTCAAAAAAACACACAATTTTTAGTAAATTTGTTGCGATTTCAGGTGTAATATCACGAAAAATAGGTAACGAATCGCCTTATTTTTTGTTTGTATTGATTGATGCATTTATTAAATGTGTAATGATAAAAAAAAAATGAACTGTTTGCTTTGTGTTTCTCCTGGTAAATCACTATTTAAAAACTATCCGTTTTTTCACTATTTTTCAACTTTGACGGAAAATAACAAAAATCTATATTTTTCTATATTTGCCATATTTGCAAAATCTGTTCTTTGATTATTTCTTTACATAATTCAAAAATTTTATCTGCCCGTACGTGCCCGTTTGGCTTCTAGAGGTAAAAAAGGTTAAAAAGACATGGTTGCCATACTAATATTGCGGTTTAATAAAATTCTTTAATTTGGCCCCTACAGCGCGTAGGATGCTCCTAGATGGGTCAAATGTATGACCAACCCCACTTTATTATTTATTGCCGAATTTCGGTTTTTTTAGTTATTTCAATAAACTAAACCATTTTTGAGTTACGCGAATATATGTGTGACATGGAATTACCCATATACCGAAAATACAGAAAATTGAAAAAATAAATTTAAAAAAAAAAAATTTTTTTTTTTAATTTGTTGGGTAATAATTTAGAACCCTAAAGAAAAAAAAAATAAAAACAATCTAAAAATGTAAAAATAATTTTTTTTTAGGTACCATAAAATTGATTTTTCTACTAATTTTAACTTTGATAACCCATAAGTAGGCCCCTACACAGCGTAGCACCCTTTTCAAATGCACATTTCATAGGCTGAACAGTTATCTATCATATGCTGTTTAAACTGTTCAATTACCTTATTCGGTTCAAAAGATATGATTTTTGCAACGAAAAAACTCAAATGGCGCCACTGTGCGACGTGCTTTCGTTTTTAAACGACTTCAAAACTAATCCTCTTGAGTATACCATGGAGTAGTTTTAAAACTACTCCTTAGTGGTCCAAATGTGGGTTATATGGTCCTCTCCTAGGACATCGTAATGTTAAATAGACCATGTTTTTTCCATACGTTTGGGTTACTTTTGGACTAGTCCTGGTCTCTTGTGAGCTACTCTTTACACACGTGTTTGGACTGGTCATATTATTTGCAGGGTTTGGACGAGTTTTGAGTGTGTTGGCATTTTAGCGTTGTTATTTTTGTTGTTCTTTGTTCGTGTAATAGTTTGTATTGTAGTTTATGTGACATTTGTTGAATTGCGTCTTTAATGTCAGCAGGCTCTTTTGGGGTCCAAAGTTGCTGTGTCACTGCCACGCCAGCAACTTAAAAAATTTCCACTCAGTCATGTTAGTCGTTCCCATTTGGTGTGCTGTGTATGTGAAAGAGTTTTGAAAGTCAATGCAAATTAAGTTAAGACTTTAAGAAATATTCTAATTGAAGATAATAAATAGTTTTAACAAATTGTTAGAAGATAAATGTTTAAATGAGTTTAAATTTATTAAAAACAAGTAAGAGTGCTATATTTAGCTGTGCCGAATCTTATATACCCTTCACCATTGTGCGAGCAGAATACAGAGCAACTAGACAGAAACTAAATAATTTTTACATATACATACATGTGTATATACAATACATAAAACTTCATTATAAATTAAATTTAAAAAGCAAAAACTGGTAAATATTTTTAAAATCGTTTTTAAAACAAACAAAAATGGGAAAAAATATATCTTTTTGAAAAACCAAGATTCGAACCAGGAGACTCACAGTTTCTAACCTTATTACGGACAGACGGACATCCGGATTTGAACTTCGCTTTTCATAAGAACCCAGAATATATATACTTTATAAGGTGCAGGATAAATATTGTAGAAATTACAAGCGGAATGACAAAGGTATATATACCCTTTTACCTTCGGTGAAGTGTATAATAGTAGAATTAGAGATAATAAATATGTATGAATAAATGTGCCATTCTAATAACACCTTTTGCTGGCTTATTGTGTACGCCTACTTAACGCAAGTTTATTTAATGTTAAATATCTAGGATTGGTTATCAGGAAATTAATTTTCAAAAGAACATATCGAGCCCTTATAGCAAAAATAATGGAACCTACAAAAATAAAATTTTACAGCAGAAGTTTTTTTAAAGTCTAGGGTTTGGTTTGAAATTGCTTTTGCTCTTATTTCGTAATGGTACTTCCCAGAGATTTTTAGAGATGATGCAAATGATCAAAAATGATCGATTTTCATCGAAAAACAAAAATCTAAAATGTTGTTGGTTACATCATTTTAGCTATTAGGGCTCTTTATGTAAGAAAAACATACATATTTATGCAAGTCACAAAGTGTTCCATTGTGTCATATTGGTTGTATTTGCTATATTTTATGAATGTCAAACAACCACATATCATGAGACTAGAGCCTCACTGTTTGACCGTTCTCAAAGTAAATTTTGTGTTTCATTCCAGTTTGTGTGCCTTCTAACATGAGTAATAACTATTTTCAATTCATCCTTCTTAAAAATGTTGCGCCACCTCTTAATGGGCCAGTCTAAGTGTTTCTTAGCAGACGTTAATCGTTTCTCTATATGGACTCTGAGCTTTTGGATTATTTTCTCTCAATCTAAATTTTTGACCTTAATCCTTGGCCTAAAATAAAAATTTGTCGTTTATTTCTTATAATACCGTAACCTTTAATAGTTTTATTTTTTCTTTTAAATGTTTATTTATTTGAAAATAAGTTACTGTATTTATACTATAAATAAACAAATAGTTCATACATCTTAATTTATAAACATACACTGTCCCTTGACAGGCGCTCTAGTACTTAAATAATTATATTTGTTCCTGTATTTTTTAAATCTAGATATGTTTTATATAATACTGAGTAAATAATACTATTATTATAAGAAAAACATTGCTTTATTCATAATATGAAGTCAAAGGGTAAAAAAGAAAATAAGCGGCTTCATTCCGTGAGGAAGTGCATTTTTATCTTTAGAATATACATTTTTTATATTTGCTCTTCTATATATGTGATACAGTATGGGCGTACCACTGTTGTTTTGGATATACCCTTTTTTATCTAGATAGACAAAGGCTTCGGGGGGTACGTACCCACTTATTAAGCATGAGATTACATATTTTTCACTACAGTAATATGAAGCCAATATAAGATTATTTTGGTCACATAAAGTACTTTTTAAGGCATGGTTTCTTATTAAGTGACAAATGAAATTATCGATTCTATTTAATTTAGCACCATCGTATAATTTTAAATTGGATACATATTTAGTGTGATTGCTGCCAGGTGATCTAAGCAGTGAAACACAAGCTCTAATACATTTGCGTTCAAAAACACGATATCTTTCCATATATGATGGGGATACATTAAACCATATAGGACAACCGTATGTTAATATAGGTCTAATGAGAGATTTGTATAAAATTACCTTTATCCTTGGTAATATATACTTTGAATAAAAAAGTTTCTTGTACATAAAAAAGCACGTTTTGCTTTGTTTACTTGTATTTGAAGATGTTTATTAAAATATAGAAAATTGTCCATGTCCACTGCGAGATATTTAATACCAAATGATTTCCAATTTTTTTTTATATTAAAGTTGCATTTATTGGTTGGGGGTCTAAAGAGAATCGATTCACATTTGCTTAGATTGATCTTTAAACCTTTAATAGTTTTGGAAACTTCTTGCTAATTTGTTTTCACATATAATTTCTCATATGTTGCATATAAAAGCCACTTTCGGAAAACATTTAAATAGAACTTAACTTAAGGTAAATAAAAACTGAACTGAAAATTCACATCTATTCAAATATCATGACCGCTTGCAATGAATAACTTTTTTTAATTTTTATTTTTTTTATTTCCGCATTGTGTGGAGAAAGAAGCCTTTACATTTTCTCATATTTTTGTTGAGTTGGACAAGTACAATATTATTTTTGTGTTCGAAGATCACAAACAGAGAAAGGTTATTTTTGTAATGATTTACTACACAAACACTATAAGCGTTTGTGTTTTCCACAAATCTACCGAACCGAACCCTAAGGACCGATATTTAATGTTTATTTTCGAACACTGAATTTAATATGAGCATTGCACTCACACCGTCAGCAATTAACAATTCGATTGGAAACTTTAGTCAATAGCACGTACCGTGAACACTGCTCAAATATTGAACGTTTACGGGGAGCACAAATTCGACACAACTTGGACTATAACGGCAATCGCTGCAGAGTATTTTGACTACACTACATTTGTAGCCATATAAGGTTTATCTTGTGCTATTGTTACTATTCAACAAAACTGCAGTATTTGGGCTACAGATAAGATAAGATAATTTTATTTAGGGTCAATTACACCCACTTAAGTGTTCTGTTTGGTGTGGTGAATCGTCAGAAATAATAATTTGCCCATATTTTTTGGAAATTGACACTTGTGTTTCAATCTCTGTCAGCGTTGCTGAATATCAGATAATGTTGCAAAATGTTGTTGGACCATCTATTGAAAACCATTTAAATTAGAGGTTTTACCAAGATAGAGCCACAGCTCATAGTTCAGGTGCCTCAATGACTTTGGTAAGGGACATACTCGGCAAACGAATTATTTCGCGCACAAGCGATTTGAATAGACACACTTTCAGCGGATTTAACAGCTCGTGACGGTTTTCTGTGGGGATATAAAAAAACCAATGTTTTAAATAAATCATGGTCATTACACCCGAAATTTTGCGTAAAGTTATACAAAATATGTTAATATTATGTTATGTTTACGTTTGTGCAAAGCAGAAAATGAACATCACTTACAGGATATCATTTTAAAGCTGAATGAACAAATTCCCTTACAATATACTGTTTTTAAAAAAATTAATAATAATCGCGTAAATAAAAAAGTTTTAAACCCTTTTAACCACATAGCTCATTCTGCGCTACCCTGCACAATAAATAAAACAAAAAAATAAAATTTTCTGATACATTAGGTCCCATAGAAAGCGAGAGTTCAGCAGAATGTAGCATTCTTACTTGTTCGTTTGACCGTAAAAATAACAAAATATTCGTAAAAATTATTAGTATTGTGGTTATTTTATTGAACTACATATTTATGGTTTTTAATCCAAATTTTTAATATTTTTAATTAGGCTTAAGTTCATTAAATTTAATTTTCATTAAATTATTTTTATGAAGAAAGGAATTTTACAACATGAAAATTAATTAAAATTTATTGATAATTTTTCATTCTTGACTCAATCTGGGCTCGAACCCAGGTGTTTACGGACAGGTTACCCTGACATGTTTCGATTGCAACCACTCAATCTCCTCAGAGGGCTTGCCGTTTAACACTCGCAGCCATCGACGACTGCTGACGTCATTAGTCAAACATCAATCCTTAAACCAAATTGTATTCAACCTTTGGTAGATCGAAATTTGCTTTGAATGATTATCTATTTTTAATTCATTTTAACATGTTATTCCTTTACTTCTGTTTTTTCGTACTTTTGTCAAGAATTCTTCTTGAAGTTCAAAGTACATATTTTTTTTGTTTTTTCATTTTTTGTCTTTCTTATTCTTGTTGACCTTTTCAGCACAACTTGAAGGACAAATGCAAACATAGAGCTCGTGCCTTAGCTTTAACAATTATTAGTATTGTGGTTATTTTATTTTTATTCGTAAAAAGTTAATATTAAAAAGTTTCACATTTGTTATAAACCGATTTCCTTAGTGTTTGCTATACCAAGTTTCCACTGTATTTGTTTTCAGATTTGTTTTAAATTTAAATTTGTATTTTGTCTAGTGTGATACATAGATCTAAACAAATGTTTGTAAGACACGTATAATCCGGCTTAAATATTCTTTATATTGGTTTTCTTTCATATCCTCTTAATTCCAAATGTGAGCTTAAAATTCTTAAAACTGTTATTTCTGTTATTCTACAAACCGATTAACTATAGACCGTTGTAAAGTAATCATGTGGGGGATTATTTAATTGAAATAATTTACATTTAATTTTTTTTATTTTTTATGTGTCTTGTTGATTATTTCTATGAACATTAATCCATTATCAATTGCGTGGAGTAAAATGAAACTTTTCTTAATGGTGGCATTAGTCCTCACTTGGTTTTTGTATTTTCGGCTGTATTGCATGCTAAACTATTTGTTGTAAAATTAAATTAAATAATATTTATTAAACGATTTTCATTCAGATATGGGCGTTCCAGTTCGTTTGCGTTTCCAATGTACTATCTATACAATATTTATACGGACATTAGCCGACACATAAAAACCATGACTTACAATACGAAAAAACTCAACAAAAGTTTTTAAACTGAATTAGTATGTAAAAAAAGCGTTTATTTAAATAATAAGTTTGACCATGTATTTGTGTCTTGCGTATATCGATGGTTTTCTTCCGCAACCACGTAACTCGATTTTTTCTGATTTTTTGGTTTTAACCGAAAAAGTAATCAGTAAATACCTCCTTACTATTTTGCAATTTTATTGTTTGGCCGAATATCGGAATTTTTCCTAATTCTTGTATTATAAAAGAATAAATAGCAAAAAGTTTCCAATATTTGGTAAAAAAAAAGTATTTTGTCTCTCCTGAAAAGTATTTGTATTTGCTTTACGAGGTTGCGGAAGAAAACCATCGATATATAAAAATATGATTTCTACTTTCCGGGACATTCTAATGCCGGAAAGGTATACTCAGGGCTGTGGAGTCGTCAAAAAAGTTCTAACTCTGACTCCGACCGCAGAAAATTTTTAAGTCCGAATCCGACTCCAACTTCTACTCAAACTCCAATTCCAACTCCGACTCCTACTTCACATTGATGCTAAATATATATGAGACTGGTCCTTATTTGGCTTTAAATTCATTTTTTAATGAAGTATGATGTTGAATGTGAACCACACCTAAACGCCAAGTTTTTTTCCGAATTTTATTTGACATTTCTCTATTTCAGACTTACTCAATTTGAACCATGGAGAGATACACAATCCAACAATGTGTTAAAGTTATCCAGACTTATTATGAAAATGGGCGTTCAAATCAAAATGCATATCGTGCACTTCGTGATTTTTTTGGTCAATTTGATCGTCCAAATGTGCGTACAATCGCAAAAATCGTGGAAAAATTCGAGCAAACCGGGTCTGTAGAAGATGTGAGAACACCAGTGCATGCTCGTACAGCTCGTACTGCAGAAAATATTGCTGCTGTTCGCGATAGTGTGGCTGAAGAGCCGTCCACCTCAACTCGTCGTCGTGCCCAACAATTGCACCTCTCACGCTCGTCGTTGATGAACATTATGCATAAAGACTTGCATTTACACGCTTACAAGGTGCAATTGGCTCAAGAACTAAAGCCTCTTGACCATTCCAAACGTCGTGAATGGGCAGAATGGTGGCAAGAAATGTCAACAGTGGGTGATCAATTTTCGAAGAAAATCATCTTCAGTGATGAGGCACATTTTCACCTCAGTGGATTCGTCAATAAACAGAATTGCCGCATTTGGGCGAATGAGAATCCAAGAGTGATTGTCGAAAAACCAATGCACCCACAAAGAGTGACTGTTTGGTGCGGTTTATGGGCTGGCGGCATCATCGGGCCGTATTTTTTCCAAAATGAGGCCGGTCAGGCAGTTACTGTGAATGGTGTTCGCTATCGTGAGATGATAACGAACTTTTTATGGCCCGAATTGGAAGATATGGATGTGGACGATATGTGGTTTCAGCAGGACGGTGCCACTTGCCACACAGCTAACGAAACAATGGCTCTTTTGCGCGACAAATTCAATGGCCGTGTTATCTCACGTAATGGCGATGTCAATTGGCCGCCAAGATCATGTGATTTGACACCGTTGGACTTTTTTCTTTGGGGTTATTTGAAAGAAAAGGTGTACGTCGATAAGCCAGCAACAATTCAAGAGCTAAAGTATGAGATAATTCGGCACATTAACGGCATAGAACCTCCATTATGCCTCAGGGTCATCGAAAATTTGGACCATCGGATGGAGGTGTGCCGCCGTGATCGCGGTGCCTATTTGGCCGATATTTTGTTCCATACATAATTGAGTAATACCAATATATCATAATAAAATAAAATTACAATAATTTCCTAAATAGTTTGTGTTTTATTCAAAATCAACATCGGCCATTTTAAATGGTTAAATATGGCAAGAAAATGATTCTGTAAAAATTTCAAATCGATAGTTTTAATATTGCATCGCCTATTTCCTAGAATTTTAATTTTGTTAAATATTATAAAACTTTTTAAAATTGTTTATGACGAAAAATTTTGGAGTCGCGAGTTTTTGTGGGTACTTCGACTCCGACTCCGGTACAAAAACCTCAACTCCGACGCTTCAAATCTGTGGGGCTGTGAAGTCGCCATGAGTATACTAAATATTTTTAATTCCTGGGCATTAAAATCAAATTTCCTATATTCTTTTCCAGCATTGAATATTGCTTTAGTATCACATTGAAGGTACGAAGACTTTGTAGTTTTTTTTTTTTTTTTTTTTATTAAATTAATAAATCACAAAAGTTGAAACTGTTTCTATTCAATAAAACAAGTTCAGCTTCGTGTTCGATTTAAAGTGAGTTCGTGTTCTGTTTTTAAAATCCACCAGAATTCGGTTTCGGTATGAAAAATTGTGTTCGGTCAAAGAATATTAATTATTCATTAAGGGAATCTTCCTAATAAGAAATTTACAATCAATTATTTTTATAATTAATTGTAAAAACCGTAAAAATGTGAAACCGCGGTTTCGGTTTTAAAATTATTAAAACCGGTCGGTTTCGGTTCGGTTTTCGGTTTTGAAAATATTAAAGTTAAACTTTATACATAAACATATATATGTTTTTGTATGTAATACAATTTTTTATTTGTTTCAAATCAGGTACTTTTATTAACCCTTAAGTGTATCCCTGGGCTTAGCCAGGCATTTTTTTTTACTTTGTTCCAGTTTTTTTTTATGTAATTATTATGTATATTAGAACGAAACTTTATGTATTCCTCAATCAAAGTGTTTTTATAAGAAAATGAGAAAAAAGTGGAAATTTAAACATCGTGGGCGCCGCAATTGGCCAAATAAAATTTTTTTGCATATTGAATTCACCTGGGCCTGGCAAGGTCCTTCCCTTTTATATATGTATTTGTTCTTCTTAGTATTTATTTTGAATTTTTAGAATTTTGAAATACCTTGTCACTGTTGCAGGCTGATATGTACAAGTATAAAGTTTTTGTATATGAAGCACGAGTTTTATGTATAATTTTCAATTTCTTCAAGCATAAATATATTGTTAAAGTAAAAGCTATAACCGAGGTTCTTTTGTCGGTTTTCGGTTTCGGTTTTTAGGCACTTAAAACCGCGGTTTCGATTTCGGTTTAAACCGAACAGCAATCTCTATATTATAGAGTTAACCGTATGTGTGCATTTAAGCAGATTCAAACTAAATTAAAGCACTATGGATTCTAAATAAGATAAGCATGTTAGAAGATGCTCTAAATGAATACCAAGCTGTTGTTTGTATTAGTACCCTGCGGGATATTTGTGCCAATTGGTCCATCAGACTGGTCCTGGGATTTGTGAAAATAGAACAAGTACAAAAAGAAAGAACTCATGATCAGTGAAAGGAGAACCAATCAAAACTGGTTAATGAAGAACAAAAAGGTAGAAAAATTAATGAATTACAGTACAGTCTTCACCAGCGGCGTGACACTTTTTTGGGGCTTTCTAAAATTTGGTTCTTGAATTTAATTCAAGGAATTGTTTTATTGAAAAAATACTTCATTGTATTGAAATAAAACTACATTGTAGTAACTGACACTAAACACGTTCATTGAGAATAGATGTGTGACTGGTCAAATGGTATCAATAGCCCCCTGCAATGACAACCCAATGTAAATGTGGTAGGTCATATTCATATAAAGTGTTAGAACTAGAACCGGTCTCTACCACCAAAGACCTATCACGGGACTACTTTAGTGTCAGTTCGCTTCTCTCTAGGGTAGCTGCTGTAGTAGTTTTGCTGTTTTTAAAGTGTATGTTCTTAAAAAATTAGAAGTATTTCCAGAAATCTAAAAGCAATTCTAAAAAAACAATAATAACAAATATTATTCACTGGAAAACAATATAATTAGCAATATATAAAATAAAAAAAAACTTTTTTCCAACTTAGGGGACACATTCGGCTGCCTTAAATGGTCATTGGGGTGCCCCTCATTTATCCGTTGTGTGAAATATATTCTGATATTTGCGACTTTAGCTTTTCAACTGAATTCGAATTTGACGCCTTTGTTTGTTTTATAACTAAAAAACAATTGTTTTTAATTTTGGTATACTTAATTGGAAGAGTAATCTTACGTTACCAAAAAAAATTGCTAAAAGAATTATGTGAAAATGGAAAAATTCTAACTTTATATTTCAAATGGCACAAAAATGACTGATGGCTTTTATGCAAAGCAAACTGGTTCTGGTTTGAAACTTCAATATCTAAAATTCCTCGGTACCGATTGACGATAGAATGTTTTGTTGGACACAAATTGAGAAAATCTAAAATAACCGAATAAATGCAAAATTCTTACTATTTTGGACATTTCGCTATGTATATCGCAGAAATTTAGCATTCTATCGTGAATCGGCATGTAGGAATTTTAGATATTGAAGCTCTTGACCAGAGTGTGCAAAGTTTCGAGCAAAACTCTTTTGTGCCATTAAAAAAAAAAACAAACGAGCAAACTTAAGCCGTTTTTGCTTTTCCAAATAAATTTATGAAACCATGACACAATGAAAAGATTTTAAAATTGTTATAACACATTATAGATATTGAAAAAGTATTTTTGATAATTTCATATAAAATATTTTTGATAATGGTACATTTGTGACTTTCGCTGTATACTTCCCCTTCAGATGCCATTCAGATTAAAACGCTGATTTAATCAAAATAAGTTACATATATCTTATTTAAAGGCAATGTGTAGAAAAGTGGCTAATTGGTTTTGATCGGATAAAAAATTCCTAAGTTATAGTGGACCAAACCTTATATCTTATGAAAATATTAACCTTTTTCAACAATTTTTGTCATTTCGGAAGATGTTTTGTACCACAACTTATAACAAAACCACAGTTGTTTAATTTTATTGTGTAGTCTATTTGATTACAAAAATTTTAAGCTACAATAACCGGGTGAAAACTAAAAATTTAATAATTAAAAAAATGATAAACGATAGTCGTAGAACAACTATTGTTTTCGGGGCCCCAAGGAACCATTAAAAAAAACAACAAATACGTTATTGCTTTTTTGAGTCTATAAATTATGAATATAAATTAAAAAAAAATAATCTTTTGCGCAATAGTTATGCAATTAGTTTCAAAATGAAAACGAAAGTCAGAAAAAACCATTAGGAAAGTAATCAACAAAATGCGCCACTGCATTATACCCTATACCACCGACTTGGCCATATATTCAAATAAGGTTCTACTAACACAAGATTTTTTATCAGGTTTGTAGTTAAAAAAAGTGATATTTGTGCCAAATTTATATACTTGCTATTAAAAAATAACTGCATCTACTTTTATAAGTGTTTAACACATCTGACGATTAAGTCGCGCAAGCTCGATCAAATGCCATTTCCACCGCTGCACAATAAAAGCATACACATCTAATAGAGTTAAAAACAACACATTTCTGCATGCAAAGTTCATGGACAACAACCAAAAAGACAAACACCTAAAGAACAATCAAAAAAACTTTTTATCTTGTAGGATGTATTGTGACAAAAAGAAAACGAAACACTTAATGAGATATAGTGTCGATGTCATCACACATATGTACCGAATTAATTGGCATGGAAAACAAAAAACTGCATGATAAAGCCAAACAATTCCAAACATTTTTAAATGCGTATTGTTCCATTAGATGAATTTTATCACAAACACATACAAAGAGCATTTCTATATGTGCATCTGAGTGTTTGTGTTCCAAGTATTAATTTTCGCTTTTATGTCTTATAAAAAGAAACCGCAGAAGCATTTTCATAAGAACACTTGTAACATTTTCAAGACTACTTTAAAACTTAAATCAAGCATTTGTTAAACTAAATTTGCACAAAGAATCGTGCCTGTGGACGTGTGTAATATGTCTGGTTATATGAAATCCAGGGCAAATTTTCAAGCTCTCTGCCTTAAAACATAAATTTTTTGCACAGTTAGTTCCCAAAAACGTTTGTAAAATAACTTTATATCGACCATTCTCTGCAACGTGGTGGTAACTCAAAAAATACATTCGAAACAAACGTGTTTAAAGTTTTTGATTTGCCGGCACTACTCAGGTGAGCTTTGCACACAATATAATAAAAAACATACAGCCTGTTCGTCGATTTCGAACTTTAACGTTCGCATAGAAGATTATATTTGAAACAAAAACAAAATTCGAAAATTTGTTTTTGTTTTAAATGTAATTTTCTATGCGAACGCTAACGTCGAAATTGTATCATCTTTCATTGTATCATGTTTTTAAATTACACTACGTGACAATTTTTTGACCAAATGAATTTGACACCTAGTCTTTGTGTAAAATTTTCCGCTGAATCCGAATATGAAGTCAGAATTGTCAAAAGTAGAACATTTGCATTTCAGTCACATTATCTTTTTTAAAAACACAAATAACGGTAATTTTGGAATATCTCAAAAACTGTTCTACTTTTGACAATTCTGACGTTATTTTACATAAAGATTAGCTGTCAGATTCATTTGGTCACGACTTTGTTGAAATTTTATCACGTAGTGTTATTTGAATATAGAAAATAAAAAATGAATATTTATAACACCGACAGCAGGTTTATGGTTGTGCATACTGTACAAAAAATAGTTAAAAGAATAATAAGATATGTCATCCGTCATACAAAAGACCAAAAATAATTTCAAGTGGAGAGTTGAGGAGAAAAATTAAACAATTTAATTATTAATTTCTTTTTTGTGGTTTGTCGCTTTAAAAACTAAAAAGAACTTAGAACGTTTTTCAAATATGATTATAACGATTAAATATGCTTTACTTTTGCCTTTGCTAGCCGCTGATAGACGGAATATACGGCAACTTTGCTTATATCGCTAAATGGATTATAACGTAAATACTTTCTATTAAATTATAAATACTAATAGCGACAGAAAATAAAGATAAAATGTACTATAGTGTGTCTATAAACAAGAAGTTTTAGTAAAACGAATTATAGTGTCATTGCTAAATGTTTTGTTTCATTTTCTTTTTATGGTGAAATGTAAAAAAATAATACATTCAAATGCTTGGAATTTTGCACGCTACAGTATGTTTTCATTTAAAAGTTATGCAAAATCTCATGGCATAATGTGTTATAGTATCATTATTTACTGACTGTGATTTGCAATTGTGGTATTTGTGAACCGTTTTTTTCTGCCCGTTTTTTTCTTTACCTACAGCTTTCACCAAAAATGAACACCATTGCATAAGCAAGTGCCTGTGTAATAATTTCTTGAGCTCTCTAAAAGATTAATTAGTCTTTCTTCTTTAGAACTTTAATATCTTATTTAAAATAAGATATTGATTATTTCTGAAAAATCAACAAGACCTTAACGCAAACATTTAACTTTAGTCGGGAAACAGTGAATGGTTTTTGTTCTCATGATGATGAGATGTGAGACGACAATGGTTGGCTAAAGATTAACGTAAACTGGAAGGGGACTTAGCATGAATTTATATGTATGTATGTATGTATATCTTAATATCTACACTAGTAAATGCTATGCATGTCATTTTGTAAACATGAGGGTTCACAGCAAGTTGTTAAAAATGTTCCTTTATGATTATTATGGTATTGGTTTGAACAAATATCGATTAAAAACTGTGAACATTTTTATTTTATTTTCCGTAATAGAGACAAAGCACTACAAATATTTACTATGTGATGTTAATTGAACAAATGAACACGTAGATAAATATAAAGGACTTTGTCTTGCTGACAACCGACAGTAATCATCGGTTGATGTTTTGTTGTTTGTACTTGTTGAAAACGTGCCAATCGAAGGATACATGATGAAGCGGTCTTAAATTATGATTTTTGCTCATTTTATTTCATTCATTAATTGTCTTAGGTGTTCAGCTGTGTGTGCCATGCAAGCTAGAATGTTTCGTTAATTGCTAAGTGTTATTGATGTAATAGATTACAAATACAGTAGTGATAAGAACTTGTGAATAAGACAGAATAAATATGTCAGGACTAAAAATTCAAAACGGTAAATGAGGGCTAACTACGTTTGTATTTCCCAGTGCTACAGTCGAATAGTCATTAGTCATTTTCAGGAAAATTAAATAAACCAATTTTTATATATATTTTTTAAATTAAGTTTGAATATTAAATTTATTGAATCCAATATTTTTGCTCTACAAGCCTTGTTTTATCTTTGGGAAATAGCAGACCTTTTGCAGTTGGACTTGGTGCTGTTTGTCTTTAGTACCAAAACCATTACGGTAGGTAGAGGACAGCAAGTCCAATTTAATAATTTAAGGAATGATATGTATGCATTAGAGTCATATAAAACATTTGGACAAAGGCAAGTTTTTAATACAGAAATGGAAGAATTTGTGATTTTCAAAGTGTTTTTGTGGTCTGCTGTTAAGTTTTCATAATGCGGCTTGATGTAGTTTATCTCTCACCTTCAGATTTAAAAAAAATGAATTTGTAAACAAATAAATTGAAATCTTTTTCATGAATAAGATTTCTGTATGACGTGTTAAATTTTTGTTCTTCAGTGTAGTCGTCATTGTTTTTTCCGTTCCATAATATTATTATTGTCCAAGACCGAAATATAAAATTTTAACTCTTTATCTTATCTCCAAGTTTTCCCAAATTGAGTAGATAAAATCATTTTTCGGATTAGCCCCCACATTGATGGAAAGTTTGTCTGGAAAAATGTCATTAATTTTTCGAGTTTATTTTTCTTATTTTGCTATTAGCATTCGCTTTGAAAGTAGAAATGAAAAATGTAGTTCCCTTGTGCCTTCACCACAGGACAACAGCAGATTTCCAGTCATATGCATATATGAACATCGCTACAATTTTCGTTATTCGATTTATAAAAAAGAAATATGTCAAAGAAAACTTCTTTACAAATTTGCATTTTTAAATTCCCTGATTCAATCCTATTTCATCAATGATATTTTGGAGCAGCGAACCAGCGACATAAAAACATAGAAAAGGACATGCTTCGATACAATCTATATATTTATTCACGTAAAGTGCTTAAATATCTGTCTAAATCAATTGTTACCTCAATTTGTTTAATTTTTGAAACGAACGAGTTTTGCAACTCACCTACACTAAAAAAACAAATCAATCCATCCGTATTTAAATCAAGAAGCGGTGTCAATATAACGGTAAGTACGGATATTCGAGTGCGAAATGCTTAACTTATCCATATTTAATCCCAAATTCTTACTTGAAAATAAGATTGATTTAAGTGAAACTAAGATTGAATCAATATCAAAATGCGCTTGTTTCAAGTATTATAAAGTTGATTTAATTAAAATTCTGATTCAAAAATTTCTAAGATGGTTTAATCTTGATGCGAACTTGAAGTAATCCGCACAGAAAAAATTATTGGCACTTTTTTTTCAATTAATAGTGATTTTTGAATTTTAAAATAAATTTGATTGCATTCTTAATTGATTAAATTAAAAAAAAATATTTTTTTTCAATTAAAATTTTGCTTGATTTTAAGCTTAATTTTAATTATAAGTTTAATTGAATCAATTAACTCGGTTGTTTGAATTTAACACTTTGTTGCTTTCTGCTTGCTTTCCTCCCTCATCAACAGTTTGCGAAAAATGTTACAAGTGCAACAAACATCTTTATAAATTTGTTGTCTTTTCCCTTACATGTACCCTGCAAATAAAATTGGACCACCTGATCCATTTTGATAGAATGGACTACTCCATGGACTGGTCCGATGTAATGCAAGCATGGACCATGTCATTGTTAAAAAGTGGTTGTGGTGAGACGACATGTCTTCGTTTTTTAACGACATGCTTTCGTTTTTAAACGACTTCAAAACTAATCCTTTTGAGTATACCATGGAGTAGTTTTAAAACTACTCCTTAGTGGTCCAAAGGTGGGTTATATGGTCCTCTCCTAGGACATCGTAATGTCTAATAGACCATGTTTTTTCCATACGTTTGGGTTACTTTTGGGGAAGTCCTGGTCCCTTGTGGGCTACTCTTTACACGCGTGTTTGGACTGGTCCTATTATTTGCAGGGTACATACACACAAACTCATATTTTTTTGTCATCAAAAAGAGCAGTAAGCGTCGCGTGCAAAAAAAAACTATCAACAAGTAAAAAATGAACTGAGATTTGTTATAGACGAATTACAATTATGACCATTTCATGTTGTGCGTTCAAAGTGAATAGGTGAAAAAAGTACAACAAAATTACACAACAAAAACAGTTTTTTGTTTTCAATCTCGAATACCCTGAAGAATCAGAGTTATTCTACAATTTTAAGCAAAGTTGTATGTATGAAATTCCTTTTTAAAAAAAATCTTCCAAAATTTGTACAATTAAGCATGAGCTATTACGATTAAACAAATAAAACAAGTTATTTTTAAACCATAATTAAATAAAACATATATTTTAAATATTATTATTTTGCTTCATTTAACCATCAACTGAATTGATTTAACAAACTTATTCAATTAACAATTTGTTTGATTGAATAATTTGCGTAATTGAATTTAATTTAATTTATGCAATTAAAAATTTAATCGATTTAATGCAAAAATTCAATAACTGTTTTAATCAATACAATTATTAAAATAATTAATTTTCTGTATTGCAATCAATTACGTTAGTAATTCATTCAATTAAAATATTGGTTTTTTTCAATTAATTTGTTAATTCATTCAATTAAAATATTGTTTAATATTAATAATTTTTTCAATTATTTTTGTAATTAAAGCTTAAAAACTTTTTAATTGGAAAAAAAAATCCTTGTTTTGCAATTTTTGCAAATTTGAGTAATTGGTATAATCATTTCGGTGATAGGTGCAAAATTAAACAATTTTTTGCTTGTTTCAATTATTTTGGTGATCAAAACTGTTTTTTACTTATTTCTGTGCGAGAGTGAGATTATATTGATTCTAACCAGCGCTGCCAAAGAATAATAAAATAAAAAAAAATCCCCAAATTAAAAAACAAAACCTGGTAAGGTTACATTTTTTTGTGTTTTTTTCTGACCAAATTTAAAATTTTTTTTTAAAAATCATAAGAAAAATGTTAATAAGAAATCCCCAAATAAAAATGTTTAGTATAAAAAAATTATTAATTTTGATGGTTTCGGCATGTTTTTAAAAATTATTTTTATTCGATTTCAATAAGGAGTTACAAGCAGAACAATACGCTGTTTTTCAAGACGAATGAGCCAATTTATAAGAATTTGGAGCTTGTTAGTCGGCTGTAGCCATCCTTGAAATCAACAATAAAAATACATATTTCCGTCATTTATTTAATACTTTGATGCATTCGTTTTCCCAAACTTTATTATATTGTTTTTCATATTTACCTATTTTTGGGGTACACATATTTGCTTAAAAATTGTCTCTAAAAAACCAAAAATTGTATGTGTTGTCAACGGTTTAGATTCTTTTTTAAAATTCTTCCTTTTTAAAACACTCGATCAAGAATAATAACATAAGTTACTTAAGTACCTTTTACACACTCAACAAAAATGGTAGTCTTAATTAATTAGGACCAAAAAAAATCCCCAATCTTCAGAATACTTTATTTGTCCTTTTTGCTCTCATGAAATCCCCAACATTGGGGATAAGTCCCCAAGTCTGGCATCCCTGATTTTAACCTAAACACTTACCCCACAGAACCAGAGAGAATCTTATTATTATGTAACTTGCCCGTTACACATGTTTATTTCACTTTTAGTGTATTCCACCCTTTGGTTATAGGAGCATTCTCAATTATAAGACACCAGCAGCATGCCCAATATTGTTTTCGTAGTTATTCTTATTTGAAAATTTGACGTATTTAACTTAATAATTTTAACAAATAGAATATGGGAATTATTGCTTCTAATTTTACTCTTTAAACATGACAATAATCTGAGCTTTTCTTCTTGTAGTGTTGTTGGTGTTTATATAAAAAAATTTATCCCATTTTGGATTGTTTTAAAAGTTATTTGCACTTAAATTTTTGTGTACGACTCGTACTAAAGCAAGTAGAAAAAACTTAAATTTAGAACGAGTTTTTTCTTTCAGTGTACTTAAATATTAGGTTTATATCCTGCCCAAATACTGTCTCTGGCACTGGAAGATAACGTTATTATTATTTTTGTAACTTGGCGATAGCTATTATCCGGCAGAAAACAGACGGTTATTGACAGAAACCAGATTACTATCTGTCAACTTAATCTTAAATTAAGATAAATTCAAGTTGTAATAATGGTCATAAGTTTTTATACTTAATTGCGTATGTTGGTTTATTATCCAATAACTACTTTTCCATTAATATACAGTTAAATCAAAAATTGTTTCTCTCTTTTTCTAACGATTTACTTAAAAAGAAATTCCCGGGGATTCTGCATTAAATATCCGGGAAAGCCGGAATTGAAAACAATTGAATTTTCCGGTAAATTCCGAAAAATACTTTGCAAACATGTCTTTTGCTATACATACATAATTTAAATGTGGAAAAAACTCTTGTGTAAAAATATAAAATAAATACATACACACAAAAAAGAATGAATTTTACCCATCTTTAATAATTAAATAGATACTTTCTAATGACAATAATTCTTCACTTATAAATTTATCTGTGTGGAAGATTGTAAATGTCATTCATGTAATTAAATAAAGAACGCATTTCATTTCTATACCGTTTCCATTACTTTAATTAAAATGTAAATAAAAAAGGGTTGGTTGTTTAGTTTTCATTTAAAAATTTTATTTTTTCGTTTGTTACTTCTTCGAATATGGATTCTTGACTTGATAGGAATATTGTCAGTTTTCGTTCACTTTGTAATCCTTTTTCACTTTCTCCTTTGTGTGGCAAATAAAATTCATGTAATTCCTTTTAAAGAATTTTACCATAAGTATTTACATAAATCAATAATCTTTTATCTATTTGTCGTCTAGATATAGTTTATTATTTTGCTTAAGTGCTTGTTTTCGTCGTTTTTGTCGTCTATTATAGTTATTGTTGTTTCTGGGTGTTTTTAACAACAAAATCTAAAATATTTATTTAAGTAAAGATTCTTGCTAATGCCAAATGTTGTTTGCTCTGGTTTACTTTTTCTTTCGTACCATAATATTTGTATTCACATTATACATTTTATATATTTTGTAAGTCACCACCTTCAACATTATCAACATTAAAAAATCTTAAATGGCACTTGAAAAGTACCCAACAATAACAATAATGAAATATTAACAAATACATAGCAATAATAATAATCGTATTACCTACAAACATAGATACATTCGTAAAAACATAAATAGTTGGCAGAGTGTGTTTTATTTTTAAGTAGCCAGTCAAAAATATGTGACGTTATTGATTTCTTGCAAAATCTCTAAAAACGACTTTTTTTTTTCTTACAGTTTTGTACTTAATTCTGTTCTTCTTCTCCCTTTTTATTTGGGGTATTTACGAATACCTTCTAGTGATGTTACGAATATAATTTATTAAAAATTTCACGAATCAGAATATGTGATCAAAAATTCGTCGAGTTCGAATACGAATATCCAATCTGAACTTTAGTGGCGCTCGATATTTCAAACTTGATTAAAAAAAATTTCCCGCTTGCCACTACTGAACGTTTAAAATTTTTAACACTCACGTTATAATTGTTATGTAAACGCCAAAAGCACCACAACACAAAGGGTATTTTGTGCTCGCCAAGTGCTATTTGAAGTAGAACAAGACTTCAAATAACGCCAATTATTCTGCAAGGAAATAGAATTCATACTTCACCTGAAATCAATAAGATAATTCGAAAAAACTTTCTGCCTGTTTTTAGAAAATGAAAACAACTTAGTTAGTGAGAAATTTTATTGAAAACAAAAACAAATTTTCGTTTTTGATTGGTTGTTGCAATATAATTTCGCACTCACTCACTTGTTTTAATTTTCTAAAAACAGGCTGTTAATTCCCTAGAGGGAATCGAACTGACACCAAAGTAGTTCCGTGGTAGGTCCTTGGTGGTAGAGACCGGTTCTAGTTTCAACACTTTCTATGAATAAGACCTATTACTTTTACATTGGGTTGTCATTGGAGGGGGTCAATTTACACCATTTGACCAGTCACACATCTATTCTCAATAGACGTGTTTAGTGACAGTTACTACAATGTATTATTATTTCAATGCAATGTAGTATTATTTCAATAAAACAAGTCCTAGAATTAAATTCAAGAACCAAATTTTAGAAAGTCCCAAAAAATGTGTCACACCACCTGTGAAGACTGTACTGTAATTCATTTTGTTTTCTACCTTTTTGTTCTTCACTGGTCATTAGTGCTTTCTTTTTGAACCTGTTATATTTTCACTACTCCCAGGACCAGTCTGTTGGACCAACTGACACAAATTTTGCGTAGGATTCTGCTTGCATACTTATACCTACATAATATCAGATTTCGTTTATCTCACACGCTTTTTGCGCTTTTATTAAGTAATTCAGTGTTGTTTGTGGGAAAATATTTTCGAAGATGATGCAGCCATCTATTTTTTTTTTTCAAAATTATGAAAAATTGCACAAAAACCAAAAAAAAAAAAATATATAAAATTAAACGAGAGTTAGCAAACTAAGAAATAATACTTAGCTTTAATGACTTAAGTGACTTAATAGTGAACAAAAATCAAATTAATATTTCAAGTTTATGAAAATCTTAGAAGGGACATAATTTCATCGGCTGTAGGAAAAATCGCCCAAAAAAAAAAAAAAAAAAAAATCGCCCAAAAGAACATGAAAAATGACCCAAAAAGTTATATATGAAATTTTGCCCAAAAGAAACGAAAAAGGGCCCAAAATAAAAATTAAAAATGACCCAAAAAAAAAATATTTTTTTCAAAAAAAAAAAAAAAAAAATTTTTATATTACCCAATTTGCAAAACAGTGTTTATTATTCATATAAATTTAGTTACATACAAATGTAAGTTTTATGTAAAAAATTGCATTGTATCTTCAACAGCTGCGCGGCAGTATGGACAGTAATACCTATTTGAGCCCTCCGCCAAACTTTGTGCACTATTCAATAGTTAAATATTAATTAATCACTGCATAGTTATAAAAAATTACTCAAAACAGAATATAGCTTTTTGCAAGGTGGCATGTCATAAAGTCCAGTGTCATACACGCAGAGAAACACCTGTTTTATTATGGTCACAACCAACAAAACTATTTTAAAAGGAACTTATTTTATCATAATATGGTTGTCGGTCACAATGATACGGTTAAATTAAACATTTAAAAATGGTTTTGTTGTTTTTTCTTTGCGTGCATATATTAAACATATAACGAAAACACTTTTGGGCGCAAGGATTTTCTCCCCTATGGTGTAACAAATACCGGCAGCGCTTACTAAAGCGTCTCGGCATAGCCGGCCTTCGTCCAGGCGCAAGTATTTTTTACTCTATGGTATAACAAAAACCGGATTCGCTAACTAAAGCTTCTCTGCATAGACGGCCTTCGGCCGGGCGCAAGGTTTTTCTCCTCTATGCTATAACAAAGACCGGCTTCGCTAACTAAAGCTTCTCTGCGCAGACGGCCTTTGGGTGGGCACAAGGATTTTTTGCTTTATGCTATAACAAGTACCAGTTTCGCTAAGTAAAGCTTCTAAAATCTGCCTTGTTTCCGAACGAAGGCCGACTTCGCAGATAAGCTTTAGTTAGCGAAGCCAGTATTTGTTATACCATAGAGGATAAAATCCTTGCGCACGGCCGAAGGCCCGCTATGCAGAGAAGCTTTAGTTAGAGAAGCCGATTTTTGTTATACCAAAGAGGAGAAAATCCTTGCCCCCGGCCGAAGGCCGGCTGTGCATAGAAGCTTTAGTTAGCGAAACCGGTACTTGTTTTGTCAAAGAGGAGAAAATCCTAGCGGCCGGCCAAAGGCCGCCTATGCTTCCGAGTTTGTCCACGGACACTATGACACTGGACGTTATGACATGCCACCTTTTTGCAATATGTCCCGTTATTTTTATAAATAACATTTAGGAATTCGACGTATAGTAATAATGAATGATTTAGACAAATAGTAAGTAACATTTTGACGAAATTTTAAAAATTAAAAATGGCCTATTTTTCATATAATATTTTCATTATGAAAAATCACCAAATTTAAAAAACGAAAAATCACCCAATAATAACGAAAAATGGCCCAAAAATTTTGGGTCACTTTTCATATGAATTCAGCACTATTTTACATGGAATTTTTTTGGGCGATTTTTCATTTATTTTTTTGGGCCATTTTTCTTTGGGCAATATTTCCTACAGCCAATTTCATCTTATCATTCACTTATATATGCCAAATAACGTAAAACATTTAAGTCAGTGAAAAATATTTAAAGTACAAATGCACAAAAAAGCACTTTTCGACCACTACTTTAAAGCTGGTTCAAGTTCAAAGCATTTCAGCTTACCAATATTCGAAATTGTAATATGTCAACAGGAGGGTTCCTCTATAACTATTTGACCACAGAATTTTCACTTTATTTATTTGCCAAAAATAACTGCTTAAACTGCGCTTAACTATTAAAAAATTAAATTACATTCAAATGTATGTACATGACTATAATAGTTGTATACCTTTTATTATAAACTTTTAACTTAACACTATTATTTTTTTTTTTTAATTTTCCAAGTTTAACACTGTGCCAATAAAAGGTGAGCAGTCAAATGAAAAAAATATACGCAGTCAGATGCTGAAAAGTGCAATAGAGAGAATTTTTTAAAAATTGCAATGTTGTAAATTTTATTGTTGCCAAGAACCCCCATATACCTACCCCAACGTGCACCACAGCGAACGTATTTCCAATATGTGCATTATCTTTCATATTCTTCATATTTAGTTGATCCATTCCAATTTTTTACAATTTTCTTACCAAAATTAGACAATTGTTTTCAATTATTGTACATCTACAGGAATGCTTTTAAAGACGATTTTATTTGGCGTTAAAGACAATGGGTTTTTTAAATAAAAACTTAAAACTTAAAAGTAAATACTTTTTGTCTCATATTATTTATTTATTTTTTAACTCTTGTTTGTTTTTTGGACGTATTTGCCAAATATTAATTTGGCGAATACGAATGTCATAAAATAGCCAAATACTCGGCTAAGAATGAGAATACGAATATTCGTAACATTACCAGTACCTTGTTCTCCTTATCATGTTGATACTATTCTGCTATCTGCCGCAACAACAAGACATCCTTTTCAGTTTATTTTTCTTTCTAAATTCTTTAAAATCCACTAAAGAAAAGTGTGTCTCCAAAAGTCATGTTGGTATTTTCCCATTTCTCAGCATGACTTTTTTGCTTGTATTTTGTAAGTAATTCTGAATCTACGTATTGGCAAATAAACAATCTTGCAAAATTGTTAAGCCTAATATTTGATTTCAGTTGAAAAGCAAAAAAAGGAAGCTGAATTCATGATTGTGAAAAGTATATTTCATAAAAGGATTTATTTGTGTGTCTATGATGATGCTTGAAAAGGCGTGTAAGAGGCGAAGAATATACATTATACTGTTTTACAAACCTACCGTGTCGGCTTAATCTCATGGTGGATTTTATCTATATGGGTGACAAAAATGCGTTCACCAACAGCTCTATGTGTGAAAGACACCATCACACAAAGGAAGCAAATCTTACCTACGCTGCTTTTGAAAATATGCCAGCAGCAGCTGTTGATTAGCCATATCACCTAGGGCCGAACTTCCAACAAGTGATGAAAAATCAACCCGCATCCGCTATTTTGGGATTAAACCAAAACCACCACGTGATCCCTCAAAGTATCTCTTCATCTTCGTGCTGCGACAAAACGATAAAACAGGTTAATCAAACACCCTGATTATTTTTTACAATAAAGAACAAATCAGTATTGGTGATTAGGTTTTTTGTTTTTCGCCGCTGCGTAACCGCCACATTGTTTCGATATGCTACATACACATTGTGTGGGCATGAGTATTTTTGACAACTAGCAAACGCTTTCCGCTCTTGATTAGGTATGGCTATTAAGTAGTTCCCGCTTAAATGCACCCTGCTTAAATGATTATCCCTCTTAAATGCGCAAAATGTGCTTGCAAGCTAAATTTTCACATAATAACATGAACAAAATCCCGCTTAAATGCTTTCCCCTTTTTAATGATTCATTATTTTTGTCCGAAATTACATAAACTTGAACAAAATATATCACTTAAATGCGTAACCAAAAAACTTGGGTTTTTTTAAATGTCCGGCAAGGTATTTATAAAGTTAGTAAAAGTATTTTTGTACTTATATGAATGGCAACACAAATATTTAAAACGGCAATTGAAGTAAATAAGTAAATTTCTCTTGAATTTCGAAAATCACAGAGAATAATTTTAAAGAGTTATCGGAATCTTCCGATAATGGAGAATAGGAAATAATTGAAGTACCAATTTGTTCACAAGTTTAAAGTGCCATTAGTTTTATCCGTAGATACTTTGTGCAATAAAATAACTGCAACAATGAAATTGAAACCACGGAAGGAAGACATAATAAATGGTTTTAATATTATTAACACGGCGTAAACATTGCCGAAATATTGGTTTGAATAAACATTTGAAGTTTAAAAATATAGAACTAAAGGTCGACAATTTAATAAAGGTCAAATAAAATACATATTATATACAAAACATATTTATATTTGTGTTATGTTTATATTTTTCGGCTTGAGGTCTATTTCATGAAAAAGAGCAAAAATAAAAACTCTTGTTTTGTTTTAATTTTTATTATTTATTTATTCCAATATTTCGACCAACTTTGTTGGTCATCTTCAGGGAAATAGTTATGATCTAAAAATATTAGAATTTTAAACATGTTTCTAAATATTAATAACAAACAATTTATTTAATATTTAATGAAGCTGTCCGATGTTTTCGTTTTAAGTTTTCTTTACGGACTGTCAAGTAATTTTCTTTTGTTTACTAGTCCTGTGTTTGTTTATTGTATGACGATGTTTGTGAGCGTAATTATCCGTATCAGTTTTGTAGTTAATTCAATAAAAGGTTTAATTGAACAAATAAAACAATTTAAAATGGTAAAAATATTAAAAAAATAATTAAAAAAAATAAAAATGAAAAAATAAACGATTTCGATGTTTTTTAGTTTTGACGCCGATGTATCGTTTATCAAAACATTGATGTTATCATCGATGCTTATGAACCTTTTTTTTCTAAAAAAAATAACGAAAATTGAACGTCCATAATGCACTTCGCAGTAAAAATATGTTTTCATTATATTTATGTTACCTCCTCCACATCTATCGCAACAAATTTTAAATCTTCTGATACAGATTGAAACTGTATTAAGGTTCTTCTTCTTTTCTTGGCGTGCATATTCGATTTCGAATGTTAGCGATTATACAATACAATAACACTATGGAACATTTTTGGGATTATTGTCTGGGGGGTGAGAAATTCCAAGTCAGGGTGATGGTACTAGGTCAGTATAGTAAAACCCTCAAAGGGTTTGGCGTTCGTATGTGTCAGTTTTTTTTTATGACATTTAAAATTTTTTCCTTATCTTGATGTTTTTTTGTTTAACATAACTCGAGAACCACTTGTCCGATTTTGCTAAAACAAACTCAAAAAAATTTAGAATTACAATTTCTTTAATCCGTTCATATAACGTTTTTCTTTATAATCAACAGTTTTGCCGGTAAAAATAAATTTGTGGAGAATTATAATTGATAAGTGCAAAAAAATGTTTAAGCCTGGATGTATGCAGCAGATTTTATCACAAACCTGCACTGCAATTTTTGTGACTTTTTTTTTGAGCGATCGGTGAAAATCGGCGGACTTTTGTTTGTTATTTGAAAGAATACACCCACATTCAGTGATGCCAACAGTAGGGGATTTCCCCTTTTCTAGGGATTTTTTTCGGATCATTTTTATTTTCAATCGGATCTTAATAACTTCTTTTTATGGTGTAATCATAATATGATGGGGCTGAATCTTGTGAAATGCAAAAGCATGCGTTTTTATAGAAATAACTGTATTGCTGTTAATTATGCTTTCGGTGGTCATCAACTGGAGTTGGTTGATTCGTTTCTTGATATTGGAGTGTTACTGGATCCTAAATTAAACTTTGTTTCTCATATTACATTAACTGTTAATAAAGCTCGAGGCGTTCTTGGCTTTATTAAGCGCTGGGTTAAAAATTCACCGATCCATACATAACGAAGCAACTTTACGTATCACTCGTTAGACCAATCTTAGAATATGGGTCAATCATTTGGGATCCATTTTACAACATTCACAATTCTCGTATTGAATCGGTCCAGAAACAATTTTTATTATTCTGTTTACGTGATCTTCATTGGAGTTACTCGACAAACTTTCCTTCCTATGCTAGAAGACTGGCATTAATAAAATTACCATCGCTCAAAAGTCGTCGTACAATGTTAAATGTTTCTTTTATGGTTAATCTTATTAATGGTAATGTTTGTTGTGATTTTCTGTAGAGTCTGCTAAATTTAATATACCTTGTCGCAATACGCGTCATTATAATCTGCTTTTTTTAAATTTTTTTAGAGAAAATTACGCTATTGCTGATCCTTTTTCGAGGTTATGTAGACAATTTAATTCTATGTCACAATTTGTTGATTTTTCTTATTGTTTTTCTTTATTCGTAAATTTTTATGTACTACATATATTCTGTAAATTTGTAGTATATTGTAAAATGCATATTGTTATTCATTAATTTTAAGTCAATATTGTTATTAGTCAGTAAGGATAATATCCATTGATTAAATAAATAAATAAATATGCCCTAAAATAAAAAATTGTGTCCTCTTTTCCCTACGGTTGAAATTTTCCAAAAAAAAAATCCCTAGAAAAGGGGAAATCCCCTACTGTTGGCATCACTGAATGTGGGTGTATTCTTTCAAATAACAAACAAAAGTCCGACGATTTTCACCGATCGCTTAAAAAAAGTCACAAAAATTGCAGTGCAGGTTTGTGATAAAATCTGCTGCATACATCCAGGCTTGAACATTTTTTTGCACTTATCAATTATAATTCTCCACAAATTTATTTTTACCGGCAAAACTGTTGATTATAAAGAAAAACGTTATATGAACGGATTAAAGAAATTATAATTCTAAATTTTTTTGAGTTTGTTTTAGCAAAATCGGACAAGTGGTTCTCGAGTTATGTTAAACAAAAAAACATCGAGATAAGGAAAAAATTTAAAATGTCATAAAAAAAACTGACACATACGAACGCCAAACCCTTTGAGGGTTTTACTATACTGACCTAGTACCATCACCCTGACTTGGAATTTCTCACCCCCCAGATTGGCTGTTGTACTGTGTAATTATATGTTGTTTGTCATCTCACTGTATTTTTCTTTGCCCTTGACTGTCGGTAGTAGATATCTAATATTGAAAATTCCAGTCGAATTACGGATGATGCGGAGCCGTAATAAATGATTTCTGCCTTTCTGCTTTTCGTCATTAAGCATATTGTTTCCTAGATATGCTGTTTTTCTTGTTTTGATAATAGAAAGAACGTAATTCCCTACCATGTCTAATTCAAAAGCTTTTGGTTCATCCACATTTCGCACTTTTTTATCTAAAAGAAGTATTTATGCCAAATTATGTTGCTTTTTCTCATTCCGAAGGGACATTATTTTGCCTAAAGTCTTATTCAAGGGGGGAAATCTATTAATAGATCGATTAATTTTCATTTTGCACAACAACCGTTTTTGGATTTGATCGATCCATTAAAGAATCTAAAATTTGCCAAATTATGTTGTTAAATGTTTTTTCTTCTCGCTCATTTAATGTGGCAACTATCGTGTCAAAATTCTTTTGCTGGGGAAGCTTTACAAAATAAAAGACCCATTTTCAATGCCTAACAAATCCGTCGTATTAAAATCATTTATAATAAATTTAGCCATTGTAGGTTAGAGTTTTACAAGTATTCAAAATACAAATAATATACACATACTATATTTAAAAGTGTTTTCTATAATTATTTCTATGTGCTTCATACACTCAAAATATTATGAAGTTAAATTCGAACGAAAATTCATTTTTAACAAATTAAAATTCATTTAAAAAACGGATCATTTACATTTCATTTAAAACAAATGATTTTAACATTCATTTTTAAATTTTTTATTTATTTAACAGCATATTCGTTAAAATTTAATAGTTTTTACTTTTAAAAAATATATTTTAACCGACAAAAATGAAACTACATAAAAAAATAAAAACGAAAAAACATTATTTTTTGGTTGTTTGTTTTTTAAATAACAAACATAAATGTTAGAAAATAAAAATATTCGTAAAATAACTTTATATTCATTCAATTTTAACAGTACGGAAAACGAATTTAATAACCAACAATCAGTTACTGTAATAATTTTATGAGTGTACAGAATAAATCAAATAAGTAGAAAACATAGACAATTTTTGTGTATTGTCTTAACTGATGTAGTTTTTGAAAGCACTAGTTTAACAGGCCCATATTTTTTGTTAAAAAATTTATCGGGAAATTGCAAAATATGCATTAAAATAAATGCATTTTTTAAAATTCTTTCGAAATATGCAAAAATTTTCACACCAAAAACAAATAAATCATCGCAAACCTTTTCCTTAATAAATACAATTTTATTAAATTAAAGTTTTCATCAAACTACATTTATAAAGAATCGGATTTTCTGCAGACATCATCTATCCACTCTAAAATTTTTTGGTTTGAATTAAATTTGAAAGGAGAACAAAAAATTTTCATAAGATACAAAACAAAACAATCACTAGTAAAAAGTGAATAAACCTAAGAAGAAAAGAATAGAAATGAGATCAACAAATTGATAACATTAATGATGATCTAAGAAAATATTTACTAACTATTACTGCAAACAGTAAATATTTTTGTCGTTTAAGCACTTGTGCTCTTTCAAACAATCTCGCAAAATGTACGAAGAGTATGTATTGACTTTGCTAAGTAATAATGAATATAAGATAAATCGCTAAATGTTTTCCTTTTTTACTTATTTACTCATTATAGCAAATAAGTACCATAAGTAATGTAACATTACATGACACTCCCTCTCGCTTTATCTTAAAATGTGTTTTTTTGACTGTGTGCAAATGATGAAAATATTACCCTGCAGTTTCGAAAGACAACATTTTTATAAAATATCTTTAAGCCACAAAATCATAAACTCTATGGAAATGCACTCCCCCTTCCGCTGGTCTTGCACCAATGCCCCTCCTCTTTTAAAACATTAGAGTGGCTAGGCGGTATTTATTATTTGGTGAATAATTCGTCAAAGCTTAACATGTACTACTGGGTAGTCAGTCATTTGCATGTTTGTGTAATCATACACCATACAAACTAAAAAATTACATAAAAGGCAGTAATAATTGTGGTAGAAGATGTTTTAATGTCACAAGAAATAACGATTTTAAAACGCCTTATTAAAAATAAAAAAAAATTCTAGACTACGACCTGTTTTTACGGTCAAAATTTTTAGAAAAACCGTTAAGTTGAATTCGTCGAGTTTTGTTTTTATTATTTAAAAAGTTTTCTCTTAAATTTTTTGCAATTAAAAAGTTTTATTTAGTAGATTTTAATAAAATTAATCTTCGGCAAACGCGTCATCAGTTTTTTCTGGCTTAGTATCATATAAAGTGTTGCCAGAAGAAGTGAAAACCTCCCATTTTATTTTTACCAAAGGGTGGTTAAATTTTAAGCGCCGATGTTGAATGTGAATCACACCTAAACGTCAAGTTTTTTCTGTATTTCATTTGACATTTCTCAATTTGAAACATGGAAAGATACACAATCGAGCAACTCGTTTAAGTTATCAAGGCTTATTATGAAACTGGGCATTCAATTCAACATGCATATCGTGAAATTCGTGATTTTTCGGTCAATTTAATCGTCTAAATGTACACTCAAACTATTATGTAGTTAAATTCAAACGAAAATTCATTTTAAACAACTTAAAATTCATTTAAAAAACGGATCATTTACATTTCATTTAAAACCAATGATTTTAACATTCATTTTTAAATTTTTTATTTATTGAACATCATATTCCTTAAACTTGAATAGTTTTTACTTTTAAAAAATATACTTTAACGGACAAAAATGAAACTGCATAACAAAATAAATACGGAAAAACATTTTTTTTGTAGTTTGTTTTTTGAATAACAAACAAAAATGTTAAAAAATAAAATTATTCGTAAAATAACTATATTTTTATTCAATTTCAACAGTACGGAAAAGGAATTTTATAACCCCCAATCAGTTACGATAATAATTTTATGAGTGTTCGTACAATCGGAATAATCGTGCAAAAATTTGAGCAAACCGGATCTGTAGGAGATGTGAAAACACCAGTGTATGCTCGTACAGCTAGTACTGCAGAAAATATTGTTGAGGTTTGCGATAGTGTGGCTTAACAGCCGTCCACCTCAATTCGTCGTCATGCCCAACAGTTGCACCTCTCACGCTCGTCGTTGATGAACATTAGGCATTAAGACTTGCATTTACATGCTTACAAGGTACAATTGACTCAAGAACTATAGCCATTCCAAACGTCGTGAATGGTCAGAATGTTGGCAAGAAATGGCAACAGTTGATATGTGTTTTTTCAAAATCAACATCGGCCCTTAAAATTTAACACGCCTTTATAATAGAAGCATAGGGAAAATAGGACAGATTTTCAAATTCTTTAAGTTGCATGTACAATTTTTATACTAGAAAAGATCAATAAAATAGACGTTAACGCCTTTTCGAAGAATATAAAACGTATTTATGTCTTTGCTAAAACATTTATGTAAAAACGCAATTTTCGTAAGTTTTATACAAAGTTTAAAATCAGTTGTTTGAATTAAAAGAGTATTATCTATACGTTTAAATAAATTTTCTGAACCGAATTTGTACGGATTTATGTAAAAACTTTTTTATTGTGTAGGGGAAAACAAGGTTTATTTATTGACGGTGTCATTATTATAAAAAACAAAATTCTGGCAACACTGATTATGTACAATAAAGAACTGGCGCATGATATTGTTGTGTGTTTGATGTAAGTGTACATTTATGCAAATGTGCCAAGTCCTTATATCTCTCAAGTTTAAATTCTTGTTTCTTTATTTCTCTGTGTCTTTTTGCACATACACACCTACTTATACTGCACAGTCTAACGAAATAGCTATTAATCATTGAAAATGTATTACGACTAAAATAAGAAAAGAGTAAAACAGTTATATTTTCTAAAATTTTAAAGCGATTCTTAAAGTTTTAAAAAGAAGTATTTAATATAATTATTAAAAAAAAGTTCCTTCCGGAATAATAACTTATAATAAATATAAGGTCCACTGTATATAAAATTGTTTAAGGCCAGTTTACACGGTAATACAATGTATTACGACTTTGTAGAATCAAAATATTGTGAAATTCTCTCCGTGTTTAAAAGAAAAAAATAAAAATCTTTTGTAAGTATAGTTCATGTTTACACGGATGGTATAAGTAAAATCCAAAATAATAACAAAAAATCAGATGGTTGCAGTTTTAAATATTTACAAAAACAACAAGAAAATTTCCTGAGTTGATTTTAGTTGTTTTTGTAATCGTATAAAAATGCTATCACCTTCAATATACTCTGCTAAAATACACCTCTGGTGTGATGAGAATATATAGGTTTCTAAAATGGTTTAGAAATAAACCATTTCCCGACCGCTTGTCAGATTTTATATCCGTATTCTCTCTTACTCAATACATTTTGCTTTTACATGATAGGATTTATTCCACTGTGCAACGTTAAGAACTTTCTTGCAAACTTGTGCTCATCGACCACATTCATTATCACACTTCTGCTTTAAAGTAGAACTAGTTAAAGTCTAATTTACAAGAGCTGTTTTTTATTTTTTTTTTTGCCATCTTAGTAAGTGTAAGAGCAACCAACCACAAGTATTTTTTTATTTGAAAACAAGAAAACATAAAAAATGTTAAAGACGTAAAAAGTATTAACCATAATTATAGTAATTAAACAAGTTAATGTGCGGCTGTGCCGAATCTTTGATAGCCTCTACCCAAAGTAAGAATGATACAGAATTCCGCTTTATATAGGGCTTTACGAAATTTGACAGAGCGATTTCTTATATTATGAAACTATGACAAACTTAATTTTAAAACAATGCACAGCCAAATTAGCCCCAAAATAGTTTTGCTATCGATTTATAACACATCATATAGATGTGTTCTTGCTCTCAATATTCCCGCATTTTTAACAACCTTCTGCGAGTTTTAATAAAATTCGTTGGAGTGACAGTAAAATTCTATTCTTTTTTATTAAAGTAAAAAGTATGTTTTGACAAAAAAAAAAAAAAAAAAAAATTACAATATTTTCTTAGTCGTGCTTAATTCCCAATTTTTATTATTGAAAAAAAAACGATGAAATTTATTGTTGGTGGGATAAGCTATTCCTATGCGCATTTCGCTGGTTGCTTAGGGCAGATCGTCAGGAAACTTCTTCCAAAGATTTTAAAAAAGCCAAAGATATTAAACAAGTAAAACTGTTAAGCGAATAAGAATTAGTTATAAACATGACTTGTAACCGGATATGGATTTACATCTATTTGGCGATTGGCAAAACTTTCTTAAGTCAGAAACTGTAGTTTTTCGTTATGTAAAATTGAAAGATGTTTATTTGGTATTCCATAGACTTTTTTCTAAGAGCAGATGATAACGATTAGAAGAAGTTGTGGTAGACTAAAATGACTTAAACCAAACATAAGTGAAAAAAAATTTAATTATAGCCATTATAAAACTTAAAATCCTTTTTTTTTACTTTAGACCTTGTTGCCTAACGGCTAAGATCTATTTCATGAGACGACTTATTTAAAATTATACACATCAGCAGTAAAGTTGCCATAATTAAATAAAAAACAAGTAAGAAAGTAGAGTCGGTCAAGCCCGACCATATGATACCCTACACCACAGCATTAAAAAACACATCATGCTAATATGTCCATATAAATATGGATTTATCTATGTTTATAAAACTCATTGAAATCGGGTTAAAAGTTTGTGAGGGGCAGAAATTGCCCCCTACCTCCCCTTGTGGTTCTATTTTTGAAAAACTGTATAGCTTATGTGTCCATAAATATATGGATCTATCTATGTTTTAAATTTCATTAAAATCGCTTTGAGAGGCAAGAATTGCCCCTATCTCCCCTCGTGGTCCTTTTTTTTTGAAAAATACATCCCTTTTGTCCATGAAGATATGGTTCTATGTAAGTTTTAAATTTCATTAAAATCGGTTTGATAGTTTCTGAGAGGAAGAAATTTCCCTCTATCTTCCCTCGTGGTCCTACGATTTGGCCCATTTCCCGGGATATTTTTCCCGAAAAATGTGCGTTATCCCGGGAAATCCCGTATGAAAACATTGGGCACAACTAATAACGGCAACACAGCCAGAAAATTTTTCCAATAACCAAAATTCACTGCTCAAATAACTAGTGTAAGTTATTCACTAATTTGTCGTTTCATCGTTATTTTCGCACAATGGCTTCTGGATATGAAATCAATACGGAATGCCTTTCAGCTGTATGCATACCAAACAGCAACTATTTTTGTTGATTTGTATTCATGGTTTTATATGCCTTCGTCTGTCCATAAAATTTTGATACATGATGCAGATATAATCAAACACCTTTCTCTTCCAATAGGTATGATCTCACAAGAAGCTCTCGAAGCCAGAAATAAAGACAAGAGAAAATATCGCCAATATCATACTCAGAAAAATTCACGCAAAAACACAATGGAGGACTTGGCACATACACTTTTTGTTTCTTCAGATCCTTTCGTTAACATGTTATCAAAAAGAGCCAGTGCCCTCTTAAAAAAGGCTGAGCTATTAAATGATGATTTAATCAGTCTTCTTTCCAAAACAAATAAAGAAAGGAATATGTTAAAAATATCAATAAAAAATGTTTAGCTTATACGAAAAGTTTTCTTTGTATTAATAATTATTTATTGTGTTCTTATCTTAATAAAAAAAAATTCGAATTAAAATATCAGCCTTTTTTCAGAAGTTATTAATAAATCACCGCTAGATTGGCAATTTTCCCACTGTGCAGTGGCATTATTCGATACGGGTTTGCCCGTACTAACGTATTTTCTGATACAGAAAGAAAAAACTCGTTATAAATTTAATTTTTTCTACTTACTTTAGTACGAGTCTCACTCAAAACTAAGTACGAATAGCTAGTGCTGGGAAACTATCAATAGACTATCGATAGTCTTAAAATATCGAAAATATAGATAGCAAAAATATAAATATCGATATTTTTATTTTTTAAAATACAGATATGAAGACATCTAACAGCAGCTATACACACACAGTATTTTGCCGCAAATTTTGACTTGCTATTATTAATTCGCGCTGAATTACAGCAATGAATACAAACAACAAGAATGACAAGTGGTATGGATTGCTTAGCAGTGCTTTTTACTGCTAATTAAATGCCTTTAAATCGAAATTTGTACATGCTTATATAGGGAATGAAATGTCAAATATTTTTGTAATGTTGCAAAAAAAAAAAATGCAAATCCAAATGCAATTGCAAGCATAGGAAAAAACAATGACCGACCATTAGAGGATAAGTCCGCTAGATTAATTACATTTTTGGGTTTAGAACTTAGAAAAATTTTTTAAGTTGCAATGGAATATCTTATAGTCCCTGTTACTTCGGTTCCTTCAGAAAGGTACTTATCAATTTTTAAAAAAACTGCCATCTAAAATATCGTGCGTATATACGCTAGGGGTACAACCAAAATTAGGCCCTATCACCAGGCTGTAGCCGATGTTGTGCTGAAATCGAAAAATGTTTCCTCAGGTCATTTCGAAACAAAAACATTCCGCGTCGAAGCCGATTTCTGAAAGCCCTTTAAAATTTTTTTTTTTTTTTCAAAATTTTGTATTTTTTCAAAATTTTTTATATTATAATTACATATTTAACCATTTACATTTCTTAATGTAATTATATGATTATAATCAAAATTACAATCTAAAAACTATCTTTGGTAATTGAAATTAACTTTATATTAAGAGTTCTTGTTGATTTGCATTGGGGGAAAATATCTTGTACGACTTTGATGGCGCGTTCCGCACAAATGTTGCTGCGTTGTGTTTTTGGAATTCTTGATTCATCTTTCACCCAATGTCTTAGAAAGCATATCTGAGCATAAGTTAAGCCCAATAATGATTTGTTTCATTATTATAATGTTTGTCTCATTTTTATTGTAACAATGATCTGAAAACCAAATGTTGTACCAAGGGCCACATATAAAATTTTGAAAAAACAGAGTTGCATTAGCAAAAATCGGTTGTTTGTAACTAGTTTATCTCAAAAGCTAGTTACAAACCTGTTTATGGTTTGTATGGATAAATAAGTTTCACAAGCTAGTTTATTTCCATTAACAACTTATAAACTGTTTATGGTGTAGGTGTAAATGCATTATTACTGATCCCAAACTTAATTGCATTTGACGCGGAACCTTTTTTAACGATATCGAAAATCTAAAGATGCAGTTCTTATTGTTTTTTTATGCACTACATGGTATGGATATGGCCATTTTGATATTTTCAAAAAAACGTCTCATACATTCAATAAAGTGATGAAAACAACGAACTGTAGCCTTATAAAAAAATAATTAAAGTTTTCCTGCACAAGTACAAACATTTAGTCGATAGTAATATCGATATATCGATAGTGAAATCTGAACTTTCGATAAATATCGATAGTAGAAAATATCGATAGTATTCCAGCACTACGGATAACACTTAAAATTACTTAAAACAGTTTAAAATGGGATAACTTTTGAAAGTTCCCAATTTCTTTTTTTTTAATTATTTAGTTAAATTCATCAAATTTTTAGATTAGAATAATTGCGGAAACCATATTGGGCATGCTGCTGATGACTTATAATTGAGAATTCTTATGTAAACAAAGACGGAATATAACAAAAAAGAAATAGACATGTGTAACGAGTAACTTAAATAATATTATTCTCTCTGGTTCTGTGGGATAAGTGTTTAGGTTAGAATAAAAATACAATCTCACTTTCGGATAATTTCGTACACGAATCGAGATTAAACCGTTTTAGAAATTCTTGAATCAAGCACTGTTTGAGATTAATTTTATCTCAACAATCTTTAACAAAACAATCTTCATGAAGTATAAACAAAAGTAACTCAACATTATGATGCTAATTTCCTTTTTCTCTGCCACTCATTCCTCATTTGTAAATATGATTTTCATAGTTTTTGATTTAAGTTTATTCCCAAAAAAAAAAAAAAAAATGTTAAAAGTAAAAACAAATTGAGGAAAAACTTTTCGGATCTTTGCCAAATATTGATCCAAACAAACTTTTCTTGATTATTTTTTGTTTTGTTACTTATTTATATACTTATATGTAATTTCTTAAGTTATAATGTACAACATGTATGTACATATGTATGTATGTACATATAATCTATTTATGTATTTCGTGTCTAAATATTTACTAAATACATACATATGTACTTGCATAATAACACAAATAGATATATTTCGTTTATAGGTACAGCCATGCACAATTTTAAACTTACTTATTTACAGTTAAGTGGTTAATGACAATAGATACATTTTTGTTTTTTTTTTTCTTACTGAAATTTATTATACCGACACCACAATAGCGAAGAGGGTATTATGCATTTGTGCTGATGTGTGTAACGCCTTAAATTATTGATCCTAGACCCACCTTAATGTATACCGATCGACTCAGAATCACTTTCTAACTCGAACTAACGATGTCCGTCCGGCTGGCTGCAGGCTGGCTGGCTGTCCATGTAACCTTGTGCGCCAAGAACCGGTCACAATTTTGGAGATAATTTGATAAAATTTGGGACATTGGTTCTTTTTGGCACAGGGACAAAGCCTATTGAAAATCGGCGAAATCGTAGGACCACGAGGGAAGATAAGGGGAAATTTCTTCCTCTCAGAAACTGTCAAACCGGTTTTAATGAAGTTTAAAACATAGATAGAACCATATCTTTATGGACACAAGAGGGATGCATTTTTTAAAAATAGGACCACGAGGAGAGATGCGGGCAATTTCTGCCTCTCAAACCGATTTTAATGAAATTTAAACACATAAGCTTTACAGTTTTTCAAAAATAGGTCCACAAGGGGAGGTAGGGGGCAATTTCTGCCTCTTACAAACTTTCAAACCGATGTTTATGAAGTTTATAAACATAGATAAATCCTTATTTATATGGACATATAAGCATGATGTGTTTTTGAATACTGTGGTGTAGGGTACCATATGGTCGGGCTTGGCCGACTATACTTTCTTATTTGTTTTTTTTTTGTGTTTTGTAAAATATAAAATATAGCGCCGTTGCCGTCTTTATTATGACGTGACAAAGTAAAAAATGCAATCAATTTTATTTATCTTATTTCCTGAAAAAAAAATGTTTTAAATAGAACTATCTAGAAAACTCAACTTTCTAAATAGTTCGTATTAAGGAAAGCTTAAACATTAGAACATATCGTTGGTGTCGTGTAGAAATGTCCACAAAACTTTACAGGAGAAGGTAAAAAGTCAATAGAAGCTGTGTGTAAAATTCAAAATTAAAATTTCTTCAAACTCGTTATTTTTGATACTACTGCTTTAAATCTTTGTGACGAGGTGTATTTGTCTAGAACATTCTGGAATTAAAAAAAAAAAAATAAATTTCGAAAAAAATCTAGTAAGGGCCATTCTACATGAAACCAACGATTTGTTCATTTGCAAAATCGATGTATCTATATATAAAAAAATAAATATATATGTATGTATATAAAGAGTATCCACTCGATTAATCGAGTAATTTTTCCGCAATTATTTGGTCGAATAATTCAAATAGCCGACTTCGAATAATGGCTTATAAATCACTGATGATCATATCGAGCCCTTATAGCAAAAATGATGTAACCAACAAAAATAAAATTTTACAGGAGAAGGTTTTTTTTAAATATTTTTGCTTCAAGTCTATGGTTTTGTTTGAAATAGCTTTTGCTCTAATTTCGTTACGGTACTTCCCAGAGATATCAAAAATTATCGATTTTCATAAAAAAAACATAATCTAAAAAGTTGTCGGTTACATAATTTTTGCTATTAGGGCTCGATATTATGGTTGATCAAGCAATTCTCACATTCAAAATCTATTAATTCCTTACGCATACAAATTCAAACGTCGGAAAATTGTGTACACTAGTATGCATTAGGGTATTATACGGTTAACCTTTAATCGGTTAACCGACTTATTACTACCCGATTAACTGATCAATTGATTAAAAATTGGCAATTTTCGATTAACGATTAAACCGTTAAATTTCAGTCGATTAACCGATTAATCGATGTAACAAAATTTCTTGTAGACTTATAACATATTTTTTGTGGTTTAAGTTATTTGTTTCGTCTCAAATAAAAAAGGTATATGTTTGGAAAATATTTTTTCATACAATATATTTCCTTCGAGCAATACATTCTTAAAATACAGTACAAAAACAGAAACTAGGGGTTCGAAAATTCATTTTTTGCAGAATGTTCGCTGCTGAGCTTTGCCAGGATGAGTCAGATGATAACCTGACAACAGAAGAAACTCTCGATTGTAACACAAACAATCTTTAACAAAATTAGCCGAAATAATGGCATAGTGGAAGATTTTATATGTTGAGAGAAATCCTGGGAAAAGACTGCGAAATTCGATAATCTGTATCATGATACAAATAAACCAAGATTACGCATTCTGCTTTTAAAAATTAAATGTTTCTGCGAATCAACGTAACATCAGCGTATAAGTACAGCTAAAATATAGAAACACAAGCAAACAAACATGTGTAAAATATGCTTAAGTGACGTCATATTAAACAGTTGAATTTTGTAAAAATGTGCAATGCGTTATCTTGTTTTTATCATTCTTGAATCTGTATTAGGTCCGCTTCCGATTTCTCCAACATCTTTGATAAGTGAAAGAATTTTTTTCAAGTCAAGTTTTATCAAAACTAGAGAAAAGAATCGTTTAAATCCTAAACTATTGAAATAACTAATAAAAAAATTTTACAGTTAATTTTTTTTAAATACATAAAAATATTATGTATAAATTATAAAATATGTTTTTCATATCTATGAATTACTTTTTTGTTTGCTCGTTTTAGTTTAAGAATTGTTTTGTTCGTTATGTTATTGTTTTTTTTACGAATAAACTCCAATAATAAATATTTTTTGCATTTTTATTTGTTGAAATTACTTAATTTATAACAAAACTTTATTAATCGGTTAACCGATCAATAACAAAATGAACCGATTATTAACCCATTAACCAAAACCTCGGTTAATTAATCGAGCGATTGACCGATTAAAGCAAAAGCCTGATTAAATGAATACCCTAGTATACATACATATCGTTACCTTAATATAGAAAAGCCCTAACTGATGTGGTTCTTAATTTACAGCAGAAGGAAAAAACTTAATAACAATTATAGTCTTGAAGTCCAGTAGTGCAATTCACTAACTTTTAACACTTTAAGAAGTGTTTACTTTAACCACACATTTTGATGTTTGCACTAACCACTATGTGATTCACTAACTTATTTATAACCACGGTAAAAAGTTTTATATTTCTCTCTATTCAAATTGATATATCGTGGCAACTCTGTCAAGAGAAATATCAAAATAGGATAAAATAACAAAGAAGAATAAAAAAAAACAAAACAAAAACCTTTTAATTTATAGATTTTAAATGATATTCGTTTTGTTAAAAATAACAGCTGACGCAAACAGCTGGATTTAAACACCAGCAGATGTTGTTAAAAGTGTTAGTGAATAGCAAAATGGTTAATTTTGTGGTTAACTTTTTTAAACGAAACAATTGTGGTTTAAAAAGCATAGTGAATCGCACTACAGATTTTTTTTTAAGGCAGTTTTTTATTAAATTGCTTAGAGAATTTAATAAAAGAAGTGCGTTTAAAAAAAATCGCGGCTGCAAGACTATTTTTATTAAGTATTTTCCGTCTCCTGTAAATTAAGAACAACATTAGTTAGGGCTTTTCTATATTAAAGTAACGATATATACAACATATCCTAGGAGCATTTTAAGAAATATTTTTGGTATTTATATAACAGCCAATTAAAAAACCTATTTTGAATTTTTGGAACAAGTCCAGTTTACCAACGCAGCTCCAAATAAAAAAAAAAAGGAAATAGGGTAATAGAAAATCGAAAAATAAGAAGAAAAAATTGAATGGCAAAATTTTCGGAAACGCATAGTTTCCGAGTTATGGACCTCTGAAGTTTTCATATAAATTTGCGATTTCCCTCTACATTTCTGAACGTACGTATATGGCCAATATTTTTATTATTTGAAAGCATTTGAACAGATCTTTCTGGAAATGCAAAATTCATTTAAAACTTTTTAACTCTTTAGCTCCTAATACAGTTTTTACAAAATTTATATCAAAATGTTACGGAAGTGCACTAGGTAATAAAAATGTAATCAAAAAAACCCCAGCTTCTCTACGTTAAGCTTCTCTGCATAGCTGGCCTTCGGCCGGGCGCAAGGATTTTATCCTCTATGGTATAACAAACACCGGCTTCGCTAAATAAAGCTTCTCCGCATAGCCGGCTCCTTAATCCTTAATGGATTAATAATTTTTAAATAAAATATTTTTATCTAGAAAAATGTATTCAAAAGCTTTTAAATGATACCAATTTTGGCTGTATACGTTCAAAAATGTAGTGGGAAATCGCAAATTTATATGAAAATTTCAGAGGTCCATAACTGGGAAACTATGCGTTCCGAGAATTTTGTCATTTAATTTTTTCTTCTTATTTTTCAATTTTCTATAACCCTATGTACTTTTATCTTTATTTTGAGCTGCGTTGGTAAAATGGACTTAAGCCGAATTTTTTGTTGATTACGTCCTTTTGGATTTTAGGTGACGAAATAGAAAAAGATGGATTTAAATAGTTTGGGTTAAAAAATATTTTCTATTTTGCACCACCTCGAATCCAAATTAAAAATAACTAAAGACCCGAAGAAATATATTTGAAAAAACATTTCTGCCAGAATGTGTTTGGGGTTGTTGAGTTTTTACATATAATGAAATTCGTCAAGCTAAAACTCTTTAATAACTTTTTTCATTGAACACAATTTTAATATGAATTTTTCTTTTTAAAAGATTAAATGAGCAAGAAGTTATCTTTGAAATGTTATAACTATAAAATATAATTTTTATTATCTGAGTTGCAACATCATTTCGTTTGACGTTTAAAGCGGAAAAATACATTTTTTTATCCTGATTTTTTTACACTTGGTTAAAGTTTGATAAAAATGTAACTTTTGGTCGAATTTTTTTTCTTGTGGTTGTTGTAACAAACATTACATTTTTCCACTTTTCCATTTTTCCAACAAATAAAAATACTGAAATAAATACCCTTATAGTTTTTATATACATAAGTTGCTCGTTTCATTTATAATCTCTCTATACATTTATATTAAAGATCCTTAGACAATGGCAAGCTGTCCGTCCATCGGTTTGTCTGAATGCGTGCATGTTGAAATGGATTTTTCAAAGAACTTTAAAATTGATGTGGAATAGGCTGTTATATATTCATACATTTATATTTTATTGTCTGGACTGGTTTGCGATTAAAAGTCGCTCCACAAATGGCTGAGATATAAGCAAAAAACAACGACTGCCTCTAATTTTTGCACAAAAATTTCAAATTTGTACCCATAAACTTTTATTTTTTGAAGGCTTCTTAAAATCTTTGAACCTTATTTTTTTTACCGAAAACAGACTTAATTGAATAATAGTAGTAAAATCAATAAAATCGGTTCATAAATGAGCTAATTATAAAAAATAACTGTTTTTTCTTCCCAAATAATGGTTTTTAAACATGGGCGTCCATATCATCCGACCACCAAATGTTGTGCCGAATCCTAAGGGGAATGTGCTCCGCCTTTTAGGGGGTGTAGTTAAAGCACCTTGAGGAGTCCATACCTCTTGGTGTTACATCCACTGGGGAAAATATCGTGGTTAAATATTAATCAAGTACGAATGCACTGGCATTCTTCGGAATCTCATGCATTTTAAACTCAGGTGAATGCTCCCTGGCTTGTTCCAAACATTTATAGAGATCCTTGGCGTCCAATCGTTCAATACTCAACTGACTCTTGCGAGAAATGCTTCTTGTCTTTCAGGATGATTGTTTTTGCGGAAGCATTGCTTTTCTGATGGAAGACTGTTCTTCAGTAATTCGTTCAACGTCCGGTGGGAAAGTGCCTTTTTCAAAGCATGAACTCGCAAAATGGTTCAACGAAGAACAGACTTTTGAGCGAAGAGATACTATCGGTTGCACGTGGTGGCTTTGATTTAAACCCAAATTCTTGGGTATGGTGAGGTCCAGTTGAGTGCTGATATTTTCCCTGCGGTAAAATTCAGTTGCTATTCAACAGAAGATGCAGGGGCTATGAATGAAGCATTAGAGGTCATTTAGCTCCGGCTCCTAAACAATGAGTTGGTGTATAATTTTTGGTGAGTTATAAACTCAAAGTGCTACCTGTATGTTCAAATGATACTTAATTAACACAGGGGCATTTGGTAAGAGCTTAATATAAACACACCAAGTGATTGAGATCCAATGTAAAGTTTAGTCGCAAGACAGGTGGTATTCACTTAAATCGATATCACAGCTGTACTTCAAAATTTAAGGTTGTTGATAGAAAAGAGCAACTTTTTTTTTAACATATATTTTTTGGAAATTAAAATTTTTTCAGAGTTGCATACCAGAGTAGCTCGTATGTTGGGAGCAGGAAGTCTGATGATTGTTGGTTTTGTTATGTTTATGAATACGAATTTTTATTACTTTGACAAATGACAAGTATTTTTTTTTAAATTTTGATTTTTTGTGCTAAGATATACATAATCGAAATAATTTGAAATTGGAAAATAATAACTGGAGTACAATGTTAAAATTTTAGTTGTTCTGTACCCATGTTCTGTAACGTTAGTGAGAACTTCTCGCATCGAAAAGATGTGATACAAAATATTCCATCGTTTCTCGAAAAGTGAGAAAAAACTGTGTCTGTAACTCATGTCGAAAACTTTCAAAAGAGATTACGTCGTTACGTATTAAATGTCATAACATTGCACTCGAAGCCGATGTGACATTGCAGACGTTGAGACGTTGCAGGTTACACATTTCGTTGACGGCGACCAAATACAACCGTCGGCTTTACCAAATAATGTAAAGTGCGACTTTGATGTTTTTTGTTTGCAACCGAGCTTTGAAAAAATTCGTAAATTTTATAGAAATGTTAAAAGCAAAATAATTAAGCAATGAAAAAATGTGCCAAGGGCAAAATGTTATTATTATTATTCTAAGCATTTTGCATTTGTAATAGTTTTTTAGTGTTAAAATTTTTTCTCGTCCAATTTTTAAACGTGAGTATTTTTGACAGTTCAAAGCGAGAACTTTTCTCACAAAAATGTTACAGAAACACTTACGTGACAGCTAGTACTCGCCAAAAAAAAGTTACAGACAAAGTTTAGTTAAAAAAGCTGTTTGTTTCAATATATGGCATTATTGTTTCATTTGAAAAATTTCAATCGAAAAGTTTCTCGACACGAGAGTTACAGAACATGGGCACTGGCCATAACAGTTATAGTTTATAAATATGTGCATGATAAACGAAAAGTCCATGATATATAGACATAAGAAATGTCATTGCACTTAAAAAAATCAATTTCATTTCAGTTAAATTAGTCCTCTATTAAGAAGCCGCAATCATATTATTGTTGCCTTCAAACATGTTATAATCAATAATAACTACAATTTGTTAAATACTTACAATAGCATGGTTGGTTTTCATTTCTGAAAAAGAGGAAAATACTATTGTAATTTTAAAAACAAATTATTATCATATTTAACCATAACATTTTTAGAGTCAACCATAATATGGTTGTGGGTTCTTGATGGTGGACTAATTTAAACCGTAATATGGTTGTCGCTGACAATTATATGGCTATATTAACCATAATATGTTTACAATTTTCTTTAAAAATAGTTTAGTTGGAGGTGACCATATATAAACATGTTTTTTGTCTACGTGTACAAGGTGCAACCTTGTAGATATTTTGATCCAATTTGATAAATATATTTGAATTGTACTAAAGACGAATTCTACGTAAATGGGGAGAATCGGTCTATAATTTTTCATGATCCCCATTAAAACTTCTTCCCAAATTAGACTTTGTGTACGTAAACCATCTTGTATGTTGGCATTTAGATTAAATTTGCCCCAAAAATATTTTGCTGCAAATTAAATTCTTTTCGAATCAATTAACATTTGCCCAATGTAACTAACATAAGTAAAGAATTTAGCGACCGTCTTTAAAATCCCTTTAGGACAAAAAATCTCATAAAAATGCCAATAAATAGATAATATTCGGCACAAATAACTCTAATATGAATATTAACCTCTTAACATTATTTTGTTTTTGTGAGCCGATAACATTTCCAAATACGGTTAAATCTCAAAAATGCGTATTTAAATACTCTGTATTCAGGATTTACCGATTATAATTTCAGGATTGTTTTAATTAAATGGAACTGTTATTAAACTGTTGAATATTGGTATTTCCACAGAAATGTCTTCTTTTTGTCACGTAACGTCACCAACCATTTTTAGTTTTTTCTCAAAGAATAATGAAAATATTATTTACTTTTTTGCATTTGGGTGTAGACCGCAACTAGGTTTTCATTTAGTGAAAAAGAGGAAAAATTTGAACAACGTGGTTCTAAAAAACAAGAATAATTGTTATGACGTGACGTGACAAAAAGAGAGCTTTTCTGTGGAAGTGCCCATATTTTGTTTTCAAGTAAGAAATTTTTTAATTTTTTGGGTCATACTTTTAACAATTTTCAGGGCATATTTTCAAGTGTTTTTAGAGCATATTTCTGGTTTCTCTGGTCAACACCCTAATGTACCGAGACATAATATAAATAATAGCAGCAAAAAAAAAACATATAAATAAGTTCTCAAAGGCAACAATTACGTTGTCACAGAAAATCTTCTTTGTTAAATTTTTCTTTAAAAAGCAGTATCTACGTAGATACATAAACGTTGTCGGCTTAGGTTTATTAAAATGTACATTTATGTACATATGAGAAGCTCCATAACAAAACGATACAATTCCACTTTTACAACTTTTGGATAAATGAACAAAAAAATAAATTTACGTAACCATGGATGTATGCGAAATTGTTGAGGTTTGATCCGATTTAAATTCGTTATTCAGTAAAAAAAACATCATATTTAAAAAGGTGGAATTGGCGCGTTTTTTTATGGGCCTCCCCATTTATTTCCACACAGACAAATATCATATACATATGCATTTTATTTTTGCTTACAAACAGTTCAATAGACAAACCGATTTGCTAAAGATAGTCGAAGAATAATTATTTGTGCCTCTATCTGGCACGTAAACAAAAGTTTTGAACATTTCTCATACAATTATCCAGGTCTATTGCTCACACAGATACTCTTGCATATTCACACACACACATATGTACAGGTTTGTTTGTACGTGCCAAAGAAAATTGTTAACTTTTGACATAATTTGCAATAGTAACTTTCAAATACTGCCAGTCTTTAAGTAAAATAACTGACGAAATAAACTTAATCGAAGTGGACGGAAAAAAATTTCTTTTTACAAAATTGTAGGCGTTCAAATGCATGAGAAAACTTTTTGGTTTTGTTCTAATTTTTTCTTTATCAGTTTTACATGGAATGACGTTTTTAAGTTTAAGTTTTTTCGTTCTGTTACTACTTATTACGGAGTCACTTACGACTGACTGTCTTGTTGGATAATTTTAAGCAAGATGAAAAAAAATCCATTTAAGGAATTTATTTTGTATTTTTGTTTAAAAGAGAATAAATAAAATTTAGGCAATTACGTCACTAAAATAGTTCTTTTTTTGTCTCGTTGAATTGCTTTTTCTTCTTTTTTTTTTAGAAAATTAAACATTAAATCCTTTTTTCTTTCTTTTTATATTTCTATTTTCGCTTTATTTTTCATTTATTGTCAGTTTATTGGTGCCAGCCAAATATGGCGGAAACATTTTTTGGGTCATCATTTTAGGCACAAAAAATAAAAGAAGTTATGAAATGTCAGATACTCAAAACATATTTTGCTTCTTTTTTTTTTTTTTTTGCTTAACGTATGAATTTGGATTGACATAAAATATTATCACATATTTAGATGTCCTTTACAATAAAATCAGTCTTAAAATGTCTACACGTAGTCTGTGGGAAGCTGAGAATATAATAATCCTACGTTTACTAGTTTAAAGATAAAGGAAATTCATTTAATTAGATCATTTCTTTTCAAAAATTATAAACCTTTTGAAAATTTAAACTGAAACACAGATATGTCTCTTTTAATTTTTTTTGTTAGTACCAGCACTCAGGGCATGACCCCACTAATGCAATGCATTGTGTTGGGACTAGGAAAATATGTTATGGGAAGGGAGAGAGAGGGAGTAGTGTTCGTGAACCTTCGATTAACTTATTCGATACACAGTGTGTTCTTTTTGGTAATACCACCTCCAAGGAAATTTCTGTTAGCTCCGGTGTCCCTCAAGGAAGTCCCCTAGGCCCTTTGCTATTTTCGATTTTCATAAACGATTTGCCGCTTGTAATGAGGCATTGTAATGTTTTAATGTACGCTTATGATGTTAAGATGTTTCTTAGCTATAAATTATCTTCAGATGCGGCGTATTTGCAGCAGGATTTAAATAGTTTTTACGCATGGTGTATATATAACCAAATAGAGGTAAACTTAAAAAAATGCAAGCACATGCGATTTTCTAGAAATTGCACATCAATGCTACACTATTTCCTGGACGGGTATCAACGAGAGCTAGTTGGAGAATTTCTGGATCTTGGTATTCTACTTGATCCTAAGCGAGATGTCCGCAAACATATTACAATGACGATTAATAAAGCTCGTGGTGTGCTTGCTTATAAAAAACGATGGTCTAAAGAGTTTACAGATACTAACGAAATGTAACGAAACCACTATACACATCGCTGGTAAGGCCAATTTTGGAGTATGGGTCTATTGTCTGGGATCATTAAATTAATATGCACATTAGGGGTATAACCAATTTTTTTGGCATAGTACCATGAGGTCAACCATGTCCTAGTAACCACGAAAATCATAATCTTTTGTAATTTTTCTCAAAAAAGTTCACGCACCAATTGGTTTTTCTAAACCAATGCAATATTGAATATTCATAATTTAATACGGTGTTTTTTATTCTTTTTTAATTTTTTTTATTAAAAAAGGTTAAAGATACGTTTTAGTTTGCGGAAAAATCTCTTACCATCTCTAAATATTAATGAAATTTCATACTTGAGCTATTTTTTGTTTTAAATAAACATATAATTAAATTTTCTTAACCAAAAGGAAAATTAAAAATTTTCAAAACTTCATCGCGGTTGGTGCGTGAACTTTTTCGACCTTAAGCGAAAAAATAAATATACGCTCCTTTAAAGTTGTTTATGCTCTATCGGACTGTGCTATGCCAATTTTGATAGTTTAAAAAATTGTTAAAAAGGTATATCCCTAATTTACATAGATCGAATTGAATCTGTTCAAAAGCAGTTTCTCTTATTCTGCCTGAGAAGCTCATTTGGTCGTTATGCTGGGAATCTTCCATCGTATACTGCGAGGTTATCATTAATTAAACTACCTACTTTTAAAAGCCGAAGGACTAAATGTGGCATTTTTAATTCATATGGCGATGTCCTCTCCGACTTCCTTCTTCGTAACATAAATTTTAATATTCCACGACGTTTTACCCGACACCTAATACCTCTGCACCTTCCTGTTGTTCAAACAAATTATGCTGATGCAGATCCTTTGAGGAGAATATGCAAAAATTTCAATGAATTGTATAGCTTAATCGATTTTTCTATTAATGTAAATGTTATTAAACACAATATTGTTGTGTTTTTAAATACTTAATATGTCTTAACAAAATGTAACTAACTTAATCAGAACACATCCCGTTGTAGTAACGATCTAACAGGCATATACACTCCAACATTGCGACGGTTATCAAGAGAATCAATCAAATTTGATACCCTACTGTCACCAATGAGAACCTTCGCCCTCTCCTGCGCGCAGTCGAGAAGCTCCAAAATAGACTTAAAAGCATACACGATCTGTTTTGTCAATTACTCACTATAACACCAATATAATCAGTTATATACAGAGGAACCTTGATCCGTCGCGCATTTATGCGTCAGCATGTAACATTGGGTTTTTTGGGCACTAAAATCGACCATATTCGCACGACCCCATTCTGAGATAATTTCTAGGTCTAGTCCAAGCGTATCATTCATGTCCTGCCTTATAGCACCAACCTAGGATACGCTTGGTCGATAATCCTATGAATACGAACGGTTGGACGTTTGACACAGGAGTTTACTAAGAAAAATAAAAAATATAATTCGATATAATATATCGTAACAGTGCATAGAGAAAGGGACCAGTAAGGTAATGGAAACAGTAAAAACCAACTATACAAAACAAGAGGAAGGGACGTTCCTGACGTCATGAGATGTGTCGCTTTCAAATGAGACCAATACCAACACGCTCAGTGATGGTACACCAAAGATACACGTATTCAAATCTTTAAAATGGCTCTCCTGAACAAAACCCTTAGGTCCCTTTCTATTTTGCGCTTCACATATATATCTGTATTTATATATATAAAAATTAATGAATGTATGTATGTTTATTTGTTTGTTTGTCTGTTTTTACCTTAAAGCCACCTTAATTGCTAAACCGATATTTATGAAACTTTTGCAGTATATTACTGATGGTCTGTAAGGATCTATTGACTATATATTTTTTGAAATTTTAATTGGGAGGTTCTTGGTTGCCAAAACAGATCATTTTACAAAATTTGGGGGGGGGGGGGGGGATTTTATAAGTGGGCGTGTCACAAAATAGATTTATTTTTATCGGTAAGAGAATATCAGTACACAACCTCTCTAAAAAAATGGGCGGAATTGGAATGGTGGTCGTGGCACAAAATGGATTTATTTACATTTAGAGAACGGTAAGAGAAAAATTGTCCAAATTTGGTTCACATAGCTGGGCTATTAAAACCCAGCATGTCTAGAAAAAAAGACGGGATTGGAGAAGTCGGCGTGGCACCTCCCATACAAAGACATTATAGATTTCTGAAAAACAATTTATCTGTAAAACGGCAGAGTCAAAGTTTTCAAAAAAGTTACAAACATCTTGGTTATCACTACACAGAAAGAAGAACATTCAGGATATGGTGGTGATGATGTTGGTGTTTTATCATTCTGTAAGGTGTAATATGGGTAAGTAAATCAATCATAATAATTTTTTCTTCCTAAATTCGAATTCAAGCACGAATTCGGGATAAAAACAACTTTATAATACTTAAATCAAGCGCATTTTGAGCATGTTTCAATCTTAGTTTTACTTACACAAATCTCATTTTCGGATTATTGTAAATACTTATGCCCGTTAAATAAACGTTGAAATAGGTTAAGATGACTGTTAGGTACGAACACTCTTTTTGTAGAAATTATGGGCATTATTCGGATTAAAACAATTTTATAATTCTTGAATCAAGCGCATGTTGAGATTGATTGAATCTTAGTTTTTCTTAAATCAAACTCATTTTCTGATTATTTTAAGTTCAAAATCAAGATTAAATATGGATAAATTAAATATTTTGGGATTGAAAATCCGTACTTGAATCAATCTTTCTGTACTTGATTTAAGAAAATCCGTACTCTACGTACTATTCATACCGCTTCGGATTGATTTGAGTACGGATGCATTGATTTTTCTTTTAAGTGTATGCAACATCCGACAAATTGTGGGAGGGTTTGAAGAAATAGGCGTGTCACAAAATAGATTTATTTATATCTGGAGAACAGTCGGAGAAAAATTTTCCAAATTTGGAAAGCAAAGCTTGGTTATAAATACACAACCTCTACAAGAAAATGGGCGGAGAAATGGGCAACATCAGTCAAGAAGTGGGCACGATTAGAAAAGTGGGCATGGCACGAAATATAATCCCGTATATTTTAAGGGCGGTAAATGTAGCGGGCATCATTTAATTTCCAAAATAAGCTGGGCGCTAGGTTTGTAGAAATTTCTATTACAAGTGGTTCCAAGAAGTTTGCTATAGACCAAAAATCACGATTGCTTCAATTGTTTTACCACAAAAATTTATTTTCTTAAGTTTCTATATAACTGCACTTCATTGCTGCATTTTAAAATTAAAAAAGCTTAATAGAGTATTTTTGTCCTTATCCTTATAAAATTATAGAAATTATTCTGAATGATTCGGAAACTGTTGGAAATATAAAAAAAATTGTATTTGGATGACTTCGGACAATTCTTTCTCAAATTATGATAAAATTTACTAGTATAACTGCCTTATTCCGGGTGAAATATTTTTCAAGCCCTTAAAAAAATCTCAACCCGATATTAAAAAAAAACTGAAAAGGACTTGAATTAAGCCCATACAAATCTTTATATTCCATATTGTTTTATTTAAAGTCGTTTTTGTTGCAGACCAGTGTATTTTACTTTCTAAGTGATTTGCTTTAAAAGAAAGCATTTTCCGGCAAATGCCTCAATTCGTATACATACTAAAAGGTGGATTAAAGTCTGTTATTTTTAGGCATGACAAACACCACCTCAAACTATTTATAATTTAACCCTCCGTTTTACACATGTTTACATTTTCAAATTAGTTAAGCATTAGTGTAGCCAGACTCACTAAATTTTTTAATACACTTAATTTGAAAAAAAAAAAAAAATTTAACTAAATGTGAATAATGTAAGCAAATTTATGACTACCAAATCCCAATTAATGCTTCTATCTAATTTACACGCGGTCAAGTATTCTTTAAGTGCTGGCTCACACACTTTTCATGTTTAAGCCGTCAAGTCTTAAGTTTTTAGGAGAGAGTGAAAAAGAAACAGCATCCTCTTTTCCTTTTTTTCCTAAATGCTCAGGAATTGACGCGTTATGACGGCTCAAACTTGAAAAGTGTGGACCAGCACTTGCTTTTGTATCTTTTTTTAATGAACATTTGCGGTTTCGACTTATTTGCTTTATTGGTTATAAATACAATATTTGGTGTGCAAAATTTCTTGAACACTGTACTTGCAATTTTGTTCCAAACTGTTGATCGGTTTGTGCATGTAGTTCTTCTTCATAGACCTGAGAATAACGCGATTCCTTTGGTTTTATGTCCAAATTAATTTCAATATCGGATGAATCGTTTTCATTTGGAATGTAGTCCAGATTATCACTCTGTTTAGCTGCGAACAGTTGAGCTTTATAATCTTTCCCAGCAGCTTTCTTTTGCGCAATTTGTCAATGTTCAAAACAGCATTTGAACTGAAGGAGCTAGCTTGTTAGTGCACATAGTGCATTCCAAAAAAATATTTGGAGTTACTAGTTTGTGTGCTTAATAGCTTTGAATATGTAATTGAACAAAAAATAATTTAAACAAGCAGGAAACAAATTACAAATACAAAGGGTTATCACGATGGTCATTGTGCAAATTTGCAATTTGTAAGTTTACAGTGCATATTATGATTCGTGAGCATATACCACTTTTATTTTTTGTGAAAATGTGCTATTTTTCTAAAAACTAATTCTGGCAATACAAAAAACTTCTGGCAGCACTGTAAAAATCTGCATTCGTTTACAATTATACACACGCAAATAAAAATAAATACATATTCTCTGTTTGAATTATTTAAATTTAATTCTCTTTTTACATTTAAACCCACGAAAAGGTTAAATTTAAAATTCTCCTTAAAAATAATATGGCGCTTAATATGTCAAATGTTATTGTCTAAATTTGTTTGCAACTGAGCAAATATGCACTACTAATTCTGCTCATGATTTTCTTAAGTGCAAACGAAGTAAAATAGAGCAAATTGCAAATACGTACATTTTGTTGCTGTGTTGTGCAAATGTGTGTATTTTTGCACGCATTTGCATCGTTTGCACACTTTGCACAACCCATCGTGATATTCCTTACAGCTTCTTCAATACAATATGTGTTGCACATATCGAGCCCTTACCGCAGAAAAGGCTTAGGCGACAAAAAAACACACGTTTACAGGAAAAGGTTTTTTTGTATAAAAATTTTCCATGAACATTGTCGCTTAAGCTAAAATAGTATTTGCTATAAAATCGTAACGGAACCTTATGTGACCATGACATTTTAGGAGATGATGCAAGTGTTGTCAATAAATTCTTTAATTAAAAAAAAAACGAAAATTTAAAATAATGTCGCTTAAGCTATTTTTGCGGTAAGGGTATGATGTGTGCAGCAAAAGTTTCCTTCAGTATCCTTTCGTGGATATATTTTTTAAATGTTTGCAGACAACTAAATTCTACTTGTAATTTTAAGTCTCTATCTAAGTCTTTAATATATTAAAATAACATTTCATTTTGAAAAAGGTCTGGGGGCTAATTCTGGCAATCGTGATCGATCGGGTTAAAGGCATAAGGGTAATATATATTTAATACATAAAAAGCTTAAACGTTTTTTTTTGTGTTTTAATGTGTTTCCGTCATTCGTCTTCTGTTTTTTTTTTTATATTGGTAATCTCTTATTCAAAATTAAAACAGCTTTATAGACTTCATTATATTCTATAAGTTTATTCAACCATAACCTTGTGTCCCAAAACTATAAAATTCTAAAGGCTTTAATATCAGTAGGAGTAATTAAGTTAACGTATTAATTTAATATAAAAACTCAAAATTTGTCCTTATAAGTGTCCATATACAAACATACATAAACCACATGTAACACAATGCTTCCACATACGTTATCCTTCCAAACTTTAAGCTGCAGGATATTTGGTAAATCAAGTCCAAAACAAAAAACCTTAAAATAGCCAACAAAACCACACATTCCAACGGTCGAAGTGATGGTATTCTTGGTTTTTGGTTGGCTTTGTATGATTAACCATATCGGCTTGATAATCTATAATTTACTCTTTTTCAAAATGTTTTACATGCATACATACATACAAACATACGCAAATGCCATAACCCAGCGGTAAATATTGAAAGGACCGCAAGTGGCAGGCCTTCTGGAAGGCCTCTACACTCGTTTCTAAAAGATTCGCTTCGCATGATAGCCTGCCTTCAGAAGTATGCCTTCTAGAAGGTATAAACTTCTTTTTAAAAGGCCTTCTGAAATATTCAGTACACATTCGCTACTCCCTTCTTTGAGAAGGGAGAAAAGAAGGTGTTCAGTTTTATTTACTTTTTATTTTTAGTGACCTTCCTTACTCCCTTTTTTGGAAAGGGATCGAATTTGTTTTTAAAGGAAGTGTTGAAGGCCTTGCGTCCAATGACAACCTGTGTAAAAAATAAATAAATATGGAATGCAGCGAGAAGGGCTTCTGACTGCTTGTGACTGCTAAATAAGGCCTTCTATTAGGCCTCTTTACTCATTCTAGTTACCGCTGGGAATATTAAGGTAAATTTGTATGTATTTATATATTTTAGTGTACATATTTTTTAAACTATCGGAAATGAGAAACAATAAAAAATACCCTGATAAGGCAAAGAACAAATTCTAAAACTATTTTAAAGTACAAAAAAGAAATAAACATAACAAATAGGACAAGAGAAAACTATTAAATCTAATAGATTCTACAACAACAAAAAACATGACCACAACCCTCATTTAGGGTTTATTCCATTTGTTTTTGTTGTCGTTGGTAACTTTGCGTTTTAATAGAGCTTTTCGGGTTCTTTTATTTCTTTTTATTTTATTGTTGTTGTCTTTTTAGGTATTGGTTTTACTTTACCGTTTTATGTGTATGCATGTATTCTATTGGTCTAGTTTTGTCCCTTAAAAAAAAAACAGAAAAAAACGACAGCAAAGAATAAAGTTATTGCTTACGAAACATTTTTTGTAGATCCTTTTAAGCATGATAATCCCAAAAGCAATATTTATATACGAATCCAAATTTTTATTCGTTGAGATCTCTAGTAAGTGTTTGTACGAGTGTTTGTACGAATATTTAGTACGATTTTTTAAAAACAGTATTTAAAAAAGTCTGGTGTTTTGTAAAATTCATAATACCGCTGTTTCTTTATTTTTTTTTGGGGTAAAGTTCGTCAAATGAGAGTGAGAATAAATTTATCTCATAAATAGTCAAAAGTACGGGAACACAAAAAACCAAATTGTTTATACAAAGTAAGCCATCAATTTTTAAAAAAAAACCATTTTATTTTATTAAATTTTCTAATTCTTACAGCAATTTTTTAAACTCTTTTAATGAAAAGCACTTTTTTGTTTGCTTTTCTTATTTTTTTTATGCTTTAACAGCTGTTTGATAATTTCCGCAATTTGCACTAAGAAAAAAAGGTATGGGCTGTTTCGTGGAAGCAGAACCCATGTTTTGCAATATAGTGGACCTTCTCGCATCGAAAAGATGTGAAACAAAATATTCTATTGTTTCTCGAAAAGTGAGAAAAATGTGTCTCTGTAACTCATGTCGAAAACTATGAAAAGAGATTACGTCGTTACGTAATAAATGTCATAATATTGCACTCGAAGCCGATGTGACATTGCAGACGTTGAAAACTCCAGTAACGGATATCGTTGACGGCGACCAAAATTTACTAAAATTCAAAATTTTTCAACGACGGCGGCGAAAATACAACCGTCGGCTTTACCAAATAATGTAAAGTGCGAATTTAATGTTTGTTGTTAGCAAACGAGCTTTGAAAAGCATCGTTTTTATTTTATAAAAATGTTAAAAGCAAAACAATTAAACAATAAAAAATGTGCCAAGAACAAAATATAACTATTATTATTCTTTGTATTTTGCATTTTTTATTGTTTTTTAGTGTAAAAATTTGTTGTCGCCCCATTTTTATTCGTGAGTTTATTTGACAGTTCAATGCGGGAACTTTTCTCACAAAAATGTTACAGACACACTTGTTTTGTAAATTGGCGAGTAATTTCCTTACGTGACAGCTAGTACTCGCCAAAAAAAAGTTACAGACACAGTTTAGTGAGAAAAACAGCTGTTTGTTTCAATATATGGCATTTTTGTTTCATTGCAAATATTTCAATCGAAAAGATTCTTGACGTGAGAGTTACTTAACATGGGCACATTAAAATTGCTTCAAATCGTTCTCATTTACAAAACCTAAAAGTGCGGCAATGCTGTAGTTTAGAAAACGACCAAATAATTACAACCAAATATAAAAAGTAATTTTATACAAATTCGATTCTATATTATAAATTTTTGAATGAACTTTACAGTTTTTTGCTTATAAAACTTCTGATTCACACAAACTTTTTATAGCAATTTGAAGAACTGCTAATTTAATTTTGGGCGTACTGATTGGTACAAAATCAAACAGAAAACTTGAAATTGTTCAAAAGTGATGTTATTTTAACTTTAAAATATCTTGAAAAATTTGTGAAAAGTGTCAAAGAAACACTTGCAGTTGAAAAGTCTGCAAAAATGTAACAAAAAATTGACAAGATCACGTTTGAAATTAATTTTTTTTTTTTTTTTTTTCAAATTACAATAAACAATTTTTTTAAATTATAAAAAATATTAAAGTATAGGAAAATACAACTAAAAAGGCAGGCAAAACAGACGAAAAAAACACTATTCCTAAAGAATCTGGTCCTTAACTTGCCCATATCCAAGATTCGTCGTTTACCAATATCCTCCCGGGTGGTACTTCACATATGTTTAAAGACGATAAACATGTTTTCGTAACACAATATTTTTTTAGTTTTTTTTTTCAAGACCTCAACAGTTTGTTAAGTTAGTAAAAATTTTCTTTTAACTGAAGCAAATTTAAAGATGGTTTTAAAGAAATAAAGCCGAAATTATCAACAGCAAAAGCTAGCAGTTATGCAGTATGGGCGATATTATCGATAGTCTTAAAATATCGACAGGAAACATATTAATATCGATATTATTATTATTTGAAATACAGCTATAAAGACAGGTAACAGCAGCTATACACACACAGTTTTTTGCCGCAAATTTTTACTTGCTATTATTAATTCGCGCTGAATTACAGCAATGAATACAAACAATAAGAATGGCAGGTGGTATGGATTGCTTAGCTGTCATTTTTTACTGCTAATTAAAGTCCTTTATGTCGAAAATTTGTATATGTTTACATAGGGACTGAAATGTCAAATATTTTTGTAATGTTGTAAAAAAAAAAATGTAATTGCGAGCATAGGATAAAACAATGAACGACTATTAGAGGATAAGTCCTCTAGATTGATTACCTTTTGGGTTGAGAATCGAAACCAATTGAGAAAATTATCTAAAGTTGCAGTTAACTAACTTATAGTCCCAGCTATTTCGTTTCCTTCAGAAAGGTGCTTATCAGCAGCACAATTTTTCAAAAACTGTCATCTAAAATAACGTGCGTACATACATACGTCTCATACGTTCAATAAAGTGATAAAAACAACGAACTGTAGCCTGATAAAAAATACTAGTTAAAGTTTTCCTGCACAAGTACAAACATTCAGTCGATAGTATTATCGATAGTATCCCAGCACTAGTATGGACTAAAGCCTACGTAATAAAATTTATACAAAAGAAAGTTTCGACAAATTATTGTTTCAGATTATTAGATTTCAAAAGCGTGCCGGTACCGGTACCGTTTAGATAAGATCTAGATACTTAGCACGAACTAAAAGAGATTATAAATATTTAAAATTAATATTATTAAGATTTTTGTTAAAAATGCAAAGTATTTCAAACATTGACGAACATAGACGATTTCGCAAATCCGTTTGAAGCAGACCTGCAGTGGAAAATTGTCTCTCAAATGTGACAGAATTTATTTGAAAACTTATGTACGTATTTCTATGCCAGGTTTGTAAATTTTTGGGGCATAACATTTGATTGCGCCAGTCGGCAAGCGGATATGCCTCTCTGGCAAAATTGGAAGATCGAAGGTATATCAAGACTTCTTTTACAGCTGAACCACAGCGTAAGATGGAAAAAGTTTAATTCTTCCTGAAATTTTCTTGTAAGATTTTTATAAACGCTTTAAAGGTCAGTTCTTGTAGACTTATCAGAACTTTTGCTACTTGTAGGGGTTATGTGCATTCAAGACTTTCGGAATGAAGAGTCATGTTACGTAGCTCAAGAAGAAGTTTTTTCGATCTTTTATCTTTGAACTTTCTGTCTCAATTCTTTAATTCATTAAAATTGACGAGGTCGGCAATTTTTGGGACTCTCAACTATTCTGCATCTTAGTTTATGAACTTAATGTATTTTCTAATAATGTTCGGAGACTGCTAACTAGCGGAATAGTGGATTTTGTGGTATCTTCGAAAAAACTCAAAACCTGATTTCAATTCTCACAAAAATTATTACAAATAACCAGAAAAATCTTTAAACGTACAAAAAATAAGCATTGAAAATTAAATTTCTTGTTAAAAAAAAAAGTAGTATAAAAAAAGTATCGACGTATCGCCTGTAAATTATCACCCACACCGATATAATATACATATATCGGTATTCGTTACGTCCCTAATATAAATCAAATGCCTTAACCAATATTATTATTCACAACTTGGCTATTTAAAAAAAGAAACCTTCACGTTATGTTGAAAGTGAAATCAGAAACTGGAGTTGTTTCAAATAAGACTTGAATCGTACACTGATACAAAACAAAGTTATGCAAAATTTACGGAAAGCATTAAGAAAATATTTAGAATGGCCGTTAACTATTGAACATTTTAATAAAATCTTTTTAATTATATTTAACTGAAAATTTTATTATCTCATTTAAAAAATATTTATTTATTCATCTTTTCTGAAGATAATCACATATTTTAACTCGCTGTTATCTATAAATTTGTGTTCTCTTCTTGTCATCTTTTTCATAATCAGTCGTATAAAGTCAGTTTTAAATTAAAACTTTTAATATTAGTCTATACACATATGTTTTTGTTGAGTTTTCGCTTTTGAAAGCAAATGGCAACACTTATTTTCTTTTCGTAAGCTTTGTGCTAGAAACACAACTGGGACGAACGACGAACTTCGCATAGTACGACGAATTCGACGGCAAGAATTCGTTGCGTAAATTCGTAAAATGAGACACAATAAGTGCGTGAACCTAATTTTTTTTTTTAATTTATAAAAAACTATTAATCGGGTGTGTTTTAGAATCCGAATCCACTCGAAGTGGATTACTTCAGCATTTTTGGTGTTCTGCATTTCGCTTTTGCGATCTCAAATTAGTTTTTGGGTTTGTTTAAAATTTTGTTTTCACGATTTATAATAAATATTAGACTTTGCTATCATGCCGCTGTTAGCAAATTTTTGCGAATTTCCGGTAATTTTGCGATTTTTACCGAATTTCAGCCATTCCTTATAGTTTTATGGACTTTTTTTTATATCAATTTTATGGTTTTTTTGAAATAAGAAATTTTTTTTTTGCGAATTTTTGCATTTTTTTTATTTTGTTATTTTCTGTCATTTTGTTTTTTTTCACTCATTTAGCGATTTCTAATAAATTTTAGTGTTTGTTTAAAAGTTTGCAATTTTTTCGCGAATTTTAGCCAAGTTCGCAATAGAAGCGAATTGTCCCTGTAATTCTTTACAGATTTCACGATTTTTAATATATATTGAACTTTGCTATCATGCTGCGCTGTCCCTTTCCCAATTTATTCGTTGTTCGTCTGCGTAAGAAATAGAAATAAACCTATCGCAGAGTTCGTTACGGCCGACGAATTTCGGTCTACGCAATGATTGTGTGTACTTTCATATACACCAATGTGTTCTATTTCTGGTGACGAATATTCGTTGCGAATAATTCGTCTTTTGTCCCAGTTGTGTTTCTTGCATTATGCGTACACTGTGATTATCAAGGCACATTTTAAATATTAGAAATTGAATGACAGAAAAAAAGTAAAGTGTGTCACCCATACAAAAGTAAACAAAATTTGCTTACATTTTTTTTAAATTAAATCTGACTTTTATGCGTTGCAAAAAAAAAAACAAAATGTGATAAGTTGACTTATTAAAAATACCTGGTTTTTACTGTTTAATGTCATTTTTTTTTTGTTTCCCCAAGCTAATACCGCGAAGCTCTACGCTTGTCTGCAGGATACCATTGTCACTGGTGGGAATCGAACCTGCAACCCCCGCACTACCAGCTAGCCTACCGGAGAACCCTTAATATGGTCGCCTTTCATTTTGGTATTTAATCAGTCTCAGTCGGCTACATTTTTTAAATCGATGCCTTAAGTCCCAGTAAAACTTCGCATACTTTTTTAAAATGAATAACTTCTTTAACTAATTATTTTGTACCTTTCTTCTTTAACTACATCTATAACAACTTCTATAACTACTTTTTTCTGCATGTATGCAGGTAAAAAAATAATGTCCTACTTTTTAATGCGTTCATTTTGGGACATCCCTTGTAAAATTCATTGGTTCTTTCAGTAGAATTGTAAGTAGTGCTCTTATGTTTTTCTGATTACTTAACACATTATTTTGTAGGCGAAGTTTTTACTGGGGTGTATCCTGTTATTGCTTCAATGATTTTCTTCTCTAAAAAAGAATGTGATTAAACTAAGAACTAAACTTCTTGGGAATCTAGAAAAAACTGGTTAAACTTTATATTATGTATAGGACTATGCAATGGGAAACTCTTAAGATCTTTTTTTTTCAATATACCCAGTAAAAACTTCGGTTTCTTTTTCAAAATGAATAGCTTCTTTAACCCATTATTTAGTAGCTTTGCTCTATAACCACACCTATAACAACTTCTATAACTTCTTTTTTCCGGATGTATGTAGTTAAAAAATATAATGACTTACTTTTGAATGCTTTCATTTTGGGACATCTCTTGTAAAATTCATTGGTTCTTTCAGTAGAATTTTAAGTATTGCTCTTATGGTTTTCTGATTATTCAACCAATTATTTTGTAGGCGAAGTTTTTACTGGGTATTAGACAATATAAAAATAAACACATTTACACTTAATCGCAAATTATATTAGAATGTAATCCCTTAATACCCGCTGGAACTTAAAGCCTCAACAAAACCTTTATATTGATGTCTATTAGCTGTTAATCATTTCATTTAGACAAGGTTAAGGTAACGCAGCTCCTTGAAGTCTCAATTTAGCGTCTCCATATGTTAGTCGGAGTGTTAGTCGGTTTGACAGATCTTCTGGATCCCTGAGGATTATATTCTTTGGATTGTCTCGTAATATTATTCGTTGGCTTTCGCATTCGATATTACTTAAATGCAAATTTATTCGATTAAAATGTGTATATTGAAAAAATTTGCTTCGAATATCCGGGTTCAACAAACCAAAAAAAAAACAGATACATTTTTTCCAATTACACCATTAAGGCGTAGTCGTTTGTTACGTTGAATGAAGCGAATGATTGTCTTCTAGTTTTCACATTTTTTTCATGTATCTCCCTTTTTTTCTTATTATTCTATGTGTACAGTTGAGTGATCAAACTGTCTTAGTATGTGCAACGTAGCGATGAATTATAGGCTCTGTTTTATAAACACGTATGTATATGTATGAGTGAGTTTTATTATTGTGTCCCTGTTTCTCGTGCTAAAGACACACGAACGTGCAAAAGACAAACACACATACGCATGGAAATATAGAAAGATAAATAAAAAAAGAAAATTGTAGTTATTTTTGCTGTTGTTTGCTCGTTTATTTAATTCTGTAAGGAGAGTATTTTAGTTTTTTTCCTTTTCTTACTTATAAAATATAAACAATTTTTTTTTTTTTTTTGAGTTGTTATCATGACTCAATTTGTTCAAAATTTAAATATATGTACATTTATTTGTAAAGAGTTATTCTTAAACAAACGAATTTTGTTATATTTAACTTTTTTAAATGTTTTTTGTTTCTTACATTAATTTAATCTCCGAGTTTGTATAAATGCCTGTCCTCTTTTGCACCAAATTTTATGTTTGAGTTTTCAAGAATTTAATCTTCTAAAATATGAAGTTGTTTACAGAGCGCGGAGTTTTAAAAATAGCAAACAATTTATTATTTTTATTGCTTTTATAAAAATAACTACACCAAAGAGGTTTTGACATTAAACTTTCTCTACAAACATAAATCATAAATTCAAGTTTATTTAACTGTCTGTTTAACCATTTCGAACGTAAGCGTTCGTATAAAATTTACTAAATATTTTTAAGACCGAGTGTTTTTCATAGAATGTTTATGCGAACGTTAACGTTTGAAATTGTTGGACAGGCAGTCAGTGACTGCAAAAAAAGTATCATTAGCCTTAGTTTTCTTAAGTACTACACGTGTAATAAAAGAAACATTGTGTAACCATTAACAATTTTTAATAAGCCTGAAGTAAATTTTAATTAGGAACATGGAAATCTGCACAGAAAAAATTATTGGTGATTTTTTATCAACTAAAAAAAATTATTTAAAAAGTATTTAAACTTAATAATGAAATAATTGAATCAATTATTTTTTTTGTTGAACGAAAATTAAAAATATAATTTTGATTTAATTAACATTTTAGTTGTTTTGAAACAAATTTTGAATAAAAATATTAATCAAATAACAAAAAATTATTTCATTTAAAATAAAATAATTATAACTTGTGTAATTGTTGTTGGAAATTGTCAAAATCAATCAACACATTGTTTGAAACGGCAAAGTTTTTTGATCTTTTTTTTAATTAAAACTAAAAACATCATTTATCGAAAAAAAAATCTTCAAAATATAAAATTTTTACAATTTTTAATATTCTTAATTAGGCTTAAGTTCATGAAATTTTAATTTTTCATTAAATTATTTTTGTGAAGAAAGAAATTTTACAACATGAAAATTAATTAAAATTTTATTGATAATTTTTCATTCTTGACGTGGCTGGGGCTCGAACCCCGGCCGGCAGGTTACCATGACATGTTTCGATTGCAACCACTCAATCTCCTCAGATGGATTTGCCGTCTTACACTCGCAGCCATGAACTTAAGCCTAATTAAGAATATTAAAAATTTGGATTAAAAACCATAAATAGTTCAACAAAAATAACCACAATACTAATTATTGTAAAAAGCTAAGGCACGAGCTCTATGTGTACATTTGTCCTTCAAGTTGTGCTGAAAAAGGTCAACAGAAAAGAAAAAGAGAAAATGAAAAAAACAAAAAAAATGTACTTGGACTTCAAGAAAAATTCTTGACAAAAGTACGATAAAACAGAAGTAAGGAAAAAACATGTAAAATCAATTAAAATGGATAATCATTCAGGAAAGCAAATTTCGATCTACCAAATGTTAAAATACAATTTGGTTTAAGGATTGATGTTTGACTATTGACGTTAGCAGTCGTCAATGGCTGCGAGTGTAAGACGGCAAATCCATCTGAGGAGATTGAGTGGTTGCAATCGAAACATGTCATGGTAACCTGCCGGCCGGGGTTCGAGCCCCAGCCACGCCAAGAATGAAAGATTATCAAAACAATTTTAATTAATTTTCATGTTGTAAAATTCCTTTCTTCATAAAAATAAATTAATGAAAAATAAAAATTTCATGAACTTAAGCCTAATTAAGAATATTAAAAATTTGGATTAAGAACCATAAATAGTTCAACAAAAATAACCACAATACTAATTATTGTAAAAAGCTAAGGCACGAGCTCTATGTGTACATTTGTCCTTCAAGTTGTGCTGAAAAAGGTCAACAGAAAAGAAAAAGACAAAATGAAAAAAAAAATGAACTTGGACTTCAAGAAAAATTCTTGACAAAAGTACGATAAAACAGAAGTAAGGAAAAAACATGTAAAATCAATTAAAATGGATAATCATTCAGGAAAGCAAATTTCGATCTACCAAATGTTAGAATACAATTTGGTTTAAGGATTGATGTTTGACTATTGACGTTAGCAGTCGTCGATGGCTGCGAGTGTAAGACGGCAAATCCATCTGAGGAGATTGAGTGGTTGCAATCGAAACATGTCATGGTAACCTGCCGGCCGGGGTTCGAGCCCCAGCCACGTCAAGAATGAAAGATTATCAATAACAATTTTAATTAATTTTCATGTTGTAAAATTCCTTTCTTCATAAAAATAAATTAATGAAAAATTAAAATTTCATGAACTTAAGCCTAATTAAGAATATTAAAAATTTGGATTAAAAACCATAAATAGTTCAACAAAAATAACCACAATACTAATTATTTTTAATAGGGGCAAAATCAACAAATGGGTTGCTTGATTCTATGAATTTGGTATAAAATTGCTGATTAGAGAAAATTTTTAATTTTTTCTGTGTTTATTATTATGTATTTGTTGTTTGTATATTCCTTATTCATGTAATCCTTAGGAATTAAATTTCCTTTTAAAGTAGAAAATAAAATTGAAGAAATGTTTTCCAAGCGTATTTGTACACGGAAAGAAATGTACTTTCTAAAGTAATCAGCTTCGTTTCTCAAAACAATGAAATCAAAAATCCAAAAAAGTTTCTTGATTTTAACTAATTTCGTTTGATTTAGTAAAATTTTCTTAAATAAAGAACCAGTTTACAACACATAGTTTGAGCTAATTACTCAGTGCAAGTTAAACTCTATTTTTGGTTTAAAATGTGTTAAGCCAACAAATCAGTAAACATATGGTTTATACATGGTATAAACGCGATAAATCGGGCGTTTAAACAACCAACACAAGCGATATGAATTTGACAACATTTATAGTAGTGCTGCATTGGGGCACTGATTTATAGCTGTTGGGTTTAAACTAGATATAAGTTTAAGTTTCGTTCAACTTAGCCAATGTTTAAACATTCACTGATTTATTAGGCATTCGAATAAGTAATTTTTGGCTTGGCGGAGAATCATGCAAAATTTTCTTGGTTCAAGCCATATTTAGTAAATAATTCTTTCCGTGTACTTATTGTACGTGTCAAAGTACACAAAGTATGAACAATGTGAATAAATTGCAGTATAAATATTACTCATACGACATTTAAAAAAAAAGATAAATGTAACAATCTTTAACGGAATAAATTTAATAAATTAAGCGCAGTTAACTTATCACACGAACATTTAGTGTTAAGATTAAACTGCCAATTCAAACTCAACTTACTACTGGAATAAGATCATATTTTTAAAAATTGTATTTTATAATAAAGTTTAAAGAAACGCTAAAACTAGTCTTGTGTACTTTTCTGTATTATATTTAATAAACACGTGCACAGATACAACTGTTCGTTCGTGTGTGTTTACAAAAATGAGTGCGTATTGATCAGTCTGATCAGGTCTGGTGATTATGATAAGTTGATATTGTTATCGTTTGTAGCAGAGTGCATGTGAGTTGATAAAAACAGAATGAGAGTAACATATCTGTTTTCCTATGTTTCGCATAAGCAGTTACTACCAGAAGATGATAAATACAAACTTATTGTACAAGTCCGTTATTTTTTTCAATAATTTTTGCGCAAATGTGTTTTGAGCAAAAAAAAAACGACTAACAAAATATCTTACAAAAGCAAAACTTTTACTTAATGTGCACAGGCTATCCATTATTGGGTTGTACAATTTGCCGAGCAATACATGGCTCAAAATCACCAAGGTGCAGAATTGGTTTTGCTAGCAATTTTATATATTAAATCTTGACTTTATTGAAAAAAGAAAATTTATAAATTGCTACAACTAACCTGTTTTATGTGTACATCAAACAATAAATTTAATTAAAAAAGTAATTTTTAAACTAAATCAAAATACATGCAGAGAAAGTCATTTCGGGAACGCGTCCTAATTACGATCTTCAAAAACAAGTCCTAGATATTAATGAACAATTTAAGGTATTTAACACCAGTTATTACTAAATGCACGGTAATTAATTTACAAAATCTAGTTTTGAAAAGGACACTGAAACATTATTTATTTCTTGTTATAAAAATTAAAAAATAGTTTGTCTGATAGTGCACAAGTCATTTCAGTGAACGCATCGATAATCAAAAAATAATTATTTTAAGTGAACAAAGTCATTTGGTGTTAAACGGCAGTAGAAGAAAAAAAAAAACAATAAAAAATCCCACTGTCAATGCATTTATCGTCAAATAAGTTATATTAAAGTGGTAAATAACTTTCAATTCATTATTCGTAGAGCGTAGATCATTTCGTGAACGTCTTTGTTAAATGTAATTACACCCACAATATTCTGTACGTAAAATTAACTGAAATTGTAATATAAAATAAATGAAAATTCAATTAAAAACCGGTCTACTTATTTTTCATTTATTTTTAAAAAAAAGTTCATTTAATTTTTACTGTCCAAAATCAACACCATATTCCGTAAAATCAAATAAATATTCAGTTATTTTATTAAATTCAGCAATTTTCGTTTACTACACTGAAGAGCTAAATTTCTAAAAAATACCAGACAGACACCTGTCCCCTTGTTTTTCTTATAAGCGAGAGAGGGAGAATAATATTATTTACTTACCCTGTTGCACACGATTGTTTTACTTTTGTTGTACTGACCACGTTGTTTACAGAAGAACTCTCAATTATAAGGCACCAGCAGCATAACCAAAATGGCTTCGCAATTATTTTACTTTTAAAATTTGATGTATTTAACTAAATTATTTTAACAAATAGAAAATGGGAATTGCTTACACAAAACAAGCAATTCATTTTTTATAGATAAGTAAAAATTAATTTTTGGTAGTTAAATTATATAAAATAACTAAATGTTCATTTGTTTTTACGGAATTCGCGGTTGAATATTTGACAGAAAAAATTAAATTATCTTTTCGTTACTTTAAATTACATTTTCATTTAATTTAACATAAAGAAGAATTTAACTCAATCAACGGACAATATTAACTGCAACTGAAAATCCGTATTAATATGCACTTCGTTTTTTGAATAACTGTTAGAATCAGTTAAAAATAAATTTGCTCGGAATTTTAAATGTTTATTTATTTAAAAATGTCTGAACGGAATATTTCTTAAATAACCCTGTAGTAAACAAAATAGTCAGTTGCAAAAAACACTAACTATAAATTAACTATTTTTCAAATAACTACAAATTGGTTTAAATCTCATGCAGATATCAACCAAACATTTTGCATAGAGGCACACGTAAAACACAAACAAAAGAAAAAAAGTAAAACAAGCATGCCATGAAGTCAAATGAAAAAATATATACAAACATATTTAAATAATAATAATTATTGAAAATAATTAAAAATTAACGCAAAACAAATCTGTTTATGAACAAAAAATTACATATGTAGCGTATTTATTTCAGAACTATTATTTCATCATCATTTAATGCAATTTCATGCAAAATTTTGTTAAATAATTATTTCTATATAAAAATATACACAGATATACATACATATGTACATAAATTCATACATACATATATTTTTTTGACAAAAATTATTTAAAATTTAAATAATTTATTATAAACTGACTATACTATTAATTAACTATAAATAGGTTGAAAAATAAGTAGTTAGTAGTCAGTTTAAAAGTCATGCAAAGATGGCCAATTGACTATTGGCTATGACATGCCCATGTTAAAATAATGAGTCGTCGACAAGGAAAAACGTCACTTAATCAACTAGATTTGGTTATAAAAAACCAGTTTGAAGTTACTTACAAATGGGTTTGACTTCCTACAGGAAAACTACAGTCCGTTACTTTAATAATATTGTGAGTGTATTGATGAAATTCTTTTTTACGACAAGAAATATTAAAGTAGCCCCAAATATTTTACTATTGACAAAGTCAGGTCGCATTTAAACTGGTCGCGCATTTATTTGAAATCGTCATTTCGTGAACGGTCATTTCGGGAACGTTTCCGTATATAATGGCACGTTCCCGAAATGACTGTTGCGTTCTCGGAATGAAAATTATTGTTTTATTCTGTTCATGTAACGTTAATTTGATCATAAGAGTTTTGAATATTTTGATTTTTCTAAAATTTTATGCACGATAATAGCAACGTCTTTAATTTTTTGGCGTATTTTGCTTGAAAAGAATTTTGTATGTATTGTTTATAATAATGTTTATATAATATAGATTCATAATAAACCCGTGTTATTAAACGATGCTTAAGTTATGTACTTTGTTTTGTTTTTGTTAATTTAATCAAACTTAGAAATACGTTCCCGAAAGGATGGTTTTCGCAAAGATATTCACTAAAAAGCAGTTTTATAAAACAAGCTTAGAATTTTGGGCGCCGCCCTGTCAAAGTTTATTAATATACAAATTTTGCAAAAGTATAAACTACACAGAAAAAATTATTGGCGAATTATTTTCAAACAAACGCGTGTTTGAAATTTTTTTTGATTTCTACAAATTTTTTTATTGATTCAATCAATATTTTTGTTTGATTTTTATTTAACCAACAAAAATGTGGACAACTCTTCAAAAATATAATAAACGCGCTATTGGTTTCAAGTTTTCATAATTTTGTATGAAATATTTAATGCTCTTTAATGTTGTCGTCCTTTTGCATTTTTTTTATTGATTTTAAGCAACACTTCTTTATGATAAATATAAGAACTACAACAAAAAACACATGCAGTCTATTTTTGGACGCTTTAAAAAAGTACAGCAATAAGAAAAATGATAAAATAGCGTGACGAGGTTTGTAGTAAAAAAACAACAAAAACAATAGCAGGTAAAAAAAACGTTTCATTTTTTTAAACAACAGAAACAATAACAGCATTATAAGAAACAAACAAAATTTTTGGTTGATTTCAAAGTAGGTAAAAAAAACAAAATCCCGTATTCAATTTTTTCAAACAGTTTGTTTAAATACATCAAATACAAAAATAGAATGATGACGAAAAACATATCGAGTCAGTCTGCCGCCGTTTTTTGGTTACATTTCTTCTTCATAAGCAAAGGAAAGGATGCAAAAAAAGTGAGTGACGAAGAAAAACATTGTGTGTATAAATAAGACTTCGTTCAAAAATTATTCCAACAAAAAAAATGTGTCTGAAAGCCATCCGGCCGCTCTGCTTCATCTTCACCAACAGTGCTTGCTTGTGTGCGTGTCATTGCTTGTGCCAAAACTTTTTTGTTTGATTCAGCAAAATTATTTGCTTAAAATTTATATGAATTTCAGTAAACATTTTGTTTGATTCTGTAAAATTATTAGTTTGAAAAAATCGGCGTTTTTTTCAATAAACAAAATGCAAATAAATTGTTTGAATATGCGAATTTGTTTGTAGGACCGATTTCAGACAAAAAATTGTTTGATTCTACAAATTTTTTGTTTGAATTGAAAAAATAATTTTTTCTGTGTAAGAGCCATCATTATAGCTTAAAATTTGTTCTGGCTAAAATCAATCTTGAAATTTACAACCTTGGTGATTTTGAGCCATATATATATGGAAATAACTATATTAAATCTCAATGCGGCACGTTTTAGAACTAAAATATAGATTTGAAATTTTCACAAACTTATTCTCTTGGTATCATTTAATCATTTAACTGCATTAAAAGAAAATATACACTTAGCATCAAGGTTAGATTAGGAGTAGGAGTTTGAGTCGGTGTCGGTGTCGGACTTTAAAAATTTCAGCGGTTGGAGTTAGAATAATTTTTTGACGACTGCACAGCACTAGTTTTTAATTAAATTATTAAAATTTTAAATTGTTGTTATTCATAACTTCTTTAATTTAATGCCCGCAATAATATAAAATTGACAAAAATTATTGAATAACTTAAATGTTAATTTAAAACTTACCTAAAAGTATGCAATGTTGTTAATTTTATTAAGAGCAGCCAAATCTTTTATTTAATTTCAATTTCGCTTTATGGTTGTTGTTTTTTTATGAAGTGATAATTTGTTTTTTTTTTACAAGTTTTATTTTAATTTTATTTAATTAGATAATTTATTTTTTTATTTATTTATACTAAATTTTTAAGTATTTTATTAATAATTTTTGGTAATTAACTAGAATTTGTTTTATAAGCCTTTTTTTATTTAAACTATTTAAGTTGATTTGCAAGGATGTTTTTTGATTAATAATTATGTTGACTGAAACGAGAGCGGATCAAAGGAGCGAGTGGAGTAAATATTATTATTATTATTTAGCTTAAAAACGTAATAATTTATCACTTTTAACAAGAAAAAAAAAATGATTTTTTTTATTATTCTTTTTTGTAAACAATTTACAGTTGTATAGACCAGTGAAGTAATTCTGAAAAAAATAAGAAAAATAAATACAAAAATAAGAATAATGATTTTTTTTTTTTTAAGAAAAAATTTCAAACACAAAAGAAAATTAAGTAAATAATTTTATTCAAATTTATTCATACTAGAAATGCAATGAACTTTTTATCTTTTTGTTTTAATTTTTGTTTGTTTTTTATTCGTTATCCATAAACAAAATTTATTCTGTCTGGAGAACGAACAAATTTCAACAAAAAAAAAAAAAAAAAAGGAAAGAAAACAAAATTATACACTATTAAATAACAAAAGTAAGAATATTATAAAAAAATATCAAAAGAAACTAACAAAAGTTTCAAATACATTTGAATTAAGTGCTTAATAAACTTGACACTGAAGCTACAATAAAAAAAAGAAGCAACGACGATACTAAAAATATGAAAAAAAATAAAACCCGCAGCTAAATAAAAGAAATAAATTGTAATTTATGGATATGAAAATGAGTTTGTATTTTCATTTATACTACACACATGCAAACATTTACATATCGCCAACTAAAATACTTCAGGGAGTTTTTATATCAAACGTAAATGATGGCTTAAGATTTGAAAAATAAAATGCTGATTCAAGGTACAATTAGACAAATACAGTTAACTCAAACTTTTTTCCTTCTGAGGCAAAAACCGACACGTTATATTCAGATCTTTCCGCTGCAAAAATATCGTTATATTTTGTCAACTTTTTCCTAATGAAACGGCTGGCTTAATTTTTCTTTTTCATATGCCGTTGACATTAAGAAAAAAAAAAAAAAAAACTCTCTTGTTGATCAAGTGCGATAAATACTTATATTCACGGAAACCAGAAATATTCTCTTAAAAAAGCGATTTATGCGTATTAAATATGCAGTCAAATCTTTAAAATATGCCCTGAAAACTGTTAAAAATATGCCCCAAAAAAAATTTAAAATTGCCAATTTCAAAACAAAATATTCAACAATTAATTATAGTTCCATTTAATAAAAACAATCCTAAAATAATTATCGGTAAAGCCGAAACACCATATGATTTTCTGAGATGAGATTTTTTGGGCGAATTCAATCTAAATAACAACACAATAAGATGGTTAACGGTTGGTTAATAATAACTAACGCTGAGCTGCTTCGAAGCACGAGCCAACAGGCAATCCAGTGCGACATCCTGAAAAGGAAATTTGGATGGATTGGGCATACACTAAGATCCGATAACGAGGTAGCAAAGGCAGCGCTGCAGTACAACCCCCAAGGTTCTCGACGTTCTTGACGTCCAAAAACCACTTGGCGAATCGCAACCATTCGTGAGCTGACAATTACAGGGTTTTCATGGAACGAGGCATTAAGAACAGCCCACAACAGAGTCCGTTGGAAGTAATTAATTGAGACCGTTTGCTCCCTAGCTGGAGAATAGCGCACCATCATCAATAAGATGGTTAACGGACACAAATAGTCTTATTTGGAAAGAAGTTTTTATGGGGAATATGCGAAATTATATATATACCGATTCTCACCATTTACATAGACTTCGTCCTTAGTACAATTAAAATATATTTACCAAATTAGCTACAAGATTGCAAATTGTACTTCGCGCACAAAGTTAACATAGACAGATAACCAGCCGGACGGACGGATGAACATCGCTAGATCACTTTAAAAAGTCTTGGAGAAATTGAAGCTACACTTTGGGTTACAGATTGAAAGAAAACAGAATTTTGCAAAAAAAAATTTATTTATTGCGAACGCTCTTGTAGGCACCAAAAAAAATCTCAAATGTATCCAAATAGGCCTTAAAAAGGCAAAATATGCGCTATAAACTTAAAAAAATGCTGCAAGAAAGCTCTTTTAACCAAATTATGCAAAAAAATGCTGCAAACGGTAAAATATGCAAAAATATGCACTATCAAATCGATGCCAAAATTCATAAAAAGCTCTAAAACGGATAAATATATAATTTCTGCCTTCATTGGTCGCACCAGGAAAACATGCAATTGCGCATATTTATGGTTTCCCTGCTTATATATTTCTTGAATCATTTAAATTAAAATAAAGTAATTTGTTTTTAAAATTAAGTTTAGAAATGTATTTAAGGTATAATTTAAGTGGCATACCTTTGCATTTCAGTCAACGATACATATATAAAATAATATATTTCTTTAATAAAAACGAATAAAAAAAAATATCGTACATACACATTTAAATTTTACACGATATTAACAAAAAAACTCTTCAGGTGTTTTTAAAAATTTTATTAACATCAACTATTTAATTATTATACAAAGTTTAATTGAGCATTAAACACACGCACAATGGGTCTATAAATAAAAACCCTGGGGACGCCCTCGACATACATTTATACATACGCTTGCATTGCTTTTTTGGGCTGTGGTCGTAACAAAATAGAACCGTAGGCTTAAAGTTTGCATACAAATTTAAGTGGGTTCTAAAACTTGCCTTCTTTTAGGGCGATTTCATGTCATAGTAAAATTCGAAAAATGCCGACAGCTCTTAAAATTTCTTAAAATTAATGTATACAATTTCTATTCAAAATAAAGTGAATAATGGCAGTATTCATAAAAAAGCAAGTAAAGTGCTATATTTGGCTGTCTCGAAATTTATATACCCTGCACCAAATTATTGAAAGACCAATTATTCCCTTTAACACAACGGGAATTTATTACTGGAACCACATGAGCTGTACTTAATTGCGGCTGCCAGCGGAACATATTTGCTCCCTAGTTCCTATAGATTCGTTTCAAAATTATTTATTCCGGGATCATATTTTTTAACCAAACAAATCTCACATACAGGAAATATTTGTGCTCAATTTTATTGATCTAAGTTTTTGGGTATGGAACCTGTCCTACCAAAATATTGAATTCAGAAGAACACTTGTATGAGAGCAGGTGAAAAAACGATCAATTTGGTAAATTGTTAATATTAAATCAACACCCGAGCCAAATTCGATCCTTCTAACCTACATGGCTTAGGCGCTATTGTGGCAAATCCATTTATGAACCGATTTGTTTATACAAACTACCAGTATTCTACTAAGTTTAGTCAAGGTGAAAGTGAAAACATAAGGTTCATAGGTTATAAGGAGACTTTAAAAAGTAAATTTTTATTAGTAGAAAAGAGATTTATGATCAAAATTTAGAAGCAGTCGTGATTTTTGGCTCAAATCTTAGCCATTTGTTGACAGATTAGGCTGAATTTCAATATCAAACTATTCCGCACTATTTGTAACATAAAAATATAGAAACCTAGTCTCCATAATATCAACCCATTTGCGCAAAATTATCGTATATGCCAATTTTTATGAAATTGAGTTTTTGTTGCAATCTTGTTCTACACTCAAAGAGACGTCGCCTGACAAAATATTGTAGGCGAATTCCACTTCGTTGCTCCAAAAATTTATCGTTGCTCCAAATTATTGCAAGCGAAGGCAGAGAAAAGTATAAAAATGGCTCTCCTGTAAAATTTGGTTTTTGTAACATACGATCATTTCGATATCTGTGGTCTATGGGGAATCAATTTCAACATAAAAACGCACAGACTGCAGATCTGTAAAAACTCCAATCAATTTCCATTGAAATAAAAGTGTTTCATTTTTTGATTTCATTGAATTCTTTCTAAAATTGGAATATTTTGGGAAATCATTGAATGCAAATAATTTAATTGCAATCAAATCGATTGCAATAATTTTTTTTTTTTTGTTGAAGCCATGCGAATTCAATAAATTCCTTTGAAATCACAACTAAAATAAAACTTCTACAAAAACATATAAACTTGGAATCTACCAAGTCTTGCCAAACTCAAATTTGCTAAATTCTTGACATCCACTAAAAATCTGCTTAAATAATCTTTTATAAAACAACGCAATTGTTAAAAGCAAATGAACCCACCATTTGCACTCAAAATATCTGAACGCTTTTGTTTTGAGTCAGTTGTTTAACGTTTTTAATTATTTCTGTTGATTAAAGAATTCAATACACACACAAGTGTTGATACGGGTTTCCGTTTCAAATCAGCTCTTCAGTGTTGTCGAATTATAAGTGAGACTTTTAAACAAACAAACCGATAAAATATTTTTTTTCTTTTTGCATAGCTTTGTTTAAGGAAAACTGTTAAAAAAATGTTAATTCTTGACGAGCAATAAAAATTCAAATCGAGAAAAATCAAAATTATCAGAGTCAGGTTTTTTTCTAGAAGAAGGGTTTTCATTTGAACAGAACGAAGATTTAGATTCTGATTTAATTTTGATTGCATTAATTTATATATGAGGTGATTTAAGAAAACTGAAGTCAAACAATAAAATTTCTGATTTTGAATGCAATCAAATAGTTTTAATCATTAACGAGAACACATTTAACTGCAATTAAGTTGTTTGTACGAATAAGTACAAAAATTAGCACGAAATTTTTTATTAAGTTTTGATGGAATAGAACAATAGCAGTTTTCTTCAAATTGTCAAAAACAAATAATCGCCTGTTATCGCATAAAGCAATTCAAGGCTGAAGTGCACTTTACGGGGCGTACGAAAAAAAATAAAAAAAATATGCAACCCGATTCAGAATAAAAAAAGAAAAAAACCATAATTAAAATTTAAGGGGGCTGAGGCCCGTGGTGCCCTCTGGACCCAAAAAACTGCCCCGCCCACTTAGTTGAATGTGTGGGTACTCAAATTAAAGGTAATTGTACAAGAAAAACGAAAATAATAAAATTTAGGGCGGGCGGGCCCCCTTAAATTTTAATTATGGTTTTTTTCTTTTTTTATTCTGAATCGGGTTGCATATTTTTTTTAATTTTTTTTTCGTACGCCCCGTAAAGTGCACTTTTGCCCAATTCAATAAATGGAAAACACTCTTTCAACATAGCAAAATGTAACTGGAACATATTTAAACGCTAATAGTTCAGATGGAGAAAGGTTGCCAAAAAATTCTCACTTTCCTTAAAATATGCGTAGTCCACTTGCAAACACCGTTAAGTTTAAAAACAAAATTCTGGGAAAATCGATTAAAACAGTTTTGTAAAATTAAAATGCCAAGCCATATAGCAGTTTTTTTATATTTTCCTTAGCACTGTCAATTAAGTCTTAACTTCCTTTTATAGAAAGATATTTTGTTTGTAATTGCAAGAGACTTGAAAAGATGCATTGAAAGTGCTCTTTTATGTACACTTAGCCTTTTAACGAAATAATTGAATAAATGGCATATAGAGCAATTCCATATGAAAGCGATCACCTTTTGGACGACCCCTCTCCGATTTTAAGATAAATAGTCTCAATCGATTGCCCAGCAAAAAATAATGTACCTACTTTTTTTTTTTATAGTGACTGGTTTAGTGGTGGTGTACACCACTGTCATGTGAAAAATTGAAGAATTCTTCATAAGGGACCTCATTGAAAGTTGTTTAAAAAAAAAAGCGATACTAAAGCGATCGCAACGAGTGATAGCTCGTTGGAAAGGTATTGAATCAGGCTTTAATTGAAAAATAAAATTTTCCTAATTTTTCTTAGAAATTTACCGTTAAATTTTCCCAAGAAAATTAAATTTTCCGATTTTCCACAGAAGCTCCTAAATTTTCCGGCTAATTTTTTTTTTTTTTTTTTGGATTCCTCATAATTTTTGCTTTAAGAATCAGCAATAAAAAAATGGGCCCCGACTCCTTGTTTGGACAGGAGAAGAGCATTTAAGAGACCACCTTGTTAAAAATACATTTTAAAAATTATTTTACAGTTAAAAATACATTTATGAAGAAAAAATAAATTTTTTTTTAAGAGCCCCAAGTTGAGTGTGTAGTGAATATGGTCTGCCTGCCTTCACAAGATCGGCCATAAATCCATGGATAATAGCAGCAGTGGCATGTAATGGCACACCAAACCCGACTGAGGCTACAGGTCATAAAATGTTTTGTAAATTTTTAAATTACCAGGTAATAAATATTTCGCCTAAAATGACACGTGCAGAAACAAGTCATAAAAAACGGATTTTCCATATATATGGCGAAATATTTATTACCTGGTAATTTAAAAAATTTGCAAAACATTTTATGACCTGTGGTCGGCTTATTGGCAGTAACCAATTAAGTCCCTCTTTAAAAAACATTTTATGACCAGTAGTTCACGCAAATTTTCCTATTAAAGAAAAGCAAATATCGCTTATTTTTTTTACCTATTTTTTACCAAAAAATAAATATAAATACTTCACACACTCTGAGTCAAATTTCAGTTGAATACTAAACGTGAAAGTGTTAAAGTGTTTTTTTTTTTTTTTTTGTAAAGTAAAGAGTGAAGCTGTAAAGACAATTTAAAGTAAAATGAATAAATTTTGCTGCAATCCGTTTAACAAGAGTGGACATCGTTCGAAAAAGATAAAAGTATTAAAATTAACTGGTGTTTCGAAGCGATACATGAATGAATTAAATATACAATACGGTGAAGAAGCAGAATTCATTTGCCCCAAGTGTAAAATCGATTTGTCTCAACAAGCAAATGCATTGAAACAAATGCAGCCACAATCCGAGAGTGAAATGATAAGTGAACAAAATGTTTCATCTGATAGTGAGGCAGACATACCGGTGGTCAATATGTCTTTGAGTCCTTTGAATGAGGCTATTACAACTTTAGGTGAAACGCCTATTAGAAAAAGAAAGTTGCGAAGTGAAACATACAGGAAAGAGAAAAAAGGCAAGGTTATGAGTGCAATCGCGACAATATTTGATGAAGGCTCTGATAACGAATGCAGTCAAGCAGATGACGTTGATGACGGCAAACAAATGATTGAGCAGTTGAAAAGAAAATTCAATTTAGCGACCACTTTTCCGGAGAAATATCTCATTTTATCTGTGCTGCCTCAATCATGGTCTATACGCAAGATTTCTGAACAGTTTCAAACATCTTTTTACATCGCGAGAAGAAGCAAAGAATTAGTTCGACAGAAGGGCATATTGGCGACTCCCACCAAGAAATTTGGCTCAAGGACCCTCAGCGAAGCAACGGTGGAATTGATTCAAGATTTTTACTGCAATGATGACAACAGCCGCGCCTGCCCAGGTACACGTGACTATGTTATCACACGTGAAGATGGAGAAAAAGTACACAAGCAGCGCAGATTATTATTATGTAATCTATCCGAAGCATACCATCAGTTCAATGAGAAATACCCAGCAGAAAAAGTGGGATTTTCTAAGTTTGCCATCCTACGACCAAAAGAATGCGTGCTGGCATTAGACAGGCACGGAACGCATTCCGTCTGCGTTTGCATGTTTCATCAAAACATCAAATTAATTTTCTTTCCATGCAAGAAATTGAAAGTATTTCACGGTGAAATTGAAACATATAGGACCTCCTGTCGAAGTCGTTGTGCGCATACCCCACGGAAAATTGTCATCTGTCCAAATGCGACAATTGTCCGAAGATTGACGAGCTAGAGCAATATTTGGCGGAAAAGTTTGAACAGCTGTTAATTCAGGAGGTGCATTTCAAACAGTGGATAATTAGCAGAGGCATATGTTCCCTTGAGACCGTGGTAAAGCAGATTCCGGAATTCATCGAGGAATTCGGATTCAAGTTGAATGAACTGAAGGCGCACCATTTCATATCCGAGATGCAATCGAAATTTCTAAAGGAAAGTAAGGAGAAATTAGCCCAAAATGAAGATAACGAACTACAGACCGTAAGCCTTGTTGTTGTCGCGGAGAGTTTAGCTCATAATTATGTGTCCGTTTATTTATTTCAAATGAAACTGTTTGAATTCTTAAGATCAAAATTCGATGCAATCGACAAAGTAACGTTTTTCTCAGACGGCGCGGCTTCTCAGTACAAGAATAAAAAAAATTTTTACAATCTTTGCATAATTGAAGAAGAACAAAACTGCAAGGTCGAGTGGCACTTTTTCGCGACGTCCCACGGTAAGGGCCCATGCGATGTGTTAGGGGGAACCCTAAAACGCATGGCGACTAAGGCAAGTTTGCAAAGGCCATATACTGACCAGATCTTATATGTACAACATTTGTTTTCGTGGATTCAAAGCAAGGAAATTGCCATTAACACAGTTTTATGCACTCAAAAAGAACACGATGCCATGGAGCGACGAATTCAAAACAGATATAATAATGTCAAAACTATAACTGGAACGCAAAAGTTTCATTGCTTCACACCAAATATTTCTGATATGTCAATTAATGTAAAGCGGTACTCTTCGTCTGCCGACGTGCTAAATTTAAAGTTACTTTAATTTTATAATGATGCCAAGACAATTGAAATTTTTAATAAATATTGTAATTAAGTATAAGCAGCAAAATAAGAAAGATTTTTTCTTCATAAATGTATTTTTAACTGTAAAATAATTTTTAAAATGTATTTTTAACAAGGTGGTCTCTTAAATGCTCTTCTCCTGTCCAAACAAGGAGTCGGGGCCCATTTTTTTATTGCTGATTCTTAAAGCAAAAATTATGAGGAATCCAAAAAAAAAAAAAAATAGCCGGAAAATTTAGGAGCTTCTGTGGAAAATCGGAAAACTTCCCAATTTTTAAAAACTTCGTATGTTACTACCAGAGTTGCTACCTTTTTGCAACTCTGTTTTCATTTTAAAAACAATCAACTGAAATCATAGTAGGCTGTTAAAAATAGAAATAAATAAAAATGTTTAAAAAATGCCGAAAGAGAAAAGTAATAGAAATTTATTACTATAAATGGTAAAAACATATGAAGAGTCTTTAAAATTGAAGAAGATTGGCTCTTTTGCAATATATGCTGCCGCAAAATAAATGGTTCGAAAAAGTCTAATGTGGATCAACATATAAGATTGGCGTCTTCTAAGCAAGAGAACCATCCACAGAAACTAATTACGGAATATCCAGTGACTCCAACCGCCAAAACATTTAAAAAGGATCTTTGTAAAGCATTGTTAAAATCCAAAATGCCAATAAAAAAAAAAGTTAGTTCTTCCAGTTTCAAAAATTTCATTGAGAAATATTCTCAAATGTCGGTTCCGTCTGAAAGTTGCATTCGCCAGAAAAACATACCAGAATTGTATAGGGAGTCTATAGAAAAAATGCGTCAAGCAGCCAAAGACAAATATATGTGGATTTCTGTAGATGAAACTACGGACAGCGAGCAGAGAAATGTTGAAAATTTTTTTTTTGGAGTCTTAGAAAAATTGAAAGACAATAAATCTTATTTATTGAACATGCAAGTACTCAAACGGCAAATGGCGCATCTATTGCAGTATTTTGTAATGATTCGTTACAAATATTGTGGCCAGATGGTAAAGTAGAAAAGAAATCGAGTTTAGATTTGATATTAATTTTCTGTATTTAGACATAAAATAAAACAAAGTGTTACTTGTAGTAACGGATGCAGCTGCACATATGCTGAAAAATGCTTAATTTAACATGTTTTGCACATGCTATCCGTCGATTAGCTGAAGTCATTCGAACAAACTTTGAAAATGTCTATAAATTTCCAATGTTAAAAATATTTTCTTAGAGGTAAAAAGCGCAAGAATTTAAAAGTCGTTTTTTAATATGATTTTTGTAAAAAAAGAATTTTATGACAAATATTTCTCTATTCAATAGAATTCTATAAGAAAATTATATAAAATGGATTAAGAGTGTATTAAAAATAACTTGAAAGTTCTTGCGTTTTTTTAATATAAACAAACATGTGTATGTTAAAAATATATGTTACAAAAACAAAATTTGTACAGGTACCGCGAAGAAAACAACTCTTTCTAAAAATGAATCCTAATGTTGTACTTCTCCGTCTCCATGCCCAACTCGTTGGGGAACTTGGTAAGAAGCGGCAATGTAACATTTGCATTAGCAACATTTTGGTTGCTATAAAAAAAATTGCAACTGCGGGTTTATTAATTTCAAAGAGCACTAATGCCTTATCGACAGTTTCTGACGGACTATGCAAGATCGAGGACCAACAATATAAAAATAAATTTGAGAAAATATTTAAAAGAAATCCCTATCAGCAATTTTTGGAAATAAAATATATTTTAGAGTCTGGTACTGTTCCAAAAGATGAATATGTAAAAAGTTTGTCCTCTGATGATATTCTCAAATTTAAATATGCACCGTCAACCTCCGTTGATGTAGAAAGAAGCTTCTCTTTATACAAAACGCTTTTAACGGATCGACGTAGAAAATTAAAATTTGAAAACATAAAAGCCCACATGATAGCATATTGTAATTATTTTGATGATGTGGAAGAATTAGAATAAAACATTTTTAATGCTTTTTTTTTGCTGTTTTATCAAGTTTTATTTGCTTTTTTTGGTCTTCTCTGGTAATTACACATATTGCAAAACAACAGCTGATTGATCCACGTTGCTTGTCACCTAATTGCCTGAGACGCCTTGGTTTCAGTCTGCAATTAAGGCTACTCAGCTGAACACCATCTTACTTTAGCTGCAGTCAGACTTATATCTGAACCACAATACCATTGGATACGTCCCCGGACACTGGGACATACATGGATACTGTTTGGCGGACTCGTTGGCGCATGCAGGTACCACTTTGAATCGAAGCGATCCAACATTTGAAAAAGGTTTTTAACTCAGGAAAATCTGGCCCATCATAGTTGCAAAAAGGACTAGGCAGGTATTACAGGTGTCCAAACATCACCTTAGAAACCTTATTGTGGTTATAACTAGCCACTGGCCCATTGGAAGGCACGCCCAAATGCAAGGGCTCCCTTTACAATGACCTAAGTTAAAGTTGTGCTGACGATGTGAAGGAAGATTCAACGGAACATCTTCTCTGCCATTGTCCGGCACTCGGAGATTTAAGACTTGATATGTTTGGTCGAAGAACTCTTGGGCACAACACTTGTCTCTCTAACATTGATTTAAACAGGATCCACTATTTTATTGAATCAACAGGGTGGCTGAGCGAGAATATTAGCAGCAACGTAACATAGGACTCTTGGGAGACGGTGTGACATGGTAACACAACGGGAACAAATTAATGGACCCGCGTGAACTCTGCTTGATTATGGCTACCAATAGAACCTTCTAGCAGATACTTGGTGTTTACCGGAAGTTGTGAGCGGCTTTAGAAGTTCAGAACAAAAGAATCGCTTATTTTGATCTTTGTTCCTCTAAGGAACAACAGGCCATAAAATATATATAAAATATACACTTCAGGTGTAACACTTCTACGAATATAAATCACATTAATCTAAAAAAAAATAAAAATGTTGAAATGTCCAAAAGAAAATTTTTAAAGAAACGTGGTTTATGTACACACAGTATTCCAGGGTGTAACAAGCATCAACAAAAACTCCAGCAGAACGTGAAAAAACGCTTATAGTAAATAAATATACACAGCAGACGTAAATTGTAAAACTCACTTTAACTTGACTGTCTTAACTTTCTTAAAAAAAGTTTAAAATTTTTTGTTTGACTTTTATTTTAAACACAAGAAAAAACGTTTTTCCTCCTTATTGGAATATTAATGTTAATTTAATTTGTTCTGTGGTTAACAGAAAAATTATCAAATTTTTCAAATACACTTAATTATTAAACATATTATTTTTAATTTAAGTATCCTTTTTGTGATAAATTTTATTTTTTCCCCCAATATTATATATTTTTTATTGTAATTTGTTTACTGTATCCATTTAACGTTTTTCACTATCTGACGTGTTCGTTGGAACTACTTGCAATGATTTGAAATTCTTAATTTCAAGACTGTAAAAGAAAAATAAAAGCGCAAAAGCACGAAAGCTAATATTGGAAAATGCTATCGTTAAAAAAACTCTCCTTTAAATGAGAGTTATGTTTGCTTTCCACGCTCTCTGTGTACAAATAATTTATGTCTCCCTTTGGCTATTTCTTTACTGTTACAGTTTTTATCTCTGTGTTAGTACAAATATACATTAATGTTTTCTCTCTGATTTTCCATTTACTCTTTCTCTTTTTTCTATTTTGTAAACTTCGTGAGAGTTAAGTCAGTTCGAATGTCCTGTAAATACTTAAGTTTTATGAGCAATTTTGTGGGTTTTTCTTCTTTGCTGTTGTGTTAACAAAATTGTAAAATTGAAGTAGGAAGGTCGCATGATAACCACTTACATACACACTCGCAAGAACAGCTAAATACACACACACATACACACACACGGACATACATGTACACAATATAACAACAATAAAAGAAAATGTTTGGCTTTTGTTTTATCAGCATGTCGCATGTTCACATTTTCCTGTTAATTTTATTTTTCTTTTTGATACTTTTTTCTATCAAAAAAAAAAAAAAAAAACTAAAAGGGTGTGAGAGTGTATGTGTAATTGTTTGGTAAGTGCGTATGTAGTATTTAAAAAACTTTATTCATTTACTAAAGTTCTGGGGTTTAATTTTTTTCATTCTTGTTGTTTTAATGATTTTCTTTTTCCTGAACCCATTTTTCTTTTCATGCGTTCGTTTTCTAAACAACTTCTTTTAACACTGACCTACATTATGTTTATATATAAAGTACTATATAAATTAATTCTTAAAGTTATACTGTTTTTTATTTATTATTCACTGGGTGGACGAATTTTTTGTTTTTTTTTTTTTTTGTTTTAGCTTTGATATTTAAATTGTATTTCGTGACATATTGATATGGACTTAAATTAATTCTTAAAACAAACCATCTTGAATAAACCTAAAATAAATGTGGTTTTATTCAAAATAAGAATTTATTTAGTAAAAAATATTGTGTATAATAAAATACCAAAACACAGCACTATACATTTATTTGTCTAATACATAAAAATGAATAATTAAAATTTATTCACAGACCCAGAAGAAATACTAGAAAAAGTAGCCACAACAGTTTACTATTATTTTTTTTTCTTTGTTAAAATATGACTTTCAAGTAACTAAACAATTGTAAATGAAGAGTAAAACATGGTTATAACAAGCTCAGATGGGTATTTGTTAAAAATATTATTAGTTTATTTAATAAACACTCTTAAAAAGTTCCTGGGTTTTCCTTAAAATTAAGAAAGAGAGGGGGACAAATAGAGGAGTTTAGAGTTAAGATCAAAGCACAGTATGTTACGTTTTCTCAGCTGTTGATCTATTCCAAATTACCATTAAGCATCTATGAATAAAAACTGAGTTCTGAAATTTTTAAGATATTCGAAAACAAAATTTAGCTTTTTTTTTAATAAAGCACACATACAGATGAATATGGGTAATACCACAGGAAATTCTACTTTTTGTCATGTTTCAATTCAAATATTATTTTTTTTTTTTTTTGTATTTTTGTTTAAAGCGCAATTTAGTTCAAGAGACGAATAAAATGGAACAACATGGATCTAAAATAGGGATGTAACTATACACATTTCTGCCGATACGATACCGATACTCAAAATAAAATGTTACCGATACGCCCAATTCAAAAGAATTCAATTCAAAATTAGCCAAACTAAAGAATAGTTATTTTTTATTATAAAAAATTACAGTATTTAAAATTTAAAAAGATTTAAAAAACTAAGAATAAAATCGAATTCTTTATAAAATTTACAAAGAAAATAAAAGAGCTGTTAACGAAAAAAACAGCATAATTTAATTATTAATATTTCACAAAGTATTCTCAACTTTTGCAGAGAAAGATGATTTCGCGAGTCCGTTTGAACCTGGCCTGAAGAGGAAAATAGTTTCTCAGATCCGACAGAACTTACTTAAAAATTTAAGAATTTTTGCGCTTTTTTTTAAGTTTGGGTATAACATGTATTTGCACCCGTAAAAAGTGGGTCTACGTCTCTAGAAATATTAGAAGAATTAAGAGAATCTTTCGATATCTTCATTAAGTAGAATCACAGCAAAAGATTCAAGTGCTTTAAAAGCCAGTTTTTTAGACTTTTCAGAACGTGTACCATCTGTAGGGGTAATCATGTTTTAACACTTTCGGAATGCAGAGACATGTTAAGTCGATTGTATAGAGGGTCAAGATTGTAGATAAACAATAGGTTTCGTTATTATTTTCTAAAGCCTCAAATCACTTATTTATATCTAATGCTACTATAATCCATCTCAATTGAATTATATATATATGAATTTCTGTTTTGGTTTTATGCTCTGCTTTTTAATGTGTTTTTTTCTCTTAGTTGCTATGAAAAATTAAGCATAGAAAATTCAATTGATAGTTCAAAAATACTCAAAAAAGGAATATACAAAGTATCGTCGTATCCATAGCAAAGCATCGCCGATACCAATATATCGGAAAATCTGAAGTATCGCCGATAAATCGGTATTCGTTGCATCTAGGCTTGTCAGATAAGCTTAATTTAGCTTGATTCTCAAGATTTTTAGGGCTTTTCAAAAATCAAGATAAAATTGTTTATCTCAAGCTAAAAGAAATTTTCAAAATGTTTCTTAATTTTTTAATTTAAACTCAAATTAAAAACAATTGCTTTGTAAAATTTGTCATTTGCGAATTCATTCATATTATTGAAATTTTTATAAATTTCACATACGACATCTATCATCACTAGTAGTAAATTTCCCCCTATACTCAACATTATTTTTTACCCATCACTTGTAACTTGACAGCAGTGCAGCCGACCAGCTTATAAAACAAACAAATAAAAAAATTTGCAAATCAAAATTTGAACATTTTTAATTCTAAGATAAATGCAAAACGATGAAGAAGATGGACCATCAGAAAAACCTAGATGCACAACATTTCGTGACAGATGGACCGATTTTTCCAAATGGATTATAAAAAAAGGATGAATTTACTGCAGTATGCAAATTTTGTAAAACAGAAATTGTCGTTAAATATGAAGGAAGCCGAGCATTGGTAAAACATATGCAAACCAAAAGACATAATGAAATGATGACTTCCCAGGCGATGTCCCAAAGTATTTAAAATTTCGTCATTCCAAGGGCAAATATAATAGAAACACAAATTTCGAAGGCCGAGCTGATGTGTGTTTTTCATAACGTCATTCATGGACTCAGTTACAATAGCACAGTTACATTAGCACAAGTATTTTTTCCGACGGTTAAATTGCCAGTTAAATTTCTTGTGGTCGTACAAAGTCAGCAGCTATTACGAGAAACATGTCCGCACCTTATTCGCAGGAAAAAGTTGTAAATGCTCTAAAAAAAAATTGGTATTATTCAATAAGCAGTGACGCTTCAAATATAGGCAATGTTAAACTGAATCCAAATACAGTTCAATATTTTGATATTGAAACAGGAATCTGCAAAAAAGTTTAAGACTTTTATGAAGACCCTCATGAGGCATCTATAGATATACATATATCAAAACATTATTAAAATAACAAAAGATAACAATCTTAAAATCGATCAAATTACTGCTTATAGCGCAGACAATGCTGCCGTTTATTTTGGTGTCCGTAACTCTGTATTTCAGAAATTTAAAAATTATAATGAGCAAATAATTAAGGCAAATTGTAACTGCCACGTTATTAATAGCTGCTTAAAAAAATCTCTTAATGTTTTATCTATAGATGTTGAGACTATAATCATAAGAACTTTCAGCGAGTTTAGTTCATCAGCATTGACCACACAGAAGTTGAAGGAATGTTTTGAATTTGCAAACATTAAATACAAAAACCTTTTATGACACGTTCCAACCAGATGGCTTTCACTTTTACCAGCAATTGATCGATTAGTTTATTCTTGGCCTGCATTAAAAAGGTATTTTTGGAAAAAAGATAAACAAAATTGTAGAAAAGTTCTATGGGACTTTGTAGCCGTTTGCCGTTTCTGATAACGAGATTCTAAATGAGGAGGAAGAAGGTCTAGTTGAGGGATTGCCTGAAGCAAACTTATATTTTGTTCATAATGTGTTGCATGAATTTTATTTATCTCTTTTATCTTTGGAATCTGATTCATGCACAATATAAAAAATATATGACATATTAAATTAGCTCTTATTAAGTCTCCAAAATGGAATAAATGATAACTTTTATGGAAGTAAAGTAGAAGCTTTTATGAAAAATCTTTCTGCTGAGAACTTATCACTTTTTAAATCTGAAGCTAATGAATTTTTGACAGTTGCTGTTAATTATTTGAAAACCCGTTTTGACTTTAGTGACAGTTCCCTTTTCAGGAAATTGTCCTTTCTCAATTTAAAAAAATCGCTTTTATCTTGTTAATGGAAATTCTTCAATCTTTATAAATTTCAAATGCTATAGATAACGATAAGTTGTACACAGATTATTGCTGTCTTCGTGAGGCCTATAAATATCTCCCAAAAGATATTTCTAACGACCAAATATGGCGTACATTTTTTATAAAACAAGATGAAAGTGATGCCAAAAACCTCAGAAAACTTATTTCTTTTATATTTTCGATCCCCGTTAGAAATGCGTTTTGTTAAAAAACCTTAAGACCCGTTTTCACAACTTACCGATAGCTAAAGGTAGGTTTTAATCGGCCGTATAAAAATTGTTCCATTTTTACAACTTTACTTTAAACTACCAGGTAGGATGAACCTTAATTTACTTTATCGCTCCCTTTAGTTTATATTATAGTTTTAATAATGGAACACTTTTTAATAGGCCGATTAAAGTCTACTTTTAGCTATCGGTTAGTTGTGAAAACGGGCCTTAGTGTTTTGAATCATTTGTATTCAAAAGAAAGAAATAGGACGTCTTTTGATCTCATGAAAGCTGAGTTAATGATAAGAATAAATTTAAGTGAAAATTGTAAAAACTTTCAAAGCTTTTTGCAAACTGAGGAAGGTATCGCATTGTCAAAAAGAGTTTCAAAAAATAACAAATATATGTGTCAAAATAAAAGCACATAGGAAAATAAAGTATATATAATGATTTTTTTAACTAAAAAAATGAAATTTTTTGTACCTGGACTTTGAATAAATTAATTTTTGTTTTTAAAATATTTTATTTTTATTTTTGGTAGTCTCAAGATTTTTCCACAATGTCAAGCTTTTTCGAAAATCGGACCTGGCAAGCCTAGTTGCATCCCTACTTTGAAAGCAACAAAATTATGGTTGTTCTGCTCTCTACAATAGTTGAATGCTTTTCAATTACATACTCGCTTGGTTTGCTTAGAATTCACAATCACTTTATGTTAATTACACTGTACTCGAAATTGACACGTTTTTTAGACAAGCTGGGCACTTGTCGTATTGACCCAATTCGGGTTCGCTGAATCCAGTGGTGCTAGCCGGAGTGTTGTGCAGCCTCCTCAATTTACAACATAACCGTATATCTCGAAAACAAGAGCTAACCTTAATAGCGGTTAGCACCATTGGATTTAGCGTACCCGAATTATGTGAAAACGCCATGTGCCCGGCTTGTCTATATTTAACCACAAAATGGTTACCTACAAACATAAACATTGTAAAAATTCTACAACCCTATTTTTTCTGCGTGTTTGAAAAGGGGCCAAGAAACTTTTAATTTTTTTATTATCTGATAAAAAATATTTATTTTTTGTAATAAGACAGTCCATATTTTATTCCGCAGACGTTAGTTAAAGCTAGACGTACAAACTTTAAAAAGGGCTTTCTTGCTACGGGCAAAAAATTTTACATAAGGGGGAAAGGCTCCCAGATGGCATAAGTGGCGCCAGAAATTTGATGTCGGATTAAGAAGTACAAAAACGTAGCCATAGACAAGTCATGAATAACGATTTGCGATATCTTATGATCGGACAATAAATGGTGATGCAGTGCATAAAAAACCAAAGGGGCGGTATCCAGAGGTGTGGCAAAAAATGTAAAAAAAAAAATATTTCCAGAATTGTAATTGTAATCTTAAATCCTAGGGGGGATTGGTTCAACTAAATTTTAAGAACCATCACAATGCATATAAATGTATGTACATTAGCGTGGGTCGACTTAGCAATCGATATTGTGCCATCGAAAGCTTTTGGCATGAGGGAAAAAAGTCAAAAAAATCATTTAAAATATTCCCTTTCCAATGTGAAATTTTACTCTAAAAACGATGGCCATATAATTTTTTTTTCTAATCGTTCTAAATAATTTTCGAAAAACTGACATCACCATCGACTTTATTGAACGAATTTCTTTAAAAATGAGATATTTGAGACGGGAAATAATACATAAAAACGGGCTTATTAATTGTAGTGGGGGATGTAAGAAAAAATAAAAAAGGCTTCATCAATCTTTTCGAGGTGCTTAATTCTGTACCTCTCCATCGTTTAGTTTGCCAAACACTGAAACAAAGAAATGTAAAATTAAGTTGCTCAAAAAAACTTGACGTTAAGGTCTGACTCACAATTAATATCGTGCATTATGGTTGGACCACCCATTACTTTTAATGCAAAAACGATATTTGTGCATAATTCCAATTCAAGCATAATTTCGTAGTTCGGTCACCTTTTATACAAAATTATATTCTTAGCCATGCACAAAAACTATATTCTAAACTTACAGATGTTTGGGGCCCAAACTTTGCGACGCAAATACGTATGTAGGTATAGGGGCTCGTTAACACACTCTTGTATTTGTGAAAGTAAGTAAATTGCATAAAATGAAAAACAACAACATCATAATTATGTTGAGCCTTTTGCCCTACAAATATTGTTCATATGGGAGCCATATTGACAAGCATTTCATACTTAAAGCGCACACATAAATACACAGGCATACCCACATACAAAGACACACAAAAAGTACTCCTACTCTAACATAAATATATCCTTTTCATACGCGGATGACTGGTTTCTTCTTGGGGTTTTTTGTTGCTGGTTTCGTTGTTGTTATCGCACTGTCATTGTTACACTAAATGGCCACATAATACAAGCTTTTGTCATCTTGCGTGTCTAATTTACCAAAAAAAAAATTGTCAAGCAATAGGAAAAGTAAAATGGTGCATGTAAAAGTTTCCTAAAGTACTTCTTCTTCTTCTTCTTGATTATTATGTACAGTTTTCTAATATGTACATACATTCACACATGCATACATTCTTAAGTTTGTAGTTAAAATATAAGGTTGAAAGGAAAAAAGAAGATAGATGGTAGATATCCTGATATTTAATAGCAATGTATTTTGTTAGCCATTATCCCCCTTTAAAGCTTCTGAGCCCCCTCAATTGATAAGTAGTAAACGTAAATGTGGCCATAGTACTCGTAGTTGTACTCGAAACTTTACCCCCTTTATTGCTTTTGTTGGGGATAAATATGTATGTATTTATGTTTGTTTTTGTGGGGAGAACAAAAATAAAAGTTTATCTACATTTTAATTTACGAACGCACTTAAACGACATCGTACTCCAAAAAATGCTTCGTTTTCCTTTTTGTTACCGTTCTTTTTTTTTTTTTTTGTTTTCATTGTTACTGTTTTCGTAGGGACAAATGATTATTGAGTTGAGCATGTTCAATTTTTAGATTACACAGATGTTCATACAAGTTTGATTGAGTTGACTAATTTTTAGGGATCATTTTAGTACCCAGGGGTTATTTCGGTATCAAAAAAATGTATGGTGCTGGAATATTTGGATTAAGTTTCATTTAATAATTAGTTTTAATCTACGCAAATATTTTATAATCATAACACTATTGCAATATAATGGGTCAAATATGGCCCAATGATTTTATTAATCAGTGGTGCCACCTCTTTTCATATAAAACTAAGTTTTAATCAATTTCATGTAAATAATTTTATTAGTTTTGCTTCAATATGCTTAAAAAAATTTCGAATATATAATCAATTATGAACTGTTCCTCTTCAAATTTGTAGGCGTAATTTTTAACGAATTTTTTGTAACTTCGTCTAAACGGAAAAAAAAACTTTCGTTATTGTCACATAGAACTTTTTTATAACATATTTTATGTCAATCATTTGTTTAAATTTAAGTTAAATTGCTTTATAGCATAAGTCTCATGATTGTCTGATTCTAAAATGTACAGGAGTAGAAGTACATGGCTTAAATTCTTTAAATTGTAGCTACTTTTAAAAATATTAATTTCGGTGTTAAGAGCCAGTACACAACTTTAGTCGCTCAAGCCCCACCATATAGAACCCTACACCACAGTTTTTAGAGAAAAATATAAAAGATTGTACCCTACTTGGGATTAATGAACAATTATGAATCCGACAGAACAAAATTATGTTATTAAGTTAAGATTCAGGTAAAAGTTGTTTGTGCCGAATATTATTTAGATATCTTTATCTTTTTTAATTTCCTAAGCTAATCCCGCAAAGCTCTATTCTCGTCCGCAGGAAAGAAACCAGAGTCTCTGGCGGTAATCGAACCCGAAACCCCGTCGCTGATAGACTAGCTCGCTACCAGCTCGCCCACCGGGGCACTCTACATGAGAACCTGTTTTGTATTTTGCTTGTTTAAAGGAGAGGGTATTTTGAGACCTATGTTCAATTTATCGATGCCAACTTATGTATCAATACCAACAATATTAAGGAAGTTATAACATTAAAGGCTATTTTCGGGAGAAGTATGGGAACTGTAGTAAAATATAGACCGATTCCAATAAAATATGGAACTATAGTTAACATTGTAATAAAACATATTTGGAGCAAATTTAATCTTAATACCTACATAGTAAGATGGCTTATGGGCACAAAGACCCAATTCCGCAAAGAGGCTTGTATGGGGGCTATATATCGCCAAAATTGGGCCCTGTACTTAACGCTTCATGTTAACATAGATAGCAAGCCAGACGGACAGATGGACATTGTTAGATCGATTCAAGAAGTGATTTTGAGTCGATCGGTCTACTAATATGCTGGATTGAAAATAACAAAATTTAAATGAAATTTCCATAGAAACTGAAGACTGTTTTTATTTTTTATCATTTCTTTAAAAGTACAGTAAGTAGTTCTGTATGTACAATGTATTGTTGTTAATGTTGCTTGTTACGCTTTTTAAAAAACTACCCTGCAAATAATAGGACTAGTCCAAACACGATTGTAAAATGTAGCCCACAAGGTAACCCAAACGTATGGAAAAAACATGGTCTATTTAACATTACGATGTCCTAGGGCAGGACCATATAACTCAGCTTTGGATTAAAAAGAAGTCGTTTAAAAACGAACACATGTAGTTTAAAAACGAAGACATGTCATCTTACTACAAACACTTTTTAACAATGACATGGTCCATGCTTGCATTACATCGGACTAGTCCAATGAGAAGTCCATTTGATCAAAATCAGGTGGATCAGGTGGTCCAATACTATTTGCAGGGTAAACACAAAAACCAATTGGAAAATACAACTAGTTTATTTGAACTTATGCCTACAACAATCATACCAACAAAGCGACTCGTATTCATACCAATTTACATTCGTCGTTGTCTCATCGAGTGCACAATGACTACTTAAATGCAAAAGCAAAATAATAAATGCCGTTTGACTTTAAGAAATTGTGTTATTGCGTGCGCAACAATAAATGCAAATAAAGCACTTTCAATAAAAAACTCACACATGCACAAATCAAATGAGTACAAAACGATGTCAAAATTATCAACGTTGAACTTTGTTTTGCAGGCATAGAGCTAATGTAAATTATAGCGTATGAGTAAATCAACAAAAATAGTGGATTTTGCAGTTCTATGGAACGTATACCAAATCATCAATTTGGATTTGAAAAGACAGACTAATAAAAGTCATAAAAAAACTTTTGAAGAAAAAAAAAGTATTGCACTCTTCATTGCTGTTTCTTCAGATTTCGACATAATCTTCCAAGAATGCTTAATACATAAATTGAAGCTAAATTTACCCTTTTAAACACATGAACTATTAAAAAATTACTTAGTCGGTCATAAGTTTTTTTATAAAAGATGGAGACTATTTGCCCAAGTTCACCTAAAGCGATTAATGCTGTAGTCCCACAAGGAGGTAATTTGTATTTCATAACTACTTCAGACATGCCAACCAACAACTACACCCACACATCAACTTTTGCTGATGATACATACAGCTTATCTAAGCATCAACAAAAAGCGCTACAAAGCCACCACCCTCTATTAATTAAAATTAAATGCAAATAATCCACAACATTCGAACGTAAAATATATCGACTGTTTACATTTAGATCAAATGGCACTAAAAAGATTTAAATAAATTGATTCATTGAAGAATTCGACCCTTATGCCCGTAATTTCCACAAATAGATATCTGGCCGTGTTCGTACCTAACGCTATCTTTACCTATCCGGTAAAACTATTTTGCAAATTTCACAGTTAATTTTACCTACGTATTTTTTCCTTTAAGTTTTCTTTTAAAATATGGCAACATTTCTATTCTTAAAAACATTAACTGTTAAAAATCGATGGTGTAAAATACACTACAGTTTAACCAGTAGGTAAGACATACGTGTAAAAATTATAAAAACTTCGTTATACATACACAGCTAGATATCTATTTGTAGAAATTACGGGCATTAGTCTAGATTGTTAACCACTACTTTACAACTCTATCTTAAAGCCAATATGGTGTTATGGTATCCAGTTATGGGACACTGCGACATAGAGAAATTATACGAAAAAGTTTTTGGCATTTTTAGTCTAAGACCCACATTATAGTATACCGATCAACTGCTAACGATGTCCGTCTGTCCGGCTGGTTGTCCGTCCATGTAAACTTGTGCGCAAAGTACTACTCGCAATTTTTAAGATGATTTGATGAAATTTTGTACTTACAGTTAGGGACAAAATTGTTCACAAAATTAGTGTTATTGGCAAAATAGCCTATACATTTTTGTTTTATTTATAATTATTTAATTTTTTTTTTTTTTTTACTATATGAAATGTACAATATTTCAAGAACTTAAAAATAAAAATTTTCAAAAAAAATATGTGTTCATATTCATTTTGCACGGTATTAGTATTAAGTTATAAGTGTGAACAATTATGACCGCAGTTAGAGATTATTGTTGTATTTGGGTCCTAGCGTTCGGTTTGTTATCCCTTTGCTCTTTTAAGCTGCCTTAATCCTTTTTGCCATACTTTTGCAAAAGTGTTTAGCATTTTCGGCTTTATTTTTCCAAGCATTAACGGCACGCTCCCAAAACTTATATGCAGTGTTAGGCGGGTTCCTCTGAGCAAAAATATTTGCTGTTTTGGAACGGACCAAAGGTGCTCAAGTGGGTACAACTATGACGACTAATTAGGTAAATTTATTTTCGAATTTTGATTTTCCTCAAACTAACTTTAAGCTGTTTTTGAAGTATGATTAAGATCGTTGTCCTGCATAATGCTATCACCCTGTCGTGGTTCTTAGCCGAATATGGCTAATCTAGGAATCTACGGGTCTTTAAGGATGGTTTTGTAGTACTTGGCACACATTTTTCTTCTGAACTAACAGAGTGCTCGAAGCCAGTTATGAGATCATCAAAATTTTAATATTTGGAATTATTCCGCTCTTTTACGCTAACACTTTTACGCTAGCCATTTAAATGTAAGCACGTTACACGCATTGAATCTTTAAAACTGAACTTTTCTTAGTCTTTTGCAAAATTCGGCCGTTTTCAGATTTTATCTTTGCTAAAAGGTGGGTTGTCGCTCATTATTCTACACGAAAAGAAAAAACATGGTGGTGGTAAACATATTCTAAGAGCAATGATAAGAATTATGATTGTAGTCACCATATTAAGATTGTTATTGAATCATATTATGACTAAATATATTCGTAATATTTCATCATAATATGTTTCCCTTAATCATATTGTTATTCTGTTAATCATACTAAGTTAAGAAATTAATCATATTATTGTCATGTTAATCATAATAAGCTAAGAAGTAATCATATTATCATCATGTTGATCATAATAAATTTAGAAGCAATCATATTATGATACAGCACCTTTCATAGCTGTCATAAAAATACAAAATAAATTAAAATATTTTTGCATCGATTTTTTATTTTGTGGCTTTTTAAAATTTTTCTTAATGTTAATAAAATAGCGGAGTTCAATATTAGGCTTGCAAAAGAGCAAATGAAAAATCTGTGGTTTTCATGGGCAACCGCGTGTGTCCATTTTTTCGTCGATTTTTTATGTCGATGAAATATCGTAGCACTTTTATAAAATATAACGAAATCTCTGTGTGTTTTGTTGTTGGATTTTACAAAAAAAACCATGATATTTTGCATTTGCACTATTACATCACTAATACTTGAATGAACTCCGCTAATATTTTAATTTTAATTAATTTTTTTTTTTATAGAATTTTATCTTTTAATTGTTTAACCGCTCACAAATAAAAAACGACACAACTGCTTCAAAATTATTTTACAAATGGCGCAAACATAATATGATTAGAGTAAAAATAGTTTGATTGCATCTTTAACATAATATGATAAATGTATAGAAAGTTATCATGTTATGGCTATTATATATCATGATATGGTTGTGAGAAATATAATATATTTAGAAAGTTATCATAATTAAGTTGTTAGAAAAATATTTATTTTTTGGTCAACAATACTCAAATTCATAATTGCGATAAACATTGATATGTTTACAGTAACTATAAAATTGTTGATATTAAATAAAAATAACAATTATTTGTGTACGACAACAATATATTGTTACATTAAACATACTGTTGTTGCCGTAACCATGCCCAACCATATTTTTTCTCTGCGTGTAGCTACTAATCTACAAGAGCTTAGGCAACTTTGTACGATTTTAGTGCTTACATATAAATTGTACTCAATGCTCTTAATAGCTATATTTAATACACCAGTAACAATAGATCGCTTTGATTCGCGAAAATTTTTTGGCGAAAGTTTTTTTGGGCGACCAGCTTTGTTGCTTTGCAAACTACACTTTTTATTTACTTTACATTCAAATCTCACTAAAATGTTGTATTTTTGTGATCTTGGGATCTGAGACTCCTTTTTTTTAATTTTTCACAATCAGCCTTATTGTGTTTGGCGTATTTAAAGTACGCCTACGACTGTTTAGTAATAGATTAAAGGAAAAAAGTTCACGTTCTCTTTTATCTATTACCAAACAGTCGTAGGCGTATTTTAAATACGCCAAACACAATAAGGGTGAATGTTTTGTTTTTAAACGTGCCACTTTTGACTTATCGTTCTTGAAGCAACCAGATACAATTGTATTGCTCAGATTTTTTTTTCAAATTTTAAAAAAAATGTATATTAATGAATTAATTTATTCACTTTTAAAGCAACTCCCACAGATAAAACTTGAAATTTTTTTGGAATTTCTATGAAAGATTCACACAGGGTCAATATTGTTCACACGTATGGTTTGGATGTTAACTTAATATAAACATAAAATTTAACGGTACTTTTAAAAATAAGTTTACATAGTTTTATTATAAAATGTAGAAAGCCATACAATAGTTTTAGATAGTGTCCAAGTTGAAACTTTAATAGTTACATAAATTTTTTATAATTTCGTGAACAATTTTGTCCCTAACTGTATGTGCGTGCTGAAGTCTATTGAAAATGGCGAGAATCGACTCCAAATTTCACATGGCCCTCATACAAACTTCTTTCCAGAATAGACTTTGTACCCATAAACCATCTTATTATGTTGGTAAAAAGATTAAATTTAATCCAAACTTATTTTATTGCAATCTTAACCATCTAAAATATGATTCCCCGAAAATAGCTTTTAATGCCATAACTTCCTTATAAATGTCGGTAAGGACTTACAAATTGGCGACAATAACTTTTACGGCAGCTCTTATTTCCGCACAAAATATTGTGCTAGTAGGTCCAAATTAACCATCCTCAAATCACTTAAGGGCGAACAAATCTCACACCGATGAAGTTATCTAAATAATATTCGGCACAAAAAACTTTTACATGTCTTCTTAACCTCATAACACAATTTATTTTTCTGACGGCTTTATGATTACCAATGGATCCGAAATTGGGTACACCCTCGATTCTGGTGTATGGCCGACTATTCTTTTTAACTTTTTCCTAAAAGTACCAAACTATTTGGAATGAAAAATAATCAATAAATTTTAATTAATTTCATGTTTTTTTAAATTAAATTTGATGAACTTAAGCCTAATTAAAATATCAAAATTTGGATTAAACCCCATAAACAGTTCAACAAAAATAACCACAATACTAATTATTGTCTATTAGAAAAGAAATTTTTAAAAGTACTAACTTTACATAACTATTGGTTGTACGCAAACAAAGAAAGTACTTTAAGGGAAAACAAAAAATTCTCTGGCCATATTTTCATAATTGAGGGTGGATTTTTTGGGAGTTGCTTTAATGTATTTTGTTTCGTTTATTCATTCTTTTAATGTTTATTGTAATAATTGCAATTTGTTATTGTTGGTTTTGTATTTCCTAAAGATTTTTGTTTGTATATGACATGTAGTATAAAATACGACTAAATTTGTGTACTCTTGTGTGTATACGTTGTGTGTGTTTGAAACTGAAAACTAAATTTATTATTTTCTCAAGCCTAAATATTGATTGATTTTTCAGTGTTTTTATTTATCTTATTCTTTAGCCACAAATACTTCTTATTAATATTTTTGTTTTTGTATTTGGTTTAGAAATTTTATTTTAGAACAATAAAAACACCAAACTAAAGATGTGAAAACAAAAGGAAAATAATAATTGTGATTTGAATTCAAAGTGCAGGGGGAAATAAATACTTATATGTATGTATGTATGTATGTATGTATGTATATGTGCAAAAGTGTTTTAAATAATATTGAAAATATCTCACAGTAATATTTAATTTTTTTTTTAATTGTTGAAAATAATTTATAGATTATTAATTCCAATAACACTGCATATATTTTAAATTTGTTTAGCTTTGTTTCCAATTACAATTCTGTAAATTTAATTCTTTTTGAAGAATTTATTTTATACATTTAATTTTTTATTTTTTTAACAGAATTTTCTTCTACACAATTTTCACAAAAACATTATTTCATCACTTGATATTCACCTTAAATCACAATTTTTTTATTTTATTTGCATTAAATAGATTTTTTACTGAATTGATTTAAGTTAATTTTAAAATCAATTTCTTTGAAATTTTTTCCTCAATATATTAAAAAAAAAATACATACTTAATTATTTTTATTTTACAACTTTTCTTAAACAATTTAATCGAAATTTGTTGTATGTATTTTTGAATCAAATTTTACACATTTAACTTTAAATTTTTTCTGAATTGTGAAAATTTCATTAAAATTTTTTCTCAATTTAGTTGCCACTTAGTATATTTTTTCACCCAGTTTCAAGGTAATGCCAAAAAATTATAATAAAATACAATTTTTTTTTTGGGCGCTTTCAACACGCTCGTACTTGCGTTTCGAATCGATACGTCCGTTTTCAACTGTGGCCGTTACTCCACTGAAAACTGAAAATATTTTCCAATGAAAACTTTGCATTCGACAAATAGCTGCTTGTTGTTTTTGTACTTTGTCTGCTTTTTTGCTGCCGATTTTTCTCTCTGTAGAGCGAGTATAATCAGCCAGTAGGTCCACATAAGTATGGGCGCACGATGTTTGCTTTTCTTGCTGCTGTTGTTGTTGCACAGTCAAGTTTTCACACACAAAATTTCCTTCCGCTCTGTTTGGATTAACTTGTTTGGTTTTTTTGTTTGGGTTTTTATTTTGCCCACTCTTTCAAAATTCCTCTTAGTGTTTTTTGGTTTTGTTTTTTTGTGTCGTATTTTATGCGTTCGTCGTTCACAATTGTTTTACTGTCAGTTTAACATGTGGAAAAAGCTTTTGATGGCTTGTATTTGGCAACACACATGTAAATGTTTTTGTCATGTTTTTATTTTGTGTTCCTTTTCTAGCTTTTTGCATGGTTTTTCAGTTTTACTCACTTCTTTTACTTTTGCCTTTTCAACGGTTTGCTCATTACTGTTGGGCGATTTTTCAAACATATTTTCAGAAGCGTAGATTGTCAAAGGGGCAGGAATAGACAATTAAATTTGGAATGAATTATGTGTAACAATATTCTACAATTTTTACCAGTCGTTTATGCTTGTGCAATGACCTAGTTAAGAAATTTGTTCTACGTAGGTTGCAATGCTAACTGACCCAACTAAATTTTTTTGGATGAATGTGCCTTTATATGATGTGCCTTTATATGATGGAACCAATTCGTTAAATCTTATTGGGCTTAATAATGAAAACACAATATTAGCTAAATATGTACATGATTTTGTCAAATACTTATCTATAGCCTTTGCAAAATATAACGGAAGTGGCTTGCGGAAAATAATTAGTTTTTCAAGGGTCCAATCAATCGATCTATCGCCGGTTTCCAGGATACCTCCAATCGGAAATAAGCGTATTCGAACAATGTTTTTATGCATCTATCAAAACAAATGGTAACAACCCACACGCAGAGAAACATAATGGTTCGGCATGGTTACGACAACTACACTTTTATTCCCTGCAAGCATTTTATGAAAAAATTAATCATATTCGAGTCATTTATGACTCCTCTGCATGATTAAAATAAGCATATATGAGCTCATTTTCTGATCATAAATGATTGTTTTCTCGGGAGGAAATGGTACCCTATCCGGGACTCTTCTTGAGGAGTCTTTTATTACCCGCTTTTCTGATCAGTTTTGACTGATTTATGACTTGAATTTTTAATGATTTGCGAGTCTTTTTCGACTGATTTTTTAGTCGTATTGCTGATCGTGTAAGAGTCTTTTTCGACCCATTTTTCAGTCCTAATTCTAATCGTTTGCGAGTGATTTATGAGTCGTTTTTAGTCGTATTTTTGATCATTTGCGAGTCTTTTTTGACTATTTTTCGGCCATATTTGTAATAGATTACAAAAAGAAATATTTTTCGATTTAAATTATTAATTAATTCAGTTTATTATATATTTATTTTATTATTAAATTATAAAATAAATAAAAATATGAAAATGTTTAGTAAAAAAAGGAATTGAATTTATAAAAAAATAATAATAAAACAATAACAATAAAATAATAACAAGAACAATAGTTTTAGAAAAAAGTTTCTACACCCGGTATGCTTGATTTACAATTTGTTTTGTATTCTCAATTCGTTTGTTTGAAAACACAAAAATATAAAAATATATAGTGAGTTTATAAATTATTTTTGTCAAAAACAATAAATATAAAACTTAGGCCCAGGCCCACGATGTCGACAAGAACATTTATTTCGTATATTTTTATTGAAAACAAAAACAAATTTTATGTTTTTTATTATTGTTTTCGATATAAATATGCAAAAGAAATGTTCTTGTCGACATCGTTGGCCTGGCAGTTAAAATGAGTTAAAACAAAAAATTAATTGTTAAATTTGCATACCGGGTGTATACACTTTTTTCTAACACTATTGTGTTATTAATTTCACACTATACAAAATGTACGACGAATTATGAATCCCACTTATAATTTAATCCCTTATTTCCGTCCTTCAATTCTTTTATATCTTTCTTCATATCCGAGATTTCAGACTTCAAAGATTTAACTTTTTCAAGGAATTGAAGTACAAGATTCTGAAGGTTACCGGTGTGAGGAACATAAACATTTGTCACTAGAAAAAAAATATTTTGTTGAAATGAAAAAAACAATTGATTTGATTTTTTACTTACAGTTATTTTGACAACTTTATTCTCAACAAAACTAAATGTTAGTATATCGCAAAGAAAATAAGAAATCGTTAGTTTTTATATTTAAATTTTTTTAATATTTTACGCTTGCTAACTATTTTTACAAATAAAAATAACAGAATTTAAATCAGTTTTTCATCATCTAGATGAGCAAAATATTATTCATAAATAACTTCAAAACAGTCCTATTTCAAACTCCTGTATGATCTTTTTTCGATTGCTGTATGTTTTGTTATTGTATTTTCAATAAATTACTTTTAAAGCATAAGAACGAATCATTTTCGAGTCTTTTTTCAAGCGCGCAAGTGATTAATCAGTTTTTAACCGTTAAAAGTACTCGAAGAAGACTTAGTTAGGTGATTTTTGATAAAACAATCTTCCAAATGCTAGTAGGGTTGTAACAATAATATATTGCTGTCGTACACAAACAAATTTTATTTTTATTTAACCCTTTCGCTACATTGTATCCATATGGATACACTCAACTGTGGAGGCATCAGACAATCTCCAGGTCAAAGAATTGGCTTAGATTGCGGCACGTTATTGTTTTTTAAGATCTTTTGAATTATTTTTAATGAAAAACTCTTGGATTTTTGCAAAATTGAGAAAAATATATCATTTTTAAAAAAACGTTTTTTTATATAAAATTTTTTTGAAAAATAATTTTTTTTTTTATTTCAAATAACATATATATATATATATATGACCATGTTTAAAAAAAAAAACACATCCAACATAAAGAAAAAGGTTTATTTTAACTTTTTGCATCAATAGTTAGTTCTTTGTTTTAAGCCGGAAAAAAGCTGTGCAGATTTTTTAAACATAGTATGTATCCATATGGATACAAACGCAAGTTATGGTGTTGAATTATATACACACAACGGATATAAAATAATTTTAAGTTTGATGCTGCTGAGTGGTTTTTATATGGGGCCTTTTGCAAATTATGGACCGATCATCACGAAATTTTTTACTGTGGTTTCTAGTCTTATAAAACTGTGAAGTAAAAAATTTTATTCTGATAGCATTATTTATTAAGGTTTTATGCGTTATATACTGTTTTCCGGGATTATGGCTTATATGGGTCTAAAAGTAAATTATGGTCCGATCTTCGCGAAATTTTACAGCATGATTTCCGCTCGAATAAAACGAATTTTTGCAAAATCTTTTAGAATTCCGTGCATTATTCCGTTATTTATGTTAGTTTTTTTAACAAAATTTCTTTACCATAACCGAAAGATGTATCCATATGGATACAGTCCAAAAAACACATTTAGGGTGCATTTTTTTCAAAAGTGAGTATTGATTGTTGTTATTAGGGCCAATTATAATACAAATCAGTGTTACCACCAGCAAAATTCAAAATTACACTTGAGATGAAGCAAAATTACCCGATTTATATGAAATTACACCTGATATAAAATTGAAGTTTTATTAAATAAAAACCATTTACAAAGAAGCAAAAACACAACAAACTCATTAAAACAAGATCGATATTAGTCAAGCTGTTAATTTTATTAAAATTAACAAAAATAACATTAAAGACCTAAAAAAAAATTAATAAAACATAAAATAAAACTGCTAAAATAATGAGTTTAACTTCCACATTTGGTTGATATATCTTATGAAGGTTTAAAATCTTCGTTGTCATTGCTTTATAATGGATGCTTTTTAGCCCCATAGAGCTTACGAAAGGTTAGCTGCCAAACGATCTGCCATACTGTTTCACTTTTTGATCAGGCGCATCATCATGAATAGATTCATGCTTGAACAAAGCCACCAAATTATCCAAATATACTTTGAAAATCAGCCATCGATTTTCGCAACTTAAAGGTGACTTCATGATTAAAATAACGCAACTTTTTTTCACAAATGAAGGCGAAGTGTTGATTTACAGAAAATAAACTGTCAATTTGACTTCAAGGCCTGGCGATGTGACACTTATAGATTGTTTTCCGTAGGGCTGTGAAGTCAGTGGATAATGCTGATAAACCAGCAACAATCGGTGTCTTGGAGGTCAACATTGTTCATTTTATTCGAAAAAGAGAAACAAAATTAGACGTCTGCAATGCGTTTCGTCAAGGACAGGCGTCTATTTGTTTTAAATCAGTTTCAAATGGTAATGCCGTGTATCAATCTGCGATTAAAATTAATTTTTTTTTGTGTTAAGTTCATGGTGTTAAAAAATACCCTTTATACCTTATTTAGTAAACAAAATGCCTGCAGAGTTTTATACAACTGTCCCTTTCGTAATTCAGTTTTACAACTGTAAAAGGCGTTAAATATTCTTTTAACTAAAACATTAAAAAGTAGCAAGGTAGAAATAAAATTAATTATATGTTGCAATATTGGAAACAAATCTTCCCCCAGGCAAGTTTTTAGTTTGAATAACTTTTTTCAATAAACTTCAGGTTCTAAATCACTATGATAGGCATCTTTATTCAAATCTAAGGGTCCATCTTGCGACATTCATTACTTAACATTTGAAAATATATGTATGTATGTTTAATGATTGAAGTCGTTTCTTAAAAAGAAACCGATACTTTGGTTCAAAAGGCTGTGCATTTATTAGCAACAATATTTAAAAAGAAATAAATTTCATCACTGAAATCGAATCTTGATTTTATTAGGCCAACTGAAGTAAAAACTTCAAATTACACCTGAATTACACCTAAGAGAAATTACCCACGCTCTACCCACGTCCGTAAAAATTATACCAAATTCGGGTAATTACCCACAAAGTGGCAACACTGATACAAATCCAAAATTGGATTTTTTTAGTAACCCAGTAAAACCTTGTAGCGAAAGGGAAAAATTTCAATGTTTATTGCAATTATAAATTTTTTGGGTACTATATTTTTCCCCTATAATTTATGGGCTATGTCAATGAATGGAGGAAAATGTTTTGTAAAAAAAGTACCAAAAATAGATAGATTTTCACCCCTTAAATGTTCGAAAAAGTACTAAATTATTATACGTATTTTTTTGATAAGTTTCGAATGTGATATTAGCTTTGTTTCTATGTTTGGTTCAAAAGATGGCAAAAAGTACCAAAATTCAGATTTTACCCGTTTACTCCCTAATAGGGCCGAATTTCAGTACCAGACACCTGTCCGTTTATTTTTCTAAAGAACAACGATAAGTATTACCTTTAGTTTGCATCTCTTTTAGTTTTGGAGATTTAAGGTTACCGGATTTTCCCGTTTTTACCCCCTAAACATTCGAATTTCGAAAAATCACGTCTTAGTGGATTGATTTGGGGAGTGACCAAATTTCAAGTTTCTAGGGTCAGCGGTTTTGGCTAGGCGATGATGAATGAGTCAGTCACTCACGCAACTCTTTTATATATGTATATAGATTACCCACAACCATTTATTGATATAAAATTTGTTTTTGTTTTTAATTCAGTTTTCTATGCGAACTTGTAACGTTCGAAATCGTTAAACAGGCAGTAAATAGCCATAACATGATAACTTTCTATACTTGTACTCATAATATGTTTAAGATGCAAGCAAAATGTCTTTACTCCAATAATATTTTGTTTTCGCAATTTTTAAAACAATTTTGAATCATGTTTTAAATATGTTTGTATGCCTATCGAATTGTTAGTGAGTGGTGAATCAATTAAAAAAAAAATACCCATTAAAAATAAAACAAGTTTAAAGAAATTAAAAAATAAAATAAAAAACACATTTGTTCTGTGAACTATTTTTCGCAGAGGAGGTGGTACCGTTTGTTATTGCCACTCGTTAGTATTTTGAAGCTGAATCTCTTGTTCCAAAACTTCTGCTTAGTTTGCCTCAAAGACAAGTCCACTCCATCTGTAAAATCTCGGCTGCAGCCTGTTTAATCGGGGCGAAACTTGTTTCCTCCGACTGCCCTCTGCCGGTAGTGCATACATTTTTTTTTTATTGTGCAAATTTTTTTTTTTTTTCTTAATTTTACCTTTGAGTGTACCCACACTCGTTGCCGAAACTGTTGAACTTTTTCTGCGATACGCTTCCATGTAGCTTCAGTGCTGGCTTTTTTCCTCAAAAAACCGAACACTGCGAGCAATTTGACTATTATTTTCCATTTTATGGATTAAAAGTTTAAACTGTTTTCTAGTTGTAATTTTTACAAGTGGGTTGTGTAGGATAGGTTATCAGGTTATTTAGTTAATTCACAACAATAAAATACATTTATTTAATTTTTTTTAATATAATCGATAATCCGCCTTTCGTAAACAATCCATTTTTTAAAAATCTATAATTTAAGAAATAAATACCTAAACTTAAATAAGAACATTTAAAAAAAATTTTTGAAGAAACGCTTTTCTTAAAAAAGAACATTTAAAAAAATGTTGCCCCCCCCCTAGATTTTATCCTGGCTACGCCTATATATTCGTGTATTATCACCGGGAATATGTATGCCTGCAAAGTTTCATCCATTTGCATTGAGAATAAGGCGGTTAAATAAATGTTACAAGATTTGATTTTCCGAAGTGAAGCTAAAGAAAAGGTTTTAAAAAACTTTGCTCGCCTCCCCCCCCCCCCCCCCTAGATTTAATCCCGGCTAAGCCCATATATTCGTGTGTTGTCATCGGGAATATGTATGCCTGCAAAGTTTCATTCATTTGCATTGAGTATAAGGCGGTTAAATTAACGTTACAAGATTTGATTTTCCGAAGTGAAGCTAAAGAAAAGGTTTTAAAAAAAAATAAAATATGGTCACCTCCAACAAAACTATTTTTAAGAAAATTTTTAACATATTATGTTTAAGTTCACCATATTACTGTCACCGACAACAATATTATCTTACCAAATTTTCATATTTGACCGTAGCTCCCATATAAATACTACTCCCAAAAATAGCTTTTAATGCTATAACTTCATTATACATGTTGGTATTAACTTAAAAATTTGCAACATTTAAATTTCTACTGGCATCACTGGTTGTTCTTATATTTCCATAGTTTTTTCCAGTCGACTTAAATTAGAAACGGATAGTTTTATTATTATTTGTAAAGCATGTATTGGCATTATTTAGATTTTAAGATATTAGCGTAGGAGGTCCTGTTATTACAAAGCTGCAGTACCTGAATATCATTAGTGTTTTCTTAACTTGTTAACTGCAATTGAGATAAATAAGGTTTCGGTCCAACCGAACGCTTGGCGAAAGAGTGTACAGGGCTTCCTCTATAGTTGTTGTGATTGCCGCCACAGTTGCTAAATTTTTTACGTTGGGGTCGTTTTTAGACTAATCGCAAAGCACTGTACCTTGTTATTCTCCACATACGACGGAAACAGGAGGTAAAAAGTTTTAACTTGTAAATATTACGACATGTCAAAAAATTATGTAGAATAAAAAAAAATTCTTATCATATAAAAGCAATATGTATTGAGTTGGGGAGAATACGGATACAAAATTTAACAAGCGGTCCGTTAACGTTTATCTTCTAAGCCGTTTTAGAAACGTATGTATACTCATCACACCAGAGCTGTATTTTAAAGTAAACATTGACAGCATTACCAGTATATATTTAAGGTGTTAACATTTTTATACAATCACAAAAACAACCAAAATGAACTCAGGAAATTTTCAAGTTGGTTTTTGTTAATATTTAAGAACTGTAACCAGTAGCCTTTTTTGTTAATAACTCTGCTGTTTGATATATTTGCTTTTAATCCAAATTTTAATTTTTTAACCTTTATGTGCTCGGGATTGTAAAATTACCAGTGTTGCCACTTTGTGGGTAATTACCCGAATTTGGTATAATTTTTACGGTCGTGGGTAGAGCGTGGGTAATTTCTCTTAGGTGTAATTCAGGTGTAATTTGAAATTTTTACTTCAGATGCCCAAATAAAATCAATATTCGATTTCAGTGATGACATTTATTTCTTTTAAATATTGTTGCTAAGAAATGCACAGCCTTCTGAACCAAATTCTCTGTTTCTTTTTAAGAAACGACTTCAATTATTAAACATTCATATATTTTCAAATGTTTGGTAAGGAATGTCGCAAGATGGACCCTTAGATTTGAATAAAGATGCCTATCATAGTGATTAAGAACCTGAAGTTTATTGAAAAAAGTTATTCAAACTAAAAACTTGCCTGGGGGAAGATATGTATAATTAATTTTATTTCTATCTTGCTACTTTTTAATGCTTTAGTTCAGTGATAACCAAGCCCCGAACGCACGCACACAAGGATATTATGTACTTGTGTGCGGTGGCAGAGACTGATGATAGTCTGATGTTTTGAAACGAACAAAATTTGTTGTATACATGTGAATTGCCGACCGTGTCTGTGTGAAAAATAGGATTATTGACTGACTCGCGAGCCTACGGAGTGGCTATCACTGCTTCAGTTTAAAGAATATTTAACTCCCTTTATAGTTGTTAAACTGAATTACGAAAGGGACAGTTGTATAAAACTCTGCAGGCATTTTGTTTTCTAAATAAGGTATAAAGGGTATTTTTTAAGACCATGAAACTTTATATGCTATTTAACACAAAAAAAATTAATTTTAATCGCAGATTGATGCACGGCATTACGATTTGAAACTGATTTAAAACAAATAGACACCGCGCCTGCCTTGAAAAAACGCATTGCAGACGTCCAATTTTGTTTCTTTTTCGAATAAAATGAATAATGTTGACCTCCAAGACACCGATTGTTGCTGGTTTATCAGCAATACCCACTGACTTCACAGCCCTACGGAAAACAATCAATAAGTATCACATCGCATGGCCTTGAAGTCTTATTGACAGTTTATTTTCTCTAAATCAACACATCGCCTTCATTTGTGAAAAAAAGTTTTGTCATTTAAATCATGAAGTCACTTTTAAGTTGCTAAAATCAATGGCTGATTTTCAAAGTATATTTGGATAATTTGGAGGCGTTGTTTAAGCTTGAATCTATTCATGATGATGTGCCTGATCAAAAAGTGAAAATAGTATGACAGTTCGTAAGCTCTATGGGGCTAAAAAGCATCCATTATAAAGCAATGCCAAGGAACATTTTAAACCTTCCCAAGATATATCAACTAAATGTGGAAGTTAAACTCATTATTTTAGCAGTTTTATTTTATGTTTTATTAATTTTTTTAAGTCTTTAATGTTATTTTTGTTAATTTAAATAAAATTAACATTTTGACTAATATTGATCCTGTTTCAATGAGTTTGTTGTCTTTTTGCTTCTTTGTTTTTATTAAATAAAAAAAAAATAAATATCAAAAAAATAAAACTGAAATTTCATTTAAATCGGGTAATTTTGATTCATCTCAAGTGCAATTGTGAATCGTGCTGGTGGTAACACTGAAAATTACGTTGGCGGTCGGAAGTCTACATTTGTAGCAAATATGTATTTGTATGGAAAACAATGTCCACATATGAAAAAAACATTACTAAGCAGAGTTTTATACTTTAATGAATATTTATAAAATCTAATAAAATCAAATATGCAAGCACCAGCATACCAGTGCTGCCAGAAGAAATTTAAAAAATCTCTACACTTTTCCCTACGTTATAAATTTATTGTTATTAGCAACAGGCAAATAAATATATTTTTTATAACATTTTGTAAACATATTAAAATAAAAGCATTTATTAACAACAAGAAAAAACCGAAAGTAAATAAGTAAATGTCATACACGCACATATGAAAATTCAATTTCAAAAATAACACTGTGACAAATTAAAATTTGGGCAGAAAAACATCTATATATCCTTTAATCTAGAGACAAAACATAGTCAAATTTCGTAATTGATTTTTCATTTCCTCATCTTTTTTCCTTTTTAAAGAACTAAAAATGTTTCAAGAATACTACAAATAATTTTTTTTTTTTGATAAAACTGCCTATTTCCGATATGCGAAAGCATTCATTTTTTCGTACAATTACATATAAAACAAAAACAAATTCGAATTTCTTTTGCACATCGGAAAAAGGCTATACCTTTTAAAAATATAACCTTTCATATCCTTCAAAGTTTTTATTAAAAATTCGAAATTGTATTTTTTAATTTCTCTTTAGAAGGTTTAGAAGTTGCGATTATTTTTTTTATTAAATATTCGCTTTTAATATTCGCATACATTTTAGCGGATGTAAGTGCGAATGCAAATATGAAAAATAAGAGAATAGTTAGCAAATGCGAACCCGAATATTGGTTTTGGCAGTTGTTGAAAATGACCCTGCTGTAAGGACTCGTAGTATAAGGTTTTTGTTAAAAAATACTACATTTGTACTTAAGTGCTATTGTATATGAACAATTTTAATTTATAACCAAAAATGAAAAGAATATTAACGTAGTTTTACACAATATATTGAAAATGAGATAATATTTTGAAAATTCCCTCATTTGCCTTAAAATTAAAAATCTGTCCTTTTTCCTCACGCTTGAAATTTTCCGAAAAAATCACTATTGTTGGCATCACTGATGCATAAACAAACGTGAACAAGAAAGCAAAAGGTAAAACAACATACTAAATGACATGTTTGACATGCCGCATTCCAAACAATTTGAGTAAAGTTAGAGAGATGTGAATTTCGATACATTTTATATGATGTCTACATTTGTAGTGATTCTGAGTCGATCGGTATACTTTGAGGTGGGTCTAGGACCAATATTTTACGGCGTTACACACATCAGCACAAATGCATAACACCCTCTCCACTTTTGTGGTGTGGGTATAATAAAATTTGGTTAAAAGAGTGATGTTTGACTATTGACTGCCAGTAGTCGTCAATGGATGTGAGTGTTAAGCGGCAAAACCCTCTGAGGAGATTGAGTGGTTGCAATTGAAACATGTAAGGGTTACGTGTCCGTGAAAGCCTGGGTTCGATTCCCGCGGCAGTCAAGAATGAAAAATTATTAATAAATTTTAATTAATTTCAAGTTTTAAAATTCCTTTCTTCAAAAAATTATTTAATGAAAATTACATTTGATGAACTTTAGCCAGATTAAAATATCGAAATTTGGATTAAAAACCATAAACAGTTCAGAAAAATAACCACAATACTTATTATTAATAAAAATGTTTTTTCTCAATATTTATTTATTGAATCTTCATATATTAAATATGAACTAACAAAAATTATCCTAAAGCTGTTATGATACTTGCTATTTTTTGTATTTTTTTCTATATTGGAGAACAGTGCAAATATATTTGCATAGGAAAACTGACTAAGTGTAAAGAGTATGATTATATCATAAAAAATCTTGAAATGTCAAACAAATATGCATGTGTTATCGATAAATAATCTAAGACTGTCAAAAAAAATATAAAATTTTTTAACTTAAAATTGACATTTCCAGATTAATTGTTAGCACTGTTGCCAATTTTTTTAGTTTTTGATCGAAAGAAACGGTTTTTAACTTTTTTTTGCGATTTTTAGCTTTTATGACTGTTTTTTGTGGGGGAAAAACGTGGGCAGTATTGTTTGTTTTGTTTACATTTTATCAAATTGTATTTCTTGTTCTTTCTCGCATTTGTTGTTTCATTCAGTCAATCCTAAAAAAATCCAATACAAAAAATAGCAAGTATCATAACACCTTAATACTTTGTTTTATGTCCTGCTAGTGATATAAGATTTTTCAAAAATTTGTTTTATTCGACTTGAAACCACACTAATAAATGTCGTGAAGATCGGTCCATAATTTACCCCAGGCCCCATATAAAGCCCACTCTGGTAAATCAATTAAATACGCCTTAAACTTATTTCACCGCTGTATTGAAATTTAGGTTTTTTAATACCAGTCCGTCACTAACCATGGTTCAATATAAATTCCCCTCCTGAAAATCATTTAAGTTCGGCTTAAACTGGTACGAATCATGATATTTTACTCAAGCTAGTTAAAAATGCTAAAAAAAAATGCATACAACTTTCTGATTGTCGGTCAATAATTGAATGATGGTTTAAACCGCAACCAATTTTAATGCTGATAATAATAATATACATCGATATAACTCCTGAAATATTCGAACTGGCGGTGAAGGGTATCAAAGATTCGGCACACTAACTTGTTCGAAATCGTTTCTTGCCCAACAACCATTCAAGTTTCTTAATGGTGGTTTAGAGCATACCTGTTAAATATCGATTATGATAAGTAATCAATTAGATTACTTTTTAAAAAGAATCGTAATGATTATTTAACTCAATAAGAAAAAATATCTGATTACTAATTGATTACGATTACAAGTAATCAAAAAAAAAAAAATCAGAAATACTGGCGATTTCTTCAAAATAATCAAAAATAATAAAAATTTAATCCGATTATTTTTGATTGCTTTCAAAAATTGCGTATTCATTTGCACTTATATTTTTTTCGAGACAGTTGATTTTAATATATTTATTTTAAAAATAACATTAACTACAGCACATAATTCAAAAAAGCTGAGGCAAAATAGCTAAAGAAAATCAGACAATGATTGTCGCTTTGGACTGTTGACTATCCCGGCAAAAGAAAACAGTCGTTCCACTAGATCTGAAGATGTTAAGGTAGTATTAAAGTATATAAATACTTCCTTAAGCAAACCATATTTTTGCCAATTCCCGTCAGCGCTTGAATTATCGTTTAGATAGCTGAAGAACTGATGAGTCATAGCGGATAGTCGGTCAGGTTTTATATGGTCTTGTGGAGAAGGACCTGTATCAATTTCATCATCTTTAAAGTTAAGTCGCAAAAAATCAAATAAAATTTAAAATAATGCACGCATTAGCTCACCATAATTACTAAAGTCAAAAAAATGAGGGACAGCCGATAAATTATTTTTAATTTCATAATTAAATGTTCTGCAATTTTGGGCGTAAAAACTGTAAAGTGTATCTTAAACTGTGCTGGTTACATTCTTAACGGTTATTTCCGGCAATTCAGGGCTTAATCTTTGTAACACCTTGAGCCATTTCATATTGATGCTTTGAGTTAATACTGTTGCCGCAATCGCGATATTTGCCATTTTCAAAATAACGCAGGATACTTGTTGCAGGTCCTGTTTCCAACTTTTTTTATGTAGCCTATTGCTCAGTGTCACAAGAGTCGGTATTAAGAATCCTGTGTTAAAATAAATTTAAATAGTACATAAATATAAATTTATATTTCAAATTTGGTACGCTACAACTAACTCCGACTAATAGTACCATAATTGATATTGTTTGCTCCTTGAAGGAAGTTCAGCGCCTTGGCAATTGGTTCCATTTCCAACTTGTACATCTCTAGGTACTGTAAGTCTCCTGGAGAAAAATTTGACAAAGTAAGCTTATCGCACAGACGATCCCAAGTGCTCCGCAATTATTTCCAAAGACTTTTGGCCACTTACACTTTTTCCACAAGTTGTTACATTTATCGAGTGTCTAAAAAAATGAAAAGTATTTTGACAGGTATTTTGCAGCTGATAAAAATACTCAATTTAATAACCATATTATTATGTTGTATGTACAGTGGCTGTTCAATTCTTAAAGTGTTTCCAAAGTTTCTTGAAGCAAGCAAATTCAGAGTATGGCTGCAACATCTCATTATCAAAGACTTACATATCGTCAATAATTTCATCTTTGAAAAGAACACTTGCCACACCGTAGACTCTGAACGCTTTTACAAAATATAAACCATTATCCGTAACGGTTAAAACAATATTTGAGCTGTTCAGACCAAAGTCGGTGTTAATTTCTGTAATTATCTGCGCAACATTTTCAGCGGTGTGTACTCCAAAAATTCTTCAGTTACATGTATAACCAAGAAAGGTTCTGTGGTTTGCAGACCAAATGTCTGCTTTGGTACAAAAGTAATTGGAGGAAGACATTTGTTATTTTATATTTTGCACCATTATCGTGTATTTTCCTTCAATTTTTCCGCCGCTGTTTGCCTTTCTAGAATTGAAAGGAGCAATGCAGAGTCGATAACTGCGAGTAAGAGTTTTTCATCAAACACAGATTGCTTTTTATTGCCATAAGCACTACCTGTCTTATAAATTTTGTACTTCTTATAATTATAAAACCGAAGATCTTAACAAAATATGTTGATGACTTATTTTGTATAATTTCTGAATCAGGAATAGAGCAAATGTTAGATATTTTTAACTCTTTTCATTCAGACATTAAATTTACAATTGAAAGGGAATCTAATTCAAGAATATCATATTTAGACACCTTGATAATTAGAAGAGGAAATAGGATATTAATAGATTGGTATCAAAAACCAAAATCTTCTGGCAGAATTATTAATTATTTCTCGAAACATCCAAAGAGAATAATTATTAATACAGCTAAAAATTTTATAAAAAGAGTTCTAAAAATAAGTGATTCAGAATTTCATAGAGATAATAAAAGGAAGATTTCAGGTATTTTAACTGATAATAGCCTTCCTAAACAATTAATAACAGATTTATTAGTACAACATAATAATTGTAGATTAAATAACCGAAATAGTATTACAGAACAGAGGATTTTGAAGTCGGTAACATTTATACCAAAATTTTCAGAAAGATTAGTAAAATCAAATATGTATATATGATAGCAAAATATACAAAATAGCTCATAAATCTTTTAACACAGTAGGTAAACTATTTACTAACATGAAAGACAAAGTAAAGAGGATGGATATGTCAAATATAGTTTATAAAATACCATGTAAGGGTAATGATAGTGGACAGTGCAATAAAGTATATATAGGTACAACAAAAAATAAACTAAAAACTAGGATAGCAGGACATAAATCAGATCAAAAATATAGAAATATTTCATCACAAAAAACAGCTTTATCAACTCATTGTGCTAATCTTAACCATTATCCAGATTTTGAAAATACAACTGTTTTAAATACAGAAATGTTACAAATTATAAAGGTTCCGTCAATTTCTAGAATTAATTTCAAGTCAGACACTGAAAATATAGCACAAAATTATAGACACTTAATTTATAAAAATTGAAACGGAAGTTAAAAATTTATTTATATTGTAATAGATCAAATTTGATTTGAAAAATATTTTATTTTGTTTTTGAATTAGAAAAATTTTTTAATTTGTCACTTATTGTTACATTTGTGTTAAATAATTTATAAAATAAGGAAAGAAAAAAAATAACCCTGAAGAAGGCACTCAAGAAAGTGCCGAAATATTGGATTTTAAATAAAAGTTAAAAAGTTTTTATAAAAAAAGACCTTCAAAAGTTTATTAAAATTTAAATTTTTTTTTTTTTTTTTTTAGGCGACCAATTTAAAGTTACATATATAGATAACACTATGCTAGTTGAAAAAACAGACAAGCCGGGCACATGGCGTTTTAACATAATTCGGGGACGCTGAATCCAGTGGTGCCCGCGGTTTTTTCAGATTGGCTCTGGTTTTCGAGATATACCGTTATTTCGAAAATGGAGGAGGTTGCACAACATATATTAACTCAAAAACGGTTTAGTTTATTGAATTTACTAAAAAAATCGAAATTCCGCAATTACATTTCATTTCAGAAAAGTAAAACTCTTTTTCTAATATGAGTAGTCGTTATTAAAACATAATTTTTTTTTTTTTGAAAAAAAAATTTATTTTTTTTATCAAAATTTCGAAATTTTTGTTTTTTAAAAATTCATAAAAAATTAAAAAATGCAACTAGGCTTCTAATTTTTTGCAGACTTATAAAAAACGAAGCTACAAACAAAACAAGCCATAAATGATTAAAATCTGTTTGCAACTTTTGATTTTATTCACAAAAGTCGACAAATTTTAATTAATTTAAGAATTTCATAAAACGCAATATATGTATGGAAGCCCCTAAGGGATGGTGATAAAGGGAAAGTATAATTTGTGAAAATGTTAAGAACAAAAAACTAATGGAGGCCAGTCATACATTTTACCATCCTAAGGGCAACTCCTGGGCATTTATGGGACTTTTTCTTCAATGTATTTCTAGTCTGCATTGAACATTTTGTATAGAAGCCCCCTTAAGGAATGGAGATAGCGGGTGGGTATGTTAGAAATAAATGATTGAGATGAAAAATAAAGTGGGGTTGGTCATACATTTGACCCATCTAGGGGCATCCTAGGCGCTGCAGGGGCCAAATTTAAGGCTATATAAAAAACAAAGTTCCAAATAAAATAAGCTATAAGTAATTAAAGTCTGTCTACAACTTTTAATTTTTTCATAATAGATGAAATTTTTTTATTTTTTAAATTAACCAAACTTAAAAATTTTAAAACATTTATTTTTGTTGTTAATTAGTTAAAGTTAAAGTTTTTATTTAGAAATTTATTCTTCTTCCTCCTGCAGATTCCAACAAATATCCCCTAATAGCGAATCAAGTTGTTTGCCGCTATACCAGTGTTCGAGCCTGGCTGTTACTACATCAGACTCGGCTGGTGATTGTTCATTAAATTTTTCGGCATGGTAATGCAAAAAATGTATTTACAATGACATTCTAACGTTTAAGTTTTTAAATGCGGTTAGCATATTTTTGATTAAAATTCGCCAGTTTTCAGACCGATGATTTCCTAATACATTTTCTATTACTGATTTCACACAATTCCAGGCCAATAGCTGGATATCATTCAATGCAACCTCAAATTGATGGTCCTTCATAAGACGACGAATGTCCGGTCCATTAAGAATTCCTTTAAAATAAAAACATTATGATATGAAATATAAATCTAATTTAATAAAGTAGTTACAGTTTATACCTTCTTTTACTTTCATGCCGCTTAATCGTGGAAAAATTCGGCGCAATTCGGTAAAAGCAACACCATCTGGGCTCAGTGCTTTTATAAAATTTTTTACAATACCCAGTTTGATGTGGAGTGGAGGGAGCAAAATCTTTTCCATCGGCACAAGAGGTAATTCAATAACATTATTTCTATGCAATCTGCTTTCCTCACGTAAAGCCCAATCCCGTGTATTGTACTGGTCGCCATCAAAACGCGTATTCCATAAGCACATGAAGCACATATTTTTAGTATAGCCCAATTGCATGCCTCTTAAAAGAGCTACCACTTTTAAATCTGCGCATATTTTCCACTTATGGTCTTCATATTTAATTAACTGTATTATTTTTTTCATTGATGCGTATGTCTCTTTAGTATTTATGCTTAGTGCTATCGGAATAGGACTTTTTAAATTAGTGGCATGTAGCAAAACTGCTTTTAAGCTACTTTTGGAAGAATCAATGAATAAGCGCCAATCTCCAGGATTCATTTTGCATTGGTAAAACCAAGCCACGGATGTCAGTACAATACGCGATAGAATTATTCTCAATTGATTTAAAAAAAAAGTCGTAAATCGTCTATGGCGATTGATAGCCCCGTATAATTGTACACCTGGTGCTAAAATATTAGCTCTTTTGTTAAGAGAATGCTCTGTCTTTGAGATAATTTTAGACGCCGTACCATTATATCCAGACGATCTTGCGTGATTTCATTGTGACTCCATGGAACCGTGATGCATGACGGTTCATACATTGAAGTAGCTGGCCCACCCGCTTCAACAGAATGAATTATTGAGGGAATATGTTCTGTTTGTATTTGGCTATCCGGAACAGGAATTTCATCAGAATGTGGCAGCGGAAATCGAGCATATGTTGTTGCAGTATAAGATATATAAGTCATTTTTCTTCTGTTCATACCCGCTGTATAATTTATGCACGCATAACACTCATCTTCAACATGAACAATGGGATCTCTCCAACACCAAATAGCATGGCGTCTCCATTTTTTCCCCACTTGTTTAAATGGTAAATGCAGTGTGTACACACTATTGATGGTGTCCAACTCTTACCATATATAACACTTAAAGAATAATATGATTCATACAAGGTACTTGTTTCATTAGTGATTTTACGGCGACTTGGCCTATTTTTATATTTCCCACACACATAACAAAAGTAATTAAACTTTTTACACGCCTCCATCTTAGATATTTCAATATAACTGATTAGATACAAGACTGTCAAAGGCTTTAAACTTCACTAATCACTTTCGCAAGCACTTTCCATATGACAGTGAAGGGGTTGAGGAACTCTTATTTATACTGTAATTGTTTTAATCATCAAAGTACCTGTCGAGACCTTCATGACCATGTTTTGTAAAAAAAAAAACAAAGCCAGAACGATTAATATTTCTACCTGTTCCAGGTATAACAATAGAATATGTTATTTAAGTTTTTACAAGACCGATTAGTGCGGTTTCGACTGCACAATAAAATACCGTTTTGTGTGGTTTTGTAAGCACAATAAAATACAAAGATGTAAGCATTTATGACTTTATTTCTTAATTCTAAGAATTTTTTAATCGGTAACTGTGGATTTTCCAAAATTCCTACCGCAAAGTGAAAGTGTGGTAATAATGCATGCATATTTCTTTGGAATAGCATACATTTGAATATTTTTGTTTGTTTTGTATTGTAAATGGCACAAAAACCGCATTTAAAAAATTTTACGTCAAAATGTCATTGAAAATAAATTTTCTGCATTGGCACATTCTTCATATATATGTACATAATTTTGAATAAAGAATTTAAAAATTAAAAAAATCCTGTGAAATGCTCCATATAAATTATATTCTTCATATATATTGAAGAAAAGGTTCCACAACTGCCTAGGAGTCACTCCTAGTGGGATAAAATGTATGACTGACCTCCATTAGTTTTTTGTTCTTAACATTTTCTCAAATTATACTTTCCCTTTATCACCATCCCTTAGGGGGCTCCCATACAAATATTGCGTTTTATGAAATTCTTAAATTTGTGAATAAAATCAAAAGTTGCAAACAGATTTTAATCATTTATGGCTTGCTTTTGCCATTGTTGTTTGTAGCTTCGTTTTTTATAAGTCTGTAAGAAATAAGAAGCCTAGCTGCATTTTTTAATTTTTTATGAATTTTTAAAAAACAAAAATTTCGAAATTTTGATAAAAAAAATAAATTTTTTAAAAAAAAAAAAAAATTATGTTTTAATAACGACTACTCATATTAGAAAAAGAGTTTTACTTTTCTAAAATGAAATTTTATTGCGGAATTTCGTTTTTTTTTAGTAATTTCAATAAATTAAACCGTTTTTGAGTTACGCGAATATATGTTGTGCAACCTCCTCCATTTTCGAAATAACGGTATATCTCGAAAACCAGAGCCAATCTGAAAAAACCGCGGGCACCACTGGATTCAGCGTCCCCGAATTATGTTAAAACGCCATGTGCCCGGCTTGTCACGAAAAAAAAGTGTCAATTTCATGCACAGTGTAATTATTTGAAACAAGTTTTATATGATATAAATTAATATGTTCAGGGGCAAATGCATTTATTCCCTTTAATTTTTTATTAAATTATTGTAACAAGTTGTTTTTTTTTTTTTTTTTTTTTTTTAAAACAACAAATTATTGTTCAAAATTATTAAAAAAAAATAAAATAAACAGATCATAATAATAGTAATGTTAATAAAAAGTAAACAAAGGGTGCGTTCGTAAATGCATCACTGCGCTGCATCAGAAAAGCAAACTTTTTTAATGGCGATATGAGAATAATTTTCATTTTTTTTTTATTGTTTGACTATTAATTTTGTGGAGTATTTCACAATTTTTTGGTCCGTATTTACTTCACTGATAAATATATAACCATTTGAAATCACTGATGCAGCGCAGTGATGCATTTACGAACGCACCCAAACTTTTTATTCGAATACTTTCTTATCGTATATTTAAAAGAGGTTCAAACATAAGTGTTTATGATACCTTTTGGCAAAATTTTGTTCAGAAACTAAAATAATAAATAGTTTTATTAGATAAAAATAATTTTTAAGTTCTACAAATAAAAAAAATTATAAAAATAAATTAAATATAGAATATCATGTGAACCGAATAGAAGTTTCATGCATCACTAGCAATAAAATGGCAGCAAAATATAAAGAAAGTTGCCATACTTTAACACAAATCGCTTCAAACAGTTAAAAGTAAAAACGCTGTTAATGTACGTTTATGAATACAACTTTTTATAGGAGGTTTATAAGACAATAAGCGTTTGATAGTTATTACATACTATAAGCTTAAAACAAGAACTTTTCATGAATATGGCTGTAAGTATAAAAGTGGGCCCAGGATGCTTCCCTGAGGGACTCCAGCGTATCACCTCCATAATCACCTTCTTTAATTATAAACTTTTGACCGCCTTAATAGCTTTCTAACTGCTTGTGTATGTTTACTGGTAAGTTTAGCTTCAATTTATGTTATAAGCCTTTAAGCCAGATAGCGGAACAATATTTTCTTTCTTCAAGTGCATTTCTTATTGCGCTTACGATGGGTTTGTTCAATTGAGCTGTGTTCTCTTCTAAATCCGAATTGGTGGCTAGAAATATATCTATTTTCATTTAAAATTGGGGTTAATTTTGACGCTAAAAGCTTCTCAAATAGCTTTAATATATAAGATTTTAGGTTTAGATGGTTTAGGTATCATCTTGACTAAGGAAACCTTCCACCTTTGAGCGTAGTATTCAAGGCGTAAAATAGCACTAAAAATTAAAAGAATAATTTTCTTTGCTATGCTGGGTAGCTCCAAAAGCATTTTGTTGCTGATTTTATCAAAGCCAGGAGCCTTCTTGGGGTTTAAAACACAAAAAACCTTCTCGATTTCTCTTAACTCAAATCTTAGGGGAACAGCTGCTCTAGCTGCAACAGGTGGTAACTCGACCGCAATATCGTGAGATATATTTGGGGTAAATACGTTTTTCAAATGATTAACAAACAGATTTCCTTTTTGAACATCATTTCTTGCCCAATTTCCATTCAAGTTTCTAAATGGTGGTTTAGACTCAATTCGCCTTTTGAGATTTCTAGCTGCACGCCATAATGAGCAGTCTGATTGTGGAGTTGCGTCAAGTTCCTTTAGATATTTTTTCTGGGAAGCCGTTTTCTGAGTCTGCAGTAACTTTCTAAGCCTTTTTGTGCACTCTTTTAATAACTTGAGTTGAGGGGATCTGTACAATTGCCACTCTCTTCGAGCCGTCCTTTTTTCAGACAAAAGATGATCGACATCTGTGGAATATATTTTAATAGTTTTTGTTTTTTTGGGGGCAATATTGGAATGTTGAACAGCTAGTTTCAGAAAACTGTCAAAATTGTCAATAGAGCGATCTACATAATCCGGTGTACTGAGCGGAATATTTTCTGTGCAATGGGTACTGAGATATTTTTTATATTTTAACCAATTAATTTGCGTAGCTGTCGTCGCTATGTAACCAGTCGGAGGTACAATTCTATTGGGGTTCATTATAGGAATAATTGTAGGTGTGTGGTCGGAAGATAATTCTAGGGAGGCTTCAACATGAATCGTTTCTATGGGAATGTTTTTAACCACGCCGAAATCGATGACATCTGGTATTTTTTGATGATCAGTGGGCCAATATGTTGGTTGTCCGCTCGTTACCACATTCAAATCCATTTTAGAAATTGTATTAAATAAAACACGGCCCTTTGGTGTTATAAGTCGTGACCGCCAGAAGGTATGTTAAACGTTATAATCACCAGCGGCTAGGAAACAGGGTCCTAATGATTTAAAATATTTATAATATTGGCTTTCTGATATTAAAAATCTAGGCGGGGAGTATAACGATGAAATTACTAGGTTTCTATTTAATTCCTCAACACAAATGTTCGTTGCTTGGTATCATTTAGTGTATAACCATTGATTTTAAACGTATTTCTTGAAGTCAAACGAGTTTCAGAAACAATCATGACATCAATTTGTTTATTCTTCAGAATGTATTCTAATTCATTTTTATGTTGGCGGATGCCGTTTGCGTTTCAAAAACAAATGTTTAAACAGTTCATGGCTTGTTAAGTACAGTTTGCAAAACTTCGATTGCATTCTAAGAATTTCCTGCATCATATTACCCATTGTGTTCGTAAAATTATTTACTTTTTGCACTGTTTCCATGGGTTTTTCCAAGACGACTTAAATTAGAAACTGGAGCTTCATCACTACTTGGCGAAGCATATTGCATTGGTACATGGTTAGATTTTAGGACGTTAGAGTAAGAGGTTCTGTTATTTCTAGGCTGCGGAGCCTGAATGTCATTATTGTTTACTTGATTTGTTACCTGCATTTACCGACTGCTTGACGATAGTATATATAGAACATCGTCTATAATTGGCCTTGTGATTACCGCCACAGTTGCTAAATTTTTACGTTGGGGTCGGTTTTAGACTAATAGCAAAGAACTCACCGTGTAGCTCACCACATACTACGCAAACTGGGGGTAAGTAGCAGTATGTCTGGGTATGGCCAAATTCTTGGCATTTTAAGCTCTGAACGGGTCCATTTTTTTTTTGTGCGGCTCCTCAATTGTGATTTTTCTGTACAGCATATATTTCAAACTCTAAATAGGATGCGTTTCGTTTTTTTTTAGCTTAACATCGCCGGACTCCAACTCCACTCGAAATAGTGGTCGGGGATTTGTTTCCCTATTTTTAATATTTACCACAAGTTTTATTTTGAAGACTTTTTCTTCTAAGAAAGTTTTTATTTATTCTGTGTCCACACGTGAGTCAATTCCTTTAATCACTACCTGAAGACTTTTGCTGCTATTCAGTTGGTATTAGACGCCTGCATAAATGGATTTGTACTTAAAAAGTACATATGATCTAGCAAAGCATGAACACTTACTCGAACTATAATGAAAAACATGGTACATGTTTTTGAGAACAACAAAATTAGCGAGTAACTATTGGTTGTTACTCGACTTTGTTTGTGCTTGCTAACCACTTGTTCGTTTTTCTCTGTCACTTGACCATTCATAAAACGAACGGTCGAGTATCATGCGACAGCCAAACTTCACTAGGTACCATCAGTACCACGTGAAGTTTTTCAAACATTAAAAACAAAAAATATTGTATTTTTTAACTGTTAAGTTTAATAAAAAAATGGAAATAAATGAGGTATGTTTATACCTATGTACATAACTTTATTTATTTAGATCATTTAGATTTTTATTTATTTATAAATTTTTAAAAGTGAAATTTATTTGCAATAATATTAACTTGTATATGAAAAAATATTTAGGCAAAATTACACAAAAAAAATTTCTAATTATCTAGTCTAAAGAAATAAATTTTTGTCTAATTTTTGGGTAATTACACAAATTTCAGCTTTACTACAAGTACCACATGAAGTGACCATAATTTTATAGGTACTTCTTTTTCGTTGTACCCATTTTTATATGTTCCTTTTTTTCGGAACATATTTCATCTTCGGCTGCTGCATGTTAGTATTTATAAAAACAACAATCACTTCTCTTCACTTTTTGCGCGTTAAGCAAGAGAACAAATAAATACTATATTCGACAGCGAGTTTCACATGTGAAGAAAAAAGTTACTCGTTGCAGACCTCTAGTTGGTATGTATAAAAACTTTTTTTAATTCTTCAAATGTTTAATTATTTTACGAAAATTATTCTCATGATTAACTTGTATTTTTGTCTGCTTTATACTACTACGCTTGATTGCAGCTACGTAAAACGAATTTTTACCTATCACCGAGATCAATCTCTTTATTAGCTCATTTGAGTTTTGTTCCCTAAAATATATCGGGGGCGGCTTGGACGATTTTATCACGTTTGGTGCTTTTGAGGATTCATCCTCCAGAATTGCAAAACGATTTTGTGAATTTATTCTAACAAAAGATAGTACTTTTGAGGCCGAGACAACAGCTGAAGGCTGCGACCCCGTTTAAGCACTGTTATATACCTGTCTATACCAACTTCTACTTGAGGCTTTTGATAACTTTTTACTAAAGGATTTTCCATTGCTACTGTGTTTGAGTTCATGGTTAGATTTCTTATTAAGATTGTTTTGCCGCCGCGGTAATATTTGCGGGCGCCGCAACACTTACAGGCTCGGCAACACTTGTCCCCAGCGACAATTTCATATTTTTAAATGTATAACTATCCACCGTTTTTGTGAACACCGAGGGTAAAGGAAACGTGTGCGAACAATTGACTTAGCCGTTAGGTAGTTAATATTGTTTTGTTTTATTTTATTTTATTTATTTCAGCATTATTTTCGTTCACATGAACTGTTACATACACATTTCTTTCGTTAAGTTTTATTGTTGTTTCATAGTTTTAACTCGTACACAAATTTGTTTTTGTTTTTCACCGTTTTATTGGGCTTTAAATATATTTATTATTTATTGTATTTTACAACAACACCAACAATAAGAAATTTAAGCTAAAATGTTTTTGCTCAGAATATGTATACAAACACATGTATGAACATTCATACGTACATAAATATATATATACTTATATATATTTTTACTATTTTTCTTTATTTAATTATACCCACACCACAATAGTGGGGAGGGTATTATGCATTTGTGCTGATGTGTGTAACGCCTTAAAATATTGGTCCTAGACCTGCCATCGGCAACCTATACTATTACATTTTGCGATTATATGCGTTGTATGAATTTTACATATGTTGTTGTTAATGTTGTTAAATTCTCTGCAATATGTGTGCACATGTACGTAATAAAAGAGCATACAAGAGAATAAAAGAGAAAAGAGAAAACGCGGCGCCCTGATTTTGACGATGGCTGTCCTAGACCCACCTTAAAGTATACCGATCGTCTTAGAATCACTTTCTGAGTCGAACTAACGATGTCCGTCCGGCTGGTTGGCTGGCAGGCTGGCTGGCTGTCCATGTAACCTTGTGCGCAAAGTACAGGTCGCAATTTTAGAGATAATTTGATGAAATTTGGGTCATAGGTTTTTATTGGCACAAGGACCAAGCCTACTGAAAATGGGCCGTAGGACCACGAGGGAAGATAGGGGGGAATGTCTTCCTCTCAGAAACTATCAAACCGATTTCAATGAAATTAAAAACATAGATAGAACCATATCTATATGGACACAAAATGTATGCATTTTTTAAAAAATAGGTCCACGAGGGGAGATAGGGGCAATTTCTGCCTCTCAAACCGATTTTAATGAAATTTAAAACATAGATAGATCCATATCTATAGGGACACACTAGCTATACAGTTTTTAAAAAATAGGACCACAAGGGGAGGCAGGGGGCAATTTCTGCCTCTCACAAACTTTCAAACCGATTTTCATGAAGTTTAAAAACATAGATAAATCTATATTTATATGGACACATAAGCATGATGTGTTCTTAAATACTGTGGTGTAGGGTATCATATGGTCGGGCTTGACCGACTATACTTTTTTACTTGTTTTTTCGTTTCAATTGTTCACTTTTATGTTTAATAATTTAAATAAAAAAAAAAATATATTATTTATTTTTTTGCGTCCATTCGCTTAATGTTTATATCAGGGTTTAAAAGCACCCATCAGCTGACTGCTTTTTATTTTTGCTTTTGCCACTGCTTTTGAAATTTTTAATTTTTTTTCCAATAGCCAATGTTTTGTTTTTCGTTTGTGCAAAAAAGCAAATCTCCTATTTTGAATATTTTTATTTTCTGACAACTGCTTTTTTACCAGCCAGCGACAAAAATGGACAACCACATAAAAAGCAAAAGCTAAAAAAAATTATTTCGCCTTTTGCTTTTTTACTTTTTTTTTTACAAACCAAAAAAAATCTAAAGTTCAAAGAACAAAAATTCTTCTCTGGCTGGTAATAACAAAAAGCCGCTGAAGTGTATGCTAAAAGCAGTCTGAGCAAAGCTATTAGCTCTGCAAAAAGGCAGATTACAACGAAAAAATACTGATCAGTGTACAAGCAACATGGTTTTTTTCATGGTGGTGAGGAAAAATAAATGTTTGCCTTTCTTCAGTAATGTTGTAGTAATGTTGTTGTTGCTCTACAGTTTGTATGACTATAGCACGAAATGTGTGTGTGTGTATTTTGGTTTTTTTTAAATATTTTTAGCAAAGGCAACCAGCCAAAGTGTCTGTTGGATTTTTTATTGTATAGAAACAAAAACAAATTCTTGTTGTATTTGTTTTGCATGAAAAATATCACTTGTCTTCGTCGATCATGTGCCTTTCAGCAACCTTTGCGCTGCTTTTATCTCCTTTTTTGCGGCTAATAGCATGCAGTGATTTTTGATTTGGCGGCTGTTTGACAGAATCTTTTTGTTTCATTCTCTTTCCTACATATTTTCTCCTACAACAGAAAAGTTATTGCCGTTGCTTTTTGAGTTCCATCAAATTAGAAATTTTTGCTATTGTTAAAAAAAGCAATAGTTGGAAAAAGCAGTGTCCATTAAAAGGTTACTTTTCAAAAACAGTGTGTTTATTTTGCTGCTGCTTTTGAAAAGTGTGGGCTTTTTTAGCAGTGGAACTTGTCGGCTTTTTATTTTTGATTTTTTTTTAATAGGAAAAAGGCAAAATTTGGCTGCTTTTGCTAATATGGCGATAGCATTTTAAACCCTGGTTTATATTGCAAAATCAAATGTGATTCATTAATAATTCAAATCGTATGCGGGGTTAAGAATACACGTCTGTATCACAACCACAGAATACACAGAGCTGTAAAAAGTGACGTGTGAAAAAGGCCCAAATCAGTTGCGAGGGCTGCTTTCGAAGAAAGAGACAGAAAGCTTTTTTAGTAGTGAAGTGGCAAGGTGTAAAAGCAGGCCGCAACAATCAATACAAATGGCGTGATCAAAACAAAAATAACAAAACACAAACCACGTTAAACAAATGCATTAAGGCTCAGTTAGGCGAACGTTGCTGTACCCGTAATGTACCGCACCGTACTGTAAGCACGTTGGTGCACTTATAAAACGTTTAAAAACGTGTCATATGTTTTCCCATACATAAACAAAAAGCAATAGTATACATAAAACAAAACACACAGTGATGGAAATCAAAAATGTTCAAATGGTGACCGTTGTGCAGAAAAGGTACCACGTGATTTAAATGGCATTAAAACAGTATTTTGTGTATGTTAAAATGTTAATCATTATATTATAGATTTACAATAAATAAATTTGTATTTTAGCATATATAAATTTTTAGCATACATATATTGTAAATGTGCATACACCAAACAATGTTTTGATACCATTTATAGTCTTTTATATGTTTCACATTTCCATTGTATGTGTATATGCATTTGTTTACTTTAAAAATCTAAACATATATATATTTGTATATTTGGAAATATGTTGTATTGTAAGTTGTTTTGTCGCAATTCCATAGATATACTGAAAAAAGTACCAAAAAAAAAGAGCAAAATTACCCGCATTCAATGTAACATACAAGCCGCCCATCACTGTCTTACAAATGTCACGTAACAACAGCATGAAATTCTATTTTATACAGATTGGTACGTTGCAACTACGGAACATTGCATTTCAGTAGGCTTTTGTATTGGTTTTCATATAACAAAAAGAGAACAGCTGATGGATACAGTACAGATACGGTACAGCAACGTTCGCCTAACTGAGCCTTTAGTTCAGCAAACGTTGCTTTTTGTCCAAAAAAATTTATTTATGTAGTAATATTATTTTGTTTTATAATGTTATTTACTTACTTAAATATTATTTACTCGTGTTGTGCTGAACTTAAGAGTTAATTTTTACAAAAGATTTGCAAATAAATCTTAACTAAATAAATTTGTGTTCATTGTATTGCGGCATAGAAGATGATGAAAAGAGATGTGCAAAAGGGCAGCATTCTTTGAAATAGACAAAAAAACGCAAAATCTTCCGTCTCATGACAGTTCTGTAGTATTCTGTGAATTCTACTACAAAAGTTTGAAGTTGATAAAAATCGGATAAGAACTAAAAATTCTTTGATAAAAAAATTAAACTACTATCATTTAACTTAGATTCTACTTAGAACCCCCATCATATTTTCGCATTTTTATACATTTTAAAGAAAAATCAATCCAGCCGTACTTAAATCAATCCAAAGCGGTATTAGTAGTACGGTCAGTAGGGATTTTCTTGATAGATTGATTCAAGTTCGAATTTTCAATAGCGAAATACTTAACTTATCCATATGCAATCCCGAACAGTGCTGCCGCAACTAATATCTTTTTTACAACAAAAGTTTTTGAAAAAGTTACCAAATGTGAAAAAATATAACCAAAAATCATGAAAACAAAACAAGAAATGTAATTCTTCTACATATTAAAAAATAACGAGAAACTTTAATTAAAAGTTTTGTTCTATTTAAGACCTTTTTCGTAAAAAAATCATTTAAACACGAAAAATATCCATACAAAAGTCAGTATATTGAAACTTAATAAATTGAGTATTTTTGAATATGACCTTCAAAATTCACGAAATTAGTTTTTCGCAGTTGTAAATTATAAAAAAGGGGAAAATTAAATTGATTTCCTATCAAGATTTTTGTATGACGTGCTAAACTCCCAATTTTTCCGCTTTTTAGCTGTCAGTGGCAGGGCTGTCAAATGTAGCGATTTTTTAATCCGATGTAAATTTACGTTTGTCGATATGGCGCTTGTTTCGGCGAAATTGGAAACGGTTGGCGATATGCGAAATGCATCAAAATATTTGCTAATTTAAATATATCTAAAATGTTATAAAATCGAGTAAAACTTTTATCTCCTGTGTGTATATTTTATTTCAAACTTATAATTCTGTGGCATTTTGATAAAACATCTTAAGTCCAGATAAGATAGAAAAAAAGATAAAAAAAAAACGCGGTAAAAAAATTATTTTTATCAAATAATAAAATAAATCGAAATTTCGTTTATAAAACAAAATTTAAAAAACGTTAAAACAAAAACAATTTCTAAAATTTTTTTTGTTTTTAATGTTATTTTCTATGCGAACGTTAACGTGTGACATCGTGAGATTGGCTGTATATGACTGTCAGGGGTATAAGTGTATCAAGAAAAAAATGAATAAAATAAACACATCTCCACATCAGGTTTGTCAGATTTTTTTAAGCTCCGTCGCCAAACCTGATGTCAGAAATCGCCAAACGTCAATTTTGTGTCAAATGCAGTTTTCGTAACACTTTATTTAATTTTTTTTTTTATTAAATTTTGCATGAAAAAAAAGCTAGTACAATATTTCAGTCAAAAATTGCTAAAAACTGAGGTAAAAAAAAAACTACACAAGTCTATAAGATCGTACACTTCTGCCTCATCGATTTCATTACTGGTGTTTTGACCTCTGTAGCCCGTTTCTGTATATCTCACATTGTAAAACTTTTCGCATGAAACGTGTGAATTGCAACAAAAATAGTGTGAAATGAAACAAAAAATGGTTTTTCTCACACAAGTGTTTCTGTATCTTTTTTTTTTGCGAGAATTATCTGTCATTTAAATAATTTTCCAGCAATTATTGGAAGGATGCGAGAAAAAGTGTTTCTATAACAATATTTTGCGAAAAGTTTCTTTCAACAACTGTCAAAATAAGTCACATTTGAAACTGGTGGCGAGAAAAACAAAATGTAGATATTTTGAATTTAAAATATGTTTATATACTAATTTTTTAAAATAAATAAAAAAATAGAAGGAATATAAATGATGAATGCATAATTTATATGATGATAAGAACAAAACACAATTTTTATATTTTGTTATTTTAAATTTTTTTTAGCCTTTCCTTGTTTTGGTTTTATTCAGTGCTGCCAGATAAATTTGTGTAAAAATCGTCAAATTCCTGATGTTAATGTTAGTTTTTATAATCATTATTAAATCAGTTTCGTCTCATTTCTTCTCATCGTAAATTATATAGTTTTTGATTATATTTCATATCATTTTTTCACTGCCATGTTTTTTAATTTTTCTCCGATAAAATCTGCACCATTATGGCTTTTGATTATTCCAACCAGCTTTATTTTGTACCAAAAAAAGAAGAAAGAAACAATTTGCACTTACATTTATGATCATAAATTGTCAATAATTGTTGGGCTTCTTTTTTATCCAAGCTTTGTTTTATTTGGCAAAAACAAAAATTCAAAATATTTAAAAATCATTATTTAAACATATAAATGAATCATATGTATATGAATCCATTTTCTATCACTCAAGTGATAAATCCGTTTTAAATCATCAAAACTGATCTGAAAAGATTCATTTAGTTGATTTTTACAAACTAATCAGCCAAATGCTAGCTGGTTGGGTATTTTATACATGCATACATATAAATTGTCTATTGTTCGACCTTAAAGCTTTGTTCACAATCAGAGCAACAATTTCGTTTTTTCTTCCCAAAGTATTTCATATATTTTCCTTTCATTTTCCTTTCACAATGTAACTAAAGTTGAGTCTACTTTAACTTCACCAACAATTTGTATGAAATTGTTTCCGACGTTTAAAATTATTTTGTTTGGTTTTGAATGAAAACTTTAACAAAATGTTGAAAAAATTATAATAAATGCATAATATTGTTGTGACTAAAATTTGCAAACGGTTTCTTAATGCAAAATGTGTGTGTGTGTTTGCAAAAGAAATTGTTGCTCTATTTCGAACACCAAGTGAAAATGTGTTTTTGATTGTGAACGAAGCTTAATTTTTAAATTCATATTTATTTTATTAAGCTTTATTAAGGTCTATTTTTTATAAAATTATTTATTTTCTTTAATCCGATAACAATTTTAAGTTGTTATTTTTCCTGAAGAAGTCACACAAAGGCGTGACAAAATATCATATTGAAGAAAAAATAAAATAAATATTTTTATAAAACCAAGCCAAGTCGGTTCATTACTTCACCTGGTCCTCGTACAAGCAAGTATTGCCTCGAAATTAAGGTTTTGGTGCGATTTTTAATGCTTCCCTTCACCATCTATATAAGATTTACCATAGCCGAACATAGCACTTTAAATTGTTTTATTTAAATCATCTTGACTCAAACATTTTTCTATATATATTTTTCTTAGAAACTGGGAATTATTTCCTTGTGAAGGTTACTTTATATTATATTAAACATTTTTTCATAGAATAAATTCGAAAAATGAAAAAATGTTTAATATAATATATTTTTCTTATATATACTGACTGAGAAATGGGGTAATGGTTTAATGTTTTGAACACAAACAATTGTATTAAATAATCGCGGGAATAAAAAGTAAACACTTTTCCCTCGAAATTTTGCTTTTGCCAATATATTTTTTAGAGGATACACAAACAATAGCTCGTTTCTGTATTTCCCGCATCGTAAAATTTCTAACACGAAGTGTGAAACAAAAACTTCCATCGTTTCTCGATTTGTGAGAAAAAAGTGTTTCTGTATTTGAATACGAAAACAGACAACACAGATTCTGTTTTGACTGGAATATTTCCAGTAATTAAGTGTCAAATAAAAGCGAAACGTCAACAAAAGAAATAAATATAATAAAAAACAGGGCTGCCAGATTTGACGAGTTATCGTCATTTTGACGATTTTTTGTTCCGAAATTAGCAAAATGACGATTTGATGATTTTTTCTAAAAAAGTGATGAAAGCCAAAACAAAATCAAAAATAGTTTATAATTTTTTTGTTACTTTCTATAGAAATTCATATTGAATTATTAAATTTCAAACACTTCATATTTTGTGGGGTTGAAAATCGAAAAAACAATATGAATTTATGTAGAAAGTAGCAACAAATTTATAAAATATTTTCGATTTTGTTTTTGCTTTCAATGAAATTGTTGGCGTTGCGTTGCGTTTTACACTATAAGCCCCTTAGTCTTCGAAATAAGATAATTTTAAATATTTTTATATGTTTGTTTATTAGAAAAAAAGATATCTTTAGAAACAAGGCAGCTTAAATTTTTATATTTATCCCAATTGTGAAAATTGTCCTCGAAATTGTTTGCCTCTTCTCTGAAAAATGTATCGGCAAAAGCAAAATTTCGAGGGAAAGTAATGGACCGACTTGGCTTATTTTAAACGTTAAATACTTTATACACATAAACAAAATATGATTGATATTTGATATTCTTATCTTATATGGACACTTTTGTGCCAAAACCATTATTTCTTCAAGAAAAACAGTTGTTTGTCTATAAGCCGTTCTTTAAAATTAATTTTAAATTGCACGATTTTTAAAACAAAAAAGACGATCTTCTTATTTTTTTCTCAGGAAATTGACGATTTGTGTCAAATTTATCTGGCAGCCCTGAACAAAACCCAAACAAGAGAGAAAAACCATTTTTTGTTTCATTTCACACTATTTTTGTTGCAATTCATACGTTTCATGCGAAAAGTTTTACGATGTGAGAAATACAGAAACGGGCTACAGATGTTTTAAAATTAGTAATGATAACAAAAAATTACAAACTGTTAAAAAAAAATCGCTGAAATAGTATAAATGGTAAAAACAGCCAAATGGAAAATCCCACCGCCAAACACGTTTCAAAATCACCACGTTTGGCTAGAAATCGCCATATCTAACAGCCGTGCTCCACAATGATAAAAAATTACCAATTTTTGTTAGAAATAACCAAAAACGGCAGCTCTGATCCCGAACTCGTACGTGAAATAATCCGAAAATTAGATTGATTTAAATAAAACTATTTAATATTCAATCAATCTTAATATGCGCTTAATTCAAGTATTATAAAGTTGATTTTAATCCGAATTCGTGCTTAAAAAAAACCTTAAAAAATTAAACAGAGGAAATTATTATTAGAAAATAATATACCCAATAAGCAATTTTGCTGGAAATCAAGTACAAAGCGATTGACACTCCAGTTCGAATTTCAAGTTTTAAGGGTTGAGATTTACTTTTGTTACACTTTATTTCAATATGTAGTATTCTCCAGTAAAATAGTAATTTGAAATCAAGTGAATACTAGTGAAATATATTAAAACTTGAATAGCATTTAAAAATACATTTGAACTCAAGCTTATTTCCAGTTTAATTTTATGCACTTCTTGAAATTTAATTTTTGAGTGCTTAATGGGATATGTGTTTATTATTAATACGATCTTCGTATGACGTGTTAAATTCCCAGTTTTTCATATTTGATAAATACACTGAAATTTATTGTTGAGGGAAAGCAAGCCTCTATGCGCATTTCGCCGGTTGCTTACACCAGCTCATCAGGAAACCTTTTCCAAAGATTTTAGAAAAGCCAAAAATATTAAACAAATAAAACCTTAAGCGAATAAGAGTTATAAACACTCTAAGTCTTACTTGTAACAATATCAAAGCTTAAACAAAACACCAACAATAAACAGTGAGTTTATCTTTTCTTACATCCTCCTACAATTGGTTGGGTTCTTTCCGACTCGAATTGTAGTTGTAAGTGGGTTTAAAGAAAAAACAAAATTAAAAAACAAACCGCTTCATTCTATTGTCTTCGTAGGAAAACAACGAACTAAACCAATTTGCCAATTCAGTTTTATGCACGGGCACATGCAATTATATTATCAAAGTTATTTTCGGGAATACAAAGTTTATTATTAATACGATCTTCGTATGACGTGTTAAATTCCCAGTTTTTCATATTTGATAAATACACTGAAATTTATTGTTGAGGGAAAGCAAGCCTCTATGCGCATTTCGCCGGTTGCTTACACCAGCTCATCAGGAAACCTTTTCCAAAGATTTTAGAAAAGCCAAAAATATTAAACAAATAAAACCTTAAGCGAATAAGAGTTATAAACACTCTAAGTCTTACTTGTAACAATATCAAAGCTTAAACAAAACACCAACAATAAACAGTGAGTTTATCTTTTCTTACATCTTACATGTTTTTATTATCAAGATTTTTGTATGTCGTGCTAAAAACCCAATTTTTCATATTTGATAAATACACTGAAATTTATTGTTGAGGGAAAGCTAGCTTCTATGCGCATTTTTATTGTTCTGTTGTTTTGGTTGTTTCTACACACAACAAGCAAACAAACTTTGAATTACACACCAGAGAACCTCAAAATCACTATTTTTCTTGATTTTTTCATACGCTAAAATTTACATTCATTCTTTGCTTGCAAAACAAAGTTCAACGTTGGTAATTTTTACATCCTTTCGTACACATTTTATTTTTGCATTTATTCGTTTTTTATTGAAAGCAGTGTTCGAAAATAAACACTAAATATCGTTCTTTAATGTTCGGTTCGGTAGATTTTTGGAAAACACAAACGCTAATAGTGTTTGTGTAGAAATTCATTAAAAAAAATAACGTTTCCCTGTTTGTCATCTTTCGAACACAAAAATTATACTGTTTTCATCATACTCAACAAAAGATGAGAACATTCAATTCCGTTCGGTTTTTTTTGAAAATCCACAAACTTCAATGTGTTCGGTTCGGCTCGTTAATGTTCGTCCCTTTTCGCTAGTAAAAAACGAACCAAACATTTTTTACAAAAACAAAATACACACACGAAAAAAAACATTATAGAACATTAAAATATAATGTTTTTCTACAGTATCACTACAATTGTTCTGTTTTCTTGAAAATAGTTACGAGCGGTATTAAGGGTTGTGTATGTTTACACAAACACTAAAAAAATAGATATCGTTCTTCGGTGTGTGAGCCGAACGCTAAATAATGTACTGTTTATTTTCGAACACTGATTGAAAGTGCTTTATTTGCATTTTTGTTGCTCACGCAATATAACACAACTGAGTAAATTCAAAAGAACACATTCTTATACTTTTGTTTACATTAACAACAACAATAAACCACTCGATGAGACGCTTTTTCCAAATTAACAACAATAAAAACAACACTAACAAGAATACATTGTACATACCTACTACTCCTACTACTGTACTTTTTAAAATGAAAAAAAAGTCTGTTTCTATGGAAATTGTGTGTACCTACATATGTATGTGTGTTTAGTTTCATTTCAATTTTTTTTTTCTTTTACTACATAGTTGCTGCTGAATAAATTCATAAAGCCTAGATTACACTATCTCACAAGCCTTACGTATTCCATAATACTTTGTGAGATAGAAATCTAATGAGTTTTGTTGCGACTGTCAAAAAATCTAATGTAACATGACAGTTTGTGTTCACACCATCTCACAAAGTATAAACACTCACACATGAAATAAAATGCAACCCTGATCCAATGAAAAGTATTATTGTTTTGAAATTTTTCAAAAAACGATGAAGTCGTATGGGATGTCAAACTTTTTTCTTAATACTTGTCATTTTCGTGACACATTGCATTCACACTATCACACTTTGTCATATTACTTGAGTTTTTGACATGTATTAATACAAAGTATAATAGTGTAATCTAGCCTTAAGTAATGATTGTTTCATTTCAGGCTTTTTTGTTTGTATTTTTTTTTTTTTTCTTTACCAAAAAAAATCAAAATCATTGTCGTACCGAACACTCAAACATCTTTATTAAAAAACGAAGGTAACGATTGTATAAATAACAAAGCACGATGTGCGTTATTTGAATGACTGCAAACCAGCAGCGAATATTTGCGGTTGCGCAAGTTTGACTGTATGACCGTAAGCGAGTGTATTTGTTGTCGTTGATTAAATGCGATTTTTTTTCAATCGTATCCCTGCAGATAACGAGACTAGTCCATACATGCATGTAAAGAGTAGTCCATAAAGGAGTAGGAGTACTCCAAAACTACTCCAAATATATGGGTAGAAGGTGGTCCATTTAACATTACGATGTCCTAGGAGGGGACCATGTAACCCACCGAAGTAGTCCCTAAACTACTCCAAGGAGTACTAAAGTGGGTTAGTTTTAAAAGTACTCCATATTACTACAGTATGGAGTACACTTAAGGGGTAGTTTAAGCATTTTTCTTTTTCATTTTTTACTAATCGCCTGTTATGGTGTGTACGGTAGTCTATTATTGCTATTATTAAATATATTTACTTGGTATTTTTAATTTGTTTACCTTTTTTCCACAAATTTCACAAACTTTCACTTTTAAATGAACAATTAATAATGGACAACATCAGGGCTACCAATGTGTAATACTTTAAACTATAGAAAATTATACATCATGCAGTTGTTGGCAGCACTATGTGTTTATTTCTTATAACATGGTCCATACTACAGTACATTGGACCATGTTGTAAGTACTCCATTTGAGCCACAATGGACCACGTAGTCCAATATTATCTGTAGGGATAAAGCTGTTCTCTGTTACACACGCGTATACACCAGAGAATAGCTTTTTAAGAAAAAAAAAGCCACAAGAATTTGTTGGTATTTTGTGATTGTAAAAATATTTTTGTTTCTGTACCAATCGCGTCGGTGGGTTTTTTTTTTTTTTTTGAAAACTCTTTTCTTAAGTAGGTAAAAATATTTAAAAAACAAGACTTAAGTCTTGTTTTGCTACAATTTATGTGTAAACCTATACACATAAAAGCAAATGTGACAGCAGGTAAAATTTTTGGGTAAGAAGTTGTGTTTTATTGATGTATTAATGAAACTTTATTGTTTCGCACTATTTTTATTGCTTACTTTTTTATGCTACAATTATATGACCGAGTCTAAAGAGTAAACCTTACTACTTTATGGTATTTATTTAACGTAACTTTGACCTGTTATAATGACTTTATACATTTTGAGCTAAATTTGGAACTACAAGGAAAGGGAAACAATTTAAGTGACATATATACGATTGTTTTTAATTTTAAAACCAAATTATTTTTATTAACAAATGAAATAAATAATGAAGATTTTTCCAACTTTCCTAAAACTTTGCTTATTTATGACAAGGAGAAATATTTGAAAAAATCTGAGTATTTGGCAATTTTTGAAAACCTTTTTTACAACTTTCAAGATCGTTTTCAAGATTTTGAGGATATAAAACCACTACTTAACATATTCCAAAATCCCTTTAAGTGCGACATTGCGAGTTATGAATTCAGCATCCAGTCGGAACTAATCATACTTAGGAGCGAAATTAATCCTCCAGACAGGGAAAATATTATTGAGTTCTGGAAAAATTTAGACGGGGCGCTATATCCTATATTAAAAAAAAATTCCTTCAAATGTTTGTCGCTTTTCTCCTCAACATATCTTTGCGAACAAATATTTTCCGATTTGAAATACATTTGCTCAAAACAACGCAATAAATTAAAATCCGCAAACCTAACAAATGTTTTGTTGTTACGAAACTGCAATATAAATTTAGAAGATATTATTGGTAAATAAAAGTATTTATTATAGGCTAGTAAAATCTTCTCTTTTTATAATGGTGGTAAATACTTACAGAATATTTTTAAACTTAATATTTGCATTAGTATGAGCAAATGAATTTTCATTGTTAGAATTCGCAAAGGTATGTTGAGCAAAAAACGAAAAATATTGGAAAGAATTGTATTAGTTTGTAAAAAGACTTCAAATATTGTGAACTGCGCAATTTTTACAAAAAATAAGCAAAGTTTCTGAGGTTCCAAATTAAATTTATTTAAATAATAACTGATTGTGTCTGTCCATAACTCAACATTTTTCGATAATTGTATTATTATTTATTGCTTTTAAGTCTTCATAGCAATAAATGTAAGTTAACTTTAAATGGTCTGATGAAAAATGAATGGAAAGCATGAACTATATTTCCTCGCATAATGCTGGCCCTGGTGTTTGCATCGCCCTTTCATGAAAATGTTTTGTAAGTTTTAATACCTTACCTGATTCCCAACAATTTAATCGAACATAGATGACCCTTAGAAAAGGTCTTTAATAAGGCCTAGCAATAGGCCTCGCAACCGCATATTTCGCCCGCTGGGCTTGTAAGAGATAAGAGCCCTGCAAATAATAGGACCAGTCCAAACACGCGTGTAAAGAGTAGTCCACAAGGGACCAGGACTAGTCCACAAGTAACCCAAACGTATGGAAAAAACCTGGTCTATTTAACATTACGATGTCCTAGGAGAGGACCATATAACCCACCTTTGGACCACTAAGGAGTAGTTTTAAAACTACTCCGTGGTATATAACCCACCTTTGGACCAGTAAGGAGTAGTTTTAAAACTACTCCATGGTATACTCAAGTGGATTAGTTTTGAAGTCGTTTAAACACGAAAGCATGTCGTTAAAAAACGAAGACATGTCGTCTCACTACAAACACTTTTTAACAATGGCATGGTCCATGCTTGCATTACATCGGACTAGTCCATGGAGTAGTCCATTTTATCAAAATGGGTCAGGTGGTCCAATTTTATTTGCAGGGAGTAATCTCACCAACACAATCATAATTGACATCACTGATGTAAACAAAAGTATAGAGAATGTGCTCTTTTGAATTTACTCAGTTGTGTTATATTGCGTGAGCAACAAAAATGCAAATAAAGCACTTTCAATAAAAAACGAATAAATGAAAATATCAAATGTGTACGAAAGAAAAAAAAAATTACCAACGTTGAACTTTGTTTTGCATGTATAGAGTTATTGTAAATTTTAGCGTATGAATAAATGCACAAAAATATTGAGTTTTGAGGTTCTCTGGTATACACGCACAAAATAATGCAATGCTGAGAGATGAGACAAATAAGTTATATGAGATTAAAACCTACACTTCGTAATTTTTTTCTCAGAGTGGCACTACCAACGAAAGTTCAATCTTTTTTACTTGATTTAAGAATCTTATACTTATTTTAAGAAATTCCGCGATTGATTTTACTTAAAGTAAGTACAAAAATCTTTAATTATCCGGAGTGTTTTTCTTTCTGTGTAGAAATGTATGCACCGAAATTTACAAAAGACTCTATTGAAAAGAGCTTAAGCGCATTACTTTCGTAACACTTATTATTTTCTAGTGCATTATAATCATAAACTCAGCTTAAATTAAGGTTTTTTAAAAAAAAAAAAAGGTACGCAAGTCCTTGCACCGAATGTAAAAACAACTGCGCTAGAATGTAAGATTTTACAGCCAGGCACTAGCTTTTGATACCTACATTCTGATAACAAATGTAGCTAAAAATTAAACTTTTTATTTTAGAATGTATGGGAGGTAGGCATATCTTTGCACGCAATTTCATCTTTCTACGATAACTGCTCTAGTTTTGCCGATTCACTGTATGGGTACAGAGCACTGTGCGCCTTCCCTTAAATCGGCTTAAGTTTAACAGCTCCCAACCATCCTTTTTCTATAAATCACTATTAAACTAATGGCAATTGTGCGATTTTTTATGTAAGTCGATAATTTTAGTAAAAGTGTTAAATTCGATTTGTCAAATTTTATTTAAATCGGTAAATTAATATCAGAGTTGTTTAAATGATCTTCCAAAATGTTCGGTTTCAATTTGGTTTATAAATAAATAACAAATAAATTTGTGTGTAACTCTAAAACGTCTACTTTATATTGCATTAAATGGGAGACCATTGTCCATTCAGGTATTAAGTTAGAAGATACAGTGGAGAAAAATTAAAATTAATGTACTTCGAATAAAACTTGTGGTCAGTATCGCCACGACCAAAAAAAATTTGTAACCAAAATGTAAAAACAAAGTAACGAAAATCTTTATGTAATATCAGTGTTGCCAATTTAGCCATTTAGTGGCTAGATTTAGCCATTTTTTATCCTGTTTAGCCATTAAAAAATGAGTTTAGCCATTAGCCATTTTTCAACTTATTTAGCCATAAATTTTTTTTGCCGTTTTTCTTTTAAAATAATAACTTTCAATTTCTTATAAAAATGTATTAAAGTAAAATTAACATTTTTAACAATTCAAACTCATTTTATTTAAATCACAACTTTTACAAATGTTGGAAATCGCTATAAACTATGATGATGAAACATCTTTCAAAATAAAGCAATAGTAGTCCAATATTAAATTTATGAAATGGATCAACACAAACATCGGTGTGTCTTTCTGGTTGCAAGTATTTCAATAAAGAGATGCACGCGGCAAAAAAACTTTTTTAGAAATTTCAGAATGGACAATATAGTTGCTCTCACTTGCATGGTCTAATGATGAAGTAGAGAGGGTATTTACCCAAGTAATCATCGTTCGAAGTAATTTGAGAAAAAGGATACATTAAGCAACCGTTAAATCGATTTTATCAATAAAATATTGATACCTGCACCACAATAGTGGCGAGGGTAAAATGCGTTTGTGCTGATGTTGTTAACACCTTAAAATAATGGTTCTAAGCCCACATTTACATATACCGATTGACTCAGAATCATTTTCTGAGTCGAATTAACGATGTTTGTCCTGCTGGCTGGCTGTTCTGGAGATTATTTGATTAAATTTGGTACATAGGTTATAATGTGATGTAGGGTACCATATAGTCGGTGTTGACCGACTATACTTTCTTACTTGTTTTTTATTGTAGATCTGGACTTAAAAGGTTGGGTAAATGTTGTCGTGATTATGATTTACCTTCAAATTATTAAAAACTAATAGGCCCGAGTGATTCCTATGAAATAAACAATAACGACATCGAATTTATCGATGATTAAATTTTTTAAATATGTATCCATCAAAATATTCATTTACGTTTATTCTTATTTAACAAATTGATCTTAACCTACAATTTCATCGTAAACCACTTTAAATGAATTATTTCTGTTTTGTTATTGAATTTTAATGTGTTTTTATTTAAAAAAGCTTTTAGCCATTTTTTAGCCCATTTTTAGCCATTTTTCCAAAAATTTAGCCATTTTTGGTCACCAAGTTTTGGCAATACTGTGTAATATAAACATTATTTTATTTGCACTAAAGGAAAAATATAATATTTATAAGAATTTATATAGAAACCTAAACTTCTGGATCGAATTTTATAAAATTTTAACAGTGCCTGGAATGTACAAAGGCCTCATAATTTTTCGAAGTTTTTCGTGAAATTGGCACCTCCCAAACAAAGCTTACACATATTTTCGCCTATTTGCAAAACTGTTTGAGTGAGAGCTTTGAAGGATCAACAGAATATAAATCTATGTACACTATCAGTTTTCACATTGCTTAGGTAGGAGTAGAGAAAAGGACACCCCAGATCAGTGATGTTGTAATTTTTTGAAAAGCCCCTACACAGCCTGAAAAATCCTTACAACTTTGGAAAAGTCGCTAAATTTTAATGATATTAAAAAATTTTTCCTTCTTTGACCATTTTTGAAAAAAAAAAATCCTGCAAATAGGGGTTTTTCCTACGTTTCACATCACTTCCCCATGTAGTGGTTATTATTTACAGTATAACAGCCATATTCATAAATTTCATTCTTATTTTAAGCTGGTAGTATGTAATAACAATCAAACACTTTTTGTCTTATAAGCCTTCTATAAAAATTTGTATTCTTTAACGTCCATTAACAGCTTCTTTACTTTTAACTGTTTGTAGCGATTTGGTGTTTAAGTATGGCAACTTTCTTTATATTTTGCTGCCATTTTATTGCTAGTGATGCATGAAACTTCTATTCGGTTCACATGATATTCTATATTTAATTTATTTTTATAATTTTTTTTATTTGTAGAACTTAAAAATTATTTTTATCAAATAAAACTATTTATTATTTTAGTTTCTGAACAAAATTTTGCCAAAAGGTATCATAAACACTTTTGTTTGATGCTCTTTTAAATATACGATAAGAAAGTATTCGAATAAAAAGGTTGTCTACTTTTTATTAACATCACTATTATTATGATTTGTTTATTATGTTTTTATCAATACTTTTGAACAATAATTTGTTGTTTTAAAAAAAAAAAAAAAAACAACTTGTTGCAATAATTTAATGAATAATTAAAGAGAATATTTGAACATATTCTTTTAAAGCATATAATTTTTTTGAAATAATTAACCCTATAACTTTAAATTGGTTGTCTAAAATAAAAAATTAGTAAAATGTATTTAACATGCATTTTACTAATATTTTTTTTCTCTTATTGACTTCTAATGGGGTAAATATGTTGTATTTTTGTCTGCACTGGACCCCTGTAAAATAATATTAATTTATTTTTAGTGTAACAGCCCGCGCTGAATTGCAGAAAAGCATATTACTGTATTTTATCGACTTGTAAGTTCGTGAAAATAGTATCAGAAGCATCCATGACTCTATGCAATAAAAAATTAAGAAAGGTTTAACATAGACGAAACTTGAATCAAGACGAGAGATGCCTATATTTTACAGTAAACAAGATTTTGTGACCAAAAAATTATTTTATTGTTTTCTGTTGTATCAGAACCAAAGTTTTATTTTTTTTTTAAGTTAAATTCAAAATTTTTTCAGTTTTAATTAATAATAATTGATAGTAAATAAAATATTTAAATTTAAAAAATTTACTTTACTTACATATCGAGTCATTACCGCAAAAAAAAGCTTAAGTGACAAAAACAAAATTTTACAGGAGAAGTTTTTTTTATTTTATTTCATACAAATTTTTTTTACTTTTTTTTGCAGTTTTTATTTGTTTTGACGTAAGACAAAAAAATATTGCTATTAGAACATGATTCGAGAACTTCTATTTTTTCTCATACATCAGTGACCCACCCTAATGCCCATATTAATAAATAAAACAATTTTTTTTTATTATTTTGCAACATACATATTTCACAAAACTAATATCATAAAATGCAAACACTTATCAAAATGTCATTTTATTTTTGGCTTAAAGAAGGGCAAATCCAACATTAATTTTTTTACTTTATGAATGGTTTATTAAAGGTTTAATAGCCTATTTTTCGTTTATGAATACAACTTTAGCAATTTTTGCTTAAAAACAGTTAATTAATCATAAAAAAGTTTTTATGAATACCCTGAAAATAATATTGGACCACCTGATCCATTTTGATAAAATGGACTACTCCATGAACTGGTCCGATGTAATGCAAAAATGGACCATGTCATTGTTAAAAAGTGTTTGTAGTGAGACGACATGTCTTCGGTTTTTAAAGACGTGTTTTCGTTTTTAAACGACTTCAAAACTTATCCTCTTGAGTATACCATGGAGGTGTTTTAAAACTACTACTTTGTAGTACAAAGCTGGGTTATATGGTCCTGCCCTAGGACATCGTAATGTTAAAAAGACCATGTTTTTTCCATACTTTTTGGTTACTTTTGGACTAGTCCTAGTCTCTTGTGGGCAACACTTCACACGCTTATTTGGACTGGTCCTATTATTTGCAGGGTACGGCTGTAAATCTTTATAAGCAAATGAATAATAGCACAAATGTTGAGTGCATCAATAAGATACACATTTATTAATAATGGTAGTACTAACCCAGCAGCTACACGATCAAGTGTTGCTTTTATGTAAGTTTTTTACACATACTGCTTGTCAAAATTTACAAAAATTTAAAGATGTGATGTAGATCAATTTATTTTCAAGAAAAAACTTATAAAGACAATCGAAAAAGATGCTGATTTAAATTTAATTAGCTGTTCCCTTAAACGTTAATTGAAATACTCAACTTAAAAGAGAAATTAAAGGCAAATTTGTTTTAATTTTAAAAGTTCTGAGAGAATTGGTAAAAAAGTTGGGGGGTTTTAAAACTAAAAGTGCAAATCTTGATCGTCTAATACCCAACCCAGCAAAAACTTTACTTACAATCCTACTTTTAATGACTTCAAGAATTCATTACTTTGTAGCTTTATTCGCCACTTTTGGGATTATTAGTTATATTAAATAATAACTTTATTATTATATCTTAAATATACAGAAAAATTTATATTTTCATTATGACAATAAAAATGTCATTATAGTCATTATAGTCAAAAAACATAGTTTTTTAATACAAAAGCTACACTGCCCCGGTAGACTAGCTGGTAGAGAGCTAGTCTATCAGCACCGAGGTTGCGGGATCAAATCCCGCCAGAGACAGAAAAAAAAATAAGTACGCCAGAGACAGAAAAAAAAAATAAAAAATAAAATAAAGTAAAATAGAATAAGAAAAAATAAAAATAAAATAATTAAAAAAAAAAAAATTAAAAAAAAAAAAAATAAAAAAATTTTTACTTTATTGACTTTGTGTAACTATATATTTTTATAAAAATTTTAAGTATAAAAAAAACATATTATTTTTTAGATTATAATAGGCTTAATTATAAAGGATTACTTTTGGGACATCTCGAACAAAAATAAGTACTTTTTCTAGTAGAAAAGTAAGTAGACGGCTCATCAAATTCTCATTACTTTTCTGCTTATTTTGTAAGCAAAGTTTTTGCTGGGAAGTAAGACAAATTGGTAATTTTTCAGTTGAAAAAAAGTAACCATTTTAGTAAAGTGTAATTTAGTAACGTTTTCCTTACTTTTGTTAAAAATACTAAAATTACGGGTACATTTTAGTATTTTTCTAATATTGGGCAAACTTAAAATTTTTATGAAGAATGTCAAAAAAAATCTGATATTTCGAATTGATTTAAAAGACAAAGGTAAGTTACAACGTCACGACTTATTAATCACCTTTAGTTAGTCCACAAAACTTGACTCTGTTATAAGTAGTTCTGAAGAGGCTGCAAGTAATAGTTTACTAAAATATGCTGCCAAAAAAGAATCATTGGGTGAAATATTAGCCTGTTGTGTTGCCGAGGACGGAACGCCCGTTAAGGCACTAAAAACTCTTAAGTAGTTCCAGCATACCTTCATGCTTAAAACTACAACATACCGGCGGAATCAACAATATGGGAAAATTCATCAGTTTTATTTATTGAAACACCAAGAACTTAAAACAATGTTGAAGGAATCAAACAATTTCATGGAAGGATTTGAATTGTCATCGACGAATTTACAGATATTTTATACAAAACACATGATCATATTACTATTCGTTTCTATAATGCTGGAACAAAATAATTTGAAATATATAATCCTGGCAAAGAGGTTTTGTTTGCAACTTTTCAACTGTTTTTTTGTTTTAATAAGAAGTTATCTTTATGGTATTCTTTTCAAATAAAGCTCAACGTATTTAATTTGAACATACATTTTACATAAGTATGTATGTTGCAAGTATAATTAAGTTCTTAATGGGGCTTTATTTCGTTGTTTCATTTAGTTATTGAAATCTTATACATATATAAATACGGAAGCAATTTTTTATCGTTGATTTTTAAGTATCTTAACGTCCACCGATTTTAATGAAACATACATATGTATGTATATCGTTTTAAAGGTATTTTTGTGTAGAAATGCACAATATAAATTTTTTTTTCTAAATTTTGAGGATTAAATGGTTTTAAAAGCGTTTTAAATTTGTTTGCAAACACACGCACATACATGTATAAAAAGTAGTTGTGTGTTTTGTTATTCTCCCAAAATGTGTTTTTTTCTTGCATTATACCGGCAAACACACATGTGCACACATGTATAAAAGACGGTGTGCTCTATGTTGTTCTCCCAAAATATTTTTGTTTTCATTTTGCACTTGCAAACACACATGTATAAACGTATAAGGACAGGGTTACCTTAGACATTTAAAAAAATGAAGTCAGCAAAAACGTCGTTTAGACAAATAAAAGTCGGAAACTTTGTTAATGACTTTTAACGAAGATTTGTGTTTCTATTTTTTACTTTGATAGCATTTCATGAAAATCTTATAAATAAATTACGGGGATATGCACAATATATTTTATTTCTAAATTTTTGGAATAAAAGTGTTTAAAAAGCATATTAATTTATCCTATAGACACACGTACAAAGATAGGTGAATAGTGAATTTAGCCGTTCTCTTAAAATGTGTACGATTTCATTGTACAACGCACAGGTTCTCTCAAAAGTAAATGTGAAGTGGTCGAATTTCGGCCACCGGGCGATCCTAGTTGTTATAAAAACAAAAGCGCATTATTTCAAAAACTTTCATATAAATAACGTGCGTGTTTTTTGATAAACTCCACAACACGGTAATTTTTGGTTTTTTTTATATAAATTATTAATTTTGGGTAACTTGTTACACAAAAAGACAACTGTTATTAATTCAGCGCTTATACTTAAGGAAAAAATGGTTACAGGTAACCCTCCTACAAGACGGCTTCCTACAAAACGATTTCGATCTTACACGATAAAAAAATTTGCGAAAATCTCCTCATCTACAACACGGTTTCATTCTAACACGATAAAATGCAGTTGCAACTTTATCATGATTGAGTTGTTAAAATTGTACCAAAATAGAACAAAAGTACTAATGTTTGCATCCCTGCTACGATTTAGTTAGATTTCGGTGATTCAGCAAAGTGTCTACACAATTTTCGCATCCACCGAAAGTAAAATTGGGGTATACCCGAAGAATCTTACATCGCAAAAAGTTGTCTAAATGTTGTGGTGTTTGATAGTCCGTCTTCCTTATTTGTTTCGATATTTGTAACCAAAACATTTAATTGATTGCTTAAAATGGAAGTTAACACCTTAATAAATGGGTTAAGAACACTTGTTGCGAAACCATATTGCAACTCATCATATTTTATGTCTGCGCGTGTTGTAACATGATCCGCTTTTACTAACACCTAATTTAAGTTCAATAATAATTGTTGTGAAATCACATTGCAACTCAGCATAATTAAAGTCTGCGCGTGTTGCAATGCGACTTGCACGAATAAGCATTTTCCCACAGAAATAGAATTGTAATAATAAATTAAGTTAAGAATAAAGATTAATTCAATTTTAGACGTGGTCAATTAAAGTTCATTTAAATAACTTAAAACTTCTTTTTTATTTTTTGGTCGTGTGAGTACACATCCGGTCAGGCCCCTTGGGCGGCCTGACCGTACTTTTTTTACAACAAGGAACGATCCTTGTTTAACTGGCGCCCGAGCAGGGACCGGCCAGTCGCGTAAAAGGATGTGCCGGATCCTTAAGAAAACTTGGCTCGCGATAATAAAAAAGTGTTTAAGTTAGAATTAAAATTAAAGGAAAAAAATTTATTAAATTAATAAAACAAAAATATAAAAAAAATTTATTGAAAGAAATTAATGTGAATAATAGAAATTAATGAATAATAATGTGAAATATATGGAAAGAAGGATGAAATTGATGTGAATAATTGTAGTAGATGTGAATTGAGAGAAATGGAAGTTAGTAATGAAAATAGTATTCTGATTAAAGGAAAAAGAATATTTCCTTTTTAGAAAAAAAAGGGATCTCAGAAAATTGTGCTTATTGTTTTTTTTATATAAAATGTGCTATAACCAATTAAAGTGACCAATATGAAGCCCATGGCTTCAGCGTGCTGCGATCCTGAACTCCAGGCCCTCCAGTGCGTAAAAAAAATTTTTCTTTGTCACTATATAAAGAAATAAAAGAGTCCTCTGGTAAAACGTGTTACCTTCCTTCAAACGCTTTTCGCTTAATTGCGAGATTACAGAGGGTTAAAGAATGCTCACATATCCTCGCAAGTTGCAGTTAACATTAGAACCCGCACTACTGAGTGGGGATGAGCTAAATCTTTTTCCTGGTAATAAAGCAAAGGTTGGCAAGGTTCACCGGGTGAGACCAATCGTGCCTTAGTACGACTTAGCGTTAGCTCTGTTCGAAAAAGGATAACACGATCCTCCCTCCATGGCTATAACCGAACAATAATTAAATAATATAAAAAATTTTTTTTTGGTTACAAGATAATAAAGTAACTTGTTTATCCTTTTCGAAAAATGTACAACACTCCTTCGCGACCCTGTTTCATTACAGAAGGCTAAGTAGGGGCTCTCCTGTAAGTTGTAGTCAACATAAGAACCTACACTACTTAATGGGAAATAAGTCTTACTTTGGCCTGGTAATGAAGGGTCACATTAGGAAGGTTTGCAGGGTGAGAAAAATCGTGCCTTAGTACGGTGGCAGTAGCCTCCGAAAAAATACTGCACGATCCTCCATCCAAAGGATTCCTTAGAAGAAAATAATAAATAATTTTTTTTTTTTAGAGCACAATAACTTAAATAAAATAAAAAAAAAAAAAAAGATAAAATAAGCTAAATAAATTTTATTTTATTGAGAAAGAAATGAAATATGCTAAATAAATTTAAATAAAAGAAAAATTTAAATATAAATAATAAATAAAGTTTAAAGATAAAAGAAAGGATATATAAATTCTATTTTAAGAACGAAATAGAAATAAAATATGGAAAATAAATTTTATTTTAAGATCATTAAATAAAAATTTTAAAATAAATAATAAATGAAATTTAAGAATATAAAAAAGAAAAGAAATGATAAATAAATTTTATAAGAATAATAAATGGTAAATAGAATTTCCAAGAGCGCAATTTTTTAAATAAAATAAAGATGATGTATTAATAAAATAAAATTCATGGTAGCACAAAAGCTAACTAAAGTACAAATGAAGGTTTGAAAAATTAAGTGGAGAGTGTAAAATATTTTGAAATAAATTGAAGAAGTCAAAGTATTTATATAAAATAATTTATTATGATTTATGTGCAAAATACAGTGTTCCACTTTTATTAAAATTAATGTTACGAGCATCGCGAGCCAAGTTAAAATAAAAGTAAAAGTAAAAAACGAAATTCTAATTAAATTTGTTTCCATTTTAGGAACAATTAACAGATGTACATCGCGGGAATCGTGTACGTGAATTAAATTTAAATTTAAATATTGAATTGTTAAACCGAAAATATTTTTTGTTGTAAACCTAGAATTGGATTGACCAGGTAAGTGCTCGGATACCCTTCCTCCCTTACTATTAAAAGACATAATTAACAAAAAAAAAGAGAAGAATTACCTTTTTCCAATTTTATCACTATCGCGGAACCATTGTGCGTTGAACCCCGTTAATTTAGTTAGTCAGTTTTTAGTAAGTGAAAATCTCATTTTATTTAGAAAGCAAAAAAATGGAGGCGCTACAGAAACAAGTGCTAGAAATGACTGGAGCCCTTAACTCGGCGCTAAGCCAGGTAAAGGCTCTAGAAAATAGGATTAGGAGTATTGAGAGTCCAACACCCTCACTCGAATCTCTTCAAATACCACCTCGCGCCCCTCGGACTGAAATGGAATTGAAAGAGATATCTCAACTCCCAGACCGTGTGAAAGAACTTCAACCATTCGATGGTAACCCAACACAATACGTGTCCTGGCTGCACAGTGTAGAGTCTATTTTGGATGACTATGAAATAGTTCGTTCGAAACCGATATACAGGGCAATATTACAGAGCATCAGACAAAAAGTAAGAGGAAGCGCTGATGCAGCTCTCGTCTCTTACAACGTATTCGATCCGGATTGGGTCAAAATTAAGGAATGTCTCTCGCTGCATTATGCTGATAAAAGGGACGTTAGGACTTTAGAGCACCAATTGAGCCAACTAATGCAAAGAAATCTAAAAGTTGATGAGTTTTACGCATCTGTAAACCATCAATTCTCCTTGATAATAAATAAAATAAAAACTGAAAACTATTCTAAAGAAACTATTGATGCCTTGATAGAAACTTATAGGAATAGGGCTTTGGACGTCTTTATACGTGGTTTAAATGGTGAACTCTCCAAACTTTTAATTGTCCAAAGACCCAAAACTCTGCCTGAAGCTTATGCTATGTGCCTAGAGATTCAAAACCTAACTCTCAGGAACACAAACATTCACCCGGTTGTCCCAAATCAAATTACTGTCCCTACAAATGTAATGCCGCGTATTGACCCTCGGTTACCACCTCGTCCGTTTACCAGTATGCCAAGAAGATTTAACACCTTCAATTCCAATCATCATCCCACCGGCTATAAACCATTGCCGCCAAGGCCACAAGGACCAAAGCCGGCTGAAAAAATGGAAGTCGACAGGTCTATGCAATCACGAGTAGTGAATTACATGAACAGACCTACAGGATTTAAGAGAGGACCAAGTTCAGATAATTTCAGAAACCCTTTCAAACACCAAAAGCTGTTTAACACCTATGTGGAACACCACGTTCCTTCCGAACATAGAGGTTACGAGTGTTATGAAACACAAGGCAGCGATGAAATTTCTCCAGAAGTAAATTTTATGACGGGGGCCTCCCTTCCAGCGTTCCTTACCTAAAAATAACAACTAAACACGGGGTGCCACTAAAGTTCCTAATAGACACTGGAGCGAATAAAAATTTCGCTGGTTCCCATTTGTGTGAATCAGGCACCCAACTTAAGAAACCATTCCTCGTAAGAACAGCTGGGGGACTAATTCAAATACATCAAAAGGTACAAGGTAAATTTTTCGAATCAGTCGGTATTATAAATAATATAACGTTTTACATACTTCCTGGGTTAAGTTCATTTGATGGTATAATAGGTGACGATACTCTCAAGTCACTAGGCGCCATTATTAATAGGGAAAATAATACTCTCACCTTAAACACGGGCGTAGTTCTCCCTTTAAGGGAAAAATTCTCTCAAGAGATAAATTTCTTATCCCAGAACTTTCCAGAAGAGGTGGCTCATAAATTGAAAACCTTAACTAATAAATACAGCCCTTTATTTGGTCCCCTTGAAGCCGGAGAAATGGTCACCACCACTATTAGAGCTGAAATTAAAACGAGCACTGACGATCCCATTTATAGTAAAAGTTATCCCTATCCAGCAAATATGCGCTCTGTTGTGGAGGAACAAATCTCGGAATTATTAAGTCAGAATATAATAAGACCTTCCAGCAGTCCTTATAATTCTCCAATATGGGTGGTCCCGAAGAAACCCAAACCAAACGGAGAGAAACAATATAGAATGGTGATTGACTTTAAAAGGTTAAATTCTGTAACTATTTCTGACACATATCCGATACCGGATATTAATTCAACATTAGCGAGCCTTGGCGAGGCTAAATATTTCACAACGTTAGATTTAACATCGGGCTTCCACCAAATTCCGATGAAAGATTCCGATATACACAAGACTGCGTTTTCTACCTTAAATGGGAAGTTTGAATTCTTGCGCCTTCCATTTGGGCTGAAAAATGCCCCATCAATTTTTCAAAGGATGATTGATGACGTATTAAAAGAATACATCGGCAAAATATGTTATGTTTATATCGACGACATTATTGTCTACGGGCGTGATATTGACGACCATTTGAAAAATGTTGAAGCTGTATTTGAGAAACTTATGGCATCTGGCCTTAAGGTAAATCTAGAAAAAACCCAGTTCCTCCAAACACAGGTGTCCTTTTTAGGTTATATTATATCAGAAGACGGAATCCGAGCGGATCCCCAGAAGGTTGAGGCCATACAGAATTTAGCTCCCCCTGGTACACTTAAAGACCTTAAGAGTTTTCTCGGTATGACATCCTATTATAGGAAGTTTATCAGAGATTATGCTAAAGTCGCCAAGCCTTTAACCAATCTTACTAGAGGAGAAAATGCCCAGGTTAAAGCAAATTCATCTAGAAAGGTACCGGTTACACTAACAGAGGAGGCACAAAAGGCTTTCAACGAATTGAAAATCTTATTGATGTCATTTGAAGTATTGGCGTTCCCAGACTTTGACCAACCTTTTAACTTGACTACCGACGCTTCTAACTATGCTATTGGAGCGGTATTGTCCCAAAACTTCACAGGAGCAGACAAACCCATAGCCTTTATTTCTCGATCGTTAAAAAAAACGGAAGAGAATTACGCAACCAATGAGAAGGAAATGTTGGCCATCGTTTGGGCCCTAGATAACCTACGATCTTATCTCTATGGAGCTAAAAAAGTAAGGATTTTTACCGACCACCAACCTCTAACCTATGCTCTAGGAAATCAGAATCACAACGCAAAATTGAAAAGGTGGAAAGCCAGGATCGAGGAGTATAACTACGAACTCGTGTACAAACCTGGTAAGTCAAACGTCGTAGCTGACGCATTGTCCCGACTTGAATCGAACCTTAACCAAACATTTACCCTTAGTGATGTTGAGACAGACACAGCTTCGGAAGGAAATTCTGAAACCATAACTGCTGATGAAGCAGAAGAGCAGTGCGCCGAAACAGTCCATAGCGCTCAGCAAGACTCTAGTGATTTAATCGCCCATGTAGAAGCCCCATTAAATGTTTTCAAAAATCAGATAATTATACGACAGGATAAGGAATTACACAGTAGTATACAACCTCACCCAGGGGTTACTAGACATCATGCTACTCTCAACCAAATTACCTTAGAATCCTTAACGGATACTTTGAAAAGATGTCTCAATCCTAATTGTATTAACGGTATTAAAATTCCCGAAAACTTTATTCAAGTACTAAATGACGTATACTTAGCTCACTTTATCTCATATAAAATAAGAATCACCCAAAGAGTAGTTGAAGATATTACTAATCCAGAAAGAACTTGTGAAATTATAGAAAGCGAGCATAGACGCGCTCATCGGAACGATAAGGAAAACAGCTTGCAAATATTAGAAAATTATTATTTTCCCCGCATGAGAAGTCTTATTCGGACTTACACTAAAAACTGCGAAGTATGCAAACTAAATAAATACGAAAGACACCCCACTAAGCCCAAGATACAGCCAACACCTGTCCCTACGTACCCTTGTGAAATTCTGCATATCGATATTTTCGAGATTCAGGGGTTCAAGTTCATAAGCTGTATCGATAAGTTTTCAAAGTTTGCCAAACTGTTTTGCATTAAGAACCGCTCAGCTATCCACCTGAGGAGCAAATTAGCCAAAGTTCTGCATTATTTTTCGGTACCACGTATAATTGTATCGGACAACGAAAGAGGCTTCTTGACACCTACTATATTGAACTTTATTAGATCTCTAAATATAGAAATTTATTTTACTCCCACTCAGAAAAGTGAAGTTAACGGCCAGGTCGAAAGATTTCACTCAACGTTAATAGAAATATATCGTTGCGTATCTAGGGAAATAAAAAATCTCAGCCCTAAGGACTTGATTAACCTCGCTGTAGATCGTTACAATAACTCAGTACACTCGGTTATAAAAAAGAAACCATCTGACATTTTTTTTTAATAGAGCCGAAAGATTTAATTATCAACAGTTAGCTAATTTCCGTGACCAGGTAAATCAAGATATTCGTGGGCTCATCGAGAGTAATCAAAGGTCCACTAATGATAGGCTAAACAAAAACAGGTCAGTTCCAACAAGGTTGGAAGAAAACCAGGAAGTATTTGTTAGGGATAACCAAATTAAACCAAAGCATAAACCAATATACAAACAGCACAAAGTTTCCGTTGATAATCGTGTAACATTTTATACAAATAAGGGGAGGAAGTATCATAAATCTCATATGAAGAAAACCGGGTAATCCCTGCACTTACAGGTCACCATATGTATAAAACATATGTAAAAATGATCATGTAAATTTAACACCAAATTTGTAAAATTTAAATAATTTACCTTTTTCTTAAGGAATAACCTTAAAATGTAAACTCCTTTATAATACTTGAGAACTGAAGGGGTAATAATACAAAAATTTTATAAAAAATTTTTATAAGAATCAAAAAAATTAATTTTTTGTATTTTTCTTTACATAATAACTTACTTTGGCTATATTATATTAGTGGGAGAATGGCTTAATTAATAATATAACTTATACTTGCAGAATTATAGCTTAATTTACATTAAATATTGTACTAACTAACATTTAATTACTTAAGATCTTGTTTACTACTCCACGTCGCTGGCGCTTATCATGTCTTCAAGTACAATTCCCCAATAGTAACAGTCAAAACTGGTGACGGATGGATCATAAATGGTTATCTCAATGTGGTACATGTGATAAACTTAGAAAGATTGGAAGAGATGCTTCGCACCACAGCAGATGGGTTTTCAACAATTAAAAGCAGTGAGTTGAACAAAAAAACATTCGAGTTTTATCTGCAAAAAGCCCACGACCGGATAAATTCAATCAAGGGAATTACAAGAAGTAAAAGATCCATAAATTGGATTGGTTCAGCATGGAAATGGATTGCAGGAAATCCAGATGCAGCAGATTGGAGTCAAGTTTTGGAAAGTCAAGAAAAGCTCATCTCCAATAACGAACATCAATACGTCATAAATAACAAGCTGTTCGAAACAACAAACGAAGTAGTGAAGCAAATAAATAATTTGATTAATAATTTCACTAATAAAATTTCCAAATCCGAGTTGGAGGAAGTTACAAAGGAGTCCCTGAACCAACTACTAATAATTAAAAACGATATTGAGGAAGTAGTACGAGCCTGTCAACTAGCAAAAAGTGGCGTTATTAACACTAATCTTTTGGATATGGAAGAAATTCAACGTATAGTTTCTGAAGTGGACTCACTACCATACAACAACGCAATCGAAGCTGTCGAATATGGGAAACCCAGTATATTTTCAAACGGTACATCATTGCTATACATTCTATCAATACCTAAAGTAAACCCAAAAAAATTCGAAAAAATAATAACAAGGGCAGCCATAACTGAAAACCGTCAACTTGACCTTAGATATAGCGCAGTACTCCTCAATCATGAGGATGCGTATGGTATCAAGGATAGCTGCACATCAATGGGTAACATAACAGTTTGCAGTCCTAACCAATTGAAGAAACTCGGCGAAGACGAATGCCTGTTAAAAATCCTAAAGGGTATTAACGCGAATTGCACATTTTTGACCAACAAAGAAACTGTAATTGAACAGCTAGGAGACGATTTAATTTTTGTAACAAATTTCAAGGGTGTAATTTCTTCGCAACAAAACAATAGAAGTCTAAATGGTACATATTTAATTAAATTTTTTAATGAAACAATAAGAGTCGCGAACAGGAAATTCATAAATGAAAGAATGACGAACATACAAGCCCTTCCCCCTTTATTATCCAATATTTACGAAAAGGAGCGAAAACTTGACTTAAATTTCTTGCATGAACTTCAGGAAAAAAATATAGGACACATTGAACACCTGAAATACCACCTGAACCTCTCCCTTTGGTCTCAACTAATGGGTTATCTTTTAGTAGCAATTATTGCAAGCATCGTAGTTGTTTTATGGAAAAAAATATTTGGACCATCAAGGTTACCAACCCTAAATTCATCTGCAAATGACATTAAAGAATCTGTCGGATCAGCGGGACGCTGATTTTTAAACAGGGGGGAGTTAACACCTCAATAAATGGGTTAAGAACACTTGTTGCGAAACCATATTGCAACTCATCATATTTTATGTCTGCGCGTGTTGTAACATGATCCGCTTTTACTAACACCTAATTTAAGTTCAATAATAATTGTTGTGAAATCACATTGCAACTCAGCATAATTAAAGTCTGCGCGTGTTGCAATGCGACTTGCACGAATAAGCATTTTCCCACAGAAATAGAATTGTAATAATAAATTAAGTTAAGAATAAAGATTAATTCAATTCTAGACGTGGTCAATTAAAGTTCATTTAAATAACTTAAAACTTCTTTTTTATTTTTTGGTCGTGTGAGTACACATCCGGTCAGGCCCCTTGGGCGGCCTGACCGTACTTTTTTTACAACAAGGAACGATCCTTGTTTAACTTGGATATTTGTAACCAGAAAAATAAATAATTTTTTCCAATAGATATTTGTAACCAAAATATTACTTAGGTTATCAAAAACAAAAAAAAAATATTATTTAAATTGGTAACCATAAAAAAATTTAAATATATGGGGGATTTCATGTCAAGTGACCCAATTTTTAAATCGATGTCTTCCGATTTGGGTGAAATTAGCACCAAGTTTCTGAGTTAGGTGTTCTTTCTCATCCATGTAACTTATTACCAGGGCAAGGAACTTCATGCAAATGCATGTTTGTTGTCGGTACTCTGAGACCCACCTAAAGTTCATATCTTTGCGAATCACAATATTTCCAGTAAAATGGCATCAATTTGTTATACAATTATACAATTTGTATAATTGTGCACATAATTGTAGAAGTAACAATAAAACAGTTTTTGACAATTCATTTTGTTCGCGGTTTTTTTTTACTTGAAGAAACAGCAAATAAAAGTAATGTTCGGCGAAGAAAAAATAGAACTCAACATAATAATTTTGATTTACGGTGTAAGAAGTATGACCTAAAATCCAAAAAGTATTAATAAAATAAATTGTTTTTAAGGAAAAAAAAATGCCAAAAGAAAAAAAAACAAAAAATAATCTTTTAAATAAGTGTGTTTTTGAGTCTTCAAAATAGAGGGAAAAGTACTTTTTTGCAAAGTTTACAAAAAGGTGTTTCATTTAAAAATGTCAAGTAAATCAGCACCTTCAAAGCCAGAAACACAAAGATTTATGATTTATGAAAACGTTTCGCAAACTTTAATTTCAAGAAAATCAACTTTTGGGGATAAGATTGTATAATGCTCTGGTGTCTGCAGATAAACCTCTATATTAGCTAATCAACCAAAATTATAGAATTTTTTAAACAAATATAACAATGAAACCATTCCCACGGAAACAACCCTTATAAAAACTTATATCGCCAAGTTGTACACTATACAACTATGTGACATTGTTGAAAAAATTAAGTGACATAATTTGTGGCTGTCTATTGACGAAGCAATGGACACTGAAGGACGTTTCGTTGTCTACGTAATTGGGATCTTGAATGCAGAAGAAGATCTTGTATGCAGAAGAAGAACAGAGTAAACACAAATTTTTGTTTAATATTGTAAAGTTGGAAAAGGTGGATCAATAGCTCGAACTTTCAAAGATTCAATTTCTCTTTTAGAATACTTTAATAAAAATATAATTTTGCTCTACTTTACCTTTTTTTTGAGATATCTTACTCAAAAATGTTACATGTCACATGCTAAGCTCATGCCATGCATGAAAGTTTTTAAAGTCACCTTCGCGTTTCAACCATGTATAACAAGATGGGGTACCTGGTTGCAGGCAGTTGAGTATTATGCCAAAAATTTTGAAGAATTTAAAGATGTAGTAAATAATTTTAACGAAAATAATGCAGTCGCTATTAAAAAAGTATACAATATTTTAAATGTACCTAATATAAAGGCTCAATTAGTATTTATACACTCAAACTATGGGTTTCTAGTCGAGACAATAACCGAACTTCAGGGGTTTAAATCATTGAATACCTCGGTTAAACTCGTTGATGACGCTGTCATTAAAATAAGAAAAGTAGAAGGTCAAATCGGCGAAAAAATTAAAGCCAAAATTTATGCAGTTTTAAAAAAGGATGCCGGATTTAAAAAAGTTAAAGAAATTGGCAATATTTTTAATTTACCTTCCAGTAAAGAAAAAATTGTAGACAATGAATATTCTACAAAGGAGTTGACCACTTTTAAATATCCACCTATTACATCCGTTGATGTCAAACGAACATTTTCAATGCTTAAAACTGTTTTAAGACCAAATAGAATGAGTTTTACATTTGATAACTTAAAAAAAATTTTATTTATTTATATGGATATGTAAATATATCTTTATCTACTACTACTTTTTAAACTATGTTTTAAGTTTTTAAAACTGAATGAAATGTATTTATGTTTTTTTTTGTTAAATATGGTTAAATAAATATATTTTTAATGCATATTTTTTACTTTTATTTTTGCAAATTTTACGATTTTTAGTGCATGTTTTATGCGCATATTTTGCGATTTTAAGTGCATGAACTTCCTTGCCCTGCTTATTTTATTACCTATTGGTGTTAGCAAAATTTGTCCCAAGTAGCTTCGATAGCTATTTGATCAATTTCTTTAAAAAAAAATATTTTTGTTTTTTTTTTTTTTATTTCTTTTTTATCCGGAATGTTTTTTTTTTTTTTGCTCAAAAGAAATCTTACGTCTTTTCCTTTAAGGAAGTTTTGGTCGCTAACTCAAGACGAGGGTTTTTAAATTTTTAGCATATGCAGCACTATTTTGAATTTTTCCTAAAAGACCAGAACTACCTTAAAGGAAAAGACGTAAGCTTTCTTTTGAGCAAAAAAAAAAAAAATAAAATTTCCGCTAAAAAATAAAAAAAAAAAGTTTTAAATTTAAAAAAAAAAATTTAAAAATTTTTTTTAAAAAAACAAAAAAATTTTTTTTAAAAGATTGATCAAATAGCTATCGAAGCTACTTGGGACAAATTTTGCTAACACCAATAGGTAATAAGTTACATGGCTGAGAAAGAACACCTGTATGGACAAAATGTCAAACTTTGACCCCCTTTATCACAGAAGCTTTTTGACCAATTTTATTAAAAATTTGTGTCTAAACTACTTTTTAATAGGAATAAGCTTGGTGCTAATTTCACCCAAATCGGATGACATCGAAGTAAAAATTGGGTCACTTGACATGAAATCCCCCATATATAACGATAATGGTTAAAAATTCCCAATTGAAAATAAAGGAATTTTTCTCGTAACCTTTACAAAAAATTCTAATAGTAATTATTTTCAGTCCCTGAGCTATTTTTTGAATCAAAAACAAAAAAGTCCATATAAAATAGTTATTTTTCAACGTAAAAATAAAAAAAAACTCTTAAAAAGAGAATTTTATTCAGTCGTCAATAAATTAAACTCATTTCAGGAGTTAGTTTTTAACCAGCTTATCGCTGGTCAGATCCCATACATACATATATACATACATACATTAGTCTTATTTAAAAAACGACGAGCTGTAGCCTGATAACTATCGAGTAATATCGATTGTATCCCAGCACTATCACCTACACCTATTAAATATTTGACGTCCTACAAGAAACCACTAGTTTTCTTAAAGAATGGTTTGCTTTTGCAAAACGTTTGGCTAGAGCAAACATTATTTAAAGTTCCTAAATTACATTATACAGTTATCATCTTAGAAATAAGGCTTAAGCTTCGTACAGACGATGGTCAGATCTTACAATGTTGTCATTAAAATTGCCTAAAAATGTCTTGCAACTGTCTGAACATTGTAAGCTCATTTTCATTTGGCAGATGTGTAAAATTAATGCATCTGACAATGGCACCATTGTCAGAAAAATGACAATATTGTAATATCTGACCATCGTCTGTACGAAGCTTTAGTAAATAAATAGAAATTGTTAAAAATAAAGCTTAAGTTTGATACTGGTCGCGCTTTTTTTGGATTTTAATGTCAAATATTTGTTAGGTCTGAACATAAATCTATGTATTTTGTTGGTTTCCCGTCTTCGTGAATTGTTTTGTTTTTATTCAAATTAACTTTTCATTATAAAACTTATTTGATTTTTGTATTTTTATGTATTCGATTAAAAACCGGTTAACCTTTTTTTTTAATATCAGCAATTCGGAACATTTGAAAACTGATTTTTGAAAAAAATCATATAATCGATTTCCCTAATAAGTAGCCAAACGGCAACGCTGCTTGTGGTGTGTATCATAAAGCTTTTGGTTGTCATAAGTTTTTGCTTAGCGAAGTCATAAACCAAGACAGGGTGATTACCAGAATTATATAAAATTTAGTGGATTAATAATATTTGCTAAATTATTAATTTACTTGTATCCGTAAGGTTGATAACAATTTATCCAAAAAAGACAGCTAGTTAATTTACAAACCAGCATCCATCCGGGTGTTGAATTTAACTTTAATTAGTTTGTATTTTCATAGTTTTTTATACCCACCACAACTAGTTGCGAAGAGGGTATAATAAGTTTGTCATTCCGTCTTCAACTTTTTAAAATTTATCGAAAACCCCATGAAGTACATATGTACACTTTGGGTTCTTGAGTATTTTAAAGTCAATTTTGCAATGTCTGTCTGCCTGCCCATCTGTTGAACGAATTGTTTTATTTCTGTTAACATGTTCTGTTCTATTTTTATAAGATATCTTTTAATTCATTTTTCAGTCCACTATGACATTTATCAGCATTATTTCATTGATTTTTACTACCTTCTACGTAAATTTTATAAGTGTAAATCAATTATTAAAAGATAAATAATTTGAAAATGTTCAGCAAACCAAGCAAGTTATTGAAAAGTATGTAACCACTGTAGAATACAAAACAATCATACACAGAAAGAAAAACACTCGTATTAAATTTGTTCTTTATGCCAACTTTTAGCACGAGTCGTACTCAAAATTTAAGCACGAACAACACTAAAACGTACTTAAAGCAGTCCTAAATGCAGTGTTGCCACTTTGTGGGTAATTACCCAAATTCGGTATAATTTTTACTGTCGTGGGTAGAGCGTGGGTAATTTCTCTTAGGTGTAATTTGAAATTCTTACTTCAGATACCCAAATTAAATCAAGATTCGATTTCAGTGATGACATTTATTTCTTTTTAAATATTGTTGATAAAAAAATTCACTGTCTTCTGAACCGAAGTCTCAGTTTCTTTTAAAAAGTCTTCAATCATTTATTATATATTTTTAAAAGTTCGGTTATGAATGTCGCAAGATGGACTCTTAGATTTGGATAAAGATGACTATTATGGTGATTTATAACCTGAAGTGAATTGAAAATAGTTATTGAGACTGAAAATTAGCCTGGGGAAAGATATGTTTCCAATATTTCAACATATAATTAATTTTATTTTTATCTGGAAACTTTAAAATGCTTTAGTTTGAAGAATATTTAACGCCCTTAACGGTTGTAAAACTGAATTACGAAAGGGTCAGTTTATAAAACCCTGCAGGCATTTTGTTTACTAAATAAGGAATAACTGGTATTTTTTAAGACCATGAAACTTAGACAACACAAAAAAATTAATTTTAATCGCAGATTAATACACGGCACTTCCATTTGAAACTGTTTTAAAACAAATAGGCACGTCAAATTTTGTTCCTCTTTTTCGAACATTGCTGGCTCCATGTCACGAATAAAATAAAAAATGTTAATTCAATTGTTGCTGGTTTATCAGCATACACCAGTGACTTCACAGCCCTTCGGAAAACAATCAAGAGGTGTCACATCGCACGGCCTTAAAGTTAATTGAGCGCTTATTTTCTCTAAATCAACACATCGCCTTCATTTGTAAAAAAATAAGTTGCGAAAATCGATGGCTGATTTTCAAAGTAGATTTGGTTGTTCAAGCATGAATCTATTCATGATGATGTGTCTGAGCAAAAAGTGAAAACAGTATGACAGTTCGTTTAACAGCTAACCTTTTGTAAGATCTATGGGGCTAAAAAAAACACCCATTATAAAGGAATGGCAATGAGCATGTTTAACCTTCCCTAGATATATGCAACCAAATGTGGAAGTTAAACTCATTATTTTAGGTGTTTTATTTTATGTTTTATTAATTGTTTTTTAAGTCTTTAATGTTATTTTTGTTTGACTAAGGCCGCTATTACTCAGTTGAGTTGTAATTCCTTAATTTTTGTATACTTGTTTACAACTTTGCTATATTGCGGTGAACAAAAAAAAAAATATCAAAAATTACAACTGATCACAATCAGTTGAGTTGAGTTGTGAACCGTAATGGGGGCCTAATAATGATCTTCTTTCAATGAGTTTGTTGTGTTCTTGCTTCTTTGTGAATGGCTTTTTCTTAAAAAAAAATTTAATTTTATATGTATCAGGTGTTATTTAATTTAAATCGGGTAATTTTGCTTCATTTCAAGTGTAATTTTTAAATTGCTGGTGGTAACACTGCCTAAATGGGATAATTTTCGAAAATCTGTCCCGGAATTTCTAAAAATATATACAAAATTCTCAAACCAAGTAAAAAAAGATTAAATTTTTCGTTAGTAGTGCGACTTTGAGAGTAAAATTACAAATTGAGCGTTTAAATCTCATATAACTTCTCAAAGTTTGTTTCAGACACTACAACAACACTACACAAGTAGTTTATTAACGATTTGTTTGTTGTGTGTAGAAACAACAAAAATAACATAACAAGACGAAAACACATTATTTTCATGTTTAAAAAGCATTTTAGTTTTACCCTCCTGGCGTTTCCACATGCAAGTACAAGTTCGAAAAACTCAATACACTCACACTTTTTCACTAACATTCACACCATTTTTGTTCATTCAGCCAATCGGCGGTTTCCTTGATTTTTCGTTGATAATACGTATACACTACTTGCAGGTATTTACTTGCATGTGGAAACGTAGGGTTAAATCAATCTCATTTTAAGGATTTAATGTGGATAAGTTAAGTATTTCGCGATTGAAAATCCGAACTTGAAGCAATTGATTCAAGAAAATCCTTTTGAGCATAATTTTGTTAATTTTAAACCCATTATTTTTAAACTTAAACATTAACCGTCCTAATCAAAACACAAAAAGAAATAATAATAAAAAAGAGGTGTATGAAACGAATTTTCTATACAAATTTAGTTAATAGACCTTCTTTAAACCTGCTTTATTTGAATAGGGGTGTTCAGTCGATTAATTCTTGTTCGATTAATCGAACAATTTTAGACGATTTATTGCTTATTTTGATTCAAAGATTAATAGAAGAATTTATACGGATGAATCGAGTAATAACAATATGTAGTATTTCTGTTAAATTCATAATTTTTTTAAAGTTTAAAGTTGAATAAACAAACCAAATGTACTGTGAGCGTCAAAATAAAGTGTACAGCTTGTTTTCCAATATAATAAGAGTTATGTTAGCTATAAAAAGTAAAATTTCTACTTTGCCAAATTTGATCAGACATCAAGCTTGCTGTCATCTGTGAAAAATGCGTTGCTTCAAAAAGTGACAACAGCAAGCTGGACAAGCTAGATTTCAACGGAAAAAATATAGTATCCAAAGTGAAGCGTGATAGGATTAGCTTTTGTAAAACGTCCTAAAACAGATGGACCAGCCCAATATTTGCTCGATATCAACTCAAGTAAACATCTGGAAACATTTGGACGGACAAATTAAAAAACCCTAGGAGCAACAAGCACTGTCTGAATAAAATTCTGCAGGAAGAGTAGCCAAAATTGTCTACTGAGCTTACTTTCAAATGGGTGGAATTGATGCCAAAGAGACTAGAGGCCGTCCTTATTTTTTTTTTTAATGTTCTTTTTTAAGAAAAGCGAAGAGAAAATGGTATGATTTCTGAATAAAAACACTGTTTTGTAGTGCTTACTAATAAAAAAAATACAACCTCTTAAGGTAAATGTCGATTATATTCGACAACCGAAAAAGGTCCACAAAAGAACCTTCAATTTATTTTTGCAAAATGTTTTTTTAAGTGAACACTTATTTACCTTTGTATCAATTCTAACAATTTTTTTTAATATCGCCTGATCACCGACATTATTATTTTTTGGTTCCTAAATATACCCTTTTTTAAAAGTTTTCTGACAAGTGTACGACAATGCGCTCAATAATAAGAAAAGAAATTCAATGCCTACTATTCTAACAAATTAAAATAGCTAAAGTGTCTCTGTTTCAGATAAAATAAAAAATATATAATTAACTGAACATTTTTATACATTAAAAGGGCGCAGAAACAGAGTACAATGTAATGTCGAATATATTCGACAAAAACACTGAGGCCCGTTTTCACAACTTACCGATAGCTAAAAGTATACTTTAAACGGCCTTATAAAAAGTGTTCCATTATTGAAACTTAATTTAAGCCTAAAGTGAGCGATAATGTAGATTAAGGTTCATCCTACCTGGTAGGTTAAAATAAAGTTGTAACACTTTTTACACGGCCGATAAAATCCTACCTTTAGCTATCGGTAAGTTGTGAAAACGGGCCTGAAAGGGGTTAAAAAATTTTTTTAAATGTTATTATTTAACAAAATAGTTCATGCGTTTCTCTCTTAAGAACGAGTTTGGTTTAAAAATATTGTACGAAAAATGTAATAACGTAAATGTTCTTCAACATTTTCACTAATTTACCACTTATACAGTGACTTTAACATAGTACTTGAAGAAGATGTTTTACCAACAAAATCAAAGGGGCTACAAGTGGTCGAATGAATAAATATTTTAAACAAGATACCTCGATCGATTCTCTAGAGGAAATTATTTGCAAAAGGATAGCAGTTGATGTAATGTCCGTGAATTGTTTTTTAAAAACCAAAGCTATATTGACACTTTTAAAATCTAAGTACCCGAAAGTGAAGCAACAATTTGGAGCTACATTGACAAGTTTTATTTAAAAAACAATGCTTATTTTCTCAAGTACTAATTTTTTCTAAAATTATCGAAAAAAAAATTTCGTAATTTTATCATTTCTGGATTTAGAATTATTCGATTAATTTTAAAATTTTATTCGTTTAATCAAATAAGCTAAAAATGCCAAATATCGATTATTCGTTTAACCGAACAAAAATAAAACCCGATTAATTGAACACCCTAGTTAATATATTAGGTGCGTTTGAGAACTTTTACAGCAAAATGCAGTAAAAGAGTAAACTAAAAAATTTGCTCTCACAAAAAGCTGTCGTACAAAAAAGTACGCGAACGGAAAATTTGTAAAAATTCGTAAAATAAAGGCAACAGCTGATGGCAAATAATTGAAGTGATTAAAAATGTTTACACTTTTGATTACTTAACTCGTTTTCTTATCGGTACTCGATTAAATACTTTTTATAACACGAACATTTTTGGAAAATACAAACAAATTATTTAATATAATCTTTCATATTTGTTTGTTTTTTATTTTATTTGATTTTACTATTTGTAGCGGGTTAAATTATTTAAAAGAACATGAATAATTTTTTTGCTATTGATTACTTAAGTACCCTAATACGTCACACTTTTACAACTCTAAGAAATTAACATAATAAAAAAAATTTCAAAAGTTTGTATTTAGCCAAATAAATGCTTTACAAACAAGTTCAGTTATTCACTTTTTGTTTTGGTTTAATTTTAATTTCCACTTTTCTTTTATTTAACAATTTTTTCACAATTTGTATGCTTTTTATTTGTTACTTTTGTTTGTTTACCTTTTGAAACATATGTTTTTTTTTGATTTACTAAATTTTAAATACTCAAACAAGAATTGTCACTTTTCGCTCTCAATTAATGTTCTCATTTACTGCATTTTGTGTACTCGAACGCAATTTCGTAAAATTCAGTAAAGTTTAGTTAAAAATAGTAAAAAATTTTGTGTTCTCGAACGCAACTATTATTGTAGTATTTTACAGTTCCTTTCTTTGTAGTTTTATTTAATTTAAACATTATTTTGTCAAATTAAGCTACATTTTAAGTTTCAAAGGAGATAATTATTTTAAAAAATTATTAATCGTGACAACATAAATGTTAACAAGTAAGAGTGCTATATTCGGCTATGCCGAATCTTTTATACCTTTCACCATGATGAGAAAGGAACAAAAAGTTATATACATAAATAACGTTCTTTAGATAGGTATAAATAAATATTAATTGAGCCACGCCAACTTTTCATTTCGTCATGCCGAAGAATATAAGAAAACAAAAAATTTATATAAGTATGTACCTAAGCCCGTTTCCTCTTTTGCCAAAGTTGATGCTTGAAATTCGTTTTATAATCTTAAAATCGTTTTTTAGAACATAAAAAAATTAAATAAAAATTTTTTCGGGATTCGAATTGGCAATATCATCAGTCTCAGGAGAGAACTTAACAACTCGGCTGCTACGAATGTTTTTACTAAAGTAGCGTTAAATTAAAATATATTGAGTATATGAGTTTGTTTCTTAATTTGAGCGGCATATCATATAGATGCATTACAAATAAAATCCACCACTTGTAGTGAAGGGTATAAAAAAAACAACAACAAAAACACATAACCAACACTGTATTATCATAGCCACTGTATGACCGTAGAAACCAAAATCTAATTGGTTTGTATGGTATGTTTATGTCGTTTTGGTAATACAGTGTTGGTATGGTAATGTCACGTCTAATTGGACCTTTAAAGGAAACAATTTTAAGCAGTCGTGGTTTGTGGACCGATCTTACTGAATTTCAATAGCAAATAATTCCGGACCATATGTATAATAAATGTATAATAACCTGGCCCCCAATTTATATGGGGTCTCCGGGAAACCTATTTCAACGGATAGACGGACTTTGTTAAATCAACTTCGCTCCTCATAAGGCCCCAGAATATATTTACTTTATAGGGTCTAACATCAATATTATAGAAATAACAAACGGAATGACGAACTTATATATACCCTATTTACCACCTGTGGTGAAGGGTATAAAAACAACAATAGCTTGTTCGAGACCGAAATATGGTATTTTCAACCTTTTTTTTCTGAGTGTGATAATAAATAAATTCTTTAAAATTTGCATATTAAGATCTCAATTCAATTAACTGTTTTTGGTATTTATTTTAATGCAAATCTATGGAACGTGCGCAAGATTTTAGTTTTACGGTAAAACTAGTTAATGTAAAAAATAAATTAGATTTACATATTAATACTCATCTTTAAAATCTTTATTTTCAAAACATTTTCTACATCAACTTGACACAGACACGTTAAAAAAAAAACATTTTTACAAAATGGTTATTGAATAAGTCTTTGGCTTTATTTTAATTATACACTTAGGGCCTTGTCAGTTTGATTTTTAGGCTTTTAATGCAGCAAAGAGATCCGTATTCAAAAATTTATGCGTGAATGTATCAAATATTGAGAGCGTATGTCTAATAATACATAATAATTTGTGATAAATAAAAGGTGAGTTTTTTTCAAGCCTCAAATGTTTGATTGTTTGTTTTTCTTTGCTTTTGCTTTTAAGCCGGTTTTTTTATGTAGTCATCGAACCATATAAACATTTTAATAAATACATACGACAAGAACATCCAGCACACATATTTAACCTTGACATAATTTTATAAGTTGTTTTTTCCCCAAATTCTTGTTATTTTGTTACTGACCTCTCCTCGAATATGTCCATTCATCAATGCCGCAATTTTCGTTCATTCTTTTTATAACCTCCGCCACCACAAGTGTTGAATGAGGGTTTTGGTGCCGCAATGCACCAATTTTCACACTTTTTAACACCGCAATCGTGTGGCCGCCCAATTAAATGGCTTACGTACCAATCAAGGACAATATTGTGCTTGCATTTTACCAATCAAATTCAACCCTGGTTCGGCGATTGTGATATGCAACCGCGCGTCAATAAAAAATAACAAAAATTTACCAATCAAACAATACAATACACGCCAATATTTTCCTTTTTAATATATGTATTTAGTTTTTTGTGTATCTTTTAGGAAGTACAGTCAAATCCCGATAATTCGCACCCCGATAAATCGTAATTCCCGATAATTCGTAATAAACTGTCGGTCCCTTGAAAAAATCTCGTTAATTCGTAAAATGTCCATTAATTTTGGTCTCCTCGCTAATTCGTAATATTTTGTCAAATAAAATCTACATTACCTCTTTTAAATCGTAACTGTTTGCTAACTACCACTTATAATTCGTAATAAAAACAACAGAAACATGGAAAGAATGATTTTTTCCGCCATATTTTACGTTGGTTTTTGCTTGTGATTGTGTGTGTGTCTTAAGATCAGTTTCCCAGCGGGAAAACTCAGAAGACCTTCTTACTTCAGGCCTTTTTAAAGGCCTGCTTAAAAAATTGTTTGATTTATTTACTATTCTTACGTAACTGCAAAAGAATGCCTCATAGAAGGCCTCCACACTCGCTACTATGAGAAACGAGAAAAGAAGGAGTAACATTTTTTGTTTTGTTTTTTTGCACAAGCAAAAGCAAAAGAATTCAGATCCAAAGTAACATACCTATGTTGTCAATCATTTTAGTTGAAGTTGAAAAGAGAAAGAGTAAAATTTTTTTCGCCAAAGCGAAAGAATTCAGATCCCGTTATAAAAACAAAGTAACAAAGTAGGTGCATATTAAAATACAAAATAAAAACAATAATGTAAATCATTTTAGTTGAGTTTTGTTCATTAAGGAAGATAGGTACTTGTGCTTAAAAGTTTTATTATATTATAAACTTTTATTTGCAATCTATTTTACAATATTTAGCTAATTTGATTATTTCAATAAAAAAAATAGATATCACATGTTTTATTTAACTTCAATAAGTTTAATAAAATATATAAACATACGTTTGTAAAATAGGTATACATATATAAAAAGTTAAATAACAAGATAACCTTTTTGCTAAGGCCTTTTTACAGTCATTCTCTGGAAAGCCTTCTAAGAGCCATTTATTTGAAGGCCTTTAAGAAGCTCTGGGGAAGAAAGGAAAGCGGAAGGCCTTCTCCGCAATGACAACGCGTGTAAAAAAGATATGAGTATGGAATGGAGCGAGAAGGCCTTGTTTATCCAAAAGAAGGGGTACAGAGGCCTTCTGGAAGGCCTCCGTACTCCTTCTTTTTCCCGCTGGGTTGTTACATGAATTAATTAAACTCCGTCGGTGTTACAAAAATAAAAAATTGTTGCAGCCATTGACAATGGATAGAAAAAAATTGACGCTGCTATGTGCCGGATCACACACGTCAAGTTTGACTTGTCAACAGTGTGACCACAATTGAAAAAAAATTGGATGCTAAATAGGGATTAAAACAATGCTAAAAATGCTAAAAATAAATTTTGAAAATGCTAAAAAAATGCTAAATTTTCTTTAATAATTGTATCATTTTAATGAATGCAAATATTATATTTCTTTAAAATAAAATGAAGTTTACATAAAAAAAATTATATACATAAATAGATTTATTTAATAAAAACAATTCTGTAGTTTGACAAAAGTTCGCGATTTTTTAACTAAAAAAACAAAAGTCCCTATCTACAAAATATTACATGATAAACGCTTAACGCCCTTACCTACAGTTTGCAAAATATGCAACATTGTCATCTGTCAAAAAAACTGTTAAGGCGCAACTGTAATGTGCTTATGTTGGCTTGAGCAAATGTGCGAATACATGTTAATCATATGAGGCAAACCATATTGAACTTAAAGAAAATTTTTGTTAAGTTTTACGAAATTGTCATTTTCTTAAGCCAAGTGCGAAACTGATCGCACATTCCGTACGGAATCAAATGTTTTTTGATTTCGTTTTTGCTTTTTAAATACATTTGAGAGACTTTTTGTTAAATTTTGACAGTAGGTTAAGCAAGGCTATGCATATTATGGTTGGGCCTTTAGGTTTAGAAAAGTAGAAGAAAAATAAATTATAAGGCGATTAATAAATTTAACATTTTAAATGGTTTTTTTGTAAAATTTTCAAAATGTTAGATTGGGTTTTTTGCGTTTTAGGTAACGATATACCTAGTACATATGTGTGGCAATAAATAATAATGGCTAAAGTCGAAATTTCGTGTTTTGAAATATTAAGGGTTTTGTCTAAAATGAATTGTGTGTTGTATTGTGAAAGTTAAAATATAAATGCAAATAGTTTAATTAATAATGACATTTAATACTTGAAATTTAGCAGCGTGAAAAACATAATAAGAATATGTAATAAAATTAAAAAGCATTATTTATTGCCACAGATATATACTATAAAATACAAAATATAAGTAATAACAAAAATGATCATTAAAAACATAAAAGGCTATTCAACAGCATTTTCAGTAAATTTAATTACACATTTAACAAACCATTATATGAATAGTTTTCCTTAATTTCCAAAGTGTTGGTCAAAATACCATTAGAATATGATCTGTTTTCATCATATTCTAAACACCTATCCAGAATTCAATAGTTGAACTTTGGTTCATCAATTCGTTTGCATTCAGCTTTTGCCATTGCTGTTCCAAAACCGTTATTTCTTCTGTAGTAAAATCTACCAATTTTTTGGTGTTTACAGGGTTGCTATTATTATATATTTGTATAAACGAATAAATGTCAAAATGCAATTATAGAGATTGGCAGAAGTATCACTTTGTTATATTGTAAAATAGCAATATATAAAATTTTTAAGATTAAAAAATGCTAAATAATGCTAAACAAATATTACAAAAATGCTGAAAATAATGCTAAATGCTATTTGAAAAATTCGCTGCTAAATCAAAATAAATAATGCTAAATTTAGCAGTGAAAATGCTAAAAGGGTCACACTGCTTGTCAAGTCTTGCTCTTTTAGGAGAGAAGAGAAAAGAGATTGTCATTTCTTCTCCTCTCTCTACTAAAACAATCAAGACTTGACGAGTCAAACTTGATGTGTGTGAACCCGCACTAAGCGATTTGAAATTGCTCCATCAACTCTTGCCTCAATCCAAGGCGAATTGACTTTGAGTAAATTCACCTTGTTTTCAGTCTTTCAAAAAAAAGAATTTATTATGCAAAAATCTTCAGGCAGTAAGCTTAAGCGCGAAAAATTTTGTTTGCTTTCACTTAAACTTGAATTTTGTGGAACCAGCTACATTATTTACAATTTGTTTGACATCGCTCAACACAACACAACAGACGGGATTTAAAGAAAAGACAAACTCGCTGTTTATTGTTGTTGTTTTTGTTTAAGCTTTGATATTGTTACAAGTAAATCTGGGGCTTATAATTCTTATTCGCTTAACAGTTTTATTTGTATCATAGCTTAAGTTTTTCTAAAATCTTATAGGAATATGAATAGCTTATCCCATCAACAATAAACTTCAGTTTGCCAATAGTATGAAATGGGAATTTAGCACATTATAACGAAACCTTGATAATTAATTTTTGAATCCCAAGAAAAACTTTGATAACTAATACACATGTTGCAGTGTAAATAAAACTGAACTGGCAAAATAAAATAAAGAAATTTGTTTATTTTTCTATACACTATCAGAATTTTTGTTTGTATATTCTGATAGTGCATAGAAAATATTAAGGGAATAAGACTATTAAAGTATTTAAATTAAAGCTTTAAAAAAAATTGTAATTGGACTTTGAATACACATCCGAATAATATGAAAATGCAGCATATTTTAGAAAATGTGCTTGGCCTTACTTTAATCAAGATTTTTCTTTATTTTTTTTATTTTTTATATAATTTTTTTAAATTTTTTTTAACAAAATCTACAATTTTTTCCTCAATAAGTTTTGGCAACACTGGTCACCTTCGACATGATGGAAATGCCCATATATATTAATATATAAACATATTTTATATTGTTTTATTTACCTTTAAAAAACTTTTCATTTCTTAAAAATTATGAAAATTATTTTTTCCAACTTTATAAAAATTTGATTTGTATACAAAACCAAATGTTTCAATAACTTTGAGGCTCTTTTTCACACTCTAGTTAAAAGTAAATCTGACTTGCCAGATAACATCAGCTGGTTTCGTTACACCTATATTGACATAAATCTAAACCGTGAGGGAACAGGCATAGGTGGTACATACAAAGTTGAATACAATTAGTTTGACAAACATTCCCACGCTTACAGACACAAAAAATTTAGTTTCTTTAAACTTTTCCACTGGAAACACCTTAATTGAGGAATGCATAGCAAACAAGGAGAGTGTCGATGCTGGCTAGGACTTGGCATCCACTTAAGGGCTAATTAAATAATTCTAAAACCAATTCAAGTTTTCATTTCGTTTTATAAATTTTACTTTTATTTTTTTAATTTTTACATTTTAGTTTTTCAAATCTTATAAATTTAAAAATAATGATTAAACATACATATTTACATATGTAATAATCGAATTGTATGACAAAATGAAATGGTGTATTAGATTCTAATTAGCGGATATTGTGCAAACACAGCAACTAGGAAACCAAAATGTGTCCGTATACAGATTTTGTCCATTGGCCTGTAATGCAATTAGACGTTTCTGCACAAATTTCTGTTCACAGCGTGAATTGTAGCCATTCGGAAGTTGGCAGAGATTGTTGCAAGTATTTGACCTATTAAAGAGACATTGAAATGAACTGATTTTCAAATATTATAATTGTATGATTCTTACGCGCACAGTTCGGCTTTAACCATTTGACGTGCCGTACTGGCCTCATTTACGACAAACATCCAGTTTCCTAAAAGAATAAATAAATAAATGAAGAAAGAAACTCAGTAGAAACCCATCTGAGATAGTTACCTTTACTATTTAAAGCTGCTTGAGGGGTAATAAATTGGGATGTTGTTTGACAAAGCGAAGTTCGTCCAGGGCTTTGGCGTTTATTACGCGAATTTGCATCCTTCTCTACTCCCAAAATATCCCAGAGATCCATATTCAAAGATACATCGCGTATCGATGATGTTTTTGTTGAAGACTCTTCTGTTTTAGTCTCATCGGCTGTATCAATTATAAGTGGTGGCTTTCCCCCCTGACTCGTTAACGGTTTTTTACTTAAGTCACGTACAATTCTTTTCAGCCATAACGTTGGGTTGTTGGGTGTGGACTTTGCTGTACTGCTACCAAACGATGAAACTGGATTTTTATTAAAGTTTAAACGCTGACCTGCTGACGATGTGTACAATAGATACCTAAAAAAACCAAATTAAAAAGAAAAAAATAATTCGAAATCGACATGGTTTTATCAACTTAAAAAGTGATTATTAGAAAATAATAAAATAAATGAAAAGAAGAAATAAAAACAGAGACACACTATAATTTTAACTCACGTTGGACCTTCAGTAGTTGATGACTTTGAGAAGTGATACGGATCATTGTTGTAGTTTGTGTTGGCATTGCCATTCCCACTTCCATACGGTGGAGTCTCGTAGTTGTATCCATTAAAATCTTTACCTTTATTATTGTGTTGAGGGAAAATATATGCTGGATCGTAAAATACGGGTGTGTCATGCCACGCAACTGTTGCAAAATCATCCCACGTTTCATCGATCAATAAATTTTTGGCCTCATAACCCCATTTGTGTACGAGATGTTTGATTAGATACCTGCAATTTAAGAATAATTTAGTTTTAAAATTTGTGTTTCAATTCGAATTTAGTATTTTGATGTTTGTCTATTATGCGACTCACATAATAACAATTTGTCACTTTATGTTTCGCAAAAAGTAATTAAAATTAAACAAACAAATTAGTTTTGTTAATTTTGAACCCACATAATTAAGTGTGTGAATGTCTGGCAACAACGTTATTTTTTTATTCATCTTTATAATTTGTATAATAAGTAAAAGTTTAGTTTTATCAATTCTATTACTGGCATTGTTCAGTTTACTTAAAAACAAAGTGGACTTAAATTTTTTAATTTTATTACTAGTTTATGGCTTTGCACGGAAATAACTTGTATAAAAAGAATAAGAAAATATAGTCAGTCAAGTCGGGCCATGTGATACCCTACACCACAGTCTTTAAAACTGAATTATAGAAAGTGTACCCTATTTGGGACCCATGGGCAATCATGGACCCACCAGAACGAAATTAAGTTATGATATTATTTGGATGTCCTTATCTATATGATATTTGTTTGCCTTTAAGGGATTAAAGGATGGGAGTTTATATGGGACTAATGGTTAATTTTGGACCTATCAGCACAACGTTTTGTCATGACAACTTTCGTAAAAAATATTACCGCTAGTTTTCATGTTTATATTATCATTTATAAACTAGTTATGGAATTAATAACTATTTTCTAGAGTAGTATTTGTTAAGGATCTAGGTCAAACATGGATCAATTCCAAAGAGATTTGGATATATGATCTTGATTGCAATAAAATAAGTTTGGACAAAATTTTATCTACATATATTCTAGAGATTTCAACCGATTAAGAACAAATCGATTAATCGATCAAACAAAACCAAACTCTTGTTTGAATAATTTTAAAATGGCTATTTTCGAATAATGAATAAATCGCTTAATTAATGTCGATTAATCGAAAAATTTATATTTATTACAAAATAAATAAAAGCTTAGAGTGTAAATTGTATATAAAAAAAAGTTTTCAGAGAATTGTGTTAATATTTTTTATTATTATTGCAGGATTTATGACAATTACGTGTGAAACAAAATATCGGCCAAATTCTCGCCAATGACTCTGAGAAATAATTAAGGTTCAAAATCGTTAATGTGCCGTATTATCTCATTCTTAATTGAATTGTTCTTGGCTTATTGACGTACACTTTTTCTTTTACAAGATTTTGTTTTGTCGTGTTTAATTCCCAATTTTTATTTTTGATAAAAACACTGAATTGTTCTTGGCTTATTGACGTACACTTTTTCTTTTACAAGATTTTGTTTTGTCGTGTTTAATTCCCAATTTTTATTTTTGATAAAAACACTGAAATTTAATGTTGAAGGGACAAGCTATTCCTATGCGCATTTCACCGGTTGCTTAGGTCAAATCTTCAGAAAACTTCATCCAAAGATTTTACAAAAACATGGTATTAAACAAATAAAACTGTTAAGCGAATAAGAATTATAAGCGACAGTTTTACTTGTAACAATATCAAAGCTTAAACAAAAACAACGACAATAAACAGTCAGTTTATTATTTTTTTTACATTGGTTGGAATTCTTCCAACACAAATTTTAGTTGTAAGAAGGTTAGTCTGTGTTCATACGGCTCTTGTCTTATTGATAAGATTGCTACTTTATAGGCGAGAGGGACGAGGTGAAAAGAAACGACGAGTACACAGATGCATGTACTGTCTTTACCTTTTACTTTCTTATTCGTCGTTTAATTTTGTTTTTGTTTTCAATATCAAATAAAACAAAATAAAAAACATGTCGTCAACATTACATGAATCATTTGAACGCCAATTCATGTTCAAAGAAGAAAAAGGAAGAATCTTGTCAATAAGACATGAGCCGTATGAGCTCAGACTAAAGAGAAAACAAAATGAAAACAAAAACAACTTGCTTTATTGTTTTTGCAAAAATAATATAAAGCATGCTGCCAGTTTATTTTTTTAGCAGTGCACTTGCAAGTTTATTATCAAAGTAATTTTTGTGGGAATACAAAATTTTTAATTTACAAGATTTTGTTTTGTCGTGCTTAATTCCCAATTTTTATTTTTGATCAAAACACTGAAATTTATTGAGTTAAGATAAAAAATTTTATGCATCAAAAAATAATTATAAATGGAGAGAAAATGGAAGATTTTCCATTGCTGTAGATGAATAGACGGATGTTTCTATTTAAAATTTGTAATTTTTTTGTAAAAATAATTGTTTTATTCGTTATTTTCATCGATTAATCGAATCATAATTTAGATTTAATTGTTTGATCGAACGAACAATAACAATTATTTTTAATCGTCGAACAAAGTTGAGAGGCGAATAATTGTCAACTCTAAAAAATTCTAACATACTAATATGGTTAAGAACACAAAGACTTTATTCCGTAGGGGGCTGTGTGAAATTATGAACTGATTCTTCCCATTTTAGGCAAGTCCTTGTGCCAAATTTCAACAAATTATCTCCGAAATTGCGACCTGTACTTTGCACACAAAGTAAAGTGGTTCTGAGCTGATCGGTGTACTTAAAAGTAGACCCACTGATATTTTAAGGTGTTACAATCATTAGCACAAACGCATAACAAACTCTCAACTATTGTGGTGTGTGTAAAAAAGAATCCTTAAAATCACTTAGCAAAGAGGTCAAATTGAAGCCAATTTATTTTTCAATCTATCAATGTCTGATTATCGTGAAGACTAACTTCAAGCAACAAGATTTATAATTTACATGTTGATATGTAACGTACATTTGCATTACGTATTAAATTAAAAAAATGCAAACTTTTGTTAATTCCTTTTTATTTTTTCCTTTCATTTGCAATAATAAATTTGTGTTTTTTTTTATTTTGTACCTATTATTTCTTTACTATTCAAATTTAAATTCATTTTTGCCGCCACAAACAATTTTGTTAATAAAAACCAGCTGATGTCAGATGCTTTGTCACTTTGAAAATAGAACTCGTCCACTATTGGAATATTGATCAGCATAAAATTCCCGATGTCATCGATTTTGACGTGGCTAGGATCATTCCGATTGAAACGATTTGCGATGAAGCTTTCATTGAACTATGATTTAATAATTAGATATTAAATTGCTTTCGAATCGAGAAAGTACTCGATCACGACTGCCAGAATCAGGCCCCAGTTAGTTCTTAATCAAATTGCGAAACTCGAATTGAAGTTAGCAAGAAATAATGTTAAAAAATCCCTGTTTAATAAACATGTGAAAAATATACTCCCCCTTGATATACCAAACGATATAAGTATATGTCGAGTGGTACCTGTCGTTGGCGGTACAGCTATAGCCGTGAGATTTGATTATTTTTTAATGTTATCTTACGAATTAAATACTATGCTGTAGGATGGAATGCCCCTCTAGTTACCAGGATACCTAAGCCAGGGAAAGATCACACAAAAGTTAAGTCATATAGGCCTATTAGCTTTTTATATAACAGATAATGATTTTTGGAAAACTTTTGTTTCCCAAATTAAATGTAATACTGAATTTAAATGTACCTTTTTCAAATAACCAATATCGATTTCCAAAAAAAAAAAAAAAACAAACAAAATATAACTCAATCGATTAAACACGTGGGCTAGTTAACGGAATTAGAAAAACTTTTGACGAAAAAAATATAGTTTTTTACTCTTCATTAATGTTTTTCAAGCTTTTGATTAAGTGTGGCATAAACTGCAGCTAAACTTGGTCATAAACACACACAGGCTGTTAGAAAGTTACTAAGTCAGTCGAAAATTAATTATTTAATAAGGAGTTTTTTTGCACTCCTCACCGGATTAATGCTGGATTTCCACAAGGAAGCATCTTGGGCCTCCTTTTATACTTAGTATATACTTTGGAGATGCCAGGTCCAACAGCAAAAATTCATCAAATATCAAATCGTCGGTTGACAAGTAAAACTCACTAAGTGCAGATTTGAGCCAAAATGACTTAATATCACAAAATATTTTTTTTTTGTATTCTATTGGTTACAAAAATCATTATGTTCATTGAGCGATCCTATGCCCCAATTTTCGATTTTCTGTTTTCATTAACTACAATTTCGTATGTCCTTACGGCAGGAAAAAATCACAAACGTACTTAATCACAAACGCAGTTAATGAACTTAAGTTAAAAAAAAAATAAGCTATTATTTGAAATCAAAGTAGGCTTTGATTTGAATTTCAACGGTATGACAAAAAGAAATTTGTCATTAACTCTCGGTGTCTTAAAGTGAGTTGAATTTTTGTGTAATTATAAATTAATAAAATCAATATTAATTATGAATAGATCAAGTACAGGTAGATACTTAGCCGAATTGGCAATGAACAACCAAAGATGTGATAAAACCCCTGATAACAACGTAAGTACATAATGTATCTATGTAATGTAGGTGTTGTCGTGAAACAAAATTGAGGGTGATATTCTTATAATTTAATTCATATGCTACATACATAAATTCTTGGCCAACAGGATTTGTTTGATAATAAACCTGATAGCGTGTCTGAAGCTACAAAGTTTATTAATGCTTTAACTCAACAACAAATATCTCCTACTGATTAAGAGCAAAGTGATGTGAACAAGAATAATGATGAGGAGACTGGAGCAATTGAATCTAATGTGAGTGGCAAATTCTTTTTAAATTTCTGTCCGCATAAATCTTAAAACATAAAATCCTTAAATCCGCTTGAATTTGTGCAGATTCAAAACAAGTCTTTTCGGCTTGTCGACTACGACTGCAGTTCAGATGGAGATTTCAGTGAAGATTCAAACGAAGATCAAACTTTCAAGCCAAACTTCCAAGAAGATTCTGATATTTCAGATTATTCGGATTACATGGTCGAAACCAATAACAGGGTTTTGACGAGACGAAAAAAAATTACCCAGAAGCCTGGAAGGTTAATGTAGCTATATGTCGTCGAGCTAAATGCCTTCCATATTCAACAAAAAAAAGGACCACCCTGCTAAAGCTCCAAAGCATATTGACTGCTCTGAATGTAAGTTTAAATGTACAAATTATGTCTCTGAGGTGGAAAGGCAAGAAATTTGCAAATCGTTCTGGGGATTTTCTGACTATAACAGGCAAAAAGACTTTATAATAAAACATGTCGAAACTCACCAACCAAAAAGAAGAAGAATTGATGTAAACAGTGTAAAATCGCGTAGTGTGTCCAAAACATATTTTTTAGAAAATAGTACTGGCAGGTTCAAAATTTGGGTCATTTACTGGCAATGATAAAAGAGTTTGAAAAGTACCCGGAAATAAAACAAGTGAAACAGGATTTTCTTTGGTAAAAAGCCACATAGATAGCTTTCCTGTAATGGAATCCCATTACGTACGAAAGTCCACCAAGAAATTGTACCTAGATGGCAATTTGTCTATTTGGAAAATGTACGATCTTTATCGTAATGATTTTTGCCCGAAACGCAACATTACAGAAATTGTCAGCGAAAAAACTTATAGAAGAATATTCTGTAATAATTACAACTATTCGGTTTTTAAACCAAAAAAAGACCTTTGCGCAACATGTGCAAAATATGGCCAAGCTTCTAATGCAGACAAAAAAGAACTGGAAGAAGAATATACAATGCATCTTATGAGAAAAAATCAGTGTAATGAAGCCAAAGATAATGATAAGGTCAGATGCAAAACTGATCCTTCATTCATTACATGTACTTTTGATTTGCAAAGTGTCCTTCAATTGCCCTATTCCAGTGTCTCATTGTTTTATTACTCCGGAAAAATATGCGTTTACAATTTGACTATCTATGTAGGAAGCGGAGAAATATCCCACTGTTACACTTGGAACGAATTGAATGGAAAGCGGGGGAGCAATGAAATAGAATCAATTTTATTGAAATTTCTCGAAACTTTACCGTTAACCGTGACAGATGTTTCACTATTCTGTGACACTTGTGGTGGTCAGAATAGAAACCAACAAGTAGCAGCTGTTTTAATGTACGCTGTACAAAATTTAAGCCACTTGAACAGAGTTGAACTTAAATGTTTAGAGTCAGGACATTCACACATGGAGTGTGACTCGATGCATTCGGCAATAGAGTCGGCTAAGAAAAATAAGAGTGCCTACACAATGACTGTTTGGATTCGAATCTTTCAATCGGCTAGATCGATTAAAAAACATAAAATCCAAAGCGAATACCAAGTTCATCTATTAAAATTCTCCGACTTCTACAATTTACAGGAACTAGCAAGCAGCACAATAAAAAATCGAAATCGAGACGAAGTTGGTGACAAAGTATCATGGCTAAGAATAAAATGCCTAAAATTCGAAAAACAATTCCCGGCAACCTTTTTTTATAGATACGATCATACATCTGATTATAAGAAAGTAAATGTTGCTGGAAGAGGTAGTTCAAAGAAAAGCGCCACACTGAAGTCAGCTTACAAAAAAGGCTGATCTTGTTAAGCTTTGCGATTCAAGACTGATTCCAGAAGAAATGATTCCATGGTACAAGCAATTGCCAGTTGTTAACATGGGAAAGCATGAGCGCTTACCAGAACCTTCCAATGATGAAAGTGATTTAGAAGATGAATAACATTTCTTCCCTTTTTCCTAATAAATATATTTTTTTTAATAAATGAAGTTATCAGAATAAAAAATTATAATTTTTTCGTTCTTCATTATCTCTCAATTTTTGTTCGATTCCGGCAGGTAAAAATCATTAAGGGTTTTATTTTGTATTTTCTTTAAAACTTTTGTAGTTCGACCGAAAATTTAAAAGCAATTATAATAAAGAAACTATTTTTTAATTTACTCTGCAAAATCGCATCGATCTTATGTATAATAGATTTTTAATACAAAATTTAACATTAAAACCTCAATATCTCTAAACTGGTCTGAATACACTTAGTGAGTTTTACTTGTCAACCGACGAAATAATACATTATCATTAGCATGATAAATATTTTGGTATACATTTAGATAAGAAATTCAATCAAATCAAATTAATTGGCTTGTTGAAAGATATTCTGTCCTTAGTCGCGATTGCAAACTTCTATTTTACAACTCGATATTAAGGCTGTAGGAAAAATCGCCCAAAGAAAAATGAAAAATCGCCAAAAAAAAATTCCATGTTAGATTGGGCCTGAATTCATATGAAAAGTGACCCCAAATTTTTGGGCTATTTTTCGTTATTATTGGGTGATTTTTCGTTTTTTAAATTTGGTGGTTTTTCATTATGAAAAATCACCCAAAAATATTGTATGAAAAATAGCAAAATTTTCGGGCCATCTTTCATTTTTAAAACTTCGTCCAAATCTTACATATTATTTATCTAAACCATTCATTGTCATTATGCGTCAAACTCCTAAATTTTATTTGAAAAAATAACGGAACATATTGCAAAAAGGTGGCATGTCATAACGTCCACTTTGTAGAGTGTCATAATAGGCGTTAGGTCAAAACGCCCAAGGTCGTAACGCCCAAAACCCTAATTGTCATAACGCCCAAAAATTTTATCGTTTTACCGTTTGGGCTATATGGCATTGAATTTGGGCGATATGTTTTTTCAAATTATAGTCTAGGTCATAACGCCCAAAAGAAAAACTGTCATAAGGCCCAAAAAGTAAAATAAATATAAAATATTCGTCAACAATTTTATTTTACTTCTATATGTACATATAGCAAACAATTATATTGTAAAGCGTTGGATAGGTAGCGGTGTGGTGGATAGCGCGCCGCTCTGTTCGCGTCGGGCGCGAACGCAACCCGCCCTCCTCCACGCGCCGGGTAATATTCTAAATCGACTTACCTCTCGCAAACTCGCTTAAAAACTTTTCTTATACCACTCGAGGCATTGGCGTCACTTAAAAGAACAGAAGGATTGCTGCATTGTTTTTTAATGTCCTCAACTCTTTGTAAATCTCTTCCTGCTGGAGGTCATTTGTATGCTCTATTTTCTGTGATTAACCATACGTTCCATTCTCTAAAATTTCAGCACGTGCCTTGCAATTGGATGCATAACATGTATAAAATGTTTTGCCTTTATAAAAAGATTTTTTTTTGCATAATTGTTTTTCACTTGTTAAATAAATTAATTTGGAAAATCACCGCTTCCCACTCACGAACTCCACACTTTCCGATTGCATTGTTTTATTATTTACTAACGACCGCACTCTGTGAAGGCTAAATAATTTTTTTTTTTTTTTTTTTAAATTTATTTTTATTATTGAATATTTCTTATCGAAATTTACAATAAGGGTCTTCATGATATTGCTTAAAATTACCATTTGTGCAAATGGGTAAACTTGCGAGACTCGTTTCATGAAGATCCTTTTTAATTTTTGTGTATTTTTAAACAATTAATGTCATTTCAATCAGAAACGTCAATAAAAAATATATTAAAAAAAAATAATTAAAAATATAATAAAAAACTTGAAATTTGTAAATTATAAATGAAATTTGTTTTTAAACATGCATAAAGAAAGCCAAAAGACTAATATGCTTATATTATTACAAGAATTTATTGTTTGTGATTTATTTACACTTGAAGTTTTCATTGAAAACGGCGGTAAGCATTAAAAAAATTTGTCTGTATAAATGCACAATTGAACAGCGCAAGTTTACGAGTCAAAATTGTTGGGCAAATTTAAGCAGTTTGTGTAAATGAATTCTCATACAATTTTTGACAGTACATTTACGAGGGTGTAAGAATGCACAGTTTACGAGACTTATAAACGATATCATGAGGACCCTTATTATGTATTCAAATCTTAATTCTACTTGTTGTTTATTAGTTGTTACCAGTGTAACCACTAACTGCTGTATTCAAATTTTAAGAATGTCTTCTTGTTAGGCTCAAAGTATCGGTTCTTTTTAGCGTCTGGTGACCTTCGAACTGAAGCAGACCCCGAGCGAGGTAGTTAGGGTGGGCCATTAGTTTATCGATGTAACTTATTGAATATTTTTTAATTTCCTCCTGGATAGTGGGGACGTTGAGATCACTGTGGATAATATCATTACGTATATACCATGGGGCGCAGACAATTTGTCGTAATATTCTAGACTGTCTTCTTTGAAGCTTTTGGATGTTAGATGCGCATGCAGTACCCCATAATTGGATGCCATATGTACATATTGGTTTTATGATGGACTTGTATAAGAGAAATTTGTTGTCTAAGGACAAGTTTGAGTTTCGACCGAGGAGCCAATGTAGTTGAGCTGCTTTAAGTTTCATAGCCGTTATTTTCGCTTCAATATGACGCGACCAGGTCAAGCGTCTATCTATATTAATTCCCAAGTACTTAACATGGTTTTCTACCGGAACAGTGATGTTATTTAGTTTTACAGCTGGGCACGTTTGTCTTCTGAGCGTGAAAGTTAAGTGAGCACATTTAGCCGGGTTAACCTTTATTCTCCATTTTTCTAGCCAGGCCTCTAGTTCATTGATGTGGGACTGCAGATTTTGCGATGCGACTTTTGGGTCATGGTTAACGCTAATAAATGCTGTGTCGTCTGCAAATGTAGAGGTATGCGTGCTCAGGTTTGTTGGCATATCCGCTGTGTATATTATATAGAAGCGGTCCTAATATGCTGCCTTGGGGGACACCAGCAGTAATTTTCTTGAGGGGGGAGTATTTATCTTGCGACCTTACTATGAATGTTCTGCCTGTTAGATAGCTCTCCAGAAGCTTGTGAGTGTTTTGAGGAAGCATTCGTGTTATTTTGATGAGTAGCCCATCATGCCAAACTTTGTTAAAAGCTTGGGAAATGTCTATAAACAGTGCTGAGCAGTATTGCTTTTTCTCAAACGCCGATCTAATAAGGGTGACAATTCTATGCACTTGTTCTATTGTACCATGTTTCGCTCTGAATCCGAACTGGTGATCCGGGATGATGTCGTGTTCATTTAAATGAGCAGTTATACTTAAAACGAATATTTTTTCGAAAAGCTTCGATAGGATTGACAATAAGCTTATCGGTTTGTACGACGCCACCTGGCTAGCATATTTTCCTGGCTTGGGAATCATCACAATTATAGACCTCTTCCATGAGGATGGGAAGTATCCGACTCTTAATATAGCGTTAAAAATGAGCAGCAAGATTCTGGAAGCAGACGATGGTAGGTTTCTTATCATTGACCCTGTGATGCGGTCAGGTCCGGGAGATTTTCTAATATTCACTTTTTCTATTGCAGATTTTACTTGAGTTATGTTAAATTGTAATGGATGGTTTACCTTATCAGGAATGATTGGACGACAGGAACAAGTATGTGCATCATGTGGCGTGAAAACTTTCTCAAGGTGGCCCGCGAAAGCGTTTAATTTTGCATGTGTGTTTTTGGCCCAAGTGCGGTTTTCCAGTCTTAATGGAGATTCTTGGGTTATAGGGCATTTCATATGCCGTACAGCCTTCCATAAGCTATAATTGGAGTTTTTTGTGGCGTCTAGGCTGTTTAGATAGCCTTCTATTGCAGACTCGTGGTTCTGTCTCAATTTGTTGCGAAGAGTGGTCAGGCATAATTGTAGTTGGGCCTTAGTGGTTGGGGAACGACTGTTTTGCCATTGTCTTCTTAACTTCCTTTTTTCTCTGATAAGGGTCTCTATATCCGTCGATGTATTGTAAGGAGCACGTTTAATTGTCCGCTTGATTGGGGTTGCATTTCTTGCTGCAGTATCCAAGACTTCTGTAAATCGGTCGACAGGTATTTGGATGTCAGATGATTTTTTTAGGGGAATGCACTGTGATAGGTGGGAGCTCACATAAATTTTATACTTTAACCAATTTGTGTTTCTGTTTGGATAGGAAATAAAGTTTGCAGCTGCAGCGTCAGAGTTACCTTTTAAAATGAGGATTGAAGGTGAATGATCAGACGAAAGATCATAGGAGGAACTAACTAGTACCTGATCGCGCTTGATGTTTTTAATTACAGCAAAGTCAATAAGGTCTGGTAGCTTATTGAAGTCGGTTGGCCAATAGGTAGGCTCACCACTCGATACCACATCAAAATTATTTGCAGTTACGGTATTGTATAGCTGATTACCTCTAGGACTAATAAGTCTGGAGCCCCAATATGTATGTTTAGCGTTGTAGTCGCCAGCAGCAATGAATTTCTGGCCCAATGTGGAGAAGAAGTTGAGAAATTTATCGTTTACAATTTTGTGTCTCGGGGGACAATAAACGGATGTTAACGTTAGATTGCAATCAGTAAGATTTATAGATGTGGCCTGGATACAATCTTCTTCGAACTCTGGCAATAGCAAGTGTCTGATGTGTTTGAGCACAATTATGGCTGTGCCACCACAAGCTCGTCCGCTGGGATGTTTTGTGTCATACGTAAGGTATGGTAGGTTTGGTGTGAGGAATAAAAAGCAAGTTTTTGTTTGGGTTTTCTTAATTTTATTTACTTTCTGCTCTTGGTTATCCCACTCACTTTGATATTAACACTAATACTCATTTTACAAAAATATTTACACTATCTTATATACTAAATTATAGTCTTAGAATTATATTACCTAAAATGCTACAGCAGCACATCCCACGACCTAGTTGCACATTTTAGTGACACACATGTTTCAAGTACTTTTCCGGGTGGTCAAGATGTCAAACAGACATACACCCAAACGTTTTATGATGCCGTCATAAACGTATCGCAAGTATACAAAACAATTGTAACAAGAAACCTTTTTAGTTATTTTATTTTGGGTTTTTTGGACATACACATTTAATTGTTTTGTTTGTTTACAATTTACCATATGTGGTTCAATGTCAATTGTGCAGTTTCAAATAATTGTTTTGTTTGTTTATAATTTACCATTTACATTTATGTGGTTCAATGTCAATTGTGCAGTTTCAAATAACTGTAGAACAAAGTCGTGGTATTGCTTAGTATTCATGCATTTATATGAATACTACAGTATGCATATACTACACCATCGCCCTTAAGAGGAATCGTACAATTTCTTCAAAAACTTTGAAATTGGATGATTACTACAAATATAAGTGTATGCATACTGTCTGGTTGGTTACATAAAAAAAAATTTATTTCTTTTTGTTTTGTTTTTTTTTTTTTTTTTTGAAAGTCATTAACACTACAATTTTATATACTATTTTTTTTTTTTTGTATTAATTTTAGATATTATGTATTATATAATTAATTTTGCTTATTTTGTATTATATTTCTTTAATAAATTTTTATGATAAGCTTTAATATTATTTTTAATTTTTATGTACACATTTAGATCATCTATATCTACTATTTCGTATGGACCATGGTAAGGCGATTCATTTTTCTTCCTACTTTCCAACCTTACCAAGACCCAATCGCCTACTTCCAATTCTATTCTATTAGCATTGTTATGTGAATCTAACATTCTTTTATCCTTGACTATCTTTATTAATTTTCTAGCGTTTTCTAAAGAGTTTTTTAACCTAATCTTTAGTTCATTCGCGTAATTATCAAGATTATACACCCTATCGCAATTCGTAATCTGGTCGCCTGGTAAACTAGGTAATTTCCCAAATATCAATTCAAAAGGAGAGTATTCAGTGTCTACATGAGGAGTAATATTGTATGCAAAAGTATAGTATGGTATCCATGAATGCCATTCACCTTCACCTACAAAAGATAGGAAATACTCATTTAAAACACGATGGTTCCTTTCAACGGTACCTAGAGTCTCGTGATGATAGGGTGTGGAAAATTTTTGTTCTATCTTCAATAATCCACAGATTTCTTTAAGTAATTCATTAGCAAACTCCGTTCCCCTGTCCGATTTCAGTGTTCTAAATAAACCGTATTTCAATATCAAATTTTCAACTAAGGTCTTTGCTATAGATACGGCTTCTTTTGTTTCCATGGGAGCCGCTATAACATACTTCGTCAGTTCGCACTGCATGGTCAATATGTACCTATAATCTCCAGAAGGACGTAATGGCCCAACTGTGTCGATTACAATCGTCTCAAAACTCTGTGTTGGTGTATCCGTTATGCAGAATGGTTCCCTAGTGTGTCTTACTTGCTTGTTTCTTTGGCAAAGATCACACGTTGATACATGTTTTTTAACCATCTTGTACATGTTTTTCCATATGTATTTTTGTTTTAATTTTAACAAAGTTTTTCTAACTCCGAAATGTCCTCCGCTTGGTGTGTCGTGATATAATTTTATCAATTCTTTTTGTTTTTCTACATTCGTTATCCTTTGGGGGTCGTTGTATAACAGTATTGTGACGTCTTTAACTTTAAGTTTATTTACTTTTTCTTTCAAAACCTCATGGGTTATCATATTAAATACGTTATCACTCCTATTCAGTGCATAAATTTTGTATTTCAATTCTTCCAGTGTTGACAGTAGTTTCTTCAGTACATTATCGAAATAATGTGAATTATCGCTACATCTCACCTGTATCTCATTTAGACTCTTTTGGTCTGTAATTTTTATTCTTGTGCCTAGGTCTTCCTCTAACATAAATTTTATTCTTTTCGCGCGCTTGATGTCGTTGAAAGATGTGCATTCCCACATATTGAGTTGATCAGGCTCATTATGAGAATTGCAGTTCTCTTCGGTTGCATCAATTTCTCTATCCTTCTTACCTCTCTCATTCTGTTTTTCTGTTCTGCTTTCTTTTTCTTGCGTCTTTTTACTCATTCCCCTTGTTATCACCAGCGTTTTCCTTACCGTTTCGTCTATTTCGTGAGGTATCATTTCCTTTAATGTCTCAGAATCTATCTGAATTCTGGACAATGCATCCGCATTCGTATTATTTGCTCCTTTTTTATATACTATGTTAAAGTCGTAATCTGATAATTCTAGTCGTATCCGAGTTAACTTAGAACTTGGATTTTTGTGCGAAAACAACGATATTAATGGTCGATGGTCTGTAACCACGGTAAATTTTCTTCCGTATAGGTATGGCCTGAAGAATTGTATGCCCCAATGTATGGCTAACAATTCTTTTTCTATGACCGGCTTGTTCTTTTCATATCTGTTGAGTGACTTACTTGCGTATGATATAGGTAGATCTTCACCTATCGTACCTTGAGATAAAACTGCCCCAAGCGCAAAATCAGATGCGTCTGTGGTTAATACAAATGGTTTTTCAAAATTAGGATATTGTAGAATGGGTGGACTAATCAAATTTGCCTTCAACTTCTCAAAAGCTACTTGACATTCCTCCGTCCATTCAAATTTAACATTTTTCTTTAAAAGATTATTCAGACAACCTGCAATATCCGCAAAATTTTTTATGAACCGTCTGTAGTAATTACAGAATGCTACAAAACGCCTGACATCATCCGCGTTTTTTGGAATGGGATATTTAGTAATGGCCTCAAATTTACCTGGGTCGGGTTTTATACCATTTGAAGTTATCAGATGACCTAAATATACCACCTCAGGTTTTAAAAAACAACACTTGCCCGCGTTCAATTTCAAGTTATATCTCGCGAGTCTATCAAACACGTTAACCAAATTCCGATTATGGTGTTTCAAACTACATCCAAAGACAATAATATCATCAACATATAAAAATGCCTCTGATTCCAATCCAGATAGAGCAATGGTCAACATACGTTGAAAACTGTTAGAAGAAATCTTAAGACCAAATGGTAGCCGTGTATACTGGTAATGACCATCTAGGGTCGAAAAGGCTGTAAAAGGTCTTGAATCAGGTTCAAGTTCAATTTGGTGGAATGAACTTGTCATATCCAGAGTCGAAAAATACCTCGCCCTACCTAATTTGTCCAAAATGTCATCTAGCCTTGTTAGTGGGAATTTATCATTGACTATTTTGTCATTCAATTTCCTAAAATCAACTACTAGACGCCATTTTTTTAAATCGGTTTGGCCCTTTTTCGGTACCAAAAGCAATGGAGCATTATATGGACTCACGGACGGTTCTATTATTCCCTCTCTCAATAAACCCTTCACTTGATTGTGAATTTCCTCAGTTTGTGCCTGCGGCAACCGATAATTTTTTATGTAGACTGGACTGTTATCGTTCAATTGGATTGTCTGAGAATAGAAGTTGTTAGTTGTCAAATGCTCTCCATCTAAATGAAAAATAGATTGATATTCTTTAAGTATATCAATTAATTCCCGTTTCGCGTTCTCATCTTCGCTATCTATGTTAAGTTCACTCATTAATTTTTGGAATCGTTGTTCAGAATGTAATCCCTTCCGCGTACCTGTTCTATAGATATCGTAGTTCCTTAATGGAATTGTATCGACTTTGAGATTTCTAACTACCGTTGTTTTATCCAATACATTCAGTAATCTTATATGTTGATTACCCGTTTTAGGAACAATCGAATTCGCTAAGAATATGCCGTGAGCAATTTCACGACTACAAACTACTCCGTCCTCTTCTAAATCCAGTTTAAAAGGAAGAATAACTTCGCTTCTTGGTGGAATTTTCACCCAACTTATGCCATAAGTCCTATCATGTATTGGAAATATGACCGATTCACTTCCCGCATTAACCGTTAGTATGTATTTCTCATAGTCAATATTACAATTATACTTGCAGAGGAAATCCCTACCCAGTATTCCATCAGTAGCAATTGGAAAATCATAATCCACGAGTTGTATTTTGTGGTTAACAACAGTTTCTCCAATTGGTATCTTCACAATAGTGGATCCCAAAGACCTTATTTTGTCCTTAGAGATTCCAGTTAATAAACAATAATCATCCGGATCTTCCTCGTAATTTCGAACAGTATTTTCCTTGCACAGTGACACATCAGCCCCTGTGTCTATTAAAAATGTCATTACACTGTTTGTACCTTGAATATTCAATTTTATATAATTCTTTAAATCGGATGAAATATTGTAAATTTTGTGTAATTCTACTAGTTTTGGTCCGGAGAGTCTTGGTACCTTAAGACTTCCGGATCTTGGGAGTTTCCCTGTTCCTGAACGTGATGTACCCTACGACTTCTGTTACCATTTCCATTGTCATAATTATTATTTCTACGCCTACTATTTCCATTATTCTGAGCATTGCTATTGTTTCCTGATCTGCATACCTTCGCAAAGTGGTTAGGCTTCCCACACTTGTCGCAAGTTTTTCCTTGAGCATAGCATCTATCACCATGCTTTCCGCCGCAACTTCCACATCTGCTGTTAACACTGTTCCTGCTTTCGTTGGCATTGTTATTGAAGTTACTGTTGTAGCTGTTGCGTCTACCGTTTCTGTTATCATTGGTATTTCTATTGTTGTTGTCTGGACCCCTCGACCTTGCTGTCTGGAACATAATTTGGCTCTGTCTGATGTCCGCTGATGTCTCCAATGCTATCTCTATGGCTTCGTGAAGTGTTTTCTTCCTGCTGGCCTCAATCGTTCGGACTACTTCCCTGTTCTTTAATCCGTTTTTGAACGAGTTGAAAGCTATTATAGCATTCGTGTTGCTAATTATTTCCCTGCTCGCTTCGCCAAGAGCCTCCGTTTGTAGCTCGTTTAGTTCCATCATCAGGGTTTCTATTTGATCTGCAAATTTTCGTATTGACTCTGTTTGGACTATGGTTGTCAATTCGTTCAAAATGACGTTAGGAGATTTCTTTATTCCATAGGCCCGTTTTAGTGAATTTCTTAATGTTGCAATATCAATTGGTACGGCTATTTGTCTAATCTTATTCTGTACTTTCGAGGTTAGTTTTGTTTTATATATAAAGTTGAAGAATGCAGTATGTTTTTCAGGTACAATGGTTTCCTGTACTATCTCTAGATTTGCCAAAAAGATCTCAAGTTCCCCTTTTGCACCGTTAAATATTGGTATAAGCTTGGAAATAGCTGCCAATTCGGTCGTGTTAAGTACGTTGTCTGTCATCGTGTTATCTACGTCACCTGTTTCCCTTGAACTAATATCACGCGCTTGTTGCGATGATGATTGTTGATCCCTTTGTTCGTGTAACCTAAGAATTTCTAACGCTTCACCCTTTAATTTGCCAAATCTTTCTATATTCCTATCCCTATCTACTTTCGATATTTTCGGATCTTCCAATATTTCTATGGTTTGTAATTCTAATCTTTCCACCTCTTTTCGTTTTGCGACCAAGGTGTCCGCTGTATAAACTTTGCCTATTGATTTTCTGGCGTTTGATATTAATGTTTCTACCTGTTTATATATACTATCCATCAAAGATCACTACAGCAATATACCATTCATGAAGATGTGAGATGATTTTTTTTTTTTAAAAAAAGTTTATAAGTGATATATCATTTTTGGGTTTATATAATACCTTATGTTTTATATAATTTTAAAATATTCTATTTATTGGATAACATTATTTTTTTTTTTCTTTGTAATAGCTTTCTATGTTTAATAGTTATGCAATATTATTTATATTAGTTTTTACCATGACTCTATTAATTTGCTTCTTCACATAATTTTTTACATATTTAATCAGTACGTTAAAAGTGAATAAAATGCATATTAAAATTGCTAATTCAATACTGATGCTAATGGCAGGAGGTGCATTAGCTGTTGCTGTTACGACCTCTTTAATTTTATTCTGAGCATTCCCCATTTGATCTAAAACTTTTTTTTTTTGAACACTTTTCTTTTAAACACTATTTCTATATCTTTTGTGTTTTTTTTTTTTTTTGTTTTGTGTGTGTATATTTCTTCTTCTGCACTGTATAAAATTAACTACCTCCACTTTATAGGTTGTTTTTTTTTTTTTTTTTAAAAAATTTTCTTTAGACGACTTACATATGCTTGTTGCGTTCTCTAGTTATATATGTTTATTGTTGCTTACTTCTCTTCGTTGCCGTTGTTGATGAAGAATACCATTCGCTGCTATAGTTAATGCTGATGAGATAAAATATTTCCTCCTTCTTTTTTTTTCCTTTTTTTTTGTTACGGATGTTGATGATGAATGAAATTCGCTGTTAAAGTTGATGTTGATGAACACAGTTTTGCTACCTTTGCTAGGTTAGTACTCCTAAGCTGGTACTACTGTTGAGAGAAGAGACTTGGCTTGTCTTCTCCTTCTAGTTCTGGCTTTGAACTAGGACTTCCACCAATGTTCCAAGTTTTTTCCAAGGATCGCCATATGGTAGGTTTGGTGTGAGGAATAAAAAGCAAGTTTTTGTTTGGGTTTTCTTAATTTTATTTACTTTCTGCTCTTGGTTATCCCACTCACTTTGATATTAACACTAATACTCATTTTACAAAAATATTTACACTATCTTATATACTAAATTATAGTCTTAGAATTATATTACCTAAAATGCTACAGCAGCACATCCCACGACCTAGTTGCACATTTTAGTGACACACATGTTTCAAGTACTTTTCCGGGTGGTCAAGATGTCAAACAGACATACACCCAAACGTTTTATGATGCCGTCATAAACGTATCGCAAGTATACAAAACAATTGTAACAAGAAACCTTTTTAGTTATTTTATTTTGGGTTTTTTGGACATACACATTTAATTGTTTTGTTTGTTTACAATTTACCATATGTGGTTCAATGTCAATTGTGCAGTTTCAAATAATTGTTTTGTTTGTTTATAATTTACCATTTACATTTATGTGGTTCAATGTCAATTGTGCAGTTTCAAATAACTGTAGAACAAAGTCGTGGTATTGCTTAGTATTCATGCATTTATATGAATACTACAGTATGCATATACTACAAAGGTATCCATTTACCCTAAAGCAGTTTTTATGAGTAAAGTGTGTTTCAGAGACAAGAAGTACGTCGATTTCATGCCTATGAAGAAAGTTTGGAACTTCGTGTTTATGTTGGGATAACCCGTTTGCATTCCAGAAACATATTTTTAACTGGTTCATTTTTTGTTGAGTAGAACTTGCAGGAGCATATTCTGGTTTCGCATCATTTCCTGAAACATGTTCTGCATAGTGGCCATGAAGTTATTCATAGTTTGAATTAAATTTTCAATTGAGGTAGGCATATTTCCAGAAGGCATTTGTAGACCTTCCCTAGGAACATTAGCGTTTGGAGGTTGCTTTGCGTTAGAAGTACTCGGGGGATTTTTCGCATTAGGGTTTCCTTTTAAGACTTGGGCATATGATTGGTTTTGATTGTTTGTTTGTGAAGTACTAGCAATAGAGTGATTGTTTTGTTAAAGAAGTTTCAAAATATTCAAGTAAGCTAACTGTTTTTATTATACAGTTTCACTAAAATTAATAGAATTACTTAAAAAATGCATATTTAAGAAAATGTCACAACGCTTAAATAAATCTGTCTATTTTTTCGAAAAGATGTCGTAACACTTACATCGCAAAATGTCACAACATCCAAACTTTTTCATTTGGGCGATATAATATAGCATTTGGGCATTTTGTCATTATTATTTTTTGGTTTTGGGCAATATAACAAGATTTGGGCGTTATGACATTTTTGGTTTTGGGCGTTACGACCTTGGGCGTTTTGACCTAACGCCGTCATAATATCCACAACATGCTTTCAAACTCGAAAGCATAGCCGGCCTTTGGCCGGGCGCAAGGATTTTCTCCTCTTTGATAAAACAAGTACCGGCTTCGCTTACTAAAGCTTCTCTGCACAGCCGGCCTTCGGCCGGGAGCAAGGATTTTCTCCTCTATGGTATACCAAAAACCGGCTTCGCTAACTAAAGCTTCTCTGCATATCCAGCCTTCGGTCGGGCGCAAGGATTTTCTCCTCTATGGAATAACAAATCTGGCTTCGCTAACTAAAGATTATCTGCGAAGTCGGCCTTAGTTCGGAAACAAGGCAGATTTTAGAAGCTTTACTTAGAGAAACCGGTACTTGTTATACCATAAAGGAAAAAATCCTTGCGGTCGCCAAAAGGCCATCTGCGCAGAGAAGCTTTAGTTAGCAAAGCCGGTCTTTGTTATACCATGGAGTAGAAAATCCTTGCGCACGGCCGAAGGCCGGCTATGCCGAGTCGCTTCAGTAAGCGCTGCCGATATTTTTTACACCATAGGGGAGAAAATCCTTGCGCCCAAAAGTGTTTTCGTTATATGTTTAATATATGCACCGAGAGAAAAATAACAAAACCAAATCATTGTCACCGACAACCATATTATGGTAAAATAAGTTTCTTTAAAAATAGTTTTGTTGGTTGCGACCATAATAAAACATGTTTTTCTCTGCGTGTATGTAGATCTTTTTTTTTGTATTTAACATCTTTAGTAATTATGGACCTTATGACATTTTTAAAAAGGACATGTCCATTTGCAAAGTGTTTTAATGCCCACGGACATTATGACATTTTCGAAAGTGTCACAGTGTCCAATGAAACTACGACACTGGATGTTATGATATGCCACCTTGCAAAAAGCTATATTCTGTTTTGAGTAATTGATTGATAACTATGCAGCGATTTATAAATATTTAAGTTTTGAAGAGTGCACAAAGTTTGGCGGAGGGCTCAAATAAGTATTACTGTCCATACTGCCGAGCAGCTGTTGAAGATACAATGCAATTTTTTTACATAAAGCTTACATTTGTATGAAACTAAATTTATATGAATAATAAACACATTTTTGCATATTGGGCATTTTTTCATTTTTTTTTTTTTTTTTGGAAAAAAATCGTTTTTGCTTTTTGGGTCATTTTTCATTTTTTTTTTTTGCCCTTTTTCATATTTAACTTTTTGGGTAATTTTTCGGCGCTAGGGCAGAACGCCCAAGGGCGTAACGCCCAAAACCAAAAATGTCATAACGCCCAAATCTGCTTATATTGCCCAAAACCCAAAAAAAAATAATGACAAAGTGCCCAAATACTTTGTCATATCGCCCAAATAACAAAGTTTGGGCGTTGTGACATTTTTTTGAAAAGTAAGCAGATTTATTTGGGTGTTGTGGCATTTTCTTAAAAATTAATTTTTTAAAGTAATTCTATTAATTTTAGTGAAACTGTATAATAAAAACAGTTAGTTTACTTGAAGATTTTGAAACTTCTTTAACAAAACAATCACAATTATTTAGCCTTCACAGAGTGCGGTCGTTAGTAAAAAATAAAACAATGCAATCGGAAAGTGTGGAGTTCGTGAGCGGAAAGCGGTGTAATTCCAAATTAATATATTTAGCAAATGAAAAACTATTATACAAAAAACAAGTAAGAGTGCTATATTCGGCTGTGCCGAATCGTATATACCCTTCACCATTGTGCGAGCAGAATACAGAGCAACTAGACAAAAACTAAATAAAACTGGTAAATATTTTTTTTTTTTTTAAATAAGAGACAACCGGTTTTGAACTTCGCTTTTCATAAGGGCCTAGAATATATATACTTTATAGGGTGTAGGATCAATATTGTATATACCTTTTTACCTTCGGTGAAGGGTATAAAAAGAGTAATTTTCGGGAATTCAGGGGTCTAATCACTGCATTCGATACTATCGTATCGAATAAACTATTGAATTTTTTTGCATACGATAGACACTGGCGTATCGAATGAAAACTCGATAATGTAATGTCGAGTTACTCGATGTCGAATGCTATTATTTCAAATTCAATACATTTCATTCGATATCGAGTTTCAAGATACCAAAATAAATAATTTCGATGAATTTTGATCGATATCGTATGCGGTGGTTATAACTCATACAAATTTCCGACATTTTGGTATATAAGTCATATACATAGGATATATGGCAGCCCTAAAATTTAGGTTTTTATAAAAATTTTGATGTTTTTTAGCCCATTTTTGGAGTATTTAGCTCATAAATTACCCATTGTCTAACCGATTTGATAGTTTTATATACCGACGTGTTAAGGAAGAATTTTACCATTTACTTAAGTTATATTTATATATAAACATTTATATAAACAAAAAGTAATTTCAATTTTTGGGATTAAAAAATTTTAATTTCAAAAGATTTTGCTATTCGTGCTTAATTCCCAGTTTTTATTCTTGACAAAAACACTTGAAATTTATTGTTGATGGGATAAGCTATTCCTATGCATTTCACTGGTTGCTTAGGCCAGATCATCAGGAAACTTCATCCATAAAGATTTTAGACAAACTAAAGATATTAAACCAAATAAAACTGTTAAACGTATAAGAATTATAGCAACAGTTCTACTTGTAACAATATAAAAGCTTGAACAAAATACATCAACAATAAACAACAGTGGGTTTATCTCATCTTACATTCCCCACTACAATTAGTTGAAATTCTCTCAACATTAATTGTAGTTGTAAGTAGGTTAAGAAAAACAAAATAAAAACAACAACAACTTACAAAAGATGTTGTCAATTAAGTGTTTTTTAGGCCGTGTTTTTGTCAAGAATAAAAACTGGGAATTAAGCACGAATAGCAAAATCTTTTGAAATTAAAATTTATATAAACTTGTAAATATATATTTTAACAAAGTTAATTATAAAAAGAGTAATTTTTGTGGATTCAGTATTTCGGTTATAGCTAGGGTAGCCAGATTTTAAATTCAGAAAAACAGTACATTGAATACAAAAAAACAGTACAATCAAGAAAAAAAACAGTACATTTTTTTTGACGAAAACATAACCATTTGTTTTAATTAGTAACCCCCAATTTCACCAAGTTCAGCTATAATTGACTATCAGTTTAAGCTGTCAAAACATATTGTAAGCTGGAAGTTAAAGTAATAGTTAGTTTTAACTGAACTTGGTGAAATTGCGGTAAATATTTTAAACTATTGATTGAATATGCAACAACAATACACTTAAAATGTGTGACGTCAACGGAATTATTTCCATTTTATGGCATTTCATAAATATATGAAATTACTCCCTTTGCGTTAAAAAAGCAAACACCACAAACGAAACATTTGGTCAGGAAAACCATAACATTGCTGTAAGCCATATAAGAAAGGAGAAAAGCCTTACTTAGCTCAAAACAATTAACTCATTGATTGTGTAAGTACGATTTTCTTTAAACATATTCGTATTTAAAGCAATTTTCACTACACACACAGTTGCACAAATCATATAGAATTTGAGAAAATGTTTGTTTCATAAATTAATTTTCCAATTTTAAACAATTTTTAAATTATTTACGGCTAATTTTACCAAGTTCAGCTTTAATTAACTATTACTAAAACAATAGGTTTTTTGGCTTTTATAATGAAAGTTAATTAAACCTGAACTTGGTGAAATTGGCCATTGATCTATAAAATCAAAAAAAAAAAAAAAAAAAGGTTTGGTTTATTTTTATGTCACAAAATCTGAAAATATTTAAAATCAAGTGCAATTGAAAACGATGAATATTTTCAATAAAATTTTTGTAAAAATTAACTTATCTTTTTCTTATTTCAGTAGTTTAGGTAAAGAAAAGTGGTCCTCAAAGGTATTATGAGAATTTTTCAAATTTGTTTGTTTTCGATTTCCAGAACTTGCCCGAAAATTAAAAAAGTTCTAAAAATTAACGATAATTGTGTTGGAAAAAGTATTTGTTTAGTACTTAAAAAAAATTTAGATTTTATTTTTGTCTTTCTCAGGTGTGGAAAGGGAAAGACTATTGGAAGAGGTAGCCATAAAATCATAACAACATGAAAATATACCACTGCTACGAGCCACCCATTATAATTTGGATTTCTACTGTGTATTTATGAGCAAACAATGACCACAGCGTAAAAACTCTTATTATTTAAGAACTTTATTTTTAACACAACATGATTTTTGTAAGCCACAATGTTAAATATAGACTGAGCAAAAAAAACAGTACAAAAAACTGTACAAAGTGTAAAAAACAGTACATTTGCGTACTGTTTTAAGAGTTGTGCATAAAACAGTACAATTACAAAAAATCAGTACATGTACTGCTTAAAACAGTACGTATGGTAACCCTAGTTATAGCTCTGCCATTTTTTAACCGATTTGGCAGATTTATATACCGACGTGTTGAAGAAGAAATTTACCATTTACTTTAGTTATAAAGCTTGGACTCGGGGACATCTATGGTTCCCGAAAGTGGGTATTTAAAAAAAAAATTTAATTTTGGTCATAACTTTTTTGATATATAAGTCATATCCATAGGACATATGGCAGCCCTTAAATTTAGGTTTTTATAAAATTTTTAATTTTTTTGTACGGGAGGTACCACGCCCACTTCTCCAATCCCGCCCACATTTTGTAGGATGGTGTGTATTGGCAACCTAAATATGTGTACCTAATTTGGAAACTTTGGCTCTTGCCGTTCTCAAGATATACATAAATAAATACAACAACAAGGGATTTTTGGAAAAATTTAGAGGAAGTCGTGGTTTTTTGCTCATATCTCCGTCATTTTTGGACCGATCTGGCTGAATATAGCAAACTTAAACAGAGTATATGTGACATAAATATACATCAACCTAGTCCACATCATTTCTGGGGTTTTCGAAAAACCCATTTCAACATACACACGGACAGACGGACAACCGGATTTGAACTTCGCTTTTCATAAGGACCCAGAATATATATACTTTATAGAGAGTAGGATCAATATTGTGGAACATACAAACGGAATGACAATGTTATATATACCCTCTTACCTTCGGTGAAGGGTATAAAAATCGTATTATAAAGGCAAAACATTTTATACATGTTATGCATCCAATTGCAAGGCACGTGCTGAAATTTTAGAGGATGGAACGTGTGTCAAATCACAAAAAATCTTCCTGGAACATATTAAAGGAATAAGACTATTAAAGTATAAAAGCTATAAAATTGTTGACGAATATTTTATATTTTTTTTTTACTTTGTGATCCTTATGACAGTTTCTCTTTTGGGCGTTATGACCTAGACTATAATTTGAAAAAACATATCGCCCAAATTCAATGTCATATAGCCCAAACGGCAAAACGATAAAATGTTTGGGCGTTATGACAATTATGGTTTTGGGCGTTTTGACCTAACGCCAATTTTTAATTTTATTTTGGGCAATTCTTCATTTGGGCAATTTTTCATATTTTTTTTTTGCCATTTTTCTTTGGGCGTTTTTTCCTAGAGCCCGATATTAAATCCAATCTGGTGCTATGGTTTCCAGTTATGGAGCACTGTCTGGGCCTCTAATATAAAGCAAATCGGCGAATCATTGCATTCGTACCCTTGTATCAGGTTATTAACTTTAAAACAATTATTTTTCGATTTCGTACACCCGTTTAAAAATTACAAATGCTAATTAGTTAAAAACAATTTTGTCCATGAACATCTAAAAAATTTCCTTTATCCAATCGTTATATTCGTACCCTGGTATCTAAAAAACTCGAAGATTCTAAAAGAAATCAATGTTCTATCACTCAAAGCTATGATTAAAACAGTTAATCAATAAAATATTTAAAAAGGCTTAAACTGCACAAAAATCCACTACTTCAAATATTATGAATAATGGCGACCACATGCGCTTAAGAAGAAAAGATACTTCAGCACTTATCCGATCAGAATTCCTCTCATCACCTTTGTGAACGGGAAACGTGATTAGAAGAATTTTCGCCAGGCATTGGCAAGAAGTTACCTAAAGAATTGGAATCAGATTATTAACTTTAAAACAATTATTTTTCGATTTCGTACACCCGTTTAAAAATTACAAATGCTAATTAGTTAAAAAAAATTTTGTCCATGAACATCTTAAAAATTGCCTTTATCCAACTGAAGATTTTAAGGGTCTAATTAAAATTCTGAGTATCACAATTGGTAATTTTCAAAGTGTATTTTTCTGCAACATTTTAACGATAAAATTTTTACTTGCAAGAATTTTTGAAACAGCTGTTTCATGTTTGTGTTTAAAAAACAAACTTTTGAAAAGTGTATCAAAATATTATTCACAATATTTTAATTAAAAATTGTTAAATAGCATAAAATATATATTTTTCATAAATTAAGGAACAATAGCCATGTGCAAATGGCTCAAAACATTTCGATTAAGTAAGAGAGAATTTCGTATCTTAAAACTGGATACTGTCAATGTGGCTTACGTGCTAGTTTTTGCTGGTAAAGCGTTCATATTTACTCTTCTATTTTTTGAGTTATTGGAAGAAACATTTTGTCAATTTTTGTTAGTAAAGTAAATGAACAAACCTAATAATATAGTTTAATAAAATTTCTGTTGTCTTTAAAATTGTCTCATTATAATTTGAATACTTTATTTCTGGTCATGGTAGAATAAGTACAAGTTATAATCATTAGAAATTTTGTTCTCAATTTTAAAACCCATATAACGGCAAACAAAAGTAAATAAGGTAAAAAATTGAAACAAGCGATAAAATTCAAATAAATTAATTTGACATTACATAGTTAAATATTGACAACTCTCTAATGCACCTACCTGGTACTTATTATGGCTGTAGGAAAAATCGCCTAAAGAAAAATGGCCCAAAAAAATAAATGAATAATCGCCCAAAAAAATTCCATGTAAAATTGGGCCTGAATTCATATGAAAAGTGACCCAAAATTGTTGGGCCATTTTTCGTTACTATTGGGTGATTTTTGGTTTTTTAAAAATATTATATAAAAAATAGCCCATTTTGTCGGACATACTTTTTGTCTAAATCATTCATTATTACTATACGACGAATTCCTAAATGTTATTTATAAAAATAACGGGACATATTGCAAAAAGGTGGCATGTCATAACGTCCAGTGTCATAGTGTCCGTGGACAAACTCGAAAGCATAGCCGGCCTATGGCAGGGCGCAAGGATTTTTTCCTCTTTGATAAAAACAAGTACCGGCTTCGCTAACTAAAGCTTCTCTGCGCAGTCGGCCTTCGTTCGGAAACAAGGCAGATTTTAGAAGCTTTACTTAGCGAAACCGGAACTTGTTATACCATAAAGGAACAACTCCTTGCGCCCGACCAAAGGCCGTCTGCGCAGAGAAGCTTAAGTTAGCGAAGCCGGTCTTTGTTATATCATAGAGGAGAAAATCCTTGCGCCCGGCCGAAGGCCGGCTATGCAGAGAAGCTTTAGTTAGCGAAGCCGATTTTTGTTATACCATAGAGTAGAAAATCTTTGCGCCGGGCCGAAGGCCGGCTATGCCGAGACGCATTAGTAAGCGCTGCAGGTATTTGTTACAACATAGGGGACAAAATCCTTGCGCCCAAAAGTGTTTTCGTTATATGTTTAATATATGCACCCAGAGAAAAAACAACAAAACCATTTTTAAAAAAATATTGACCATATTATGTTTAATTTAACCAAATCATTGTCACCGAACACCACATTATGGTAAAATAAGTTTCTTTAAAAATAGTTTTGTTGGTTGTGACCATAATAAAACATGTTTTTCTCCTACATTTGTAAGTTACTAAATTAATATGAATAATAAACACTGTTTTGCAAATTTGGTAATTTTTAATTTTTTTTTGGGCCATTTTTCATTTTTATTTTGGGCTTTTTTCGTTTCTTTTGTACAAAATTTCATATGTAACTTTTTGGGTAATTTTTCATGTTTTTTTGGGCGATTCTTCATTTGGGCGATTTTTAATTTTTTTTTTGGGCGATTTTTCTTTGGGCCATATTTCCTACAGCCACTTACTATACTATGTTTCCGGTGAAAAAAAAACTTTTAAAAATTAAAACGTGTGCAATTGGCAGGCAGAGCTGCCAAGAATTTTTTTCCAAAAATCGTCAAAATCTACCAGATTTACAAAAAAAAAAAAAAAAAAAAAAAATAATCGTCACACAAAAAATCAACTGTTTTGTTTTCAAACACAACATTATTTTTTTTATATTGGTCATATGGAACAGTACCTTAAGTCGAAAGCCTCTATTAAAGTTGTTACTAATACGATAATACAAATACTTAAAGCATACTTAATTAAATTTACACCTTTTTTGTACCTAAACAATCAGTTTGTTCTCAACTAGGCCCATCACACAGAAAAAATAAGAATTGATTTCAAATCAAAAGATTGTAATATTTTGATATTTCAATTAGGTCAAAGTTCATCAAATTTAATTTTTATTTAATTATTTTTATGAAGAAAGGAATTTTAAAACATGAAATTAATTAAAATTTTATTGATAATTTTTCATTCTTGACTGCCGCTGGGCTCGAACCCAGGTTTTTACAGACATGCAATAATTTTTTCTGTGCAGGTTTCAATTGCAACCACTCAAGCTCCTCAGAGTGTTTTGACGTTTAACACCCTCAGCCATCGACGACAGCAGTCAAGAATGAAAAATTATCAATAAATTTTAATTATTTTCATGTTGTTAATTCCTTTCTTCATAAAAATAATTTAATGAAAATTATATTTGATGAACTTTGGCCTAATTGAAATATCAAAATTTGGATTAAAACACATGAACAGTTCAAAGAAATAACCACAATACTATCACAGAAAAAATTATTTTTCCAATTCAAACAAAAAATTTGTAGAATCAAACGATTTTTTGTCTGAAATCGGTCCTATAAACAAATTCGCATATTCAAAAAATTTATTTGCATTTTGTTTATTGAAAAAAAAACACTGATTTGTTCAAACAAATAATTAAACAGAATCAAACAAAAAGTTTACTGAAATTTATATACTAAATTTCAAAATAAAAAAAGTTTTTGCACAAGCAATGACGCGTACACAAGTAAGCACTGTATGAGAAGATGACGGCAAGAGCAGAGCCGCCGGCTGACTTTGAGACACTTTTTTTTTGGAATAATTTTTGAACGAAGTTTTATTTATACACACAACACAATGTTTTTCTTTATCACTCTCCTTTGCTAAAGAAGAAATGTAACCAAAAATGGCAGCAGAACGACCCGATATGTTTTTTGTCATCATTCTATTTTTGTATTTGATGTATTTAACCAAACAGTTTTAAAAAATTGAATACGGGATTTTGTTTCTTATAATGTTGTTTCTGCTATTGTTTTTCTTATAGTTGCACTTTTTTAAAGCGTCCAAAAAAAGACTGTGTGTGTTTTTTGTTGTTGTTCTTATATTTCACATAAAGAAGTGTTGCTTACGATCAAATAAAAAAATTCAAAAAGACGACAACATTAAAGAGCGTTAAATATTTCATACAAAATTATGAAAATTTGACACCAATAACGCGTTTATTATATTTTTGAAGAGTTGTCCACATTTTTGTTGGTTAAATAAAAATATTGTTTGAATCAGTAAAAAAATTTATAGAAATTAAAAAAATTTTCAAACAAGCGTTTAGTTGAAAATAATTCGGCAATAATTTTTTCTGTGTAATTAGTAGGGATGAGATTTTCTTGCACTAAAAAATCTAAAATATGCGCATAAAATATGCACTTAAAACTCCAAAATATGCATTAAAAAAATAAAAAATATGCACTAAAAACTTGACCATTTTCAATAAAAAAGCGTGTGTGTTTTTTATTTTATTTAAAACAAAATAAAAAATTCTATTGTTGTTTTTATTCTATTGTTATTCAAAGGTATAATATTTTTTTTAAATTTAATTTAAATAACTACATAATTTAAATTTTTGTTTGCATAATCAAATAAATACTTTTTTATATCGGGTGGTTTTTTAGCTATTATCTTTTTTGGCAACACTGGTTTAAACAGCTGACGCTCGTTTCGTGTTTTGTTTCGCTTTCAAACATCTTCAGTTTGGTCTATAATTCAACCATGAATCGTCTTACAAACGAACAACGCTTGCAAATTATTGAATTTTATTATCAAAATGCGTGGTCTGTTAAGAAAGTTCATCCACTTTTTTATCGAAAAATTGTGTTCAGCGACGAAGCTCAGTTTTGGATCAATGGGTACGTTAATAAGCAGAATTGCCGATTTTGGAGTGAACATCAGCCAGAAACATTGCAATGCATGCAATGCATCCAGAAAAGTCACAGTTTGGTGCGGTTTATGGGCTGGTGGCATCATTGGACCGTACTTCTTCAAAGATGAGCACTACCGTGAGATGATATCCAACTTTTTTTTCCCAAAATGCAAGATCTTGGCTTGCATGACATGTGGTTTCAACAAGACGGTGCCACATGCCATACAGCACGCCTAACAAAGGACTTATTGAGAGGCGAGTTCGGTGAACATTTTATTTCACGTTCGGCACCGGTCAATTGGCCGCCTAGATCGTGCGATTTAACGCCTTTAGACTATTTTTTGTGGGGCTATGTTAAAGCTCATGTCTATACACACATGCCCGCTTCAATTGACGCATTGGAAGACAACATAGAAGCATTTATTCATGAGATACCGGCCGAAATAATGGAAAGAGTATGCCAAAATTGGAATCAGCGGATGGACCATTTGAGGCGCAGTCACGGTAAACATTTGCATGAAATAATCTTCAAACATTAAATTATATGGACCGTACTATCGATTCAAATAACTTTCGTATAGCTCTTAAAAATCACCCGATATAATCAAAAGTAAGCCTTTGTCTATTAAAAAGCTTTTGTACATGGAAAATTATCTCTCAACGTTAACCGGAGTTGAGGCATAATTGAAGGATGCCAGTTCATTTGAAGAATATTAATGTTCTAATTCAGATCCCACATTTGATTCTAGATCAAAAATAGTTGGAATTTGATTTATTTTTTGCAATCCTGTATTTTTTGCAACACGTTTTAGATTTTTTTTTTAAATGTCGGGCTATTGTTCCTTCCACATGTTATTATTTTATTTAATTTGAGTTGACTATTAAGTGAACTAATAGCTTATAAATTTAGTTATGGTTTCACCAATATATCCGAAGTTGGAAAATACAAATGCTAATTGACTTTTGATGTTTTTTTAACTAAATATTTCTTTAACTTTTTTTATTGCATAAGTAGCACCGGTAGCAACAAGTTCTTCAATAGCATTCTTAAATTGCTCAAAGTTTTTTGAATAGAATTCTGAAGCATCTATCCAGGTTCCCCTTCTTGTTAATACTGGCTGCGGTGGTGACGGTACCAAGAGATACTCGTAAAGGAGTCTTTAAAAATATTTTTCCCGTATGAAACCAATAAATCAATATTATTGAATTGGATTCTAATTTCCTCTGCAACTCGGTGTAACTTATGTGCCAAGCAAGTAACATGTAACAGTTTTGGATAAATCGTTTTAGGACAATTGGCAGTCTTAACCAAAATTGAAGGATCTTTAGTCGAAATATATTTATTTTTAGCAGACATCAAAAAAATTTATTAATTGATTTAAAAAAAAAAAATTTTTTTAAGGGTTTTTTTATACAATTTGGAAATTTTTTAAGGAACTTTTTTTTTAATATGGAAATTCAAAAAATATATATCTTAAAAATGTTAAAATATGCAAAATTATGCATATCAAACCAAAATATGCATTTTCCCAATATTATGCAAAAATAAATCGATGCCATTTTAAAGATTCGGAAAGATAATTGGTCGACGTCGATTTTAGACTATCGACAAAAAACATGCATTTGCATGGAAATCGCTTCCCTACTAATTATTGTTTGTAATATAAATTAAAAAATTAATTAAATTTGCACTAGCTAGCAAATAAATAGTTTCAATTAAACGTTAAATTCACTTGATTTAACATTTAATTCACAGGATTAAACGATTTATTCACCTGATTAAATTTTTGATTAAAACTGATTTTATTTTTGATTAAGGCTTTAATTGGTGAAAAATTTTAGAGGCTTTTTTCTGTGCATGGAAGTCTAAACAGTTGACTAGACTCAAAAATCATAAAAAAATAAAAATTATAAAATATTTAAAAAGTCTGTAATTCTCGTATTGAATCTGTCAAAAAACAATTTTTTTATTCTGATAACGTGGTCTTGGAGTTGCTCGACAAACTTTCCTTCCTATGCTATTTTACTGGCATTGATAAAACTACCATCGCTCTAAAGTCGTCTTAGAATGTTAAATGTTTTTTTTATGGTAAATCTTAATAATGGTAATGTTTGTTGTGAATTTCAGTTAAATTAAGTTATATTTAATATACCTTGTCGCACTCTCCGTAATTTTAATCTGCTTTTGGTTAAATTTTGTAGAGTAAATTGCGCTATTGCTGATCCTTTTTCAAGGTTATGTCGAAAATCTTATTGTATATTACAATTTGTAGGATTTTCTTAAAGTTTAACAGCCGTATTCATAATGAAAATTTGGCATAAAGTTAGCAAAAAGTTTATTCATAATACACTTACCAAACTCTGGCTAACGATTTACTAAACTCTTGTTAACGAGATGTCAAACGTATGCTAACTTGTGAAAAACAGACATTTAATGTCAAACAATTTTGTTGGTTTTTTTAACATAACTGTTTATTTTAATTAACTATCTTTTACTTAATTTATTTTAATTTTAAAAACTTTTTAAAATTTTTATATGTGAAGCGAAAAACAAAAAAAGAAAAAATGAGAAATTCAGTGATGATTAATGCAAAACGTGTTGCATTTTTGAGTAATACAATGTGGCATCATTAAAATTCAGAGTTGATTTATTAATAGTTGGCGGATGGAGAAAAGTTCGTTATGAATTAACTTTGTGCCAACAAGCTGCTAAGCTTAATCGGCATTCTAGTTAGCAGCTCGTTGTACGTAGTGTACAAACTGTGGCTAACTTTTTGTTATGAATACGGCTGTAAGTGTTTTAAAGCATAAAATTATTATATATCTTAACTAGGGTATTCGTTCGGTTAACCGTTAATCGGTTAACCGATTTATTACTACCCGATTAACTGATCGGTTAATTTAAAATTGGCTATTTTCGATTAACGATTAAACCGGTAAATTTCAGTCGGTTAACCGATTGACCGATGTAACAAAATTTTAAATTTTTTTGTAGATCATAATATTTTTTTTGTGTTTTTAATTATTTTTTTCATCTCATATACAAAAGTTATGTGATTAGAAAATATTTTTTCATACAATATATTTCCTACATTCTTAAAGTACAGTACAAAAAGAAACTTAGAAATTCGGAAATAAATTTTTTGCAAAATGTTCTGTGCTGAGCTTTACTAGGATGAGTCATAAGATGACCTAACAACAGAAGAGACTTTCGATAATAACGCAAACACCCTTTTAACAGAATCAGAGTAAACCATTAGAAGTGTTAAAAATTAAAACAGGACTTTAATGGCATAGTGGAAGATTTTTAGTTTTTCTATATCTGTGGCATTTTGACAAAACATCTTAAGTAGAGAAAAGATAGCAAAAATGTTTTTAAAACAAACTCGGTGAAAAAATGATTTTCATCAAATAATTAAAAACACCGAAATTAAAGAATAATTTCGTTTGTAATACAAAATTTTAAAAACGTAAGCAAAAATATTTTTTGAATGAAAATTTGTACGATTAACAACATTTTTTTTTTAACTTTTAAAATTTGATTTAAGATGTTTTATCAAAATGCCACAGATATTATACGTTACTTTCGATTTCTCGAACATCTACGATAAATGAAAGAGTGCTTTCCAAGTGAAGTTTAATCGAAACAAATGAAAAGAATCGCCTAAATCCATATTTATGAATTATTTTTTTGTTTGGTCGTTTGAGATCAAGAAATGTTGTGTTTGTTTTGTTATTGTTGTTTTTTTACTAATAAACTCCAAATAATAAAAAAATTTTGCATTTTTATTTAATGAAATTACTAAATTTATAAGAAAAACATTATTAATCGGTTAACCGATCAAAAACAAAATTAACCGATTATCAACCGATTAAACCAAAACCTCGGTTAATTAATCGAGCGATTAACCGATTAAAGCAAAAGCCCGATTAAATGAATACCCTAATCTTAACTATAAACTTTTTAGGTGCATATATGATGTAAAGCTTTGTTCACAATCAGAGCAGCAATTTTGTTTTTTCTTTCATCTAATTTATTCCCAAAGTATTTCATATATTTTTCTTTCATTTTATAAACAAAAATGTAACTAACGTTTTTTTAAAAAGTTGAGCCAACTAGAGCTTCAGCAACAATTTGTATAAAATTGTTTCTGACGTTTAAAATATGTAATTTTATTTAGTTTCGAATTAAAATTTTAACAAAATGTTCCAACAAATAATAATAAATACGTAATATTGTTGTGGGTAAAATTTGCAAACGGTTTCCTAATGCAAAATGTGTGCATTAGGAAACAAGAACAACAAGTAATGATATTTAGGACGTAGCAAATCATATGCACTAAGTAAAACGGTCTTGTTGTAGTAGATAATTTGTATTGTGTGAAGAAAAAGAAACATTTCATTATATGAAATATGCTGTGTTATTATTTTAAATCCATACTATTAATCGTTTATATCTTTTTTAATTGAAAATGAGAAAATTCCAGATGAAATTGCGAAAATTCCAAATAAATATAATACACATTTAATAATTCAATTTTCTTAATTTCATTTGGAATTTTCTCAACTTCAAGTTAAAATTTCCCAATTTCATTTGGAATTTTCTTAACTTCAAGTCAAAATTTTCAATGTCGTTTGGAATTTTAAAAATTTTAAATTCTCAGTTTCAAAATTTAAAATTCTCAATTACATTATTATAATTTTCTCAATTTCGAATTAAAATTCGCATTTTCATTTAGAATTTTCTTAATTTCATCGAAAAATTGTGTAGTAAAATGAATACAAACAAATTTGTTTTGTTTTTTGTTAAATTTTTTTCTCAAAGCCCTGAACTGTAAAAGACTGTTTTATTGTTATACTAGCTTAACCAGGTGCACTTCGCTACACTTTTTTAACCACGTTTGAAGACTCTCCCTTTAATAGTTTTTCAGTAGGGAGATATTAAATTCCCCCACTGCGCCTACCAGCTTTATTTTAATTTTCAAAAGTGTAGTATACCATAAGAGTGACTTCTACAAAGTTTGAACATTCTCACTATAACAGTTCTAAAGATAAGCGATATTAAGCATTGGCGTCCTACGGTGGGTACCACTTCGCCCGCTGCTATTTTATTTCAATTTTGGGGCTCAGAAGATCCTACTACCAAAAACTTAAGTTTTTAAATAATATTATATTGCACAATAATTATTATTGTGGCTATTTTTGATGAACTGTTTATGGTTTTTAATCCAAATTTGGATATTTTTTATTAGGCGAAAGTTCATCAAATTAAATTTTAATATTGCACATTAAAAACGGATAAGCATCAATTCATTTTGCCATAACTTCCTAAAAAGTCATACATAATAATTTTAACTTTGCCCAAGGTTACTTCTGAACATAATGATCTCAAAGTTGCTATTAACTCAAATTTAGCAACAATCAACTTAAGCGCTTTTTTTGTAGCAGATATATTTATTTCCCGATATGATATTGGTTTACAATTACATTTACAAAATTAATTTATCTAAACGAAGAGGCTATGACGTGAAAAAAGTAGTGATGTCAACAAATCGTCAAAGTATAAGCAGTTCGGAACATAAAATCTTCCATCGTCATATTGAAGAACTCACTCTGAAAAATCGACAAAATAACGTAAAATCGGCAGTTTGGCACCCCTGTTGAAAAGTACCCTGCAAATAATAGGACCAGTCCAAACACGCGTGTAAAGAGTAGCCCACAAAGGACCAGGACTAGTCCAAAAGTAACCAAAACGTATGGAAAAAACATGGTATATTTAACATAACGATGTCCTAGGGCAGACCCATACAACCCACCTTTGGACTACTAAGGAGTAGTTTTAAAACTACTCTATGGTACTTAAGAGGATAAGTTTTAAAGTCGTTTAAAAACGAAAGCATGTCGTTAAAAAACGAAGACATGTCGTCTCACAACAAACACTTTTTAACAATGACATGGTCCATGCTTGCATTACATCGGACCAGTCCATGGATCAGGTGGTTAAATTTTATTTGCAGGGTACTTAAAACAAAACAAACAATACCAGTTACAAATTTGGTTTATGTTCGTCATACATGTTCGTTATTGTTTTATTGGTGCCAAATATAACACAGACTAGTTGTTTGTCGATATTGGTCTATAGTAAAGAGGTATAAAAAAGGTTTTAGCTTAAATTGCATATTTTTTTTAGACTCATTGTGTTTTAAAAATACATTTAAAATAAAAAACAACTAGTTTTACAAATAAATGCATATTGGTGCGCAAGTGTTAACTGTAAACCTAAACAAAATTGTGATTTTAATTTAATTTAAGATTAATAATTGATGAGGTTTTTTTAAAAACTTGATTATTCCAGTTCCGACAGAAATGGTTTTGTAATTTTTTGCTTGTTTGGTAACATTGAAATAAAAACCCTGTGATAATATTGGGGAAAAAGACTATAATTACACCAGAAGAAAAGAGTAAAAGGCATGATTTCGTAAAAAGAAGATTATTATTCGCTTTAGGGTTTTATTTGTATAATATTTTTAGCTTTTCTAAAATCTTTGGAAAAGGTTTCCTGATGATCTGGCCTAAGCTAGCATAGAAGCTAGCTTTCCCTCAACAATAAATCTCAGTGTATTTATCAAATATGAAAAAATGGGAACTTAGGACGTCATACAAAAATCTTAATAGAAGATTATTCCAGTTCAAAATTACATTCCTAAAAAACTATTTCCCGAATTGCGCAACAACACATAAAGTGAAATATTCTAGTTTTTAAAAGACCCTCCCCAATAATACTGCCGTACTTAGGAAAAAGCCGTTAAAGTGTAACAATTAAAATCAAAGAAAAAAAAAATAAAATTTTGTTTTTAATTTAATATATTTGACAAATTTTAAAAATTGCTCTTACTTTGAAATTACATTTTTAATGATTTACTTGTCCATGGACATTATGACCAGGGCTGTGGAGTCGTCAAAAAATAGTTCTAACTCCGACTACAACCTTTGCAATTTTTTATCCTACTCCTACTATAACCTGCAGTACTTTTAAAAGTTTAATATAATCTAACTCTCATAAAATAAACTAAAATCTACTTATTCAAAGTGATCAGCAAAATATGGCATCTCCAATTTCAAAGAATTTCTATTTTGGAAAATATTAGAAAAATTTTCTAAATTTCTTGTGTCGAAAAATTTTGGAGTTGGAGTCGCGAGTTTTTGTCGGTACTTGGACTCCGACTCCGGTACAAAACCTCAACGCCGGCTCTCCAACTTCGACTATCCTTGTACGCCGTTTGTTGTACAAGGAATTTCTTATCTATGGTATAACAAAACCCAGCATCGCTAGCTAAATCTTTTTTGTATAGCCGGGCTTCGACTGGGAATATACAACTTTAGAGTGTGATGGTGTGGTTATGTATTGCGAATGAATGACGCTAGATTTCCGCAACAAGTACTCCAACTGGTTGCAGTCAAAAGGGCCGTAGTAGATTGGGACTCCATAAATGAAATCGTTACAAATCGTAGTGTTGAACCGAAAAATGCAAAAAAACAGCTTATCACCGATGCTATTGGAGAAGATTCGATTTTGTACTTGAAATAATCCGAAAATGAGATTGATTTAAGGAAAACTAAGATTGAATCAATCTCAAAATGCGCTTGATTTAAATATTATAAAGTTGAGTTTATCCCAAATTAGAAAAAAACAAATTTTTGTGACTGATTTACTTACCCGTTTTACACCTTACAGAATGATAAAACACCAACATTATGCCCGATATGGTTTTTACTTCAGAAATCTTATGTACATATTTAAACAAAAATATAAAATAAATGAGAAGCAAGAGTTAAAATTTAGTTTCAACCCTTCGTGAAGCACATGAGTCTGGCCGGACAAAACATGCGTAAGAAATTCCGGGATTGATTTTCGAAAGTAATCCCGTTTAGTATTGTTAAGATTACGTTTTCGTGTCATTCGTACTTGAATTTTTGAGTACGACTCGTACTTAAAGTAATCAAAAAACTTGATTTATCCAGAGTGTTTTTCTTTCTGTGTACCATTTTATGACAGGTATACATTTTTCGCTTCAATAATGACGTATTTTAATACCCGCCAACACAATTAGTTGTAAAGAAGGTATACTAAGTTTGTCATTCCGCGTGAAACTTTTTTATGAGATGAATATCAGACCCCATAAAGTATATATATTCTGACTCCTTGAGTAATTCTGAGTCGATTAAGCCATGCCCGTATATCTGTCCGTCTGTTGAAAACACGCTCACTTTCGAAAAACTCAAAAGAAATATACAAACGTGGTGTCAAATTGCTTGTAGTTATCCTAAGCAGTTTGGGATTGAAATTCAGCAAAATCGGTTCAGTAGGATCAGAGCTATGAATCAAAATGTGGAACCACCACATTAAAAAATTGATAACTTTGTTACGAAAACAAACTTAAATGGTGGGGAACAATGCACGAAATGATATAAGATTTTGCAAAAACTCGTCCATAGGCCCCACATAAACCCTACTCCCGGAAAACAGTTTAGTACGCCTAAAACCGTAAAATATAATACTATCAGAATAAAATTGAATACTTCACAGTTTTAAAGGACTTAAAATCACACTGGGAAATTAATCAAATACGCCTAAAACCATAGCTGATATATAGATAAACCGGAAAACTTTCTTACAACTGAGCTTCATAAGGCCAGAAAAAATGTCATGTAATTTTGTGACATACGGTCCATTATTCCTTAGATCCCATATTTAGCGGCATTCTGAAATTCACTGTAAACGTTAAAACTAATTTCTCCACTGTATTGAAATTCATTGATTTTTATGGTTTTTAATACCAGAAATCACTCTGCGGAATTTTGGGATGATTGGTTATTTGCTTACCATGGCTGCAATATAAATTCCCCTCCTGAAAATCATTTAAGTTCGGCTTAAACTAATACGAATCATAATATATTACACAAGATAGTTAAAATTGCAAAAAAAAAGCATACAACTTTCTGATTGTCAGTCAATAATTTAACCCTTAAATGCCCACTGTATCTTTAGAGATACAACCATCAAAAAAATTCCCACGGTCTCATTTTTAGTAAAAATAAAAAATTAAAAACGAAAGTATCTTTAGAAATCTCTAGAAAAGCATCTAAAATTTGTTTTTATTAAAAAAATTTTAGATTTTTATGTTTAAATAGCCGTAAACTTTAAAAATTATATTTTTGAAAATCTTAATTAAAAGAGTTATTTACAACGTTAAATCTTAGATCTGAGCGGAAATTGAGGCCCAGAAAAAATATAAGGTGGTTTGAATATATGTCCAGACGCTATTAGCAATAATTTAAAAAAATGGGTTCCGGGGGCACGTCGTCAAGCTTTATCCAATGGTTGTATCTTTAAACATACAATAGGCACTCACCAGCAAAATAAAAATTCGTTTTTGTTTACTTACCCAATAAAAAATGGAGCTTCCAACGAACAGGTTTGTAAGGGAGAAACATAAACGTGTCGCTTACCATTGCGCTTACGGAAGACATGAATTTTATATGGCGAGTTCCCGTTTGAAGCAATACATTTTAAAAAAATTAAGCGCATTATTCAGCGCATATAAAAATTGTTATATGTTACGATCAGCCTTACACACTGAATGTTTTGATACAGTATTTTTTTAGTTTTCTCCCTTACAAACCTGCTTCGTAGTAAGGGAATTCCGTAGCACTTGATATGTTATATTTTTTTTATAAAAGTTGTTGACAGTTCTTTCACTTGCTTTACTGCATTTCTGTATGTCTTATTGCGTAGCGCATGATTGTGCGCTTATTTTTTTAATGTACCATTAGTGCTTCGCAAAATGATAAAATTTTTTATTGGGTATGTTTGTTTAGTTTTATGTTGAAGCTTGCAGATAGAGAATTCGTTACGAGAGGCAGTTAGAGTAAAAACTGGGAGTCAGGAAGCATCTAATTGTTAATGATGTTTTGGATGCTTGCACTGACGGTGAAATTGACCTGGATGTATTCGTACATGACTTTTTTATCAACATTATAAATGCAGGCCAAGTAGAGGAGGAACATATGGTTAGAGAATCCATTTAATATTCTGAAATATATCAAGTTCTGAAATATTCTGAAACATATCAAATTAATTTAAGCGTAACGGACTTTCGTTAATATATCGGAATTCTTTTTTATATGAGTTATTAAAAGCTTCCCAGTTCTCGGGACTATTGATTTAAAAAAAACCACGCTGCTGCACTATCATAAAAAGACAAATATGCGGAAGAGCTTTTAAAAAAATTCTTGAAGTAATTCATTTTAATGATACAACGGAAAAGCCTATTCAATATGATCCTTATACTGGTATGCTTTATCTATCACGACCTCTTTTTCAAACTCTCAATACAACTTTCGCCTCCGTTCCAAAGTTGAACAGGCTATGTGTAGACAAACAAACTCCAGTAAAGTTGGAAGCTATATGAAGCAGTACTTGCCGAATAAGCCAACAAAATGGGGCTTTTAACTTTTTGTACTTAGCGCTACAATGGGATATGGTAACACTGGGTCCGCCAATAATATAATATGACTAGCTTAACCCGTTGCGCTTCGCTGCAATGCTTTAGCCAACTTTGAAGACTCTCCCTTTAATAGTTCTTCAGTAGAGAGATATTTATTTTTATTTTCAAAAGTGTAGTATACCATAAGAGTGAGTTCTACAAAGTTTGAACATTCTTACTATAACAGTTCTTAAGATAAGAGATATTAAACATCGTCGTTCTATGGGGGGTACCACTTCCCCCGCTGCTATATTACTTGAATTTTTGCGCTCAGAAGATCTTACTACCAAAAGTTCAACAAAATGCGTGCAGTGGCTCTTATTAATATTTCTATATATGAGGGGTACTGCTCCTACTCTGTCTACCCCGCCCATTTTTATATTGAAATTTATAGTTTACCATAAAAGTAGCTTTAACCAAGTTTGAAGGCTGTCCCTTTAATATTTCTTCAGTTGAGCAATATTTAATATATGCATCCTACGGGAGGTGTTTCCCCCTGCGCCTACCCACTTTATTTTTATTTTCAAAAGTGTAGTAAGCCATAAGAGTGACTTCCACAAAGTTTGAACATTCTCACTACAACAGTTCTTAAGATATGCGATATTAAACATTGGCGTCCTATGGTGGGTACCACTTCCCCGCTGCTATTTTGCTTAAATTTTGGGGCTCAGAAGATCATACTACCAAAGGTTCAACAAAATGCGTGCAGTGGCTCTTATTAATATTTCTATCTATGAGGGATACTGCTCCTCCCCTGTCTACCCCGCCTATTTTTATATTGAAATTTATAGTTTACCCTAATAGTAGCTCTTACCACGTTTGAAGACTTTCTCTTTAATAGTTCTTCAGTTGAGCGATATTTAATATATGCATACTATGGGAGGTGTTTCCCCCATGCGCCTACCCGCTTTATTTTTAATTTCAAAAGTGTAGTATAGTATAAGAGTGACTTCCACAAAGTTTGAACATTCTCACTACAACAGTTCTTAAGATATACGATATTAAACATTGGTGTCCTATGGTGGGTACCACTTCCCCCGCTTCTATTTTATTTCAACTTTGGGGCTCAGGAGATCCTACTACTAAAAGTTCAACAAAATGCGTGCAGTGGCTCTTATTAATATTTCTATCTATGAGGGGTACTGCTCCTCCCCTGTCTACCCCGCCCATTTTTTATTGAAATTTATAGTTTACCCTAATAGCAGCTTTAACCACGTTTGAAGACTCTCCCTTTAATAGTTCTTCAGTTGAGCGATATTTAATATATGCATTCTATGGGAGGTATTTCGCCCCCTGCGCCTATCCGCTTTATTTTTATTTTCAAAAGTGTAGTATACCATAAGAGTGACTTCTAGAAAGTTTGAACATTCTCACTATTACAGTTCTTAAGATATGCGATGTTAAACATTGGCGTCCTATGGGGGATTCCAATACCCCCGCTGCTATTTTATTTCAATTTCGGGGCTCAGAAGATCCTACTACAAAAAGTTCAGCAACATGCGTCCAGCGGCTCTTAAGATATGCGATAATTAATATTGGCACCCTATGGGGGTACCAATTCCCCTGCCCCTATCGAAAAAATAAGTAGCCTATTTTATTTTTAGGGCTCACGTGATGTTACTGTAAAAACTTCAGGAAAATCGGTTCAGTAGTTTCGGAGTCTATAAGGCGACAAACAAACAAACAAACAAACAAAAAAACATTTTTCATTTTTATATATAAAGATGGGCCATTGGACTGTGATGGATAAAAAGGGAAGTTGAAAGCTACCAAATTGCTCTGAACAAATAAGAATGTTCTGTTCGCAGAATGTAAGGGTTCTACCGCGGAAAAAATTATGTGTGTAACACCTTAAAATATGGGTCCTAGACCCACCTTAAAGTATATCGATCGCTTCAGAATCACTTTCTGAGTCGATCTGACGATGTCCATCATGCTGGCTGGCAGGCTGACTGTCCATTTAACCTTTTGCGCAAAGTACAGGTCGCAATTTTGGAGATAAAATAAGATAAAATTTGGCGCATAGGCTCTTATTGACACAAAGACCAAGTCTATTGAATGGGCCAAATAGTAGAACCACGAAACAAGATAGGGGGCAGTGTCTGCCTCCCATAAACTATCAAGCCGATTTAAATGATATTAAAATAATAAATAGAAACATATTTATGTGGACACATAAACTATGCAGTTTTTTTAAAATAGAACCACGAGGTGAGGAAGGTGGCAAATTCTGCCTCTCACAAAGTTGCAAACCGTTATTAATGAAACTTAAAACATAAAGCATTTCATGATTATATGGACACATGGATACCGAATAGGGTGCAGTCTCGAAAATGTGTATTTAAATACTGTGGTGTAGGGTATCATATATTCGGGCTTGACCGACTATACTTTCTTACTTGGTTTTTAATTAAAATTAAATAATTTCAAAAATGATAGCTTATGTTTTCTATGCTTTGTATTAGTACTTTCGTATAAAAATACTTACGGGAAAGTGCCCAGTGTAACTTCTAAGATACAACCACTATTTTCTAAATAACATTTGAAAAAAAAATTTTCGACAAAATTGGTACGCAGTTGCTTTTTGTCAACCATTTTACACATCATATATTTTTTTGTAACCAAATCGGTGTCCTTGGGCATTTAAGGGTTAATATAGCACTAAACCGCGACCAATTTTGATGCTGATGTCTGTTTTACTAACTAATAATAAATAGATATCATTTAGTTATCACTCCTGAAATATTCGAACTGTCGGTGGAGGGTATCAAAGATTCGGCACAGCCGAACATAGCACTCTAACTTGTTTTAAATAAAAAAGAGGAACTCAATCCAGATCTCTTTATATGGCAAACAATGTGAACCACTAAAATTCCGCAAAGTCAGCAATATCAAAAAACAACACAAAATAAATCACACAAAAGCGCATTCAATAATTAAAATAAATAAGAAGATTAAATAAAAAAATGACTTAAAAGTAGTCAAAGCGATAAAAACTTAATGATTCATTGGCAATTTTCTGCTCGTAAAAAACGCCATCGATCGGAAGATTGTGTTAATTATAAAACTGGTTGTAGGTATGAGTATTTAAAGAAATGCTATTTTGGGAGAAAAACCAATTAAATAAAATCATAAATTATATTATTAAAACTAAAAAGAAGAAAAAAACCCCAGAAATGCTCAAGAATTTGGAAGAAATTTAAGCTGTCATCTCAAGTTTAGTGGGCCAAGGAATTTCAGTCTGTGTCTTTTAAAATAGATAAAGCCAACTTAATGTAGACAATAAACACGCGGTGGGTACGTTAAATTATTGGCATGTAACTTTTTTTCCTTCTTAAATTTTATTTTTGATTTCTTGTCTCTAACAGACAATAAAATAATTAATTTTGTGATGTGGCTGTTAATAACAAGTTTTGTCTTAACCATTTAACACATTGTTGTATCTATGTCTTCTTAAGAATCAACGTTAACAGAGACGTGGAACTGTCATTAATGTTAATGGATGAGACGCTATTCATATATTCAGGCCTTAGATCGCAAATAAGAAACAAACAACCATTTCTAACATTTATTGATGCTTGGCGTGGGGATAATTTTTGGCACAACAATGAAGTTTATTGTTTTCTAGTGATGACTTTTTATTTCGAGCGAAACTTGATGTGATTTTCAGTTGTGTTAATGGTGGTATTATAAATATTTTCAAACTTTAATTGCAGCTAATATTTCTTATACTCTTCACAACTAGTTGTGAAGAGGATACTAAATTTGTCTTTCCATGTGAAACGTTTTTACCCACACCACTAAACGGGAAATTAAATTTGAATTTCTTTTAATTTTGAACCTAGAAACATATTATTATAGGTGCAGGATCCTTAGTGAATGACAACCTTTAAGATGAAAAATGTTGGTTCTTTTTTTTTTTTTGTTAAAATATATAAATATAAACGATGGCATACAACTATGTTCACGAAAGAAAGGGAGACAATAATAGCCTTTTCACACCTGTCAACATTTAACATCTTCCATCAATTTGCAAAAATGTTGAAATCATCCCATAAGATATACATATGGCTAAAAATCAAACACCCCTATCGCGAATGTTATGGGAATATGATACATGGGATCAAACCTAAATTCCCATCCCCAACAAATCGATATCGCAAATATTTTGGGAGTAAAAAATTATATTGTGAATTATTTTTCAGTGCTTTGTAAACAAAAGTCTCTATTGTGAGTAACTTGTCACTGCCTGTATTGTGAAAGAAAAATATGCAAAATAAAATACTAATAAAAATATGATAAAATAACTAATGAATAGTGTTTATCTTAATTTTCTTTATGTGCACTCCTTCAATAAGAGGAAAAAGCAGTTTAATTTAGTCCTACTTTAGAATACAAATTAAATGTACATGTTCCCTTCTCGTTCACATCAACACTTGTTGGGAATTTATTTATTAAAAAAATTCGCGGGAGTAAACATTGGCGATGCCAAATTTTTTAAGTTTGGGAATTCATTCCCAAAAAATTTGTTATGGGAATCATTCACAATACGAAATAAAAAAATATGGGAATATTTTCATGGGAGTAGTTGTTTGCGATAGGGGTGAAAATTTTTTAACATCTTTACAAAATGTTCCCATCTCATTGTATTCCATTCTACATCTTCCGATTATTTTAGTGTCATCTATAGAAAAGTGGCAACAAATTCTATTATTATTGTGGCATTACATACTGACAAAATTACATTTGATTTGAAAGCAGTGTTGCGATTTATCCAGTTTTTAAATTTTTGCAAGAGTTTCTTGTTTAATTTCTTTTTATGTTATTAAAAGCTTCTTAACACTATCACGCAAGTATATTGAAAAATATACAGGCCTCTCATGATAAGTTGTTATATTGTATTTGGAAAATTTTCAAACAATTTTTAGATCAGGAAAGCATTTTCGTAAAATACTTAAGACTCTGTGGGTTAGTGTATTACGCCCTTAAACAAAATGACTTCCAAACACATTTTGTTAATATCTTTTGAAATTTTGGCAGTTTTGTAAAAAAGTATTTCAAATAAAGTTTGTATTTCAGAAATGGCGTTCCTCCGAAATGTATGCAAGTGAATAAAAGGGTTATAAAAGCTAGTAAAATATAAAAATAGTGTAAAATAAATATATTTCTTTTATTCAACATGTTTATTTTTTCGAATTTATTCTGTACATACAATACTTCATTGCTATCCGAAGGAAAGCTAAGGTAAAATGTAACAAGAAAATAGTCTGGTAGTGTATAAAGTCATTCCTAAAAATTTAAGGAATAGGACTATTACAAAAAAGCTTTATAAAATACATAAGCTCATAGAATAAATTCGAAAAAATAAAAATGTTGAATATACCCAGTAAAAACTTCGCTTACTTTTTCTCTCACTCGATATTTAGTAGCTGTCTGCTATAACTGCTTCTATAACAACTTCTACAACTACTTATTTCTGAATGTTTGTAGGTAAAAAAATAATGACTTACTTTCGAATGCGTTAATTTTGGGACATCCCTTGTAAAATTCATTGGATCTTTCAGTCGAATTATAAGTAGTGCTTTTAAGTTTTTCTGATTACTTAACACATTATTTTGTAGGCGAAGTTTGTACTGGGTAATAAAGTAACTTAAGAAAAGAAATAATTCCCAGTTTCTATATATTTATTTTACTTAAAAAGTATAATTATTGAAAAGTTTTTCTTGCTGTTATTTTACTACATTCATAAGTTTAGTATAAAGGGTCAAATAAAAAACACAAGATGTTTTTTAACATTCACTCAAACATGCTGAATACTTTTTGCATGTGCTTATGTTACCGTTAGGGTGCTTTATTTGGCTCTTGAACTTGTTTGATTTAAAAATAAATAAACTTTAAAACATTTTCTGGTTCATAACTTTTAGATTGCATATAAATCCAACTTCTCAAAAAAATGTTTGCCCTCGGTCGAGGGAAACAAAGATTCAGCCGAATATTTTACTTTTATTTGTTTTTTTCTTCAAATACAGACAAGGCAAAGATGGTTAAGATTGGTAATTACTAGATTTGGAATATTTTTAGCGTTTTGGTATAACAAAATACTTACGTTGGATAGTTGTCTATGTGCTCGCAGTAGGTTTTACCAGGTCGAGCACATGATGGAGTCTGACCTGGTGGTGCCGGTAAAAAACGACATGGTGGTGCACCATAAAGTCCACAAGATGGTGGTGATGACGTTGTTGAGCTAATAAGTACTGTTGTATAAAATAATATCTGGAAAGGAGAAAAACGAATAATTAAGAACTTAAGAAAACAACATATGGACAATGGTGTTTATGAACCATTGTGATGAGTCATAATTTCTATAACTTATTTGAAATGTAAAAATATAAAAAAAAACTTCAAGTTCCGTTACAAATGTCACTGTTAAGTAATGAAAGGGCGTTGGTTCCATTATTGTTAAGCTCTAAGACGAAAGAACCAAAAGCCCTTCACCATGGTGCGATAAGAATAGAAAATCATATAAATACGGTTCTTTAGATATAGATAAATATATTTTTTGTGCCACGCCCACTTCTCTAATCCCACCCACATTTCATATGGAAACTTCAGCTCTTGCCGTTCTACAGATATACAGTATTCTATAATGTCGCTCTTATACGCTAGTCAAAAAGACCCTAAAGGACTTTATAGTGTCTAAGATTAATATTGTAGAAATTACAAACAAAATGACAAACTTAAACATAACTGAAGGTGAAGAGTATACAAAATTTATATTGTTTATTAAAACAAACAAAGGCTGCTTTAATTGTCATCAGAAAATATTATGCCTACCGTTAGGTCTGTGAACCTACTAACTTTCTAGCTTTCTTGTTTCCATCCATCTCATACTTTTTTGCTTTAATTTCTCAACTTTTTCTTTTCATTGAAGGGATTTGCAATGGACCGTATTGGTCTCCGAGTGGAAGTGTGCCCTTGGGCGCATAACCCTTCTTAATCTAACCTTACCTAGGTCAGTGAGAACATGTAGAAGAATGCCTTAATATTATTATTATTATTAAAGCTTTTACGCCGAATTGTGAGCGCATAGTGCCCCAGGGACTTATGTTTCATCTGCATGGATACTCCCTAATACAGGTGAAATGTAGTAACCAAATGGGAGGCACAGCTGAGGTGCTACGGGACGCCTCTACAGGTTGCGGAGAGTGGAAACCCCAACCATGCAGTAAAGAGGGCAACTGCGAATTGAATAAGCAGTGGGCGACATTTCAGCGGATAAGCGAAGAGGGCCTCAGGTGGTCGCGCCTGGCACATGTAACCTTTGATTTCAGAATGCCGATCAAGCTCTAATTGACATGGCGATGATCTGGCGCCAACAACTGCCCAATGCCAATTAAAACCATATTGTGATGGTATCTTCAGATTTGCTGTGCTTGTTTAGCAGAGAGGCAGCCCCATCAATAGGGTTGAGGCCTTAGGTTAACAGCCTACTGCTCTCGAAAAATCACCTGTTAGCGGAACAAGAAGAATTGTTTGAAAGTGAACAAATCATATTAGGGATTTACCGAATTATAAATATGATTGTTCTTGTGCAGATGACATCAAGCAACAAAAGAGGTTAAATAAGGTATTTAGAGGATCCTCTTGCGAATAGACATGCAAGAGTCAAAACTGAGGACGTTATTAGCATGACGCCAGACTTGACCCACAATTCTTGCTCATGAATTACAAAGGAACAGATTTCCGGATTTCAACTCTTTTTTCACCTCCCGTGATGAACATTATTTTAAACTATGGTATTTATTGGACTGAAGTTGATACCACCAAAAAACATTGGTTGACTCTCGTTAGCTGGTCAAATTTTTAAAAAATCATGCCGTTGAAAAAAATTCAAAAATCTTTCGAAAGTAATAAAATTTAAGAACAATACTCGCAGTGAACAACGAATTTTTTACAAGTTTCCGCCGAACGCGTTCTCTGTATTCAGAGGGTTGGAAAAAATTTTAATATTTTACAATCCACCCTAAGGCGTAACAATTGAAGAGCAGCTTGTAGCATTCAGAGGAAGATGTCCCTTCCGACAGTATACTAGTATACTAGATTTTAATTTGCAGTAACAAATGTAATTGCGTATTCGCAATAAATGTTAACAATAAATACAGCTTTAATAAGTTAAACAAAGCTAAAAATTAATAATATATCTATCAACACGCAGAGAAAAAATATGGTTGGGCATGGTTACGGCAACTTCACTATGCTTATTGTAACATATTGTTGCCGTGCACAAACAATTGTTATTTTTTTATTAAATCACCCCTATCGCGAATGTTATGGAAATATGTTATATGGCAGCAAACCTATATTCCCATCCCCAACAAATCGGTATCGCAAATATTTTGGGAGTAAAAATTACCAGTGTGTATTATTTGTTAGTATTTTATAAACAAACGTCTCTATTGTGAATAACTTATCAGTGCTTGTATTGTGAAAGAAAACTTACAAAATAAAATACTAATAAAATAATAGTGTTTATCTTCATTTTCTTAATTAAAACTCCTTCAATAAAAGAAAAAAGAAATTTAATTGAGTCCTACCTTAGAATACAAATTTAAATTTACATGTTCTCATTTCGTTCACATTACCACTTGTTGGGAATTTATTTATTAAAAAAATTCGCGGGAGTAAACATTGGCGTTGCAAAAGTTTTTAAGTTTGGGAATTCATTCCCAAAAAATTTGGTATGGGAATCATTCACAATACGAAATAAATAAATATGGGAATATTTTCATGAGAGTAGTTTTGTGCGATAGGGGTGAATATAAGCAACATTTAAGTAACTGTAAAAATATAAATGTTAACCGCAATTATAAATTTGAGTATTGTTGACTGAAAAATAATTATGTTTCTAACAACTAAATAATGATAACTTTGAAAACATATTAAATTTCTAACAACCATAACATGATAACTTTCTTAACGTTTATATCATAGTATGCTTAAGATGCAAACAAAATATCTTTACTCTAACTGAGCTACCTAAATAAGAGCGGAAGCGTTTTTTGTATGTCAAAACTTCTCATTTGCATACAATTTATACGAAACAAACCATTAGATTGCGAATTAGAAACCACCCGGCTGATAAATCTTATTTGACAGATCGCTATATCGGTTTGTTTTATTGAAATTGTATTTAAATAAAATTTTCATGTTTAAAAAAAAACGCTTGCCGCTTTTGTTTAGGTTGTTCAGTAAGCCATTTTTCAAATAATTTTATATCAGTTCTGTCGTAATATTTTAAAGAAATTAAAAAAAATTTAAAAAATGTTTATTCTTGATAAAAATACTGAAATTTATTGTTGATGGGATAAGCTTTTCCTATGCGCATTTCACTGGTTGCTTAGGCCAGATCGTCAGGAAAATTTATCCAAAAAGATTAAAGAAAAACTAAAGATATTAAACCAAATAAAACTGTTAAGCGTATGAGAATTTTAAGCCATTTAGTAGAACTCTACTTGTAACAATATCAAAGTTTAAACAAAAACATCAACAATAAACATTGAGTTTATCTCTTCTTACATTCCCCACTACAATTGATTGGAATTCTTCCAACAGTAATTGTAGTTGTAAGTATGTTAAGGAAAAACAACTTGCAAAAGGATGTTGCCAGTTTAAGTTTTTTTAAGCCGTGCACTTGCCAGTTTATTATCAAAGTAATTAAAAAAAGTTAACGAGTTGTTCATTAAACAAAGTATTGTTTAATAAAATAGCATTGCTAATAACATTTTTTTCTTTGTAAAAGTGCAAAAATATTAACCATTGAATGTAAGTTTAATGTTATTTTAATAGAAAAAGGAAAACAAATTTAAAAAATAATTTAAAAATAATTGTGATCTACGCCAAATGATAGCACCGATATTATGATAACCAACGATTATAATTTGATTATAGTTATCATAATATGATTCTTCCAGATAAGTTATGATTTCTTCTTAACTTATTATGATTAACATTTTAATAATATGACTACTTCTTAGTCATAATGATTAAGATGATAATAATATAATAGAGAGAAAAATATTATGATGCAATATTACGAATATATTTGGTCATAATATGATTCAAGAATAATCGTAATATGTTTACTTCAATCATGAATCTTTATTATCATTATATTTTGCTCTTAGAACATGTTTAACACAACCATGTTTTTTCTTTGCGTGAACTTAAAACATTAGCAGCCAATTTCATCAAGAAAAGTTAAAACCAACTATTGCTTTAACTTCCAGTAAACAATATGTTTTTGACAGTTATAACTGATAGTTAATTATAACTGAACTTGGTGAATTTCGTCGTAAGTATATTGGAAAAAAAATAATTGTTTTATATACAAGTTTTTATTTGGGTAAAATTTGACCCAAAGATCGTTAGCGTCAATACATTTTAAGACCTTTTGAAGATCAAATTATTCCGATCCCAAATATTCTGTTAAGTTTTTTTCACTTGTTCGTATCAGAGATTTGGCGCACACAATTTCAGTTTTTTTTACTTGTTAAAAGAAGAAACAATGATCATATTAAGGATTCAAAAAAAGTACATACTTACCACATAAATAAAATTAAATCCATTATAACTAGAAAAATAACGAATAATACTCTTCATTGTTTACACATGTGTCGGTGTATCTGCATTTGTATAACGAGTATTTACGAGCCTAAAGCACCTGAAAAAAACACACATAAAAAAGTTACTTCAAATAGTTAATTGTCTAATAGTGTAAATGAAAAGTTTAAAGTGTCTTCAAATTTGCAATTTTAACGTCAAATCAAGTGTCCTATTGTAACGTATTGATAGTTGGCTCAAATTTAATAGAAATTGGTAGATAAAATCAACAAATAACGACTACAATATAAATAAAATTTATTGCTATCGAGTAATAAAATAAAAATCACAAAAATATACAAAATAAATAAATTTTCAATCACACTCTGTGGTTTTATAAAAAAAGGTGTTAATTTCGTTTCAATCAATGAATTTGATTCATATGCGATACAATTTGACTTGCTTTAATTGGACTTAATATTTATTTGCTTGATGTTGTTTTACAAACAAAACTTAATGAATAAAAAAGTAAAATAAAAAAAAAAAAAAATTTGATAAAAGACATAACGTTGGTGCAACAAAATCCAAATAAATGAAGATTGATAATAAAATAAAGTAAATTTAGGCGAATTAGCTGGTCTCAGTGAAAGTTAATGGACAGTAAACTTCTGCAATATTTTGAATACATAATCATTTTAACTCCCACACATTCAAACACATACCGATCAGCATGGTTTTTGTTGTATTTATTGTAAATTTTGGTCTTATCTGTGATACTAATTTGGATCACATCAGACACTTGGCAGGTGAAAATGCTACTTGCCTTGCTCGTAGCAGTAAGGCATTGACTACTTGAATCTACAACCACTAAAGTGGCAAAGACGCTAAGCGATTTATATTTTTATTTTTATATTTCTTTATATCATCTCTATATATGAATATATGCATGAGTTGGCAAAAATTTATCAAATCGTATTCGAATGAATTCTTAAGTTTATATCCCGCCAATACCGGACTAAAAGTATTCTACTCACTTTTATGTTTATATTAGTGCTTAGCGTATATCGATTCGGATAGGTCCTGCGATATCCCTTCTTCATTTATTTTCAGTTGATCGTTTGTAATTTTCGTTAAGCTTAGCTTTATTTGACGACTTGAAACAATTCTTTGGCTTTCATTTGCCCATCCGCTATTTGGGCATTAGCGATCATAGAATACTACAAGAATTAGTAACACAAATATTATAAGTAGTTAGTTTTCTTCTTATGATCCAGGAAAGGCCAGAAATCGTTTATAACGATATCCGGCCGAATCTAAAATATTTGTTGGCCAGGAAATTTATCTTCTACCTCTAGTGCGTTACGTTTATTATTCGTTTGAGTATTGATCAGGTGTTCAAAATAAGATATTTTACGGTTTTAATAGTTTTAACTAGTTGTCGATCCAGATTCCTTTGAGTGCCGGTAGACTAGCTGGTAGTGAGCTAGACTATCAGTGCCGGAGTTGCGGGTTCGATTCCCGCCAGAATCTCTGGTCTCCTGCATACAAGAGTAGAGCTTAGCAGGATTAGCTTAAGTAAAAAAAAAATTGCACTGTCTTGACTTAATTGGCCACTGCTTTTGTGAAAAATAAAAATATATGCTTCTTTTCAATTTTCCATTATTAAGCATTTTACATATGGAGGGTTCAAAGCTGAACCGAACCAAGTCATAAAATAAAATGCATATATGTATTTCAAAACTGGTGTGAATTCTTCGCAAAGTTTAACTCTATCGAGTTCTGTAACGGTAATAAACCCATGTCAATGGCTTCAGAAATTAATGGAAATTCACTTACTCAAACTCAAAATATTATCGAATTTTCATTTTTGACTTGGTTCGCTTCAGCTCTGAGCCCTCCATATATTGCACGAACTCTTGGTCTTCGAAGATCCCTAGTGAAATTTGATGCAGAAAATATTTGTTAAACATTTAAACCCTTAAAAGTGCCGTTTTAGTATACTTTTGTGTAAAAGATGGGGAAAAAAGATAAAAATTAGCCCTTAAAATAAGAGTTAAAGGGTTAATATATTCTAAAAAAAAGAATCCCCATACAATTCTTATGAAGACATCTGAAATAATTCTTTAGCTCGGAAGTACATTTATTATTTTTTTGACTTTCAAAAAATTCAAAAACTTCAAGGCCCGAAAACTCGAGCTAACTTTTTAAAACTCTTTGGCAGATTTGGTCTACCAGTAGTCTAGTTTTATTAAGCGTTGCAAGTATTGAGATCGCAATTTTGTTGCACGGTGTAATTGGAAAAAATGTTTACAATATTATTTTAATATAAAAAAAATATGCCATTGAAGCAAAATAAAAAACTAAAAAATTTGAAGCCGTTAAAAAAAATTTGTGGACTTTATCAGTTTTTTTCTATCGGGAAAAGATTTTTTATAAGCATGACTAATATGGCGCGAAATAAGGCAATTAGGGTCCTTCATTTCATTATAACTTGAGAACGATAGAAGAATCATCGAAATCCCCTTCAAGACATCTCAACAATAGTTTTAATATTTTCAACAGTTAAGGAGATATTTAGAAATTAGTGGCGGTCAAATGTTTTCGAATGCAAAACGAATGTTATTTTTTTAAGGGAAAAATTTTACAAGTTTATAAATAAATTAACATCTGTCCACCGAAGCTCCCTAAAATAAAATGTCTTTTCTGACTTAGTTTGCTTCAGCTCTGTGCTCTCCAGATATCGGGGATATTTTCAACAATTTGAAATTTATGATAAAGTTAAACATTAGCTTTTACTCGGTATTACTGATATATAAATAAACAAAAATTTATACCCAAGCAACAGAACATAAACCTTTTAAACACATTTTCCAGAAGCATAAAAGTTCCGCGCAGAAAAAATTCTCGCCAATTTTTTTTTTTTTTTTTTTTTTTTTGATGATTAAAAACTGATTTACCTCTTTAGCGATTGAAAAGGATTGATAATTTATTTGATCTCTAAATTGAAAAAAGATTCACATATCTTCGGCTTAGAGTGTAAACCTGCTAACTCCCTTTAAACAAATTTTACAGGAGAGACAAAAAACTTTTTATTTTTCCTATTTGCTGCTTGAAAGGAACACCAAAAATATTGTTGATTTGACACAATTTAGGCATATCTTTCTCTACCATATGGCATTAAAATCTCGATTTACTTAAAAAGTGGATTTAGCAGGTTTACACTCTATGCGATACGATTAATTCATATACTCAACAAGTAAACGTGCTATATTCGGTTATGCCGAATCTTATATACCCTTCACCATGATGAGAAAGAACAAAAAGGTATATACACTAATAACGTTCTTTAAAAAGGTATAAATAAATATTAATTAATAAATTTATTATTGTGTGACTATTATTTTTGTGGAGTATTTCACAATTTTTTGGTCCACATTTACTTCACTGATAAAAATATAACCACTTTTAATCACTGATGCAGCGCAGTGATGCATTTACGAACGCACCCGATGTTTGAAATTTGTTTTATAAGCTTAAAATCGTTTTTTAGAACATAAAAAAATTCTTTTTGGGATTCGAACTGGCAATAAAATCAGTCTCAGGAGAGAACTTTACAACTCGGCTACAAATGCTTTTACTGAAGAAGCCTCAAATTAAAATATATTGAGTCTATTAGTTTGTTTCTTTATTTGAGCGGCATATCATATACATGCATTAATGTGTATGTGTATGCGTAAAATTAAACACATTACAAATAAAATCCACTATTGTAGTGAAGGGTATGTATAAAAGAACAAGTGAAAAAAAAACACATTACCAACACTGTATTACCATAGCCACTATGTATGGTATGTTTATGTCACGTCTAATTGGACCTTTAAAGGAAAAAATCTCAGCGATTTGTGGACCGATCTTGCTGAATTTCAATAGCAAACAATTCCGGACCATATGTGACACAAATGTATAATAACCTGGTCCCCATCATATATGGGGTCTTCGGAAAATCCATTTCAACGGACAGACGGACATCGTTAAATTAACTTCGCTCCTCATAAGGACCCAGAATATATATACTGTACAGGGTCTAAAATCAATATCATAGAAATTACAAACGGAATGACAAACTTATATATTTTCACCACGTGTGGTGAAGGGTATAAAAAGGAATCAGAAAATTGTACCACAAATAATTCTTTGAGGTGATTCATCGGTTGGGTACCATTTCCTTACAAGAAATGATTTCATATGCGGTTATTTTGCTCGTGAAGCTGGGTCCTAGAAGATTCGATTATGATACAAAATGCTAGCTGGGTATTTAATTTAAAAAAGTCTGTATGGATTATTTTCCATAGACTTATAAATAAATTGCAATCAAAAAAGTAATAGCTATTTAAACTAGTCCACGTACAAATGTCCTCTCGGAATAAAATTTACTTTAATCACACCATGGTGAAGTGAAGGGATTCGGCAAATGTAATCATAGCACTCTAACTTGATATCATTCACTGTTGCATTAAAGTGTAATAAACAATAAAAGTTAAATTTTCATTTTTAATTTTCATCAAAACGCTTTATATAATTGTAAATTTTTCCTAGCAGATAGCAAAAACCATTGTAAATACTTTTTAAAAAAGGTAATTTTTAAACAATTCCGTAATAAATTCAATAGCGTTTTAGATCAGTTTAATTAACTGCTATTACTTGGGTACTTTGCCAATTTTTCATTAATATGACAATTTTGTTGTAATTGTGTAAACATGAAGTGAACTTTTTACTCAAAGTTTTTTATAATTGCAAATTTAATTAGAGCAAAAACACGAATATCAATTAAATTTTCTGCATGAACTTAAAGATAAATTCATGCACATTAATTTTTCTGCATAAGTTTTAATGATGTTAATTATTTGATTTACAAACTTATAACAATGTTATTAAATTGTAGTTATAGTATAAATATATTATAAGCTGCTGTAGTTAAAATCAAAATAGAACAATTTTCATGATTAATAAGGTGATAATTATAAGGAATGTTGTTGGAAAGACAGTCATATTCGTTAACTAATGTTAATAGTTAAATTATCAATTCATTAATTATTTTTAAAATATTGTGATTAAACAATTTCAAGCTATAAAATTCTGAGCTTAGCACGCTTTTCAATTATTGTTTTTTTGTTGTTTGATCGAAGAAAACAATCAAGTAGTTTGAAACAATCAAAGTTTGCAGTCAGCACCTGCAAGCGTCTTAGTTTCAGATGCGGGTCGTTCAAGGGGATTTTAAATGCATTTCGCTTAAGTTAAATTTTAAAATTATATGACGTTATTACAAATAATTTTTACTTGACGGTATTCATGCGGATCCAAAGTTTTTAACTCTGTAGTGCTGTTCAGTGCTCAATTCTGGCACTGTAGGTACAGTTCGTTTGTGTAGTGTATGGCGGTGTTTTTGCCATTTACGCAGTGAACTTAATATGTATATTAGCGTGGCCGTTAGTTGTATGGAGAACTTTTTTTTATTTCTTATATTCGCTCCCCCCAAATCGGTTCAGTTTTATGTAAAAATATAAAAAAATTTCGTAGCGATAAGTTGTGTTTAAGGGGGGGGGGGCGACCGCCCCTCAAAGTTTGCATTCAAGCCATTTATTCAAATGTAATTTGTTTTCATATGACTATCTCTTAAAAACAAAATTTTACAAACAAGAACACTGATATATCACACTTGGGGCTAAAAAATCAGAGCAAGTTAAACTCTCTTTTTGGTTTAAACCAACAAATCTATAAATCACTAAACATATAAACCCTCTTTAAACGCATAAAGTTGGGCGTTTAAACTACCAATACAGACCATATGAATTTGATAAGATTTATCGCAGTGCTGCCACATGTAATTTTTTTTGACAACATATAATACATGGGACACTGATTTATAGTTGTTGAGTTAAAACTACATATAAGTTCAAGTTTAGTTCAACTAAACCAGCGTTTAAACCATCAGTGATTTATTAGCCATTAAAGATCTGACTGCAAAAACCAAAGATATAACGAAAAATTGAAAAAGGCTACCAAAAATTATATACGGTCTACTGTATAGAGTACTTGGGCCTTGTACGTTAAAAACGTTAAGTTCTCTCGTGGTTTTGAAGAGTTAATAAAAACAAGCGAGCGCAGGAAAAATATTCTGGACAGAAATGGGTGCACACTTTAATTTACTTGCAAAGTCTTAATCTTGCACATACATATTCAATTATTGCACTAAAATACCAATGTAAAATTAACATGGTAAAATGTTGATTGAGAATTATTTAAATTTATCATTATTTCATATTAATTTTAAATGAAAAATATTAAAATAACCTTAAATCACATTCATTTAATATTATTCACTGTTAAAATAACACTGTTCAATATTGAATCCATAAAAACCTGTTTAATATTAACCCTTAAGCAAATACCAAAATAATTTTACGCAAACGAACCCCAGGGCCTGGCTGCGAATCCTTGTATTGTATATGGAGCTTTTTGTGGCTATAGAAAAACTCACACTAACGAACCCCTGGGCCTGTCTGGGACTACTTTTATATTTATGGAGTTCTATTTCTATAGCAGGAACATTTTGTTGGGAAATAGATTAATTCTTCGGAAAACATAAAGTTTCGTTCTAATATATTTAATAATTATATAAAAAAAAAAACTGGAAAAAATTAAAAAATGCCTGGCCAGGACCTGGTGTTCGCTTCAGATTTAAAATCAAAAGTTTATCTTGTTAAATTAACATGCATACATACTTAAGTATGTACATTTTTTTATTTTCATGTTTAAATATGTTATAAAAAGAAGAAAATTCCCGTATTCTTTTAATTAATATTATTTAGTTAAATAGTACATCAAATTTTCAAAGTAGAATGATGAAGAAAACCATATCGGGCGATTCTGCTGATGCTTCTGTCAACAAAGGAAAATACAAAATAAGTGAAACATGTGTTACAGGGGTAAGTCTCTTAAGCTTCTTCACACTGTTATATCACACTCCAACCAATTTGATTCTACAGGAGATTTACGTTGTTTCAACTTGAAATAACCCAGGCAGAAAAAGACAATCACCACGACGCTGTGCAGACGCTGCAGAGGGTACTATCAACATCAATACAACGTACTGTTTACCAAATTTACAATGTTGTCACAATATTAAAATGATAACGCCAAATGTGCGTCTTCCGACTCTTCTTTTTAGTGTTGTCACAGTACTGTAAATCTAAATTTACAATGTTGGATTCACGAATTTACAACGTAGTCACAACCGTCTTCCGACTCTTATTTTCAATATTGTTACAAACATTTTTATATTTTCTAGCCTAAAATGGTTTTTGTGTTTTCATTTTAATACGACACTATTAAATGAATAAGACTAAATTTTTGTATATACAGTGTTGTAGCGGTATAGAATTATTATAAACACGGTATTAGAAAATTAAGGTTTAATTCTTGTATATACAGTGTTGTAGCGGAATAGTTTAATGGTTAATACGACTTTAAAAAACTAAAGTGGTATACTTGAATTTAGGGTGTTGTACCGGTTTTGAATCTTATTTAAACACGGTATTAAAAAACTAAGGTTGCAATTTTGTATCTACAGTGTTGTGATGGTACCATATTTTTGGTAGAGTCACAATTTTGTATTTACATAATATTTGGAAGAGTCGTAATTTCTGCCTGGGAACTTTCATTCGACGTGATTCGGATTGTTATTTCAATATAAATGACATTTTGCTCAAACTTTACTGCAATGTTAAATTGACATGAATTATTGTTATTTTAAAAGAAAAAAATGTTGTTCGCAAGTTATTGTAAATTTAAGTTGAATTAACATGAAGAACGTATGAAGCAAAATCACCACCGAAAAATTTTAAATCAACCTTGTTTTCGACGTGTTTAACTTGATTTTTTTCTGTGTGTACAGACTTTTTGACATAGATCATGCGTTGCTCCAAAACAAATAACAATTGGCTTTTTTTTTTTTTGAACCCGGTTATAATTTCAAAATTAATTTTGTTTATAACTTTCTTTATACTCAGGAATAATCACTATCTTAACTATGCGAAATTATCAATCCAAGAAAGAGCACAAATTGATTTTTTTGGGAATGATAAATGCAAGTTGTAAATATAACGGGATAAAGTTGAAACATTTTACGTTTTCTTTATAATTTTAAAAATTTAACAATCACCCAAAAAATGTAGTAGTTTTAGGGGGTCTATTTATTTTATTTTTTTTTTTTGGGTTACTTCATGCCGCAGATTTAAGTACTTGCACTTTAAAAAAAAAATTAAGATATTTAGAAATAAACCAACCTGTCTTTGAAATATACTGTTGCGTCTCTGGTTTAGATTGCATTTTAGAAAGACAACGAAGCTGCATCATCTTTGAAATAAAAATATTTGAATTGATGATTGTTTGAAAAGATTTATAATGCAATTGAATTGCCTTGAAGGTGCCAGCTAATGGGCAGCATTGTTTAACTAAATAGGTGGAAAACTATATTGAAAAGCGTAAAAATACTTAATAACTGACATTAAGCTCTGATTAGTGTAATAAAAAATTGTCTCTCGTCTGTCTACCTTTCTGCTTTTTTGTTCACACACGCAGAGAAAAAATATGGTTGGGCATGGTTACGGCAACAACACTATGCTTATTGTTACAATATATTGTTGTCGTACACAAATAATTGTTATTTTTATTTAATATCAACAATATTAAAGTTACTGTAAACATATCAATGTTTATCGCAATTATAAATTTGAGTATTGTTGACCGAAAAATAATTATTTTTCAAACAACTAAACTATGATAACTTTCAAAACATATTATATTAACCACAACCATATCATGATATTTAATAGCTATAACATGATAACTTTCTATACATTTATCATATTATGTTTAAGATGCAATCAAACTATTTTTACTCTAATAATATTATGTTAGCGCCATTTGTAAAATTATTTTGAATCAGTTGTGCCGTTTGTTTTATATGTGAGCGGTTAAACAAGATAAATTACCATAAAAAATAATAAATTTAAAGAAATTAAAATAATTAATAATTAATAGTGCAAAATATCGTTGTAAAATCCAACAACAAATATTGAACTCCGCTATTTTATTTACATCAAGAAAAATTAAAAAAAAGTCACAAAATATTAAATCGATACATACAAATTTTAATTTATTTTGTATTGTTATGACAGATATGATATCATAATATGATTGCTTCTAAATTTATTATGATTAACATGACAATAATATGATTAATTTCTTAGCTTATTATGATTAACATGATAATAATATGATTGCTTCTTAACTTATTATGATTTAAATGACAATGATATGATTCCTTCTTAACTTATTATGATTAACAAAATAATAATATGATTAAGGGAAAAATATTATGATGTAATATTACGAATATATTTTGGCCATTATATGATTCAATAATAATCTTAATGTGGTGACTACAATCATTATTCTTATCATAATATGTTGCTCTTAGAATATGTTTACCACAACCATGTTTTTTCTTTGCGTGCATTTGCTTCAGAGTGCAAATAAGTATGTTTGTAATCATTTGTTTTTGCTTATATCAGCAAATGTACGGTATTGTTACAGATATGTAATTGTAATGGAATTGATAAACAGTGGGATTGCGACAATGCAATTGTTAATTAAAGTGGTTGTGGCGAAGTAAAACAAACTAAAGTCGAAGCAAATATTTCAAAAATACAAAATTGAGCGACAACAATAAAACATGATCAGGTTTATTGACACGTACCAATATTTAAACCCTATTTGTAAAAATACAAGCAAATAGTTAAAAGTGTTGGAATAAGATTTTTTTTTTTTTAATATTTTTTTAAAAGCAAGTGGGTATGAATGGAAAAGCGCGCGATTGTGTCGTGTCTTCGTCGTCATTTGTTAAATTTGATTTTTAAACAGTTTGATGTCATTTTATTTATGCTTTATTTCTGATTATTTGCAGATTCTTTTTTTTTTTTTTTTTTGTTATTTTAGCTTATGTACATAGTTGTTGTTAGTACGTTGAACTTAATTGTTTTTTTTTTTCATACAAACATTTTTATTATTTATTTATTTAATTTTTTTATTTTAATCGAGTAAAACTTGTTTGATGAGCAGATATTCATTTACAGCTCATCTGTTTATTTCACTTAGATTTTATATATTTTTTTGTTTTTGTGGCATTGGGAACTTCCCAGTTTTTGTGGGAACCTTTTTTTGTTCGTGCTGTGTGACGAAACGATTTACATAAAACAAGTTTGCACTTTTCCCATGAATCAATCCGGTTACAGATATAAATTTTATTTTGAAGATTTTTAACAGTTTAACTGTGAACTGGAAAGAGAGATGAATTAAAAAAAATAGTTGTTAATTTCTATCGATGCAACTAAATCAACTGTGGAAAATTCAAAAATCAGGCCAGATTACTTAAAGTTTCTAGAAATTAAAAAAAAAATAACAATGCACAGTTTGCTTATTATGTATGCTTCGATAATTTTTTTGATGCACTTTCGGACAGCTGTGGAAAAGATTAACATGGTTACCTGCTCTTGGGGCTGCTCCATGGTGGATATTAGCCACTGGGTGACAGGCAAAACAAGAAAAAGTAAAGTCGGTCCAGCCTGACCATTTCTTACCCTACTTTCAAAATGATTCAAATAAATCGCGTTTAATCTTGTTAACCATGAAATTTGGTAAGATGATTTATCGGTCGATTACGGATGGCAACACAACTTCAGACAAGCAGACAACGCCGCACATGTTATAATATAAAATACAATACAAAATTTTGTTTATTTTAACAAGAGTGGCGTTGCCTGAAGTTAAGTTGTCATCCGTAATCGACCCATTAGATTGCAAAAAATTTAATTTAGAACAAACTTAATCTTAATACCAACATAATAATATGGTAAATGGGCACAAGGAGTCTTCTATTCCGGAATTAAGTATGTATAGGGGTCATGTAAGGATAAAGACTGATTCTCACCATTAATAATATGCTTCGTCCTAATTAAAGATCAAGTACTTTGCGAACAAGGTTACATAGACAGACAAGGAGCAAGCCTGCAGGACGGATGGAGCTCGTTAGATCGACTCAGGGAGTGATAATAAGTCGATCGATTTGCTAAAATGCTAATAAAGGACCAATATATTTAAATGTTAAACAAATGGCCATAACGACGAATTGAGATGTTAATTTAAATTATTTCCAGGTTGCAACAAAAAATATATGCCCATGCATATGCTGCTCAGATTTTGATAAAATAAAAATCTAAAGGAGAGTTATTACAACGGATAAATTGAGCCTGGTGCGTTCTTCAAAAAAATTCTTTAGGAATTGTATTGTGCCAACTAAATAAGCTTTAAATTCGTATGAATATTTTGTACTTAATATTGCATTTTTGCCTCTGATCTAACAAGAAAAAATCCCTAAAGAATTCCTAACATTCGTTTTGTGTAAAATTTTTGATAGTCATATTTACAGATCGTAAATCAATTTTGTTAGTTCAAAATTTCTTTTCGTGTATGGCTTTTCCTTGTATATCTTTCCCCTGCCTGATGTTTTCTTTGTCGCACGATTCGGTTCAAATTTTTGGTTTATGGCGCGTATTTGGGTTCTTTCAATGAATAATGCAACATTTGGTTTACCCTCTACCGCGTAATATTCATTGTTTACCAAATCCCTTGCATGTATTTCGTCGATGACTGCTTGTTTCAGACTAAAAAAATTTACAATAACGATTCTGACCACCATCCCAATAAAATATTTTCTTATTTGGCGAAGCACTAACGTAACCATTTAAAATAAAGGCTCACATTTATACGCCACGGTATAAGACAAAGGAAGTTAAGGGAACGATTACTTAAGAAATTTAATTAAAAAAAATTTTCATTTACAGGGTCACAGCATTCACTTTCTACGAAGCAGGTTTGTAAGGGAGAATATCAAAGAATAACTGTAACAACAAAAAATCACCATATAAAATATATGTATGTATGTCTTCCTTAAGCCAGATGGTAAGTGAACTTTTACATTTCTCCCTTACAAACCTGTTGCGTTTCAGGCTCCATTTTAATTGGGATGGTTCTCTTGGCAATTAAAATTGTGGTAAAACTATTTAACAATATAAAAGTTGATAAGTTGATTAAATCTAATTTTATACCAATACCACAATAGTAGAAAGGGAAAACTCAGAAGACCTTCTTACTTCAGGCCTTTTTAAAGGCCTGCTTAAAAAATGGTTTTGTAATTATGTACTATTCTTACGTAACTGCTAAAGAATGCCTCATAGAAGGTCTCGGCTCTTTGGTAGAAAAGATAAGATACACCTTCCACACTCGCTTCTATGAGAAGCGAGAAAAGAAGGAGTAACATTTTTTTTTTGTTTTTTTTTTGCACAAGCAAAAGCAAAAGAATTCAGATCCCTTTACAAAAACAAAGTAACATATGTTGTAAATCATTTTAGTTGAAGTTGAAAAGAGAAAGAGTAACATTTTTTGTTTTGTTTTTTCCGCCAAAGCGAAAGAATTCCGATCCCGTTATAAAAACAAAGTAACAAAGTACATATGTAGGTGCATATTAAAATACAAAATAAAAACAATAATGTAAATCATCTTAGTTGAGTTTTGTTCATTAAAGCTCTGGCGAAAAAAAGGAAAGCGGAAGGCCTTCTCCGCAATGACAACGCGTGTTAAAAAGATATAAGTATGGAATGGAGCGAGAAGGCCTTGTTTATCCAAAAGAAGTGGTACAGAGGCCTTCTAGAAGGCCTCCATACTCCTTCTTTTTCCCGCTGGGGTATTATGCATTTGTGCTGATGTGTGTAACACCTTAAAATATTGGTCGTAGACCCACCTTAAAGTATACCGATCGACTCAGAATCACTTTCTGAGTTGATCTAACGATGTCTGTCCGGCTGGCTGGCTGTCCATGTAACCTTGTGCGCAAAGTACAGGTCGCAATTTTGGAGGTTCTTTTCGGCACAAGGATCCAGCCTATCAAACCGATTTTAATTAGATTTAAAACATAGATAGATCCCTATTAATATAGCCATACACTCTCGTAAATTAGTTTGTAAATACTGTGGTGTAGGGTATCATATGGTCGGGCTTGACCGCCTAAACTTTCTTTCTTGTTTAAACTCAAAGTTATAGTTGAGTAATTATATAAAGGGTGGTTAAATTCTAAGGGCCGATGTTGATTTTGAATAAAACAAAAATTATTTAGGAAATTACTGGCATTTCTTTTTATTATGATAATATTGGTATGGTTCAATTATGTATGGAACAAAATATCGGCCAAATGGCAGCCGCGAACTCGGCGGCACACCTCCATCCGATGGTCCAAATTTTCGATGACGCTGAGGCAAAATTGAGGTTCTATGCCGTTAATGTGCCAATTTATCTCATCCTTTAGCTCTTGAATTTTTGCTGGCTTATCGACGCACACCTTTTCTTTCAAATAACCCCAAAGAAAGAAGACCAACGGTGTCAAATCACATGATCTTGGCGGCCAATTGACATCGCCACTACGTGAGATAGCACGGCCATTGAATTTGTTGCTCAAAAGAGCAATTGTTGCGTTAGCTGTGTGGCAAGTGGCACCGATCCGTTGAAACCACATATCTTCCAATTCGGGCCATAAAAAGTTCGTATCATCATTCGCCCAAATGCGGCAATTCTGCTTATTGACGAATCCACTGAGGTGAAAATGTGCCTCATCACAGAAGATGATTTTCTTCGAAAATTTATCAACCGTTTTCATAACAAGCCGGAATAACTTAAACGCGTTGCTCGATTGTGTATCTTTCCATGGTTCAAATGGAGTTAGTCTGAAATTGGGAAATGCCAAATGAAATGCAGAAAATACTTGACGTTAAGGTGTGGTTCATATTCAACATTGGCCCTTTAAATTTAACCACCATTTACTTATGTAAGTCATTGAAAGAACGTACAATATTGACAACTACTGAAAATACCACTTCGTAAGGAAACCGTTTTTCAGGACAGTTGGTTCTGTTTGTGCAATATAAAATTTTGAATCTGAGCAACATTGTTCTTTTTGCGATTTATCTTTCAACATATAGGCTTTCTAAGTTAACAGGATTCTATCAGTCAGTTAGAACCTTGTTACCTGAATCTCCAACCAAAAACGTGTAGTTAAAACCTCACCAAACAAAGTCTTTTCACATTTTTGACAACAACAAAAACAAAGATCCATCCATTAGGTCTGCGCAAAAGACAGATGTTTATTTTTTTTTTTCTTTACAGATGTCAAAAGTTGTTTACACCTTGCTTAAGTTAATTGCCAATTGAGTTAGCTTATTTGTGGGTGTGTGAACAGAAAGATAATTATGTCAATAAACCGAATATTGACTCAATAAAAAGGTATATCTGTAGCCCGTTTCTGTATTTCTCACATCGTAAAACTTTTCGCATGAAACGTGTGAATTGCAACAAAAATAGTGTGAAATGAAACAAAAAATGGTTTTTCTCACACAAGTGTTTCTGTGTCTTTTCTTTGCGAGAATTATCTGTCATTAAAATAATTTTCCAGCAATTATTGGAAGGATGTGAGAAAAAGTGTTTCTGTAACAATATTTTGCGAAAAGTTTCTTACAAGAACTGTCAAAATAAGTCACATTTGAAATTGGTGCGAGTAAAACAAAATATAGATATTTTAAATTTAAAATATGTTTATATACTATTTTTTTAATATAAATAAATAAAAAAAAGAATATAAATGATTTGTGCATAATTTAAATGATGAAAATAAATAAACTCAATTGTTATATTTTGTTATTTAAAAATTATTAAGGATTTTCTTGTTTGGGTTTTATTAAGGGCTGCCAGATAAATTTGACACAATTCGTCAATTTTCTGAGAAAAAATAAAAAAGATCGTCTTTTATGTTTTAAAAATCGTGCAATTCAAAATTTATTTTAAAGAACGGGTTATAGACAAATAACTTTTTTTCTTGAAGAAATAATGGTTTTGGCACAAAAGTGTCCATATAAGATAAGAATATCAAATATCAATCATATTTTATTTTTGTGTATAAAGTATTAAATGTTCAAAATAAGCCAAGTCGGTCCATTACTTTCCCTCGAAATTTTGCTTTTGCCGATACATTTTTCAGGGGAGAGACAAACAATTTCGAGGACAATTTTCACAATAGGGAGAAATATAAAAATTTAAGCTGCCTTGTTTCTAAAGATATCTTTTTTTCTAATAAACAAACATATAAAAATATTTAAAATTATCGTATTTCGAAGATTAAGTTGCTTATAGTGTAAAACGCAACGCAACGCCAACAATTTCATTGAAAGCAAAAACAAAATCGAAAATATTTTATAAATTTGTTGTTACTTTCTACAGAAATTCATATTGTTTTTTCAATATTCAACCCGAAAAAAATATAGTGTGTGAAATTTAAAAATTCAATATGAATTTCTATGGAAAGTAACAACAAAATTATAAAATATTTTTGATTTTGTTTTGGTGACGAAAGAACAAATCTTCAAATCGTAACTTTGCTAATATCGGAACAAAAAATAGTCAAAATGACAATAACTTGTCAAATCTGGCAGCCCTGTTTTTAGTATATTTATTTCTTTTGTTGACGTTTCGCTTTTATTTGACATTACTGGAAATATTCCAGTCAAAACCGAATCTGTGTTGTCTGTTTTCGCATTCAAATACAGAAACACTTTTTTCTCACAAATCGAGAAACGATGGAATTTTTTGTTTCACACTTCATGATAGAAATTTTACGATGCGGGAAATACAGAAACGAGCTACTGAACACGGTATACGTTTTCAAAGTGTGAAATTAGCAGAGCTTCTATGCGAGGAATTCCAAACAAAAATCATGTAATATTTGATACAGCGCCGGAAAAATACGAGTTCCATAGTCGGCCTTAATATGAAACAATTCAGAAATATTAAATTCACTCTTCTTTAAAATCATCTTTGAAAAAGTTAGGATACGAAATGTATACATATTTTTAACTGACGTAAGTTAATGTGTTGTTGATATGTCAAATCAAATTTTTAGCTTCTTTAGATTATAATTGTGAAACAAGGAACCATAAATGGATGGAATTTTATTCGTAATCGCCTGATTTTTTTGTAGGATTACAACTCAAAGGTACGATTAATGTAGTTAACGATTTTAGACGACTTTCAAAAACTAGTTTTGTATCACAAAAAAAAAATTTCGCATTTTTTCAAATGTTCTCGGAAATTTCAAAAATATATTTTTTGGAAACTTCCAGAACTTGTTCCGATTATGAATACATACTATTAATTAAGCTTAAAGTTTAAAGCTGCCTTACAATAAGTCGATAGGCCATAACAATTTTTTTTTTTTTTTTTTTTGTTAATAAATTTCGTTAAAGCAATTACGATCGTATGTAATTAATTAAATATAACTGTAAAAAAGAAATGCAATTTAATTTTATTTTGTTTGTTTAAAATGTCAAACATGCAAATTTAATTACACACGATGTGCAACTTGACACAAGTTTTAAACCAAATTTACACGAAACCGGATGTAGGAAATTTCTAAAACTGTAACACAATAAAATGCATTAAATTAACCTTCCTTTATTCACGTCAAAATATGAAACGCGTATACTTTCATCCGGTATGTTAGACCGATGTTTGCAGAGGCTACAAAACTTTTGAGAAAATAAATATTTTATTTATGACAAATTTCAGTCCAAGGCGAATTGACTAGAAGGTGAGGTCAACTCTACAACTACAATGCTTCTGTGGTCGGGTTGTCAAAAATATTGCTAGTAAAAAAAAACAGGTTTGTTTACATAAAAAACTAGTTTGTATACAAACTTTGACAAGTCGACCACCGAAAAAAAACACCACATGTTGACTTGACCCCACTTTCTAGTCAATTCGCCTTGTTTCAGACTTTGTAAAATCTGGTTAAATTCTTAAGACAGAAAAAACATAAAAAAAATATTTTTCTATTAAAAACGTTGGTCTCGCAGACAAAATATTGCTGTATGTGCACACATGTCTGTCTTGCTTTCATAAACTTTCAAACCGCTCTTAATTAAAGTTTCTTGAGAATGATAAAGCTAACAGAAATCGCAGTACTCTCGCGCTCTTTGTTTATAAAAAAATAAAATCAAATTCGATAAGTCGGTCCCACAGACCGTATGCGTGTGTATAGGAAGGTTAATAGGAAAAAATGAAAGCAAATGTAAAATCCCATGCAATAAAATGTGAAAAGATAAAAATAATTGAAACTGAATGTAAAAATATAATGAATTTAAATTGAATAAGCAAGTTAATTAAAAATTATCATGATGTTTTCATGTGTCGCAACGTTTGTGCGTCTCTATGTAGAACTACTTATTCACCAAGTTATAGATTTTTGTTCACTAAACAGATCTCTTAACAAAATTATTAACGTTTTGAAAATTAAATTTAATTGGAAAAGTTGTTAAATAGAAGGACAGACATCCAAATACTTCCATCCATACATTTGATCATAAGTGCAACTGTCTGTGTACTTGCAAAATTCTATAAAACAACTTTTTAATTTTTTTTTATCATTTCGCCATAAATAATGCTTCCATTTGACAATAAAATACACAAGCTTTTTTTTAAATATATTTCAAAGAATTAAAATAGAGATCAAATGTTTTTAATTCAGACTTTATGAATAAAGAACAGATGTGGGTAGAAATGTTGCAAGCAGCTGCAAATATTGTTGAATTATTCATGTTTAACAGCTTCATTGTTTTAATGCAAACTTTACTGACGCACTTTTAATGTTGTTTTTGTTTAAAAATACACATTTCACCATCAGTCTGTTGGTAGAAGTATATCAAATGGACAAAATATTAGTTTTGAATGGGAGCTGTGTGAAAAATAATGAACCTGTTTGGCAATTTTTTATGTCAGCTTTGTGAAACATATTTTTGATCTTTAAAGAATTTTAAAGTTTATTCTTCTTTGGCATTTGAAAAACTTCAAAAATTCCTTTTAAACTCGCATATAGTCAAAACTTATTAAAACTTTAATTCATCTTTCGTTAAATATGCTTGAACTATATTAAAGTATGCATAATATGCACATATTATTACAACTTAAGGAAGTCAAGTAATAAAAATAAATAAAAAAAATAATATGTAAGTTCTCTAGTATATTCAATTGAAATTGCTTCAACTAGATGCACTTAATAAATTTACCGTGCAAGAGACATCATCAAAATCTTTTAAGCAAGCTTGGCAATCGATGCCGTTTTTAATACCGATACCTCCTAACCCTTCTGCATCCCTTGGATATGTGCCCTTCCTATGATCCTTTGGGTCAATATGACCCAACAATAAAATGTTAACAGCATTTCATATTTAAGTGTAATAAAAACAAAAGCGATTCTATTGATTATTTGACCGAAAAAATTATTTATCGATGATTCTGAATGAAGATGAACTCAATTCAATAGAAAACAAATTTTAAAGTGGAATTAAACTTGCAATATCGCATGTTGGGTCATATTGACCCAAAGGATATTAAATGTGTGTAAATCGTGTTTTTTGGAGGGGGAAGGAAAAACTAAAATTTTATTATTTTCATTTAAATTTATAATTTTTGTCCCTGTAATGGATAAATTGAAGTTTCACGTCCATATCTTATATTAAAAGGGACAAATTTTGCGTTTGAAAACCAAAACTGGGTCAAATTGACCCAAGGAGTGCAGAAGGGTTAAATACCTTTTAAAATTAAATATCTGTATTGATATCGATCTGTTTTTTTTTTTGCAAATTATCGTAAACATTACTCTCTTAAGGTCAGGTTTCATTGGCAGCCGTGATCAAGCACAGCTCACGTGGGTCCGTTAATTAGTTTCCGTTGTGTTACCATGTCGCACCGTCTCCCATCTAGGGGCACTGAACACTTCGATACTTTCCCGTAAGAATGTATTAAGCGACACTTTTTTCGAAAATGACTTTTTGATGTGGAACTATACTAGAAATTAAGCGCCACATTTTGGCCTGGGTTTCGCTGCCCTATCATGGATGCAAAGGAAACTAGGGCGAAAATAAAATTGTATCAACCGTCAAGTTTTCTCACAGGAATAATGTGGCACCCTGTAATTTGTATTATCCGTCAAAGAAACTATGCTAAGCCACATTTTTAAATATGTTTTGTATTCTGAAAATCGCTTTCCAAATATGTTTCTTTCAATAAAATCCGAAAAATAAATAACTAAATGAAACGTTTTTTTCGTTTCCTACACAATTTTAGAAATGTCGCTTAATACATTCTTACGGGAAGGTATCGACTTAAAGACATATGGAGAAAAAGCCATTTTTTCCAGAAACACACAAAAAAGAGATAAACGATATCTTTTAATTAAAAACCAAAAATTTTAAGCAAAATTATTTATTAGAAAATTGTATTTAATATGGGATCATGTAACATTCAATTGAATGCTTATTTAGACTAATCGAATTGCACTGGATTGCATCTTTTCTTTGAGATCTACTTTATTTTCATTACTGTATCTAGTTATCATCATAATTCATTCTAGGACCCTACAAAAATTCTTAAGATTCTTATTGAGATTGATGAATGCGAGTATAATTAAAAATCCATAGCAAAGTCACTTAGTCTTAACCCATATTATCCCAAGCGATCTTCCAGTTATCAGATTTCAATAAAAATTTTAAGAGGGTATTTTTATACCCTCCTAAACAATAATAAATATTATTAATAATACTAAAACAGTTGAACAAAACAGGTACAGACAGACTATTTAACTTTTTAAGTTCTACTTTAATATACAAAGGTATATTGTCCCACTGTTCCAATAATGGAACGGTGCATTTATGTGAAAAAAACGAATTCCAGCGAAACTTTTTCCAGGTCACTTAATACAAACGTAAAATGTTTTATTGTAGCTTTGCGACTGGCCCATACGCTAGGCTGGTACTGATTTAGCCATCTTAACGTTTTTCTTTAAAAATTCTTCTTGAAGAATATATTTTAATAGATTGAGGAATAATTGAGTGTTTCTTAAATAAGAATTACACTGGGGAACAGTCATTTTGCGGCCTGGATCTTTATTGCAAATTTTTGCTAATTTGAGATCCCTGATTTCTTATCAAATCTCAATTTTTCTCTATCAGCTCGACTTTACGATGTATACCGTTATGTCAAAAATTAGGGCGCTTTTACTACATATATTGGAATAACTTGAAAACTGTTCACCATATTCAGTTAAAAAAATCCGAAACTCGGCAACAATATTATCTTTAAGACTTCCTTACATTGTTTTTTAATTTTCCCAGTAGATTCAGAGATATCGTTTAAATTTTGAAAAAATTAAAAAATTTAAAATGTTTGAAACAATTACAGTTATTGTCTCATGTTAAACGCATTTCAAATATTAAATAGTAAAATAAACTTGCAAAGATTGAAACATATTAAAGTTAAGAGTAAATAAACTGATTCTTAAAAAAGTTTTTTAAAATAAAACTAAATTTTTGCTCACATCTGTTTTTAGGTGTGAACTTCATATAGAAATCTAATTTAATGGTAAATAAATTTTGTTATTGTGCACTATGCGCTTTTTTTTTCTCATACGGAAACATAAAACTTGACAGGTTTACACAGCACGTTGAATAAGTGTTTAAATCGCGTATGGCCATGTCTTTATCCGGGATCAATTCGCAAAAAAAATAAATAAAAAAAATATACAACTCAATATAATTGACAGAAAACAAGAATTTGTTTAAAATTATTGTTTTTTTCTGTTCTTGTTTTTTAATTAATCAATCAAAATCAAACATTTCTAATCTGCTCCATTTTAAAGTCATTACGGAAATGGCCAAGTGTTCATGCATAAACATTTCTATTGTTGTCCATATAATTGACCATAAGAGGAATTAAACAGATCTTTTGTAAGAGATCATGTAGAGTTGAAGAAAAAATGTTTTAAAATTAAGGTGGGTTTAAGAAACTATTAGCGCAAATCATTTATTCATTAGATTTAGAATATTTACGTTTCTATTGACTCATATGTATTTAAGTATTTGAAGCAATTAAACAAACAATTTTATAAGATCAATTAATTAGTTATGTACATGTTATTTAATAATTTGAAATTTGGTATTTTTTTCGTCAAAAATTGTTGATAAATTACCCAGCAAAAACTTGGTAATGACTTGCCATTACTGAACAACTTACTTTTCAATGACTACTTCATACCATCTGCATTACATAGAAGTAGTTTTGTAATGGCTTACATATAATCTGATACCTAAGTACTTGTGTATGAGTTGATTAACGAAATTTATAATTCATTCATAATAAAATGCATCTACCGTTTAATTTTTTTCAAATCTAATACAAATTGGTTTTAAATATTTATTCTTACAATTTGTTTTTTTTTATTACACTGAAAGAAAAATGCTTCATATATTTAATGAATCATTTTCATAAAAAAATTTTCCTTGGGTAAATGAAAATTTTCATTGTCTAAATGGAATTTCATAGTTATAATGAAGTATTTTCGTTAAAATCGCTTCGTTGTTAAAAATTGTCATTGGATATATGAAAACTCAAGTTTGTCCAAGTTAAACAAAAAATTTTAATTGGGAACATAAAAAAACAATATACAAACATAACCATATTCATAAATTAATACAAAATTATAGTTTCCTTAAAAAAATGTTTAATTGTTAATTAAAAAATGTAAGATTTACATGTTACATGTTACATGAATGCCATTAATTTTATGAATTAAAAAAAAATTTTTATAAAAGCAACATACATATTTCAAAAATTGCCTTCATAATTTTAAATTTTCATTATGACAATAAAAATGTCATTATAGTAATGAAACAAAAACTTTCAATCCACTTTCAATCAACGTTTTTATTGTTATTATGGACAATTTAATATCATATTTACGCTCGTAATTGAGTAAAAAACATACTTTTTTTATGCAAAAACTACACTGCCCCAGTAGACAGTAGTGAGTACAGTAGACAGTAGTGAGCTACACAGTAAAAAATTTAGTTTGAAATTAAAACCATTTTGGTTTTTATATAGAACAATCAGATATGGTTTTAAATTAAAACCATTTTGGATTAAAAAAATAAAAAAATGAGAGAGAGAAAATTCGGGAGATGAAAAATATTCTTGTCATTGAATTAAAACCAAAATTGGAGTAAAATCAAAACCATTTTTGGTTTTAAAAGTAAACTCTTCCGGATTAAAACTAAAACCAAAATAGTTTAAAATTGAATCCAAGAGGTTTTAAATTGATCTCATTTTAGTTTTAAAAGTAAACTTTTCCGGATTAAAACTAAAACCAAAATAGTTTAAAATTGAATCCAAGAGGTTTCAAATTGATCTCATTTTAGTATTAAATTTTAGTCAAAAATTAGATTCAAATTTATACCAAAATTGGATTAAATTTAAATCCAAAACTGGATTAAAATTATCCGTATTATAGTTCCAAACCTAAGCCCAAATAAAAAAAAACAGTTTTTCAAGTTTTATCAAAATATTTAGACTATAGTCTATCAGCACCGAGGTTGCGCGATCGAATCCCACCAGAGAAATTTTTAATTAACAAGATTTTGTTTGCCGTGCTTGATTCCCAATTTTTATTTTTTATACAAACACTGAAATTTATTGATGGAGGATAACCTAGCTTCTATGCGCATTTCAGTGGTTGCTTGGGCCAGATCATCAGGAAACATTCTCCCAAAAAATTTTAGAAAAGCCAAATATATTAGCAAAAAAAAAAAAAAAAATACAAAAAAATGCAGAGTGAATGAGAATTGCAAACACTCAAAAAGTCTTCTTTGCAACCATAACAAAGCTTAAACAAAATACCAACAATAAACAACGAGTTTATCTTTTATTTCATTCCCCGCTGCAAATGGTTGGAATTCTCCCAACATTAATTGCAGTCGTTAGTGGATTAAGAAAAAACAAAAACAACTTGCTTTATTGTTTTCGCAAGAAAATTAAAATAATGCATGTTGCCAGTTCAGTTTTTTTAAGCCGTGCACTTGCCAATTTATTAATTTTTCGGAATACAAAATTTTAAATTAATCGGTGCGGAATTTTTGGCTTGACTATATGTTATTCATGTAAATGTAGAATTTTTTGCGGTAAATTTGCTCGTATTTACATAGGTGATTTACATATATGAAGGTTTACTGTAACAACGATCCAACTGATTTAATATTAACCACAGTTTCTGAAATGAAACTAATTTAGATAACCGAAGCCAACATACAACTACAATTCGAGTTGGAAAGAACCCAACCAATTGTAGGGGGATGTAAGAAAGGATAAACTCACTGTTTATTGTTGGTGTTTTGTTTAAGCTTCGATATTGTTACAAGTAAGACTAAGAGTGTTTATAATTCTTATTCGCTTTAGGGTATTATTTGTATAATATTATTGGCTTTTCTAATATCTTTGGAAAAGGTTTCCTAATGAGCTGGCCTAATCAACCAGTGAAATGCGCATAGAAGCTAGCTCTCCCTCAACAATAAATTTCAGTGTATTTATCAAATATGAAAACATGGGAATTTAGTACGTCATACGGAAATCGTATTAATAATAACAGTTCAAGGATTTATTTAAAAAAACCATAGTTGTGGGTAGTTTACTATATACTGATTAAAATCAAAATTGCATTATCTCTATCTATCTATCTTCTTCTTCTTCTATCTATATATATAAAACAAGATGTGTGTAATACACACACCCGACAGTTTGGTAGTAGATAAAAGGAAATAATTTTATGTTCTCTTTTATTTATTACCAAACAATCGCAGGCGTATTTTAAATTCACAACCACGATAAATGTGATTTTAGCAGTGGCTTTGCTTTGGATTTTGTGGTCACTTCGAAGTTACCCAAAATTTGAAGAAAATTGATTTAATTCTAAAAAAAGTACGCAAAAAAATTTAAAACGAACAAATAAATCTGCTTCTATATATATAAAACAGGATGTGTGTATGTATGTATGTAACGTATGCACTCCAAAACGGCTGGGCCGATTTTGATGAAATTTTCAGGGAATCTTCAGAATATTCAGGCGGGTGACACTGTGAAGTTTGATTTTTGATTTTCGGTCTGCGGGTGGAGGGGCGTGGCAAAATCCAATTTTCATATTGCACCACCAATGACATCTATATAATTTGGACGATTTTGTCTCTAAAATTATCGCCATGGTCCAACTTAGATTTATACGAAAAGAAAATTTTGCCCCGCCCACTTTTACGACCACTTTTTTCGAAAAACTTAAAATCAGAAAACGGCTCCATCGATTTGACAAATTTTTCTTTCAAATGTTCGTATTAACCCATTTTAAGTTTTTATCGAAAGAAAAATTTATCACGCCTAATTTTACTCCCACTTTTTCTATTAAGCGCATAACTTGAGAACGGCTTAACCGATTTGGACGATTTTTTCTTTAAAATTATTGCCATGGTCCAACTTGGGTTTTTGCGGAAAGAAAATTTTGTCCCGCCCACTTTTTTCGATTTACCTTAAATCAAAAAACGGCTCCATCGATTTGACTAATTTTTCTTTTAAATGTTCGTTTTAATCCATTTTAAGTTTTCATCGAAAGAAAAATTTACCACGCCTACTTATACGCCCACTTTTTCTATTAAGCGCACAACTTGAGAACGGCTTAACCGATTTGGACGATTTTTTGTTAAAAATCATCGCCATGGTCAAACATAGGTTTTTACGGAAAGAATATTTTGCCCCGCCCACTTTAACGCCCACTTTTTTCGATTTACCTAAAATCAGAAAATGTTTCTTTCAAATGTCCGTATCTTTTTACTGATTTTATAAATCGAACGCAAACATTTCTCCTAATTTGGACAGCACAACGTCTGTCGGGTCAGCTAGTCACTTAATAAAACTGCAAACAATTTAGTTTTCACTATTTTCTACCAGCTTTAGTAATGATTGGTATCAGAGAACAGCTTTATGCAATTGAAAAAAAATCGCATTAAATAAACAGCAACAAATACACTCGCTTGCGGTCATACAATGAAATTTCCTCAACCGCAAATATTCGCTGCTGGTTTGCAGTCATTCAAATAACGCACATCGTGCTTTGTTATTTATATAATCGTTAGCTTCGTTTTTTAATAAAGATGTTTTTGTGTTCGGTTCGAAAATGATTGTTTTGGTACAGAAAAAAAAATACAAACAAAAAAGCCAGAAATCAAGCAATCTTACTCATGGATTTATTCAGCATTAACTATGTAGTACAAGAAAAAAAATTGAAATCAAACTAAACACACATACGTATGTAGGTACACACACCCTGCAAATAATAGGACCAGTCCAAACACGCGTGTAAAGAGTAGTCCACAAGGGACCAGGGCTAGTCCACAAGTAACCCAAACGTATGGAAAAAACCTGGTCTATTTAACATTACGATGTCCTAGGAGAGGACCATATAACCCACATTTGGACCACTTAGGAGTAGTTTTAAAACTACTAAAAAGTTTAAAACATGGTATACTCAAGAGGATTAGTTTTGAAGTCGTTTAAACACGAAAGCATGTCGTTAAAAAACGAAGACATGTCGTCTCACTACAAACACTTTTTAACAATGGCATGGTCCATGCTTGCATTACATCGGACTAGTCCATGGAGTAGTCCATTTTATCAAAATGGGTCAGGTGGTCCAATTTTATTTGCAGGGCAATTTCCATAGAAACAGACTTTTTTTCATTTTAAAAAGTACAGTAGGAGTAGTAGGTATGTACAATGTATTTTTGTTATTGTTGTTTTTATTGTTGTTAATTTGGAAAAAGCGTCTCATCGAGTGGTTTATTGTTGTTGTTAATGTAAGCAAAAGTATAAGAATGTGTTCTTTTGAATTTACTCAGTTGTGTTATATTGCGTAAGCAACAAAAATGCAAATAAAGCACTTTCAATAAAAAACGAATAAATGCAAAAATAAAATGTGTACGAAAGGATGTTAAAATTACCAACGTTGAACTTTGTTTTGCATGTAGGTATAGAGTTATTGTAAATTTTAGTGTATGAATAAATCAACAAAAATAGTGAATTTTGAGGTTCTCTGATTGGTATTTTTTTTAAAAAGCACCAAAAAAGTTTAGTAGTATATATTGCAAATTTTTTCACTATCACTAACTGTGATTGAATGCATAAAACCTGCACTTAATTCAAATCAAAAATCCTCATATAAACATTTTCTAACTAATATTAAAAAAATTTAGTTTCTTATTTTTTTTTTTTGAGGATCGGCATAAGCAAAAAAAATTATGCAAAATTATTTCGTCAATAACAGAATAATTCTTGGCTTTAATCATGAAAAAATTTAATGCAACATTTTTTGTTGCACTAAAATGAGTGAAGAAAAAAAAGTTTTTTAAATCAAACTATTTTTTTCACTGTCACTTATGTTTAGTTAGATTGTTAATTTCCATCTCATCACTCAAAATCTACAAAATGATTGCAATAATTTTGCACTATCACTAAGTGTGAGTTGAAACTGCAAAATTAGTGACTTAAACGCTTAGGCATTTTTGTAGGGAAAATTGTTTTAAAGTGTAGGAAAAATTGGATATTTTTTAAATATGCGTAGGTTCAAAAAAATTTCTGGCAGCACTGGTCAATACCAACATTTCTACACTGAAAGAAAAAGACTCTGGTTAAATTAAGTTTTTTATATCTACTTTAAGTACGAGTCGTACTTAAAAATTTAAGTACAAATAACACTCAAATATACTTAAAACAATCATAGATAGGATTACTTTCGAAAACCAATCCCGGAATTTCTTAAAATAAGTAATGCTTAAAAAGCTGCAGTTGTGATAGTAAAAGTCATAAGATTATGCTGTAACTTCGACTTCGTCATATGTCATGTAGTATTAAAAAAAAACAAGTAAGAGTGCTATATTTGGCTGTGACGAATCTTATATACCCTTCACCATTGTGCGAGCAGAATACAGAGCAACTAGACAAAAACTAAATAAAACTGGTAAATATTTTTTTAAAATAAGAGACAACCGGTTTTGAACTTCGCTTTTCATAAGGGCCCAGAATATATATATTTTATAGGGTGTATGATCAATATTGTAGAAATTACAGTTATATATATCTTTTTTGCCTTCGGTGAAGGGTATAAAAAGAGTAATTTTTCGGAATTCAGGGGTCTAATCACCGCATTCGATACTATCGTATCGAATAAACTATTGAATTTTTTTGCATACGATAGACACTGGCGTATCGAATGAAAACTCGATAAATGTAATGTCGAGTTACTCGATGTCGAATGCTATTATTTCAAATTCAATACATTTTATTCGATATCGAGTTTCAAGATACCAAAATAAATAATTTCGATGAATTTTGCTCGATATCGTATGCGGTGATTAGACCTCAGTATTTCTGTTATAACTCATACAAATTTCCGACATTTTGATATATAAGTCATATCCATAGGACGTATAGCAGCCCTAAAATTTAGGTTTTTATAAAAATTTTGATGTTTTTTAGCCCATTTTTTGAGTATTTTGCATTGTCTAACCGATTTGATAGTTTTATACACCGACGTGTTAAGGAAGAATTTTACCATTTACTTAAGTTATATTTATATATAAACATTTATATAAACTTGTAAATATATATTTTAACAAAGTTAATTATAAAAAAGAGTAATTTTTGTGGATTCAGTATTTCGGTTATAACTCTGCCATTTTTTAACCGATTTGGCAGATTTATATACCGACGTGTTGAAGAAGAAATTTACCATTTACTTTAGTTATAAAGCTTGGACTCGGGGAGATCTATGGTTCCCGAAAGTTGGGTATTTAAAAAAAAAAATTAAATTTTGGTCATAACTTTTTTGTATCTGAACCGATTTTCCCGAGTTTTTTATAAAATATGTTCTACTAAACATTTGCAATATTTTGATATATAAGTCATATCCATAGGACATATGGCAGCCCTTAAATTTAGGTTTTTATAAAATTTTTAATTTTTTTTTGTATGGGAGGTACCACGCCCACTTCTGCAATCCTGCCCACATTTTGTAGGATGGTGAGTATTGGCAACCTTAATGTGTGTACCTAACTTTGGCTTTTGCCGTTCCCCAGATATACAGCAAAAAGTAATAAAAATACAACAACCACAAGTGATTTTTGGAAAAAATTAGAGGTAGTCGTGGTTTTTTGCCCATATCTCAGCCATTTGTGGATCGATCTTGCTGAATTTCAATAGCAAACAATTCCGGACCATATGTGACACAAATGTATAATAACCTGGCCCCCATCATATATGGGGTCTTCGGAAAATCCATTTTAACGGTCAGACGGACATGGTTAAATCAACTTCTCTCCTCATAAGGACCCAGAATATATATACTTTATAGGGTCTCAGATCAATATTGAAGAAATAACAAACGGAATGACAAACTTATATATACCCTTTTTACCTTCGGTAAAGGGTACAAAAAAATATGGAAAACAAATACACAACGTCCCATCTTCGTTAACTTCGGGATTTATTAAAAGTTTCAGTCTGTCAAACCAAACACTTCCGAACATGTCGACTGCCGATGTGCTTTGTTGTGTGCAACTTTTCGTTTTTTGCTTTTGTCTGGACTACGGCTGTTTTCATTTAATGAATCAGAAGTGAACGCAACAGTTAATTTGACAAATTAAAAAAGTGGAAACAAGCAATTTTTTTATTTTGACTGCAGGTTTTTAAACCCTGAAAATAACCATACAATTCTTAAACCAAGTAAAAAAGGATTGAAGTTTTTTTTCGTAGCACCACTCTGAGAGTTTTAATATCATATAACTTAGAGAAGTCCCATCTCTCAGCATTGCATTCTATATGCGTGCATACTTGCGCGATTGGAAGTAATCACGGAAATCCCGGGATTCAAAAAAACAAGTAGGTGAAAAACATGAATCATAAAACAAGATTGCAACTCGTTTCATTTTCTATTGCGAATCTACGTCAGCATAGAATGCAAATGAGTATTTGTTGTAAAAAAACCGTCCAGCGCAATGCGAAATCTTGTTTTTTTGATTCATGGGGAGAAACGATTTTCTTGTTTTGTATAAAAGCAACAAAAACAACAAAACAAGAAGAAAAACATACATTATTTTCATGTTTAAAAAGTAAAATAAAAACCAAAACTTTTTATTTAGCTTATATTTTAAGTTAAATATGTACATCAAATCTTTAAAGTAGAAACCAAGTCGGGCAAATGCTGGTGTTATATTTTAAATCAGGTGAGTAAATCATTAAAATTTCTGGGCTAAGTGTTTTAAGTTAGAATCAATCTAATTTCACTTTCTTAAATACTTTCTTTCTTGACCAAGCGTAAAAAAGAATGAGTAAAGATGCCTAATAGATGGCCTTATTTAGCAGACACAAGCTCTCTTCGCCGCATTCCATACTCATACATTTTTTAACCCGGGTTGTAATTGGGAGAAAGCTCTTCCACACTCCCTTCTACTTGCAATAATTCTAAAAGGCTTTCAAAAAAAGGTCTTTTGCTAGCCCTTCTGATGCATGTCTTTAAGAAAACCTTTTAAGGGCTGTTAAAAGGCATTACAAATTTGTACTGTAAAATGGGCTTCTATTAAAGTACTCTAACGGCAATTTTCACCTAGTTCGGTTAAAGCTAACTTTCAATTAATGTTCCGGTTACCAATATGTTTTGACAGCTTTATAACCGATAGTTAATTATAACCGAACTTGGTGAACATGGCCGTAAGAATACATAAAAAGGAAGTACGATTTGAATACGATTTTTAAATATTTTGAATTTTTTTTTTTTTTGACAAATGAAAAAATAAAAATGGAAACTTTCATTCATATTAGCCAAATAAATAAGAAGATGGGCTAAAAAAGAAGCCCAACAATTATTGAAAACAAGTAAGAAAGTATAGCCGGTCAAGCCCGACTATATGATCCTACACCACAGTATTAAAAAACACATCATGCTTATATGTCATTATAAATATGGATTTATCTACATATGTTTATAAAAGTCATTAAAATTGGTTTAAAAGTTTGTGAGAGGCAGAATTTGCCCCCTACCTCTCCTTGTGGTCCTATTTTTGAAAAACTATATAGCTTATGTGTCCGTATAGATATGGATCTATCTATGTTTTGAATTTCATTAAAATCGGTTTGAGAGGCAGAAATTGGCCCTATCTCCCCTCGTGGGCCTATTTTTTAAAAAATCCATCCCTTTTGTGTCCATAACGATATTCTATGTATGTTTTAAATTTCATTAAAATCGGTTTGATAGTTTCTGAGAGGAAGAAATTTCCCCCTATCTTCCCTCGTGGTCCTACGATTTGGCCCATTTTCAATAGGCTTGGTCCTTGTGCCAATAAGAACCTACGTCCTAAATTTTATCAAATTATCTCAAAAACTTCGACCTGTACTTTGCGCACAAGGTTACATGGACAGCCTGCCAGCCAGGCGGACGGACATCGTTAGTTCGACTCAGAAAGTGTTCTAAGTCGATCGGTATACTTTAAGGTGGGTCTAGGACCAATATTTTAAGACGTTACACACATCAACACAAATGCATTATACCCTCTTCACTATTGTGGTGTGGGTATAATTAATGAGCATAAATGTTAGTGCAAATTGTTTCATCTCTTCTTTGCGAAAAACCGATAACCTTATAAAGCTGGTTTGAACAATCAAAATCCATAATTATCGGAGAAAAAATGAAAAAATTACAATTAAAAAATGATATGAAATATAATCAAAAACTATATAGTTAACGATTGAAAAGTGAGACGAAAACGACTCACTAATGATTATAAAAACTACCATTAAATTGATCAGAAAAGGAATCGGAAAATTGTATCACAAATGAATCTTTCAGGTGATTCATCGGTAGGGTACCATTTTCTCTAACAACGAGCGTATCATTTATGATTGAAAAATGAGCTCATTTACGGGTATTTTGCTCTTGCAGCTGATTCCTAAGGGTGCGAACAGACTGGCCGCTTGTTGCCGAGCCGATTGACGCTTATCGCGAGAACTTGTTCATGCGATAAACAAGTTTGAGTGTGCATAGTGTATGCGAGAAAAAAAAACTTACATTGAGTTTTAAATTTTTACTTATTAACGCACTTCTTCAATTATTCTAGAAATTTTTATTAAATTTTTTTAAAATTTTGCTTATAATTTTATTTAATTTTTATTAATTATTTGAATTAATCCAAATTTTCAATATTTTTAATCAGGCTTAAGTTCATCAAATTTAATTTTCATTAAATTTTTTATTTTTTTGTTTAATTTATTTTTTAATTTTTATTTTCTTTGTAATTGTGTTTTGTGTGTATGTAGACCTTTTCACTTGTTAAAATATGTTATGTTTATATTTTTCGGTTTGAGGTCTGTTTCATAAAATATAATAAAGATAAAAACTCTTGTTTTGTTTAAATTTTTATTATTTTGTATGATGCCCTTCACCGAAGGTAAAAGGGTATATATAACTTTGTCATTCCGTTTGTAATTTCTACAATATTGATCCTACACCCTATAAAGTATATATATTCTGGGTCCTTATGAAAAGCAAAGTTCAAATCCGGTTGTCCGTCTGTGCGTCTGTCCGTCTGTCTGTTGAAATGGGTTTTCCGAAGCCCCCAGATATGATGAGGGCTTGGTTGGGATATCTTTATGTCAGGTATTCTTATTATAATTTTGCTATTCAAATTCAGCCAAATCGGTCTAAAAATGTCTGAGATATGAGCAAAAAACCACGACTACCTCTAATTTTTTCCAAAAATTCGTTGTTGTTGTCATTTTATTACTTTTTTCTGCATATCTAGAGAACGGCAAGAGCCAAAGTTTCCAAATTAGTTTCCAAAATAGGTTGTCAATACACACAATCCCACAAAATGTGGACGGGATTGGAGAAGTGGGCGTGGTACCTCCCGTACAAAAAATATCAAAAATTGCATAAAAACCTGAATTTTTGGATTGTCATATGACCTCTAGTTACGCCTTATATATTTAAAGACCGGAAATCTTTAGTAGAAAATATTTTCAGAAAATTTCGGAAAAATCGGTTCAGATACGAAAAAGTTATGGCTAAAATAATTTTTTTTTTCTTTAAATACGCTTTATCGGGAACCATAGATCTTTCCGAGTCCAACTTTGATAGCAAAAATTAATGGAAAATATCCTCTTTAACATGTCGGTATATAAATCTGTCAAATCGGTTAGACAATGGGCAATTTATGAGCAAAATACTCCAAAAATGGGCTAAAAAACATCAAAATTTTAATACAAATCTACATTTGAGGGCTGTCATATGACCTATGGATACGACTTATATATCAAAACTTTATAACTCAAGTAAATGGTAAATTTCTTCCTAAACACGTCGGTATTTAAATCCTTCAAATCGGTTTAAAAAAGGCTAAGTTATAATCAAAATACTGAAATCCCAAAAATTATTTTCTTTATACCCTTCACCGAAGGTAAAAGGGTATATACTTATAACTTTGTTCATATGTATGTATATGTTAAAAGTATTTAGTTTTTGTCTAGTTGCTCTGTATTCTGCTCGCACAATGGTGAAGGGTATATAAGATTCGGCACAGCCGAATATAGCACTCTTACTTGTTTATTTATTCCAATATTTCGACCAACTATGTTGGTCATCCTAAGGGAAATAGTTCTTACTTTTAAATGCGTTCATATAGGGACATACCTTGTAAAATTCATTGGTTCTTTAAGTAGAATTGGAAGTAGTATTATTACTTTTCCTGATAACTTAACACACTATTTTGCAGGCGAAGTTTTTACTGGGTCTTGTTCTAAAAAATAAGCTTTAAGTAGAGAAAATAATTGCAATAAGCGTTTAACATTTCTTAAATTTTGTTTAAAAAAAATACGATTGATCACAAAAAGAGCGAATTTTTTCATTTTAAAACTTATTGAACGATTTAAGTGTTTCTTGAGAAATTGCTAATTCTCTAATTGCTCCGATTAAACGCTTATATAAGGAATTAATTTTTTTGGGTTTTTCGCATGAAATAACAATTTTACCCCAACAAATATGTGTGATCATAATAAAAACTTTAAATTTCTTATAGTTTTCATAATCACAATCTTCATAAAACAAAAACTAATCAATTCTTCATTTAACATGGTAAGGTTAGGTCGAAAGGAGGATGAAGCATGAAAGATGCAACATTATACTTATATTAGGTTGCATCGTTGATGCTTTGTCCTCCTTTCGACCTTACCTAACCTTAATTTAATTCTTAAGTTTACGTCCTGTCATTAGCGAACGGAATTGCTATTAATCACGGTTTTTGTCCACAAAGGTGATAAGCGTTCTTTTAACCAAATAAGCACTGCCATATCTTATGCTTAAGCGGACCGCCATCATCCAAAATATTTCGATCTAGTGGAATTGGGTCATGTTCGCCGATGGAATATTCGCTTTATCAATAAACATAATTAAACATAAAATTCTTTCACAGCTGATACTTTACAACGAAAAAAAAATTTAATTTCATCAGGTTCATCCGCAACGCAATGTTAAGTTTACGTAAGTGCACCTTTTTATACATGCTTCTTAAGAAAAACGGAACAGCTGATCCTCAACGTATACATAAGAGTTAGGAGGCCTTTAGAGACATAAAAAAATTAAAAACCGCAAAAGGAAATGTATAAAATTCTATTTAAGAATGTTGGATACCAAAAAAAAAAAAAATATCTATATATATAAAAATGAAAAATGTTTGTATGTGTGTTTGTTTGTTTGTTTGTTGGCTTATAGACTCCTAAACTACTGAACCGATTTTCCTGAAATTTTTACAGATACATCACGTGAGCCCTGAAAATAAAATAGGCTACTTATTTTTTCGATAGGGGCAGGGGAATTGGTATCCCCCATAGGATGCCAATATTAATTATCGCATATATTAAGATCCGCTGCACGCATTATGCAGAACTTTTGGTAGTAAGATCTTCTGAGCCCCAAAATTAAAATAAAATAGCAGCGGGGGAAGTGGAATCCCCCATAGGACGCCAATGTTTAACATCGCATATCTTTAGAACTGTTATAGTGAGAATGTTCAAACTTTGTAGAAGTCACTCTTATGGTATACAACACTTTTGAAAATAACAATAAAGCGGATAGGCGCAGGGGGGAAATACCTCCCATAGGATGCATGCATTAAATATCGCTCAACTGAAGAACTATTAAAGGGAGAGTCTTCAAACGTGGTTTAAGCTACTATTATAGTAAACTATAAATTTTCAATATAAAAATGGGCGGGAGAGACAGGGGAGGAGCAGTACCCCTCATAGATAGAAATATTAATAAGAGCCACTGCACGCATTTTGTTGAAATTTTGGTAGTAGGATCTTCTGAGTCCCAAAATTGAAATAAAGTAGCAGCTGGGAAGTGGTTTTCCCCATAGGACGCCAATGTTTAACATCGCATATCTTTAGAACTGTTATAGTGAGAATGTTCAAACTTTGTAGAAGTCACTCATATGGTATACTTCACTATTGAAAATAAAAATAAAGCGGATAGGCGCAGGGGGGGAAATACCTCCCATAGGATCCATACATTAAATATCGCTCAACTAAAGAACTATTAAAGGGAGGGTCTTCAAACGTAGTTAAAACTACTATTATGGCAAACTTTAAATTTCAATATAGTAATGGGCGGGGTAGACAGAGGAGGAGCAGTTCCCCTTATAGATAGAAATGTAATGAAGAGCCGCTGCAAGCAATTTGTTGAACTTTTGGTAGTAGGATCTTCTGAGCCCCAAAATTGAAGCAAAATAGCAGCGGGGGAAGTGTTACCCCCCATAGGACGCCAATGTTTAATATCGGATATCTTAAAAACTGTTATAGTGAAAATGTTCAAACTTTGTGGAAGTCACTCTTATGGTATACTACACTTTTGAAAATAAAAATAAAGCGGGTAGGCGCATGGGGAAAACACCTCACATAGGATGCATATATTAAATATCGCTCAACTGAAAAACTATTAAAGGTAAAGTCTTCAAAAGTGGTTACAGCTACTATTAGGGTAAACTATAAATTTCAATATAAAAATAGGCGTGGAAGACAGGAGAGGAGCAGTACCCCTCATAGATAGAAATATTAATAACAGCCACTGCACGCATTTTGTTGAACTTTTGGTAGTAGGATCTTCTGAGTCCCAAAATTGAAACAAAATAGCAGCGGGGGAAGTGGTACCCACCATAGGACGCCAATGTTTAATATCGCATATCTTAAGAACTGTAATAGTGAGAATGTTCAAACTTTCTAGAAGTCACTCTTATGGTATACTACACTATTGAAAATAAAAATAGAGCGGGTAGGCGCAGGGGGGAAATACCTCTCATAGGATGCATATATTAAATATCGCTCAACTGAAGAACTATTAAAGGGCGAGTCTTCAAACGTAGTTAAAACTACTATTATGGCAAACTTTAAATTTCAATATAGTAATGGGCGGGGTAGACAGAGGAGGAGCAGTTCCCCTCATAGATAGAAATATTAATAAGAGTCGCTGCAAGCATTTTGTTGAACTTTTGGTAGTAGGATCCTCTGAGCCCCAAAATTGAAATAAAATAGCAGCGGGGGAAGTGTTACACCCTATAGGACGCCAATGCTTAATATCTGAAAAACTGTTAAAGTGAGAATGTTCAAACTTTGTAGAAGTCACTCTTATGGTATACTACACTTTTAAAAATAAAAATTAAGCGGGTAGGCGCAGGGGAGAAATACCTTCCATAGGATGCATATATTAAATATATCTCAATCGATAAAATGGTTAAAGCAGTGTTGCGAAGCGCACCGGGTTAAGCTAGTATTATATAAAATTAAACAACTTCTTGACCTTCCGAGAGAAGGGATTAAGGAAGGTCACTAAACAATTAAACTGAACAATTTCCAATTGTGCGAATGTGTACCAAATATTTTCGAGGGGCTTTATTTTTTTTTTTAAATTTATACCTTTTAGAAGGCATACTATCATGCGAAGCGAATCTTTTAGAAAAGAGTATTGTGGCCTTCAAAAAGGCCCGAATCTTGCGGTTCTTTCAATATTTACCGCTGGGGAATACTTGAATTAAGCACATTTTGAGATTTATTCAATCTTAAGGCGACCGTACACGACATGTTTTTGTCATCTGACAAGTCAAATTTCCCACTGCAAAATACATACATGTCGTGTGTTACCTTTTTAACTTTGCTTCTGTAAAAGTCAGATGCAAAGTCATCTGACAAAATTTCAATTACAGCGTGCTCTATTTTCTTCTGACAAACTATCTGACATCAGAAATCTATGCCGAGAAGAAACCGGCAGCGGCGTCCACTATTGACGGAATCATTAGCCGGCTGCAGTTAATATTTTACGATACCGAGATATGTATGATCATCGCACCATTGAATAGAATTTATGTAAATATATATATAAAAATCGATTCATTATAATATCCTAAATTGGTATCATTGAATTAAAAGAAAAATATGTTAAGATGGCTAAACTTTTTTACGGCGTAAATAAAAATTTTCGTGGCGGCATTTTTTTTTGGATTTTGCAATAACTATGCGAAAAAAACAGAGACAATGTCAGAAGCAAATTACATGTACGTTTGTGACCGAATATTATAAACCTTCTGTAAAAAAAACAATTTTGACAGACATGCACAACTACATGTGACTTGAAAAGTTGACAAGTCAGATGTAAAAAACATGTCATCTACATGCATCTTTAGAGTCTAAACACAATGTTTGCGGTGCGGTGCGATTTCTCGTTGCGGGAGAGAAAAATAAACATAATACAACGGAAGACGGCGACGGACATAGTTGTCATTTTTTGTTTAAATTTTTTTTTAATTTATTTGTGAACACATTTTTATCATGTTATTTGTTTTCAATAATGTTGTGAACATAGCCAATTATTGAAAAATTATGGCAACCAGTGTGACCAGATTTTTAAAAAATATAAAGCAAAATCATGTTTGAAATACAGCTAAAAAAAAAACTAAAGAAGGAAATTTGAAGCCAAAAAATAAAGCTAAATTTTTTTTATAGCTTCTTGTAGTAACTCGATAAATTGTAAATTGATCAAACTTTAGCTTTACAGCCTGTTCGTCGAACGTTAACGTTCGCATAGACAATAACATTTAAAACAAAAACAAATCTTCGAATTTTGTTTTTGTTTTGAATATAATTTTCTATGCGAACGTTAACGTTCGAAATCGACGAACAGGCTATTATTTTTAACAGTTTCTATGGATTTGCTTAACTTTATTTGTAAGAAGATAACTGTTTAAATGTAATTAGAAACTGTATAATGGCGTTTGATCTAGCAAAACGTTTTGCAAAAGCAAATATTTTTTTTATTAAAACAAGGGATGCCAATTATTTAATAGGTATGAACATAACTTAACTAGTAAAATTTTTACTAGCAGAAATTTTCAAAAAATAGTTGACGGAAGTCGTTGTCGTGATAGAAGTCGTAGCCGTTTGAAATTTGAAATCACGACAACGACAATGTAAAACACATAAGTAAAAAGTTCGCCGTACATATGTCGTTTGCGTCAATCATAATACTAACTTTTAAAAACGACTTTATTTCGACCACGACAACAACACTCATTAGAAGGCCAAACAAAATATTTTACCTGATACCTAAGCCAAAAACTAATTTTTTTCATGATGAAAAAAATAAACGATTTAATTCTAAGTTCTTTTAATGGTTTGAGTCTTCGAAAATTAAAAAGAACGTAGAACGTTTTGCTAATGTAACTATAACCATAATTCGATTTACTTTTGCTCTTGATGCCTGCTAATAGATGAAATAAGTATGTGGTAAATATGCTTTCATCGCTACATGAACTATCACGTAAATCCTTTATATTAAATTTACTTATAACTTGCAGATTTGACTATTACGCTTTTAACTAAAGCACGCATAAATTTATTCGGATAAACTGTTTTATTTATTTTAAAATATAAATAAACACGAAATTGAAATTAAAAAAAGGCTAGGAAAAGCTTAATGCTTCGTTGAAAAAAGCTGAAGAAAAAGCTTAAAGCTAAATGAAATATCTCAAGCTAAAAAGGACAAAATAAAGCTAAATTTAGCTCGAAAAAAGCTAATATGGTCACACTGATGGCAACATCAGAAAGAGAACGAGTATCAAAAATTGAGAGACAAGGCGAATTAAATTCGCTTTGTTGAGAGAGAAAGAAAGTCCGCAATCAAGGCGAATTTACTTCAGGTGGTGTCGAAAAGACAGCCGGTTTTTTTTTTTGTTCAGGCCAGATGTGTCAAAAGTTTGTTTACATGTGCTTTTTAAAATTGAGTTTTTAAATTAACATTTTGCTTTACAACTTATAAATGAAAAAATTAAACAATAAAGAAATGATAAATTAAACTATGTATAAAAATTAAGTTAATATCTTTTTTATATCACCAAAACTAATTTTTACCATTATAACTATAGCTTAAAGCTATTTCTATGATTATGTGCAGTTTAATATTTAAATGTATAAAATGAACACAGAAAAGAAACGGCTTAGATTATTTTAAATACAACATTAAATTCAACCGAATTTGGGAATTAATGCTCACAAAAATTGCACAAGTTTATGTTAGAAAAACTATTATTTTCTTAATTCCAAAAATAATTTTATTTTTTTTTATTATTTATTATTTTTGTTAATTTTAGTTTAGGGATGCCAGATAAATTTTTTCTTCAATCCCAAATTTAAAATAAAAATTACTTAAAATATCCCCTCTAAAAATAAAAAGCCACTAAATAATTCTTTAAAAAAAAAATTATTTAGTTTAGCATAGATAAGCACACTAAAACAATAATGTCATGTAACCAATTTTACAATTTGGTAATTATCTTACAAATTCTGACCAAAAATCTACGTTATTAAAAGAAGTGGAAGTTGTGATCAGTTAATCTAAGATATAATTAATAGATTTTAAATTTCTTGTTCTTATGACTAGTGGTAAAAATATAAACCTTAAAGCATCATGAGAACATTGGCAAACATGCTGCTAGCATTAATGGAGTCTGCCTGGAAATCCATGTTACACCATTTTATATCGTTTAAGAACTTGAAATGTTCACAACTTCAGAAAATTCCAAATGTGGAGAATTAGGGCTATAATAACGACCCACAAACTCATCCATTTAACGCGTAAAATATTAATTGGCTTAGCCATTCAAGAGTGTTCTTTAAATCGAAAAAGCAAAACAATAAAATTGTTCAGTTGTTTGTAATACTCTTTTAAACTAATTTGTATAATTTTTATTATAAAATTCAGTTTAACAAAGAAATAATTGTTTAATATTTGTCGTAAAATTCTTTTATCACGGAAATCTTATTAAAAAATTACATATACAATTTTTGGGTTTTTTGTTTTCGATTTTCAGAACACCCCTGAATACGTTTAAAAGTATTTTTACTTCATAGAGTTTTAACAGGTCAACCTTAACAAATGGGGCAAACATTTTTTAGATGAGAAAAATATGCTGCTGATTAATTTTAAATAAAAAACTGATATTTACTGATTAGTAAATCAGATTTTTCAGCCGTCCGATATTGTATTTGAGCTATAATTTGTTTCATATACATTGTATTAAAATGAGTTTTGTACATAAAAAATCTTACAGATTTTATATATGTATGATGGCTTGTAACAGAAACAAATCTATCAATAATTTCCCTAAAGAGAAAAATGTTTTTTTTACATTCTCAATTTAAGCCCGATATTAATTTTTTTTTTAAACTAATTTGAAATTAGAACCCCAAATCTGGTAGCCCTGCTTTAGTCAACTGTTTTATACAAGGCGAATTCATATATATATTAATTCGCCTTGTTTTTGACATTACATGACCGAAAAATAAAAACAAAATACATGTTGTTTTTTGTGTTGTTGACTTGTTGTAGTCTCGCCGCCACCTGAAGTAAATTCGCCTTGAGGTCAACCTTAACAAATGGGGCAAACATTTTTTAGATGAGAAAAATATGCTGCTGATTAATTTTAAATAAAAAACTGATATTTACTGATTAGTAAATCAGATTTTTCAGCCGTCCGATATTGTATTTGAGCTATAATTTGTTTCATATACATTGTATTAAAATGAGTTTTGTACATAAAAAATCTTACAGATTTTATATATGTATGATGGCTTGTAACAGAAACAAATCTATCAATAATTTCCCTAAAGAGAAAAATGTTTTTTTTACATTCTCAATTTAAGCCCGATATTAATTTTTTTTTTAAACTAATTTGAAATTAGAACCCCAAATCTGGTAGCCCTGCTTTAGTCAACTGTTTTATACAAGGCGAATTCATATATATATTAATTCGCCTTGTTTTTGACATTACATGACCGAAAAATAAAAACAAAATACATGTTGTTTTTTGTGTTGTTGACTTGTTGTAGTCTCGCCGCCACCTGAAGTAAATTCGCCTTGTCCGCAATGAAAATAAAATAGATTTTAATTTTATGCCGTTCCGCACTGCGGTTTTTTACTTCAAAATCGTATGAAAAACCGCACCGCAATAAATTATCGTTATATTGTGTTCAGACTCTTAGTTTTACTTAAAGCAATCTCTTTTTCGGAATATTTCAAGTACGAATTCGGGTTTAAAAATGGATAAGTTAAGTATTTCGCACTTGAATAATCCGTACATGAATAAATATTTCTGTACTTGATTCAAGAAAATCCGTTCTTACCGTACTATTGATACCACTTCGGATGGATTTAAGTACACGCAGAGAAAAAATATGGTTGGGCATGGTTACGGCAAGTACACCACATTGTATTATATGTTGTAATGTTTAACATCAGCAAAATTATAGTTACTGTAAACAGTTATAAATTTGAGTATTGTTGACTAAAAAAAGAATTTGTTTTCTAACAAATAAATAATAATAACTTTCAAAACATATTATATTATTCGCAACCAAATCATGATATTTAATAGCCATAACATGATAACTTTCTATACATTTATAATAATATATTTAAGATGCAATCAAAATATTGTTACTCTAATAATATTTTGTTTGCGCCATTGTTAAAATAATTTTCCAACAAATAAACAAATAAAGAAATTGTATTAACATTAAAAATAATTGTAAAGTGCCAAAAAATAAAAAGTCGATGCAAAAAATTAAATTTATTTTTAATTGTTGTGACAGCACCACTGTATCATAATATGATTACGTCTAATTTTGTTATAATTAACATGACAACAATATGATAACTTCTTAACTTCTTATGATTAACATGATAATAATATGATTAAGGGAAAAATATTATGATGTAATATTACGAATATATTTATTTAGCCATAATATGATTCAATAATAATCGTAATATGGTGACTAAAATCATGAATCTTAAAATAATATGTTGCTCTTAGAAAATGTTTACCACAACCACGTTTTTTCTTTGCCAGCCAGCCAGTCGGACGAACATCGTTGTGATTCGGATAAATATTTAACTCATTCAATTAACTCCCAAATAAAAAACGAGGCAGGTTTGTAAGGGAGAAAGCGTTTTGCTAACCATCTCGCTTACGGTAAAGTAATAAATCTTAAAAGTAATACATTTTGGACACAGAAAGCGCTTTATTCAACGCATATAAAAACTGGTGAGTGTAGCTATTTTTCGTATTCTCCCTTACAAACCTGCTTCGTCCTTGAAATGTAATTTTTTCTTTTAAAAAACATGTTTAGAGTTCCTTCACTAACTTTATTGCATCTCTGTATGTCTTATTTCGTAGCGCAGAATTGTGCGCATTTTTTTAAATTTACCATTCATTAGTGCTTCGCAAAAGGATAAAATTTTTTATTGGGCCCTTATTTATAAAAAATAAAACAGCTTAATAAAAGGTTTATTAAACAAATCTTCATACAAAATCCGTTAATATTTACCCTTCGAGGAAAAAACATGCACTTGCATGAAATTACACGACCTAATTATAATCAATAAAAAAGTCGATTTTTAATTTTTTTCTTTTTGTTTCTTATGGCCTTTTAGATGACGAAATTTAATATGACGTATGAATAAATTTTAATGCTTAAATCTTTTCCTATAAGAAAGCGGCGTTCCAAAAAGCTTTTTAAAATGCAAAACATGCAATGATCCAATTTAGATTTTTTATAACTCCAAATTTGTTGATGATCGATCCACAATTTTCCGTAGGCCCAATATAACATCCGCTTCTCAAAAACACTTAGGTACGCCTAAAACTAAAACAAATCATGATATTTTTTTAAAGTAAATCCGTTACGATTTATAAAACTGTAAGGTAGGTTTTTATAAAGATTTATTAATAATATTTTATAGATTCCATATAAAGCCCACTCTTAAAAATTTGCGAAATCTCGGTGGTGGGTACGGCCGAATATAACACTTTTGCCGGGTTTTTTACGGTACAATATCAGAATAAATTCAATTTTTAACTTTTAGAAGCTGCATGAAATATAACTATTGAGCTAGAACCTCTGTTGCCTTTAAAAGAGACAATTGTGTAATGTTTTAAAAGGTAACAGTAATAAATTAAGTCGTTTTTTGTGCCTGTGAGTCCGTTGAGTTCAAGTGAATATTTAACTTACCCGTATTTTAGCAAACTGTCTTCAACATTAATTCATTGATTGCAAATGGAGGGAAAACAAACTGAATATTAAATCTTGTTAAAGTGCAACTAACTTCGTTTTAATTTTCTATGATGATTATTTTTATTTCACTCTTTAAACACTTTTTATTTTAATTTCAATTCAAACTAATTGAATTGGATTTGACTCAATTTTTTTAACAGCCTATTTGATCCAAATAAATGAAAATAAAACGAACACTTGTTAAAAATAAAGATAAATTTTTTTTAATTTTTATTGGTTTATTTTTTCTACATGAAATTTTTTATTATTTATTTTTTTGGAAATTTTTAAAACAAGAAAGAAATGTGACAAAATTTTAATTTATCATTCACAACGAATCTAAACGTGCCCAATGTGGATTGATTTAAAATCCAAACACGTTATTTTTTGAAAACAGTAACAGCTCTCACAACCAAATTACCCTGTCACACTGTGAAAAGAAACCCGCAAGCAACGTAAAAAATTCGTATTTAATAATTTTATTTGGACGTTATTATTATTTATTTTTTTTTTTTTCTATTCGTCTTAATATTTAAGTACTGCTTTAGGTCAAATGTTAAGGGCCTCGTTAACGTCACTGTCTTACGTTACGTAGTGTTTGGTTTTAAAAATTTTTGGTTTCGTTCGAACTCGTTTCTAGCGCTGTACAATGTTAACCGTACCGATCTTCAAGTAAAACTGAATGTGTTGGCCAATGGTTTGAGCCATGTTTTTTGTATTTCCATAATTTTTTTATTTTAGTTTGTTGTGTTGCTCATTTCATTCTCTATTAATGCACAGCTACAACATTTGAACAAACATATACTTGTAGTTATATAGAAATGTAGATGGTGGATTGAATGTACATATGAAGAGATTCAAGGCGCTTGTTATGAGATACAATAAAAAGGTGATTGATACTGGTTTGGAGAAACAGTGGCACATGTGCTGGGTGTTGATCTAGAGCTTAGTACTGATGTAGTCTATTAGTTGAGGGCAAACCCGCTTTAATCGTTATCTATTTTTGTTGAGAGTGAGTTCGTACAAAATATGAATTTTTAATATTTGAAATGCCGATTTTAATTACTTAGTCAGCTGTTTTATTCATTCTTTTATGACACGATTGCAAAAACACTGCTAATTTATTCTGGTTTAATTTTAATTTAAAATCCACATACTGCATACTTTTAAAGTCGTTGTCTTTTAGCATCTAAAAGAGTTTGTATAATTCTTAAATAATTAAGGATTTAAATTATAATCATATATTTATAAGTTAAAATTATGTTAGATATTTTAAAGTAAATATAATACATAAATTTATCAGGCATGGCAAATTAAGATTATTTTGTTAACTCTTATTAATGCCAAATAGTTCCATTAAAAACTACACTGAAAAAAATTTCTTCACAGATCCAATGAAATTTACATTAATATTCAACCTATGTAACCTTTCATTGGATTAATGAAATGTTTCATAAAATCATTAAAAATTTTGCATTAGTTTAATGACAAACGTTTATTTTATCCATTTTTTCAATGAGAATTCATAAAATCAATGAAAATTTTGTCATTGATTTTATTAATCCTTCATTAATCCAATGAAAGGTTACATAGGTTGAATTTTAATGTAAATTTCATTGGATCTGTGAAGAAAATTTTTTCAGTGTAATAACGAAATACGTTAACGTTCCGGCAGTCTTGCAGTCAAAGTATGCTGAGCATTGTGATCGAAATTTGTAATTACATGTTTTGAAGTTTTAGCTCTTTTATTCTTCTTTTCGTTTTATTAAATGAGCAATGGGAACTTTACCATATTTGTTGCCATTGTGAAAGAACGAAGAAATGGTAACAATAGAACGTCACTTTTGTACCTGACACCAACAACTATTTATACCCTTTACCGAAGGTAAAAGGGTATATATAACTTTGTCATTCCGTTTGTAATTTCTATAATATTAATACTAGACCCTATAGACTATATATATATATATTCTGCATCCTTATGAGAAAGGAAGTTCCAACCTGGTTGTCCGTTTGTCTGTGGAAATGGGTTTTCCGAAGCCCCCAGAAAGTATGGGGGCTTGGTTGGTATATATTTATGTCAGGTATGCTTATTATAATTTTGCTATTGAAATTCATGAAATAATGAGAAAAAACCACGAATACTCTAATTTTTTCCTAAAACTTCTTGTTGTTGTTGTTGTTGTTATACCTTTTTTTGTATCTGGAGAACGGCAATCGCCAAAGTTTCCAAATTAGGTACAAACATTTATGTTATCAATACACAATATCAAAAATTGTATAAAAACCCTATATATCAAAAGATCGGAAATCTTTAGTAAAACATAATTCAACTCGGAAAAACCGCATTGGATACAAAAAAGTTTTGACACAAATAATAATTTTTTTTTTTTAAATACCCATCTTCGGGAACCATAGATCTTCCGAAGTCCAAGTTTAATAACTAAATTAACTGGAAAATGCCTTCTTAAGCATGTCGGTATATAAATATGTGAAATCGGTTAAAAAATGGGCAATTTATGAGAAAAATACTCATAAAATGGGCTAGAAAACATCAAATATTTTTTAAAACCTTAAATTTTAGGGCTATCATATGACCTATAGAAACGCCATGCCATATATATCAAAAGATCAGAAATATTTAGTAGAACATATTTTCCACTCGGAAAATTCGGTTCAGATACAAAAAAAATATGACCAAAATCAAATTTTTTTTTTGAAAAATACCAATTTTCCGAGTCCAATGTAAAGACAAAATAAAGACGTCAGTATATAAATCTGTCAAACCGGTTAAAAAATGGCTAAATTATAACCAAAATACTGAAATCCCAAAAATTACTCTTTTTTTATAATTAAGTTTATCTCTTAATATATTTCATAGCACGCAAACATGTGCAAATAATTAAATGCAATTGAGCGATTAATACTATATATTTAAATATACATATATTGAGATATACTTGTATATAAACTTCTGTTCTTTCCCAACCATTGTGAATATAGTAGTCTAACTTGTTTTCTATTAATGTAGATTGGGTTCTCTGAAAATTCTTTAGGTAATTCAAGATTCCTTATCAATTAATTTTTCATGGGTAAAAAATTTTGGATCCGAAGACGCTATTCCTTCAAAATAACTGTCGCTACTCACTCCATTAAATATTTGTTCATGAAACAGGAAAGAGATTTTTGGTTCTTCCATTACATAGACACTCCGATCCTCATACGTTTAATACGTCTTAAACCGTAACAAACAATAAATGAATAAATTGTGGTGTAATTTGGTCTAATTTAGTTTTACAAGGTAGCGCATAATATAACAATATGATTTATTTAGTGAATAACTTTCTAGATCCCAGCGCCCTCAATTCATTTCGGATATTCGACTTAAGATGTTGGATGGTTGGCGATACCATTCGATCGCAAAAAAAAAGTGTCATAGTTGGACGAGCTGTGTGATCTGTGACTCCTTCTTATTAGAACCACAATTCTGGATTGTTCTCTACCTCGGGCCTTAAATTATTTTGAGTCATTGCCCGATATCGTATGCCTTTCACATTAACCGCAATTCATTCGTCATGTTCGCAAATATATTGTCAAATAAAAAAAAAATATGTGCATCTAAATAAGTGGGTTCTTTTGATGTTCTACAATTATTGATTTTAGGTGCCCCATATTCTGCAGTTTTGCTTATTCATTTGACCATTCAGGTGAAAATGTGCCTCATCGCCAGTGTGACCACAACTAAAAAAAATTTGGATGCTAAATGGGGATTAAAACAATGCTAAAAAATAAATTTGAAAATGCTAGAAAAATGCAAAATTTTTTTTAATAATTGATTCAGTTTAATGAATGAATTATACATTAATTAAACTGAAAATATTTTATATCTTAAAAAAAAATTAAGTTTATATAAAAAAATTATATACATACATAGATTTATTTAACCAAAAAAAAAACAAAAGGCCCTATCTACAAAATATTATATGATAAGCGCTTAAAGCCCTAACCAACAGTTTGCAAAATATGCAACATTGTCAACTGTCAAAAAAAAACTGTTAAGGCGCAACCATGATGTGCTTAAATTGTCTTCAGCAAATGTGCGAATACATGTAAATCATATGAGGCAAACCATATTGAACTTAAAGAAAATTTTTGTTAAGTTTTATGAAACTGTCATTTGCTTAAGCAAAGTGCGAAACTGATCACACATTCCGTACGGAAATAATGTTTTTTGTTTTTGTTTTTTTAAATACATTTGAGCGACTTTTTGTTAATATTTGACAGTAGGTTAAGCAAGGCTATGCATATTATTGTTAGGTTTTACAAGAAAAGTAGAAGAAAAATTATAAACAGTTTAAGGCGATTAATAAATTTATAATTTTAAATAGTTTTTTGTAAAATTTTCAAAATGTTAGATAGGGTTTTTTGCGTTTAAGGTAACGCTATACATATGTACATATCTGTGGCAATAAATAATAATGGCTTAAGTCTAAATTTTGTGTTTTGAGATATTAAGGGTTTTGTCTAAAATAAATTGTATGTTGTATTGTGAAAGTGAAAATATAAATGCGTATACATAGTTTTATTAATAACGACATTTTATACTTGAAATTCAACTGCGTCATAGATCTTGAAGAAGATAATAAGAATATGTAATAAAATTAAAAAGCACTTAAGTCAACTTAAGCCATTATTATTTATTGCCACAGATACAAATAGGTTTATTATTAAATACAAAATATAATATAATTTCCAAATTGTTGGTAAAAATACCATTAGAATATGATCTGTTTTCATCATATTCTAAACACCTATCCAGAATTCAATAGTTGAACTTTGGTTCATCAATTCGTATGCATTCAGCTTTTGGCATGCTGTTCTAAAACCGTTGTTTCTTCTGTAGTAAAATCTACTATTTCTTATCCAATTTTATTTTGTGTGTACAGGGTTTTTTTTTATTTTACATTTGTATAAACGTATAAATGACAAAATACAATTGTAGAGATTGACAGAAGTGATAAGTCATATTGTGAAATAGCAATATAAATATAAAATTTTTAGGATTAAAAAATGCTAAATAATGCTAAAAAAAATATTTCAAAATTGCTGAAAATAATGCTAAATGCTATTTGAAAAATTCGCTGCTAAATCAAAATAAATAATGCTAAATTTAGCAGTGAAAATGCTAAAAAGGTCACACTGCTCATCGCTCATTGTTGGATATGAAATTTGTGTCTGAACAATCGAATGCTGACTTGACGAGTCAAACTTAATGTGTGCGCACTTACGAGCGAAACGAATGATTTTGATTTATTAAATTAATATTAAACAAGTAAGAGTGCTATATTCGGCTGTGCCGAATCTTATATACCCTTCACCATTGTGCGAGCAGAATACAGAGCAACTAGACAAAAACTAAATAAAACTGGTAAATATTTTTTTTTTTAAATAAGAGACAACCGGTTTTGAACTTCGCTTTTCATAAGGGCCCAGAATATATGTACTTTATAGGGTGTAGGATCAATATTGTACATACCTTTTTACCTTCGGTGAAGGGTATAAAAAGAGTAATTTTCGGGGATTCAGGGTTCTAATCACTGCATACGATACTATCGTATCGAATAAACTATTGAATTTTTTTGCATACGATAGACACTGGCGTATCGAATGAAAACTCGATAAATGTAATGTCGAGTTACTCGATGTCGAATGCTATTATTTCAAATTCAATTCATTTCATTCGATATCGAGTTTCAAGATACCAAAATAAATAATTTCGATGAATTTTGCTCGATATCGTATGCGGTGATTAGACCCCAGTATTTCTGTTATGACTCATACATATTTCCGACATTTTGATATATAAGTCATATCCATAGGACGTATAGCAGCCCTAAAATTTAGGTTTTTATAAAAATTTTGATGTTTTTTTGGCCTTTTTTTTAGTATTTTGCTCATAAATTACCCATTGTCTAACCGATTTGATAGTTTTATATACCGACGTGTTAAGGAAGAATTTTACCATTTACTTAAGTTATATATATATATAAACATTTATATAAACTTGTAAATATATATTTTAACAAAGCTAATTATAAAAAAGAGTAATTTTTGTGGATTCAGTATTTCGGTTATAACTCTGCCATTTTTTAACCGATTTGGCAGATTTATATACCGACGTGTTGAAGAAGAAATTTACCATTTACTTTAGTTATAAAGCTTGGACTCGGGGAGATCTATGGTTCCCGAAAGTTGGGTATTTAAAAAAAAAATTTAACTTTGGTTATAACTTTTTTGTATCTGAACCGATTTTCCCGAGTTTTTTATAAAATATGTTCTACTAAAAATTTAAATTTAGGTTTTTATAAAATTTTTAATTTTTTTTTGTACGGGAGGTACCACGCCCACTTCTCCCGCCCACATTTTGTAGGATGGTGTGTATTGGCAACCTAAATGTGTGTACCTAATTTGGAAACTTTTGCTCTTGCCGTTCTCAAGATATACAGAAATAAAAAAATACAACAACAACAAGGGATTTTTGGAAAAATTTAGAGGTAGTCGTGGTTTTTTGCTCATATCTACGTCATTTTTGGACCGATCTGGCTGAATTTTAATAGCAAGAAATGGTGGACTGTATGTAACATAAATGTAAAACAACCTAGCCGCTATCATGTCTGGATTATCCGGAAAACACATATCAAACGTAAGACGGACAGACGGACAGACGGACAGACGGACAGACGGACAGACGGACATCGTTAAATCAACTTCTCTTCTCATATGGACCCAGAATATATATACTTTATGGGGTCTAAAATCAATATTGTGGAAATTACAAACGTTATGACAAACTTATATATACCATTTTACACCTGTGGTGAAGGGTATAAAAACAAATTAAAATGTTAATGAAATTAAATATTTATTTCTAGATTTTGTTTAACTATAAAAATAATTGATTTAATTTATACATTAATTAGGTTTTAATACTTTTTATCAAGGCTGGATACCGAAACGAAGTTTGGTATCGGTATTTACATATTAGTTTTTTCGGTATCGATATATTAGTTATATCGGTATACCTGTATATATTCTTTTATAACGGTATATATCGGTATTAAAATTAAATGAACCAAACCAAAAAAAAAAAAGAATATATTTATACACATATTTATGTATATGTGTATGTATTTTATATACAAATGTGTATGCATTATATTTTATTTATTGATTTCAACTAAAAATATAAGAAACATTAGAGATCATTAAATGACATAAAAAAAGAAAAAAATTTAATAATTCATTATTAATACGATTTCCGTATTATGTTGTATAAAAGAAACTTGTATTTATGTACCTAAACTCCCTGCCACATAAAAAGGGCAACCTAACACAAAGAAGCGGAAAAAAAATTAATATTTATAAGGAATCTAGATATATTCGTATTATGATTATAATATTGATGGCATTGGACTTGCAAATCGCATTCTATTAAGTTGTGGATCCGAATCGTCTGAATCTGACTCTGATTCAGAACTTATGGTTTCCACAGGCACGTTGCTTCCAGACTGTCCTTCATCATTTTTGATTTTATATGTTCACAATTTTTGTTCTTTATAACAAGAGCTACAATTTTGTCTGAGGGAAAATCAAAATTCCGAACGGTTTGCAAGACATGAGCCTGAGAAAATGATCACTTTTTTGCAAAAATGACACCGAGGCTGTTCTAACAGTGTAATTTCGGCAACTGATAAACGTTCTATTCTCAGAGCAGCATCAAATTCTCGGAACTCTTCTGCACAAACTAATGCCAAAACTGGTGGCTCGGCAAGCGTAAGAAGAGTGCAGCGTATAATTTTGAAGGCTTAACGTCTAAAGCGATTAAAACTTTGCGATGCTCGAAAAAATATGCGCTTGGGTTCTTGTCGAACTCACATGCCTTGAAATAACGAGTGGCACCGTGTCGTTTTTTTTTCAGAAAAAAAAAATTTAACTAGGAAGGCCCAGATGGCTTCAATAGAAGAGCATCAATTGAATCGCTGGCATAGCATAGTGGTAGGGGTTATGGTGTAAGGAGTTATATCCTTGAAAACATTTTTGTAAGCTTTCAGTGGATATCCCAGCATTAAAATCCAACAATTCATATTGTCCAGGTGGTTAAGTAAGGGCTAAGCAATCAAAATATTAAGTGCTCGATTGGCCCCCTTACTCACCGGACGTTAACATCAGTCAAAATGTTTGGGAATGGGTAGCTCGTAAAGAGTATAGTTCTGGAAAATACTATACTACCAAAAAAGAAATTATTGAAGGCATAAAAGTGGCTTGGCCTACCATTTCGCTAGTTTACATAAAGTAATTGTATGATTCTATACTTAATCGAATTAACGAAACAATCTGTAAAAATGGAGGCTCTTCGCATTATTTAAAAGGCTTTAAAATGAATAAATTTTCATCAAATGTAAATAAAATTAAAAATTTGTATTGCAAACAAATAGAAGGGTCCTATTCATGTTACGCAAATTTTGGTTTACAAAATATTTTATAAAAACAAAACAAGTGTATTTATTGAACCAATTTTTGTTGTATTCAATAACATATTATTTACCTTTAAGAAAACAAAAACTATTGCGGGATGTCCTAATAAAGTGACGCAAAAAATATAGACAATTTTGGTCAATCCCAAAACAAGATTATAATCGGACTTTTCCAAAACACAAATTTCATCTCAGAGCAAGTAAACAGAGACACCTTTAAAACACAAAACAATCCACCGATAATTGTTTGCAAATATCGGAGATAGTTACAGTTGTACAAATTTCAAAGGGGTGTCCTATTCATGTGGCGGGGAGTGTATATGTAAGAAAACTCTTGTTAAAAAAATTTAAGAAAAATATTTTGAAATTGAAGTGAATTGCTTGGTTACAAATTTAATTTATTTTAAGATTTATCTTCTTAAATGCTGATAATAAGCAAAAATCGAATTAATTTTTCATTACGTTCTTACGCCCATTTATGGTATAATAATTTGAAAGGTAGTTTTTACAACAATTCCTTTATGGCTCGAATGACTAAAATTGCATTTAGGCTTTTCTCGTCTTACCTTCTGCGGTAAGAGTTTATAATGTATTTCAATACTGAAAATTACCGCTCCACCCTCACTTGCTCCGCTAGGAAAACTAACATAACTTTTGATATTGCATTTATGTAGTTGCAGCTTGGCTTTATTTTGTTCTTTCTACCACCCAAGAACATTTAAGTGTCTTTTTACTCGTTTTTCTTTAGCGGAAGTACAAAGTAATTCGCGTTTATTGCTGTCATTTGGCGTTAAAGACAAACTTCCTTTTTAATATTTATTAGGATTGCTTCTATACAGTCTGAAGATAAATTTGTACTGCATTTTATATTATCTTCATCAAGACCTAAGCAACTATTTTGGCTAATTGGTTGGCATCTTCACATATACTCTTACAATATGATCAACTGCATGTTCAATGAAATTGCCTTTACGAAAGCTATTCCAACGCGGATCTAAAAACAATGCGCCTAGAAAACAGTCGTTCTGAAAAATAATATATTACTTCTTTTTTATTTATTCTACTATATTGTATGAAAAATTGCTTTTGACTTTCTGTAGTTCAACTTGACATGTAAACCAGGCATCAAAGGCGTCTCCAAATGTTAACTGTGCTTTTTAAAGAATTTTCGTGGCAATGTTCGCTGGCCGAAAAGCTCCTTCAGCATATTTTATATGTTCTCATATTTCATCGCATATATAGAAATCATTATAAGCCTTTTACGTTTTCTAAAAATTCTTTGATTTTATCATCTACAACAGTAGACGACCAACGGGTGGCTTAATTAGTTAGAGGTTTCAAAGGATTATGACTTTTTAGTTAAATATTTATATTTGGCGTTCTTAACTTTATTCTACCACAGTTCTTGCTTTTTAGTAACTTTAAGAAGTTCATGATCCTTTAGTACAGCGTTAAAATTTCATAGTATATAACAAAACCAAAAAAGTTTTGTGACCGTAGAGCGTCAAGTTAATAAACATATTTTTCTTTAGCACAAGTTTTTATATTTGAAAAATAAAACATATTATTTTTTAATACCGGTATTAAGGGAAACGGTATACGTATACCGGTATTTTATGCAAAACCCTTGTTTCGGTATCTGTATCAATACCGGTATTCAATTTAAACGGTATCGGTTTCCAACCTTGCTTTTCATACAATGCAATAACCTGAAAAAAACTACTGAAAATTTATTCTGTGATTATCAAAGTTATTTTCGGGAATACAAAGTTTATTATTAATACGATCTTCGTATGACGTGCTAAATTCCCAGTTTTTCACATTTGATAAATACACTGAAATTTATTGTTGAGGGAAAGCAAGCCTCTATGCGCATTTCGCCGGTTGCTTACACCAGCTCATCAGGAAACCTTTTCCAAAGATTTTAGAAAAGCCAAAAATATTAAACAAATAAAACCTTAAGCGAATAAGAGTTATAAACACTCTAAGTCTTACCTGTAACAATATCAAAGCTTAAACAAAACACCAACAATAAACAGTGAGTTTATCTTTTCTTACATCCCCTACAATTGGTTGGGTTCTTTCCGACTCGAATTGTAGTTGTAAGTGGGTTAAAAGAAAAAACAAAATTAAAAAACAAACCGCTTCATTCTATTGTCTTCGTAAGAAAACAACGAACTAAACCAATTTGCCAATTCAGTTTTATGCACGGGCACATGCAATTATATTATCAAAGTTATTTTCGGGAATACAAAGTTTTTTAAAGGTTATTTAATAAAAAAAAGACAACTTTCACAGAAATTGTCCAAAATTTGTACCGATATGTAACGAATTTGAGCCGTATAACGCTTAAAAACTATAAGAGATAAGTATGATCTAAGAGATACATAATATTCATATATTTTAAATAAATTTTGTAATGCATATTGCTCTTAAAAAGAGAATACTCTTTTTTGTTGTTTAAACTCCATAAAATTCTCTGGGGCAAACAAATTTATATTACCTAATATTAACTGTAACGTAGACGGAGGTAACCATAATATGGTTCTGGATTCCTTGTGGAATAACAAAGTAAGGTGTCTCAAGTGCCTTAAATGATAAGTTGTAAACATTCTTCGACGTCACTACTTATTAATTACCTTAATTTGTCCGTTCCTAGTAGTTCTAAGGAGACGGCAAATAATACTTTATGTGGGAAACAAAATAGTCGCTGTATCAGCGTGTATTTCGTGTATTAACTTGTATTTCAAATACTTTTTTGAATTACAAAAATGTAAACAACAATTTGAAAATTGAATCTTTTTTCGTGTATTAACTTGTATTTCCAATACTATTTTGAATTACAAAAATTTTAACAACAATTTGTATAAGTAAATTGAATCTTATTTCGTGTATTAACTTGTATTTCAAATACTATTTTGTTTTACAAAAATTTTAACAACAATTTGTATAAGTAAATTGAATCTTTTTTCGTGTATTAATTTGTATTTCAAATACTATTTTGAATTACAGAAACGTAAACAACAATTTGTATAAGTAAATTGAATCTTATTTCGTGTATTTTATATTAACTATATTTATTAGCTGTAAAACAAAAGTAAACAACATAAATTTTTAACAGTTAATTGATAAATTACTTTTTATATAAGAACAAAAGTTTTTATAAATGAATTGAAGTTTTATAAATAAATTATATTAAAACAAAAAAAAAAAAAAAAAAAAAACAAAAAAATATTTTTTTATTGCTTTTAGTAACATTTACAATGAATCTTTTTCATAAAAATGTCAATATTTTATTGAGAGAATGGAGAATGAAAATAATTCACTCAGCTAAAGAAATTTTAGCATTTAAATAATGAAATTATTTCGTAAGACGAACAATTTTAATTTATTAAATTATTGAAAGTCTTCATTAAAATAGTGATAAAAAATATTATTTTCAATGAAATTGTTTCATTAAAATCTTTTTATTTATCATCAAATTAATGAATATGTTCAGGAATATTATGAATTTTAATTTATTATTTTATTGAAAGTCTTCATTAAAATAGTGATAATAAATATTATTTTCAGTGAAATTGTTTCATTAAAATCTTGTATGTTTATCATCAAATTAATGAATAATTTCAGGAATATTATGAATTTTAATTTATTAATTTATTGAAAGTCTTCATTAAAATAGTGATAAAAAATATTATTTTCAATGAAATTGTTTAATTAAAATCTTGTATTTTTATCATCAAATTAATGAATATTATGAAATAAAATCATTGTATATAATAAATATATTTTATTCATCCAATGAACAATATTCATAGAACTAATGTAATGTTTCATTAGTACATTTCAATGAAACAGGTTTCATTGATCCAACCAAGTGCTGCATAGGTTCCTTTTTAATGTAATTTTTCATGGAATTAATGTCAAAATTCAGTGGTATTGCGAAGAAAATTCTTTCAGTGTAGTACAACTTACGTTACAAGCTGTCATAAGTTAAAAACGACCGTTTCAAAGTAGTGTCAATAGAAAACGTAGTTGTAGTAGGTAGTCGTTTAAGTTGAAGCGCAAAATTCGAAATTTTAACTTTTTTGCGCTACAGAGCAATATGAATCATTGAGTGCAATATACGCCCGTTGTGTTGTCGAGAAAGAAATGCCTGATAAGGCACTAAAAACTCATCATTAGTTATAGCATATCTTCATCCTAAAAACTACAACATTCCGGCGGAAACAACGATTAATGGAACAAATTTACCAGTTTTATTTATTAAAACACCAAGCACTAAAAAACAACATTGAAGAAATCAAACCATGTCATAGAAGATTTTAAATTGTGGTCGACGAATGTACAGATATTTCATAAAAAAAACATCTTTATATTACTATTCATTTCTATGTATAATTCTTTAAAATTCTGTTGAAATTATATAATCCTGTCTAAGAGGGATTTTTTGTAACTTTTCAAAAATGTGGTTGTAGTCTATTGATATAGACATGCTTTACCACCAACAAACTAAACCTTATTTAAATAAATTTATTAAATTCCTTTAATTTAATTTAATACCAAAGTTCTAAAAAATTCTAAAGCTGTGTTCACCCTTTTTAAATATTTGACGTCCTACACGTAACCACTAGTTTTATTAAAACATTATTTGCTTTTGCTAAACGTTTGGCTAGATCAAACATCATTGAACAGTTTCTAAATCACTTTTTACAAATTTATTCTTACAGATAAAGTTAATTAAATCAATAGAAATTGTTAAAGTTTGTTCAATTTACTGGTCACGCTTTTTTTTTAGATTTTTTCGTCAAATATTTGTTATTTCAAAAACTAATATAATATTATGTTTTTATTTATTCGAATTAAAACAGGTTAACCGGTTAGCTTTTGAATGCTTAACCGAAACCGGGTTATTTAAAATAGCAACTTTTCGTAATATCCGAAAGATGGATTAAAATAAGTCGGATAATCGATCTTCCTATGGAAGACTAATATAATTGACCATGGCAATAGCCAAAGTTTATGTAACCATAAAATTTAAAAATTTTTTGTCAAAAATAGTTTTATTAGAAGAGGCCAAGTAGAAAAATATGTTTTCTTTACGAGAATCGAATCGATTGCCGGTTTAAAACTCAGAATTTGTGACATGATTAACAAAAAAGCCAGCCATTTTGCCAAATTTAATTAGATCGATATTTGTTTATGCATGGCCATGGTCGAAATATAATTATTTTAACCAACTTATTCTTGTTAAAAACTCCTGTATATCAATAACATTTTTAACTTATTTAAAATTAAAATTGTACTTTGAATAAAGGTATTAAAGATTTTAAAAATTCAACAAATCATACGATTAAACCATGCGATAAGTCGCGATTACGAGTTTAATCGACTTGCAAACCAAAACTTTATTGAACTATAACTTTGCAAAAAAGATCCACTGTGTCGCGGTGCTTATGGCCTTCTTTATTTATAAATACAAGCAATATGGTTTAAAGAGCTTATAACTTTATTGGGGAATTTTTTGCGATTAGCATTGAAAAATGATATCTTATAAGTGATGTCCATTTTCTGCTTCGCACATACGTGTTCTTTTAAGTACATTGTCTATAACTTTTCGCAAGATTTCGGGTATATTGGGCATGATTTCATTTCGAATGTTGAGTATGGTTCTTGGTTTGTTAACGAACGCTCTTTCTTTTAAATATCCCCAAAGAAAACAGTAAGGATCTGTTAAATCTGGTGAACGTGGAAGCCAGTTAAAATCGCTTGTGCGCGAAATAACGATATGCACGCTGTGTCAATACAATAGCCTGTTGGTTTGAAAAATAAAATCAAATTATTTTTGTACGTTTTTCGATCGTATAATGATTCATAATTAATTCCCCAAGTATCCTTCACAAAATGCTGGAAAAAAAAACAAAAAAAGAATAATAATTAAAAAAGTTATAAAGAATTCAAACCACATAGCTCATTCTGCGCCACCCTGTACAACCACAGAGCACACAAAAGCGTCACGTGAAAGAAAAAATTGTATTTTGCTGTTTTTTTTTTTTTTCTTCGAAAACTGCCCTTTTTGCATTTTTGTTTTGATCACGCAATTTGTGTTGATTGTAACTGCCGGCCTGTTTTTACACATTGCAATTTCACGGTAAATGTTTACAAAACAAAATATGTGTTATATTAATATTATTCGGCTTGAGGTCTGTTTCATAAATTATAATAAAAATAAAAACTCTTGTTCTGTTCTAATTTTTAATTATTTATTTATTCCAATATTTCGACCAACTTTGTTGGTCATCCTCAGGGAAATAGTTATGATTTAATATTTAATGCAGTGTTGTCCGATGTTATCGTTTAAAGTTTTTCTCACTGACTGTCTAATAATTTTCTTTTGTTTATTAATCTTGTGTTTGTTTATTGTATGACGATATATGTGAGCGCAATTATCAGTATCAGTTTTGTAGTTAATTCTCTTTTCGTTTGGTGTATTTATAATATGTAGCATCTCCTGCATGTATCGTTTAGTGTAATTATTCTCTCCCACAAGTATTCTCACCTTATCGAAGTCTGGTTGATGTCCCGTTTTTGCACAGTGGGCTGCTAGTGCTGTTTTTTGTGTTAAAGGTTTGTCATTTGATTTTAAGTCGTATTTGTGCGATGATAATCTTGTCTTTAGTTTTGTCTTCGTTGTACCAACATATATCTCTTGGCATATGTCAGTATCGTCCCCTTTACATTTAAGCTGATATACTAGATTGGATTTATCTAGTTTGTCTATTCTGGATTTCATGTTATTAAACAATCTGTTCATTGTGTTGCTCGTTTTCATTGCTAATAAGTAATTTTGTTTGTTGTATATATCTGAATACTTCATCCTTTCTGACAGCCCAGGTATATATTCTATTGACCTATATATCTTTGGTGGTTCCTCCGTCCTTAATAAAAATATTACAAATAAAGAATTAATTTTTAGTCCCTTACAATCTTCTTTGCTTTCAACTTGAACATAAGTTAATGCTTGTTTTGTTTCATATTCCATTTTTAAAACATAAATGTTGCCCCAAAGACGTTTGGTGGATAAAAGGAGTAAGTAAAAAAAGGAGTAATAAATAGTTGGAAAATGACAAATATAGTTGTGGTTTTCAATATTTTGTTTGTGCAGCAATAAAATAACCAAACAACAAAGCAAAAAATTAAAATCACAATAAAAAACCTCCAAAACAAAAAGATGAGAAAAGACCGGAAGTAAAAAATAAACAAAAGACTTTTAAAGCAAAAAATCTGAATTTAATTCAATAAAATCCATTATAAAAAGTAACAACAAACACAATATTTTGTCATAACGATGGTTTTATTGTATATTTTACATTGTCAGTATTTAAATTGTAATATAGTGAATACATCTGGTTCGTCTCTCTTTTAAGCTTGATGTACAAAGTGTCAAAGTCGATTTTGGTTTTGCTGTTATTGGCGTTAAATGTTTTATTTTTGTTAACTTTTTTAACATTGCGCTTTTGGCAAGACTTAATACATATGGTTTTGATGGTTTTGTTAGAAGAGGTTTTTTGGTTTTCATTCTCAAAATATCTGTGGCATTTTGACAAAATATCTGACGTCGAGCTAAGATAACAAAAAAGTTTTTAAAAAAAGCCAGGTGAAGCAATCATTTTTATTAAATAATAAAATAAACCAAAATTAAAGAAAAATTCCGTTTATAATACAAAATTTTAAAAACATTAACAACAATTTATTTTGAATAAAAATTCGTATGACTAACAGCATTTTTTCCACAGCTGTGTAGATGCTGTTCTTTTAACTTTATTATGCTGACAAAAAGGTTGGCTTGTCATAACGTCCAGTGTCATAATGTCCATCAGAGAAATGTCATAGCGTCCGCGGACGTTATGACACCTTGCAACTTAACTTTATGGTACAACAAATAGCAGCTTCGCAAATCACAGCTTCTGTGCACAACCGGCCTTCGGCCGGGCGCAAGGATTTTCTCCTCTATGGTATAACAAACACCGGCTTCGCTAAGTAAAGCTTCTAAAATCTGCCTTGTTTCCGAACGAAGGCCGACTACGCAGAGAAGCTTTAGTTAGCGAAGCCGGTTTTTGTTATACCATAGAAGAAAAAATCCTTGTACCCGGCCTAAGGCCGGCTGTGCAGAGGAGCTTTGATTTGCGAAGCTGCTATTTGTTGTACCATAGAGGAGAAAATCCTTGCGCCCGGCCGAAGACCCGCTATGTCGAGACGCTTTAGTTAGCGAAGCCGGTGTTTTTTATACCATAGAGGAGAAAATCCTTGCACCCAAAAGTGTTTTCGTTATATATTTAATATATACACCCAGAGAAAAAGCAGAAATACCATTTTTTAAAAAATTTTAACCATATTATGTTTAATTTAACCAATTCATTGTCACCGACAACCATATTATGGTTAAATTAGTTTCTTTAAAAATAGTTTTGTTGGTTGTGACCATAATAAAACATGTTTTCTCTGCGCGTATATAGATTTTTTTTTTGTATTTAACTTCTTTAGTAATTATGGACACTGTGACACTTTTGAAAATGTCATAATGTCCATTTGCAAAGTGTCATAATGTCCACGGACATTATGACATTTTCAAAAGTGTCATTAAGTCCATGGACACTGTGACACTTTTTGGAGTGTCATAACGTCCATGGACACTATGACACTGGACGTTATGACATGCCACCACAAAAAGTGGTAATGCGTGTTTGTTGTAAATACTAATATTTATAAAGATCACCACAATACATCATGTTTATTTATCGTAAATAATGGACCGATAATTACGAAGTTCGGTTATTAGTTTTAAACTAAGTGAACTGGAGTAAATTTCAATACAATAAACCAATTGGTTAGAGTTATAGGTGTTTTCAGTGCTTTTCGGAAGGCGGCTTTATCTGGGCCGATCATTCAAAATTATTTTTTTTTGCCATTTCTTTTCTTCTCATATTTTCTGCATTCCAATATAATTCTTTCGATTTTCATGTCATACATCTTCAGTATTTTTTTTTTTTTTTTTTAAATTTTGAATCTGCTATCTGCAAAAAGATTTATGGCCATTTTCTCATTAGGCGGTTATCTTTTTTCCCAACGAAAAACTGCACATAAAAAAAATTTGGTTTTCTCAATGTCTCATTTGCTTCGATTTTATCGCAAAGCTAACCGGCACTCATCTGCCAATTATTTATTTTCCTTTTGTTTGCCGTTCAGATAAATTCAATCAGCTGACTCCCAACTTTTGCATGTATTTTGAGTGGTGTTGCCAACTGACAATAATGTTTTTTGCTGGTATATTGAGAAACCCAAAATAGTTTACGGACAGTTTATCGGTCCAATAAATTAACTTTGACATTAAGTAACAGACAGTTTGTCGATACATTGAGAAAATGGCCATAAATCTCATACTATTTCTATATTACTTTCAAATCCCTAAGAAAATCTTTAATAGGCTTATTTTGTTCTTGTGATCGGTTGTAAAAAACAAATCAATCATATAAATAAAATAAAACCTTCAAAATTCTAAGCAGCTTCACTCCAGAAAATATTGTTTCCGGGAAAACCAATAGCATAATACCATTGTTATTAAGGTTATTTTTAAACGAGAAAGAAAATTATGAACTATCAATTCTCAATTCTGTATACTAGCGGATCTTTCAGAAATAAAGTATTTCAGAACTGAAAATATTTAAATGTTTTGGAAAAATATATTGCTAACATTTCACGTATTGCGTTGAGAATTTTATCGATGCCGGGGCACACGTCTTAAAGTAAATTTGCTTTTTCTTATAACACTGAATTAAGCTTTATTTTAAAACATAAATTTTTAAACTTTATTTTAGAACTAAGTTCTAAGTATGTAATACATATAAAAGTCTGAATAACGTAACCATGCAAAAGTTAAAATATAAATAGTATACCAGTATTATTTTATGTATAGAAAATTTAAATTTTAACTGCCTGTTTAAGAAACGCAAGCACAAAAGTGACAAGTTTAACTAACATTTAAAACAAATTTGGAATTTGTTAAATTTTGTTAATTTTCTTTATACATAATAAATAATTTAATTGAATAATTTTCTTTAGAAATTCATACACATTTGCACCTTTAATATAAATACTGTATGTTTTTAAATGCATGAATTCCAATAAAAAATTCTTTCCTCCTTTTATTTTTATAAATATGTAATTGTTTTTTATTTTTAACAAAAAGTGCCATTTGGTGGTAAAAAGTACTTTTTATGTGAAGTTCAGCACCATTTCAAAATTAAAATTTTGCAACACTGTTATTAATAAAAAAATTAGTATTCCCGAAAAAAATTTTGATAAGTAGATTCTATTTGTAAGTCAAATTGTATGAAAAATGTGGTGTCGACTAGGGATGCTAATCAGGACTAGTTTTCACAAATCCCTTGATTCAGAATTTTAAAAACATTTTATAAATATTTATTTAAGCAAAAAACGTCTTTAAAAAAGGTTTACAAACAAAAGTTTTATAATTCATTTAACATTATACCCAGCTAACATAGGATGGTTGTTCGCCGATTGTGTTTAACAAAAAACTCCTTAAAGTATCTTCTGATGGTGATCTGACGAGTAACAATAACAATAACATAAATTTATTCCATTATATCTTTTTTAAACCGGTTATCCGGTTTTATTGACATACCCAATAAAAAATGAACTTGACTTGCGAAGCACTTTTAGTAAATTTTAAAAACAAATTTAAAAAAGTATAGCATTTTAAGAGACACGACATTCCCTTACTACGAAGCAGGTTTGTAAGGAAGCATTTTGAAGAATAACAGTAACAAAAAATTAATTAAATTTATTAAAAATCATTTCTTCCGTAAGCGATATGGTAAGCGAAACTTTTACGTTTCTCCATTACAAACCTGCTTCGTTGGAAGCTTCATTTTCTATTGGGTAAATAATAACACACAAATCACATTAATTACCCAGTAAAAACGTTGCCCACAAAATTGTATGTTGAGTAATCAGAAAAAAGTAAAAATACTTCTTACAATTCTACTGAAATCACCAATGAATTTTACAAGGGATGTCCCAAAGTAAACGCATTCAAAAGTAAGTCATTGTTGTTTACCTACTAATATCTGAAAAATAAGTAGTAAAGAAGAAGAAAACTACTTAATTTAGAATGAAAGAAGCTATTCATTTTAAAAAAGAAAAAGTTTTTACTGGGTATTGAAATAAAAAATTTACTACCTATTTCCGATGGGCGAAGGAATTCTTTCTTTCGTACAACTACATTCTTTATTAGGGATGCCAATCGGGATTGATATTAGAAAACCAATTCTGGATCCCGGGATTTCGGGATTTTTCGGAATTTTTTTTAAGTAAACAACACTTTTTTTATTTATTTATGAATTTTAAAATTATAATGGTGATTTTTTAAGAGCTATACGAAAGTTAAAAAAAAAACACATAAAATTCAGAAAAATGCATGAAATCTTTATTTTAATCGATATTACGGTCCATATAATTTAATATTTGAAGATCATTTCATGCAAATGTTGACCGTAACTGCGCCTCAAATGGTCCATCCGCTGAGTCCAATTTTGGCATACTCTTTCCATTATTTCGGCCGGTATCTCATGAATAAGTGCTTCTATGTTGTCTTCCAATGCGTCAATTGAAGCGGGCATGTGTGTATAGACATGAGCTTTAACATAGCACCACAAAAAATAGTCTAAATGCAATTGTCAATTGACCGGTCCCGAACGTGAAATAAAATGTTCACCGAAATCGCCTCTTAATAAGTCCATTGTTAAGCGAGCTGTGTGGCATGTGGCACCGTCTTGTTGAAACCACATGTCATGCAAGTCAAGCTCTTGCGTTTTGGGTAAAAAAATGTTGGATATCATCTCACGGTAGCGCTCACCATTCACAGTTACGTTACGATTCGCATTATCTTTGAAGAAGTACGATCCAATGATGCCACCAGCTCATAAACCGCACCAAACTGTGAGTTTTTCTGGATGCATTGGTAGCTCTTGCAATGCATCTGGCTCACTCCAAAATCGACCATTCTGCTCATTAACGTACCCATTGAGCCAAAAATTAGCTTAGTCGCTGAACACAATTTTTCGATAAAAACTTTCTTAACAGAGCACGCATTTTGATAATAAAATTCAATAATTTGCAAGCGTTGTTCGTTTGTAAGACAATTCAAGGTTATATTATAGACCAAACTGAAGATGTTTGACAGTGAAACAAAACACGAAACGTGCGTCAGCTGTTTAAGCCAGTGTTGCCAAAAAGATAATAGCTAAAAAATCACCCGATATATATAAGGGTCATTCTACGTTAAGAGGTTATCTGATATTAGGAATGGCGGCTTGATACAAATATTTAAAATAATAACTTTTTTCAATATAATCGTATTTAATCAGGTAGTATGAATGCGTGTTTAATAATGGCCAGTCAAGTAATATAATTTTACCGGTATTTTAAGTGACCAGGGGAGATACTCTACACAGGGTAAAGACATGAAGGCCAGGACTCGATACCTTACTTTACAGGGGAAAGATAAATTAAATAAAACAAACCTTATTTTCTTAAGAATCAACTTTATTTACTCAATATTTGGTGATAGCTTAAAACAAAAAAAAAATTAGACTAAAATTTCCATACAGTCTTCTTTTATGTAACTTAGACAACAAAAATACTTACTTTACTTACATAAACGTGGCCAAAAAAATTGCACATATTTTGCAATTTAAGGCGACAAAAACATATAGAGCATCAATGCATCAATGTAACTCTTACACCCTGCTCATATAAAATAAGGCACACATACTTAAATTTTTAAAGCGTTAAAACACGTATAACGTGTATAGGGGATATGTGTTGTTTTAACGTAAAATGATATACGTGAAATACTAAGAAAGAAGTAATATCGCACTTCCTTTATTTACCCTGGACGCAAAATCTCTACCCTGGCATCAGATGAAGCAGGGGAAATACGGCAGGGGAGAGATTTTTTCATAAAAAACTAGCACAATCAGCAACATATGTATTGTAACGAAAAAGCAAACTAACACAGTAAATTATACTGATATTCAAATAAAAAAACATTACAAACAAACTAAAACCACAAATTACATGCGAATAAAACTCACCAGGGGAGATACATCAATCACTGACACGTGCGAGCGATCCGAGTGGTGTGGTCGAATTATCGGCCCAATAAGAGCACGCTAGTGGCTCGCGCGGTTTTTATTGTTAAATCCACTTCGAAACAAATGTTTTGCTATTTAAATTTGCAGCGTCAATGCATTTTAGCGGCATTTTTTAACGGTCGAAAAATGTGCAGGGGAGGAGACTTAAAATACTAGGGACAAAACGTGTGTAATTTTTTTTAATAGAATATGAAAGTAATTTGAAAGTTAATGCAAATGACTATCATTGTTATTTATACTACTTTATGTTATAAATAACAATTAGATGTTTAATGAATTAGTAATGTGTTAAATTTCAAAGATTTTGTTACAGAAAAGTAAAGGGACAGGCCAGGGTAGATACTTTTTTCTAGGTAAACATAAAATTATGAATAAACTAAGGTAATTTAGGTATTGCAATTTATTGTCAAAAATGTATACTTTATTTATTATTAAACACGTTTGATATTTCCACAAATTTTCAATTTATATATGATTTTTTAATGTAGCCGTCGATAGTACCTTTTAACGTAGAATGACCCATAACATGTATTTTTAAAAAAGAAAAATAAGTTTTATAAAAATAAAAAATACAACCGAAATATAATTTATAATAATTTTTTTTTTTTATAGAGTATAAAAATTCAATAAAAATTTAAATTATTGTACACAAAAGTTGATATATTAAAAATCCCGGGATTAATAAAAATAAATACCGGTATTTCGGGATTCGTGATTTCCCGTTTGGCATCCTTAATATGTATATATTATATATGTGTAAATAAATAAATAAAAATTGATATATATATATATACCACAAACAAATGACTTGCAAAACAGCTTTTGTCAGATGGTTTGTCAGATCAAAAAAGAACACGCTCTAATTGAAACATTTTACACTGCTAATTCCATCGGACATTTCTTTTTCGTTTACACGACATGTATGATTTTGTAGTGGGAAATTTGACAAGTTCACAGCTAAAGACAGATCGTGTAAAAGAACCTTAATCAAGTAAAGAACAATTACCCATAACAGGAAAAAAATCAGCCCTAAAATCATGGGGGAAAATCATCGTTTGAATATGTTGCAGTGTTGCAAAATTTAAATTTTGAAATGGTACTAAACTTTAGCTGAAAGAGTATTTTTCCCACCAAATGGTACATTTTGTTAAAAAAAAAAACAATAATTTATGAAAATAAAAGAAGCAAAAAATATTTTATTGGAATTCATTTATCTAAGTTTTAATAGCCAACAGTATTTATATTTGAGGTACACATGTAAATAATATTTCTGTTATACATAAGCGTCAAGCGCCCCGTCAATTTACAATATTATTGTAATTATATGTTATTCGCCATATTATTTCTATATTGTCCTATATTATTTAATAAGTGGCACAATGGTTTTAATTAAAATATGGCTCAACTCTTATAAAAAACAAACATTTTTTGTCAAGAATAAAAACTGGGAATTAAGCACGAATAACAAAATCTTTTGAAATTAAAATTTTGTATTCCCAAAAATTGAAATTACTTTTTGATAACAAACATAACCTTGAAAGCAAAACAATATGATACATTGTTGCCAACACATTTCACAGTATATTGCACTTCTTTTCTAATTTCGATTCTTGCCAATATATTGTGTCACATTCGAATATCACATACACATTGCCGATAAAATTTAACAGTTATATTGCAAGTGTATGAGCCGCTTAAGGTACGTGTTTTCAGTATTTTCTAAAAAAAATATTTGAAATAGTTCATATATTTATAAATTAGTAAATAAACTACAAATATTATTTTTGTCAACATAAATTTATACTGGTATTTATATTTATATTTTAACTTTTCCAACTTTACTTAGAACGTAGTTCTAAAAATAGTTTAAAACATTAATGTTTAAAAATAAAGTTTTAATTCAGTGTTATAAGGTAAAGCAAATTTACTTTAAGAGATCATAGGAAAATATTATAACTACAACAGCAACTACTAGTTGATTTTAATACATACATACATCCATGGGGAAATAAACAGGTGGCAGCACTACGCCAGATGACGATTTTTTGCTCTTGCATTGTTTGTCTAGGTTTATGTCAAAGTTTTGTTTTTGTTTACAAAAAGTGCACGTTTTTTGCTGTGATTATAGTGTTTTATTAAAGTTTTTGATCATTTTAAATTAAAATAAATAAGATATTGGCCATAATTTAATAAAGATTGGCTAAAAATTTATTTATTTCATCACGTTCAGCGGCACGCTTTGATTTTTGTTTAAAGTATTTTTTGACGTAACCCAGCGTTTCCACATGCAAGTAATGACTTGCAAGTAGTGTATACATACGTATTATCAACGAAAAATCGAGGAAACAGCCGATTGGCTGAATGAACAAAAATGGTGTGAATGTTAGTGAAAAAGTGTGAGTGTATTGAGTTTTTCGAACTTGTACTTGCATGTGGAAACGCGAGGTAAACGGTGATATACTTTCCATTTTTGTTGTAATGTTGTATTTGTTGCCGTAACGATGCCACTTGCTTATTCCACCATGCAACAGTTTGTACGTGTGAACGATTTCTTCCTTTGGTTTTTAAATCATTTTGCATTTAAAAATGTGCGTTCAATCGATGCTTCGAAATGTGGTATCGATAAAAAACCTAAAGGCAATATATGAAATGTCAGCAAACATTAGTTTCATTCTTAATATTGGCTATATTTGTCCAAGAAATATAAATATATTAAGTTTTGAAACGGTTTATTTCTGAAAGGTCCGCTAGGACACGGAATTGAGAATTGATATTATTATAGTTTTTGTATCGTTTGTAAATAACATTAATAACTACAGTATTATGCAACTGGGTTATCCGGAAACAATATTTTCTGGATTATTATTAGCTGATTATCACTCTAAAGATTTATTTTCAAAACAAACTTTAGTTCTTCATGTTTCGCAAATTGTCGAATAAAATGATTTCGCAGTTTCTTTTACTTTATAAACCATTTCCTTAACATTGTATGTTTCTAGAAATATGGTTTACATTTAAATTTTCCACTAACATATTAACCAATGCATCCCTTTTTATGAATTTTCTTGCCAGTTGTAAGAACAAATATCCCATTCTGGAAAGCAAAATATGAATCCTGGTGTCCACGCTTTGCATTTCAATATTAACGTCGTTAATTATTTTGAAAATACAACAACATAAATTTTGCAACAAAGACATGATGACCAAAGCCTTATATCGAAATGATCATATCACAGTTAAAAGGTTAAGAGCTAAAAAGCTCAAAGGTAAAAAGTACTGAAAACAAGGCGGGGGTACTGCGGTATTTTTAATATGAAAAAGTACTGAAAACTGTTTTTAGAAGAAACTTATAAAAGGAATTAAAAAAAATGATTTTTAAATCGCGGCCTGATTCTGGAGTAGGACAATTATAATTTTTTAATCATGTATTCGGTCGTACATCATGTGGAACTACACCACACTAAAGGTCTTTGGTGTTGTTGGGGTTTATTAAAAGAACTGTGGTAATTGTATTGTTGTTCTCACGAGGGTTTTTGCCCATGATTGATGATGGTGTGGTGATAATCGAAATGTTGCATACTGCTACTGGACGAATACTAAATAGACAATTAGAATAAAATTATGTTAAATTTTTGTTCTTTTTGTCATTTCCGTTTTAAATTGTTGTACTAAAATTGTTCTTTGCTGGCAGCTTCGTAAGTAAAAGATTCGAATACTCACGGGTAGATGGCACTGATCATTGCGAGAAGGGTTGAACCGCTTGTTTGAGTCTTGGCTAATGCACATGTACTAAAATACTCAACACAGCTGAGGTGAATGGTTTTTAAATTATGCCAGTATACGTTATTTAGTATGGAGCAAAACGGTTGAAACGTTTTTTTCGAAGTAAAAAAATTTTATTGCCAAAACGATTATTTCTTATAAATGACAGTAAAAATTAGGCAATGACAAACATGTTTTGCTAATTGACTCAAATAATTATGTAGTTTCATTTAGTTTATTTAAAAGTAAATGTAAATAGTTTATAAGACATTTCATATGACATTTTGTTAAAATGTTTAATCTGTTAAATTTGTTTAAAATTGTTTATTTTGTCAAACATTCAAGAAAAAAACCTAAAAAAGGCACACAATGGAGTGCCGAAATTTGGGATGGGCAAATTAAAAATATATATCGATATATATCGAATCGATATTTTTTAAGAGTATCGATATTTATTATTTCAAAAATATCGATGTATCGATGTATCGAACGTATTACCAAATTAAAAAATTTAATATACATATATACATACATATATATGCACAAATGTTATTATCATTCCAAATATATATAGGCACATATATTGTTCCAAAACCGCATAAAATAAATCTTTTCAATTTCGGTTGACTTTACTGTTTTAATTACAAATCTGCAAGGTGAAAACCCCGCATCTTTCTTAATTCCTCTTCTATTACATGCAGTCTACAACTGACATGAAATGCTTATTATTAACACTAATATGATGTTAGTATTAAGTATAGACTCATCATGTAAGTGGTTTTCACATGTTATAACACGGTTGTTAATGCAAATGTTTAAACAACGCTTTTATAACCATGTTATAACAGCAAATCATGTCAGTTGTAGATGTGGAGTTATAGATCTTCGTATTAGTTAAAAAAAAACATGATGCTTAGAGTGATGCAAATTTTTAAATACACATTGTTTGAAAAATTTTGAGTCTTTTATGAAAACTGACTTTAAAAAATATCGAATTCGATAGTCGTATTTCAATATCGATACATCGATATATCGGTATTTGAAATATCGGCGATATATATCGATTATTTTGTTTTTAAATGTCGATATTTTGATATATCGATATTATTTGCCCATTCCTAGCCGAAATATTGCTTTAAATAAATTTAATATTTTTTATAAAAAAATAGAGACCTCAAGCTTAATTAAATAATAATGCTAATAAAATTTTGTAAAGGTCGAATAAGAGTCATTAAATTCAATACATATTAACATAAACGGCCATTTTCACCAAGTTCGGCTATAATTAACTATCGGTTATAGCTGTCAAAACATATTGGTAACCGTAACTTTAACTAAAGTTAGTTTTAACCGAACTTGGTGAAAATGGCCGTAAGACGAATATCCAATATTCATTCACACAATACAATTTTATGAATGTGACATTAATGGCCCGTCCGTCGATAGCGAATGAAGACTTCGTTCGCTTAACTTATGTACATGTAAAACAAAAACAATATTTTATAATTTGTTTTTGTTTTAAATGTAATTAAAGCGAACGAAGGTTCATTCGTTATCGACGAACAGGCCCTAAGTAAAATATACCACTTTCAACCAGTATGGCCCAAGAAAACACTTTGTGAATTGCCTAATTATAAACAAATTTTTATTTTATTTTTTAAGCGTAACTATTTTTTGTAAAATTTTTTTCAAAAAAATTATGCTAACTTTTATGGGTAACAAATAAAATTATTCCTCACGCGTGACTATTTCTAAATGGTTTGAAAAATCGTTTGCGTTTTTTTTTTTTTTTTTTAACATAATAAGATGTTTAAGACAATACATAATTCGCTATTAACATTTTGTTTATTCACATGTTATATTGTCATAATGTTCTATAATTTTTCAATGGATTAAAAATATTATTGTTGCTTTGGAAACAAAAAGTGTCTTTAATAAATATAAATTTGCTTGCTATGTTAATTGTGCTGTCGTAATTAATCCGAAGAGACCTGCTCCGAACGGCTGAGTCGAGCTGCATTAGTTTTTGTAAGCCGTCGCCGTTGATGGTAAAATTTTATCTAAGGGGTTGTTCACAACAGTCGTATTTGTTCATGTTATTATTTTAAGACATATGACTTTGTGACACCTTGTGAATTTCCCAATTATGTCTGAACATATATTCTTTCTTACGACGTGTTTGACATTGTGATTGTATCAACCATGTTTTTTCTTTGCGTTAAATCGATAGATAAATTTACCAGTTACTTGTAATAGTTATGACTAGGAAATAATATAACAGTTATTACTCATTTACTCATCTTCTAAACTTTAATAACTTAAGTTGTTTTATTTAGGATTAGCCTTTTTTAAGTAAATTTAAAACAAAATATATAAACAGATTGATTGATTGGCTAATAAAACCCTAACACATTAGGTCTGTCTGGGTACTTTTCCAGTAGCAAATATTCAGTAAATTTTTTTGGGAGAGTAAGACCAATATTACTCTATCGGCTGAAAAAGTCTCAAAAAGTACGCAGACTGTATCCAGTGAAATTTTGCAAGAAAACAGCTGATCGGTGTGTAAACAATTCAAATAACAAAGCAAAAGAATTTTCGCATATGTGTACGCAAAATAGAATTCTCGGGGTAAATTAATAAATTATTAATTAAAGTGAAGCTAAAAAACTGTTGTAAATTAAAAAACTTGTTTATTACACTGTTATTAGTTTGGTAAATTCAATTTCTTCTTAGTTTTTAGTTTTATTTGTCGGGTTTTTTATAAAATTCTTTTGCTTACATTGGCCAACATAGTGCCGGCTTACAATGGAAAAAAAGAATGAAATACCCAATAGAGTGCCCTCCAACAGCTTGACAACGAAGAAAAATAATTTGGATGTGAAGTGCTCGCCAGGAACACAATTCCAAATACTCGCCTCTTCAATTGCAAAGTTTGTCCCACAAAGTTCTGCTGGTTCTATCGGTTCTGCCATCTCCACTCCACTTACGCCACGGTCGCACTGTATATTTGGATTTTTCTAGCATGAAGTAAAATGTTTTGTTTTTTATAATTTATTATAAACGTTAAAAATCAACCCAATTCTAACTACTTACCTCTGCCATTGTTAAATTTAAATTTTTATATTCATTTCACAAAAACTATTTGATTCAAACAGCTGTTCAAACTATTAGGTCTGTCTGCGTACACATATTTTGCGAAAAATGTTGCAAAATGTTGCAAAATGTTGTCTGCGTACTCCAAATCTCTTGCAGCGAGAGAGCCAAAAAGAGAATTTTTTGACAGTTGGAAGTTAGAGAACTTGCAAAATGTTACTGGAGAAATTTCCGCTTGCAAGATTTTGCAAATAGTTTGAACAGCTGTTTGAATGAAATATTTTTTGTGAAATGAAAATAAAAATTTAAATTTAACAATGGCAGAGGTAAGTAGTTAGAATTGTGTTGATTTTTAACGTTTATAATAAATTATAATAAACAAAACATTTTACTTCATGCTAGAACCGTCCAAATACACAGTGCGACCGTGGCGTAAGTGGAGTGGAGATGGCAGAACCGATAGAACCAGCAGAACTTTGTGGGACAAACTTTGCAATTGAAGAGGCGAGTATTTTGAATTGTGTTCCTGGCGAGCACTTCACATCCAAATTATTTTTCTCCATTGTCAAGCTGTTGGAGGGCACTGTATTGGGCATTTCATTCTTTTTTTCCTTGTAAGCCGGCACTATGTTGGGCAATGTAAGCAAAAGAAGTTTTATAAAAAAACCGACAAATAAAACTAAAAACTAAGAAGAAATTGAATTTACCGAATTAATAACAGTGTAAAAAACAAGATTTTTAATTCACAACACTTTTTAAGATTCACTTTAATTAATAATTTTTTAATTTACCTCGAGAATTCAATTTTGCTTACACATATGCGAAAATTCTTTTGCTTTGTTATTTCAATTGTTTACACACCGATCAGCTGTTTTCTTGCAAAATTTCACTGGATGCTGTCTGCGTACTTTTTGAGATTTTTTCAGCCGATAGAGTAATATTGGTCTTACTCTCCCAAAAAAATTTACTGAGTATTTGCTACTGGAAAAGTACCCAGACAGACCTATTAAGACTCGCATGTGATTCACGGTTGATTTTGTTAAGTTTTTATAGCCAATATAGAATAACGGTTAAAGTACAATTAAAAAGATTTTATTGTTGTCCGTTAATAAGTGACCGAATCTAAAAATATATTAAAATTCGGACTCATTCCGGTTGTCGTTGTCGTAATAAGGCTGAATATTTAACATTTTTGTGCTGCTTAAACAAGCACACAGTTTTTTTTTTTTTTTGAGTGTTTTTCCTATAAATTTTACTACACGTTCAATCACTTGTGTTGTGAAAACAGCACATTTGTCTGCCCCACCCAATAGATATTTTTTTAGTAATGGTATAGAAAAACAAGTAAAAGTGCTATATTCGGTTATGCCGAATTGTATATAGTCTGTTAACCGTTGTGCGAAAATAAAAGAAAGTTATATAAATACCTATCTTAAGATATAACTAATCAACTTTGTTTCATTCGCACTTGTCCAATCTCGCCCACATTTTGTCGGATGTTGTGTATTGATAACCAAGATGCTTGTTACTAATTTGAAAACTTTGGATCTTACCGTAAGAAAATATTCAAAATTATTGAATCATTAATTTCGAAAAGGGCTCAGGAAAATATTTTTAGGAAGTTGAGTTTTTTGCTGTTGTTGGAGGTATGTTCACATATACCCCGATATACTAAGAGAATGAAAGGTTATATACTCCTTCCATAGTGGTGAAAAACAGGTGGCTTTGAAAAGTGAATTTCGAAAAGGACTCAGCTCCATATTTATTTAAAATTGTTAATATGTGCGTTGTAGTTAGCTATTGAAAAAAACTTGCATTCAAAATCAAAAAACCATATTTGATTTTGCCCCCCCCCCCCCCCCACTTTTCAGGAGAAAAATAAAAAATCAATAAAAATTGGGAATTTAGCACATTAAAACCAAATCTTATTTATGAAATTTTTGACTCCCAAGCTACTTTTTGATAACAAATATGCAAGTGGCAGTAAAAAAACTGAATTGGCAACAATGAAATAAAATAATTTGTTTTTATTTTTGTTTAATCTTTTTGTTTTCCCCCGACAACGGCAATTACAGTTGACAACCAATCAACTATTGTAGTCAATTCGTGAAAGTTAGACTTGCCAGATTCGAGTTTGAAAAATTCTTGACATTCATTAAAAAAAAATCTGGATTTTGAAAAAAATTCTTGTATTGTTGTGGTTTTTTTTTAAGTTTTGATATTGTACAAGTAAAACTAGTGTTTTTAACTCTTATTCGTTTAACAGTTTTATTTGTATAATATCTTTAGAAAATTCCAAACTGTTTAATGACCTTAAACTGCTTTATACCGACCTTAACTTTGTATTAAATATACAAACTTTAAAGTTCAATAAGTCAGAAATGTAATTATGGCACTTATGCCCCTTTGCTTTTCAGCCCCTCAATTAAAAGTGATCAGTACAGCGGGAAATACAAACAAGTGTTGATACGGGTTTCTCCTTCAAATCAGCTTATTAGGCGTTAAATATGTATAGGAAACGTAGTTTGGAAAGATTTTTAAACAAATACACCAAAATGAAATTTTATTGAAGAAAAACTGTATGAAAATTTACTAAATTATAACGTGTGTTTTGGTTGGGCCTTATAATATCTTGACAAAACATATTTTTTCTTGATACCGGACGAGCACTCAAAATTCCTGTAAATCAGGAAACATCAAGACCGTCTGGCAAGCCTAATGCAAGCTGTTCATCGCTAAACTCTATGATACATTTTTGACTTTGATCGCAAAGTATTATGATGTTTTGAAACTCAACATTTATGAAATTTTTATTTTAAACTCTTAATAAAATAAGCATTCTAAAAACTTTATGGATGAAGTTTCCTGACGATCTGGCCTAAGCAACCAGTGAAATGCGCATAGGAATAGCTTATCCCATCAACAATAAATTTCAGTGTTTTTATCAATAATAAAAATTGGGAATTAAGCACGAATAACAAAATCTTTTAAAATTAGCATTTGAAATATTAATAAAAATTGTTGTTAAAGAGCAAGTAGTAGATTAACTTTTTCCACAAAAATTTAGTTGTTTTTACATACGTGGCAAAGAAGAAAAATAAAGTTAAGTATTGCTTAGATTGTGAAATCGCTATAAAAGTTTTAATTTAGCAAAGTTACCTATAGTAATCTATAGTACAAAATTTATAGCATAAATGATTCCTGCTTGATAGAAAACTTTAAGGCGTTTTCTAATATTTTATTTATCTTACAATACACTGCAATAAAAGCTCAATTAGCCGGCAAAAGGAAAACCAATCTATTTCTAACATATTGAGACGTAACATTTTACTGCTAACTATAATCGTTCTTATTGCTTTACATCTGCGATCGGCAATATCAGGGCGCCACGTTTTCTCTTTTATTCTCTTTTAAGCTCTTTTATTACGTTCAAGCAGGGGTGCCAGATAATTTTGATAAAAAATCGGCATATTTAAAAAAAAAAATCGGCATTATCGGCACTTTAATATAAAAAAAATCGGCAAAAAATCGGCAAATTAAATACCTATTTTAAATACAATAAAACATATTCTTACTTACAAATAAGAACAATTCAGAATTATCTAATGTTTATAACTTATGAAATTTCAAAAGAATCAATCAAAATAAACGTATTACAAAGAAATTGTAGTTAAATATAAAGTTTTTTTTAACTTTCTTATAATTAAGTATATTCCATACAGATAAATTTTCCAGTGAACATCAAAACTCTGTTACATTAAATAATTCTTTCCACATTTGCCAAAAATTGCACCAAATGCTGCCATAAAATGTTCACGTTATAAATCTGAAATTTTTTGCCAAACAGTTTGCAAATTTATTTAATTTTCGGCAAATTGGCAAATCGGCACGTTGATAATTTAGGGGCAAAAAATCGGCAAAATGACGATAAAATGGCAGGTCTGCGTTCAAGTGCACACACATTGAAGAGAATTTAACAACATTAACAAAAACATATGTAAAATCAGGCTTGCCAGAAGATTTCAAATTAAAAGTGCTAAATCGACAAAAAAAGTGCCAAAATGTTCTACAATAAGAAATAAAAGTGCTAGTTTTGTTACATTGATTTTCATTAATATAAAAAACAATTTACATTAATATAAACACTTATTTTAATGTTATTATATAATAAATATATTTTAAATTAAGTTGTTACAACTATTTAACATTTCAATCATGTAATTTTCGTCTTCCTCATATACCAACTCATTTTGGTACTTTTCTGTTAAACCGATTTTTGTCACAATATCGTCCGATATGTTTAAAGTGTGGCAGCAAACGTTATCTAATTTTACGCCTTCTTTTATGCGTATAACAGAACATAACAGTTCTGGTTTTATTTTAGTTCTAAGTTTACTTTTTATTAAGCCCAATAAACTAAAAAAACGCTCTACTTCTGTGTTTGAAAATGGCAAAACTAAAAGGGACAGTACAAAGCTTGACAAAATTATAAAGGGATTTTTATTAATGGAGTTTTCAAAATTATGTACTTGAATCCAGAATTCGGTGGTATTCATTTTTGTATTCCATACCTGTTCAGTTATATAGCTCCACTGACTTTGAATTATTTCTATTTCACCAGCGCAAAAATTCATTTCATTTAAAATTTCAATTATGGGGTCCTTTATTTGTTTCAGAGTATTTATTTTATTTTAGTTCACTGACCAGATTTGGAAACCGCATGTGTTACAGCGAGCTGCAAAGAGTGGCACGCGCATGGCACAAGTGTCAAATATTTATTAAATTTTAAATCCTGTAATTTTTTTGTGGACGTTATTGTGTGCGCCGATCATTACTTGTGCATTGTCTGTTCCCAAACCGCATAATTGTTCAATAGACAAATTAAAATCTTTAAGAACTTTTTTAATTATTTAAACGATTCTATCCGCGGTACTGTCGTAACACTCATCCATTGCTAAAAAAGTTGTAATTATATTTTTTCTTTTTTTACTGTAGTACTTGATTATTATTCCGATAAACTTTGTGTTTATGGAATCAGTAGCTTCGTCTATTATCAAACTAAACATAGTTTCTGCTATATCTGCTTTCAGTTGGTTTTTGAAATAAGGACCCCAAAACTTTTTTTAAAATTGCGGTACACTTTGTGCGTCCCAAAGTAAATTCAGATGAAATGGGCTCAGCTTTAGGATTCTCTTTTTCACAATTTATGAGATGATCCACTGGATTTATAGAACTTTTTTCACAATTTGACAACTCACAATTTTATTTTATTTGTTCATAAGAATAAAAGTAACTGTATTTGTTTCTTCTTTGTTTTCTTTCTCGTATTAAACTAGCACTTAGCACTTTTTTTGAAATTCTTTTTGCTAAATCAAAAAAAAGTGCTAAATCTAGCACTTAAAGTGCTAAACTGGCAAGCCTGTGTAAAATTTATACAACGCATAGTATAGGTCAGTGACGTCCCTGCAAATAAAATTGGACCACCTAATCCATTTCGATAAAATGGACTACTCCATGGACTGGTCCGATGTAATGCAAGCATGGACCATGTCATTGTTAAAAAGTGTTTGTAGTGAGACGAAATGTCTTCGTTTTTTAACGACATGCTTTCGTTTTTAAACGAATTCAAAACTAATTCTCTTGAGTTTACCATGGAGTAGTTTTAAAACTACTCCTTAGTGGTCCAAAGGTGGGCTATATGGTCCTCTCTTAGGACATCGTAATGTTAAATAGACCAGGTTTTTTCCACACGTTTGGGTTACTTTTGGACTAGTCCTGGTCCCTTGTGGACTACTCTTTACACGCGTGTTTGGACTGGTCCTATTATTTGCTGGGGTCCAAAATTTAAATTGTGGTTGTATTGCTTTTTATTAGTATTAGTGCAAGGACTGGAAAATGTTTTTTATTTTGTTTCTAAAAAAATATTTATTGTGCAAGTTTAAAAAATTCTACATTTTACAGAAAATAAAAAATTTCTAAAATAGTTTTAAAAAAAAAGCCGTCGAAAAAAATAAATAAAATGAAGTTTTTAAAATAAAACGTTTTCTTAAAATCATAAAAAAACAAAAACAAAATAATTATATTTAAGCATTGTCATAAAAATGTAATTCTTCAAAACAAATTTAAATAAAATTTATGAAGAGGTTTCTGAAAATACATACATAAAAAAAAAAATTCTAAAAAAAACGTTTTAAGAAATATTTTTCAACAAAAAAAAACAGTTTTTTGAAAATTTTTATTTTATTTTTTTTTTTACAAAAAAAGTTTTTGCTTTTTTTGAAACTTAAAATTTGGTTTTCAAAAAAATTTTTTTTCTTTTTTCGTTTAATTTTTAAACACAGAAAAACAATATTCTTTTTTTCACACACAAAAATTTTTTATTTAAAAAATAAAATTTAATTTTGTGTTTTCCTTTCGTAATTTCCGTCCGGTCCTTGTATTAGTGAATAAAGAGACAAATATCTATGTATATCTATGTATATAAAAATGAAAAATGTTTGTATGTTTGTTTGTGTGTTTGTTTGTTTGTTTGTTTGTTTGTTTGTTGGCTTATAGACTCCTAAACTACTGAACCGATTTTTCTGAAATTTTTACAGATACATCACGTGAGCCCTAAAAATAAAATAGGCTACTTATTTTTTCGATAGGGGCAGGGGAATTGGTACCCCCCATTGCATGCCAATATTAAATATCGCATATCTTAAGAGCCGCTGCACGCATTTTGTTCAACTTTTGGTATTAGGATCTCCTAAGCCCCAAAATTTAAATAAAATAGTAGCGGAGGAAGTGGTTCCCCCCATAGGACGCCAATGTTTAATATAGCATATCTTAAGAACTGTTATAGTGAGAATGTTCAAACTTTGTAGAAGTCACTCTTATGGTATACTACTCTATTGATAATAAAAAAAGCGGTAGGCGCAGGGGGGGAAATACCTCCCATAGGATGCATATATTAAATATCGCTCAACTGAAGAACTATTAAAAGGACAGTCTTCAAACGTGGTTAAAGCTACTATTATGGTAAAATATAAATTTCAATATAAAAATGGGCGGGCTTGACAGGGGAGGAGCAGTACCCCTCATAGATAGAAATATAATTAAGAGCCGCTGCACGCATTTTGTTGAACTTTTGGTAGTGTTATCTTCAGAGCCCCAAAATTGAAATAAAATAGCAGCGGGGGAAGTGGTACCCACCATAGGACGCCAATGGTTAATATCGCATATCTTAAGAACTTTTATAATGAGAATGTTCAAACTTTGCAGAAGTCTCTCTTATGGTATACTACACTTTTGAAAATAAAAATAAAGCGGGTAGGCGCAAGGGGGGGAAATACCTTCCATAGGATGCATAAATTAAATATCGCTCAACAGAAGAACTATTAAAGGGAGAGTCTTCAAACGTGGTTACAGCTACTACTATGGTAAACTATAAACTTCAATATAAAAATGGGCGGGGTAGACAGAGGAAGAGCAGTACCCCTCATAGATAGCAATATTAATAAGAGCCGCTGCAAGCAATTTGTTGAACTTTTGGTAGTAGGATCTTCTGAGCCCAAAAATTTAAACAAAATAGCAGCGGGGGAAGTGTTACCCCCCATAGGACGCCAATGTTTAATATCGGATATCTTAAAAACTATTAAAGTTAGAATAATCAAACTTTGTAGTAGTCACACTTATGGTATACTACACTTTTGAAAATAAAAATAAATCGGGAAGGCGCAGGGGGGAAATACCTTTCATAGGATGCATATATTAAATATCTCTCAACTGAAGAACTATTAAAGGGAGAGTCTTCAAACGTGGTTAAAGCTACTATTATGGCAAACTTTAAATTTCAATATAGAAATGGGCGGCGTAGATAGAGGAGGAGCAGTACCCCTCATAGATAGAAATATAATTTAGAGCCGCTGCACTCAATTAATTAAACTTTTTGTAGTATGATCTTCTGAACCCCAAAATTGAAATAAAAAAGCAGCGTGGAAATGTTACGCCCCATAGGACGCCAATGTTTAATATCACATATCTTAAGAACTGTTGTAGTGAGAATGTTCAAACTTTGTGGAAGTCACTCTTATGGTATACTACACTTTTGAAAATAAAAATAAAGCGGGTAGGCGCATGGGGGAAACAACACCTCCCATAGTATGCATATATTAAATATCGCTTAACTGAAGAACTAATAAAGAGAAAGTCTTCAAACGTGGTTAGAGCTTCTATTAGGGTAAACTATAAAATTCAATATAAAAATAGGCGGGGTAGACAGGGGAGGAGCAGTACCCCTCATAGAGAGAAATATTAATAAGAGCCACTGCACGCATTTTGTTGGACCTTTGGTAGTATGATCTTCTGAACCCCAAAATTTAAACAAAATTGCAGCGGGGGAAGTGGTACCCCCATAGAACGACGATGTTTAATATCTCTTATCTCAAGAACTGTTATAGTAAGAATGTTCAAACTTTGTAGAAGTCACTCTTATGGTATACTACACTTTTGAAAATAAAAATAAATATCTCTCTACTGAAGAACTATTAAAGGGAGAGTCTTCAAAGGTGGTTAAAGCAGTGAAGCGATGCGCAACGGGTTAAGCTAGTGTATATATAAAAATGAAAAATGTTTGTATGTTTGTTGGCTTATAGACTCCTAAACTACTGAACCGATTTTCCAGAAATTTTTACAGTAGCATCACGTGAGCCCAAAAAATAAAATAGGTTACTTATTTTTTCGATAGGGGCAGGGGAATTGGTACCCCCTATTGGTTGCCAATATTAAATATCGCATGTCTTAAAAGCCGCTTCACGCATTTTGTTGAACTTTGGTAGTAAAATCTTCTGAGCCCCAAAATTGAAATAAAGTAGCAGCGAGGGAAGTGGTTTCCCCCATAGGACGCCAATGTTTAATATCGCATATCTTAAGAACTGTTATAGTGAGAATGTTCAAACTTTGTAGAAGTCACTCTTATGGTATACTACACTATTGAAAATAAAAATAAAGCTGGAAGGCGCAGGGGGGAAATACTTCCATATGATGCATATATTAAATATCTCTCAACTGAAGAAGTGGTTAAAGCAGTGTAGCGAAGCGCACCGGGTTAAGCTAGTTCTTAATAAAAATACAAAAAATATGTAAGCATCCGCCGCATGTGCACCCGTCGCTTGGTAATCGACGACTGAATTGTTAACTCTCGTGGACTAAATAAAAGAGCGTAAGAATGCGTGTGAGGAATGTGTGTGAATTTATTCCCACAATTGTGGTTTGGGCTGGACACCAATGGTATAGGTTGCCGATCGCAGCTTTACATTCAACAAAATAAAGTGAAGCGCCTAAAGCTTAAAAAATTTCCGTAATTCGCTAAAGCTAAATCTCTATCGCTAAAAATCTATAAGGTCGATTTAGCAATTTTTGGCTACAAATGTAATTCAGTAAGGTGCATGCTTAATTTGGCAATGTAATAAAAAAATAATATATAACTCAATTTTAGCTTTTAGTGTCATCGCTAAAAATGGTAAATTTTGTTTTCTCTAAGGAATTTTAGCTATCGAGATTAAGCTTTAGCTAAGCAAGTTACAGAATACGGCAGCAGGACATAAATTATATATGTTCTTTATTTATTTAATAAGAGTTACAAATACAATTACAAATTATTTTATAACTTAATTAGTCACTTATACCTCCAGCCCCCTGTAGTGAAACAGACCAGTGTCTCTAGCGAGAATCGAACCAGCAACCCTTGCACTAATAGACTAGCTAACTACCAACTAGCCTACCGGGGCACCCCATAAATTATATCCAATACATTTTAGTAAAATAAAAAAATACTAAAATTTTAACGGAAAAGCTGTGTTTTTTTTTTTTGAAAATTTTTCGTTTAGATTTTAAAACTAAGTTCTTATTTCAAAAAAGCTAGAAACATCAAATCAGGATCATAAAAACCCTTCAAAGTTTTCTCCAAAAAGTGTTTTGTGTTCCAATGTTCACCATTTTGATTGATTAATAAAATTTTTTTAAATTGTACGTTGGATTTAAAGTTAACGTTTTATCAAATTTTACTTTGAAAATATGAAAAGGGTATTATACATTAAGGTGGGTTAAATAAAAGTTGTGCCAGTCACCCCCTAGAACGAAAGATATGTCAATGAAGTTTCTAAAAGGATCCAAGATATCTTAAATGTCATCTAGAATTTTAAGTAAGGTTAAAAAAGCTTTAAATACAAAAATGAAGCCATATTCCAGCCACTAACAATGATATACGATGCGATGAAGTTGGCCTTTAAATGGCCATGACCTTTATATAAAATGAAAAGCGCTCTATTTTAGGGCGTGGCAAAACACATTTTCTTAAAAGCTCTTTTAACTTATTAATGATTCTAGGGCCTGTCTGATTGACATCTTTTCTTCTTTTGTATTGGGATTTACATGTTTTAATGTAATAAGTATGTGAAAAAGAAAAGAAGGGCTTAGCTTGGAGGCGTGTCATAAAAGTGCGTATATTAAAAGTTTTAGAAGAACTTTCTTGGCCTGTGAAAAAAATTGGACATTTGAGCGAAGGATCCGAGATGGCACAAGTGGCGCCCGGAATTTGATGTCGGATTAAAAAGTCACCCAAGGCGATATGCGAAATGATGCGATCGGACTTTAAATGGCAGCTTTATATATAAAAAACCAAAAAGGGCTGTATTTGTGACCGTGGAAAAAAAGTGTCCATGTTTTAGAAACTTCATTGATATATCTTTCATTCTAATGGGTGACTAGCAAAACTTTTTTGTGTATGGAGGTCGACCCGGTCTTATATACATATATGAGTTCGCTTTATTTTTAAATAACTTTGTCATTCTGTTTTTAATTTTTACATTCTTGATTTAAGACCCTAGAAAGTATTAATTTCCTGGGACCTTTGAGGAAGTTGATTTAACGATGTCTGTCCTTCGGTTTGTTGGTCCGTGTGTTGGATGAAATAAGTTTTCAGAAGACCACAGATATAATGCAGGCTGGGTTATTATACATACATAGATTAAGCTTTTAAAGTTCAGCCAGATCGGTTAGAATACTGCCAGTCGTATATCGATGGTTGTCTTCCACAACCACGTAACTCGATTTTCCCGATTTTTTGGTTTAACCGGAAAAGTAATCAGTAAATACCGCCTTACAATTTTGCAATATTTTTATTTGGCGGAGTATAGGAATTTTTCCTAATTCTTGGATTATAAAAGAATATATAGCAAAAAGTTTCAAATATTTGGTAAAACAAGTATTTTGTCTCTCCTGAAAAGTAGTTGTTTTTGAGTTACGAGGTTGCGGAAGAAAACCATCGATATCAGGCTTAAATATGACTTCTAGAACATTTTAGCTCAAAATTTCCTGTCCCACTTTAAGGTAGAACTACATAACACGCGTTAGTGCGCGCGCGCTCTGTAGTCTTCTGTCAAAAAAAGTTAAACTAGTGTATTTTCATAGAAAAAGCTACATGCAAAATATTTTGACGCGTTTGCGCCAGAAAGTTGGTTAACTTTGAACTTTTTGACGCGTTGTGTATTTTTGACAAGTAATCAGCTGACAATAAAAAGAATAATTTAACAAATTTGTGAATCATGAAAGAAAAACTTATTGAAGAGCTTAAAAAACATACAATATTTATATAAAAAGAATAATTTCAATAAAATAACAAAATTTTGATATACTTTCGAACACGTTTTTAATGCACAAATAAGTAAACAAATAAAAAACAGCTGACAGGAATGGCTTTTGTAACGCGTGTTGTGTAACTTGCAATTTTTTACGCGCTAAAGTTTTTAAACGCACGATACTCAACGACGAACTAACGCGTGTTATGTACTTTCGCCTTTAGAGGAAATATTTGGAAAAATGTCCATGTTTAGAAACTATTTTGAAGGGTCTATAAGATTCGGCAAAGCCCAATATAGCACTATTACTTGTTAGCCTTTTTTAAAAGAAATGCTCTTATTTTTGTTCTACCGAGTTTCAAAATTAATACAAATTTCTTTACTTTTAATATTAATTTGTTTCAAAACCAAAATTTTATACATGCATATTTATATACATTTAATTTCGTTTTCATGTAATAAATAATTATAAACGCTTAGATGCACTTAAATACATAAAGATGTCAAGACTACATGTAAATATCATTATCCTTATGTATATAAAATACATACATATGTAGTGTGTATGCATCTATCTCTGAGTTATTTAAAAAATATATTTAGAAATTGCTTGGGGTTCTTAAAATATGCGTCTGTAACATTTAAACATTCAGTGAGTATGTAAACTATTTTTATAATGAATATAATGTGATTCCTGTACACATCCCTGTATCCGAGTATGTAAATACATAATTACATTGAGCTGCATCTGGTGGAACGGATGACGGAGCATCGTGCTTGTTTATTTAAAGAATAAAGTAGTGACACGAGTATGCGCACACATGTTGTCAACCTTATAAATAAATACAATTTATATCCGAACAGTTGAAACATTGTATCTGGCTTAAGAAGCTGTTCATGTCGTACATTGAGAACATACTTTTATGCTAAAATAACATTTTTCGAAAAAGTGTTTGAGTTAGTTTATGATATATCGTAGCTTAAATATTTTACTGCTTAGTATTCTGTAAGATATATTGTGGTGAACCCTTTTTCGAGACCATATTTTAGGTTTTTATACTCGTATTTAATTATGTTAAATTTTTTAGATGCACTGGGCGGACGTTGCTTTAACAAAAAGTTTTTTTTTGTTGTCATTTCAAAAGTTTTTAGAATGCATAAAAATGGGGATGCAAATGGGGTGAAAGTTTCACTTAAGGGTATGCAAACACTGAAAGCCAATTCGACTCAATTTATTCTTAAACCTCTAGCATGGTGCATCTTTGAAACTCGAGCAAAGTAGTGGAAGATGTGGGATTCAACCGTCTTTCAACATTAGGTCTGGGCCAAAGCGAGAGGAAGTTTTAACTGGGCAATTTTGTCATACGCAAGCCAATGGTCAATTGAAATAAAGAACACCAATTTACGGGCATTATTACAGAAAAGGTAGCAGGATCGGATGCTGCAGGCCAATTCGCTACCCATCTAAAGTCAAGTGATTAAAAAAACCGAATTATGAGGCTTTATTTTCCACCCAGGAACTACACGAATTAACTAATAATAAAAGAACTTTCCCACAAGATCAGCCCCATATTTTGGTTCTACGCGACACTCAACTATGGCTGTATTCAAAATGATCCAAAGCAAAAACGCTCAAGGCATTGCGTAAAAAATTAACTTACGTAAACGAAAATGACCCAAGGAATACAAATGGAAGTTATGTGTATCCAAAAATGGTGAAAGAAGGCCCAAAATATAATGAAAAATCTCTCAATTATTGTTTTAAAATGTTTATTTTAACCACTGTGCAACGTTTTCTCGTTTGGTATTTCTCGAAGAACTTTTCGAAACCAAAACAAGTAAGAAAGTATAGTCGGTCAAGCCCGACCATATGATACCCTACACCACAGTATTTAAAGGCACATCATGCTTATGTGTCCATGTAAATATGGATTAATCTATGTTTATAAACTTCATGAAAATCAGTTTGAAAGTTTGTGAGAGGCAGAAATTGCCCCCTGCCTCCCCTTGAGGTCTTATTTGTTAAAAACTGTATGGCTAATGTATCCCTATAGATATGGATCTATCTATATTTCCCCCTATCTTCCCTCGTGGTTCTACGATTCGGCCCATTTTCAATAGGTCCTTGGTCCTTGTGCCAATAAGAACCTATGACCCAAATTTTATCAAATTATCTCCAAAATTACGACCTGTACTTTGCGCACAAGGTTACATGGACAGCCAGCCAGCCAGCCTGCCAGCCGGACGGACATCGTTAGTTCGGCTCAGAAAGTGATTCTGAGTAGATCCGTATACTTTAAGGTGGGTCTAGGGCCACTATTTTAAGGCGTTACACACATCAGCACAAATGCATAATACCCTCTCCACTTATGTGGTGTGGGTATAAAAATCCTATTTTAGTTTTGCAAGTTAAGCTGCCGTTTGGATTTGTTTGCCTTATTTAACCGTAGAACATTTAAGTTTTCTCATGTCTATATCTCAGGAACCAATTGCCTTCGCTACAGTTGTAGCTCTAAACTGGGAGAAAGAGAGTGAAAAACAAACTATCCGGAAAAATGTCGAAACATTTCAAAATTTGTATAACTTTTTCACCATTTTTGTCCCATTGTAGAATTTCTCGAAGTACTTTTGAAACAAACAAATCTATTTTTGGGATTTGCTAGTTTAGCTGCGGTTTGATTTTTACTGCCTTATGAAGATTGAGTTCCTCAGAAAAGAATAATACTGTCGAATGCCTTCTTTCACATTTTACATCGAAAATTAGGGAAATACATCAAATCTGTAGCAAAAGGTAAAGTTTTAATTTCGTCTGTTGAGTCATCAGGAATTTCTTGAACTTTAGAAAATTGTTATTCTAATGATACGCGTGTGTCCAAATTTATCTCTCAACTGGTAAATAATCATCGACATGATAGAAATCGCTTAAGCTTTGATCACCATTCACTCATAATTTCAGACGTCATCCAAGATTTGGTGTTTGATTTCATATGTTGTTTATAATGTATCGACAAGCATATTTGTAAATTTTGACACGAACAAATCGAAAAAAAAAACAGATGAATTGTCCGTCTAAGAGAATTTATTGTTGTCAAGCGGGTGTCCGCGACCGCTCATGAAGAGAGTCCGTAAAGGGGAAATGGCTACAATGCAATGCGTGTGGCACGTTACCGGGATCGGCTTACAGTGTCCGTATAAAGGCGGTGTCCGCTTAACGGAAGTGTCCGTAATGCAGAATTCCACTGTATATACCGAATTCAAATCCCGAATCGCTAACTAAAGCTTTTCTGCATAGCCTTCCTCCGGGCGCAAAGATTGGCTTCGCTAACCAAAGCTTTTCTGCATAGCCGGCCTTCGGCTGTGAGTAATGCCGAATTTAGAAGCTTTAGTTCGCGAAGCCTGTGTTTGTTTTACCGTCGAAGCGAAAATCCTTGCGCCAAGCCAAGCTTTAGTTAGTGATTCGGAATTTAAAGAAATAATATGTATATCAATAACCGAAAATAAAAGATGTTTTGCTAAATCTAACGGTCGTTGTTTTTTACTAGCTCATTGAGGAATTTGTCAAAATAAGGAAACCAAAAATCGCCGTCAAAGTCAAGATGTTCAGTTTAATCTCTGATTTAAATCTTTAAATATTTAAATTTAATAACTTTTTAATTCCTTAATCTTGGCGTTTTTAGGCATTATTTAAACGTACAATGACCTACAACAATTATATTCAGCAAAAGTGTAGAGGGTTAATACTTGAAAACATATTTTTTTTATACCGTAATAATAGTAAAAGGATACGATTTTACAGTAAAATTTCACTAAATATTTATACGTTTACATCTGCATAACTACATTTACACATTTCTGCAAAAACAGTTTGACAATGTGTTTATGAAACGTTTCTAAGTATGTGTTTGCAGGAAACGAAATACGCAAAGCTTCAACTTTTAACTTTTGCAAATGTTGGCTCACTGACTGGCTGCAACATCCAGAAATCCATTGCCATCATTGTTTTGACAAAAAGAAAAAGGAAAATCTGAAAAAAAACAAAAAATTTTTTGCGTAGTCAATATTTGTTGCAGTTCTTTTGTAAACTTACATTTCTGAAAGGGATTCGCTGAAAACTAGGAGTGCGAATACTGTTTGAAAATAGAAACGGAAAAACTTTTGAAATATAAAATTTATTCTTAAACTCATACACATACAAATGCACACAAACACTGAAAAAAGACAAAATTGCAAACTTAATTTCTGTTATTTGGCGCTTTAAATGAATTTTTTCTTAGAAAAATACTTTATTGTAGTTTGTACCCTTGAGAAAACCAACATTTAATTAAAATTTTTTTTTTAATTTAGTTAATGATGAGAAATTGTAATATTTTAATAATTAAGAAGTCTGTATGGATTATATTCCATAGACAAATAAATAAATAAAAAATAAATAAATAAACATTTTTGAAATAACGTAGATCACATCTCGGCATTCGATATGAATTCGAAGCACAATCAAATTTAAATGGGGGAAAAAAATTTTTAAATATGATCACTTCCAACAAAACTATATTCAAATAACATTTTAAACATACCAGTTTTATTTAACCATATTATTGTCATCATATTATAATTGAATTAGCCCTCCGTCAAGAAGCCACAACCATATTATGGTTGCCCATTAACATGTTGTGGATAAAAATAACTAAAACATGTTTAACACTTATAATAGCATGGTCGGTTGTCAACCATAGAATGTTGCTCTTGGAAAAGAAGACAATAGAATGAAACAATTTGTTTTTAATTTTGTTTTTTCTTTTTACCCACTTACAACTGCAATTCGAGTCGGAAAGAACCCAACCAATTGTAGGGGAATGTAAGAAAAGATAAACAGTGTTTATTGTTGGTGTTTTGTTTAAGCTTTGATATTGTTACAAGTAAGACTTTGAGTGCTTAAAATTCTTATTCGGTTTAGGGTTTTATTTGTATAATATTTTTAGCTTTTTCTTTGCTTTCCCTCAACAATAAATTTCAGTGTATCTATCAAATATGAGAAAATTGGGAATTTAGTACGTCATACAAAAATCTTAATAATAAATTTTGTATTCCCGAAAATAACTTTGACACTATTGTTAATTTTAAAACAAAATATTGTCATATTTATCAATAACATGTTTAGAGGCAACCTAAATATGGTTGTTGCTTCTTGACGGAGAAATAATTTAACCACATAATATGGTTGTAGGTGACAATAACATGGTTACATTAAACATAAGATGTTTAAAATTTACTTTAAAAATAGTTTTGTTGGAGGTGACCATATTTAAACATGTTTCTTTTCTGCGTTTATGGAAAGCTGTCATTTGCTCCCTGGACTTCAATCAAATCCATCTGAAACAGAAATATTATGATAAGTACGTTGAGTTTAGTGTACCGAACGCGTAAAACTCCGGCTATGCGATAAGACTTAAAAAATACAATTTTTTTTAGCATTTAGCCGAACGCGATTTTGTTTTAGCTACGAGAAACACAAAATAAAGCTAAGGATCCTTTTTTACAGACATGTCTAGTTAAACTGCCTTAAAAAGAGCTTTTCTCTCATATTTAAAAATCTTTCCGTTTGGCAACTGTGATATTCTGCGTTACGTTACGTTCCGTTTCGTATTTTATATTGCTTTTATTCTGGATTACAATCGTTGCAACAGTTTTTTAAGGTTGGATTAAAACTATTAACTAAATTTAAATTAGGAACAAAACATATCTTGAGCTTCATTGCTTATCAAAGGTAATTGCACTATCAGCAGAAGCTTTCAAAGTGTTGAATTTGGATAATTTGCACATTTAAAAAGTATTTGAAATAATTTATTTTTTTTTTTTTTTTTTTGAGAAAACCATTGTTTAAAATTTCAGGTCAAAATCGGGTAAAAAAATGAATACTACAATATTATAAAACCAAGATAATGATTTTATCCGGCTTTAGTTCATTAAATTAAATTTTAATTAAATTATTTTAATAAAAAACAAGTTAGAAAGTATAGTCGGTCAAGCCCGACCATATAATACCCTACAGCACAGTATTTAAGAACACGTCAGGCTTATGTGTCCCTATAGATATGGATCAATCTATGTTTTAAATTTCATTCTCCCCTCGTGGTCCGATTTTTTTAAAAATTTATACATTTTGTGTCCATATAGATATGGTTCTATCTATGTTTTAAATTTCATTAAAATCGGTTTGATAGTTTCTGAGAGGAAGAAATTTCCCCCTACCTTCCCTTGTGTCAATAAGAACCTATGACCCAAATTTTATCAAATCATCTCCAAAATTGCGACCTGTACTTTGCGCACAAGGTTACATGGACAGCCAGCCAGCCTGCCAGCCGGACGGACATCGTTAGTTCGACTCAGAAAGTGATTCTGAGTAGATCGGTATACTTTAAAGTATACTTTAAATTTATTAAAATTTTTTATTCTAGACTGAACTCGGGTCGAACTTACATGTTTCGAGAATATCCACATTCTTAGCATCAGAGTTCTTTGTAGTTTTACAGTGTCCTCCAATGCGACGGCTGTCAGTCTAAAGTCAAACATCAATCAATTAACCACTGTCAAATTTTTGTGGATAGAAATTTGCTGTAATTAATTATTACAGCAAAGTTCGAGTCTCCAAGAAATATTAGTAACATACTAATTAAAATTAATTTTTATAAACTTGAGCTGGGTTTAAAAAAATCTAATTTGGATTAAAAGCCATGAACAGGTCAATAAAACCACAAGAAAACTAATTTTTGTAAAAAAAAGAATTGTATACATTAAAGGCTTTTATACACTATCCCACAAAGTCTTAAGTATTTTACATAAATGCTTCCCTGTAGCCCGTTTCTGTATTTCTCACATCGTAAAACTTTTCGCATGAAACGTGTGAATTGCAACAAAAATAGTGTGAAATGGAACAAAAAATGGTTTTTCTCACACAAGTGTTTCTGTATCTTTTTTTTTTGCGAGAATTATCTGTCATTTAAATGATTTTCCAGCAATTATTGGAAGGATGCGAAAAAAAGTGTTTCTATAACAAATATTTTGCGAAAAGTTTCTTTCAACAACTGTCAAACTAAGTCACATTTAAAATTGCTGGCGAGAAAAACAATATGTAGGTATTTTGAATTTAAAATATGTTTATATATATATTTTTTTTTAAATAAATAAAAAAATAGAAGGAATATAAATGATGAATGCATAATTTATATGATGAAAATAAACAAAAAACAATTGTTATATTTTGTAATATTAAATTTTTTTTTAGCCTTTTCTTGTTTTGGTTTTAATCAGTATTGCCAGATAAATTTGTGTCAAAATCGTCAATTTCCTGAGAAAAAAATAAAAAAGACGATCTTTTTTGTTTTAAGAATCGTGCAATTTAAAATCAATTTTAAACAAATTTGTTTCGACTTTTATTATAAAATAATCAAACAAAAACATAGTTATAGTTCATGGGTATTTAATAATTTGGAGGATTATTTTTTAAAAAATAATTTATTTTCCTTAATCCGATAACAATTTAAAATTGTAATTTTTCCCTGGAGAAGTTACACAAAGGCATGAGAAAATATAATTTTAAACAAAAAATAAAATAAATATTTTTACAAAAGCAAAAAGAAACCAAGCTTAATAAAATAAACATACATCCTTTTTTTAAAATAGATATATACATATTTACAAAAACCGAGATCAAAATGGAAAATTTTTAAATTAAATCAGCTTTGATAACAGTATTATAAATATTCTGGGTTTTTATGGAATTGATACTGACAACGTTGTTTTATATTTATATCGTATGTAGTCCGAAATAGTATATTACAGTATTTATCGGATATAAGAAACTTAAAAAATCCAGGAAAAAAGTTTCTTATAAGCGTTTGTTTCTTATATACAACTATTTTATATAAGAAACTTATTTCTTACATAAGTAGCTATGGCCATAAGACTTTCATTTTTGGTTTTCTGTCTCTTTTTTTGTTACATAAGGTCTTCGCTGACAAAAATTTTAAAGTTTTTTTTATATGGACTTTGACGTTTGGTATGACAAAAAATTGTCAGGTGACGACCCCATGTTAACGTTTCTAACTTTTAAATAATTATTTTCTATGTCCTTTGAGTTTTTCACTATTTTAGATAACGTTGAAAGTCCAATATTATATTTTTTTGCGCAATTTCAATTCATTTTATTTATCCATATTATTGTTTACATTTAATCAAAACTTATTTCTAAATATTAATACTATTTATTTTCCTTAGTCTATTCCTTACATACTAAGCATTTTTCAAGGACTTTCAAAATAATAAATTAATGTAGCTTTGCCACACACATTTTAAATTCTTTTAACATTTTCAGTTTATTCTTAAAAAAAGGATAAAAAGGAGTAATTTTAGTTGTTTTTCCTACAAACTAAAAAATAAAACCTAAAGCTACAAAAAAAACCAAAAACAACACAAAACTTACAAGCTACGGTTCTAAAAACTAAAGATAGAAATAAAATATACATATATACAAAAGAAGACTACTGATCAGTATTATATACTGTATCAATAATATTTAGAGTATTCATCCTCCTGTGGTAAAATAGGAAGTCTGCATTATTAAAGAGAAGGCCAGCCTCCATAAGGGTCAACAAGTCTACCGGAGAAAGACACCCTGAGCTCCGGACGGTCTCGAGGTCCCGAACATTTTCGAAGTCTATTGGCACTAGCGAATATAGATTGCAGTTCACTATCCATCATGCTTAAGTGCGATCAGCAATCCAAGGAGAGCACGCGACCTGTCCTCATCATTACCAAGTTCCCGATACTGCTTCGCAAAACCACCAATCTTACCCAAACATTGAAGTATACCTCCTCCAAAGAACCGTCTACAGTCCTTCTCAATCAGGTCAAACTGACCCATCGCCATACCCATTGACACCCCAGAATTCCCCGGACCAGAGGACACAGTGCGGGCAGATGGTCCATCGCCAACTACAGCCGCACCAGCAGCCGCTGCGTATGAGACCCCAGTTCTAACCTTACTCTTAACAGAATTGAATTCGCGAGCTCCTCTTCCCGACGCCCTTTTCAATGCAAGTTTACGCACAAGTTCCATTCTACGTGGGCACTCCCTTGAGCTAGCCACATGTCCCTCAACCCCACAGTTAATGCATCTCACCGGCAAACCTACTCGCCTAGTTACCTGCCCAGTCACAGGATCAGTAAAAAAGGTCTCACCCCGAGAAGGAATTTTACAACCGCCCGGCGCGTGAGACCCCCACACTTCACAGATCTATAAGGCATTCGGTAGTTGGAAGACACATGGCCGAAGCGCTGGCAATTAAAACACTGCGTTACGGCGTTCCTAACGAATTTCCTAATGCTGACCTTGCAGCGCAATATATATTTAATATCATAGAACTTGACAATATCAGAGTCCCTTGCCATTCTAACAACCCACTTATCACGTCCCTGCTTAGACATGGTCAAAATATTCAAATTAACCTGAAGACCGCCCAGGTACTCAATTATCTCCGATGACTCAAAAGAGTCCGGTAGTCCCTCAATCACCATTGTAAACGGCCGTTGGCCCTTTGGTGTATATGTATAAAATTCCACTTTCTGTTCATCAAGAAAGCGCTTGACCTTTTCAAAATCATCTAATGTGCAGACCCCTATGTTATATTTCTTTGCAATTTCGCTTCTTTGTATACCGTTTTGTATTTCTTTAAAAATTTTAACTTTTGTTTTTATTGGCAAAAAAAAACATCACAAAAAGACATGGTGTTTTTTAAAATGTATCTTATAATCGGTTTGTTCTTATATGAGATGTTCTTATATCCGATAAATACTGTATTGAAACCTAACTATATCGGCTTACAAATGGCTGAGATATAAATCTTTAATTAACCTATTCCTATAATCTTTTTCTTTTATAGCTGAAATAGACTGGTAGTTCAAATTAAAAAAATCGGTTCATAAATAAACGGGTTAAAGACCCAGTAAAATCTTCGCCTACAAAATAATATGTTAAGTAATCAGAAACACATAAAAGCACTACATGCAATTCTACTGAAAAACTAATGAATTTTACAAAAGTAAGTCATTTTTTTTTTATCTAAATACATCCAGAAAAAAGTAGTTATCGAAGTTCTTATGGAAGAAAGCTACTAAATAACGAGTGAAAGAAGCTATCCATTTTGAAAAAGTTTTTACTGGGAGACAAACAAATTTCTTTCTTGCCGGAATAATGGTTTTGGCACAAAAGTGTACATATAAGATAAGAATATCAAATATCAATCATATTTTGTTTATGTGTATAAAGTATTAAATGTTCAAAATAAGCCAAGTCGGTCCATTACTTTCCCTCGAAATTTTACTTTTGCCGATACAGTTTTTAGGGAAGAGACAAACAATTTTCACAATAAGGATAAATATAAAAATTTACCCTTGTTTCTAAAGATATCTTTTTTTCTAATAAACAAGCATATAAAAATATTTACAATTATCTTATTTCGAAGACCAAGTGTAAAACGCAAGGCCAACAATTTCATTAAAAGCAAAAACAAAATCAAAAATATTTTATAAATTTGTTGTTGCTTTCTACAGACATTCATATTATTTTTTTTTTCAATTTTCAACGCCACAAAAAGAAGTGTTTGAAATTTAAAAATTCAAGATGAATTTCTATAGAAAGTAACAATAAAATTATAAAAAATTTTTGATTTTGTTTTTGCTTTTGCTTTCGTCACTTTTTTAGCAAAAATCATTAAAACGTCACTTTGTTAATATCGGAACAAAAAATCGTCGAGATGACGATAACTCGTCAAATCTGGCAGCCCTGTTTTTATTATATTTATTTCTTTTGTTGACGTTTCGCTTTTATTTGACTGGAAATATTCCAGTATAAACAGAATTTGTTGTGTCTGTTTTCGCATTCAAATACAGAAACACTTTTATCTCATAAATCGAGAAACGATGGAATTTTTTGTTTCACACTTCTTGTAAGAAATTTTACGATGCGAAACGAGCTACTGCTGATCTATTTATTTTTTGAAAATTTTCAAAAAACAGTAACAACTTATCCTGACAGGGTTGTATTTTACTCAAAATTTGTGTGATAGTGTAAAACAGCCTTAAGTAACACTAGTGCATCTATACAGTGCTTAAATCGCACTCGTAATTTGTAATATTAAGGGTTTGCACGATTATTAGTGCTGGTTCACACACGTCAAGTTTGAGTCTTTAAGTCTTGTTCTTTTAGGAGAGAAGGGAAAAGAGAATGCCATTTCTTTTCCCCTCTCTCCTAAAAACTCAAGACTTGACGAGTCAAACTTGACGTGTGTGAACCGGCACTTAGTCGTAATCCTGATCGCAATAATTCGCATAAAAGTTCACGGGATTTCGATTAAAACATTTACATTTTAAATATTCTGTTTCTTTACAATTTAAGACCACATTTACATTATGCAATTAACGCCTCAACTTTCACATGCAACTTTTTGTTTGCTAGCAAGAGGTGTAGGGAAGAAAACGGGATTGAAAAAGTTGAAAAATGCTTGAAAAAAATGTAAATGTAAAGGCAGAATTAGTCTTTACTTTCTGTTTCTGTTCTGTTCCGTGCCGTTCTGTTTCGAAATTGTAATAGTTACTTTTCCTGTAGCAACTTATCAGCCATTTATGACAAATTTATTAGTTTTGCACCGTCCATTGTTTTATTTCAATAACTTTAATGCACACAAATGTGAAGAAATTCAATTTTATGAATTCTTAAAATCAAAAATAATGTTTATTTCAATATAAATATGTATTTTTTATTATTTATTTTGCTGTCACTTACAATTACTTAACAATTTTTTGATTTTAACAAACTGAACCGCAACAGAACAGAAAAACTAATCAATTTCACAGGTTTTTTAATAACAAAAACAAATCAGCTGATTCGTAACAGAACAGAAAGTAAAGACTAACTGAGCCTTAAGTGTGAAAAAAGTTTCGTAGAAACTACTTTAAAAGAAAATAGAAAAAAAAACTCGGCGTTAATTGCATAGATCTAAATGCGATCTAAGTTAAAACACAAATACACGAGTTATTTCATAAAATTTTCGGTTATAAATTAAGCAGTTATGAAAAATAGATATCGTCAGCTCAGAATTGGTTTGGCGCACATCATGGTAATTTAACTATAAAATGCGCCAAATCAATTCTGAGCTGACGATATTTTAATTACTACTGTGATTAACTGCACCAGAATTCGTGAGAGGAGAAATTTAAATTACAAGATTATTTTTTTTGACAGCTTAACGATCAAGACGGACGTGTTTTCTACCCGATGCTGTTTAATCCAAGTTTTAACCTGTAATAAGGCTTATTATCGTCTTGTGGTGTTAATTAGCCGTTTGTCCTGATTTCATTGTGTCGTGATCGTTTGCGGTTTTTGTTATTTATAAACGGCCTTTGTCTTTAAACTGTTTTTAAATTTACATTTTTGATAAAATTAATAAAAAAAAAAATATCTCAATTCACTGGAATAAATAAAAGAGAGAGATAAATCTTTGCAGAGGTAATACACACACACGCATTAAAATTATAAACAAAACCAGCTGTTTCGCTCTGCCAAATACTGTTTGTTTTAAAAAAGTGCTGCCAAGCTATTGTACATGGTTACTGTCACTGTTGCCAAATTAAAATTGCCAATTAGTTTTGTCGTTATTTTTAAACTTTTAATACATAAATTTTATTGCTATATTTTATACAATGGAGTGTATGAATAAAAAATGTTCTATTGTTAATGATGATGAAAGGATGCTAGCCTGTTGGCTGTGTAATGGGTTAATCCATTTCAAGTGTGGTGGAATTCCTGTTTTATCTGCTGAAGCAATTTCTAAATCTGAAGGGGTTAATTGGTGCAGCATAAACTGTAGAAAAATTGGAGTTTATTTTTATAAGTTTTTCCAAGCAAGAAAATCAACTTTTCTGGATATAAAAAAAGAAATTTTAAATTTATCTGACCGTCCTTCTAACTATGAAAAATTATTTGATGATTTCTCTTCCCTGGACAACTATAAATCTCCGGAACAATCTTCACCGAAACGTCGGAAGTCTGCTAGGAACAATAATAAGGCACTAAATGTTCAGCGTATAGCTCACTCGGCATCTAATAATAATATAAATAATGCAACAGTAACTCCCTTTCCGACATATGCATCGTCTGTGTCTGTAAATGTCTCTACAAAACTACACAAATGGAACAAAACAACCAAACGTTAGAAACCTCCATATATCCAAACAACCAAATGTCCGAAGTCATAAATAACGTTGAATCTCAATCTATGCGTAGAGAATTGCTCGTTATACCTCCAAAGAAGTCCGTATTTGTATCCCGATTCGCCTCTGACACAACCAGTGATGATATGGAATATTACTTAAAATCAAAATTGCCCGCAAGTACTGGTATTATAATTCACAAGTTTTCTTATTCTGAACCCAGAAGTATTGCGTCCTTTAAAATTACAGTACCGAATGACATTTTTGATCGAGTTGTTGATCCCTGTTTCTGGCCAAATAATGCACTCGTTCGCGAATTTTTATATAGAGAAAATCGTAGAACAAACAACGTTGCACGACTTTCATCACATGAGTCTACAAACCAAAAAAAACTTTGCATGAAAACTGAAAAACACTTAAATATTATTTATCAAAATGTTCGTGGTATAAACACTAAACTGGCTAACCTCTATATTGAAAGTTTTAATTTATATCACCATATAGTTGTTCTCACTGAAACTTGGCTAAATAGAAACACTTTAAATACCGAAATTCTTTGCAATGATTTTAATATATTTAGACGTGACAGAGAAACTTTACCTACTGGTGGAGGCGTTTTAATTGCTGTTTTAAATACTTTCCAATCTGATGAGTTAAAATTTGAACATTATTCCGATATTGAGTTTATCTGTGTTCGGATAAAACTAAATAGCTCACATATATTTTTAACATGTTCCTACATTCCCCCAAAATCTGATCAACTAACTTACATAAAACATTTTGAATCCATAAAATCTGTTGTGTCTAAAGCTCAGCCAGAGGACTTCGTTTACGTTTTTGGTGATTTTAACTTGTCAGCAGTAATTTGGAAATTTTTACCAGACTCATACAGTTATGCACCACTAAAATCCGATGCCTTTATTGAAGAGTTCCTCAATAATTTATCTGATTTATGTCTTTTCCAAAAAAATGGTATTTGTAATGATAATGAAAACACTCTAGATTTGGTTTTTGTGAATGAACCCACCAACTGCACCATTCCAGAACATTACCAGTTACTAGACCAGAGGATCGCTACCACCCTACTCTTGAAGTTAGTCACAATATTTTGTCTGATGCCTTTTGTAATCAGGATTATACAAACGATAAGAAATTATGTTTTAAGAAAACAAATTACGATGACCTGAACTATTTGTTGACCAACACTAATTGGCTTGAACTGTTATCCATTCCTAATGGTACCCCAGCTTCAATTGACTCTATGATTAATACATTTTATACTACTATGCATAATTTTTTTGAGGAGTGTGTGCCGATACTTCTAGTAATTAAACATTCAGGTCCACCGTGGAATTCTCCTCATCTATCAAGATTAAAAAATTTTAAAAACAAATGCTATAAAATATAAGCAATATCGAACAGCTTATGATTATAGCAAATACTGTGTATCTCGAGCAGAATATAATCTTCTCAACAGGAGACTATATACTTATAAATTACCTTGAGAAAATGAAAAGGAACTTTAAACGTGACCCAAAATCATTTTATAATTTTGTAAATTCGAAAAGAAAATCTACTGGCTATCCAAGAGTTATGAAGTATTTAATTAATGAGTCTAATATTAATTTGATTAAAAGCAATATGTTTGCCGATTTTTTTGCAACAACATATTCTAAGCAACAGTACGATACATCAACTGAATACCCGTTTTGTCTGATGGAACATCAGGCAATATCATTTTCATCTATTGATACTTCTCAGGTTCTTTTATCTTTGAAAACAATAAAATCGTCATTGTGTAGTGGACCTGATGGCATCCCTGCTTGCGTTTTAAAAACTTGTGCTCATGCTTTGGCTACTCCTTTGGCTATCATGTTTAATGTGTCATTAAAATACGGATATTTCCCCCAATTTTGGAGGAAATCCTTTAACATACCGATATTTAAATCAGGAAACAAGTCGGACAAAACGAATTATAGAGGCATTGCAAAATTGAGTGCAATTCCCAAACTTTTTGAAAAATGCTTAACAGACTCTCTCTGCCACAGTGTATCCTCAATCATATCACCATACCAGCATGGTTTCAGGAAAGGTTGTTCTGCAGTAACAAATATTTTACAACTAACAACTCTAACAAATCGCGCTTTTAAGGATGGCCAACTTATGGACGTTATTTATACTGACTTCAGCAAAGCTTTTGATAAAATCAACCATAGCATACTTCTCACTAAGCTGAATTTATTAGGGTTTACTAGCAACGCTTTGTGCTGGTTACGGTCGTACCTAACCTGCAGGACACAGTGTGTTCTTTTTGATAATACCACATCCAAAGAAATTTCTGTTAGCTCCGGTGTCCCCCAAAGAAGTCACCTAGGTCCTTTGCTGTTTTCGATTTTCATAAACGACTTGCCGCTTGTAATGAAGCATTGTAATGGTTTAATGTACTCTGATGATGTTAAGATGTTTCTCAGCTACAAATTATCTTCAGATGGGGGGTATTTGCAGCAGGATTTAAATAGTTTTTACGCATGGTGTAAATATAACCAAATGGAGCTTAATTTAAAAAAATGCTAGCACATGCGATTTTCTAGAAATTGCACATCAATGCTACACTATTTCCTGGACGGGTATCAACTAGAGTTAGTTGGAGAATTTCTGGATCTTGGTATTCTACTTGATCCTAAGCTAGATTTCTGCAAACATATTACAATGACGATTAATAAAGCTCGTGGTGTGCTTGCTTATATAAACGATGGTCTAAAGAGTTTACAGATCCTAATGTAACGAAACAACTATACACATCCCTTGTAAGGCCAATTTTGGAGTATGGGTCTATTGTCTGGGATCCTGAAGTTAACATGCACTTAGACCGAATTGAATCTGTTCAAAAGCAGTTTCTCTTATTCTGCCTAAGGAGCTCATTTGGTCGTTATGCTGGGAATCTTCCTTCGTATACTGCGAGGCTATCAATAATTAAACTACCTACTTTAAAAAGTCGAAGGACAATGCTAAATGTGGCATTTCTAGTTAATTTGATAAATGGCGATGTCCTCTCCGACTTCCTTCTTCGTAACATAAATTTTAATATTCCACGACGTTTTACCCGACACCTAATACCTCTGCACCTTCCTGTTGTGCAAACAAATTATGCTGATGCTGATCCTTTGAGGAGAATATGCAAAAATTTCAATGAATTGTATAGCTTAATCGATTTTTCAATTAATTTAAATGTAATTAAACGCAATATTATCGTGTTTTTAAATACTTAATATGTCTTAACAAAATTTTTTCGTTAATAATACCTTTATATAAAACTTTGTAATATATAGTAGTCTGTAGGGATTCATATCCATAGATTTAATCAAATAAATAAATAAAAATAAAAAAATTTAAAACAAAGTATAGAAAACGGAACTTATATTATTATTTAGTGCCAGAATATGCTTGAATTTTATTATTCTAAGGTTGGAAAGCATATTCCTATTAAGGGACTGCATTAAAGAACGTTAGGATGAGTTAGCATCCAAATTTTAATTTTGTTGCTCAACTTAGGCTGGTAATTTCGCCAGTTTAACTCACCCTTGAAGTTCTTTGTAGTTTTCACGTAACTACAAACCAAAGGTTTTTTTTTAAATTTATTTTTATTATTGAATCTTTCTTATCGAAATTTACAATATGTATTCAAATCTTAATTCTACTTGATGTTTATTAGTTGTTACCAATGTAACCACTAGCTGCTGTATTCAAATTTTAAAAATGTCTTCTAGTTAGGCTCAAAGTATCGGTTCTTTTTAGCCTCTGGTGACCTTCGTTAGGGTGGGCCATTAGTTTATCGATGTAGCTAATTGAATATTTTTCAATTTCCTCCTCGATAGTGGGGACGTTGAGATCTCTGTGGATAATATCATCACGTATATACCATGGGGCGCAGACAATTTGTCGTAAAACCGACCGAAAAATCGTGCAATGTATTTAAAACGGGTTTTCGAAATTCCGTACCTTGAATTTTTTTAATTTTTCGAAAATCCATTTTACATATCGAGCCCTAATAGCAAAAATGATGTAACCAACAACATTTAAGATTTTTATTTTTTGATGAAAATCGATAATTTATGATCATTTGCATCATCTCTTAAAATCTCATGTCTTTGGGAAGTACGGTAACGAAATAAGAGCAAAAGCAATTTCAAACGAAACCCTAGACTTGAAGCAAAAATATTTAAAAAAAAACCTTCTCCTTTAAAATTTTATTTTTGTTGGTTACATCATTTTTGTTATTAGGGCTCGATATATTGCACGATTTTTTGGTCTTAGAAGACCCTTAGTGAAATTTGATGCAGAAAATATTCGTAGAACATTTTAACTCTCTAACGTGCCGATTTAGTGTAGAAGTTAAAAAAAGTCAAAAATGACCCCTTAAAATTAGTCTTAGAGGGTTAATAAATTCCATTAAAAGAATCGCCATACAATTCTACTGGAGACACCTGAAATAGTCTTTTAGGTCAGAAGTACATTCAAAAATGTCAATGCCCGAAATTTCGAGAATTCGTTTTAGATACATTGCACGAAGTTTTGGTCTTTGAAGACCCCCAGTGAAATTTGATGCCATAAATATACGTAGAACATTTTAACCCTTAAAAGTGCCGTTTTAGTATACTTTTGTGTAAGAGTTGGGAAAAAGGACAAAAATTAACCCTTAAAATGAGAGTTAGAGGGTTGAAAAATTCTACTGAAGACATCTGAAATTATTTTTTAGCTCAGAAGTACATTAAGTATGTTTTTTTTTGACTTATACCAAACGCCTTTTCAAAAAATTCAAAAACTTTAGGGGCCCATATTTCGGGAGCCCGAGCAAACTTTTCAAAACCCTTTGCAAGTTTGCTCTATTTAGACTACTTTCATTTCACGTTGCAAGTGTTGAGGCTGGTTTTTTTTTTGTTGCACAGTTTTATTAGCATTTTATCATTTCAGAAGATATTTTAATGGGCATAGAGCAAATAATGGAACACTTCATACTATTTTCAAACCCCTTCTTTCTTTATGCCAACAAAACCCAAATTTTACCAACGTATCGAAAAAAGTGTTACTTCTACCTTGCTCACAAGATCTACAAGGACAGACAACCAGCCAGCCGGACAAGTGATCCAATATTTAATAATTGGATCACTAATCCACACTCAGTATTCTTAAACATTTCTGATCAAACACATAATATTCTCTCCTCTTATTTAGGTGTTGGGAATAAAAATAAAAATTGCATTCTTTCTTGGTGATTTTTTTTTTGTCAGTGCACATTGCTACACATAAACATCACACTACAAGTATGAGTGTACGTTTCATGTTTGTAGCAACTGCTTTTATTTTATTTTCTTAATAAAAAGCGAAAATAAAATTTTCTATTTATCTTTTAGGTTCTGTGGTGCACAATTCCATTGTTTTTTTCTCAGTTAGTTTGTTATTTAACCTTGCCAAGGACATACAAAAAATTTAAGAAAATAAAAATTTTTTTGCTGTTGTTGCTTTTTTAAGAAAGAGTAAAAAAAATACATAAAGTTAGTTGTAGAATTTTAAAAATAGTTATGATATTTAGTTGGGTTTGATTTAAAGTTACCCCTACAGCAGCAAACCCGGCGCTACGAACAAAATCCCTAATGAAATAAGCCCCAAAAACAAAAATGAACTAAGTCCTTATAAGGAATTAGTTTATTATGAACTAAAACTCTTATTTGGAAAATGAAATAACTCCAAAACAAAAATGAACTAATGGAGACTTATTTCACAATGATAAAAGTCTCCATTTTAGAAATTAAACAAGTCCTCACTTTGAAGACAAAAATTATACATATGAAAAATTTTAAGCCTTTAAATAAAAACACATATTAAATTGTAGTGCAAGAACTTTCAGTCAAGCTCTGGCTTACCAATCCTAAAATCCAGACTTTGATAAAATTCCGAATTTAATTACATTATTTAATAATTTTTTACTCTCTACCGAAGGAAAAAGGGTATATGTATATAAGTTTGTCATTCCATTTGTAACTTCCTCAATATTGAGCTTAGACCCTATAAAGAATATATATATTCTGGATCCTTATGAGAACGGAAGTTCAAATCCTGTTGACCGCCTGTCCGTCCGTCTGTTGAAATAGGTATTCAGAAGACCCCAGATATTTATGCCACATACATATAGTCCGGAACTGTTTGCTGCTGCACGCAGAGAAAAAATATGGTTGGGCATGGTTACGGCAACAACACTTTGTTTAATGTAACAATATATTGTTGTCGTAAACAAATAATTGTTATCTTTATTTAATATCAACAATATTATAGTTACTGTAAACATATGAATGTTTATCGCAATTATGAATTTGAGTATTGTTGACCGAAAAATAATTATTTTTCTAACAACTTTATTATGATAACTTTCTAAACATATTATATTTCTCACAACCATATCATGATATTTAATAGCCATAACATGATAACTTTCTATACATTTATCATATTATGTTAAAGATGCAATCAAACTATTTTTACTCTATTCATATTATGTAAGCGCCATTTGTAAAATAATTTTGAAGCAGTTGTGTCTTTTTTTTTATTTGTGAGCGGTTAAACAATTAAAAGATAAAATTCCATAAAAAAATAAGTTTAAAGAAATTAAAAAATTAAAATATTAGCGGAGTTCATTCAAGTATTAGTGATGTAATAGTGCAAATGCAAAATATCATAGTTTTTTTGTAAAATCCAACAACAAAACACACAGAGATTTGGTTATATTTTATAAAAGTGCTACTATATTTCATCAACATCTTAAAATCGAAAAAATGGACACACGCGGTTGCCCATGAAAACCACAGATTTTTCATTTGCTCTTTTGCAAGCCTAATATTGAACTCCGCTATTTGATTAACATTAAGAAAAATTGTAAAAAGCCACAAAATAAAAAATCGATGCAAAAATATTTTAATTTATTTTGTATTTTTATGACAGCTATGAAAGGTGCTGTATCATAATATGATTGCTTCTAAATTTATTATGATTAACATGATGATAATATGATTACTTCCTAGCTTATTATGATTAACATGATAAAAATATGATTAATTTCTTAGCTTATTATGATTAACATGACTGTAATTTGATTAATTCTTAACTTAGTATGATTAACAGAATAATAATATGATTAAGGGAAAAATATTATGATGACATATTACGAGTATATTTAGTCATAATATGATTAAAAATTAATCTTAATATGGTGACTACAATCATAATTCTTATCATAATATGTTGCTCTTAGAATATGTTTACCACAATCACGTTTTTTCTTTGCGTGAGAAGCTCAGCCTGATCGGCCCCTTGTTGTTGCTTTTTTATTTTATGTTTTGTATATTTGAAGAACGGAAGGAGCCAAAGTTTCCAACTTAAACTCAAACGTCTTTGTTATCAAAAACAAATATTCGACAAAATGTGGGCGGGATGTAGCAAGTGGCCGTGGCGCAAAATATTTTGTTAATCTCAAAAGCGGTAAGAGAAGTATTATCCGAATTTGGTACACATGTGGGTTATTAATACCCAACCTCTTTAATATGGACGGGATTGGAGAAGTGGGCGTGGAACCTTCCGGACCTGTAGAGCGGTAAGAGCCAAAGTTCCTCAATTAGGTACAATCATCGTGATTATAAATATATAAAATTTGATCGAATGTGGGCGGTATTGGGTAATAGGCGTGGCACAAAATAGACTTATTTATATCAATCTATATTATATCATTCTGCAGTGTCTGACTAAATGTTAATCAAAACATTAACCATAAGGCTGAAAATTCTGGTTTTTTCAATTAATATTACAGTCAAATCCCGATAATTCGTTCCCCGATAAATCGTAATTCCCGATAATTCGTAATAAACTGTCGGTCCCTTGAAAAAATCTCGTTAATTCGTAAAATTTCCATACATTTTGGTCCCCTCGATAATTCGTAATTTTTTTGTAAAATAAAATCTTCTTTACCTCTTATAAATCGTAATTGTTTGCTTACTACCACTTATAATTCGTAATAAAAACAACAGAAACATGGAAAGAATGATTTTTTGTTTACCACTATTTTATTTTTGCGTGATTTTTTGCTTGTGTGTGGGTTTATTTTCTTAAGATCAGTTTGTAACATGAATCATTTTTATGTATAATTTTTATATATTTTATTTTTAACAGTTGAAGCACAGCCGCGAATAACGTTGTAAACGCCACATTTTGCAAAAACTGTTTTTTTTCTTATAACCGTTGGCCTTGCTCTCTTACACAGTTTAAACATCAAATCAACCAAAACTATGCACCTTAACGCCTTCAAAATGGCATACAAAGTGTCAGCCAGTGGAAGAAAATTGCAAGTTACTAACAAAATGATGAAACCGAAATGGTTTTGCAGTGCGGAATAATGTTTTAAAAGCCTTTTGCATTAAAGATTTTATTATCATTATTTTTAATAAGAGAAAAAGAAATTTTTAAAACAAATAATGCTGCCTGTCAAAAAACGTTTTTTTGCTCTCCTGAAAAATTATTTTTTTGTAACTTAAAACGTTATTCGCGGCTGTGCTTCAGTTGTTTTTATATATTTTTTATTGTTTTAGTAAATAAATTCTAAAACCCCGCTTATGAGTATTTATTTTATTTTAACCCCGTTAAATCGAAACCCCGCTAAATCGAAAACCCCTATAATTCGTAAGAAATGGTCGGTCCCTTGCGATTACGAATTATCGGGATTCTACTGTATATATAACGGATAAGTTGTTGTTAAAATCCCGGTTAAGTTTTTAATAAAAAAATCAAAAGAAAATAGAAACAAATATGTGCAATACAATTTTGTATTTTAAATATTTTTTTAATAAAAAAAGTGCTAAAAGTCCGGGACTGCCGGTCGGATTTAAAATTGTTGTCAACAAAATGGAGAAAGGAACCTCCTAACGGACAAAAGTTATAAAAGAATACGGTCCAGGGGCTATTCTAACCTCACTCATATCTTTAAAACTATAATAAACAGAAAACAAGTATTACTTTGTTTTTTAGAAAAATATGCGGCCAGGTGTCTGCTACCTTTTAGGGAGGAAACGGATAAATCCTAAATTTTGGTACTTTTTGGCACCCCGTCTACCTTTTTAACTAATAAACGTTAAAGTCAACATTATATCAAATTTGGTACTTTTAAGAAATTCGAACGTTTAAGGTGTAAAATTCGTAACTATTGTCGGTACTTTTTTCTCCAATCTTTGGCATATTATATGGGCTCCCACCACAATATTGAAATTTTTGATACTTCAATGGGGAGAAAGAGAACACCAAAAAGAGGAATACGGATTGTTAAATTTGTATCTTTAGCATTTCAGTTATACAACTAATACTTTTTTAATTACCGTTAATATCGGACCTAGAAACATAAAATTCAACATGCAGTATCTTGAGTGATAAGACTCTATGGAGGAACTTTTTGGTACTTTTTTGGTCGTTAACTGGTACTTTTTGAATTTCCGCTATAGTTGGACCTAGAAGCATAAAATTTAACATGCAATGTCGTAAGTGAATATGAATCCGTTCAGGGCCGCTAACTCTCATATTTTCAAACAATTTTAATTATCGTTTTAGAGGAGATCTATTAAAGCAATAGTTGCCGTAATCAAAATAAAAAGAAAGCCATTCCAATATGAGTGAACTGTTCACCCTCCATTCCGCCTCCAGTCTATCTCTCCGCTCGACCGTCCTCTCCCCAAAAATATCTAACCAATTTTGATGAAATTTGAAAAGATAGATCAGCGAAATTAAACATCGAACCACTTTTATTTCTCGGTATAACTGTTATATAATGCAATGTTGCCATTATATGATATTTTGAACATGCGATATTCCAAAAATACCTTTGCACAATGACAAACATGACCTGGTACAAGAACTTAAGAGATAAAGGGCCATATAATCAAATAAGTCCAACATTATATAATATGACGAGGTAATTTTCAAAACTTGAGTGTTCCACTTTTTGGGTTTTTGCACAATTTGAGAAATATTTTTTAAGAATGTGATTTTGAACATTAGTAATTTACTATTGACGAAATCACGCCTTCGCTCACAATATTCTGTACGTAAAATTAACTGAAATTGTTATATAAAATAAATGAAAATTCAATTAAAAACCGGACTACTAATTTTTCATTTACATATTTTAACAAAAAGTTCATCAAAAATTCAACCACATATTCCGTAAAATCAAATAATTATTCAGTTATTTTGTAAAATTTTACTGTCAAAAATTCAACACCATATTCAGTAAAAACAATTAAATATTCAGTTATTTTTTAAAATTTTACTGTCAAAAAATTGACCCGATATTCAGTAAAAACAATTAAATATTCAGTTATTTTATTAAATTCAGTAATTTTCGTTACTCCACAAAAGAACCGAATTTCTAAAAAATACCAGACAGACACGTGTCCGCTTGTTTTTCTTATTAGCGAGTGAGGGAAAATATTATTATTTACTTACCCTGTTACACACGTTTGTTTTACTTTTGTTGTACTGACCACGTTGTTTACGATATGGCTTCGCAATTATTTTACTTTTAATATTTGATGTATTTAACTAAATTATTTTAACAAATAGAAAATGGGAATTGCTTACACGAAACAAGCAATTCATTTTTTAAAGATAAGTAAACATCTATTTTTGGTAGTTAAATTATATAAAATAACTGAATGTTCATTTGTTTTTACGGAATTCGCGGTTGAATTTTTGACAGTAAAAATTAAATGAAGTTTTCGTTGCTTTAAATTACATTTTCATTTAATTTAACATAAAGAAGAATTTAACTCAATCAACGGACAATATAACTAAAAATCCGTATTAATATGCCCTTAGTTTTTTGAATAACTGTTGGAATCAGTTAAAATTAAATTTGCTTGTAACTTTAAATGTTTATTTATTTAAAAATGACTAAACGGAATATTTCTTAAATAAACTACATTCCGTTACTGTAATAATATTGTGAGTGTTGTAATCTTTTTTTCTGGTGAAGTTTAGAGTTCTGGCCCAATTAGATTTTCGCTGAGTTTTAATTTCAATGTTACAAAAAGAAATAATCAGGAAGTGGAATAGTCAACTCATGAAAAAATACTCCTCATATTTTTTTTACAAAGAGTTGTGCTTGGAAGTGCATTGGATTTGCTTTTACACAGAAGTAGACGTTCAATCGTTTTGCACCATCACTTGTGTTCACAAATATTGCCAATTATATTGCGTTTTAGCTAAAAAAAAAAGTGAGCTGTGCTTTCAGTATAGATTCGCTAAATTTATTCACATCCATGCAATAATGTTGGTTTACGTTAAGCTTTAGCAAGAAGAACTCTAATTTTAAAGGGAGTATAATGTTTAGATGTCCAAAGAGTCCTGAGCGTGGAAAAAGTACGACCGGGTTATCCATTTTTCAGTTTCAAAAGTAAAACTAAATAAAACACACATAAAGCTATGATTAAAACTTTTTTTTTTTTGTTAAAATGGTTGGAACTTGCCATATTGTACGAAATACAAATTCAGATTGGTTGCAGTAGTCGGTCCTTTTCAGGTAGTTGTTGATCACTTTTCGGGCGGTATCTCGGCGATAACTTGACAAATGTTGACTTTCAAATGCTCCAACATTAGGGGGCTTTTCTCGTAGACATGTTCTTTGACGCAGTCCCGCAGGCGTCGAATCGCCTGATCGTGGTCGCCAAGTGATGTCGCCAAAACGTGAAATCACGCGCTCTGAAAACTTCCTATACAATAAAGCCAAAATCTGTCGTTTTGTGTAGCACGTGGACCCTCTTGTTGCAACCACATATCGCCCTGTTCATAATCTTCAATTGCATGCTAAAAAAAAGTCGGTTATAATACGGCCATAGCGCTCTGAATTGACGGTAAAGGTTCTTCCAATGACATCTCCAGACCATAATGCGCACCAAACAGTCACTCTTTGCGGTTGCAATGACTCTTCTACGATCAATTCTGTGTTTTTTGAGCCGGGTTTAACTGTTTCGTGAGTTCGACATTATATGGAATGAGGTGCAAGTCCAAATGCAAAATACGCCATGATGACCCACGAGAAAGGCCCAATTGCTGAGAACGCAGTGGAATCGACAAATTCGGATTTATTGCCACACTTTCACTTACAGAAGCAATGTTTTCGGCAATGCGAATATTGCGATGATGCAAAGGTCCGACCACATCTGTAACGCTTCTAGTCACTTAAAATTTATTTATAATCTGGCCAATTTCTTGCACAGTAGGTTATTATGACGACCACAATCACACCACAATAAAAGTGTCCTCTTAAACACCACTTTTGTAGTAAGCTTTTTTTTCGCGTTTTTTGGTTGTTTAACGATCCAAACCATTGACTTAATAGTTGAAAATTCAGGTGAAAGATATTTAACAGCTGACAGCCTGACCAGACCGGCGGTTTTGAAACCACTAAATGGATAGCCCTATATAATATGGTATTTCCAATTCAAATTGCTGCTATAGATAATACCTTAATATTTAGGAGAATCGACGGTGTCGATATATACATATATTCAATCCTATATTGCCAATCAAATTTTCAAAAGAATTTAAAGTTCAACTCCTTTAATTACGTTGGGCTGCAGGCTTGCCTTGAGGCCTCGCAAAATATAGGTTTTTAGATATTGTGTAAATATGTATATGTGTATCAATAAATACTAATATTATTTAATCATTTACTTAAAGTGACTACATATTCATACAAACATTTTTACGCACTTCCATACGCATAATAAAAAGTACCTTGTATATAAACGTGCTTGTCATTTTGCGAATTCAAAACGTACACATTTTTGTTTCTTCATCCAAAATAAGAACACTCATAATTTAGTCGCAAGTAAAACGTACATTAAATGAGAGTTCATTATCCTTTGGCAATTGTTGTAAGCCGGTATAAATTTGTCTGTGTCGTAGAATAAATTTGTGTTTTTGTACTGATTATTAGTTCCTTAATGTAGGCTCCACTTGAAATTGACTTGACGTAGGTCAGTTACTACTATACATACGTTTGTATTGGTATTTGTGTGTACGTGAATTCATTGACTCATTCATATGCGTAACCACAAAATTCTCTACAAAAACAAAACAATTTCAAACACACAAAGTCTTAAACTCGAATACTTTTAACACACCCTGATACCGAAACACAAACTGGCATAAAACTAAGTGTGCTTTTTTATCGTTGTACTTTCATACATTAAATGAATATCTCCTTTCATTGTATCCTTTTTATTTCTCCTTTACATTTGTTGTTGTTCTTGTTGTTGCCATTTTTGTGGTCCTTTGTTACATATTAGCCGTATTAAGAAAATGAGTTGGGTAAGAGAGTAGAGAAAAAATGCGTAGAAGGGTTGAACTTGTGAGTAATTTTCAAAGTACTAAACTGTTGCATATTTATGAAATTGTTTGTTATCATTCATTGGGCTCATTACGAACCCTTTTATGAGTATTTGTGTGTAAACATACACATATATATCTTTTTTATCATTAATATGCGATGAAAATGTTAACCCAACAAACAGTATACTCGTTCCTTAATGATTCACTTCAAAAAAAGATTAATTGTTTTATGTTGAAAGCAGTTCCGAAATGTTTTCCGATCTAAATTTAAGTATTTTGTGACATTAAATGCTACTATTAACGTAACGAGAGAGCATTTTTTTTTTGAGAGCAACGCAAATCATAAAGCTTGGAGTGTTTTGTCAAGACATTAACTAGTTTTAACATAAAAAGAAACATCCTCATAACCAAGGCCCGGATTTTTATGCAAATGCATATTTGTTGTCGTCAGTCTGAGATTACCATTTACTAAATATCTTTGCGAACCAAGAAATTTGCAGTAAAATGGCATCGATTTGTTAGTGCATATTTTTGCATATGTTGCTTTGAATGCATATTTTGCTCATATTGCATATTAATGTTGCATATTTTGAAAAACAAAACTTCTTTTAATTGCTTTTTCGCTATGCACCATGTTGCAAATGAGATAGGAGACAACTGCGATTATATTTATTGATTGATTACTTATGGGAAAAATATTTTGTACAGCACCTTCGCGTGTAGCCGCATATAGAGAGAAGTATTCCAATTTATGTCTTCCTCCACAGCCTTAAACAACCAGGTTGAATAATGTTTATGTCTTCAAATTGTGGGTACTATTGTGAAATGATAAATCCAATCCACTCAGAAAGCAAACTTAGTTAATACATAAGAAGTATGCTGTGGAGGGTAACTTTAGTAAGCAAATTCGTATTAAACTTGTTAAAGTTTTTATTTCGTCTTAATTTTTACGAAAACAGCGCAGTGAAAATGAATATACCACAAAGGAACTATCAGCATTTAATCATGCATCTAACACTTCCCTTTTATTTTTTTTAAACAGGCCCTAAACTTTACTTTTAAAAAAATATTAAAAAAAATCTATGTTCTTAACTCATTTTATATAAGTATAAGTTCAAATATCTATCTAACAAGTGACTTAAGCTAAATTTTTTTTTAATTCCCTATGTTAATCCCCGAGAAGCTTGACGCTTACATACAAATACCAAGACAAACAAAAATTACATAAAAAACTTCAAAATGCAGTCTCATAAATGTAAGTTAGGCACAACAACCACAAAAGTAGAATTAAAAATAAAAAAAACACAAAATATAAAGAAAAGCCAAAAGAAAAACAATCATGTTTGACTTTTGGTAACTTTTGCAATTAATTAATAAATAATATAAGATTAAATTAAGGCAAATGCTTAAAATTAAAATATGTAAAGGGAAATATATATCGATACCTTCCCGCAAGTATGTATTAAGCGACACTTTTTTCGAAAATGACTTTTTGATATGGAACTATACTAAAAGTTAAGCGCCACATTTTGTCTTGGGTTTCGCTGCCCAATCATGGATGCAAAAGAAACTAGAGAGAAAATAGAATTGTATCAACCGTCAAGAATTCTCATTGGAATAAAGTTGCTCCCTGAAATTTGTATTACCCGCCATTTTTAAAAAAGTTTTGACATAAAAAACGATTGCCGCTCTTATTTAGGCATCTTATGGCGATTTCTGTCTGTTTTGAGAAAAATATGTTACATTATATTTGTACATGTTATTCGTTTTAATGTTACGATCTAAATTTCTGGCGTAATTTGTCTCCTGTTTTTATTCATAGCCATTACACTTTTATCAATGTACTTCATTAGCGATTTTTTCAAGTGTTGGCACCACATATTACATGCAAACAATTACAACGATCATAATATACATATTAATATAAACTTCTAATTTAATTTTAATATTTTTTATATTTTGTGTTAAATCAATCTTTTTTTCGAAATTAATGGTGTTTTCTTTTCTGACAATAATGCACCATGTTCGTGCAATGTATGTAAAATGGATTTTCAAAATTCCGGGACATGAAAATTTTGAATTTTTCGAAAACCTGTTTAACATATCCCTCCAAGCAATTGGCAGAGTAATTTTCGATTATCAACTAAATTTGAACTACTTCGTCACATTTGGTAGTTAAACAGTAGATTTTGCGGAATTTAGCAACAACAAAATACGTTAGGATCGAATAATGAGTTCTTAAATTATACATTTTCGTCACTTTAAAAAGTTGTTCAGATAATTGTAACAGTTATTATATTGCAACAACAGCAAAAACTAACATTGGCCATGCAATTTTGACTTCTTCGCAACGATTTGCGGTTTAAAAGTGAATACCAAGTACAAAAGCAATTTGCCTAAATTATGGCAGTTTTTACTTAAATTTCATTACGATCGGTGGTGCGTGAGTGTGAAATAGTATAATGCTGTAAAAAAGTTAAATTTTAAATATTAAATAGTTATATTGTACTCAAAGTTAAGACTTCCTGGATTCAAAAGTTACCGCACGTTCTAGTACACAAATTTATTAAATGAGTGCACAAAACAGCCCAAACTCACTATTCGGGTATAGTGGGTAAATTTTTAATAATTAAGCCAATAAAAGTGAACTAAAAAATTATTATTGTCGTTTTTAAAGGATATTAGTGATTTTTTGAACTGTTTGTTTATTCAATGACTGATAAGTTTTGTTGAAAATTAGTGTTTTTATTTTTCTAGTGAAAATTTGTGAAAAAAAATTATAAAATAATGTTTGCAAAGCATTATAAAAAATATGATAGTTATTTAATGATGAAACTTTTATAAGGTTAGTGTTTGAACAAATTGGCGACCTTCTGTAAATTTCTTTAAAAAAATTTGTCCACGTTAGGTTTTAAACTTTAAAACATTAATGGACAATTTTACCAATTTTTTTAAATATCAATTTATGTTAAAAATAGGTTTTTCATGTCAAAATAAACAAAATAAAATTATAAAATTATTATGTAGTATATTTAAAAATGAATTTATATTTAAAAATAATTGGTGAAATTGGCCCTAACACTGTACTGTAGATTTTTAATTATTTGTCAAAGTTTCAGCTCAGCTATTTTTTATTTTACTCTGACTCGTTTAACAAAAACAATGAAAGATAAATAGTAAAATGGCACACTTTTTATTATAAAAGACAATAAGAAATAAATTAACTTCAAAAGAGTAGTTTTTAGAGCCAAAAGCGATACTACTAAATTCAATTGATATTCAACTACCAAAGCGCTCTAATTCGTCATAAAATATAGACACTAAGTAGATTCTTAATGGAAATATTACCATAGTGGGACACTTCTTCCCGAACGATGTTACTACATCAATAAGAATTGAATAGCAAAAGCGATAGATTTTTGCTAAATGGGGACTCTATTTAGATTATTTTTCGATCGAAATTGTTTAGAAGGCCTCTAGTGAAATTTAATGCAGAAAATATTCGTCGAATATTGAATGTAAAACGGGTTTTCGAAAAATTCAAAAATTTCAAGGCCCGGAATTTCGAAAATCCGTTTTACATACATTGCACGAACTTTTGGTCTTTTAAGACCCCTAGGGAAGTTTGATGCAGAAAATATTCGTAGAACATGTTAACCCTCTAGAGTGCCGTTTAAGTATACTTTTGTGTGGAAGTTAAAAACAAGGACAAAAATGAACCCTTAAAGTTAGTGTTAGAGGGTTAATACATTCTTAAAAAAAGAATCGTCATACAAATACACTGAAAACATCTAAAATAGTCTTTTAGCTCAGAAGTATATTTAATATATTTTTTTGACTTGTACCAAACGCCTTTTCAAGAAATTCAAAAACACAAACATTGCAAGAACTTTTGGTCTTTGTAGACCCCTAGTAAAATTTGATGCATAAAATATTCGTAGAACATTTTAACCCTCTGAAGTGCCGATTTAGTATACTTTTGTGTGGAATATAAAAACAAGGACAAAAATGTCACCTTAAAATGATTGTTGCAGGGTTAATAAACTCTAAGAAAAAATCGCCATACAATTCTACTGTAAACATCTAAAATAGTATTTTAGCTCAGAAGTACATTTAGTATATTTTTTTTTTGACTAATACCAAACGCCTTTTCAAAAAATTCAAAAACTTTAGGGGTCGATATTTCAGGAACCCGAGCTTACTTTTCAAAACCCTTTGGCAGATTTGCTCTACCAATAGTTTTCGCGTTGCAGGTATTGAGGCTGGCGGCGATGACCCCAATTTTGTTGCACTGTTTTATAAGAATCGTTATAAATCAATTTGTAGTTGATAAGTTTTCTGACTTATAAATGCCCATAACCTTCGGTGGTCGAAAAATCGCCCACAGGCCCTAAGCAATACAATACCATTACCACATATTGGGAATCGGTTCAGAACATTTAAATTATATTAACATCTATGAGATAATAGTCGCTAAGATACAACATGTTGTTGGTTTATCAAAGTTCGCCAACTTCTTGATGTTCCCAATAAAAATTTAATGCAGTTAATGCAAATTCGTTAAGAGAAACCCAATCCGTATTGTATTTAAACCATTTCGCATATGCTCCGTGATTGAATATTTATTTCTCAGTATTTCCTATGGTGGCTCAAAGTGTTCTGTATTTACTGGATAATTAACGTGCCTGATCCCGATTGTCTTATTCATATTTTTTTTTTACAATTTTTCTTGGGGGGATGCTTTAAAACCATGTGAGATAAGGCCATGATGGCTTTGTTGCTCAATTGAATGGGAGATAAAGCCATAATGGCCTTATTGCCCAATCATTGAGAGGTAAGGTCATATTTAAAATTTTGCGAAATGAGAGATATAGCCATTTTTTTTCGAAAATGAGAGATAAAGCCATATTTTTCCAGAATATTGTTATGCATGGTGCAAACATTCTGTAAAAGGGAAAATCCTTAGTTTTCATTGAAAAAGATTTTTTTTCTTGTGACGCACGTAGGAAAACTTAATTCAGCGAAGCCACAAGCCGTGTCCTACTGGAGAAGAAAACCCGTAAGCACGGCCACAGGCCGCCACGCAGAAAAACTTTAGTATGCGAAGCCAGATTTCAATACTTAACTTTAGTGTCTCCGGAACTGAAATGAGAGATAAAGCCATTGAATGAAAAAAAAAAATAAAAGACTTTATTTCCCTATTGAATAAGAGAAAAAGCCATCATCGCCTTATCTCACCCGCATCACCCCCCCCCCCCCCCCCTTTTCTTATCATCTCTTGATAGAAATAAAGCAAATCAATTATGGGAAAGTGTTGAGCTTATACCCACCAGAATAAGGATGGAAAAATGCTTAAAGCTTTCTGAGATAGTCCACACTAATTTAAACAGTTTTTAATATGCTGATCTGTTTCCGCTGAACATTTATTCCTATATTTGATAAAAAATCGTTGATTAAATTTCTTAAGACGTATAATTTGAATTTTTTGTTTCACTCTGATCATTTGCCGGAAAAACAAATCCTATACTGACACAAAAATACATCGTTGATATTAGTTCCGATCCAAATTATCATTGAAAACGTTACCTTTGACTAGGATAAGCTAACAGTTTGAACGCTTAGGTCCAAATTTACAGTCATTAGTAAATAAGCCAATTAAACGTTATTTGTTAACTTCTAGTTAGAGCAACAGCTGTGCCGTTGAAAATTATTTTTTGCATTTGTTTTTCTTTGCGATATTGACACTATCTATTTTTGAATTCCAAATTTCCCTAAAAATGTTCTATAATTTTCACCAAAAAGCTTTGTAATTATTCTAGAAAATGTAGAACAATAAACAAAGTATTCTTAAATATGTAAGGCAGTATTTTAAGCCCGATGAAAATGTTATTGTATGAAATGTTCACTAGGTTGCGTTTTAAATAAAAAGGCAGGTGCTTTTCGTTTGTTGAAAAGTTTTTCCTTTAACTTATTCATGGTTCAGCTATTATGTGCAAAATTATATTATTTTTTATTATATTTTTTTTTTTTTTGAACAATTTAAGTATTGCGTTGATAATTATATTTGGATGAAGTAGTGCGATCGTGAGAACAGCCACAACATTCTACACCTCATTGTCTAGATCTAATGTAACTATTATATTCTCAACTTTATAGTATATTTACGTGTATGTACATATTTGTATTTTAAACAAAATTTTAATAAGATGTTACAAAAATAAATAAAAACGTTAATAAAGTAAAGCCAATTTGTTTTTAAAGAGTAAAATTAAGTATCGACGCCACATGGTGTGCCATTTCATACTCTTTGATTCGAATTGTCATATTTTCACAGATCAGAGTACAACTTCCAATAACAGAATTGCCAGTTATTTTGAATTGCCGATTTCTTTGAAATATTCCGGTAATGGAACAAACATAAAAATATTTTACTCAGTAATTTACAACCAAACGTTTGTACATTCTTTTAATATTTTGACAATTTGAATATTGAAAGATTTTAATCAAAAGATTTTGAAATTAAAAACTGTCTTGGGCCTCTGTTTTTTAATTTTAAAGCTGTAATAACATCCTTTTTATTCTGCTATGTTCAAAAATAAAAGAATTTTCAGAAAATTAGAATAAACAATAACCGACATGAGGATTAAATTTTTGATACGCAAAATATTTTTATGACGGTGTTGCATATCGGACGATGTTGGAAAATTTGTAAGGTCAACTGTGGAAAACCATCTAACCTTGTGTTTGGTAAAGGACACATTTGGCGAATAATTCACGCACAAGCGTTTTCAACGCGATATTTTTCTTTAGGGATATTTGAAAGAAAGTGTGTGTGTTAACAAATCTCATATCAATCATATCAAATGTATTGGGGGATTCACAAGGTGTGATATCTAGTCATATCGTCATAATGTCCTAAATGATATTTGACAATTGTTTAAAAAAAATATTGTTTTTTTTCAAACAACATAAAAATTATATTACTGTGTTTATTGCTACGTCAACTATACAGTAGAAATCTACATTATAAGCGGTCGCTCACAGCAGTCAAATATATTTCTTGAGAATCCCCCATATATATATAAATATGACACGCTCCATATATGTAATCGCATCACGTGAGAACGGCTGGAGTGATTTGGCTGATATATTTTTTATTCGATTAAAAATTTTCAGGAGATGGTTTGTAATTTTCTGTTAAAAGGTGGTAAAGTAAAATGCAAGGCATTGCATCTCCTATGTGATTGCCCAGTGAATTATTTGGGAATTGCCTTCTACAAGGATTCTCTGAGATATTGCGGGTGAGATTCGGCTACTTGGTTAAATATCTCAACGCTACGGGCTGACTCTAGCTCCCTCAGTATTGCCCTGGTACCACGATTGATTCGAGATTCCTACTCCTGACAAGTTCTGTGTAGTCGAAACGGAGTCACTGTCGCCTCTACTTGCAGCACGCCTAGTTTGCGATTTACCAACCAGGTAAATCAAGGAAAATTTAGGTTGTTTATATATTGTCTACTGTGCCCTTCTTATTTTTTCAATGCATAAGCCAATTTAGGGGAAACAATAAAATTAAAAATTTTAAGAGAAACTAAAAGAACTTCTTTAACTTCTCATTTTTCTAAGTATGAGACAATTTAAGGAGAAACTCGCACAACAACATTTTTCACACACTGCCTCCTTTTCATCACGCGTTATTAAATTTCATCCGAGCCAAGCCAGGGTGGGGCGGTAATATTATCGTGCACTATACTATTGGACGATTACCTGGTTGTACAGGAGCGTAGATTTAGATATTTTAGAAAATACTCGTAAGAGCCAACAAGGCCAAAACTTTATATCGGATGATTTTTTAAGAGCTATAAGAAAGTTAAAAAAAAAACACATAAAATTCAGAAAAATGCATAAAATCTTTTTTTTGAATCGATAGTATGGTCCATATAATTTAATGTTTGAAGATTATTTCATGCAAATGTTGACCGTGACTGCGCCTCAAATGGTCCATCCGCTTAGTCAAATTTCGGCATACTCTTTCCAACATTTCGGCCGGTATCTCATGAATAAATGCTTCAATGTTGTCTTCCAATGCGTCAATTGAAGCGGGCATGTGTGTATAGACATGAGCTTTAACATAGCCCCACAAAAAATAGTCTAAAGGCGTTAAATCGCACGATCTAGGCGGCCAATTGACCGGTCCCGAACGTGAAATAAAATGTTCACCGAACTCGCCTCTCAATAAGTCCATTGTTAAGCGTGCTGTGTGGCACCGTCTTGTTGAAACCACATGTCATGCAAGTCAAGCTCTTGCATTTTGGGCAAAAAAAAGTTGGATATCATCTCACGGTAGCGCTCACCATTCACAGTTACGTTACGATTCGCATCAAATGAGCTTCGTCGCTGAACACAAGAAGCGCGCGATGAACTTTCTTAACAGAGCACTCATTTTTATAATAAGATTGAATAATTTGCAAGCGTTGTTCGTTTGTAAGACGATTCATGGTTAAGCTATAGACCAAACTGAAGATGTTTGACAGTGAAACAAAACATGAAACGTGCTTCAGCTGTTTAAACCATTGTTGCCAAAAAGATAATAGCTAAAAAATCACCCGATAGAAATTCTTTCTGTGTGAAGTTGAAACCCTTTATTACATCAACATATGGAACAAATTTAGCAAATTGCAGAATTTTTTTTTTATGTGTCAGTTGTATTAATATGTGTTATTTCTTAAATACCTACAATTTTAATATATTGTCGTGTTTTGATTAGCTAATTCGCGAACATTTTCTCTTCTACTGCACACTTTTAAGCCCATGATCTATTTATCTATAAGCGATGAATCATCACGAATAAACAATTGTTGCCCAAGATTATCGAAAACAAACATAAATACAAAAATGTTTCAATTTCAACGCATTCTACTCATAGATTTCATTCCCATGCTGTTGCAAGCACTGGTATGACTTCGAACATGTTCGATTCATTTAAAATTTTTGTTTGTGGTACATGCAACAAAAAGTATTTTTTTTAAATGGTATTTTAAAGCTTATTCTGCATGTAAATGAAATCAAAAACGCTTGTACAGTCTTAATTAGTATCGCATTTTATGTTGGTAGATAATTAAAATTTATTTAAAATAAATATTCATTCTTCAGACCACATGTGTTAACAATTTAAAAAAATGTTAATCACTTTTACTTATTTTTCCAGTTCGAAAGATTAAGGTGGGTGTTTTCAATATTAGAAAAACTTTAGTGCAATTGGAGAAAAACAAATATGGAAATGAGGATGCCACATTTTTTTTAGAGAAAAACTATAGTCGCAAAAATGTTTTTCAGTTATTAAAACAAATTTTGATAGAAGATTTTAATAGACAATTTGTTTATTAAACCTTTTATAATATTTTTATTAGATACGATTATTAAACATAATGTTATAAATATGTATATCTGGCATCTCTTATCACGAGTGATCCTTGTGAATGTGCACGACTTGAAGTGATTTCAGTTGTGTTTGTGTATGTGTGAGTTAATTTCAATGTCTTTATTTAAAAAAAAAATATATGCATCTGCACACTTAAAGATGATGAAGATAATTAAAGTACAAAGGAGAAGACAACCAACCAAAACGAATTCAAAATATGTATGAACAGCTTCGTCTTTAGCGTGCAAACATACAATACGTTCACACTTACACAAGTTGAATGTACTCAAAGTCAGGATAAAATCATTGTATTATTTTTATACATACACATGCATATTATTAAATGAGTGTGTATGTTTACAAAATGTATTCACGTTTACTACTTGTTCCTGTTTTGATGATTTCAGGAAAAAAATAACTTCATTTTAAGGAGAAGTTTTACGAGTTTTTATTTTGTTTCTCTATAGTCTCATCATCTTTACAGCATCATCATCCTACAGTTGTTTACATGTATACAAGGAGTAGCTGTTCTTTAAAGTTTTTAAGACTTGTCAATGTTTTTGTTCATGGAATGGTTGTTTACTTGCGTTAACACAAGTATGAGCTTGAGAGAATGTCCAACAGAAAAGTTTATTAAACGTTTTGATTTTATTTTCGGGAAATTTTTTCTTATTTAAGCTTAGAAAACAAATAAATTTCATGCATCCGATGAGTTAAAAAATGTTTAATGTGAACATTTTACTATGGATAAGAGATGCAAATGGATTAAATAACACCTGTCTTAAATTTCGATAAGCTCTTTTGGTCAGGAATACTGAACTGATAGAAAAGAAAAAACGATCCTTTATGGAAACGCGTGTATTGCTGGTGTTTTTGTTCACAGAGTACTTAATATCTGCGCCGTTTTCGGGTGAGACATCTAGAACATTTTAAGGGCTTATTTTAAAGGTCCCAATTGTGGGCAGCACTGCTACTAAAAGCACAGTTCCGCTGTTAGGCAAACTATGTTTTAATTTCGATTAACAAGTGAATAATAATTTAGCACATTATTATTTTTGACCTTTTTCTAACTTTCTACCAACTGATGGGCTCCTCTACAAAAGAACTGCTCACTTTTTGGAACAGACATAACCCAAGTCATTTCTTGTACCTGTGTCAAAATTAAACCATATTGCAATTTGTATGCTTAGATCTGAACAAAAAAGTTTTAGTCAGATTATATAATAAAGTTAAGACAGTATTTCCGATATGCAAAATCGTTTGACGTTCTACATGTCTCGGCTACTGTGAAACCCGTATGTCTTGCATGAAAGTGAAACAGAATGTTTTCAAACAAAAGATTATAGTGCATTGTTTTATTCTCTATAATTTTTTTAAAATAGACTTTTTGAAATGGGGTGGACTCTCAGGCTTTATGCCAGACATTGAACCAGGCATAACATTAAAGAAGTGGGATATGTTTGACATAATATAAAGTTTGATAAGAAGTTTAACATCCTTACACACAGAAAAAAATCAATGTTGATATTACATTTTTCAGTAGGGATTGTGCTTCATTGTTGTTTCATGTTAATTTAACATGATTTTACAATAACTTGCGAACAACATTTTTTTCTTTTAAAATAACTATTATTCATGTTAATTTAACATTGCAGTAAAGTTAGAGTAAATGTCATTTATATTGAAAAAGCAATCCGAATCACGTTGAATGAAAGTTATTTTAAGTTGAAACAACGTGAATTTCATGTATAATCAAATTGGTTGGAGTGTGATATAACAGTGTAAAGAAGCTTCAGAGACAACATATGCATTTATTTAAGAATAATTCAAAACACTTACCCCTGTAATCTCCTTTGTTTACAGAAGCATCAGCAGAATGGCCCGATATGATTTTCGTCATCATTCTACTTTGAAAACTTGATGTACTATTTAACAAAATAATTTTAATTAAAAGAATACGGGAATTGTGTCTTTTTATAACATAATACAAAAATTTACATACTTAAGTATGTATGCATGTTAATTTAACAAGGTAAACTTTTGATTATTATAAAATACTGGTTTTTATGGATACAATATTGAACAATGTTATTTTAACAGTGAATAATATTAAATAAACGTGATTTAAGGTTATTTTAATATTTTTTATTTAAAATTAATATGAAATAATGATAAATTTAAATAAAGCGCATACTTTTGCAGAAATTTACCATGATTCTAAATCAACATTTCACCATGTTATTTTAACATTGCTATTTTTTTCTGTGTGTTATAACAACAGTTAACTTTATATTAGTGCGTCATTATGAGAACAGCTTCATTTGGCACATTAGGCATTATTCGTAAAGTGGACATACCAACTCTTGGGCTAAACCAAAAAAAAGCCTACAGTGTCCTAATTATATTGTAAAAGTTTTAATTAAAACAAAACCAAATTCTTAAAAGTTTGTTTTTGTTTCAAATGTCTTAATACGAAAGAAACAATTATTTCGACATCATGAAATAGGCAGTAAGTAAAAATGATCGCTGATGATTGCAGCTTTTTAATGAAATATAAAAATAAGATGTTGTATTAAAGATACAGTATGTCACAAAATTGTTTTGCTTTCACAATAAAATAATACAATATACTCTCTAGCAACACATTAAAAAAATGCACAAATTAATGACTCTGTTCCCAGCTTGCTTTAATTTTATTGCTTTTGTGTTTAAACGTGTTGCCTTACTTGACAAAACTCTGAGGGCAGTTCTTCACCGATTTCATTTCATATTTTATGCAAATTTAATTCGTAGTTCAAAGTTATTCATATTGTATACCGGTTTTCACTAATAACCCATTCTCAAGCATGATCTTTGCAATTTACTTTGTATGTATGGAACGGTTTTAATGAAATTTGACACATGGATCAATATCATCATGAGCCGATTTAAATAAACAAATTTAAATATTATTTTAGTACCGATTTGAAACTTTTTTGGTATGTAATTGTAGCTTTGATCAGGTTAAAGATATATGAAGTCAAAAATTCTCAAAAATCGCTTGGAACAAAAAGATTTTTTCCGCTTGCAAAAATCTGTTCTTTATTTTATATAAAAAATTAATGTATATGTTGCTTTTAATAACTAACGCTTTTTACAACTTTATTAGTTAAAGTTGTTAATATTTCTAGTTCTCATTATGTTTAGCGTTTTTTAAACGCAAAATTGTTAACATCCCTGCAATACAGTTTAATTTTTTCATTTGTACTTTATTCAATGTATTTGTACACTAACACATAAACGTTATAAAATATATGTATATAATTTTTTTAAATAAAAAATTCGTAACATGAGAACACACAAGTCTCTACGAACTAACAATAACAACAAGCTACAACAAAAGAAGGATGAAAAAGTAACAAAAACAACAACAAAATTGTATGCCGCTGCATACAAAAAAAATATATCAAAATTTTTTTCTCTCTTTTGTTGTTTTTGTTTCTCTTTTAACAACATTCCTTTTTTTGTTGTTTTCTTTATTTCGAGTTTTTCCGAAATCATGAAATGAAAGGAGCAGATGTTAAATTTTCAACATTTTATTTGTTGTTCTTATTATTATTGTTGTTGTTACATTTGTATGAATTGGTTTTGTCTTGTTGGCTGGTTTGGTCGTTCAGCATGATATTATTTTTTCTGTTTTAAATAGTGGATACAAACAAACTCACACATCCTTGCACACACACTTTTGTACATGCATATTAATATTTGGTAGTATCTTGTGGCAGAGTAACTGAGTATCGCACAAGTAAGAAAGAATAGATGATCAAACGCAGGATCATGCAGCCAGCGACAGGAATACATTGCAAAAAGGCTAACAGTGCATTTGCAAACAAGTCTTAATGCATTTGTTGGTTATTGAACCTCAAAATGTTGATTTTGTGCTAAATTTATTGTTACCGTCAACAGAGAAAAATAAGCCAAACTTTGTCATTTTGAGGATAAAAAAAAAGACAAGCCTTTATTTATTTTTGTAATTCTAAGGTTGACAACCGAAACAAGTGAGTTTTGGTATCGGTGTTAATACTGGTATTAAGCTATTTGTAATTTCGGTATCAGTATCAATCGGTTTTATTAACGGTATCAGCTGCCAACCTTGTGTTGTTCTAAAGCTAAAGGTCCACACCACGTGGTCCGCCTCTACGCATTGCATGATTTTTATACCTTACATGCGTTCTATGTTTCAAGTTATATGCAACGCTTTTTATGCGGCATCACCACAAGTAAAAATTATACTTCATTTGTCAAAACCAGCTGACTTGTTCTAACGCTGCTTGTGACGCTTACAAAAGTAGAAAGTAAACCCACTTTTCGCATTCAACGCATCAATGCATCCTACGCTTTTGTGCATGTTACTTGGTATAAATAGCTACACAGTTTATACTTTTGTTTACAGCTGCGTACACAGTGAAAATGCGTGTAACGCGTGGACCTCCAGCTTTTAGGTTTGTATTCTTTCTGTACTTGGTGAAGTCAAGTGCTTCGCTTACTCATATGTAACCCTTATTTCAAAAGATGTTATCATTTTGCAAGCTACTGTAAATTTTATTTTATATGAAGTCTTTAAGATTCAACTTGTATCCATATGTATTTTTTCCTATTTTCTATTTTAAGAAAGATCTGATCAATATTTTGTTTTTTTGCAAAAGTCCATACTTAGTTACCAAATCTTATCGCATCTGTCTAAATTTTCAATATTTGTACAATATGCCTTTCAACAAAGTCATCATGATACTAGATGCTTAAAAATACCTATGATTAAATGTTTATACTGGTTGATGATTGCTATTGATTGTTATCTTTCTTAAAAAATCCATTTCTTATTTTACAGTGAGAATCAAAGTTTTATACACCCACACTGAAAGAAAAATGCTTCATATATTTAATGAATCATTTTCATAAAAAAGTTTTCCTTGGGTAAATGAAAATTTTCATTGTCTAAATGGAATTTCATAGGTTTGATGAAGTATTTTCGTTAAAATCGCTTCATTAGATTTCGTAATTACGTTAAAAATTTTCATTGGATATATGAAAACTTAAGGTTGTCCAAGTTAAACAAAAAATTTTAATTGGGAACTTAAAAAAACAATATACAAACATAACTATATTCATAAATTAATACAAAATTATAGTTTCCTTAAAAAAATGTTTAATTGTTATTTAAAAAATGTAATATTTAATAACTTCATACATCTAATTTTACATGTATGCCATTAAATTTATGAAAACAAAAAATTTTTTTATAAAAGCAACATATTTCAATAATTGCCTTCATAAATTTAAATTTTCATTATGACAATAAAAATGTCATTATAGTAATGAAACAAAAACTTTCAATCCACTTTCAATCAACGTTGTTATTGTTATTATGGACAATTTAATCTCATATTTACGGTCTTAATTGAGAAAAAAACATAGTTTTTTTATACAAAAACTACACTGCCCCGGTAGACTAGCTGGTAGTGAGCTAGTCTATCAGCACCGAGGTTACATGTTCGAATCCCACCAGAGACAGAAAAAAAATAAAATAAGAAAAAAGAAAAAAAAATAAATAAAAAAAAAAATAAAAAAAAAAAAAATTTTACTTTTTTTACTATTCATCCAATGAATAATATTCATGGATCTAATGTAATGTTTCATTAAGTCATTTTAATGAAACAGGTTTCATTGATCCAACGAAGCGCTGCATAGGTTCCTTTATAATGCAATTTTTCATGGGATTAATGTCAAAATTCGTTAGTATTGCGAAGAAAATTCTTTCAGTGCAACCTTCTTAAAACCAGCTGTTTCCATCCGGTCTTGAAAACCCTTCATATTTTATAGTTTTCTTGAATTTTCCAAAGGAAACCCCAGTTGATAACTCCCAATACATTTGTAAATTTGGTGCCATACCTTTGGGTTTTCAGCTGTCTAGGGCCATTTCAGAGATAATTTTACGTTAGATTTTTTTCTAGTTGTTTTATGTTGTTTGAAAACAAAAGATAAGATACACATTCCACATTCTCTTCTATGAGAAGGAAACAGACGAGGAGTAACATATTTTGTTTAGTTTCTTTCACAATCAAAAGCAAAATAATTACTTTTTTGGATCACGATGTACCTGCTAAAGAAGCGAGAGCGGAAGGCTAAGGGCTCAGTTAGCCGAAAGTAACAGTAACTTATCCTTATGGTAAAAAAGTAAGACCAATCTATTTATTACAGATTGAGACGTAATCTCTTACTTCTTACTATAATCTTTCTTATTGATTTATACCATAGAGTAGAAAATCCTTGCGCCCGGCCGAAGGAGAAAATCCATGCGCCCAAAAGTGTTTTCGTTATATGTTTAATATATGCACCTAGAGAAAAAACAACAAAACCATTTTTAAAAAAATGTTGACCATATTATGTTTAATTTAACCAAATCATTGTCACCGACAACCATATTATGGTAAAATAAGTTTCTTTAAAAATAGTTTTGTTGGTTGGCACCATAATAAAACATATTTTTTTCTGCGTGTGTGTAGATCTTTTTTTTTGTATTTAACATCTTTAGTAATTATGGACCTAATGACATTTTTAAAAATGACATAATGTTAATTTGCAAAGTTTCTTAATGCCCACGGACGTTATGAGATTTTCAAAAGTGTCACAGTGTCCATGGATACAACGACACTGGACTTTATGACATGCCACCTTGCAAAAAACTATATTCTGTTTTAAGTAATTGATTATAATGATGCAGTGATTAATTAATATTTAACTATAGAAGAGTGCTTATAGTTTTGCGGAGGGCTCAAATAAGTATTAGGCCGAGGCCACGCAATGAGCAGCTAAGCGTCAAGCGGCTGAGCGATGAGCGTCAAAAAATTCTAATATTTAGTTGTTTTCTGAGCGTCAAAAATAAACATGGCAAAAGTTAATATGGAGCTTAAGATTTCATCCGTACAAAGCCGACCGAATTATGGCAAGACAGATTATCAAATTTTAAAAATAAAAACATGACCGAGAAATTATTTTTTTGTTTTGTCAATTTGGTGTTAACATTTAGCAACAGCAAATCAAAGCATTTCACAGACATACGGCAGTATTGTATTGGGTAGATGTGTATATGAATGGTTTAATTCACCTGGCTTGATAAATATGGACACATTAGCATGATGTGTTTATTAATACTGTGTTGAAGGGTGCCATAAGGTCGGGCTTGACCGCCTATACTTTCTTACTTGTTTATAATTTGTTTTTGTTTTACATGTAAGTTAAGCGAACGAAGTCTTCGCTCGAAATCGGCGCATTACGCATTACATTTTTATGAATACGATTTTCGCGTAATAACATTGAACAAGCCACTCTTTAAAATGGCATTTTAACAACTAACCGCGCAGAAGTGACGCTCAGTAATAAGCCACTTGCCGCTCAAACTTGACGCTTTGACGCTCATCGCTCAGCCGCTTGACGCTTAGCCGCTCATTGCGTGGCCTCGGCCTTACTGTCCATACTGTCGAGCAGCTGTTGAAGATACAATGCAATTTTTTCAATAAAACTTACATTTGTATGTAACTAAATTTATATGAATAATAAACACTTTTTTGCAAATTGGGTAATTTTTATTTTTTTTTTTTTTGGAAAAAATTCGTTTTTGCATTTTGGGTCATTTTTTTTTTTTTTTTACCCTTTTTCGTTTTTTTTGGGCAAAATTTCAAATATAACTATTTGGGTCATTTTTCATGTTCTTTTGCGCGATTCTTCGTTTGGCCGATTTTTAATTTTTTTTTTTTGCCATTTTTCTTTGGGCGATTTTTCCTACAGCCTTCTATTCAATTTCCGAAAATTCTTTTAATTTCGACATTCATGTACACGAAAACATTTTTCAAATGGAGGGAATTAATTTTTAGGCATTTACCAGTTTCTTTAGAAAGCCTTCGTGAGAGCGTCAGGGTTCGTGCGCGGTGGGAAATTTTAGGTTCACTGGATGCGAATTTAATGTGATTGTGATAACGAAAAAATTAACTTCTTTAAACTACTTTTAAGAATTCTTCAATTCAATATCAATTACATTGATAGTTCTACGTAAGACCTGCGGAGCAACTGGGGTCCGCTTAGGAGAATACAATGAACGTTCGTTTCGAAATTAATAAAACAATTTTATCTGTAAAGCAAAAATCGATGATAAATATTTGCTTTATTTCCAATATATTTTGGGTTTAATTCTGTCGCTTTGTAAGCTGGCCTAAGGGCTAAAAACTCAGAGCAAGTTGAACTCTCTTTTTGGTTTAAAATGTGTTTAAACCAACAAATCTATAAATCACCAAACATATAAACCATCTTTAAACGCATAAAATTGGGCGTTCAAACTACTAATATAGACCATATGAATTTTATAAGATTTATTGTAGTGCTTCCCCATGTAATTTTTTTAACAACATATTATACATGGGACACTGATTTAAGTTTAAGTTTAAACTACAAATAAATTCAAGTTTAGTTCAACTAAACCAGCGTTTAAACCATCAGTGATTTATTAGCCATAACTCAGTTCCCCTCAAGAAATACGTCTAAAATCAATGGTTATATACTATATGATACCAAGGACCCTCGAGATAGAGCTTGTGGAGGTTCTGCCATATTAATAAAAACCCGAGTCAAACACTATCTAATGTGTGATCATCGTGAAGATTATCTCCAAGCAACGAACATTTGCGTTGAGGAATTAAATAGAAACCTAGTAATTTCATCGTTATACTCCCCGCCTAGATTTTCAATATCGGAGGACCAATATTATAAATATTTTAAATCATTAGGACCGTGTTTCCTTGCCGCTGGCGATTATAACGCTAAACATACCTTCTGGGGATCGCGACTTATAACACCAAAGGGTCGTGTTTTATTTAACACAATTTCTAAAATGGCTTTAAATGTGGTAGCGAGCGGACAACCACATATGTCATCGATTTCGGCGTGGTTAAAAACATTCCCATAGAAACGATTCAGGTTGAAGCTTCCCTAGAATTATCTTCCGACCACACACCTGCAATTGTTACTATAATGAACCCCAATAGAATTGTACCTCCGACTGGTTACTTAGCGACGACAGCTGCGCAAATTAATTGGTTAAAATATAAAAAATATCTCAGTACCCATTGCACAGAAAATATTCCGCTCAGTACACCGGATTATGTAGATCGCTCTATTGATAATTTTGACAGTTTTCTGAAACTAGCTGTTCAGCAATCCAATATTGCCACCAAAAAAACAAAAACTATTAAAATATATTCCACAGATGTCGAGCATCTTTTGTCTGAAAAAAGGAGGGCTCGAAGAGAGTGGCAATTGCACAGATCCCCTCAACTTAAGAACTTGCTTAAAGAGTGTACAAAAAAACTTAGAAAGTTACTGCAGGCTCAGAATACGGCTTCTCTGGAAAAATATCTTAAGGAACTTGATGCAACCCCACAATCAGACTACTCATTATGGCGTGCAGCTAGAAACCTCAAAAGGCCAGTTGTCTCTAAACCACCATTAAGAAACTTGAATGGAAGTTGGGCAAGAAATGATGTTGAAAAAGGAAATCTATTTGTCAATCATTTAAAAAACGTATTTACCACAAATATATATCTCACAATATTGCGGTCGAGTTACCACCTGTTGCTGCTAGAGCAGCTTTTCCCCTCAGATTTGAGATAAGAGAAATCGAAAAGGCTATTTGTGACTTAAACACTAAGAAGGCACCTGGTATTGATAAAATCAATAATAAAATGCTTTTGGAGCTAACTCGCATAGCAAAGAAAATTATTCTTTTTATTTTTAATGATATTTTACGCCTTGAATACTATCCTCAAAAATGGAAGGTTTCCTTAGTTACCATGATACCAAAGCCAGGTAAAGATCATACAAAAGTTGAGTCTTATAGGCCTATTAGCTTATTATCAAATTTGTCAAAGCTGTTTGAGAAATTATTAGTTTCAAAATTAACACCGATTTTAAGTGAAAATAGATGTATTCCAAACCATCAGTTCGGATTTAGAAGAAAACACAGCACAATCGAACAGACTCATCGAATAGTTAATGTCATAAGAAAAGCATTTGAAGAAAAGAAATATTGTTCAGCACTCTTCATCGATGTTTCGCAAGCTTTTGATAAAGTCTGGCATGAAGGCTTATTACATAAATTGAAGCAAAATTTACCAGCAAACACACACAAGCTGCTAGAAAGTTACTTAGTCGGTCGTCAATTTATTATTAAAGAAGGAAATTACTTAAGTTCACCTCAGCCCATTGCCGCTGGAGTCCCACAAGGCAGCATCCTGGGACCCCTATTATACTTAATTTATACTTCGGACATGCCAACAAGCAACTATACACAAACTTCAACATTTGCAGACGATACAGCTTTTCTAAGCGTCCACGAAAATCGTTATGAAGTATCACGTTACTTACAGCATCATATATTTCAACTAGAAATATGGTTAAGACAATGGAGGATAATGGTCAATGAGCAAAAATGCGTACATATAACATTCACTTTGCGCCGGGAATCTTGCCCCCCTATTACAATCAATAATCAAATAATTCCTCAACATTCGCATGTTAAATATCTCGGTATACATCTGGATCGGCGATTAACGTAGAAATGCCATATAGAGGCAAAATTAACTCAAATGAAACTAAAAGCCATCCAAATTCATTGGCTTATTGGAAGAAATTCTGTCCTTAGTCTCGACTGCAAACTTCTTCTTTACAACTTTATCTTAAAGCCAATCTGGTGCTACGGTATTCAACTATGGGGCACTGCATCGGCCTCTATAACATCACAGCCGCACACTGGTATGTTAAAAACTCAAACATTCATAAGGATCTCAATGTGCCATTAGTTAAAACTATGATTACAAAATATACAATAAAATATTTAAAAAGGCTTGAACAACACCCAAATCCACTAGCTCGAAATATTTTAAATCATGGCGGCCACACTCGCTTAAGAAGAAGAGACACTGCAGCACTTACCCAATTAGATGGGCGATAAACACCTATATTAATTAACAGAACCCGTGATGAAGAAAATTTTTGTCTGGCACTGGCAGGACATAAAATAACGTATTAGGTTAAGATTTGATTAATTATTGTTAGTTCATATTTAATATATGAAGATTCAATAAATAAATAATGAAAAAAAAATAATAAAATAACTCAGTTTCCGAGAGTTTATTTAGTTTTATTAATATATAACTGGCAAATTTTGAATACCTTTAAACCTTATTTTTTATTTAGTTGAATATTTCCAAAGAAGTTCTAAAGTAAACACCTGTAGGATTTTTCTGTTTTTTAAAACACACATAAAATATTCTCTGTATTTCACCAGGCACTTGTAACAATTACATATGAAAATTGAGTGACAAGATGATGACAAGTGCCACCGCACTCATGTGTATGCGTGTGTAAAAGGAATACACAATCGGTTAAAGTTTTACATTCGTTCGCATTTCCTTCCTTTTTTTACACCAACCAATTGTTATTTATACACAGGTTGGTTGTGTCGTAAATTTAAATGGTGTTTATTTTTTGCCAGTCATTTATTGCTGGACTTTGTTCCTATTCTGCCTGTTTTCTTGACCATCGCGTAATACTCGTACATATTTTAAAGTAAAAAAATCACAAACAAAAATAACAAACGACGCAGCAACTTTAAATATCCACAACAAAATACACATTATCTTCTTTACAAGTTGGATTTTTCCGAAATCTTGTGAAAAGCAGATGTTAAATTTTTTTTCTTTAGTTCACAAACAAATTTTGCAGCGACGATTACAAAAACAACAAGATGTGTGTTTGAGTCAGTGTTGCCAGAATTGTCTTAAAAAATACCTACGTAGTTAATAAAAAAAATCCGCCTTACGACAAAAAAGTTGTCCTCATTAACAAAAGTCTCTTTGATGTTCCCCACCATTTTATTTAACAAAAGAAAAACCTACATAAACATAGTTTTCCATATTTCTGGCAACATTGAAGCAAGTACATAATATTCGCAATTAACGATTTATAACCTTTACAGTGCAGCCACACGATCAAGATTTTCTTGATAGTCTTTTACATATACTGATTGTCAAAATATGCAAAAGTTGACAGCTGTGACGTAGGCTGCACGCAAGTTGAAAGCAATTTACTTTTTCAAGATGTCGTCGCCGAGAAAACAACTCAAAATGTTTTGCTATTTTCCACTTTTTATTTTTCTGCACTGTAGGCTGTTCGAAGGGACTTTATCATTTTGCTTATTAATTTTATTAATTAACATATTTCACTATTTTTTTAGGTTTTTAGTTAAAATTTTAAAATTCCCGCAACAATTTGTAAAAAAAAAGAACTTCAGCTTTTGCCGGCAAAATATTTGTGAAAAAAAACAAAAACAACTTCAAAAGATTTGTAATACGCTGTTTTCTTGAAAGAAAATTGATACACTCACTGGCAAGAGAATTTTAGAGGCAAGTTCGTATCAATTTTTAAAAGTATGAGTGTATTGGTAAAAAAGTGTGAGTGTATTAAAACTTGATACCCAAAACTTGATCGTGTAACCCTCATGTTAGGTAACAAGTTACTTTTTTACGCCCTACACAAGTTTTAAGTATGAATAAAAAGAACGTAGTACATACATTGTTGTAATTGGTCGTGCACAGACGAGATAAATTTTTAAGCGAACAATTTTTGTTCTTTTAATCACACACGATAGTAAAATTATCTGGCATAAAATGTATACCTGTGCACAGCTTTGTATGCATTTTTTGTTTATTTGCTTGTGCATGAATTGGTTTTGTGCAGCTTTTGTGGGTTTGAAGCCGGTTGTAAATTGATGCCAGCGAAAAAACATTCCCTTCGTCATTATTAGTCTCAAATGTGCACGACCAATTACTTGATGCCCACTGAAAGATAAATAATGTAGTACACAGTTTCTTCAAAAAGTTAACTTATTATACAGCTTGCGAAAGGGAGTAAAATCAATCTATTTGATCAATTATTTTGATTATATGACTGATCATAATGTAATTTTTACTAAATAATTTTAATCAATGCGAAATGCCTATTTTTAATCGGGCCTGCAGGAATTGTCAGGAATTCCCACCGGAATTCACTATCTTACATCATCGTTCGATGCATTCACACAAAAATCTGGCATGATTATATCCTGCATAAAAAAATGTCTGCAAAAGCTGTTGTTAATGCCACACTTTCACACAAAAACGATTCAAAATCATATGACTCAGCTTCTTTCAAGAAAATGCAACACTGGTTGCATAGAATCTATATTTTTTTTTTTTGAAATTTTAAAAAACATTTACAATTCGAACAGACTGGTTCAAAAAAATTTGTCACACAATTTTATTTTTAGGGAAAAAATCAAAACTATCACATAAAGGGTGGTCCAACCATAATGCTCCATGTTAACGTCAAGTTTTTTGTCCAACTTAATTTGACATTTCTTTGTTTCAGTGTTTGACAAATTCAACCATGGTGAGGTACGCAAATGAACAACGCGTTAAGATTGTTGAATCATTTTACGAAAGTGGGCGTTCAAATCAAAATGTATTTCGAGTTTTTTTTTTTGGTCAGCATAAGGGATTCGTTAACAAGCAGAATTATCCCAAATGAGAATCCATGAGTCATTGTTTCAAAGCCGATGCATCCACAAAAAGTAACTGTTTGGTGCGGGTTATGGGCTGGCGGCGTAATCGGACCGTATTTCTTCGAAATTAGGTCGGCCAAGCAGTTACCGTGAATGGTGTTCGCTATCTCGAGATGATAACAGACTTCTTGTGGCCAGAAGTGGAGGATATGGACCAAGACGAAATATGGTTTCAACAGGTTGGTGCCACTTGCCATACATCCAACGAAACAATGGCTCTTTTGCGCAAGCAATTGAATGAACGTGTTATCTCACGCCGTAGCAATTTCTTTTGGCCGTACGATCATGATTTAACACCGTGGACGTCGATAAGCCAAGAATAAGTCAAGGATAACCAATTAAAAAATTCGGCACATTAACGTCATTAAACCTCAATTATGTCTCAGAGTCATTGAAAATATAGAACACCGAAGCCGTGGCGAGAATTTGGCCGATTTTTTTTGACACATAATTGTCACAGATCCTTCTATCATAATTTGATTGAAAAATTGAATGTAACATTACATTTTATAGCCACACTATCACACATGAACATGTTTTTGTTAATATGCAACTCTGATCAAATGAAAAGTATTATTGTTTTGAAAAATTTCAAAGAACGATAAGTCGTATGGGATGCCAAATTTTTTTTCGTAATACTTGTCATTTTCATGACACATTGTATTCACACTATCACACTTTCTCATATTACTTGAGGTTTTTAACATTTATTAATACAAAGTATAATAGTGTAAACTAACCTTACGTACTTAGATTTTGAGTAGATTTCGTTTCGTTTAAAAAAACGGGACATGCCATCCTTAAAAAATTACATCAATCTTTTTTGACCGAAAGTCTGTTAATGTGATCAATCTTTTTTTGTGGCAAAGAAATTTAAAAGCGAAAACACAGAACACGACCTTTTATGAATTGGATCATCGGAGTCCAATTCACATTGAATTTTTCGCAGAACTCCAGGAGATTTTTCGTAATTAAAATATTAATTGCCTTGTATTATACCCCTTTCTACCATATTATACTTGTGTTTAATTAAATTTCTAGTTCTTTACCGACCTCTCTTTGTGAATTTTTGTCAATCCATTATTTTATTTCTCAAGTAAATAACTACTTTTTATTTTTATTTGCAGATAAAACTACCAAAGCAACGTCCCATAAAAATGAAAAGGATCCTCAAGACAAATCATTTGAACAAAAAACTCCCTACTTTCGCAATGTCGAACGAGAAAAGGATCGTGTTGAGCGCTTATATAGCTATAAGGAGAGAAAACAGCCTATGGACTTTAAAAAGAATTATAGTAAAACGTCTAAAAAACGTAATCCTAGCAAAGTTGCAACTGCTACCAGTAACAACGATGTTAACAATAATATGAAAAATGTCACACAATATCAACCCGTTTGTAAGAAAACAAATGAACGTCCGTTAACTCAAGTGATTTACGTACCTGTTCCGCTGATAATGCCAAATCCTTTTATGAGGCTTATGAATATTCCAATGCCCAGAATTATGACACCTGTACATTTTCAGCAAGTACCGCACTTTTCGTATTTACCTGCTTATCCACCGGCATTTAAAAATTATGACAACAGTTTTGGAAATCCAAATAACAGATTTAGATAATTAGTTTTAAGGTGGTATTAAAATGTAACGGGTTTTCAAGATGAAGGGCTGATTACATATTTGATTTATATTTTGGGGATTTAAGTGCACATACTACAAATATTTTGGAAATAAAAATAAATGGCATAAAATTATTGGTGTGTCGTTTTAATTCAAATTATTTTAAGAGAAAAATTTCGTTTTATTCAAGTTTAAAATTATGGGATTCTGGATGACATCTAGATCCGTTTAGCAAATTGTTTTTATTTTCATAAAGTTCTATTAAATCAATTTAAAATATGCTCGGTAAATGGTACTCCACTAGGATTTTATAGAATTTTAATTGAAACTTAAAGAGACTTTTTTCGCAATGTTTTCGACCGAAACAAAAGCTTTTATGGCATAAAATGGTACTACCAGTTAATCAATGCCGAAGGATATGATAAAATCTAATTTTTTAATATTTATAATATTGTTGTGTACCTAGTCCGTTTGATTACATAAATGTTAGCCTATAATGGACCGAAATCAGATTAAAGCTAAAAACCCTTTAATAATTTATTTTTTGTGCATGCAGATGTGATTCCAATCCTTAAGACCTTTTATTTGATACGTTTAACCTTTTAACTGTTTATTTTCTTAGGATAACATTTAGGCCAGAATCTTTCCTAATAAAAGAAAATCTCATTTGGGTGAAGTCACAGCTAATAATATTAAAAGTTGCACACAAATTAAAATAAAAAGCAAAAAGGAACTCTCGTTGAGGCAACTCAATTTACGATGTTATCATTTTAAAAAACAGTTTAATTATTGCAAGTATGTACTTGCAGTATTAAAAATAGGTTACCCAATGAACTAAAGAAAACAACAAAAAACATAAGCACATGCATACACATCCTACCACACACACTCACTCACATACCTTACAAATCATCATACACACTGCCACAATAAAACACTGACCGAACCATACAAATGTGTTTTGGTTTTTTCCTTTCTGTGTTTAATGAGCAAGTAAAGCGCACTGAAATCCCTTGTTGGAGAGTAACACTTGCACAAAACAAAACAGAGAATAAAAATAAAAACAAAACAACAAAAAATCGCTAGCACTTTATTGCAGATTCGCAAATTTATCAACTTTTAATGCAAACAAACATCATGATGATTCATAGAATCATAGAAACGAACATGGAAATGAAATTTGTAACTTGGAAATTCGAAAAGAGGAATTGGTTGCACTGTGTAATTATTGCAAAATGAAAGAGGAATTGAATATAGAAGTATAAAAAAAAGAAAGTGCGAATTACGATTTTTGCAAATCATAGAGCAAGCTAAAATGTTTGAAGAATTAATTACGAATGAAAAATGTATGCATCTCTTGCCCTTTGCACACCGCCAACAAATTAAATTAAAAAACACATTTGGAACAACATGGATTTGAATAATTTTTAAGTGCATTTCGCATCAAACAATAAAACAACCAAAACTAGTTGCGTGTGTTTTTCATTCCCAGAACACACCATCAGTAAGAGCAAGTATTGTTAATTTAGCGATTTTAATATTGAAACCGCGGCTTTTTTCAAACAATATATGTATGTTATTAGCCGAACATAATTCTTGGGCATAAATAAGGTCTCTAATACTCAAGGTCCAATTGAGCCAAGTTATTTTTTTAAAAACCAAATTTTTGATGCTTTATTTCTTTTAAGAGTATTGCGTTTAAAATGTTAGATTAAATTGTCTTGTTGGTGCTTGTATTTTTGTGATTTTAAAGTTTGTTACAATTTATTTTTCTAAAAAAGCTTCTAGATGTTGTTGATATTTCCATTATTAGGCATTCGCTTAAAATATTCGCATACATTTTAGCAATTGCGAATGCATAAAGCCAAAATAAGCGAATAATTCGTAGAAACGAATTCGAGTCCAAGCATTTGGGGCACTTCACTTTATATGTAAGTATATGGTTTGAAATCTTTATAATTTCTTTAATTATTTTTTCGTTGTGATGTAAAGAAAACTTGATGAATTTTATATGAATAGCTAAAAAATCAAATAACGTAGCAAAACAATTGAAGCCCACTTCCAATTTAATGGCTTCCAGGATAATTGGCAATCTCTATCAACGGTCATGCATATTGAACGATGTTGGAAAATTAAATTAGGCCAGCTATGAAAACCATGCAGTCTTTACAAGTTATAGCTTGATTTAGTTAACCTTCATAAGGTCTTCAAATTTACTGACGTTAACGGTCTTCCGGTCAAATTTGACCCAAATAGAAAATTTTACATAAAAACTCACTTTTTTCAATTAAATATGTTTCAACAGTTGATATTTTATTTTTAGATTTAATTAGTATATTGAACCTGTGTTTATTGATAATATTTATTGCGAATACAAAAGTGCATTATTTAATATAGAGTGGTTGCGTTTGACTGGTAAACATGTTTTTTCCTAGGTTTTGGTTAAAGATAACGGGCGCTGTTCCTGCTCAGCTACTATGTGCACTTTTTTGCAATTTTTTGTGAAAATAAGTCTTTGGGTAATGTTTTCGGCTGCTTGATATGGGGAGGGGCAAGTTCAAAACCTAATTTTTCTAAGAAATGTCAACGTTTGGGAAAACAGTTTTCATTCTAGCCATCTTTAGCTGATGTTAATGATAGCCTTTAGTTGCCAGAAGCTCTCGTGGCAACTCAATCTTGTTTTTACATATAGTTCGTACTAAAGTAATTTGATTCTCTAGCAATTTTTGTCACAATTAGTACGATGTCAAACAATTGTTTGCAGCCATACTGAGACATTTCAAAGCAACTGTGAAATTAAGAACTACATGCATACATTTGTTTTTTTCAGGCAAAGTTACTATTTATTTGCCTGTATACGGTTGCGTATTTCAGGCATAACTAATCAACCCATATTTTTTATAGCTCACGTATCGGCGCAAACTTCTCTTAAATTTGGCGTTCACTGCGATTATCCTTACTGGCAAATCTTAGTACTATCGAAAATAGGTTTTCCTTCCACAACGTCCCACAAACTGTCTGTACTTTCATTATTTGATCTATACAATTCAGCCAACTAGAGAACCAATACATGCGAGATTTTGGTGTCGCCACTTTAGTCCAATCAATTCCAAATACACATTTACCTGCGTTATTAGTAAACTTCAAAATAACGCATGTCACAGGAGGTAAAAAAAAATAAATAACAACTGGAAATTTCTAAAGAAAATTCATGAATTTTGCTGAAGGTCAAACTAACGTAGTTGTTGGCATTTAAAATTAAATAAAAGTCATAAAATATAAAAAATATAAGTCAAAATTTAACTTTTATTTCAAAATGGGTCAGATTTGACCCGAAGACCTTATGAAGGTTAATGCTTATTTGCTGTTATATAAAAAAAAAATTCGAATAATATAATTTAATATGGCATCATCAAGACGAGTTGGTGTTTCATAAGCGTAGTGTGCATACTTAAAAAATATCGTTTAAATGTTTAAGAAGGCTTACGAAAATGACTTTGGTCATCCGCTGTAGATGAAAAATAAGCCTTGAATTTCGCAAAAGGTTCGTGAAGTTTCAACATTTGTGGACAAGTAAAAAAAAAAATAGATTTAAGTATGAAACCGCTATGATTTGGTATGAACCCGTGAACCACCACGATGTCTGTTATTTTTCTTTGGTGAACATAACTAGCATTAGCCGTAAAATCAAGCTAAATCGGTTCATAGATGTGTGTTGAGCCCTAATATATAATCTGAACCTCAAGCTGATACATCTCAGGACAAGCCAATGAATTTTGAGGCGAAAACTGACAGTAGTGATAGGGACATTGAATGTAACTGGCCACAGAAAGATCGTTAATAAAAAACTCAAATCTTACGGACATTATGACAGAGAGTGTAAAAAGCATGAAACGATTTTGTTGTTAAAAATTTTTTGTGGAAATAAGAAAAGTTCTGACTGTTCCCAACACGTAGAACAACTAATAAAGCTTTGTCGGGGGGTGCTTTAAAACCCTGCGAGATAAAGCCATGATGGCTTTATTGCTCAATTTAATGGGAGATAACGCCATAATGGCCTTATTGCCCAATTATTGAGAGGTATGGTGATATTTAAAATTTTGCGAAATATAGCCATATTATTTTTTTCGTAAATGAGAGATAAAGCCATATTTTTGCAGAATATTGTTATGCATGGTGTAAACAATCGGTAAAAGGGAAAATCCTTAGTTATCATTGAAAAACATTTTATTATTCTTGTGACGCACACAAGAAAACTTTATTCAGCGAAGCCACCTGCCGCGTCCTACAGGAGGAAAAAACCCCTAAGCACGGCCGCAGGCCGCCACGAAGAAAATTTTAGTATGCGAAGCCAGATTTCAATACTTACCTTTCGTGTCTCCGGAACTGAAATGAGAGATAAAGCCATTTTCTAATATTGCTAATGTAAGCTAAGACCATGATGGCTTTAACTCCCATTCAAATAAAAAAAAGGCTTTATCTCCCTATTGAATGAGAGATGAAGCCATCATGGCCTTATCTCACATGGTAAAAAAGCACCCCCCGCTTTGTTCACATTATGTGTATTTGTCATGTGGAATGTCACTTTTCTACCCACATGCGATTTCATGTGAATATCAAAAATTGAGTTTTAAATAAGGTTTTTAATTTACATGTCCACGTACTTGTCTGTAACGTACATTTTTATTTTAATTTCCTAATCTAATCCCGTGAAGTTCTTTGCTTGTTAGCAGGAAAGCAACCAGAGTCTCTGGCGGGAATCGAACCCGCAACCCCGGCGCTGATAGACTAGCTCACTACCAGCTTGCCTACCGGGGCAGCTTTTAAAAATAAAACAAGTAAGAAAGTATAGTTGGGTCGGGCTTGACCATCCCTACACCACAGTATTAAAAAGCACATCATGCTTATGTCCATATAAATATGGATTTATCTATGTTTATAAACTTCAATAAAATCGGTTCGAAAGCTTGTGAGAGGAAGACATTGCCCCCTATCTCCCCTTGTGCTCCTATTTTTGAAAAACTGTATAGCTTATGTGTCCTTATAGAGATGGATTTATCTTTGTTTTAAATTTCGTTAAAATCAGTTTGAGAGGCAGAAAATGCCCCTATCTCCCCTCGTGGTCCTAGTTTTTAAAAAATGCATCACTTTTGTGTCCATAAAGATATGATTCTATCTATGTTTTAAATTTCATTAAAATCGGTTTGATAGTTTCTGAGAGGAAGAAATTTCCCCCTATCTTCCCTCGTGGTCCTACGATTCGGCCCATTTTCAATAGGCTGGATCCCTGTGCCAATAAGAACCTGTATGTCAAAACAGCCAGCCAGCCGGACGGACATCGTTAGTTCGACTCAGAAAGTGATTTTGACCCTTTCCACTATTGTGGTGTGGGTATAAAAATAAATTTTTAATAATAATAATTTTGTGTATTTTTTATCTTCTGTATTATTTATTTACTATTAAAATTTATATTTACTAAAATATATAGCTTAAGTCACTTTCAAAAGCTTAAATGTAACAATTCCAACCACGGGTTCCTGTGAAATATTTATCAGAGCAAATTTTAATAGTGGTCTGATTATAATATTTGTTTGTAAATTTCATATTTAAGCAAAAAATATTTTTGAGAACTAAAGTTTCTTATAAGCATTATTTTTAAGTTTTATAATAATACCCCCTATAAGACGTTTATATTAAAATCTAGTTGACGGTCTGGTAATTTCCGTCAGTCTTTTAAAGATATGTTCCTGCATCGAAACAAAAAGCGACTTAGGAAGAAAATCTGCTTGTTATACCTCTTCGTTACAGTTTTAGAATTTTAAAAACTAAGTAACGTAAGTTTGTGTTTAATAAAACTAAAATATAGAAAATTTGATAACAATTAAATTATTTCATACATAATAAATTGTATTAATGCGTTTCTTCTTAAAATTAGTGAAACATTAAATGTGTCTTATTGCAATCTATGGTAAGTAAATAAGATAAAACCTTTATGGCCATTTTCTCAATGTATCGACAAACTGCCTGTTACTTAATGTCAACATAAATTTATTGGACCGATAAACTGTCCGTTAACGATTTTGGGTTTCTCAATATACCGACAAAAAACATTGTTTTCAGCTGGCAAGACCACTCAAGATACATGTAAAAGTTGGGAGTCAGCTGATTGAATTTATCTGTACGGCAAATAAAAGGAAAATAAATAATTAGCAGATGAGTGCCGGTTAGCTTTGCGATAAAATCGAAGCAAATGAGACATTGAGGAAACCAAATTTCTTTAATGTGCAGTTTTTCGTTGGGAAAAAAGATAATTGCCTAATGAGAAAATGGCCATTAGTATTTTTTTGTTTTGCAAAAATAATAATATACTGCCAGTATACCTTAAAAAATTTGTGTGTATCCTGGGCATACGTATGAAAGATAAATTAGGTTTTGTAGAAAATTGAAATTAAATATAATTAAAATATGTAAAAAAAATCATTATTATGGGTCCGAATTTGGTGTCTTTTTATTTCAAATATTATTTGACATTACTGTCGCAAAATCTGCATCAACAACTGCCATCATACAAATACAAGATGAACTTCCAACTTCATACAAGGAAAAAACGCACGTTGTTTTATGCACAAACAAAAAAGCAAAATAAAACACGACCAAACAAACAACACAACCAAATATACGATCGAACAAGTCATAAAACAACCGAACGAACAGTCAGGCAAAATGGAAGGAAAACAAAAACAATCAAACGAAATGCGAACGGTATGAGTGGCATTGAAACGGGGGTTGGTTTTACTTTGCTCAGGCACGGCGCGAACAGTTGTTGTGTATCCTTCGAAGGGTGAAAAGTTTTGTTTGTATGGAACTTTTGCACCGTAATTGTATTTGCCAGCGGCCGAACGTTTTTTAAAACATTTTATATTTTGAATTCATTTTGCCTTTTTTGAGAGTGTCTTTTTTGCAAAAAAGCCGCCGTTATTCAAATAAACTTCCAGTGTTTTTTCTTTTTATTATTCTTCTGTATCGCCATCTCTGAAATTGTATTTATTACGTTTTATTTATTTATGAAAAATATATAAAAAACAAATTATTAATCTTAAAGTTCAAAAAATAACAAACAAAAAACTTGTTATTTTCCCTCGTTTATAAATCGCGTGTGTTAAAAAATCAAAATAATAAACAAAAAAAAAATAAAATTGTTAAAATATGAAAAATAAAAACAAATATTTACTCAAAAGGATTAAGTGATTTTAAAAATTGGATGTATTTTAGCAGCCAAGGACTGCTTAATGAATTAAATACAAAGTTGCTTAACAAAAAACCAGAAAAATAATTTTGATTATAAAAAATAATAATTAAAGTGTTTGTTTTTAATATGATTTTCAAATTAATTTAAGTGATTTTTACTTAAAATTAGTATCAATACAGTTAAAGTTTATTTTTATATTCATAAAATAAGCTGCAGTTAATTTTTAAAACAAATTGAGTGTGTTACAATAATATTAATTAATTATAAAAATATTCTGTTGTAGTTAACTTTTTTTCTTACAACTTTAATTTGTGTCATCATTCATTCAACAAACTACGTACAATACATTTTTGGATTAAATTTAAAACATCTTCGTTGGCAACCAGCTCTACAAATATATTGAAAAAAATTTTGGATTAAAATCGAACAACGGTTGGTACTTAATACATTTTAATTATTTTTTTTTTTTAAGAAACAAATTTAACATAGAATCAGGACATATTAATCTTAAACAAATTATTTAATATAAAAAAAAATAAAGTCGGATATTTTTTAAAACCCCAATTGTTTATCAACTATTCACGATCACTTCTAAACATTAAACGAATACAAATGATGACGGACGTATTTATTATTAAAGTCGTGCTTTGCCGATTAGAACTGGAATCAATGCTCATAACTAGGGCAAGTTTGTATATGCACAACAAATTAAAAAAGCTCAAAAAACCAGGGCTTAAAAACCTGCATTGGAAACCATAAACTGTCGAAGAAAAAATTAAAATTTGTGTTCAACTTTTGGCTTTTTGAGTTGGTTTGACAGCCAGCGACTGTTTACATTTACACAGAAAAAAATGATTTTCATATTTGAATACGAAAATCGCATATTTGATAAACAAAAGTAGAATTTTCTGCGATGACAATTTTTGCGGTATTGATAAAAAAGTTTGTAGGTATAGTCATTGAATTTTTAGTCAGCAAACAAGTTTATTAAGTCAATAAAAAAAGTTGTTGCCCAAAAAAATTTTTTCAATAAAATGTTTACGTGATTTGTTAAAATAAATTTTTTGGAAATGTTGAATAAATCAAACAAAATATTTATCGAATCTTTAGTTATGTATTTATTTATTAATGATGATGAGCTAAATTCCCGATTTTAATTTTTAGATAAAAACACTAAAATTTATTATGGGGGGATAAGCTTCTTCCTATGAGCACTTCGCTGGTTGCTTAGGCCAGATCATCAGGAAACCTTTTTCCAAAGACTTTGGCAAAAGTTAATATATTATACAAATAAAACTGTAAAGCGAATGAGAATTACAAATTGAAAAGAGTTGTAAAAATACTGTATTTACTTTGATTTAAATATTTTTTTATTGAATATGAAGAAATATTTATTTAATTATTAAATATGTTTTATTGAGTGCTATTTTGCAAAGTGTAAATTTGATAAATTTTTCCATTGAATCAACAAAAAGTTTGTTGACCTAAAATTTTATTTTCAACAAACTATATTGTTAAAAATTTTCTTGAGGTTTTTTTTCCAGTGTAATGAATCAGAAGTAAAAGCAACCGTTTTTTTGAAGAAGTTGAAGAAAAAAGAAATAATGAAAAACAAGTCAACCAAGAAGTTTCCTAAAAAACTTTTTTTGTTATTTTGTTTAGTATAGAAAATAAAAAAAAAAAATAATTTTTTCAAGCTTTTCCATTAAAATTCATCATCATTTTTTGGTGTTGCTTGCTTCCAGTCTGTGATGTTAATGCTTCTGCAGACTTCATGTACACCGTTCAGCCATCGGGTTCTAGATTTTCCCCTCGCTCTTGGTATATGACTGACCAGCCCAGCTTAATCTTTGCCCTTTTATAGACTTCACAACGTCTTTGCCTTCTTTTATTCCGTCGATCTCCTTGTTGCTTCTCCTCATGTAACTGCCATCTTCAGTTTTTTTGGGTCCTTAAATCTTTCTTATAATTTTTCTCTCAAAGATTCTTAGCTTCTCCTTATCTGCGAGTGTCATGGACCATGATTTACACACTGAAAGAAAAATGCTTCATATATTTAATGAATAATTTTCATAAAAAAAAATTCCTTGGCTAAATAAAAATTTTCATTGTGTAAATGGAATTTCATATTTATAATGAAGTATTTTCGTTTAAATCGCTTCATTGGATTTCGTAATTACGTTAAAAATTTTCATTGGGTTATATGAAAACTTAAGTTTGTCCAAGTAACACAAAAATTTTTTTTATAAAAGCAACATATTTCAATAATTGCCTTCATAAATTTAATTTTTCATTATGACAATAAAAATGTCATTATAGTAGTAATGAAACAAAAACTTTCTATCAACGTTGTTATTGTCATTATGGACAATTTAATCTCATATTTACGCTCTTAATTGACGAAAAAACATAGTTTTTTTTATCCAAAACTACACTGCCCCGGTAGACTAGCTGGTAGTGAGCTAGTCTATCAGCACCGAAGTTGCGCGATCGAATCCCGCTAGAGACAGAAAAAAAAATAAAATAAAAGAAAAATTCTTGACAAAAGTACGAAAAAGCAGAAGTAAGGAAAAAACATGTAAAATCGATTAAGATGGATAATCATTCAGGAAAGCAAATTTCGATCTACCAAATGTTAAAATACAATTTGGTTTAAGCAAATCCATCTGAGGAGATCGAGAGGTTGCGATCGAAACATGTCATGGTAACCTGCCGGCCAGGGTTCGAGCCCCAGCCACGTCAAGAATGAAAGATTATCAATAACAATTTTAATTGATTTTCATGTTGTAAAATTCCTTTCTTCATAAAAATAATTTAATGAAAATTAAATTTCATGAACTGAAGCCTAATTAAAAATATTAAAAATTTGGATTAAAAACCATAAATAGTTCAACAAAATAACCACAATACTAATTATAAAAAAAAAAATAATTAAAAAAAATATAAAAATAAATAATTAAAAAATATAAAAAAATTTTTTACTTTACTGAAAGTATTCATCCAATGAATAATATTCATAGATCTAATGTAATGTTTCATTAAATCCTTTTAATGAAACAGGTTTCATTGATCCAACGAAGCGCTGCATAGGTTCCTTTTTAATACAATTTTTCATGGGATTAATGTCAAAATTTATTGGTATTGCGAAGAAAATTCTTTCAGTGCAGCAGAGATCGATTTAGGAGTTTGTGAATGTGCTTCGCATTTTTTTCATTTATCAACAGGCCCTTTTTCCGCCTCCA